>CM072998.1:66474346-67724346 GCA_037038555.1 Rhynchonycteris naso
CATATTCTGATTCTGTGTTTCTGTAGTTTATAAGGGAATTGAAATGCATCACTTCAGAGTGAGTTAGGAATTAGTTGTACATTTTTCTACTTAGTGGAACTCAAATAGGTTCCCAGGGAATAAATAGTTTTCTGTTTTTCCAATACCTTTCCCTTATTCCCCAAACATTACCACGCGTCTCTCCTATTTCCACAGTGTCATCAGAGCGTGAGCGCCAGGGAGAGATCAGGTGAGGGCAGGATAATTTTACACCTGAGACAGTGATATGGAAGACCTGAAGTTTCTAAACTCCCAAGGACTCCTGGGTGCAAGGATTCTTTTGTGTTCCAGCACAAAACCAATATGACCAGTGGAGTAATCCCTGAAGGGAGCCGGGCCACAGACCTGCACCAGATAATGCTTATTGTTAACGTTTGGAAACAGTTAATATTGTTTACTCAGTGCCCTATTTCACGTTTGTAACATACTACAGTTAAAAAGAAAGACTTTGTTAATATTCAACAGCATGCTCATTAAGGACATGTAAATGCAGTTTCTCTTCTCTTTTAACACTTTTCTCCCATATTTAGTTCTCATGGAAGTCCCTTCCCTCTCTTCTCCACCTTCTATTTTACTAGCCACAGACTTCAAGAACCCTAACTTCTCTGAGCGCATACTGAGAGATATTCTCTGGTTCAAACCAGAGCTAGCTGATTAATGTTCTTTGGAAGAAGAAGCTTTGAAAGTTATATATAAATATATGTTTGAAAGAGGCGACTTGCATAATAGGGTCGCAAATTTACATGTACTGTATCCAGAAAATAAATAATCTGGTCTAGAAGGTAGGGGAGAAAAAGCAACTGAAGGTCTAATTCCATTTAAACCCCAGTTTGATACAATCTAAATATAAATAGCCTTTTTGTTATGCTTGCTCTCAGAGGCGGGGATATAACTGCGAGCTACGGGGCACTTGCCCTGGGCCCCACAAAACCCCAACTTTACACTATTTTCTAATGACACCAAGTTTGGTTTCATATGTGCAATTTTTACATTAATACTACATAATATATTTTATTTATTAAAAATATGGTTAACATTTATTTTTATTTTCCTGTCTCTCTCTCTCTTTTTAAGTGGCTTGATATTTTCTTCTGCGCCTGAGGTCTTAACCGACCTTAATCTGCCTCTGCTTGCTCTCCATCCTCTTTCTTCACCCTATGATGGTGGCTGTCTGTCCTGGGAGCTTAGAATATCTCCTTGGGGTGAGGGCTCTGGGACCTTCCTGCGGGCTCCTTGGTTTATACCTTAGTTGCTCTGCTCTGTGGCCATGTCTCTTGTTTTGTGGGGGTGGGGGTGGGAGTGGGGGTGGGGGGCTGCTGCCCTGCTGTCAATCAAGGCTGCCTTTTGTGTGACCTGTTCTCTCTTTCTTGAACAGGAACTGAAAGCCTTCTGTGCATGTCCTGGTCTCACCTCAGCCAGCAGGGCATCTTATTTGGGGCGTCCTGGGTCCTATCCACACTCCTGCTGACTGTAGAGCCACTGAGAAACCACTACCTTCCACCTATGCTCCGTGCAACTTATTTGCTATGGCTGAGTGTCAGGCTGCAGTGGAGTACCATTCAGAACTACTGGTTAGCTATGCAGTGACTCTGTGATGCTGGAAGAAAGATGGGCACCACTCTAAACATGGACTTGGGCTTCTGTTCTTCTCATCATACATGCAAGTAGGGCAACCATGTAATTTGATGTCCAAATTGCGATACTTTTGAGACTGAGAAGGGATGCTAAATTAATTAAAAATTTTTATTATTTTAAAATAACTTTTACCAAATGATGCATTTGTTTTATTATTTCAATGACATTATTAAATAATTACATTAAAATTATTTCATAATAAAATTCCTTTGATTAAAAATCAAAATGATATACTATATATCTGTGAACAAGTAAAAATGGGAGCAAATCGCCGCCTATTGGTGAGTTGAGTCTGTGAGAACATTCCCATTTCCAAGGTCTCAGCGCAGGATCAGGGCACGCTCTGGGGTGAGGTCTGCAGAGCTAAAGAACCTCTCTGTGCTGGACCTGAGTCATTGGCAGAGAGTTTTGAGGTCCTGGTCACATCAAGGTACCCAAGGTTACACAGCAGCCTCAATTGCCAATCAAGCAGCAGCTCCCTGAAGGACAAGGGACATGACTGTAGGTACAAAGGGGCCAGTGAACCCAGTATTATTGTGTGGCCTGCCTTGAACCTTGTCTGCTTTACTGAGCAAAGTCTGGAGAGGCTGGGGTTCTGGGGCTTTTGATATCTTTGTATGGAATCATCAGAGCCAGAAGCCAGAGTTTGGACGGGATAGCCCTAGAACAATGGGAGAAGAAGGCAGTAAGGAGAAGAGCTCCCACACTTCTTTTTCTGCTGAAGTTCTGATAACCTCTGAAGGTGCAAGCACTCCTTAGAGCACTCAGGGCATGCAGGCCCTTTCAAGGCCATTATGTTTCAAGATAATCATGGCCTAAGAACCGCTCCCTCATAGAAAACAATGAAAGGAGACTAACTGTGTGGGTATTAAGCAAACAAATGCAATATTAACATCTATTAGATGAAAGAAGTAAAAGTAACTTAAATGAATATTAAATGAGTTGCAGTGGCTTTCTGAGCACTATCCTTAGAGACCTGGCTTCAACTCTGACTAAAGTTTTCAAATAATTACTATGTTAGAAATAGCATATGATTCTTATTTTTCTAAATAAAACTGAAAATGATAACTCAGTTTTTTGAAAATAATGCAGAGGTTCTGGGAGAGGAAACTCAGATTTTAAGACCCAGTCTAGTTCCGTGTGATAGGGGTCTTTTTGGAAATGGTCCCATCATCAGTTCATGGTGACTCTCAGAAAACTCTTTACCAGACTGGCTCCTGATTTGCTGGCCATGCCCAGATTTTGAAAATCCTTTCAGACCTTCAAAGGACATCGAGCATTTTCCTGAAAGAAGACAGGTAATGACCACAGGGGTTAAGCAGTATAAGCTGATGAAATTTGGGTTTTACAAAATTACTCTGGCGCCATTCGGAGGCAGAATAAGGCAATGGCACCAAGCTGATCAATATTTCTGGGATGATGGCCAAAACAACAGTAAAAGTCTCCAGAAAACAGCATTTATTTGAAAGCAAAGGGTAGTCCATAGCAGAAGAGGCTCCTTGAGGTCAGTCATACCAAGGTGAGTCTCACAGTCTTGAGGACATTGAAGAATCAAAGGCTGAAGGAGATGCCAGTGACTTTGCTCATTGCAGAATTTATCTAGCTAAACATATATATGTATATATATATATGCCCTGTTCAGACATATGCCTTATTATTCTGAACTTCTGGTTCATTCTAAGTTTTTTTTTTTTCAAAACAAAAGTCAGGTTAAAAAATATTTTTTATTTGGATGCAAAATTGCTTTTCTGAATCTCTCAAGCAAACATCAAGATAAATACCTTGAGCTAAATTATTTAAAAAAAGGAAGCAAGTTATTGCTTTATAGACCAAAAAGTAAAAATCTGCCAGAAGCAATAATAGGTAGTGGATATAATTTTGAAACAATCATATTACAAAAATATAAATATTTACAGACATGTTTCAGCAAATTATGTTTTATTTCTTGGCAAAGTCATTTTAGGTGGAATAAGAATGAGACCTGGTTTTACGATTCTGTATCCTGACAAGTGCTGATCTCTCCCATTTTTTCCTAAATTGCATACTTTTTTTCTAGTCAACCAAAATCTTATTTAACTGGTGTTACTCTTAGTAATCAGCTAATATTTAGTATAATTTACATTTCTACTCTTTGTTGTTTTAAAAAACAAGACTGGAATGTGTGTGTATGTGCGCATGCATGTGTATACATGTATATTTTTGCTCGGATTTATTTTAAAACTTATGTGGTTCACACAGTAGAACTCTGCCAGTGGAGATTTTGCAGTGAGGATGGTTTATCTGAGCAGCTGTGCTCTGTAGTAGAGTATCTTGTGACTTGCTTCAGGATAATGTCTGTATCCCCAGACTGTTTGATTGCAATCCTTGTTTTTGACACGGTGCTATCTGGTGTCAGTCAGCTGCTGCGAGCAGCAAGGAGGTATCTTCCCTGAGGCCTTCTGATGATGTCAAGGTCTTGGTGACTCAGATTTCAGGTCTTATCTGCCCTGTCAGGAATACAGGGATTCTCGGTTACAACAGTCTTGACATACAACGTTTTGAGTCTCTGACGCTCACTCCCCTAAAAACTTAAAAAAAAAATTGAGATATGAGTGTTTTGGCTTACACTATTAGTGTCATGCTTATGGACTACATGGGTGAACTTTGGTTGCGAGCGGTGTCCAAACTACGCAGTAACACGGCGTATTAGGAGGGAATTGCCATTCCCGGTGCTTTTACACAATTTTGGACTGTTAAAAGTTCAAGTGTCCCATTTGTTTTGCTTTGGTGACTTCTTTGCCCTTATCATGGCTTCCAAACAAAAGTCAGAGTCTTCAGATGGTAGTGCTTCAAAGAAGAGGAAAGCCATCATGATGGATGTCACAGAGCTACTGGCATCACATGGGGAGGAGCTGTCTGCTGGAGAAGCAGCTGATTGAGAAGGAAGAGATAGAAAACCCAGGACCCAAGAAATTTACTACCAAGGGTATGGATAAAACGTTTTTCTATGGTAGAGGATGAGTTGGCAAAATTTCAGGCTGAGGACCCCAGCAATGACAGATTCAGTAAGAGCTGTTACGGATGCCTTGCAATGCTACAGGCAAATTTTGGAAGAGAAGTCATCAACTTTCCAGACTAGCCTAGAGCAATTCTTTAAGAAAGTAGAGAGGCCTGCGATAGATCCTGTACCTTCTCCATCATCTGCTTCTCGAGATGAAACACGTGTAGTACAGGTAGAATCATCTCCAGTGTCTTCTGCATGTTCCTTAGGCAATCCTGATTCACCTGACCCAGTATTTCCAGCACCTTCTGTGGGTTCTGCTGCCTCTCCAGCTTCCTCCTCCCAATGGTCACTCTCTTCTACCTTGCAATGTCCCTTCCAGTGTACAAGCCAACCACAGAAATAAAAGTAAAGAATTCTTTTACACTCGTTTTTTTGTCATTTTTTCTGTTACTACAGTACAATATATTTATATCCTTGTCATTTTTCTGTGGTTTAGTTATGTTTTTTTTTTTTTTTTTTTTTTTTTTAAAAAACTTTTTATTTTATTCATTTTATAGAGGAGACACAGAGAGAGAGAGAGAGAGGGAGAGAGAGAGAAAGGAGGGAGGAGCTGGAAGCATCAACTCCCATATGTGCCTTGACCAGACCAGTGCAGGGTTTTGAACTGGCGACCTCAGTGTTCCCAGGTCGACGCTTTATCCACTGCGCCACCACAGGTCAGGCGGTTTAGTTATGTTTTTATGTCCTAGATTAGGATTTTACAACTGTTTTAGGATAGGTAAGTGACTGAGGCGAGGGTGTGTTTAGACTTACACCAAAATTCAGGTTATATCACTGTCGTAAGAACGTAATTGTGTTGTAACCCGAGGACTCCTGTACTTTATTTGTACTGTTCATGCCACCACCCCCTGCCACATTTCCCACATCAGGATTCTGAGAGTCAGGATAACAGCTACAAAGCTGTAATATTTTTCAAAATTCTGAGGGATCTGACTTCTTAGAAACCTACAACTCATGGCAAATTTCTTTTCAGCAATCCTAGGAGTCCTCAGGGAGTTTCTTGTGTTCTGTAGTTTTACTTACAAATGCATCTGGCATGTTCCTATCCTGATCTGATTTGCTTCAATAGTGCTTTAATTCTGAGGGCACTGTATATGGCCACCCTGCCCTGATAGCTCCCAGTGATGCTATTTCTGAGAGTGGTGTCCACCAATGGAAGCCGGGGAATAAGATGCCTCCTGTGTCCCCACAATGCTGGTGTCCCCTGAGGAGAAGTTCTCAACAAATGTAGGTTTAGCTCCCCCTATATTTGCCACCTGTAAAATAGAGATAATCTTAATCTCTCATCATGTTAGTAGTGTTACAAAGCTTAAGAAAATAACCCATGCTAAGGGCATGCCACATTGTTAATGCCTCATAAATGTTAATTGATATGATTTATATAAATATAACAGTTGTCACTATTTTGCAAAGCTCGCCAAGTCTGAAGATGGCAGAGAGCAAAATGCCCGTGAAAGTTTGAAATTTTGCTTATTTCTTCAACTTACATGATATTAAACTGCCAAAAAGAATTTACATAAAAAATGGGGTTTTTCAGTCTACTTCGTTTACATTAAAATATTTTATAACAATTAGTCTACAGCTAGTTGAACTTACCTAAGTCTGGCAGACCTTGTTGAAGCAAAGATAATGCAAACCAGGTTAGTGGAGAGGAATGTCTCTTGGACAAAAGAGACTGAGAATTCTGATAGACTTCGAGTTCTAAGAGGTCTGAGCGAGTTCACTTTTTAGTCATCCCTGAATCCTCAGCCCATGGAAAAGTACCTGCCTTAAAAGGAGACTGAAAATATTTGACAAAAGAATTAAAGATTGACCTATGGTCAAACTTCCTGGATAGTTCTAAATTATACAGAAATATATGAAATAATATCACTTATTTTAGGAAAAGGGTATGTGGTTCTGAGATTTGGATATCTATATCTAGGTGTTTATTTCTGATTAAAATGGTAAAATCAGAGTAGTTCAGCTATTTGTGACTAACTATCTATCTATGTAGATTGAGTTGAATAAAAATAACCTAAGAGAATCTCTGTGAACTAGCAGTAATTAGATCCTTTGGGTCAAAATGTTGTTTGTGAATCCCATATAGTAAGAAAGCTAAGGAACTTAACAAGTAAAATGATAAGTTGTGGAAGAATACTTGCATCGACACTGATTTCAATCAACGTGTTTAGAAAGGCTTGTTCAGAGTTTCTTTTTAAAGCTTTTATTTTTTAGTTTATTTATTTATTTTTTTTACAGGGACAGAGAGAGAGAGTCAGAGAGAGGGATAGATAGGGACAGACAGACAGGAACAGAGAGAGGTGAGAAGCATCAATCATCAGTTTTTTGTTGCAACACACACCTTAGTTGTTCATTGACTGCTTTCTCACATGTGCCTTGACCGCGGGCCTTCAGCAGACCGAGCAACCCTTGCTGGAGCCAGGGACCTTGGGTCCAAGCTGGTGAGCCATATATATATATATATTTTATGCTCAAGCCAGATGGGCCCCACACTCAAGCTGGCGACCTCGGGGTCTCCAACTTGGGTCTTCCGCATCCCAGTTCGATGCTCTATCCACTGCGCCACCGCCTGGTCAGGCAGAGAGAGTTTCTTTTTAGATGTGAGAAGAGCAGCATGGGATCCTTAAAATAAACTTCGTGCTCCAGCTGCCTTGCGTAGAGGAGCTGCCCCAACTGGTTCCATTTACTCTGCCAGCCTGTACACCAGCCCCTCGGAAAAGATGGTCCAGGAGGGTTTTCCACATTAAATGTAAATGAGCCCTTCCACCACAAAATACCAGGATTTACCAGCTCCTGAAAGGGCAATCTTTATGAAAATGCTTTTGCCAATTCTAAAGTATTAGCTTCTTTGTGTTACAAAGTGATTTTACATACTTGATCTCATTAGATCTTCAGAATATTTCTGAATTGAGGGGCACTACTATCAATCCCATTTTATAGATAAAATAAGGGCGTAGGCAAAAATAACAGAATTGAAGTTCTATCTTGAGCACATCATGAAAAAGCAGAGTTCATTCAGAAAAGACAACAATACTGGGAAAGCAGAAGGCAGCAGGAAAAGAGGAGACCACATATGAGAGGGACTGACTGCACTAAAGAAGCCATAGGCATGAGTGGACAGGAGTTGAGCAGGGCTGTTGAGGACAGGACGTGTGAATGAACATCATTCATTCATAGGGTCGCCAGGAGTCAGAGCCAAGGTAACAACAACAAAGGCCCTGAGCTCTTTTCCTGATAGTGAAATTTGGTGGTTTGAGTATCTTAATAACTGGTGAACAAAGGTTGAGATAGAGGTGGGGGAGGGAGGGGTGAGAGGATTGCTGATGAGCAGATGAGGCTGTGGAGTGGGAGCAACATGAAGGCTGGGCGCTGGGCTTTCCACTGTGACTACCCCCGTGTGCAGTCACACTGGCGCAGTGGGTTGAGGATTCCATTAACCATCTTGAAAGTGGAGGTGGCTCAGGCTCTGGGACACTCCCTCAAAAAAAAAAAAATCTAGAGAGAGAGGATTAAACTGCTGTTTAATTGTTGGGGACACATCCGCAATGTAACAAATGCCCTTAGAGAAGCAATTTGGGAAAGAGTGAGTTGGAAACCTTGGGGGAAAGTCAGAATCTTTCGTCATAAAGCACCTGAACAAGACATAATTATTAGCCCCAAGCTTTATTTTAATGATGTACTATGTCTTAAATATAATACCGACAGTTCGCTGCAAGATACCAGCTGCTCAGAAGAAACTAAACAAAAGGAAAACGAAAAGGAAGGCCATTTGTAATGAGTCTGGATCCGTGTACAACCTGTCATTTTGGCTGTCTGATACTCCGGTGCCTCAAGGGGCTGACAGAATGTGCTGGCATATGCCACAGGACATCTGCTGACAATCCCCTGGGCTGTAAGTGGTCCCAGCTTTGATCCGTCACCCTCTGTGTGCCTTCATGCATTTTCAGTAGGTTGAGAGAAAGTGGTGGTTTATCCCTGGAGTGGTGAAGTCAGTCAGGCTTTTCCTTGGAATTTGGAGACCTGGGTTCAAATTCTGACTGTAAGTTTGACAAATACAGTAACAGTTTTTTGACTTCTCAGTCTTTAATCTGTAAAATGGAATTCAAACTAGATACTTTAAAGGATTATGGTGAGGATTAAGTAAGATTCTTTATGAAAGTGATTGGAAAATAGCAGAAGCCTATTATTTCAACACCTCCTAGGGAAGACCAAATTCCATACTATCAACTGAATGTTGATCTGGGCAGCCTTTTCTTTTTGTTAATTGCCTTATTCATTATGCTACAAAAATGTGTTCTTCAACCTAAATCATTTGAGCCAATACACCTTTGTGGCCAGTCTGGCCAGATCATTTCACTTATAGAAGAAAATAGTACAGTTTTCTTCTTTGGTACTTTCCACTTGAAATTACTTTGAATTTCTTCACTCTTTTGGAAAAGAATGGATGAGATGAGCAATACCTCCAATGGCATAAATATAAATTCAATACTATTACTTCTAAGAAGCTGTTTACGGACACCTCAGTGGGCTTCACATATTTATTCACTTGTTATATAGCCAAGTGTTTACTCACACGTCTTTGCTGCCACAATGCCCACACACACCTCCATCACTGTTCTTACTATTTCATTAGACAATTACCTTCTTATAGGTTTGATCTCCCCCACTAGATTAAGAGAAACTTAAAGTTAAAACCTTAACCTATTTGTCTTCATGTCTGTAGGGCTTGAACTGTGCCTGTCATATTATACTTACCTTAGTGAGAGTGGTTTTTTTTTTTTGTGTGTGTGTGTGTGTGTTTTTTACAGGGACAGAGAGAGTCAGAGAGAGGGATAGACAGGAACGGAGAGAGGTGAGAAGCATCAATCATTAGTTTCTCGTTGCCGTCGCAACACCTTAGTTGTTCATTGATTGCTTTCTCACATGTGCCTTGACCGCGGGCCTTCAGCAGACCGAGCAACCCCTTGGGTCACCAGGGACTTTGGGTCCAAGCTGACAAGCTTTTTGCTCAAGCCAGATGGACCCGCACTCAAGCTGGCGAGATCAGGGTCTTGAACCTGGGTCTTCCGCATCCCAGTCCGATGCTTTATCCACTGCGCCACCGCCTGGTCTGCCTTAGTGAGAGTATTGTTGATAGTAAATAACAGACCGCCTAACCCAAATGGCTTAACCACCAAGGATTTTTAGTATTCATGTTGTAAGAAGCAAAGAGCTAGGGTGTTTTCAGTGTTGACTGATTCATTTGCTTTATTATATCATCCAAGATTCAAGTTCTTCATTTTTCTGCTCTTCCATTTTCAGGGTGCTTTATGACTGCCATGTTTTGAGCACATCAGACATGCAACATCCTGCAGAAAAAGAAGGTTCCATCATTATTAAGCAGACTTTAAATATAAAATTCCTGAGAACTGTCCCTGGCTGGTTGGCTCAGTGATAGAGCACCGGCCAGATGTGTAGATGTTCCAGGTTCAATTCCTGGTAAGGGAACACATGAAAAGAAACCATCTGCTTCTCTTCCCCTCCTTCTCACCCTTCTCTCCCTCTTCCTTTCCTGCGGCCAGTGCCTTGATTGGTTCTAGGGTCACCCAAGTCTCTGAGGAGAGCTCAGTTGGTCCAAGCATTAGCCTCAGGCAGTAAGGCTAGCTTGGTTCATTTGAGCATCAGCTCCAGACGGGGCTTGCTGGGTGGATCCTGGTCAGAGCACACACGGGAGTCTGTCTCACTATCTTCCCTCTTCTAATTTGGAAAATATGAATTTAGAAAAGCAAACTTTCTATTAGGGTAAAAAGAGGAAGAAAGCTCTAAAAATAATTGCCTATTTACCTGCTAATGATACCTTATACAGTATCACTAAAGCTTGATTCTTTTGGATTTATATACTAATACCTCATTGGTTGAAGCACATTAATCTATAACCAATCATGTATTACTTAGTATCAAATATTTTATTATCTATTTTTTCCATAAATAAGCCAGTGTAAATATTTGATATGTAATAAAAGAGAGAGAAAAAAAGATCCCAGGTACAATAAGCACTATTAGACTATTAGAAAGATTTTCTTATTTTCTTATTTTTTGTTTTTTTTTGTAATTAATAAGAATTGATGTTAAATTTGTATATTAAGATTCAAGGATAAGTTTAAGTTGATGTAACCTAAAATAGAGGGAGATTGTTTCTTTCTAAAATTCAGAGCTATAAAATTAGCACTAAATCTTGGAAAATATTTCTGTGAACATTTGATTTTCAGTATTCTACCTCTAATGTAGTATTGATATTACTCTTAGATTATTGAGGTCAATGATTATTATAAAAGTTTTTTTGCCTGACCAGGCAGTGGCACAGTGGATAGAGCATCGGACTGGGATGCAGAAGACCCAGGTTCGAGACCCCGAGGTTGCCAGTTTGAGCGTGGGGTCCATCTGGCTTGAGCAAAAGCTCTCCAGCTTGGACCCAAGGTCGCTGGCTCCAGCAAGGGATGGCTTGGTCTCAAGGCCCGCGGTCAAGGCACATGTGAGAAAGCAATCAATGAACAACTATGGCGTCACAACAGCAATGGAAAACTAATGATTGATGCTTCTCATCTCTTTCTGTTCCTATCTGTCTGTCCCTATCTATTCCTCTCTCTGACTCTCTCTCTCTGTCCCTGTGGGGAGGGGGAAAAAAAAGAATTCTCTTAATACATGGTCATAAGGTTTGCAAATAAAGATATACTTAAAAAAATTTTTTTTAAAAGTTTTTTGAAGAGCAGCTCTTTGGAAATTTTTTCACTTATAAAGGTATTTCAAATTGTTATAAATAAGCCTAAAAACATTTCTGCAAATCCTCGTATAGTCTGTTTTCTCCTACAAGTGATAAAACATTAATATTTGTAGTAATAACTTGAATGCATATGATACATTATAATGTATAAAGTCTTATGCACTATCACCTTTGAAACTCACAAAACATTCTAAAGAAGAGGAATGAGTATTATTATTGTTATTGTTAGTATTATCTTCACTTTAAAGGAGAAGATCAAATTCAAAGTTAAAAATGTGATGGGGACATTTGCAATGAACTTTCACTTAAAGGTGACAGATATAACCTAAACATTTATCTCTATTCCCTCCTACATGATCCACAAAGACATAGCGTGAAAATGGCTGAGGATGAGACAATTTCACATTTTCTGAAAATAGAAAACTGGAGGATGAGAAATACCTGACTTAGGAGAGTAGAGAAAACAAACTTCTGTGCCTGGAGACGTGGCTGCCAAAAAGACACCCCTCAGAACAAACAAACAAACAAACAAACAAACCCGTTCAAAACCAGGCTCATTTCATTCACAGATTCCCCCAAAGAGCTTAGGAAGGAGAGACACTTGGGACTAGGAGGGTTGAAGGAATAGAACTAAAAACTTGAGACTTGGTTCAGAGTCTGTATGAAGAGCACTTAAGCCCTGGTTCCCAATCTTATCCTACATTTCCTGATGACCATTCCCAGACCCTGGAAAAAGAGATGAGTTTTATTCTCTACAGAAATTGTTACAGACTGGATTCAGTCTCTGGAACAACACAAAGACATGTCGAGGCTCCTTATTAAAAGCAGGGGGTTTAAATTAAATTCTGCTGGCTTAGTTGAGAGACACCCCATCCCAACTCCTGGTTGGTATTCAGACTGTTAGAAACCACGCTTTTATATCTGGACAAGCTAAATAATAATAATAAAAATACTTACAGACATCGATTTTTGTGGGTTTTCTAAGTAAAATTATAATTTTAGCATTTGTCAATGAACTTTGTCCAGTTGGAGAGCTTTCAATAAGTCTTCAGTAATTTACTCAAATATGAATATACAACCAAACCTCATCACACATTTGATGAAAATCTCTAACATTAGAGAGACAAAAGTAATGTGATGACACAACAATTTGGAAAGAAGAGATGCAAGGCAGGATAAATAAGAAAGCATTCTGTCATCAAAAAGATGAGAAGATGAAACATTTTTCATGAAATAAGAACAGAATGTGTTAGAAAAGAAACAAAGCAAGAAAGAGCTTTTGAGAAGTAATATATATGTTAAATGAAAAATATATTTTACTCTTGGAATATAATATTTAGAAAATGTTCTAGAAAATAAAAATATATAGACAAAATTAGAAATAAAAAGTATAAGAAAATTAAGAAATTATCCAAGAGTTTCAACATAAATGAGCAGACATTTTAGAGTGAATGAGTGAGTTAGTTCTGAGAAATGAAGAAAAGGAAAATAGTAAGCCTATAACAAAAAATAATTTTCCAGAATTAAAGAATTTAAATTTTTAGGTTTAAAGAGGCCCACTATCATGAGTGGTCAGCATCATGAACAAACAAAAGATAAAAAAGAAGGGCATGAACATTACTATGAAATTTCAGAACACTGGGGATAAAGAAAATGATCTAAATCTCCTAGAAGAAGAAAAAACACAGGTTAAATATGGAGGATTATGAATGAAAATCACATTAAACTTTTCAACAGTGACATTGGAAGTCAAATGACAATGAGAAAGAAACTTGTCAAAATTATGAGGGAAATAAATTTTCATCTTGCAATTGTATACCAGGCTATGGCTTGGTATATAGTACATATTAATTTTGGTAATAAAATAAAAATATTTTTTAGACTTATAAGGTGTCAGAAAATGTCTCAGGAAGCTACTGGAGGGTGTGCTCTGTTGAAGTAATGAAATAAACCAAGGTAGAAGATGAGACGTAGGAAACAGGGGATCGCACATACAGCCATTCCCAGGATAATAATGTAAGTTTGCAGACCCATAGCTATGCATCGAGTTCTAAGCATAAACAGTACAAACTGGAGTAGGTGGATACAGGGATTCAGAAGGAAAAGAAAGATAACTTGACACATTTATGTGGACAATAGCAGTGAGAGAGATTGGAAAGTGTAGGGAGAATTAGTGAAAGAAAAGCATATGAATAAATAAAGCAATTACTAACTCAAAAACAAGTTATGCAAAAAATATGACAGAGAATAAAAATAGTAATAATCTCAGTAGTGATCAATATTTATCTAATTATAACATTCTAAGTTATAATATTTTAATAAGAATCTGAGTAATAATTTTATTGGAAGGTTGAGGTAATAGTGTAAGAATGTTAAACCCCTGCCTTTCATATAGGAAGTTAATAAAAGTAATATCTAGAACTGATAAATCAAAAAATATGTAATCATATTACTTGGAAACAGGGAGATAAATATTAGAAAACTTGATAAAAGTATATAAAATTGTTGGTTCTTAGAAGAAAATTCAGGAGTTGAATGGATGAGGAAAGTTCTAATTTTTGTTTCATTAAGCTTTGTAATATTCAACTTTTTAGTACCTAATATATATATGTATTCCTACAAATCAACACAGAAAGCAACCCATGAAAACAGGCAAAAAATTCACCAGGAGGAAATCAAATGACCAATTATTTACTTATGGATAAAAGACTGCTCAATTTTACAGGTAACCAGAAGTAGACTGCAAATTAAAACAAGACTTAAGTGTGACCATGCCAAATGTTGATAAGGCTCTGGTGAAATTGGAATCATATCATATTTGTGAGTAGGTGAATTGTAACTTCTACTTGGAGAATAATTTGGCAACATCTTAAAAAGTGGAAGTTGAACATATACTATGACTCAGCAATTTCACATGTAGGTATATAATGTACTTCTAGTCTAGAGTGTTTTTTTCCTCCAAACGCCCCTGAGGATAAGAATCACTCAGAATAGGTCCGTGGGGGACTTAATAACCATGTATCTTCCCTGTCTTCTCCCTGAGATCATGATCCAGAAGACTAAGACAAAGTTTGAAATTCTGTATGAAAGTAATGTTTGAACTTTTGTGTAAGCCTGTTTGTTGCAGCATTGTTTTTTAACAGCTGTAATTTACAAATCACTGAAATATCATTAACAAACCTATAGATAAATTGGGATTCAATGAAATGCTTTGAAATGAACTATATACATTAATATATTTGTGTATATTAACATAGATAAATCTTGAAAATAAACTATTGAATAAAAACGTCACAAAATAGTAAGTACAGTATAATTCTATGTATACAAGATTTAAAGCACAGACCCTGGCCAGGTAGCTCAGTTGGTTAGAGCATTGTCCTGATACACCAAGGTTGTGTTGCAGGTTTCTATCCCCGGTCAGGACACATAGAAGAAACAACAAATGAATGCATAAACAAGTGGGATGACAAGTTGATGTCTCTCTTTCTCTATCTCAAATCAATCAATAAAAATTAAAGTGTAAAGCACACAAAATAACTATCTATAGTACTATTCTATCAGCCAGTGGTGGGCAAAAGTAAGTTTTTAGTTGTAATACAAATAAATAACAGAATAACTAATAAATAATAACACAAGGATAAACTCTGTGTTTTGCATACTCAGAACTGTAAACCTATTTTTGCCCACCCTTGTATATATAACATAATGAAACATTATGTATACAAAATAATAAAAGAGAGGGATACATTTCAATTTCAGGAAAGTGATTACCTCTAGAGAGAAGGGGGCTTTCTAAACTTTATTTACTAAATAACAAAGATCTGTCTTCTTAGGGAGGAGGTGTGTTTATTTTTTCTCACAAGCTTTGGTTCTTAAGAGGGGTGTTAGCTTTTTCAAAATAGGAATTCCCCATTCATATACCTTAATGCATCTTAACAATGGACCAGATCCATTTCCACCGGGACAGACTTTTTGCTTTACCATCTACATAGTTCAATGGCTTACCTTAATAGAACTGCCAAGAATACATTTCTTTATTTTGACTTATTTCCTTTTTTCAACTAAAAGAGTTAAAACGTCCTGTGATTTTTTAATCTTCTCTGCTCCAATCACCAGGATTACCTGATGTGGTAGATGTTTTTAATGCGGATGCGATTGGAACAGGTAATTTCTCAGACAATTGAAAAAAAAAATCCCTTAATGTAAAAAATTATTAAAAATTTAAAAAATCATTAAAGATAAATCTATACATAGATTTGCAAACCTATGAATTTATTAAGCAGTATGCAAGTCCAAGGTCTATGTTTTATGTATGAGTCTGATTGGACGGACTGACATTTCTTGTATACACAACACCCATTTGGGATCCTTGATGACTTCCTGTTTGGGACTTTTTAAAGTGGAGCAAAAAGATAAAAACTTCTGTAAAATAATTTGAGAGAGTACATAATTCTCTTAGTTTTCTTATATTTTTCTTTGTTTATATATCTCTATAATTTGAGAGCAATTTTTAAAATAAGTCTACATGATCAATTTTCTTCAAAGTATTTAACTTAGCTTCAAATAAGTGTTATTTGTTTTAGAACTTGTATTTCATAGGTTTATATAACATTTAGCAAAATAAAATAATGATAACTGGGATCATAGACAAGTTTGTGAATAAACACAACTGACTTTTTTTTTTTTACAGAGACAGAGAGAGAGATAAACAGGGACAGACAGACAGGAATAGAGAGAGATGAGAAGCATCAATCATCAGTTTTTTGTTGCAACACCTTAGTTGTTCATTGATTGCTTTCTCATATGTGCCTTGACCACAGGTCTTCAGCAGACTGAGCAACCCCTTGCTTGAGTCAGTGACCTTGGGTCCAAGCTGACGAGCTTTTGCTCAAGCTAGATGGGCTCCGTGCTCAAGCTGGCAACCTCAGGTCTTGAACCTGAGTCCCCCGTGTCCCATTCTGATGCTCTATCCACTGCACCACCGCCTGGTCAGGCAAACACAACTGACTCTTGATGGATTGTACTACCTACCAGGAGAAGAGAGAACAGATGGGCATACATTGAGCAGAGAACCTAACATTTGAGAGTGTTTTACATACTGTTAGAAAGAGTGGCAAATTTATTAAATTACTTAATAGAGGTTGGTTAAAACAGCTTTCATATTTCTGTCTGAGTATCACTATAAATAAGAACTGTGAGCTTTTAACAATTGAGGTGATAAAAAATACGCTTTTTTCTGAAGTAAAAGGAGGCTTGTGTAACTTTCCAGATATAAATGATTTTAAACAAATCTCCACTTTATGTCACCTGACAGAATAGAAATGTTCATAATTGCTGAGAGAAAGAGAGTAGAAATGTTCATAATCGCTAGAGAAGAAGATAATATCTTATGTGTCACTGGAGGAAAGTGTAAAACAAATATTTTACAATTTTTCTCCAGCCCATTTATTGTTTTGATTTGACTCAAATAACCTTTTCTTGTTATATAATTGACTTCCTAATGCATCTTCTCAACCACGTGGGCAGATACATAGAACTTTCTATGCATAAATAATATAAGCTGATGTAGCAATATATTTTCTTTGTTTTCACATTATACATACAGCACAAATCCTAATAAAACTGGACTGGAATATATTACAAATTCATTTGGTTAGTATTCAGTTACCAAGTGAGTGAATAAATATATATGATTTAAATTAAGAATGTGCAGCCCATTACTTACCTGCCACCTCTTCTACTTTATTTTGACTTTTGCACTTATCATGTTTTATTAACATTAATAAGTTGTAAACATGAGTACAGTGAAAGCCGTAGTAAAAAGTTGAGGTTAGGGATTTGTTATGTGTTAGAATACAAAAGCTCTGACAGTAACTGTAGAGAAACTTGTTCCCAGGTGCAGTGATTGGGAATATTGCTGTGTCAGTGACGCTTCTAGATTTTCTTTGTAAACAGTGCATACTGATAGTTCACAGGGTGCACCTCAAAGAGTGGTCAGTAGACCACTGGACTATTAAAATGGCAAATCCTGGGTTAACCATACTTTACTTCTATGGAGGTAGGGCCAAAGAATATTTAAACTGTCCTATTGATTCTTATAAACAATAAAATTTGGGATTTATTTAGTTCTGTTTTTTTTAGAGCAGAACCTTCAATACAGTGGTGGGATTCAGCCAGTTCATACCAGTTCAGCAGAAACGATACCTAATTTTTTGTTGCGTTCAGCAAACTGGTTGTTAAAATGGCACTTGTAGTCAGAGTTCTTTCTAAAGTGAGTTCCTGGACAGCCACCCAATGTGGAAATCACAAATATACATTCTTTACTCTTTTCTAACGTTCATCTGAGCAATAGTGTACTCTAAACACTGTAGTAATGTGCATTCCATGCATAGGTGAAAATAATTGCAACTGAGGATGCCAATCAAGAAGCAATATGGATATACCTTAAATAACATTTTATTGTTTTTTGTCAGGTATTATTTAATATTTTACATTACTATTTTAAAACTCTTATAACATAATCTAGCTCTGTGTACCTCTTTTATTGTTCTTATTTAAATATTAAATACATGAAATAGCAAACTACCTTTCTGTATATTGTTTTTTTATACTTAAAATTGTTATTAGGGCAGAGAACCAGTTGTTAAATTATTTGAATCCTGCCACTGCTTCAATAGGATAGTTGATTGTAATTATGGTACATGATTTATTGAGGAAGTATTTTCTCTGAGGAATTCGTGAGGTTGAGGGTGAAGCAGGATTGATGAAGAAGAAAGAGCTAGCAATGGTGGGGCTCAGGTAAAAACCCACAGGAGGTGGGCTAAGGAGTGGTCAGGCTTTGAGGCAAGTGTGCCAATACTTAGTAGCCTGCTTTCAGCCAGTCATAGGCTGTGGGCTGTATATGAGTTGAGGGTAGGGGACATTGGTACAGGTAGCTCTGATTAGCAGAAGGATTGCTTTGTGCCAGGGGTTTAGTTGTGAACACTCACAGCAGCTGAACAAAATGAGTTCCCAGGTCTGATTAAGAGGATGTGGGTGGGGGCATCAAAATAGCATTCACCCCAGTCCACCCCTTGCACTGCTGAGGCCTACTTGCTTCTCACATTAAATTCACTCTAATCATACAGATCCCATGATCACAGTTCCTGGGGAAACATAAGAGGAAGGTTGGAGAGATATATTACAGCTCCCACTACTGTGATTGGTACAAATGTCCTAATTGATACTTGTCATTTGCCTCCGCGATCACTCATTTCTGATTCCTGCCACCCTTACTAGCACTTCTGGTTGGTCTAGGTGACTTACTTTTGGTGTTGATAAAAATTTTGTCATTGAGGAGCCATGCCTTTTTGAAACTGTGGTTGCTATACTTGCTTATTATAGTCACAAATAGGCATGGATGCATCAAGAGATGCCCCAACAAGCATGGCAGACATATTAATTTATGTCCTGAATATTAGGTAGTAGTTCTACTGCCTCATGATGATTAGGGTTGATTTTCCTTGCTGTTAGGTTGATTCCTTTTTGTAGTTGCTGGACTATTGGCATAAAAAATCCCATTGTGACTAAGGGCAGCCATTGCTTTGAGTTTAGTTGGAGTTTTACTGTGTATTTTGGGTAGAAATGTTCCCTATTTTGTAATTAGCACCCAGAGACTGTAAATGTACATGGGATGAGAAGCACAAATTCTTCAAGTGAGTCACTGAAAGTAATGGTGAGCAGGGCTACTCCCAACTTTCCACTACTTGTGTTCTATTTATTGGAGACAAACACCATGTGATGGACCTTGTTTTAAGGAATTTACTATATCCTGCAGGATAGCTAGCACTTATCCTCCCAGTATCATCAAGCTGGCAAATCATCTGTATTTATAAGAGGCTGTTTCATTACTGTATTTGGATAGGAGCTCCTTGATGATACAAAAAGTGGTTGAACTGAATATGCCATGTATACATATCCACTGCCATACCTTTTTAACTATAAAGTGGGTCTCTTGATTTGGAGTGAGATTATGTAGAATTCCATGACTGTAGAGAAGACATTTGGTGAGTTCTTGGAGAGTGATAGTGGCTGAAATCCTGTGGGCAAGAAGGGCAGATACATACTGTATGTGTTAATTCAGGTCAGAATGCATCTCTCCCCTTTCCAGGATGGGAGAAGTCTGTTGCATGCAATTTATCATTAAGTCTCTAGTTGATTAGTCTCTTAGAGAGATAGGTGTGTTGTCCCAGTCAAAGGGATTTATAAGTGGCATCAATATTGATTCTACCATAGTGACCTAGTGGCCTTTCTTTCAGGGTACAGTCCATATTTAACACAAAGGACTAAGTCTGACCACATATATAGATTAATTTATTGGTTGAGTACATACTATTTGATTAAACCTAACGTATGTTCAAATTGGTTTAATTAATATAGTTATTTTCAGTTGTTTCAGTAAACTCAAACCAAATCTATTATTAGGTCAGCTAATTTAATAAACAGACACTTTTTACTTGCTGGACTATCAGCTGAACTAGAACTGGATGTTAGTCAATTAATGAGGGAAAAAATTGTCCAACTATTTGACTTGTCCAACTACAAAAAATTAACTTAAAATATTTAACATTGCATATATTCTGTACGTTTATACAATAGAATACTACTCAGTCATAAGAAATGATGGTATATTGCCATTTACAACATGATGAACCCGGATAACATTATACTAAGTGAAGTTAGCAAATAAGTAAAAGCTAAGGACTATATAATTTCACACATAGGTGGAATATAAAACTGAGACTCATGCACATAGATCAAAGTTAAGTGGTTACCAGGGAGTGGGGGATAGGAGGGAGGAGAGTAAAAAGGGACAAATATTGATGATGGAAGATAATCTGACTTTGGGTGATGGGCACACAATGCAATAAATGCTATAGTTCAAATGCTATAGAAATGTTTACCTGAAACCTATGTACCTTATTGATCAATGTCACCTTATTAAATTTAATTTCAAAATAAAGAGTCTCTTTATTATGAAAAGATTTTGACAACCTAACTAATGATCAAAAAAAAAAAAAAAAGAAAGAAAGAAAAGAAAAGAAAAAGAAAGCTGTTATTAACAATGAAAATGGTCAGAAACAACTACAGAAAGATGGCATGGCTAAATCCCTAGGATGTCTTTGGGATTTTGAAAATTGTGTTTTATAAAGCATTTTCTCTTTAAAAAGTAAATGGTCTATAATCTTAAAATAGAAGAAAATAGATAATATAATTTTCAATTAACAACTTACTTATAAATTTTGAAATACAAAATCATAGTTACGGAATAGCAGAATTGGGAGGCCTTTGGTCCTCACATATATCCCCGTTTCCAGTAAAAGCATTCTCTTTATTACAAGGTGATGGGCAAATACCTTCAACTAGTACTTCCCAAGACAGTTCGCTTAATTTCTTTTAACTATGATGGGTTTTGTTGTTGCTGTTTAACGAAGGAAGCAATTGATTAAACTAACATCATTTACTCTAAAGTTTCTGGTTGGTAACTGCCACTTGTCTGGCTATTCTGTTCAGATCTCTGTCACTGAGGTGTCGGTTTGCAGCCCCCATCCTGGTCCTTTCCCACCATTTTCAGCCCCTCCAGGGCTTGGAGGACCAGCAGGCCACTCTCTGGGAACCTCTGCTAAAATGCTTAGGCATGACACTGTTTCTCTGCTGTCCTCCCAGGAGGACATAGAGGAGGTCATAGAGTGGACCTTAGGGCTGCCCCGGAGGTACAAGTGAGTGCTGTGGAAGCAGCTTGTGTGTAAAAACAGTTCTCATTGTAGAGAGCAGGCTCTTTATGCTTGGCCAGCTTGACAGTGTCCACTCATTCAGGGACTTTCAGCTTCCTGGACTTTTCCAGAAAGTCTGTGAGCATTCTGATGAACACCTGCTGGTTGACATCTTACAGTGGGTATAGGCATTCTAAGGCCTCTGTGCTGCCAGCCAGCCACGAATAGCATTACATATATATGTATATATGTATATATATATGGGTATGTGTGTGTATGTATGTGTGTATATATATATATATATATATATATATATACACACACACACACACATATATATATAATAGAAGAGCTTAGGCTCAAAAATAGAAAGTGAAAAAGTCACACACACATATGCACACACACGCACAAACTGCTGCTACTGGCATTGTTTTTCTTTTTAGTATTTTTATATGTATTAATTATCCCCCAAAGTATTTGTAACTGTGTTATATATATATATATATATATATATATATATATATATATATATATATATATATGTAACCATATATCCTGTTATTTTTTTTAAACTTAAGATGATAATAAAAGCCTTCATTTGTTATTACAGATGCCGTTGAAGCATTCTTTGCAATGGTGGATAACATTCCAGCTGGCCATCACAGGGTGTGGTTCAACCATGCACTTATACTACATTATCATTCTCTTATGGTTCAACAATAGTTTCCCTAGGTTAAAGCAAAAGGTGATAGGAAATTTATGTGTAGATAAAAAACAATAATGCCTTCCAAAAGTTATGCCATAATATTAAGACAGGATGGACAACTTGGTCTTTACTCATCTGGGAATCTTAACAAAGTTTATGCTTTACTTTTAGTTTGCATATAATTCCCCTTTACAGAGAATGTACATGCAAGATAGAGATTGGGCAATTTCATTCTTCAGATGTCAACACATTCTTAAAAAGCACGGAGACTCTTTTTGTTCTTGTTTTAAGAAGAGTCAACATGTGGCATTTAGCATTTTTTCCCTCAAGCTTCAATTATTAAGTTTTTAAAAAATTTTTAGTATTTAGCAATTTGACTATTATGTTCCTAGGTATGATTCTCTTTTCCTTTGTATTTATTCTGTTGGGGTTTTGTTAAGCTTTTTAAATCTGTTGGTTGATAGTTTTCATCAAATTTGGAATATTT
The DNA here is from genome assembly GCA_037038555.1 of Rhynchonycteris naso. Lineage (NCBI taxonomy): Eukaryota > Metazoa > Chordata > Mammalia > Chiroptera > Emballonuridae > Rhynchonycteris > Rhynchonycteris naso. The sequence continues at coordinate 66,496,775 of CM072998.1, forward strand.
CTGCTATCTCTGGGTTTGTTTCTATTTACTAGTATTTTTTCCTGTTTTAGTTCAGTAGATCCTATGTCTAGCTAGCTTTGATTGGGGGTTGCACATTGCATTCTACTATTGAGGTTTGGGTTTTACTTTATTACTTTAAAGACTGTTGAATTTTTATTTTTCCAGGTAGTTAGAATCAGTTTGATCTTCTTGATGCTATTTCTTTTTCTTGTTATGACATAGCTAAAGTAGTCCTTTCCTTAGGAGCACAATAGCTCCCTATTCTTTACACAAGGTGTTTCTGGGGACCCAGAATACCTAGAGTGTTAATCAAAGTCCATACACTCTTGCTGATTCAAATTCCACATCCCTTAGCATTGAGGAGCCTCTAGAATATCCAGTTAATTCACATTTCTCCAGTAACTTTTTCTTTTTCTTTAGACTTCAAAGAGTTCTATCTGCATACTGTTTCCAAGTAGCTGAAAACAGTTGCTTCATATGGTTTTTGCAGTTTTATAGTTGTTGGTGATGGGCAGGCTAGCCTAGAACTATCTGGAAATGGAAGCCTTCATAAAAGTTTTGTATATTAAGAGACTAGCATTTTTTCCCCAAAATATCTCTTCTGTTGTTCACTTATTTTCCCAATTAATTATTGAATACATCTGCCCAGTGATCCATATTTTTGATGTATGCTTCAAGATTTTTTTTAAACTATGAATTCTTTGTCATATGTTTGGCCTCCTCTAAGATATATAAAATAAAATAAAATTTATTTAAGAATTAATTTACTTTTTTCTTAACTGCCACAAATTTAATCTGATTTATTTCTTTTGCGGACATAGTCGCTTCTGAGGCCCAGACTACCCTACCTATAATTTTAGGCAAGATGCCAAACAGCTACTTTTCCTGAACATTAAACATTCTAGATTACCTTAAATCTCAGAAGTTACCTTTGCCATTTCCAGAGGCATCTAAAAATTCAAAGAATTTTTTATTCTTTCCAAAATAAAAAATTCAATTCTGATGGTGGAAAATGTACTTATTCTTTTAATAATATCCAACACACCTTTTTTAGTAACATTTGTTTTCCCTTCTTCTTTGCAAACCCCATGAGGTCAAGGAACTTATTTTCTATTGATTTATTAGCATATATTACTGTGCCTGGACATAGTAGATACTTATTTGTTTAATACTAATAATACTAATACTAGTGATAATGCTAATAATAGTGAGAGCTAACTTATGTGCCAGGAACTCATCTAAAAACATGTACAATAATAATTTTTACAATTTACACATACTTTATTTATTTGATTAAAAAAGCAAGGGAAGTGAAGGCAAAGATAAATGAATGGGACTACATCAGACTTAGAAGCTTTTGCACAGCAAGAGAAACTGACAACAAAACAGACAGCCAACTAAATGGGAAATGATATTTTCAAACAACAGCACAGATAAGGGCCTAATATCCAAAAAACACAAAGAATTTACAAAACTCAACAACAAACAAGCAAACAATCTAATAAAAAAACAAGAAGAGGACATGAACAGATACTTCTCACAGAAAGAATACAAATGGCCAACAGATATATGAAAAGATGCTCATCTTCACTAGCTATTAGAGAAATGCAAATCAAAACTACAATGAGATACCACCTCACAACTATTAGATTAGTTATTATCAACAAGACAGGTAATATCAAGTGCTGGAGAGGCTGTGGAGAAAAAGGAACCCTCATCCACTGTTGGTGGGAATGTAAAGTAGTACAACCATTAAGGAAAAAGTATGGTGGTTCCTCAAAAAATTAAGAATAGAACTACCATATGACCCAGCAATCCCTCTACTGGGATTGCTCAAAGCACTCAAAAACACTGGTATGTAAAGACACATGCAGCCCCATGTTTATTGCAGCATTGTTTACAGTGGCCAAGACATGAAAACAACCAAAAAGCCCTTCAATAGATGACTGGATAAAGAAGATGTGGTACATATATACTATGGAATACTACCCAGCCATAAGAAATGATGACATAGGATCATTTACAACAACATGGATGGACCTTGATAATATTACAATGAGCAAAATAAGTAAATCAGAAAAAACTAAGAATTTTATGATTCCATACATAGGTGGGACACAAAATTGAGACTCATGGACATGGACAAGAGTGTGGTGGTTACCAGGGGGAGGGGAACGGAAGTGAGGGAGGGGGAATGGGGAGGGGAGAGGCATAAAGAAAACCAAATAGAAGGTGACGGAAGACAGTCTGACTTTGGGTGATGGGTATGCAACATAATCAAATGTCAAATGACCTAGAGATGTTTTCTCTGAATCTATGTATCCTAATTGATCAATGTCACCTCATTAAAATTAATTGTCGGAATTAAAAAAAAAAACTCCCGTAGACACATGAAATGTTATATATAGTTGTTTTCATCTTTGTTCACACTGACTTCAGTTGTAATTTGGTTTTATTTGTTCAAGACTTTGTTTAATAGCTGCTGATCTAATACCCACAGGGCAGGAAGGTCTAGTGATACTTGGTTCACATTTTAGGATCTTATCTAGGTTATTTGAATCTTCCTGTCTAGACTGAATGTTCATTGTAAGGTGAAATGAAAAGCATACCTCCTCCATGATCACTAGGCTTTCAGACACACGATGGGGCAGGGCTGACCCTGTGCAGGCAGGCATTTATCTTGCGTTCCACCTCAGTGTTAGACCCAAATGTTTAAACTGAAGTTTCAGAGGTATTTACAGCCTTTTGGGGGTGCACTATTTAATATTGACTATGTCTGAAAGTAAGATTCAGATTCTATACCATCATGTAATTTTACCAGGGTGATAAAAAGTAAAGTGATTCCTCAGTGCAGGAATGGCAGGCTGGGTAGCCTGGGAGTTGTCTAAGGTATGCAATTTCTGAAAGAACTGAACTTTTCCTGGGAGGGCAGACACGATCTAAGGCAGATGTTAGGCATTGCTAGAACTACTGGCTGGAGCATCCAGCTACCAGTCCCTAGAAACAATTTATGTGAAATGAGGCACTTGTTAGGGTGTGGTTCTCTGAGTGGCTGTGGAGCAGGAGCCAGGACAGTTGGCTGACAAATCTCTGTGGGGAGTGAGGCTCTCCCTGTCTGTTATTCTCAGTGGAGCCAACTTACTAACTCACAAATCATGACGCTGATGGACTTTTCCTTGTAAGATAATGCAGGGTCAAACCAAGGTGGCAGACCCAGATAGGAATGGAAAAGACAGAAAGAATAGAAATTACAGAAACGTGTAGAAGGCTCTGGACTCATACGGAAGGGAAATTAGAGGAGCCAACTTGACTTCACTCTTTGAGAGACATGAAGCCACAAGTGATACCTGGTTTACAATAGTGGAATAGAAAGGAATTCTGAGAGTTACTTGTTTGTGCTTGTAGTAAACAACATGGTATCTTAGCACCCAGATTGTTTTGGATGCTATAAACTCCAATAATCATCTTTTTGGATTCTATGCTAAACTTGCCTGAAGAGACATGATATTTAAAAATGCAGTCTCAGTAACATGCTTTTTCTAGTCTTAAACCAAGTCAGGGCACCAGAAAGCTAATGCATTGACTATGTTGTCATAGTTCCTAATAAATTACCTTTGATAAATTTTATATTTATATAATAGCCGTAAGTTTTGAGATCTGTTACAAATAAAAACTATATGAAAAAGAATAATTGTGCAGTCATAAGCAGATGACAACAACAAAAATAAAAAGTAATGGACTTTTGTGGAAGACACTACTTGATAATATTTTTTAAAGATTTAGTGTACACAAATACATTGTAACCTTGAAGAAATTGGTATTCCTCTTTGAGATAATGAACATGATATATCCCATGTGTCTTTTCTATCCTGGTTTAATGGACACTCACAGACAAATTTGTTGATTATTAGTAATAATGCTATATAGTCCTCATAGTTATCATGACTTATCTGCTAACTATAATTTTAAGTTCTTATTTTTCTATTTTATTAAGCTTGTCTAAATAATTTTTGTTGTAAACCTACAGAAATCATTGTTATTATTATCCAATCTTTTTGCAATACAAGTGAAATTAGTAAATTAAATCACCAACTGCATTAATGATTTGTAGATTAATATTGCACACAGTTTTACCAAAATCACCTAATTTTTACCCACTTGACAGCAAAAGTAAGTTAGTTATTTTAGAGCTCAATTTTAAACCCATGTGTGTACTAACTTCTCTTTGATTATAAGACTAAAATCAATGAAATGAACAGAAAACACAGAAATATCTACAGTTTGTCCATATACATGATTTATTATATTCCATATTTTCACTTCCATATTTCTTTTCTTTCTGATGGTTTCTTCATAAACTGAGAAATCACAATTGAACTCATCTCCTTTTTCTTGTTTTTCTTGTTCAAAATAGATGCACCTGGCCTGTTAGCTTACAAATAATTAATTTTTAGTTCAAGGTGACAGTTTAATTTATTTTATTATGTACTGACACAAACTTCCAGGGATTGTGTTTTTTTAGAAACTGAATGTGCTCCATAGACTGCCAGTAGTCCAATAGTTAATTCAATAGTTAATTCATTCCTTCTGTGGAGTAGGGTGTCTACAGCATTTGGGGTTTGCAGTGAAATGCTCCTGTAGAAAGAGATTCTGGAGCTGGGGTTTCACTGTAATGTCAATTGGATTGAAAAGTATTGTATAAGCAAAAGTTGTTTGCATAGTTCACAGCAGTAACAGCAAGCATTATTTTGGAATTCTCTCTTCTGATTATATTCTGCGGACTTCCTCTGGGAATTTGGAGCTTACATCCTTGTTCCCTTCAGGGAAGGAGAGAGGGTGTGAGACTGGATTTAGTGTAGGAATTCTTGAAAAGAGGCGGGGATTTTCCTGAGAAGCATGGTAAAATTGGAAGTATTTCCAAAAATATTGATGAAGAAGTGATTTGCCATGTTAGACTCGCCTGAACAAACAGACTAAGAGACAAATGAGTTGCAAGAGGCCATCAGTTTGCCATTCTAACAGAATGTGTCTAAGGATCCTTATCCTTAGAGTAGTGGGTTGTTTTCATACTCGCTGATCCCCAGGAGTGAGTTTCTTTTTCACCAAATGAAATTAGTTCCAGTTAGTTTTATTAACTTAAAATCATGTTTGTTAGATAACCAATTTATAGAAACAAGAAGAACATACATTTGACTTTTTTAAATGTTGCCTTACACATTTTTAAAATAAAATTTTTTGTACAATGTACTCTGGATGGTTAGGAGGCACAAGGATGTATATGAATGTCCGTACTACTCAAAGGGTTAAAATTGATATGACTGCTTAGTCATGGAAAGTCTTAACCGCAGAGTTTCAGTCTCTATTTCTTTTCATCTCTGTTCCTCTCTTGGTGGAATAAGGATGTATGGAATAGAATGAATGAATTTGATTGTAGTTCTGAGTTCCATCAGACTCTCAAGTGTGTATATCCACCCAAGTGAACTAATATCATTTCTGTATTCCACACGGACCTCTGTCCCCTTTGCTGGCACACCCTTGTCTGACAGGATCCCAATCCCATATATCCTGGGCACTTTTCATATAATGGCATAATTGTAGCATAGGTATCTCTAATATTGCTGGGGCACGTAGAAAAAAATGTACTCACTAATTATGTTAATTAGTTGTACTAATTAGGACTAATTGGAATGACCTTTTCCAGCATGTCTACTGTTGCAAATAAAAATGTACAGTAGTATGGGATGCTAAATTTAAACCTAGGCTCCAGTGACCCTGAATTAATACAAACTTGAGTTAATTTAGCTGAATATGAAACATAAAGACATACCAAAGTACATGCCGTTATGGAAGTTTGAAAAAAGAGACAGTGGAGCTTGTTTCGTTTCTCACCTGACCCTTGCTTGATCTCCTTTTGTTCTGCTGTTCCTGTAGGCAGCCATGGAGGGAGAAATGCTTAGTACCAAAGTAAGAGGCTGGGTTTGAATCCAGCTCTGAAACTCATTATTCATGTGTCCTTTGGTGTATGGCTCAAACTTTCAACGTCTCAGCATCTCACTTTCCTAACCTGTCCCATGGAGACTAAAATTTTTAGTATTGACTAGCTAGGAAGATTAAAAAGATTAAATGAGATGTTATAGGTGTGTATAAGTTTTGTAAACTATAATGTGTGCTAGTCATGTAAAGAATATTAATAAATATTATATATTGGTATTAATTTATATCTTATATGGTATTTTGATACAACTTGGGAGATATTCTGATACAATTTGGGAGAGCAACCGACCAGATTTATTTCTTTCAAAGGTGTCCTGTGTGCCCATAGTGGTAAATAAGTAATGATGGTAATAAATAAATCTAGGAATTAAGTATTTATGTATAATATTTTACAACTTCATTTGGTGAAGCATCTTTCATGCCAACTATATCCCCAAACAGATTACATTCAATAAAGACTTACAGTGATAAGCAATAAATACTGGCAGTGAGAGACAGACATTGAGATAAACAGGCCAGGGAAAGTGCTTTTCAGCTAAATTCTGAAAAGAAATGAAGAATTTAGGGGTGAAGAGACCCAGGAGAGATGTCACAGTAGGTAGAAAGTGTTGGAGATAAAGTTCTCATACTCAGTTTTCTTAGTGAAAGGCCTGAAGCCTCTGCCTGGGTCATCTCACTAGCAGCGTGGCCTCACTATGGGACAAAAGAAAGATATTAAGTCCAAGAGAGGTGAATTCCAACCTCATGGGAGTTATGAGGCAGGGGAAGCTTTGCTTTGATCTCTACAGAACAGAGAAAAACTATGTGTTTGCATTGCATTCTCTGCATTCCACCCCAGAAGTGTATCTGTGAAGCCCATCGCTGAAAATCAGCTGGAAATCTGATTTGTAGCTGGAGTGAGAATTTTCATGTTAGTTCAAAATAAATGGTTTCTAAACCTTTTCTAAGTTTGTCTTTGGTTCAGCCAGTTTGGACACAGCACAGTGATTTCTTTACATGGTAATTTGACTTTTTAGTTGGCATGGGGATAACATAAGCTCTCTGAGTACCATGTGTGCTGTACGTGGTGTGTGTGTGTGTGTGTGTGTGTGTGTGTATAAAGGAGGGAGTGATGGAGTGATGGCTAACAGAGAAGGGAAAAGGAAGAGGAGAGGAAAAGGTTACTAATTCTAATTAAGGTCTAATTTAAGACATTTTATTACACTCTGATTTTTTGCCCTCAGTACCTTCATCTATTAAAGGGGGATAATAATACCTCCTACTTGGCTTGTGTGAAGATAAAACAATAACGGTAAGAGTAAAACACTTTGGGAGAGTGTGCTGCAGTGGGTAAGGCTCTTAATAATCACGAGTCCCATCCTCACTAGTCTTAATGTGCTACTGCCAGAGACCCAAAAGCATGAGAAGGAAATACTTTTTTTCTCTCTTTTAAAGAGTTATTCTTTAGGTTTTCTTTTTTTTTTTTTAATTTTTTTTTTTATCAAATATGAATTAGAGATAGAACCACAACACAGAAAACCCTTAGAGTAGGCAATTAAAAAATTGTTTCTGTTTTGATTTAAAAACACATTCTATCCATTTTTAAAGCACACTTACCTTTGTCAGACTCTTCAGACTAGCACTAAAATGAATACATTTCTGTAACTTGTGCTGATCGAGGTTGGGGAATGGTAAGAGTGGGTAAAGATAGGAAGGCTCGCCTGACCAGGCGGTGGCACAGTGGATAGAGCGTCGAACTGGGATGCTGAAGACCCAGGTTCAAGACCCCAAGGTCGCCAGCTTGAGCGCGGGCGGGTCCATCTGGCTTGAGCAAAAGCTTGCCATCTTGGACCCAAGGTCGCTGGCTCCAGCAAGGGGTTGCTTGATCTGCTGTCAAGGCCCGTGGTCAAGGAACATGTGAAAAAGCAATCAATGAACAACTAAGGTGTCCTAACGGCAACAAAAAACTAATGATTGTATTGATTGATGGTATGAGATTTGATTCAGATCATTTAAAGAATGCAAAGTGAGAGTTACTGTATTTTCTATTCACAAAGTGTTTTTGTTGTGGTTTGTTTGATTTGGTTAAAGGGTTAAAGGCAAACTAATGCCTCTCAAAGAAAGATGACCTTAAAAATCTATTTGAAATCCTATCACATCATTTTATATTCAGAGCTGTGGATCTAGTTCAATATTAACAGGATCTCTTTGGCTGGCTGGCTTCATACTGACAGCGTTAAGGAGGACCACTAAAGTGCCTCTCTAGACACTAAAACTTTCTCAAAACAAACTATTTATTTTGGAAAAGCATGTTAAGAGTAAATAAAAAACCACAATTTGGGAGTGTTGATATAAGAAGGGACTGTATGTAAGTCAGTGAAGAGATTAGTGCTTGAGTAGCTACAAGCACAAATTGATTTCACAGCTGCCCCATTTATGGCCAGTAAAGAAAGACAAAGAATAAAAAACTAGTTGACAGCCAGGGGGATCAACTCTTTGAGGGCGGGATTCCTGTCTACTTGCATAAGGTGTATCTCCAGTGCCTAGAATATAGTAGACACATGGTAGGTTCTCGCTATTCCTTTCTAAAAAAAATAACCATATATGAATAAATTATATATATATATTAGGAAAAAGTGTCTTGACTTATTTTTAAAGTACATTCTTGATTATTTGACACCCATGACACAAGCTGTCTTTTATAAAAGTTCCCATATTTTCCAGTTGTTTCTGAGTTGATATTTCTGTTGGCGGTGTTCTTATGAGCTAATAGGTGCAGAAGAGATGCCTTAAGGGACAGAGTGATCTGAAGTTGTTACATTAAAAAGGTTTCCCAGGCAAGCAAGAAATGGCCTGGAGTCTGCTGCTGGTTACAACTTTAATCATTTCACACCAGCTGACTGTGAAAATTCATCTGAATGATGAAGAAAATACTTTCATCTGGACTTTATCTTGTTACTTTTGCAATTTTGGAGTTCTGAATTGAACTCCAAAATTTATCTGCAACTTGAGCCTCCCAAATTTTGGTAAATCCAAGAGAGGATATGTGGGTTCATGGAATGGACAAGAGGAAGAAAAGGCTGGGTCATACAGGGAATCAGGAATGAGAGATATTTGGGTTTGTGTGTAGGGCAGGGAGAAGTTTAGGTTCCAGAAAATTAAATTCTAAAAGCCACTGAGAGTCTGGACGAAGGCTGGAAAACAGTAAGGCAGATCAGGAGATAAGTTTGATGGCAGTCTGGAGTAGAATTACACCATGTATTTGAAGGCCGGGAAATCAAGCTGACTTGAGAAAGCTGTGGTCTTGGATGCAAAGGGAACTAGAGCTACAATAGACATGAGGTCAATCAGGGTAAGAAAGAACTTGAGGAAAGGCAACTAAGTTAGATGAGGGGATAGATTCCAGGAATTAGATAGCTCGAGAGAAAGACAGCACCTCTTTGATACTAGGACTTGTCTGATTGTTCTTATACAGGAATTATTGGACTTAAAGACTGTTTTCATTTTGCCAGGTCTAGGGACTGGTTCTCCAGTGTGGCAGTACACTCCAGTGGGGGTGGATCCTTCCTGCAGAAGCCTGTACTTAGCTGGGGCATGCACAAGTGAGACACCCGGGAATGCGCCTGTGTGTGTTCTCCTGTGAGCAGACAGTCACACTTTTCAGCTCAGAGGGGCCCTGAGAGTGGGGGATGGGGACAGATTTTGCTTCTGAAAGGGAGAAAAAGCAAGAAATGAGGAAAATGACATTACAGAATGATCTATTCTGAAGCAATTCTGGGATATATTATAGGATTGTTTCTCTTGCAAATAAACACAAAGACCTTTCAATCTATGTCTTCTACTTCAAAAAAAGATACACTCAATAGATTCTCTCCAATCTAGACACCAACTACAACATAAGACAGGTGTCCTGACATACCCATGAGGAGTTAACCAATGTCATTTTCAGATTTAATGATCCCAGAAGTCTAAATAAGTGTGGTATCTCTCTGACCTCCGTGAATAACACTGCAGGTGTTATTCTGTGGTTAGGTTGACCAACCCAAATGACTCAAAAACTGCATCTTTGGTGTGGTCTATAATGCCAGATCTATAACTTCTATCAGTTCTGTGTTTTTTTTTAATCTTATGATAACACAGCACATTTGAGTATGCTTAAAGTTTTTAAGTGGTGCTACTGGCTATAATTAAGTTCTTTCAGTCTTTTCATTACAAATTCTTCTTTCCAAGGTTTAATATCTCAGAGATTTCTAATCCCACTGGGCCAAACTTAGTATAGAAATTGTCAGCAGGAATGAAAAATTTTTTTTCTTCTCTCTTCCTTGAATATTTCCAATCAAACAAATGTGTGTGTTTTCCTCATAGCATAGGTATAAGAAAATAGGTTTCAGGCACTTTTGAGAGGCTGAAAGACAAAAAGTAATATAAGCACAAAATCTGAGAGAAATGTACAAGAATGTAAAACTGCATACTTTTGGGATGCATGGGCAAACATTGAATATTCTCTGTTCTAGGGAGTATTTTACCTTGTGTTTTTAAATGAAACTCAAGATTTAATTGTGAAATAAACTGCAAGTATATTGTTGTGTTTTTTTTAAATGAGAAATACTTCTGTGAAAACTTAAGGCGCCCTGGCTAGATGATTCAGTTGGTTAAAGCATTGTCCCAAACCACAGAGGTTGCTGGTTTGATTCCTGGTCAGGGCACAGACAGAAGCAGAGTGATGTTTCTGTCTCTTTCTCTCCTCCCTAACTTTCTAAAATCAATACATTAAAAAAATAAATAAATAAGAAAATTTGAGGTGTTCAATTGATTTCACTGTATTTTTCTGACATAGGCTATAATTGAAATGTTTCTTTTCTGTGTCTTCAAGCTAACTGATTGAAAAACCAATTGTGATATTATTGGTTTATAAGAAAATAACTAAAATTAAAAAACGATTATATTTTGTTCTGTTAAAAAGTACATACCATAAAATTTACCATCTTAATAATTTGTTAAGTATATTTACATTGTTACACAACCAATCTCCAGAACTTTTTCATCTTGCAAAACTGAAACTGTCGCCTGAACAGGCAGTGCCGCAGTGGATAGAGCATCAGACTGGGATACGGAAGACCCAGGTTCGAGACCTCGAGCTTGCCAGCTTGAGCGCGGATCCATCTGGCTTGAGCAAAAGCTCTCCAGCTTGGACCCAAGGTCGCTGGCTCCAGCAAGGGGTTGCTCAGTCTGCTGAAGGCCCGCCATCAAGGCACATGTGAGAAAGCAATCAATGAACAACTATGGTGTTGCAACGGCAACGAGAAACTAATGATTGATGCTTCTCACCTCTCTCCCTTCCTATCTGTCTGTCCCTCTCTCTGACTCTCTCTCTGTCCCTGTAAAAAAAAACAACAACAAAAAACAAAAAAACCACCTGAAACTGTCAATATATTAAACAATAACTCCCTATTTTCTCCTCACCCCAGCCTCTGCCAATCACCATTCTGATTTCTGTTAATATGAATTTGACTCTTCATAAAAATGTGATATAAAAGGAATCCTACAGCATTTGTCTTTTTGTAACTGGTTTATTTCACTTAACATAATGACCTCAAAGTTCATGCACATTGTAGCATGTCAGCATTCTTTTCCTTTTAAGGCTGAATAATGTGGAAGTTATTAACATCTGATTTTATGAATGTTTATTTAGTTTTGTTCTTGTTTTTTTTATTATTAATTATAAGATCCAGTTCCTTAAATCAAAGACCCTGTTATGTCTTCAAATTCTTTTGTACTTATTACAATTCTTCTTTGGGGGGTATAACTCTTTAGTTTGAAGCTCCAGTTCTTATTGACCTTGGCTATTTTGCTTAAATGAATGGGGGGCAGTTTTTAACATCACGTGTCCTAGGTTGTGGAGAACGGGCTTCTTAAGATCCCTGGTTGTGGCCCAAGTCAGATTGGTCCTAATTATCTGTCTTCTTGTCCTGTGTCTGTCACCTCTGCTTTTGCACCAAAGTTGTCTACTCCAGGGGTGCCCACACTTTTTCAGCTTGCAAGCTACTTATAAGATGACCAAGTCAAAATGATCTACCTACAATAAAAATGCAAAACATAAATTTATTTCTTCTATATTAACATTATTTAAGTTACTATTATTACTATTTAATATTGTGTATTCTTCTTTCACCTTTCCCCTTCTCAGCTCTCTTCTCAGAGGAAAGTCAATGTCATAGTTTTTATGAACAGTCCGAAAAAGCTGCTCCACATTTCCCTTCTTTGGAATAGCAATGGCACACAGACAGATGAGGCAAACTCACTTAGAATATGATATGCACTTAGCATATGACATAGTGAAAAAAATCCCCTCCCATTCTGTATGAAATATTTTATTTCATACAGAATGAAAGTAGTAGGTTTTAGGCTTCTTACTCAGACCAGCTACGGCGCTCATTTTTATACCCTTTGTTGTATTTAGTTTAAATAAATTGAAGGCTAACTACACAGCAATGTAACTGAACAAGTTAGCGCGGTTTAATGCGCATGTGTAGGGTTTCAAAAGTTGAGACGTCAGATTGGCTACCCTGTATGCCAATCAAAAGACAAATGTCTTTTTAATGTCATGCGATCTACCCATACTTCCTTCGCGATTGACGTATTGAGCACCCCTGTCTACTTTGTCTCTGTGGGGAATTGTCACAGTTCTGAGTATCCCAACCCCTTTCATTCTTCTAAATGTGATTGTCATGCTCTCATCTGCTTTTGCAGTTATTTCTATTGTGTACTTGAACTTTTCTTCTCATTTCACCATTTTTTTTTTTTCTGCCTCTTAGAGTTTCTCTGATACTTTTTGTTTTCCCAAGAAAATATTACTTTTTTTCAAGACATCTAACGCTTCTTCTCTTTCTCACTGAGTTCTAACCATCTGGTAAAATTGCATTCAATTCCCCAAACATTTATGGAAAATTTCTGGGTGTCAGACTAAAAATGCAAAGACAACAAAACACTGCTTGTATTCTTGAGGAGATCATAAGCTAATGGATCAGATAGTTATGCAAACAAAGCCAATGTAGAAAACTAGGGTAGAAGACCCTGTAGCTTCTGTGAGAGGCATGGATAAGGAAGAACCTTGCCATATATGAGAAAATGGGATCAGATCTTAACAACAAGGCATTTAAAATCAGTGTTAAAAAATGACTACAAGTTGGCTAGAAATAGTAATATTCTTTTAATTTTAATTTTTTGACTGAAGCAGAGAGAGAGTCAGAAAGAGAGAGAGACAGATAGGGACAGACAAACAGGAAAAGTGAGAGATAAGAACTTCGTTGTAGCACTTTAGTTGTTCAGTGATTGCTTGTGTCTTGACTGGGGGGCTACAATGGAGCTAGTGAGCCCTTGCTCAAGCCAGGGAACTTGGACTCAAGCCAGTGACTTTGGGCTTCAAGCCAGTTACTTTTGGGCTCAAGCTAGCAACCATGGGGTCATGTCTATGATCCCATGCTCAAGCCAGCAACCCTGTGCTCAAGCTGGTGACCTTGAGGTTTCAAATCTGGATCTTCTGCATCCCAGTGTGACACTCTATCCACTGCACCACCACCTAGTCAGGAAAAAAAAATTATATTTTTGACCTAGTCTTTCTCCTTCTCAATTATTTTCTTATTTAGTGAAAATATACCTCGAAATACATGGTCCTCAAATTTCTTCCCACCACACAGACACGTTGGACAAAATCAATAACTTTTTTCAAGTATAATTTTTATTGCTGGTTGTGTGGATACTAATGTAGTTTTTATAAGGACACAAGATTTATTTCTGAGGTCCTTTTAGTCTGTTAAAGAATCCCAGAAGAGTATGAAATGATGCATTCTGTTGGTTGAGAGAGATTGAAAGAGAGAGAGAGAGGTAGGGAGAAAGAGAAGTATAAACTTGTTCCACTTAGTTGTACTCATTGATTCCTTCTTGTGAAGGGATGGATTCTGATAAGCTCGCACATTATAAACTGTTGTCATTTACACGTAGGTGTGACTGAAGCAAATGGAAGCAGGTTTTGATAGGGGCAGGAAGATGAGAAGCAAGACAGTGGAGCTTGAGAAAAAGATGGCTATAGATTCATAGATTCACTGGTAAAAAAGGAGAAAAGTTGAAAGATAGGGCTCTTGAGCAAGCTAAAGACCCGTTTCTCTCTAGAGGTAGACCTTTGTGTGGAAGAATGCCCTCTGAATCATATTTTATTTGAACAATGAATGTCTAAGGTATCTTCAGGATGGTCTGCAATAAATAGCAACCTTCTCTTTCACCTGGATTCTAAGAACTGATAAATAGGATAAAGAGTAAAAATAGGATAAAAATGTCCTCTTTGCCATTGGTAGAGTTCGAGTTAAACAAAGGGGCTTTAGATCTGTTACCTTAGTGAGCTTGCTGAATTTGAACCCAGAACTGAGCAAACTTGGTCCTCACATGACATCTTAGCACCACTAAATTGAGGCAGGCTACTCCACAAGGATAAGTCCCAAACTCTCCTTCACGTTGACCAAACACATATGTCAGTCCTCTTACCCCAGACTGGAGTGAAGAAGTTGAGAGAAGTGTTAATATCCTTACTTCATAGGAAGAAAGCTTAAGAAACAAGGAAGACTAGAGCAACTCTCTCCAACAAGTTATTTTCACTTAATTTTTTTTTTAAATTGGAACTCAATATTGGTTTGGTTGGTGTTGCCTTTCTGTTCTTTTAATTTTTAGCCTTTGTTTTGTCCTTTGTTTCTGGCATTGAAACATCCTAAGCTTTTTCAGCAGAGTTTAGATGTGACATTCCCATCCCTCTTTGATTATGGAAATCACATCTCAGTTCTTCCAATTATTTTTTCTTAACATGAATTTTATTTCTTAAAGCAGAATGCCAAAGAGTGTAGAAACTTGGTACATTTGAGTCCTTGATGCTATTTCCATCTTCTGCTCTGGCACCTTCCTGCTCTCTTTCTCTTCTGCGAGGTGCAATGTTGATATGCTCGCATCTCAGCATAGTGCGTGTGAGAGCAACGAACTCCTGTCTTCAGTGTGCTGAATTATCATGAGCATATAAATCAGCCTTACTATTTATTTTGGGAAGGCATCTCCCTCACCTTTTAGCTCCCTCGGTGTAACATTGTCACTGCAAAGTTTATAGATGCTGCAGGGACTTAAAAATGAAGCCAGTGGCTCCTCAAAGAAATCTTCCTAGGAGGTGTGAACCACTAGGAATGTGTGAATGCTCAGTGTTTGATTCTCATCACGAAACAAGATCAATGTAAGATAGCAATGTAATGAAAACAACACTTCGTTCCTGTGGGTAAAGTCAGATTGATGACAACTGGATATTCTGATAGTCAAGTTTATAATCTGGATTGATTTCTAGAGAAATTTAAAAATCATCCATTGTTACAATGCTTTAGAATATATAAGAGTACCAGGAGAGGGGATTCTAATATAAATGACAGCCAATGCCATCAATGCTAATTAGCTTTCTGTTTTGCTCATGACACAACAAAGCAGTTGAAGAAAACTTATGCTGTTGTTGTTGTCACTCATCTCTCAAGTGAAAGGGGGTAGTTTCAACATCATGTTTTTAAAAAGTAATTTTGAACCCTGGCTTGTTGGCTCAGTGGTAGAGTATCAGCCCAGCATGTAGAGGTCCCCGGTTTGATTCCCAGTCAGGGCACACAGGAGAAGCGACTATCTGCTTCTTCACCCCTTCCCTGCCCCTACTCTCTGTCTTGGGCACTGAGGATGGCTCCTTGACCTCTGCTCAGGTGCTAAAGTAGTTCGTTTGCTGAGCAATGAAACAGCAGCCCAGATGGGCAGAGCATTGCCCGGTAGGGCACTTACTGGATGGATCCTGATTAGGTGCATGAAGGAATCTGTCTGCTTGCCTCCCTGCCTCTCACTTAATTGAAAAAAATAATAATAATTGGCATAGATGGTATATATTTGTAAAGCACAAAGAAGTGTCTGGCACCTGGTGAATACTGCATGACGATTTTGTTAAATAAAGTATTAGAGTAAATTAAACCACATTTTCCAAAATTCACAAATAAATATAAAATCTTTTGGTATTGTTGATTGTTGTTCAGATAATTGTTCCTGTGTTTTACATCCTTTCAGATTAACAGGATCACTTCCAGTACACCAGGTTAAAGGTTGTACAACATTAATTAAACCTTACCTACGAACGGCCTTCTTAGAGTTATCTAAAATTAGAAATCACAGTAAACTAAGGGAATTTTAGAAAAGACTAGTGAAAGTCTATA
The DNA here is from genome assembly GCA_037038555.1 of Rhynchonycteris naso. Lineage (NCBI taxonomy): Eukaryota > Metazoa > Chordata > Mammalia > Chiroptera > Emballonuridae > Rhynchonycteris > Rhynchonycteris naso. Next base: position 66,513,013 of record CM072998.1, read on the forward strand.
TATTGATTGATAAAAGCTTATGGTAAATTAACTGAAGGCAAAGTGATTTTATTATGGACAAAAAATGACATTGCTAATTTGAAGAAGAGCCAGCTGTAAGAAAAGTTAGCAGTGCTCAAGATATTTGCCAAATTCAGGAATAGAAGAAAAAACTATGCACTGGTAACTATATATGCAAATGATATATGTCTCTACGGAGATTGGTTCCACCATTTTATGAGCTTAGACTGTGTAAAATAGATGAACTAAAAATGTTAAAATTCTGAGATCAGGCTATGCAATACTACTCTATATGAGGCTACATATTGGTAATCTCATCAACACAGACAGATATGGAAACTGTTCATAATCTGCTGTGTTTCCCAGAGGATTTGAGTCTAGCTGATTTGTACAATGATTCAAATTTCCTTTTGTGACATTTTCAGTTAGCATATCTAACTGGTTTTTTTAAATCTCTTCTTGAGCATCCATAAACTTAAGGAAAGGGGAGATTGTTGCCTTCAATAACCAAAAAAATGTTGGTTCTATGACATGAGGAACCAATAAAGGTGTGTTTAGAAGGTTTAAAACTAATGAGATGTGGTGCAAGAAAAGGTGAAAAGGGAGAAGCACAGAAGCTGAGTTGGAGAGTGTGCTGCTGACAAAGACAAACCTGGCACGGACAAAGCACAGTTTAGAGATTCCAATTGGCTTTGAGACTGCTGGAGGTATATGTTACAAGTGTTTTGAGTTCTTACTCAGAATAGATCGTGAAGTCCTCTTTTCATGTGCTTTGGCAAGACATGTTTTGGCTTATATATCTAAGATTGGGTGTGTCCTCATTCTAGGCACATCTGAAATTGGTTTTCATACCCTTAAGCTGATAGAATTTACATCACCCGAATTTATTCCTCCTTACCTCCATGACACCTACCCCTCTGCTTTACACTTGTGTGAATCCAAAACAAAACAAAACAAACAAACAAGCAAACAAACAAACAAAAAAAACAAAACAAAAGAAAAAAAGGAGGGAAAAACAGCTACAAAATTTTGTCTCTTTTGTATCTTGTCTTATTTCCACATACATTATCTCATCAACCCTCACATCAGCCCTTTGAGGAATATTTTATTATTTGCATTATACCTGTGCAGAAACCAAAACTAAGCAAAATGAAGTAGCATCATTCATTGCCATACAGTCAGTGGTGGCGATGCTGGGAGTCTAGACTCAGGATGCATGCTTTCACTACTGTGCCATATACTCACCATTCCATTCACCAGCAGCTCAGCTTTTGCCTGGTGCTACAGCATACTTCCAATACAGTTATGGTCTTGACTCCTACCCTTAGTGCATTTCTTTTTGTTAATTCTGATGATCAAAACTATGCTGCTGTATTTATTATAGTATATATTAGTGACCAACAATTCTTTTTCTTAAATAAAAGCATATGTTTTAGCCCTGAAGAGGACCAGTAGCTGAAATGTAAAACTCGTTATCACTCTTCACATTGCCAGTACACTCTACACGTTGCCTGCAGGGGCAATATTTTAGGTTGAATTTTCTTTTAAGAATCTGAGGATATAGCACCTGGAAGAGCTCTATGTAGATAGCATACTTGCAAAACTATATTGTGTGCATGAATGAATGAGATCATGGGCAGCATTCAGCCTCTACAGGAGGCAGTTTAAGTGGCTTTTCACTTGTGACATCCTTCTTTTTATTCTTCATGAATAACAATGCTAGCTGTACAAATATAGGTTTTAAGCTGAACAGAACATAGTGGTAACTAAGAAATATAGTATGATGAGTGTGTTCAGAGATTGTCATACTTTGAGCAATTTCTAAAGTCATGTTTTCCAATTGTGAATAAATTATTTTGCCCCATAGAGTGCATTTTCATATCTGAGTAAAGATCGTAGTGTAAGATAGTTGCTTGACTGCCTTGCTTTATTGTTTGCAAGTAAAAGTAAGGTCAGGTGATAGTGAAATAAAATATTGATGAAAATGCACTGAAAATGTGTTAAAGCAACATATTTCGAAATGTATATAAAACTCTTTGAAGTGAAATAATGGTTTTAAGTGAATTTATAAAGATGTTAGCACACCCTTTTAGTGATAAAATTGCAGTGACAATAGAAACTTCTAACCTGATTCAAAAGCATAGATTAACTATAAGGTTTATTAATTTTTTAATTTAAGAATAATTTAATAATAACAGTATAGGAAATATATGCTATAAAGACTGATTTTTTGGGGGTAAATCTCTTTAATATTGGCTTGACCTAATAAAGATGCATATGGTCATGACAAGATTTACACAATGCTAAATATTTTTAGATTGATTTCAACAAGAAAGATTGGAGAACATTCCTTCAGAAGTCTCAGGAGAATGGTTTTAACATATTTTTGATAAGGACTCCTGTGCACACAATAAACAACCTCAAATGTAATATCATTTGAACATTTAATCTAGTTACCTTTTAACCTTCATGAAATGTTAGACCTAGATTTCAAATTTAATAAAAGAGGTAAAGTGCAAGCTTATAGGTGTGTGTTCTAATAATTAAATGCAGATCTGAGAGTTTTCCCTTAGAATAACCAACGCCATCTATTCTTTCAAGTAAGACAAAAAGAAAAAATATATAAAATTAAATGGATATTCATCAAAATATTTAAAAGTACTTATACATGAGGTCATTGATCTGTTTTTTAAAAAATTGTATTTTGGCAAAGATCTATTTTTTAAAAAATTGTATTTTGATGATATCTTGTACACATTATTTAACTTTTAGGAAACATGGATGGAGGAATAATACAGGGTGGACAGCCAGATGGAGCTGCCTTTCCGTAAGTCACAAGCTTTTCCACTGCTAAAAAATAAACAAACAAACAAACTCTGAGGGTTTAGTGAAGGTCTGTTCTGAAAAGAAAGATAAAAGAACACTAAAGTGTTCTCTCTGGTGGACCAGTTATGACAGTAAATGATGAGCCCCATTAAAACAAAAACAGAATAAATTGTCACTTAATTGAACACAACAATGCAAAGATTGCCAAGGGGTTGGCTTTCTCACAAGAAGTATTCTGTAATAAGCATCCAAGATCAAAGCTGAAGACTAAACTTCCATTAATCTTAAATCTTCATTGTGCAATTGCTTTACTACTAGGTAACCTGATTAAGTTGGTGAGATAGTTTAACTGGGATATCTAGAAATATATACAACATATTCAATTTCCTTTATTAAACAAATTTATTTCTGGTTGCTTCCTAGTTCATTATAACAGCTATAAATTTCTTTTTATACATATTAACGGAAAGATTTTTTTTCTGAAGTAAGTTAATCCCCAAAGTACTACATTTAGATTCAGAGAGCGAAGGTCTAGTACTGCTTAGCTAAAGAACAAAGACTTGGTAAAACTCCTCATCCTCCAACTTCCCAAAATTTTAGTTACATTGGGTCTCAGGTTTTAAGAATTTCTGTAGGTTTGATAACTTAGCTCAGATGACAGCATTTCCATGCTTTCCTGCTAAGACCACACTTCACTGGCACCATCTTATACTTTCTAGAATAGGATCTCAAATGGCCTTAGAATTTTTGAGGGAAAACTGCCAATGGCATCTTCCCTTTGAGAGAGAGAAAAAAAATTTTAAGCTGGACACACGTAATTTTAGCACATTCTAGAAAAAAAATACAGAATCAAGGCCACAGAAGTTCACAGGACTCTTAGGTGTCTCATTCATCATAGTAACTTTTTTTTTGAGGCTTTTGGTATTAGGTTTTGGACATATTCTCTCAGCTCTTGTCCATGCACGATCTGTGAACTGTTGGGATTTGCCTAGATTGTCTTGGGCATCCCTGTGGTCAAAGGTATTGATATAACACTACTAAGATGTTATTTGCCTTTTTCACTGTGTTTACATTTGCACTGATGGTGTACAGTGCAGATAAAAGTGATAGTGCCTCAGCATAGCTAGAGACAGTGGCAGCAATGGTAGCACAGTCATTGTGTTCTTCACTGCCACTCAGTCCCAGAATGTCTTTGAAAGCAGTGCAAATTACAGTGTGTCCGTAAAGTCATGGTGCAGTTTTGACCAGTCACAGGTCAAAAGTGCACAATGACTTTACGGACACACTGTTATTAAATCTCAACCCTAAGTGTATCCTATTGATAAAGTGAGAAGTATTCATAAACACTCTACCACTGCATACCAAGTACATCGTATGTCTCAAGAAGTGGTGTGATGGTTTTGCCTTGAAAGTTCAACTACTTCCTTCTTCACAAAACACACATTTTACTTGAAAGAATGACAGATAAACCAGGCTTGGGTATTTGATAGAATTTTTTTTTTTAAAAAAATAAACAAAATGAGCCTGTCTTTTTAAGAAAAACAACTGATAATTTGATAATTTTTAGTTCCAGTGATCAAACCCAAGCTTTCAGGCCAAACTCAGAGTTTTGGTAAATGTGGTTCTGCCACCATATATTTAACAGCTATTTAATACTTCTGATAAGACTGGTGAGGACATTAACAAATACCTTTTTTTGGTGTTGTATAATAGAATGTATGAGTCAAGTTTTACACTGTCAAATTTGAAAATGGCTCATGTATCCACTGGTGGGTTAAATATTTATTCATTTCATAAACATTCATTCAGAACCTATTATGTGCCAGAAAATATTCTAAGTCTGGAGGATACATTGATGAACAAGACTATATTCCTGACTTTTAGAAGCCTCTTAAGTATAAATTTCCAGTTATAAAATTTAAATAAGTCACGGAGGTGAAATGTAAAGCATAGTGACTATAGTTAATAATACTGTATTGTATATTTGGAAAACAATTCTGTAACTATGCATGGTGATGGGTATTAACTAGGCTTACTTGTGGCAATCACTTCACAATATACGCAAATAGCCGGTGGTAGGATTCAAATAATTTAACAACCAGTTCTCTGCCCTAATGACTGTTTTAAGTATAAAAACATGATATACAGAAAGGTAGTTTATTATTTCATGCATTTAATACTTAAATAAGAACAATAAAAGTGGTACACAAAACTAGATTATGTTAGCCTGACCAGGCGGTGGCACAGTGGATAGAGGGTCAGACTAGGATGCGAAGGATCCAGGTTTGAGACCCTGAGGTCGCCAGCTAGAGCGCGGGCCCATCTGGCTTGAGCAAAAGCTTGCCAGCTTGGACCCAAGGTCGCTGCCTGAGCAAGGGGTTGCTCAGTTTGCTGAAGGTCTGCGGTCAAGGCACATATGAGAAAGCAATCAATGAACAACTAAGGTGTCGCAACCAAAAACTGATGATTGATGCTTCTCATCTTTCTCCGTTCCTGTCTGTCTGTCCCTGTCTATCCCTCTCTCTGACTCTCTCTCTCTGTCCCTGTAAAACAAAACAAAAAACTAGATTATGTTATAATAATAACACTTTTAAAATATTAATGAAAAAATATCGACTAATACCTGACAAAAAACAGTAAAACTGTTATTTGAGATATTTCTATATTGATTCCTGATTGGTGTCCTCAGTTGCAATTTTTTTTTTTTCACCAATGGACAGGATGAACATTACTACAGGCACTTAGAATAAATACGCTGTTGGGCAGAAGAACGTTAAAAAAGAGTAAGGAATGTAAATTTGTGATTTCCACTTTGGGCAGCTGCCCCGTCATCCCCCTTAGAGAGAACCTTAATTACAAGTGCCATTTTAACAACCAGTTTGCTGAACTCAACAGAAAGTTAGGTATCGATTCTGCCAAACAGGTGCGAACTAGCTGATCCCACCGCTGCAAATAGTGAATTATTCTGTTTTATACCTGAAACTGATATAATGTTGTATGTCAATTATACCGCAAGAAGAAATAGAGCATTAAAAGAGAAGCCTCTTAAGACATGTTAAAAAATAAACTGAAATATATTAAAAATATTTTAAAGTTTATTTGGGCAAAAATTAATAGAAATCAGGCAGCTCCAAATGGGAAGTTGTTAGGAGTGCTCCACCAACAAGAGTTAAAAGCAAGATTTTCTGAGGAAACAAAGAGAGAAAATTATTTGATTGGCTATACGTTAAGCAGTTGTTTTATTTAGAAAAGCTTTGTTGGGTGTTTGTGATTGGTTGTGGTTTCTTAACCTTAAGTCATTTATAAGCTTTGAGTTTGTTTTGCTTATGTAGATTGTTAACGCTTTAGAACCACTCAGTCAAAAAAACTCCTGCTTAATGAGTTTAAAAGACAGGTGATATTGTCTGGATCTCGCTCAGCCCATTTGCCTGTGCTGGTATAACTCATACAAAGCGCAATAGGAAAGAGTTAAAGAATTGGAAAGTGTTGAAAGAGGGTTTTCAACTGAGCTAGCAAAGCACTGAATGTTATACCACATATTTCTCATACTGAAAACACTGTTCTAGGTTCCGGGGAGTTAATGTTGAATGAGCTGTTTTGTTCCTCACCCTATATTTTATAGGAGAAAGCAAAAAGTTAAAACAGGGAAAAATGCATAGGTCTCTAAAAAAGTCAATAGGTCAAAGAATAAATAAAACAACAGAATATTTGAATAACAATCAGTATTCTTAAACTATTACACTAGAGAAAAATTTCTTTCATTTTCAGTTGCATGAGGTTTTAGAAATTTTTCTTTATATTTCTGAATCGCTGATTCCAAATCTGAAATCTGTTTTTCGGTGCATGCTCTAGTTTTTATGCAATTTTAATTTCTTTTTGTTACAGTTAATGGCATGCATTGTTTATTTTTTATTTTTTATTTTTATTAACTTTAATGTGGTGACACCAATAAATCAGAGTACATATGTACAATGAAAACATCTCCAGATTATCTTATCATTCAATTGTGTTGCATACCCATCACCAAAAGTCAAATTGTCCTCTGTCACCTTCTATGTGGTTTTCCCTGTGCCCCTACCCTTCTCCCTTTCCCACCCACCCCTCCCTCCCCCCACCCCGTAACCACCACACTCTTGTCCATGTCTCATAGTCTCACTTTTATGTCCCACCTATGTATGAATTCATGCTTTTCTCAGTTTTTTTTTCTGATTTACTTATTTCACTCTGTATAATGTTATCAAGGTACAACCATTTTGTTGTAAATGATCCGATTTCATCATTTCTTATAGCCGAGTAATATTCCATAGTATATATGTACCAAAGCTTTTTAATCCACTCGTCTTCTGACGGACACTTGGGCTGTTTCCAGATCTTCGCTATTGTGAACAATGCTGCCACAAACATGGGGGTGCATTTCTTCTTTTCGAACTGCTTTGGTGTTCTTAGGGTATATTCCTATAAGTGAGATAGCTGGGTCAAAAGGAAGTTCGATTTTTAATTTTTTGAGGAATCTCCAAACTGTTTTCCACAGTGGCTGCACCAGTCTGCATTCCCACCAGCAGTGCAGAAGGGTTCCCTTTTCTCCACATCCTCGCCAGCACTTATTCTGTGTTGTTTTGCTGATAAGTGCCATTCTGACTCGTGTGAGGTGAGATCTCATTGTGGTTTTAATTAGCATTTCTCTAATAATTAGTGATGTTGAGCATTTTTTCAAATGTCTTTTGGCCATCTGTATGTCTTCTTTGGAGAAATTTCTATTCATTTATTTTGCCCATATTCTGATTGGATTGTTTGTCTTCCTGGTGTTGAGTTTTATAAGTTCTTTATAAATTTTGGTTATTAACCCCTTATCCGACGTGTTGTGGAATATGTTCTCCCATTGTGTGGTTTGTCTTTTAATTCTGTTCTTATTGTCTTTAGCTGTGCAAAATCTTTTTAGTTTGATATAGTCCCATTTGTTTATCTTGCCTTTAATTTCATTTGCCCGTGGAGATAAATCGGCAAATATATTGCTGCTACAGATGTCGGAAAGCTTGCTGCCTATGTTTTCTTCTAAGATGCTTATGGTTTCATAGCTTACATTTAAGTCTTTTATCCATTTTGAATTTGTTTTTGTGAATGGTGTAAGTTGATGGTCTAGTTTCATTTTATTGCAGGTAGATGTCCAATTTTCCCAACACCATTTGTTAAAGAGGCTGTCTTTTACTCCATTGTATGTTCTTTCCTCCTTTGTCAAATACCAGTTGTCCATAGAGCTGTGGGTTTATTTCTGGGTTCTCTATTCTGTTCCATTGATCAATGTGTCTGTTCTTATGCCAATACCAAGCTGTCTTGAGTATAATGGCCTTGTAGTAGACCTTGATATCCAGAAGAGTGATACCTCCTGCTTTATTATTTTTTTTTTAGGATTGCTGAGGCTATTTGTGTTCTTTTTTGGTTCCATATAAATTTTTGGAATATGTGTTCTATATCTTTGAAGTATGTCATTGGTATTTTAATTGGTATTGCATTGAATTTATAAATTGCTTTGGGTAATATAGACATTTTAATGATGTTTATTCTTCCTAGCCATGAGCACGGTATATGCTTCCACTTGTTTGTATCTTCCTTGATTTCTTTTATCAATGTTTTATAATTTTCTGAGTACAAGTCCTTAACCTCCTTGGTTAAATTTACTCCTAGGTATTTTATTTTTTTGGCTGCAATAGTGAAGGGGATTGTTTCCTTAATTTCTTTTGCTGACAGTTCATTGTTTGTATACAGAAATGCCTCTGATTTCTGAGTATTAATTTTATATCCTGCCACCTTGCTGAATTCATTTATAAGGTCCAGTAGTTTTTTGACTGAGACTTTAGGGTTTTCTATATACAATATCATATCATCTGCAAATAGTGACAGTTTTACTTCTTCTTTTCCAACTTGGATGCCTTTTATTTCTTCTTCTTGTCTGATTGCTATAGCTAGGACTTCCAGAACTATGTTGAATAAGAGTGGTGAAAGGGGGCACCCCTGCCTGGTTCCTGATCTTAAGGGGATTGCTTTTAATTTTTGTCCATTTAGTATGATGTTTGCTGTGGGTTTGTCGTAGATGGCCTTTATCATGTTAAGGAATGTTCCCTGTATTCCCACTTTACTGAGAGTTTTGATCATGAATGGGTGCTGGATTTTATCAAATGCCTTTTCTGCATCTATTGAAATTATCATGAGATTTTTGTCCTTCCTTTTGTTTATGTGATGAATCACATTGATTGATTTGCCAATATTGAACCAGCCTTGCCTCTCCAGAATAAATCCCACTTGATCATGGTGTATGATTTTTTTCATATATTGCTGGATCCGGTTGGCTAATATTTTGTTGAGAATTTTAGCGTCTAAATTCATCAGGGATATAGGACTATAATTTTTTTTCTTTGTGTTGTCTTTGCCCGGTTTTGGGATCAGAATTATGCTCGCCTCATAAAAGGAGTTTGGAAGTCTTCCTTCCTCTTGAATTTTTTGAAATAGCTTGAGGATGATAGGAGTTAGTTTTTCTTTGAATTTTTCATAGAATTCACTTGTGAAGCCATCAGGCCCAGGACTTTTCTCTTTTGGGAGTTTTTGATAACTGTTTCGATCGCATTTGTTGTAATTGGTCTTTTTAGGTGTTCTGATTCTTCCAGATTGATTTTTGGAAGTTTACATGATTCCAGAAATTTGTCCATTTCATCTAGATTGTCTATTTTTTGGCATAGAGTTCTTCATAGTATTTTCTTACAATGCTTTGTATTTCTGTTGTATCAGTTGTTATTTCTCCACTGTCCTTTTTAATTTTATTTATTTGAGACCTCTTTCTTTTTTCTTGGTTTGTCTAGTTAAAGGTTCATCAATCTTGTTTACCTTTTCAAAGAACCAGCTTCTGGTTTCATTAATCCTCGGTATTGTTTCCTTAGCCTCTATGTCATTTATTTCTGCTCTTATCTTTATTATTTCCTTCCTTCTACTTGTCCTGGGTTTTATTTGTTGTTGTTTTTCTAGTTCTTTTAGCTGCAGGCTCAGGTTGCTTATTTGAGCTTTTTCTGGCTTCTTATGATATGCCTATAGTGCAATGAACTTTCCTCTCAGTACTGCTTTTGCTGTGTCCCATGAATTTTGAGTTGATGTATGCTCATTATCATTTGTTTCTAGAAACTTTTTTATTTCTTCTTTGATTTCATTGTTAATCCATTCATTATTTAATAACATGCTATTTAGTTTCCAAGTGTTTGAGTATTTTTCAGTTTTTCTTCTGTGGTTAATTTCTAGTTTCATGGAAATGTGATCAGAGAAAATGCTTGATATGATTTCAATCTTCTTAAATTTATTGAGACCATTTTTGTGTCCTAACATGTGGGCATGCATTGTTTTTAAAATTGGAGTTAAAGGGTAATGACTCTTGGATTGAACATAACCACAAGGCAATTAATGTTTTACAAACATCACTTTGACATAATTGTAGTTGTTTTTAAATGTAAAAAATTATTATCTGATAAAAACACCCTCTTATTTTGTTTTAAGTTTGAATCATCGCTTCTTCGAGTAGGCGTAAATGTAATAGTCCTGACACCTGGTGTTATATATGTGGCTGTTACACACTTCAAGGTCAAAGGCGTAATATTTCATCATTTGTGACACATGCATATATTGCCTATTTTTAAGTTCCCCTTGGTGATTAAGACAAGAATTGGGCTCCTCATATTGTGTGTCCTAACTGTGAGAAAATACTTTGTGACTGGACAAAAGCAAAAGCAAAGAAATGCCTTTTGGTATCCCATGGTATGGCATGAACCTAAGGACCACAGCAGTGACTGTTATTTCTGTCTGATCCATACAAAGGGCATTGGTAAGAAAAAATGGCATATGATCACATATCCTGATATTCCTTGAGCAATATGACGTATCCCACACTCTAAGACCCTCCTAGTTCAAGTTTTCAATGGTTTTATTTCTTCTAAGGACAAAGAAAGTGAATATGGTGATCAAGTATATTTTGATAAGATGCATGAGGAAATGGTTGTAGAATCTGAAGGATCTTCTTCTGATGCCAATCAGTCATTAAGCCCTCAGCAGTTTAGCCAACCCGAATTGAATGACTTAGTAAGAGATTTGGGACTATCAAAGAAAGCAGCTAAGTTATTAGCCTCCAGGCTTCAAGAAAACAATGTACTTCACTGGTCAGTTGAAATATCCCATTTCAGGAAAAGTGAACAAATTTTTGTGGACTTTTTTTCCAAAGACAAATACTTTGTTTACAGTCATGATATCAGTAGTCTTCTCAGCCAGCTAGGTGTTACCACTTACAGTCCAACAGAATGGTGGCTATTTCTTTTTCTTTCTTTCTTTCTTTCTTTTTACAGCGATAGAGAGAGAGTCAGAGAGAGGGATAGATAGGGACAGAAAGACAGGAACGGAGAGAGGTAAGAAGCATCAATCATTAGTTTTTCGCTGCTGTTGCGGCACCTTAGTTGTTCATTGATTGCTTTCTCACATGTGCCTAGACTGGGCCTTCAGCAGACTTAGCAACCCCTTGCTGGAGCCAGCGACCTTGGGTCAAAGATGGCGAACTTTTTGCTCAAGCTAGATGGCCCCGCACTCAAGCTGGAGAGCTCAGGGTCTTGAACCTGGGTCTTCTGCATCTCAGTCCGATGCTCTATCCACTGTGCCACTGCCTGGACTCTGTTCTATCCACTATGCCACTGGTGGCTATTTCTTGACAGCCCTAAACAAAGTCCGAAATGTGTTCTACACAATGGTAATGTTTATGCAGTGGTTCCAATTAGTTATTCAACTCATCTTCGAAAAAATTATAATGAAATAAAAATTGTCCTCGACTTTCTGAAGTATGAGGAGCATAACTGGATCATTTGTTTGGATCTTAAAATGGTCAATTTTCTGCTAGGACAACAGAGAGGTTTCACAAAGTGTCCTTGCTTTCAGTGTTTGTGGGACAGCCGAGCTCGGGAGAAACACTGGACACAAAAGGAGTGGCCAAAATGTGAAGTTCTGGAAGTAGGGATGCAAAATATTGTGAATGAACCTGTAGTTAATTGAGACAGGATCATTTTCCCTCACTTCACATCAAACTTGGCTTAATGAAGCAGTTATTTCAGGCTTTGAATAGAGAAAGTGAATGCTTTCACCATATTCTTTCTGTTTTTTCTGCCTTGTCCTTTGAGAAGATAAAAGCTGGTGTACTGGATGGACCCCCAATTTGAACCCTCATACATGACCAAGAATTTTCCAGGAAGATGAATAAGGAAAGCAGCATGGCAGTCTTTTGTGGCAGTTACAAAGAACTTCTTTGGCAACAAAAAAGCGGAAAACTATGAACTTCTGGTTCAAAGGATGCTGTTGGCTTTCGGCGACTTCAGATATAACATGAGCATTAAGATTCACTTCCTGAATAGTCACCTTGCTAAGTTTCCCGAAAATCTTGGAGATGTTAGTGATGATCAGACTACTGCTGGAACATCAAACGAGATTGTCCTCACCAAGTACACAAACGCAAGAGCTACAAACACAAATTCTTGCCTGAATAGAATTTAAATAAGTTTTGCGCAAATTTTATGATTAAAATAAGTGTGTTATTTAATTTTAAATATTTAATTTTAAAATGAAAATATTTTAAAATTGTAGACAAATTCTGATGCAATTGTATATTTTAGTGTATTAGTGTATTTATAGCATTATACAAATTATTATATTTTCACAAAGATGATGCCCAAGAAGACATTCTACTTCATTATGTCTAACTAAATATTGAAAATTTTACAATAAGATGAAAACCTAAAATCTTGAATTGCAAATATACTGTAGCTTACAGAGAAAAACTAATGTCAGATTAGTTCGAGATCAGCACACTCGAATTAGGTAAGAACAAGCATTTTAGTGAATGCAACAAAAATTTTGTTCCCCAGTGTTATAAATTCAAAATATGAGAGGATACACATTCTTTTCAAGAAACATAAAGTGAGGGGCAAGATGGAGATGGAGTAAGCGGACATACCAATTTCCAACTCCCAGAACCAAAGTGGATTATAACTTGATTTTAAGGACCATCATCTGGATAAACCAATGTTGAACTGGACTGACAGGACTCTTCAACCGGGGAACACTGAAGAAGCAACATTGAGACTGGTAGGAAAAGCAAAAACGTGGTACGGGCTGCCCAGCTCCCTGGAGCAAAAGACAGCCCGGAGAGACTTGTGTGGTGGGAAGAGAGGCTAGCAGAAGGGTAGGGACCTTGGTCCCAAGAACAAAGCCCCAGCCTATAGCCCCAGAGCCTAGAAGAGGCATATGGATAGTATTTAGCTGGGAAACAGTTTAGGATACTGTTTATGAGAAAGAGACAGTTGTCTCAGACCCAGGATTCTTCTTAAAGGGACAGCACAGAAAACCTCTCTCATAACCACTCACCTGGGACTCCAGGAGACAGGGAGAGAGGAGAGGACAGGAGCAGCGGTAAGAGAGTGCAGTCTGGAAGGCACAGGGAGAAAAGCTTTAAGGGACAGCCACCCTAAATTATGGGCTGAGTCACTCCACAATATAAAACAATATTTCCCCTGGAACCAGCAAGGGGAAGCAGGACACCAGCCAAACAGGCTCCCTTGCGGCAATTAGAGTACAGTTGCTTAGAAGGAGGGAGCTTTCAAAACTACAGTATAGAGTGTTAGGGTCTGAACTGCAGTGCCCCCACCCACACTGCTAAGGGCTTGCTAGAGGGTGGGCAGTGGCGGGACATGGATGCGTGGTTCTGTCCATGGGGAATGAGGTTGAGCAGGCTGGTGTGAGTTAGGTCTAGCCCCGCCAGGGCAAAGGGGACACGCAAAATTGGTCCCGGGGCTGTGGGCCCACCTGTGACCCCACCTGTGGGTGAAAAGCAGGAGCCTGAAATGGGCAGAGCTCTGCCATTTCAAGTAGGCATGCCTCCGCACCAGGCCTCTAGGGCTTGAAGCCCTGCCCAGACCGGTTTTGCCCACGGAGGTGCGGCAGAAGCCCAGTGCGCTGCTGAGCTCATAGCAACAGCCCATCCCAGCCGAGGAGCTGAGGTTGGTGATGGTGGGGGGCTACCGACCTGGGCTACCAGCTGAGCATGCACCAAAAGCCCCTCCCGGCTGGAGGAACAGGTTGACAGGGACCCGCAGCTAAGCAAAAGTGCTCACCCTTGCCCTTGACACCCAGGCTTGTGGCCCGAGTGTGGTGCACGGTCTGACCCATGAGAGAGGGGTGAAGGCCGAGACAGGCTGAGGCTTGTAGAGCCAGGCATGAGAACACACCCCTCCTGTTGAGGCAAGGCGGAGACCTCAGCAGCCAAGGCAGTCGTGGGCAACACCCACAACTATCCTTCCTAGGCAGCGGCAGAGGGGGTGGTGGGCCTGCAGACAGATCATACCTAGGGAACACAGAGGCAACACCCATTAAACTCCAGTAGCCAAATTCTTCTTATACACAGACAAAATGATCAGGTATACAAATGCACCCAAATGAATCAAGAGTAATCTCCAGAGAAGGACCTGAATGAATCAGATATAACCAAACTACCTGATGCAGAGTTTAAAATAATGATAGGATGTTCAAAGAGCTTACAGAAACAATGGATAGTCATTCCGAACACCTAAATAAAGAGATAGCAAGTATAAAAAAGAAAATTGAAATAATAAAAAAGAATCAGACAGAAATGACAAATGCTGTATCAGAATTGAAGACCACAATGGGAGAAAGTAAAAGCAGGATGAATGAAGCTGAGGATAGAATCAGTGAGTTAGAGGACAAAATAAACAAAGACACAGAAGCAGAGCAGAAAAATAAGAGACTAAAAATCTGAGGAAACTCTAAGGGAGCTCTGTGACAACATGAAGAGAAATAACATCCACATCATAGGGGTTCCTGAAGAAGCGGAGAAAGATCAAGGGATAGAAACTTTGTTCAATCAAATCATAGCTGAAAACTTCCCTAAATAAAGACTGGAAAACGTTTCACATGTGCAAGAAGCACAGAGAGCTCCATTAAAGAGACACCCCAAAAAACTACATCAAGACACATCATAGATAAATACCAAAGCTACGAGATAAAGAAAAAATTTTAAAAGCTCTAGAGAAAAAAAGACTATCTCCTATAAAGGAGCCCCCATAAGGATGACATCGAACTTCTCAACAGAAACACGTGAGGCCAGAAGGGAATGGCAAGATATATTCAAAGTAATGCAGATCAAGAACCTACAACTAAGACTACTCTATCCAGCAAGGCTAACGTTTAAAATTGAAGGAGAAATAAAGAGCTTCTCAGACAAAGAAAACCTCAGGAAATTCATTAAAACCAAGCCAATTCTGCAGGAGATGCTAAGGGGCCTATTGTGAACAGTTCAAAGGGGAAAAGAATACAGCAAAAGAAGAATATAGCTTTAAAGAATAAAATAGCAATAAACAACTACATATCAATAATAACCTTAAATGTAAATGGATTAAATGATCCAATCAAAAGACATAGGGTAGCTGCGTGGATAAAGAAACAGGACCCATACATATACTGTCTACAAGAGACACACTTCAAAAAAAAAGATGCACGTAGACAGACGGTAAAAGGATGGAAAAAATATTTCATGCAAATAGAAATGAAAAAAAAGCCAGGGTAGCAATACTTATATCTGACAAAATGGACTTTAAAACAAAGGCTATAGTAAGAGATAAAGAAGGACACTATATAATAATAAAGGGAACAATTTAACAGGAAGATATAACCATTATAAATATCTACGTACCAAACATAGGAGCTTCGACATACATAAAGCAGACTTTGATGAATATAAAGGTGAGATTAACAGCAATACTATAATAGTAGGGGATTTCAATACCCCACTAACAACACTGGATAGATCCTCAAGAAAGAAAATTAATAAAGAAACAGCAGCCTTAAAGGATACACTAGATCAACTCGATTTAATAGATATCTTCAGAACTTTTCATCCTAAAGCAGTAGAATATACATTCTTCTCAAGCGCTCATGGTACATTTTCTAGGATAGACCACATGTTAGGACACAAAAATGGTCTCAATAAATTTAAGAAGATTGAAATCATATCAAGCATTTTCTCTGATTACAATGCCATGAAACTAGAAATTAACCACAGAAGAAAAACTGAAAAATACTCAAACACTTGGAAACTAAATAGCTTGTTATTAAATAATGAATGGATTAACAATGAGATTAAAGAAGAAATAAAAATGTTTCTAGAAATGAATGATAATGAGCATACATCAACTCAAAATTTATGGAACACAGCAAAAGCAGTACTGAGAGGAAAGTTCATTGCACTATAGGCATACCAAAAGAACCTAGAAAAAGTGCAAATAAGCAACCTGACCCTGTATCTAAAAGAACTAGAAAAACAACAGCAAATAAAGCCCAGGACCAGTAGAAGGAAGAAAATAATAAAGATCAGAGCAGAAATAAATGACATAGAGGCTGAGGAAACATTACAGAGAATCAATGAAACCAGGAGCTGGTTCTTTGAAAAGGTAAACAAGATTGATGAACCTTTAACTAGACTCACCAAGAAAAAAAGAGAAAGGACTCAAATAAATAAAATTAGAAATGAGAGCGGAGAAATCGAAACTGACTCAACAGAAATACAAAGTATTGGAAGACAATACTATGAAGAACTCTATGCCAAAACATTAGACAACCTAGGTGAAATGGACAAATTTCTTGAATCATATAATCTTCTAAATATCAATTTGAAAAATCAGAACACCTAGACAGACCAATTTCAACAAATGAGATCAAAACAATTACCAAAAAACTCCCAACAAAGAAAAGTCCTGGGCCTGATGGCTTCACAATTGAATTCTATCAAAAATTCAAAGAAGAACTAACTCCTATTCTATTCAAGCTATTTCAAAAAATTCAAAAGGAAAGAAGACTTCCAAACTCCTTTTATGAGGCGAGCATAATTCTGATTTTGAAACCAGGCAAAGACAACACAAAGAAAGAAAATTATAGGCCTATATCCCTGATGAATTTAGACGCTAAAATTTTCAACAAAATATTAGCCAACCGGATCCAGCAATATATGAAAAAAAATCATACACCATGATCAAGTGGGATTTATTCTGGAGAGGCAAGGCTGGTTCAATATTGGCAAATCAATCAATGTGATTCATCACATAAACAAAAGGAAGGACAAAAATTACATGAAAATTTTAATAGATGCAGAATAAGCATTTGATAAAATTCAGCACCCATTCATGATCAAAGCTCTCAGTAAAGTGGGAATACAGGGAACATTCCTTAACATGATAAAGGCCATCAACGACAAACCCACAGCAAACAACATACTAAATGGGCAAAAATTAAAAGCAATCCCCTTAAGATCAGGAACCAGGCAGGGGTACCCCCTTTCACCACTCTTATTCAACATAGTTCTGGAAGTCCTAGCTATAGCAATCAGACAAGAAGAAGAAATAAAAGGCATCCAAATTGGAAAAGAAGTAAAACTGTCACTATTTGCAGATGATATGATATTGTATATAGAAAACCCTAAAGTCTCAGTCAAAAAACTACTGGACCTGATAAATGAATTCAGCAAGGTGGCAGGATATAAAATTAATACTCTGAAATCAGAGGCATTTTTATATACCAACAATGAACTGTCAACAAAAGAAATTAAGGAAATAATCCCCTTCACTATTGCAACCAAAAAAATAAAGTACCTAGGAGTAAATTTAACCAAGGAGGTTAAGACTTGTACTCGGAAAATTATAAAACATTGATAAAAGAAATCAAGGAAGATACAAAGAAGTGGAAGCATATACCGTGCTCATGGTTAAAAAGAATAAACATCATTAAAATGTCTATATTACCCCAAACAATTTATAAATTCAATGCAATACCAATTAAAATACCAATGACATACTTCAAAGATATAGAACACATATTCCAAAAATTTATATGGAACCAAAAAAGAACACGAATAGCCTCAGCAATCTTAAAAAGAAAAAATAAAGCAGGAGGTATCACTCTTTCAGATATCAAGGTATACTACAAGGCCATTGTACTCAAGACAGCCTGGTACTGGCATAAGAACAGGCACGTATATTAATAGAACAGAACAGAAAACCCAGAAATAAACCCACACCTTCATGGACAACTGATATTTGACGAAGGAGGAAAGAACATACAATGGAGTAAAGATAGCCTCTTTAACAAATGGTATTGGGAATATTGGACATCTACCTGCAAAAAAATGAAACTAGACCATCAACTTACACCATTCACAGAAACAAACTCAATATGGATAAAAGACTTAAATGTAAGCTATGAAACCATAAGTATCTTAGAAGAAAACATAGGCAGTAAGCTCTCCGACATCTGTCGCAGCAATATATTTGCCAATTTATCTCCACGGGCAAATGAAATAAACAGCAGGATAAACAAATGGGATTATATCAAACTAAAAAGTTTTTGCACAGGTAAAGACAATAAAAACAGAATAAAAAGACAAGCCCACAATGGGAGAATATCTTCGACAACACGTCTGATGAGGGGTTAATAACCAAAATTTATAAAGAAGTTATTAAACTCAACAACAGGAAGACAAACAATCCAATCAGAATATGGGTAAAAGAAATGAAGAGAAATTTTTCCAAAGAGGACATACAGATGGCCAATAGGCATATGAAAAGATGCTCAACATCACTAATCATTTGAGAAATGCAAATTAAAACCACAATGAGATATCACCTCACACCAGTCAGAATGGCACTCATCAGCAAAACAACACAGAATAAGTGCTGGCGAGGATGTGGAGAAAAGGGAACCCTCTTGCACTGCTGGTGGGAATGCAGACTGGTGCAGCCACTGTGGAAAACAGTGTGGAGATTCCTTAAAAAATTAAAAATCGAACTGCCTTTTGACCCAGCTATCCTATGTATAGGAATATACCCTAAGAATACCATAGCACTGTTCGAAAAGAAGAAATGCGCCCCCATGTTCGTGGCAGCATTGTTCACAATAGCGAAGATCTGGAAACAGCCCAAGTGTCCGTCAGAAGACGAGTGGATTAAAAAGCTTTGGTACATATATACTATTGAATACTACTCAGCCATAAGAAATGATGACATCGGATCATTTACAACAAAATGGATGGACCTTGATAACATTATACTGAGTGAAATAAGTAAAACGGAAAAAAACTGAGAACACCATGATTTCATACATAGGTGGGACAGAAAAACAGGGCTATGAGACATGGACAAGTGTGTGGTGGTTATGGGTGAGAGTCGGGAGGATGGGGAGGGAGAGGGAGACGGGAGGGGCACAAAGAAAACCAGATAGAAGGTGACAGAGGACAATTTGACTTGGGGTGATGGGTATGTAACATAATTGAATGGTAAGATAACCTGGAGATGTTTTCTTTGAACATATGTACCCTGATTTATTAATGTCACCTCATTAAAATTAATAAAAAAAGAAAAAGAAACATAAGGCATTACAAAAGTTGGCAATGTATTAAGTAGCAAAAAAACACACAAATAAACACCCACAGCTGCAATGATACAAGTCATAATACCCATAATGCAAATAATAGAAATAAATAAGGAATCGATAGTTTTTAATAATCCTAAGAATTTCTAAAGAGGAAGGGCAAACTGTAGTTATAAACGATTTAGGATAAACAACGGTAAATAAACTATATATCAAATATACAGGATACAACCAAAACTGTCTTAGGAAATGTTACAAACATGAATGCATCAATTAGGAGATAAAAGTTTAAGAATAAATAAACAAGGTATTCAACTCAACCTGTTGGAAAATTGAAAATAAAATATAGTGATGAGAGAAAAAAATCATATTTTTCATGTAAAATTAAATCAAATGTAATTAATAAAAATGTTAAATAATAAAAAATACTTAAAATTTTAAAAATCAGTGAATTATTTGAAAACATTTTGTGAGTTTTATCAAAAAATAAAAAGAAAACAACAGAAAAGAAAACATGACATAAACTACAGATACGGAGTTTTTGAAGTTTTGAGACAATTCAATGTACATTAAATTAATAAATATGAAAATCTTCTAAAATTAATGAGTCTCATGGGCTATATATTAAGAATGGCTCAGAGAGAGCTAAGAAAATGTAAATAGGTCAACAAAGATGGGAGAAAATAAGGACAGTTTAACTGGTGAGATCTATCAGTCCTTCAAAAAAGATAAAGACTGTTAAAAAAAACCTTTGAAGAAAGTTAAAGATGAAATACTTTCCATCTCATTGTATAAGGATAGCATAGCCTTGGTATCAAAATTAGATAAGAATAGCTCCTAAAAGAAAATGATACAATTTAACTTATAGGTTTAGATACCAAGAACTTTAAATTAAAAAAGTGTCCAATAGCAATATATTAAAAAATAATATTATAAGCAATTAAGATTTATCCTAAGAATGATAATATGAGTCATCATTAGGGCTCCATCAATATAATTAATCACAATAATCAACACTGTTATTTATTTAGTAATATTTACGTATTTCCTGAGAAATATTTCTAAAGTGCTTACAATGAAAAAGATAACTATTCTAAGCCTTGAGGGTGTGAGCAAGACAGACAAAATCTAATGGAACTAGTATGAACTGAAATATTAAATAATCTATATAATCATCTTGATAGATGCCCAAAATATAGCTCAAATGTAATACAGTTCAATATTCATACTTGATAAAAGCTTTTAGTGAGGAATAAAAGTCTCAATGCAGAGACAGGAATGCCTAGAGAAACATCATTCTTACCTGGGAAACATTAGCAATGTTCCCTTTAAATTCAGGAACCAGGAAAGAATATTGATCTCAGTCTTAATATTTTAAATGGTACTTGATATTTGATAAATGCAAAAAAAGCAACAAGATTTGTATAGAGATATATTAAAGGCACATATAAAATGCCTCCATTAATAGAAGAAAAGGCTGTTTACACGAATGACCCAGGAGACTTAATTGATAATGAGAGTTTAGTATTTTGGCTAGATATAAAAAATCCAAAAACAGCCTTACCAGGCGGTGGCTCAGTGGATGGAGCGTCGGACTGGGATGTGGAGGACCCAGGTTCGAGGCCCCGAGGTTGCCAGCTTGGGCGTGGGCCCATCTGGCTTGAGCGGGAGCTCGTCGGCTTGGACCCAAGGTCGCTGGCTCCAGCGGGGGAGAGGGGGGTTGCTTGGTCTGCTGATGCCCTGCGGTCAGGGCATATGTGGGAAAGCAATCAATGAACAACTGGGATGTCACGACAGCAACGAGAAACTAGTGATTGATGCTTCTCACCTCTCTCCGTTTCTGTCTGTCTGTCCCTGTATATCCCTCTCTCTGACTCTCTCTCACCCTGTAAAAAAAAAAAAAATCCAAAAACAAGTATTAAAAGATTTTATCCTAACAGCAGTAACCAGTTAAAAAACTCCGAGCATTCACTAGAGCACCTCTAATCATTACAATCTCTGGTGTTGGCTCTCAATGGAAAACAGTGGCAACCCATTAAAGATGGGGCTAGTAAAGGCTCTGATTGTGGAAAAATGAAGATTTAGATCACAAAAAGATAAGAGAGAGAACAGGTGCTGGAAGGAAGAAGTTATGATTGTCAGCTTTAGCCTGCTGAGTAGATACAGAGCAGGAACCAAAGCTGTTGTGCATTTCTTTTATTTATTTATTTTTAATTTTTATTTATTTATTTATTTTACAGAGACAGAGAGAGAGAGTCAGAGAGAGGGATAGATAGGGACAGACAGACAGGAACAGAGAGAGGTGAGAAGCATCAGTCATTAGTTTTTCGTTGCCGTTGCGACACCATAGTTGTTCATTGATTGCTTTCTCACATGTGCCTTGATCACCGGTCTTCAGCAGACCAAGCAACCCCTTGCTGGAGCCAGCGACCTTGGGTCCAAGCTGACGAGCTTTTGCTCAAGCCAGATGGGCCCCGCTCAAGCTGCCGAGCTCAGGGTCTCTAACCTGGGTCTTCCGCATCCCGGTTGGACGCTCTATCCACTGCGCCACCGCCTGGTCAGGCTGTACATTTCTTATATTTAATGGTCATTTCATTTTTCCCCCTTCATCCTGCTTTTACGAAGAAAACAGGTGGAAGCTAATGTTTTAAGTTAGGTTCCAGGTAGGTGTATGATTAAATAAACATTGCCCCTTGATAATATCACAACTGACAGGATTATAGGGATTTCCTGTTAGAGGATAAAGATTTCTTCATCTAGCAAAGGTCAAGAATAGGTGCTGAGTGGCAAAATGGGTGGGCTGTACTTGTGACCCTCCACCCTCACTTTCCATTCTCCATTTAGCTCTACTTTGCCCTGTGCTTTTTGGGAAGCTTAAATATACTGTACCTTAACATAAGGTGACCAGATTTTAAAATTGGTAAAGCGGGACACCATTGACCGGGGGGGGGGGGTGTCCTCGATTAAAAATTTGGTCTATATGGAGCAAAAAAATTTTCATAGAATGCAAAAATAGTATTGTAATATATTTTTTAAAATTTCAACATAAGTACAATTTACAAATATAATACATTAAAAATTATGTATAGTATTATTTTATTCTTTGGCATATTTCTCATTTGAGTGAATTTTTTTTAGTAGATTGCTGTCATTGTTTAAAAGGTCATGAAATTTTTTACAAGAATTTGTTAAATTATATTTGACACATAAAATGGCTTTCAAAGTCTCAACACTTGTGATTTTTCTGATGTCCACACTTTATTTAGCGTAGAAAAAACGCGTTCAGTCGCAGCATTAGTTCCTGGTAAAGAGAGCACGTATTCCACAATTTTTAGTGTATTCTTGTATGGAACATTGTTTGTTTCAAAATGCTGAAATATTTCTAAGCATTTGTTCTCTATTGTGATTTTTGCTGATGCCCAAGATTTAACCTTTTTTTATCAATCTATTTTTTTTTTTACTAATAATACCTCTTAAAAGGTCATTTTTGGAAATATTACTATATGGGAAATTTTGAGAGAGTCAGAAGGATCAGGTTACATGGTCCCGAAACTGATGTAGGAGCTGCACCAGCAGGTGGGAGCAGGCAGGGCAGCGTCACCAGCACGCTCCGCGAACAGCCCCGCCTTCTGGAGACCCAGCAGGTTGCACCTGGTGGAGCCCTGAGCCCCACGCTGGCGTCCAGGAAGTGTCCCTATGGGTAGTCAGGGGACTTGACAGCCACCACCCCAGCAGGTACATCCTGCCCGAAGTCCTTTATTTCAGGGCCCCCATAGGGCAGCCAGCTCTTGCGGCAGTGCGGGTGCTTCCAGGTGGAGGCGGGTTCTCCCCCTGAAAAACCGTATATTCCCTTCCTGTTCTCCCACCGTTCCCTAGGTTTTCGTGCATTCTTTCAAAAAATCGGAACTTTTTTAAAATGCCACGGGACGCGGGACAAATTGTTAAAAATCAGGACTATCCCACCAAAAGCGGGACATCTGGTCACCTTACCTTAATATCTTTCCTAAACTCTGCCTGCTATTTGTGATTGACTGATGGGCATCACCTGCAAGGGATCAGAAGGTGGAAGGAAATTGGGGACTGTTCATAGGCAACAACTCTGTTTCTCTCCAGCTACAGCTTCTACTGGGCAGTCTTCCTCTGTGACTCTAGCTCTGAGTAGGATCCAGTAATTCTAAACCTTTCTCTTTTCCTTTTATGATCTGGGTGGAAAACACTTCTTGCTGGCACTGGATGTTTCCACAACTCTGTTTAATGTTGTCCTTATGTAAGTTCCCCCTTCATTAACAACTATT
Organism: Rhynchonycteris naso; assembly: GCA_037038555.1. Lineage (NCBI taxonomy): Eukaryota > Metazoa > Chordata > Mammalia > Chiroptera > Emballonuridae > Rhynchonycteris > Rhynchonycteris naso. The sequence continues at coordinate 66,536,631 of CM072998.1, forward strand.
TAAACCCCTGACCGAATTATTTTCCTTGAGACCTACACAACATGTATACATGAAAGCCGGATTTATGTCTAAGGTAGCATAAGAAATGAGTGATGAAAGGATGATATTGCAATACAGTTTACCTATACATGGGTATATTTCTGGGCTTGTTATTCTGTTCCATTGGTCAATGTGTCTATCTTTAGATTGGTATTGTACTGTTTTGATTACTATAGCTTTGTAATAATATACTTTGAAATCAGGAAGTTAATGCCTCTAGCTTTGTTCTTCTTTCTTAAGATTGCTTTGGCCATTTTGGGTTATTTGTTGTTTTATACAGATTTTAGAATATTTTTTCAGTTTATGTAAAAAATACCATTGAAATTTTGATTGGAATTGCATTGAATCTTTGGGTAGTATGGACATTGAAACAATATTAATTTTTCTAATCCATAGGCAGAGGATATTTCTTCATTTTTTGTATGTCTGCTTTAATTTTTTTTATTAATGTCAGTTTTTAGTGTACAGATGCAGATGTTTCATCTTGTTTAAATCTATTTCTAAGTATTTTATTATTTTTATGTTATAGATGGAATTGTTTCCTTTTTTTTAGATACTTAAATACTAGTGTATAAAATGCAACTGATTTTTGTATGTTGATTTATGTCCTGAAACTTTACTGAATTCATTTATTCTAACAGTTTTTTGGTTGAGTGTTTAGGGTTTTTATATATAAGATCATGTCTTCTTCAAATAAGAATTTTATTTCTTTCTTTCATCTTTGGATGTCCTTTTTTCCTGCCTCTTTACTCTGGCTACAAATTCTAGTACTATGATAAATAGGAGTTGTCAGAATGGTCACACTTGTCTTGTTCCTGATTTTAAAGCAAAAACTTTCAACATTTTATTGTTGAGTATGAGGTTATCCATGGGTTTGTCAAATATAACCTTTATTATGTTGAGGTGTGTTCCTTTTATACCCAATTTGTGTATCAGACAAGGTGATGAATTTTTTCAAAGGCGTTTTCTTCATCTGATGAGAGGATCAAATAATTTTATTGTTTTATTTTATTAATGTGGTATATCCCATTTATTAATTTATGTCAAACAATCCTTGCTTTCCAGGGATAAATTCTATTTTAGCATTATGTATAATCTTTTTAATGTATGTTGAATTCAGTTTTCTAGTATTTTTTTGAAATTTTTGATTTATCAGGAATATTAGCCACTAGTTTTCTTTTCTTGTACTTTCCTTAATGGTCTTTGATATCAGGGTAATTCTGGCCTCTTAAAATTAGTTTCAAAGTACCCCCTACTCTTTAATTTCTGGGAAGGGTTTGAGATAGCTTGGCATTTATTCTTTAAATATTGGGTAGAATTCACCATAAACCCATCTGGTCCTAGACTTTTCTTTGCTGGGAGGTTTTTGGTTACTGTTCCAATCTCCTTAGTTGTTATTGTTGCTGTTCAGATTTTCTTCTTCTTCATGAATCTGTCTTGGTAGGTTGAATGTTTCTAATAATTTATCCATTTCTTCTAGGTTGTCCAATTTGTTGGTGTATAATTGTTTTATGATCCTTTTTATTTCTGTGGTGTCATTTGTAATATCTCCCCTTTCATTTACAACTTTATTTTAGTCTTCTCTCTTTTTACACTATTATGATTAAGAACTATTTTAAACAATTCTAAACTATCACAGACATATACTTTGTAAAATACAATAAAAATAAATTAATGAAAAAATTGAATTAAGAAAAATACCATAAGCTGGGATTTTTGTTATATCCAATAAACATAAAATTACTTTGTCAAATTGCTATAACATTTTTAAAATGCTTAGTCTCAAGTTCTGTACTTAACTTTCTGTGGGCTGGTGACAAATAGATTGCACCGAGGAAGAGTATTTAGCTCAGAGCTTGGCTATAATAATTAAACCTAACAAAAATCCCCTTGTAGAATGTTCAGTTTTTATTCTCATATTTTTTGTGTCCTCTAAAAAACAATACAAAACAAAACAAATTTTTTCCCTTTTGTGAGTATTTGCTTATTTTCTAGCAAGCCTCTCATCTTTAGTTGCTGACACTTTTTCTCCCATCAAAGGAAGTCTCACTCTTAGAGGTCAACTCCCAAGGAAGTAGTAGTAGGTTTGGCCTTTCAGCACCTTCAGTGGGGCTTGAAGAAGTATTATTCAGATATCCTCAAAATGTAAAATATTGGTTTTTAAGAGCTGAGCCAAAGAAATCTGTGGACTGGAGATCTACAGAAGGCAGTACCTTGTAGAGAACTGGCATCAGGAAATTTTTTATTGTATACATCCATGTTGAAAATATACATCTATCAGCAAAGGCAGCATGGCACATGATTAGACATGCTAAATTTTATGTCTGACTATTTTTTATTTTGGATTATGACCTTAAACTAGTTTCTTCTTCTTTTGAATGCTCAAGTTTGTTTTTGTACTCATTAAGAAGACAATATCATTCTTGTAAGGAACTCCATTGATGAATGATTTAAAAAGTTCTGGGAGGAGCAAGATGGCGATGGAGTAGGCAGACGTACCAACTTCCAACTCCCAGAACCAAAGTGGATTATAACTCAATTTTAAGAACCATCATCTGTAGAAGGAAGGAAATAATAAAGATCAGAGCAGAAATAAATGACATAGAGGCTAAGGAAACAATACACAGGATCAATGAAACCAGGGCTGGTTCTTTGAAAAGGTAAACAAGATTGATGAACCTTTAACTAGACTCACCAAGAAAAAAAGAGAAAGGACTCAAATAAATAAAATTAGAAAGGACAGTGGAGAAATAACAATTGACACAACAGAAATACAAAGCATTGTAAGAAAATACTATGAAGAACTCTATGCCAAAAAATTAGACAATCTCGGTGAAATGGACAAATTTCCTGAATCATATAAACTTCCAAAAATCAATCTGGAAGAATCACAACACCTAAACAGACCAATTACAACAAATGAGATCAAAACAATTACCAAAAAACTCCCAACAAAGAAAAGTCCTGGGCCTGATGGCTTCACAAGTGAATTCTATCAAAAATTCAAAGAAGAACTAACTCCTATCCTCCTCAAGTTATTTCAAAAAATTCAAGAGGAAGAAAGACTTCTAAACTCCTTTTATGAGGCAAGCATAATTCTGATCCCAAAACCGGGCAAAGACAACACAAAGAAAGAAAATTATAGGCCAATATCCCTGATGAATTTAGACGCTAAAATTCTCAACAAAATATTAGCCAACCGGATCCAGCAATATATGAAAAGAAATCATACACCATGATCAAGTGGGATTTATTCTGGAAAGGCAAGGCTGGTTCAATATTCGCAAATCAATCAATGTGATTCATCACATAAACAAAAGGAAGGACAAAAATCACATGATAATTTCAATAGATGCAGAAAAGGCATTTGATAAAATCCAGCACCCATTCATGCTCAAAACTCTCAGTAAAGTGGGAATACAGGGAACATTCCTTAACATGATAAAGGCCATTTACGACAAACCCACAGCAAACATCATACTAAATGGACAAAAATTAAAAGCAATCCCCTTAAGATCAGGAACCAGGCAGGGGTACCCCCTTTCACCACTCTTATTCAACATAGTTCTGGAAGTCCTAGCTAAAGCAATCAGACAAGAAGAAGAAATAAAAGGCATCCAAATTGGAAAAGAAGAAGTAAAACTGTCACTATTTGCAGATGATATGATATTGTATATAGAAAACCCTAAAGTCTCAGTCAAAAAACTACTGGACCTTATAAATGAATTCAGCAAGGTAGCAGGATATAAAATTAATACTCAGAAATCAGAGGCATTTCTATATACCAACAATGAACTGTCAGCAAAAGAAATTAAGGAAACAATCCCCTTCACTATTGCAGCCAAAAAAATAAAGTCCCTAGGAATAAATTTAACCAAGGAGGTTAAGGACTTGTACTCAGAAAATTATAAAACATTGATAAAAGAAATCAAGGAAGATACAAACAAGTGGAAGCATATACCGTGCTCATGGTTAGGAAGAATAAACATCATTAAAATGTCTATATTACCCAAAGCAATTTATAAATTCAATACAATACCAATTAAGATACCAATGACATACTTCAAAGATATAGATCACATATTCCAAAAATTTATATGGAACCAAAAAGAACACGAATAGCCTCAGCAATCTTAAAAAGAAAAAATCAAGCAGGAGGTATCACTCTTCCAGATATCAAGGTTTACTATAAGGCCATTATACTCAAGACAGCCTGGTACTGGCATAAGAACAGGCACATACATCAATGGAACAGAACAGAGAACCCAGAAATAAACCCACAGCTTTATGGACAACTGATATTTGACAAAGGAGGAAAGAACATACAATGGAGTAAAGACAGCCTCTTTAACAAATGGATTTGGGATAATTGGACATCTACCTGCAAAAAAATGAAACTAGACCATCAACTTACACCATTCACAAAAACAAACTCAAAATGGATAATAGACTTAAATGTAAGCCGTGAAACCATAAGCATCTTAGAAGAAAACATAAGCAGCAAGCTCTCCGACATCTGTAGCAGCAATATATTTGCCGATTTATCTCCACGGGCAAATGAAATAAAAGGCAAGACAAACAAATGGGACTATATCAAACTAAAAAGTTTTTGCACAGCTAAAGACAATAAGAACAGAATAAAAAGACAAACCACACAATGGGAGAACATATTCGACAGCACATCTGATAAGGGGTTAATAACTAAAATTTATAAAGAAATTATAAAACTCAACAACAGGAAGACAAACAATCCAATCAAAAAATGGGCAAAAGATATGAATAGAAATTTCTCCAAAGAGGACATACAGATGGCCAATACGCATATGCAAAAATGCTCAACATCACTAATCATTAGAGAAATGCAAATTAAAACCACAATGAAATATCACCTCACACCAGTCAGAATGGCGCTCATCAGCAAAACAACACAGAACAAATGCTGGCGAGGATGTGGAGAAAAGGGAACCCTCTTGCACTGCTGGTGGGAATGCAGACTGGTGCAGCCACTGTGGAAAACAGTTTGGAGATTCCTCAAAAAATTAAAAATCGAACTGCCTTTTGACCCAGCTATCCCACTTATAGGAATATACCCTAAGAACACCGCAGCACTGTTCCAAAAGAAGAAATGCGCCCCAATGTCGAGGCAGCATTGTTCACAATAGCAAAGATCTGGAAACAGCCCAAGTGTCTGTCAGAAGACGAGTGGATTAAAAAGCTTTGATACATATATACTATTGAATACTACTCAGCCATAAGAAATGATGACATCGGATCATTTATAACAAAATGGGTGGACCTTGATAACATTATACGGAGTGAAATAAGTAAATCAGAAAAAAAAAGAAAAACTGAGAACAGCATGATTTCATACATAGGTGGGACATAAAAGTGAGACTATGAGACATGGACAAGAGAGTGGTGGTTACGGGGTGGGGGGAGGGAGGAGGGGAGGGACACAGGGAAAACCAGATAGAAGGTGACAGAGGACAATTTGACTTTGGGTGACGGGTATGCAACATAATTGAATGATAAGATAACCTGGAGATGTTTTCATTGTACATATGTACGCTGATTTATTGGTGTCACCCCATTAAAATTAATAATAATAAAATATTAAAAAGAAAAAGTTCTATTAAAAGTTTAATTAAAACACTGTTGAAAAATAAGAAAATTTGCAGAGTTCAACCAAAATAGAATATTGTAGACTCTTGTGTTCATTTTCAAATGTATTTATTAAGACTCAAAGATTGGAAACAAGTGGTTTGGTTGCAATATGACAAGTATTTTCACAGTGCTTTGTTTAGCTTCTTATATTTTTTGAATCTATTGATAAAATATTAATAAATATTGGGCACAATGCCATTAAAAATCTTTAAAATGTAATTGTTCTAACTGTGAAAATCTATTTCCACTTTATCCAGTAAAAGACCTAGGGTAAGGGTTGCTTAGTTTAGAATTTTTAAACTGTGCTTATTTGTAAATTGACATTTGAAGAGCAGACTTTGCTCATGTGTATGACAAAACTGCCTTAGCACTCTTCAAAATTGGAACTTTCTATTTGGCTACCAAAGATGCCATAGTTTTTCTAATTGTATAGTATGTTATAGGTTTGTTTTGTGGATACTATTTGATTTTATAAAAGTTTGGTTGATAAATGATTTGGAATTACACTAACACTGTCATAACTTACAAATTTCTTCTAGTTATATTTCTAGTTTATATTACTCATAAGTTTGTTGATTATAAGTATTATCAGTTAAAAACATTTTAAACTGAGAGATTTCAATATTCTGAAAACAGTAATTTTATTTTTGGTATCATTTGAAATTAGATTACTATAAAATAATTTTAGCAAGAGATTTTTAGTATGATTTTATATTTTATTATATATAATCTAAAGTTACTGTACTACACACTTTGCAAATATCTTGCTTAGTAATTAATATAAAGGACTAAGTGATGAACATTTATAAAAGTTAGACTTACTCTTTTAAGTAGAAATTTGCTCAGAGTAAATGCAAAAGTTTTTGACAAGTTGACATATAAGAAGAGACACAAATATAAAACTAAAAGATGATATTCATGTATTACAAAAATCAGTTTATATTTTAAAATCATATTTGAGATAAAGAAGATATACATAATAAAAGATTGACTTTTATTGGGAGAAAAAAGCCAAGCAATCATTTGAAATCATAAATGTCTTTTTGATTCAGATAGCACATAATTTAGGAATGACTTAGTGATGAAAAAGGAGCTTCTTGCTTATTTGACTTGCCCCTAGGTAGTAATAAAAGTGTTGCAAAGTAAAACAGACAAGGCAAAAAGACAAATGCAAGCAGGGTACTAAGTTCTTTCAGAAGACTCTAGTTTTGAGTCTGAGGGATAAATTGACTTAAGTTTTCTATTCCTATTCATATTTTTGCTCATTGGAAAAAGAATACTGCTTTTAAAGAGGCTTATAGCTGGGCATTTTCCTCACTCCTCCTTGCCTTCTGTCTTCTGCCCCCTGGCACAAGTGCAGATTGGGGCATTTGTTTTCTGAACTATCATCATTGTCTCACCAAATGTCAGTTTTGATAGAGGTCAATAATAATGGTTATGAAGATATATAATAAAGACTACACAGACAAGGCTATGTTAAAAATGGTTAAATGAAAATTTATATTGTAGATTTAATCTTTTGCTTATAAATATGAAAAGGAACGTGCTAATTAATTACATATCTTCATTCTCACATTACCCATTACCCCAGAGTTTCATATTCCTTTAAAGACACATAATTTAGCCAGAAATCCTCTGAGACTGGTAGAAACTGATTTATGGCTTATGTTCCCAAAATTGAACACAATTTCCTTTTTAATAAAAGTTTCTCAGGTAAACCTCAGTATTATTTTGTATTGTTGTTTTTCTATTAATATTTTCATTCTGTATTTTCAACATAGCTTGCTGGCTGAGGTTTTTTCTGTTAGTGGCAAGCCTGATATATAATTGGTGAGATTGATAAATTTTAGGTGCTCAACCACTTCCCCATGAGTTTAACATCTACTCTCAATAACAAGGGATACTACTAAGATGGAAAAGCCCTACTCAAATCTGAAGGAAAAACACCCAAGACTTTGTTAACAGGTATTTAATGAACATTCTGAAAATTTATTTGATGCTTATCTTTTCAAAGAAAACCCAGGAAACAAAATGTTGGATCTATATTTGTCTGACATTGTGTTAGAGGTGATTATGTAAAGAGGGTGATTAAAAAGTAAAGGAGTTGTAGCTCATGGTCATTGTGTTATCTGCTAAAGTGAGAAGCTGAAATAGAGCTGCTATGTGCAGCCTGTGGCTATGTGCTGCATAACTCCAGGGAGCCCCACTTCTATGACCTACAATGTAAAAGACTCCCTGAATTTGGACAAGATGGTACCCTGATGGAGTCCTAGACAGAGTGCCCAATAAGATGCTTGCTTCCCATAAAAGACTGTAAATGTATTTTAAATTAAAAAGATAAACTTGTTAGGCAGAGCAGCAATCTATTGAGATCAGCGGCTCTGTATATTGAGGAGATAAAGTTTACCATCACCATATCTACTTCCACAAACACTAATTGAGCATGTAGCACATGCCTGGGTTTATGTTAAGCAATTTATATTTTTCTTACTAAATCCTCACAATAACATTATGTGAGGAAATTGAGGTACAGACATGTAACTAACTTGGTCAAGGTAATAGAGCTGGAAAATTGTAGGAATTGGAATTAACACAGTTTTCTCTGACAAAGAAGTAGGTGATTATAAGAAATCTTAAACCGTGATACCACATGGCACACTAAACAGTTCCCATAGGCCTGTACGGAAGTTTGTATCGTTGACTTTCTGGCCAATAACTACTTAGACTGTTGCTTTGTCTGAAATTTGAGTACTTTTCTATGGGAATATTGTGAAGCTCAAACTTTAGAAACTTCCTGATAAACACAAAGAAACCTTGTCCCTGAATATTGGGGAAAAAAATTCAAGCCAATGGATGACTTCTCAATAGTAAAATTTTGAGTATTTTGCCTCCCTTTTCTCATTTATTCATTCCTCTTAGATTCCAAATACAGAAAGGAACTCTAACTGATTTAAAAAGAATATACATTTATTGATAGGTTACTGAAATCTCATGGATTTGCTAGGAAGGATGGAGAACCAAGGTCAAAGAATGCTCAGGGAAAAATATGTTATTTAGCCAGAGCCAGAGCCAAAATTGGGCCTTTAAAAAAATCAGGGCCAGCTAATAGTTTTTATCAAGTGACACTTAGATGGTGATGCCTATAGTCAGGACTAAGATGAATCGTGCCTAGCACTTCTCTTGGGCTCAAAATTTAAGGAAATCCCCCTACTCTAATCAAGACAAATAATATTGCAATATAATATTTAAAAAAATCTAAATCAATGCAACAGCCCATAATGAACAAATATCAAAATTTAAAATCAAGACAAAATAATGACAAATGATAAACAGTATGAGGCACAGAATTGAAGAAGGTTAAATGTGTGTGTGTGTGTGTGTGTTTATTAGCAAGTTCATTTCAAGGTAGGATGAGTTCTATGTGTCTACACTGGACATCCAAAGCTGTAAACTCTTAATTACAGTTTGGAATATTGTTCTGAAATTCAAAATATGGTAAAGCCAAAGATAGAAATTTATGGTCTTTTTCAAATAGACATTATTTGACATCTCATGAGGAAAAAAGAGATCTAGAAAAATCCAGAGAAGAGGATGGAAGACTGAGTCATGAGGAAGGCCCACATTTAATGGAGGGTAGAGGTAGAGAAGCCAATGAAGGAGGAGAAGTCAGGGAGTTAGAAGGATAAGCAGGAAGAGACCATGAGAGGACACACCCATGATTGGGGGAGTCGGGGGTGGGGTGGAAGAAATTAACAACATCAGAGGAGTTGCAAAGAAGTTAAGCAATTAAAACCTATTATTTATAAGCACTTGTTACATACCAAGCACTGTGAAATACATTTAACATATCAATCTTTTTTTTGTATTTTTCTGAAGTGAGAAACAGGGAAGCACAAAGACAGACTCCTGCATGCATCTGACCGAGATCCACTAGGCAAGCCCAGTAGGGGACAATGCTGTGCCTATCTGGGGGCATTGCTCTGTTGCAACCGGAGCCATTCCAGTGCCTGAGGTGGAGGCCATGCAGCCATCCTCAGCGTCTGGGCCAACTTTGCTCCAATGGAGCCTTGTCTGCAGGAGGGGAAGAGAGAGAGAGAGGAAGGAGAGGGGGAAGGATGGAGAAGCAGATGGGTGCTTCTCCTGTGTGCCCTGGCTGGGAATCGAACCTGGGACTTCCACGCACAGGGCTAATGCTCTACCACTGAGCCAACCCATCAGGGCCTGTCCCTTAATCTTTATATAAGTCCCACAGGGCTGGCATTATCCTCATTTTATATATGAAGAAATACCAAGATTCTGAGAGGCAAAGAATTTGCCAAGGTCACACAGTAGCGAGCAGCAGAAGGATATGGAATTCAGGTGTGTCTGAATGCAAACCCATATGGATATGATATTTCTTGCCAGACTCAGAGTTTTCATCTCTGATCATCAGGATCAATAGTAATGCTGTAAAAAGTGCACATGTTGAGGCCTTAACCCTGAACGTTCTGACTGTGTTCCTTTCAGTAAGTGTCTGTGAGACCAGGGTTGAGTCACAGCCTCTCTACAGTTTAACAGCTTTATAAAATAAAGGGTTTGGACTAGATTATAACTGAATTCAGTGATTTGTAACTAATGTCCATGAGAAAAGCAGATGGACAGTGGCATACATTTTTTTTCCTTAAAAAGGCGACTTTGTAATTTCAGTAAGAAAGATTTCATATTTTGCTGTAGCATAGGCACCATTCATTTCAATAGTGAGAAAAGTAGTGTCACAATAGAATCGCTGAGTATACTGTTCTCAAGCCCTTAGAACCTGTAAAACACAACCTCTGCCAAATTGTCTTATATCAAAACCTGAGTGTAAGATCATGCATGACATATGCCATCTCCTTTATTATTCAGCCATTTGAGTTATCATCTGCTGTAAATCACCATTTTGCTCATAAAGGAGACTATCTGCTTTGTCACAGACGTAAATAAGAAGAAAAATGGCTTTGAAATGAGCTTTTTAAAGAACTCTACTAAATGAAGTTTTTATTTAATGTGTTATTGTTTGGTCTTGATTCTCGTAATGCAATTTAAAAAGTAGCCTATATGTACACTGCTCTTTAATAATGTGCTGCTAGTTTTATCTGACACAAAGCACAAAATCTTGCACAAAGTAGATGCTTACTTAGTATTACTGAATGTTTGTTGATTGACTATAAAGCAGAAAAAAACCCCAAAATAATGCTTGTTATTTATATGGCATTTATAGGGTATTGAGAAAAAATGATTCCTGAAAATTATACATATAAGGGTACAACCAGGGATAAAATACAAACTTAAACATAACATCATAATGATATTTTGCAACATAGAAAAAATACTAGAGACTTTAGTTGATTTGTTTTTCCTACACATACTATCAATCCCTATGACATTAAATAAAAAAACAACAACTATGTATTGTAGTATGAGGTTAGAGGTTATTTATATCAACATTGCCTATGCATGGAACAAAACAACATCTTAATGATAAAATTACAAATGCACACTATAAATGTTGACTTTTTAGATAAAATTTATGATTACATTTGGGATTGCTTTATTAAAGCATAATAAAGCACTTTGCATATATCTCCTTTAATCTCTACAACAACAATTTAAGGTTGGTTTTATCAATCCTCCTTTATAGGTCAGAGTTGAATGTTCTGAATGAGTAGTGGACCCAGAGTTTGAACATACATCTTCCTGACTTCAAAGACTGGACTATTGATCACTAAGATCAATGTATTTTTTTTTTAATATAGTGAGAGACAGGGAGCAGAGAGATAGACTCTTGCAAGCGCCCCGACCGGGATCCACCTGGCAACACCTGTCTGGGGTTGATGTTCTGCCCATCTGCGCTTGCTGCTTCGTTGCTCAGCAATTGAGCTTTTTTTAGTGCCTGAGGTGAAGCCATGAAGCCTTCCTCAGAACCTCAGCCAACTTGCTCATTTGAGTCATGGCTGTAGGAAGGAAAGAGTAGGGGAAGGGTGGAGGAGCAGATGTTTGCTTCTCCTGTGTGCCCTGACTGGGAATCAAACCCGGGACTTTCACACTCTGCATTGGTTCTCTATCACTGATTCTCTATCACCAGGTTCAATTCCTGGCCAGGGCACACAGGAGAAGCGCCCATTTGCTTCTCTACCCTTCTCCCTCTACTTTCTCTCTGTCTCTCTCTTCCCCTCCCGCAGCTAAGGCTCTACTGGAGCAAAGTTGGCCCAGGCTATGAGGATGGTTCCATGGGCTCTGCCTCAGGTGTTAAATGGCTCTGGTTGCAGCAGAGTAATGCCTCAGATGGGCAGAGCATCGCCCCCTTGTGGGCATGCCGGGTGAATCCCGGTCCGGTGCATGCGGGAGTCTTTCTCTCTACCTCTCCGCTTCTCACCTCAGAAAAAGAAATTATTTTAATTTATTTCATTTTAAATCATTTTTATTTTCCAATAACATTGATATACATTATTAGTTTCACGTGTATACCCCAGTAATTAGACATTATATATCTTACTAAGTGATCATCCTGATAAATTTCACACCCATCTGACACCATACATAGTTATTACGATATTATTGACTTTATTCCCTATGTTGTACTTTACATCTCTATGACTGTTCTGTATTAACCAATTTGTACTTCTTAATCCTTTCACCTTTTCACCCATACCCCATCCATGTCCCAACTGACAGCCATCAAAATGTTCTCTGTATCTATGACTCTGTTTCTGTTTTGCTTGTCTGTTTATTTTGTGTTTTAGATTCAATTGTTGATATATATGTATTTATTGCTATTTTACTGTTCATATTTTTGAGGTTTTTTCCCTTTCTTCTTCCTTCTTAAAGAAGACCCATTAACATTTCATGTAATATTGGTTGGTGACGATGAATTCCTTTAGCTTTTTCTTGTCTGGGAAGCTCTTTATTTGCCCTTAAATTCTAAACGATAGCTCTGTTGTGCAGAGTAATATTCATTGGAAATCCTTGCTTTTCATCACTTTGAATAATTCTTGCCAGTCCCTATTGTCCTGCAAAGTTTCTATTGAGAAATCAGCTGACAGTCTTGTGGTAAACTTCCTTGTAAGTAACTAACTGTTTTTCTCTTGCTGCCTTTAAATTTTTCTCTTTGTCTTTAACCTTTTGCATTTTAATTATGATGTATCTTGGTTTGGGCCTCTTTGGGTTGATCTTATTTGGGACTCTGTGCTTCTGGACTTGTATGTCTATTTCCTTGATTGATTACTAGAGATGTTTTCTGTCATTATTTTTTCACATAGGTTTTCAATTTCTTGCCTTCTCTCTTCTTCTTCTGGCATCCCAATGATAATAATGTTGGTACACTGCAGTTGGCCCAGAGGTTCCTTATACTATCCTCATTTTTTGGTTTTTTTTTCTGTTCTGATTGGGTGTTTTCTGCTTTCTTTATTTCAAATTGCTGATTTGAAATAAAGAAAGCAGAAATTTTCTCAGCTTCATCTACTCTACTGTTGATTCCCTGTAAATTATTCTTCATTTCAGTTAGTGCACTTTTTATTTCTGACTGGTCCTTTTTTATGCTGCTGAAGTTCTCAGTATGTTTATTGAGCATACTTATAACCAGTGTTTTCAACTCTGCATCTAGTAGTTTGCTTGTCTCCATTTTGTTTAGTTCATAGTTTGGAGTTTTGTTCTGCTCTCCTCATTTTGGCTGCCTCCCTGTGTCTCACTCTATGTATTATGTAGGGCCAGAGGCAGATTAAGGTTGGTTGAGGCCTTGGGCATAGAAGAAAATATTGGGTCCCTTAAAAAGAGAGAGAGAGAGATAGGAAAATAAAAATACATGTTAATTATATTTTTAAATAAATAAAAAATATTATATACTATTAATGTTTTATTTCCAATAAATTTTGAATATAATATATGTATAATATAATTAATAGTAGCATAATAATAATTACAAAGTGTTAAACTAATAGTTGAGCATATATAAAAGTATAATTATAATTAATGATAGTATATGTATAATAGGAGTAACAATCAGAAATTTGAACAAAATATCAGAATTTTCTTGAAATGAGAATAACAAATGTGAAAATATTTAAATAAATTTTTTTCTTGCTTCTTTTTTGCAAACGTATTAATTATCTCATCACAATCAAACTAATTTACATCCCTGCGTATTTGCATATATTGTAAGTCTGCACTTCAGGAGAACCTTTGTAAGTACTAAGTAGCAAATACGATTCTATTGCTCCCTTGAGCAGTAGTGCAGCCACGCAGGACCTATGCAGTGTAGTATGTGTATAGTATGCAGCGTAGTAATGAAATAATGAAAATAAGTGAATATAAACATACTATTAGGTTTTACCGCTGATTGTAAACTTGTATGTAATTAAAATTGCACATATGAAACCAAACTTGGTGTCATTAGAAAAAGTGTAAAGTTGGGGTTTTGTGAGGCCCTTCAGAAGTCAGGGCCCAGGGTGTGCACCTGTTGTGCCCACCGTTAAATCCACCTTTGGGTACAGCTGTTACATCATCTGGGTTTAGTAGAGTGGCCTAATGCAATAGGTGTTCTGTAGAGTCCAGTGGCATGACCTTCCCCATCACCCATGCTGGGCATTGGAGGTGTTACCCTTGTGTGGGTGTGTTTACCTCCTCTTGTAGTTGAGTTTTTATTGCTGCTGGTTCTGGGGCTTCCCTGAGGTGCAGGCCAAGGTCAGATGCTACTTATATTATGCCTGGGGCCACTCCACCTGGCACAAGCTACAAAGCAATCTGCAGATGGCTGCTACTTGTGCTAGGCTTGGAAGTACCTACACAAGGCCAAGCTATGACCTGTGGTCAGCTGCTACTAGTGCCAGGTCTGTGGCCACTTACCAAGAAATATGAGGCACACTGAGGCCAGATGTTGCCTGTTTGAGAGATTTTAGAAAAATGAGTCAAAACAGGCATTTGTATAGAAAAGTCACTGGAAACAACTAGGGTGGGCCTGAAACTTGAGTGTGGCAGGGGCCTCAGGGAATCATCTGATTGGGGCAAACATTGTAAGTCAGATTGATGGAGCCTCTTCTTTGAAACCCACCTGCCAGCTCTCTTCAGGTAGGGTTCATCAAAGGATCAATGACCTCTGCCAGTAGTTCTGTCTGGGAGAAAGCTGCTCCCCAGCTCCCTTATTGGTGCCAGACAGTTCAGTTCCTTCTTGTATATCTTTGGTATCTTTCAAGCTGCTGCTCCAGTGCTGGAGCTCAGAAGGTGTGAGTCTGAGAGAATCCATGCACAGGCCCTTTAAGAGGAACTGCCTGGGACTCCAGCAACCATCTGTTTCCCTCAGCTTCAATCCCGTCAGGTTTTTACAGTCAAATGTCATAAAAATGTCTCTTTCTGACACTGGAACCCTGGGCTGGGGAGCATGGTGTGGGGCTGGAACCCCTCTTTCCTTAAGGGGGATCTCTGCAACTGAGATGTCCTTCCCAAATTTTATCTGCCACACCTGGGTGTGGGACCAGCTCGTTCTGCATCTCTGCCTGTCCTACCAGTCTCAGTGTGGTTTCTTTTTTAGAGAGACAGTGAGGGAAAGGGAGGGAGGGAGAGAGAGAGAGAGAGAGTGAGAGAAGCATTTTTTTGTTGTTCCAGTAGGTTGTGTATTCATTGGTTGCTTCCTGTATGTGCCCTGACTGGGGATCAAACCTGCAACCTTGGTGTTTCAGGATGACGCTCTAACCATGATTTCTTCTTTAATTCCCTAGTCGTATGACTTCCATTTAGTAAGATTTAAGATGGTTTTGAATGATGGTTGTTCTGTAGTTTAGTTGTAATTTTGATGTGGTTGTGGGAGGAGGTGAGTACAGTGTTTATCTACATTGCTATCTTGACCAGAAGCCCCAAGATATGTACCTAAGCACACACAAACTCTTAACCCGATGCATTTTTAACTTTATGGTTCCACTAGTATTGACTTACATGGTTGTGAGTAGAGTGATGAGAAATAGAGCCAGTTCTGCTGGTAGATCTGAGGCATCAAACACAGATCTAAGAAGTCTGCATTGTTTTAAATTTCTCTAAGGGTCATAATGTACTCTCTCTCTCTCTCCCTCTCTCTCTCTCTCTCTCTCTCTCTCTCTATATATATATATATATATATATATATATATATATGCTTAGAAGATTCCAATCAACAACTTCTTTAGTAAAACAGATGCAATATAGGCCATTCCAGAAATGATGTTGTCCGAAAAGCCATATGTTATAAACATTGAAAAGCTCTGGCATGCCTGACCTGTGGTGGCGCAGTGGATAAAGCGTCGACCTGGGAACACTGAGGTCACCAGTTCAAAACCCTGCACTGGTCTGGTCAAGGCACATATGGGAGTTGATGCTTCCAGCTCCTCCCCGCCCCCCTCTCTCTCTCTGTGTCTCCTCTCTAAAATGAATAAAATAAAAATTAAAAAAAAAAAACTTTAAAAAAAAAGCTCTGGCAAAGTTTTCATACTGAAATAAGGTATTCTTTGCATTGTTTCTTCTTAGCACTTTATTTCATTTATTTATTTGTTTGTTTATTTAGTGAGAGAAGAGGAAATGGAGAGACAGGCTCCTGCATGCACCCTGACCAGGATCAACTCAGCGACCCTCCCATCTGGGGCTAATGCTTGCAACCTAGCTACTTTTAGCACCCTTAGGTGGAGACTCCACAGAGTTTTTCTCAGCATCCGGGGCCAACATTCTCTATTAGAATTAATAGAGCCATGGCTCTGGAGGTGGAGGGGGGGGGGAGAGAGAGAGAGAGAGAGAGAGAGAGAAAGAAAAAGAAGACAGAGGGGTGGGGAGAAGAAGCAAATGGTCACTTTTCCTGTGTGCTCTGAAAGGGAATCAAACCCAGGACTTCCACACACAAGGGCCTCTTTTAGTACTTTAAAGATGTCACTTCAGTCCTGGCCAGATAGTTGGGTTGGTTAGAGCAGTGATGGGCAATCTTTTGAGCTTTGCATGTCAAAATTCGCCAAAAAACCAAGCATAACTCGGGTGGTGTGTCACTTCGAGAAAAACAGCCTAACCGGAAGTCCTAGAACTAGATGCTCTGTGCCGGAGTTCTGTTATTTTGGCCTGCAGACCTCCGGCACAGAGTGTCTACACTACAGCAAATGTTTTATCCTCGGCTACTGCGCCTGGCCATGCAGGAGCTGAGGATGACACTTTCTCCTTGGCATGTGGCCCAATACTTCTCTTGTATGTGGCTGCATCGCACAGGGCTACGTGTCATTGAAAATGGCTACATATGTCAGTGCTGACACACGTGACATAGGTTTGCCATCATGGGGTTAGAGCATTGTCCCAAAGCACAGATCAATGTTCCTGTTTCTCTTTGTCTCTCCCTTCCTTTCTCTCTAAAATCAATAAAAATAGACATATAAAAAGATGTCATTCCATTGTTTTTTGGTTTGCATAACTTTTTTAAGTGAAAAAAAAGTATTGACTTTAAAGAGAGGGAGAGAGAAGAGAAGCATCTATTTGTTGTTCATTTACTTATGCATTCATTGGTTGATTCTTTTTTTTTATTATTTTTACAGGGACAGAGAGAGAGCCAGAGAGAGGGATAGATAGAGACAGACAGACAGGAACAAAGAGAGATGAGAAGCATCAATCATCAGTTTTTTGTTGCGACAACTTAGTTGTTCATTGATTGCTTTCTCATATGTGCCTTGACCGTGTGCCTTCAGCAGACTGAGTAACCCCTTACTCAAGCCAGCGACCTTGGGTCTATACTAGCTTTGCTCAAACCAGATGAGCCCGCGCTCAAGCTGGCAACCTCGGGGTCTGAAACCTGTGTCCTTTGCATTCCAGTCTGACGATCTATCCACTATGCCACTGCCTGGTTAGGCTCATTGGTTGATTCTTGTATGTGCTTTGATTGGGGATCAAACCCACAACCTTGGCATATTAGAATGATACTCTAACCCACTGAACTACCTGGCCAGGGCTGCATAATTTCTAGTGAGAAGTGTGCTGTTATTCTTTTGTGTATATGTTCTTGTTCTCTGATTTCAAGATTTTCTCCTTATCTTCTGATTTCTGGAAGATTCTGTAATCGGTGGTTAGATATTTTGTATTTTTGGAAAATTATCAAGTATTATTTTTCAAATAGTTTTTCTCTGCCCCATTCTCTCCTTTCCCTTTTACTTGTATAGAAGCTCCATATTCCTCCCATAGTTTGCTACAAATAAACCAGAACTAGTGCCCAATGTCTCCTGGACATCTATCTTTCCTTAGATGTCAGACTGTTTGCTCTGCAACTTCTGCTCCCTTATGTAGTCAAGAAAAATTATGATTTTGTAGATTATTTGGCTTCTTTTTTGTTAGGATAGGAGGAAATTCTTTTCCACTATGTACCTCCTAGGCTGAAACTAAAAGTGTATTTGATCTATTTTGAAAAGTTTATGACAAGATATTTCTCTTCAAGATATCTTAGAAGGCACTATGAATATTTTATCATAACTTTGGTTACTTCTTATGGAGAAGAATGTTCAGTTGGTGTATCATTCCGGCATATATTATAGTTCTTGACAGATGTTTTTTCAACATCATTATTAAGTATAGGTCACCAAACCTAATAGCTAGTAGCTAGTCATTTTTTCCCTAAGAATAATCCCAAATATTCTGCAAGCAGTGTGCTTAATAAAACATGACTATTTTCTAATTACCTATATTACCTTAATATTTACCTATTAAATATATTTAGTATAGAAGATAAATAAAAGTTGACAGCTTATGAACAGTTTGAGCTCCACTGGCAGTATTTTATTCCCCAATTAGCTTTCTTAAAGGAGGAGAACACCATTCACTTACATCTGAGAGAAAGCTGAGTTTATTATAACTTATTAGTTGCTATGCAAGAGAAAAATGTATTTGTAAGATACAGTTTCTCTGAACAATGCAAAAAGTAATCTTACAATGGGTTTTGATGAAGTGGAGATTTTAGAGATTTATGACATTTGGGAACACTGAAGAGAAACTATGACTGATAGATTTGAGTGACTTTAACAGTGTTCTATAGTTACTAGTTTGAGTTGGGAAAAGGCCAAAGATTAGTTTAGTCATGTGTTTTCTTTTCATTTCTTTTCTTTTTTTAAAAATTTAAATGAGAGGAAGGAAGATAGACAGACTCCCATATGTGCCCCAACCGAGATCCACCCAGCAACTGCTATCTAAGGCCAATACTTGCACCGGAGCTATTTTTAGCACCTGAGGCAGAGGCTCCGTGAAGCCATCCTCAGTGCCTGGGACCAATGTGCTCAAATCAATTGAGCTATTCCTGTGGTGGGGGGAGAGGAGGAGAGGAAGAGAGAGACAGAGAAGGAAAGGGCAGGTGGAAGAGAAGCAGATAGTCACTTGTCCTGTGTGTCTTGACAGAGTATTGAATCCCGGATTTCCACATGCTGGGTTGACACGTTATCACAGAGTCAACTGGCCACAGCCCATGTGTTTTCTTGAACTTGAAAAAAATAAACTTTTTATTCTCAATCTATACTTGACTTAAGATAAACAATTTAATATCACACATGGTTAACCACTGGGGAACAATTTTATGTTTCTTTTCTGTTGCATGAGGTTTTAGAACTGTTTCTATATATTTCTGCATTGCTGATTCCAAAATGAAATACATTTTTCGGTGCATGATCTAGTTTTTTGCAATTTTAATTTATTTTTGTTATAGTTAATGGCATGCATTGGTTTTTAAACTGGAGTTAAAGGGCAATGTCTCTTGGATTGAACATAAGCACAAGGCAATTAATGTTTTACAAACATCACTTTGACATAATTGTAGTTGTTTTTAAATGTAAAAGATTATTATCTGAAAAAAACACCCTCTTATTTTGTTTTAAGATTGAATCGTGGCTTCTTCAAGTAGGCATAACTGTAAGAATAGTCCTGACACCTTCTACAATATATGTTGCTGTTACACACTTCAACTTTGTCAAAGG
This sequence comes from Rhynchonycteris naso, assembly GCA_037038555.1. Lineage (NCBI taxonomy): Eukaryota > Metazoa > Chordata > Mammalia > Chiroptera > Emballonuridae > Rhynchonycteris > Rhynchonycteris naso. Next base: position 66,556,292 of record CM072998.1, read on the forward strand.
CGCAATATTTCATCATTTGTGACACATGCATATATTGCCTATTTTCAAGTTTCCCTTGGCGATCAAGACAAGAATTGGGATCCTTGAATTGTGTATCCTAATTGTGAGGAAATGCTTCGTGACTGGACAAAAGAAAAATGCAAAGGAATGCCTTTTGGTATTCCCATGGTTTGGTGTGAACCTAAGGACCACAGCAGTGACTGTTATTTCTGTCTGATCCATACAAAGGGCATCGACAAGAAAAAAACGGCATATGATCACATATCCTGATATTCCTTCAGCAATACGACATATCCCACACTCTGAGACACTCCCAGTTCCAGTTTTCAATGGTTTTATTTCTTCTAAGGACAAAGAAAGTGAACATGGTGATCAAGTGTATTTTGACAAGATGCATGAAGAAATGGTTGTAGAATCTGAAGGATCTTCTTCTGATGCCAATCAGTCGTTAATCCCTCAGCAGTTCAGCCAACCTGAATTGAATGACTTAATAAGAGATTTGAGCCTATCAAAGAAAGCAAGTGAGTTATTAGCCTCCATGCTTCAAGAGAAGAATGTACTTCACCAGTCAGCTAAAGTATTCCATTTCAGAAAATGTGAACAAATTCTTGTGGACTTTTTTTCTGAAGGCGAACCGTTTGTTTACTGTCATGACATCAGTAATCTTCTCAGCCAGCTATCTAGGTGTTACCACTTACAGTCCAACAAAATGGCAGCTACTTCTTGACAGCTCTAAATGGAGTCTGAAATGTGTTCTCCTACACAATGGTAATGTTTATGCAGTGGTTCCAATTAGTTATTCAACTCATCTGCGAGAAGATTATAATGACATAAAAATTATCCTTGACTTTCTGAAGCATGAGGAGCATAACTGGATCACTTGTGTGGATCTTAAAATGGTAAATTTTCTGCTAGGACAACAGAGAGGTTTCACAAAGTATCCTTGCTTTCTGTGTTTGTGGGACAGCCAAGTTTGGGAGAAACACTGGACACAGAAGGAGTAGCCGAAACGTGAAGCTCTGGAAGTAGGGATGCAAAATATTGTGAATGAACCTGTAGTTAATCGAGACAGGATCATTTTCCCCTCACTTCACAACAAACTTGGCTTAATGAAGCAGTTTGTTCAGGCTTTGAATAGAGAATGTGAATGCTTTCAATATATTCTTTCTGCTTTTCCTGCCTTGTCTTTCAAGAAGATAAAAGCAGGTGTATTCAATAGACCTCAAGTTTGAACCCTCATATGTGAGGAAGAATTTGCCAGGAAGGTGAATAAGGAGGAGAAAGCAGTATGGCAGTCTTTTGTGGCAGTTACAAAGAACTTCCTTGGCAACAAAAAAGCAGAAATCTATGAACTTTTGGTTCAAAGGATGCTGTTGGTTTTCCACAACATTGGATGTAACATGAGCCTTAAGATTCACTTCCTGAATAGTCAGCTTGATAAGTTTTCCGAAAATCTTGGAGCTGTTAGTGATGAGCAGACTACTGCTGGAGCATTAAACAAGATTGTCCTCAACAAATACACAAACGCAAAAGCTACAAACGCAAATTTTTGCCTGAATAGAATTTAAATAAAGTTTGTGCAAATTTTATGATTAAAATAAGTGTTTTAATATGTTCTATTTTGAAATTGTAGACAAATTCTGATGCAATCATATCTTTTAGTGTATTAGTGTATTTACTGCATTATATAAATTATTATATTTTCGCAAAGATGATGCCCAAGAAGACATTCTAATTTATTATGTTAAACTAAATATTAAAAATTTTACAATAAGATAGAAACCTAAAATCTTGAATTGCAAAAAAACTGTAGCTTACATACAAAAACTAATGTTAGATTTGAGATCAGCACACTTGAATTAGGTAAGAACAAGTGTTCTTGTGGATGCAACAAAAATTATGTTCCCCAGTGTTATTTGATTACATTTCATCAGTTGAGAGAATTTTGAGAAATAAATGATGTGGTCACAATTTGGGGCATGAATGACAAATGACACAGAACATTAGTGTGCTAATTAAGTTTCTTGGCTGAAATCAAGAAACCAACTTTGGCTATATTAGGGGGTAAAGTAAAGGGAGAATTGATTGGAAAGATATTGAGGATCACAGAGTCAATGGGAAGTTAGAGGACTATACTTGAAAATGAGCAGAAACCAAGTTAGTTTCAGAAAGGTCAAGAAGCAGGATGTGGAAGGCACAAAGCTATCCTCTAGTAGGGACAATAAGCCCAGCATGGGACTGTTTCCACTGACCATGGCCACTGCTGCAAAATGATCAGCACAGTAAGTTTAGTTAGCATCCATCCCCTCACAGAGTTACAATTTTTTTTCTTCTGATGAGAAATTGTAATATCTACTTTCTCAGCAATTTCAAAATATGCACTATATATAGTATTGTTAACTATGGTCACCATGCTCTACATTACATTCCTAGAGCTTTTTAATCTACTACCTGGAAGTTCGTACCTTTAGACTACTTTTATTCCGCTTCCTAGTTTTGGAGCGTTCCCCATCATGTCAGTCACATAGTCTTGGTGAGATATAGTTCCCCAGTTAAAGTTTTACCCGTTAGCAGTGCTAGACAGGCCATTAGGCAGAGAATCTGCAGCTAGAAGGTTCAGTTTACTTCTTTCCTGCCTTCATTTTTTCTAGAACAAGTAAACATGCTCCCCAAAGTGACCGATGCTCTCTCTAGGATATACAGTGTATTCATTCTGAGAAATTCACCTGAATTTCCCTGAATGAATGAACAAATAGACAATCATCATATTATAAACTCATTAATTAAAAACAAACAATTTAAAGCAATTTTCCAATGAAAAATATATCATAAATGATGTTTAAAACTAGTTAAATTATTTGGGGTAATTCTGTTTTGAAGATGAGAAAAAGTAGTATTGGCTTGTTTGGAAAGTGATTACTTTCAGAAATTCTGCAATGCTCACTCTTACAGAGTTATAAGATCACAGGGCATAGGGCTGCCAATATAAGCCAATGAATATGCCAGAGTTTCCATCGGAAAATCAAAGCATAAATGCCTTTGCTAGAGAGAAGTTTGATAGAAGAGAGTGACACTATTTCATGTTGCCAGCCTCCAAAGAACATTTAGGTGAAATTTCTTTCATATTATAGCAGTGGTTCTTAACCTTTTTTGAGGTACCGAACCCACCAGTTTCATATGTGCATTCACTGAACCCTTCTTTAGTGATAAATAAAATATGATTTTTTTTTCCAAATTCAAGACATAGGTATATGTCTTTTTACTGGTGCACAAAATGAGCCATGCATGAACATCACCTTGCTCAAAGAACAAAACCAACAAAGTGCATGAACTCACAATAAATTATGGTATTACTTTATTCTGGCCTCCGCGGCAGAGGCTTCTCTGAACCCCTGATACCAACTCATCAAACCCCTAGGGTTCGATAGAACCCAGGTTAAGAACCACTGTATTATAGGATGAGGCAAAAGTAGGTGTACAGTTGTGAATAGGCAAAACAGAGTTTATTCTTGTATTATTATTTATTAACTGTTAAATTATTTTCTATATGAACAACTGTAAGACTACTTTTGCCCCACCCTGTATTGAAATTAAGGGGAGTCAATATTTTATTTTAGTTTTCTCCAGCTTTTTTTTTTTTTTAGTTTTCTCCAGCTTTATTGAGGTATAAGTGACAAATAAAACTATAACTTGATGGTAGGAATTCTTTCACAATGTATGACTATTTTAAATCATGATACAATTTATTACAAATTTATTGGATTGTGTGACTACTTTACAAAACAGTATTATATTGTTATGTGTACATAATATATGCATATATATTACATATGTACTTTATATAACATATTATATATAAGTGTGTTCTTTATTCTAATTTTTTTCCTCTGTTATCTACTTGCTGTGCAAATTATCTTCTTTGAGGAAGATAATTCTTCTTTATGGAGTCTAAATATAGACTCTCCCAGCCAAGCTACTTAAGATTTATCTAGACAGTTTCAACTTGTTTTTGAAAAACAAAAAGAAAAACTGTGTATAATGTTCAGCCCCATATATGGTTACGTAGCTCAGAGGTGTTTGGGCTAATATTCTGCCTAATGCAATCTTCCTGTTATCAGCTCATCATCAGCTCATCATCCTTTCAATAATGTAATATAAGTGGCTAAACCCCTAGAGCTGATTGTATCACAAAGGGATTACCCCAGTCCCATTCTGGGAATTAAAGCTACAGACAAAGAGCAGACAGCTGGACTGCCTGTGTCAATCTGACATCGGTTATTTGCTGCGTACATTACGACAATCTGCTGCCACAAGACAGAATTGTAATCATTCTGTCTGTTTTCTCAAGACCCAATTTTTAAAATATTAACACCCTTCGGTGGGCTTTAAGTACTCAATAATATAGTTATATTCATAGCAACTGAGAATATAGAGGGGAAAAATAAGGAAGCTCGGAAAGCTCTGGATTCTTCAAGATGTGTGTGAGTCTGAAAATTGCAGGCGCTGAGTTAAACCTTGGCAAAGAACTGAAAGTGTCTTTCAGTCACTCAGCGTTGATGTCTTTTCCTCTCTCAGCTTCTTAAAAACTTTCTCCTTTCTGCTAATTACCTTACCATTTGAAAAACTTGATTCTGTCTGAAACTGGTATCACAGTAAACAATTTCACAATTTTTACTTGTGTTTCCTGGTTGTCCATAGCCATTTGCACATTGAATTCATATGTTATAGAGTTTTTGTTTTGGAAACACAATACCCAAGGAGAAGCTTTTCAGATGCAATCCTACCTTATTACATTATCAGAATTTACTAGTTGTAAGTAATTTATATACCTGCTGGCAAATATTAATTAGGGCAGAATTTGAAGAGATTGTTATTGCTCAGTGTGAGAATCTGAACTTCCAAAATGCTGTTAATTTAATGCCTAAGATATTACACACACACACACACACACACACACACACACACACCCCATGTAATTATTTATCAAGTTTAGTGCTTCTTGAGAAAATCCTTTGCCAAATGGAATTACATATTCAAAGGGACTACATTTGAAATAGCTTTCCCAAATAACACAATCTGATGGTGCCTATGATCTGCCTGGCAGCTAAATAGGAATCTTATTTCAATTGAACTCTATTTAGGCCCTGGAATCAGGATGTTACACAAATTGACTTTAACACAATCAGTCAAATTACCCTGTCCCTAACGGCCCAGGACCCGATAGATACACAGTGAGAGCTAAACTAAATTATATTTAAGAGTACCAATATTAACGATAACACAAAATTATACTTACAATTCTAGAATTAATTTAACTATTCCAGAATAAATGTATCTTTAGATATAAATTAGGAAGTACATTTCTAGGTATTATTGACAGGCAAAGCAATAAATATTAAAGGATATGTAAGGCTAATCAAACTTTTCCTCAGACTGAAAATCTTTTGAAAACTAGGTTTTTTAATTTAAGGCTAATTTAAGTCCCTAAGGCTAATTTACGTCCTCTATCAAAAGAGAAACACTGAACATTTATTCAAATTTTGTTACAACGTACCAGCACAGGTGATGAATGTGAAAATAAATATTTTTCTCAAACTGTTTGAAAATATGAAATCTGATTTAGAACTATAGTTTAAAAAACATTTTGGGAAAGAGACACAAATATGCATCTCAGTGACAACAAGCTCACACCAATAATATCAAGCACAATTTGTCCCTTATTTCCCAGAATTCCTTTACTTTGTCTGGTTTATAAGGGATAGTCTTCAATTAGTTGTGTTATGCTTTCTCGTGCTTGGTAAGCATTTTTGGTCAAACAAGGAATGGCAGAGTTCCACAATTAGATCAAAAGATCAATCCTAATGTACCATTTTCTTCTCACCCTCCTGCTGTAATAAAGTGGCTGCAGCTCTCCAGGGGACAACTCAAAATCCTGGGACTGATATTTCTAAATTAGCTGGCTCTCTGACCTTGCTGGTAATTGCGTTAGTTTATCAATGTTCAACACAATTTATTACTCTCCAATATGTACCAAAGTGTTTATCTCTCAACACTAACAATATTAAAAAATCTAAACTATCTATTGCAGCACAAAGAGGCATCCTTTCATTAGGGAAAAACATAAATAAGTGGGAAACATCACATGACCTGCCTTTGCACAGAAGAGTTGCAGCTCCTGAGAGGAGGAGGGCTGCTGCCTCCTTCTCTGACTGACAGTGCTGTGTTCGTCAAATCTGGAAAAAAAAGAAATCAAGCTCTACTGCTTTTGTTGTGTGTGCGATACAGGAATGAAACAGCGCTTTCTGCATTACTAAAATAATAGCTTCATTTCAAGAAAAATATATGACATTGATAAAGCCTTATCCAAGCATTGGAAAGCAATGTGGGCACTGTTAGCACATCACTTTGACTGTCAGCATGGTACAGTTTGATGGGGAAAAGCATTAATTTCATGGGTTCTATTTTGAGATGAAGAAAATCAACTGCATTCCTTCAATGCCTTCATCTTAATCATTTTACTATTCATAACTTAGAGATTGTGTGTGATTAGGACAGTGAACAGGATGTGACAAAACTCAATGTACATTAAATTAAGTAAAAGTAAAACCAAATTGAAGTTTTGCAAAAGAAATGTTGTCTAATGATGACCTACTGTCAACAAGGAAATGCGGCATGACTTCCTATGAATGATGTTAACAATCTGCTCAGGTAGAAGTAGGTGTCCACGCTGTCTGACTTGAAATAACTGGCTACCTCTTATCTGCCCCTACCCTTCTCCTACCAACCAGAACTGGACTTTTCTCTATGGTTTCTTCACAGATGACACAGAAGTTAAGAAGTATTCAGTCACATTCATTCACTTATCCACCTACTACTTCCCATTAAACCAAATCTCTGTGTTGGTCCCTCACTTGTACAAACAGGGTTTCAAAGGCAGCTCATACTAGAATAAAACTGGTCTGAAGGGTTTCAAAGCACATATCGTCTTAAAATCTTAGAGTCTTTACATTATAGTTCATATTACTATCCTTAATGTTTTACTTTATTAATAACTGTTAAGCTAATGTTCTTTCCAAAGCAGATTTGTTTTAATTTCTTTTTTTCACCAGCAGCTCATTTCAGGGCAAAGAATAAAATTCCTTTGGTAAAGATTGCCTCCTCTCTGCAATTTACTCTGGAATTTTCCACAGCACTTTCAAATCCATATTTGGAAAATTTTATTGTTTTAATTACATACCAAAGTCATAGAAATTCTTCTAGTTTTTAAAAGTCTTCAGCTTCTCTGACATCCCTTTAGTGTTGGAGTGCTGTTTATGCCCCATTAACATTGGCAACCCGAGTTAAGAAACCCCCAAAGTGTGTCCACCGTGTGCGTTGCTTAAGCTAAAGCCACGCACACAATCTGTTTTAGAGGCAGATTTGCCACTCACTCTGAACCTCTACGAAGCCAAATTCTGTTATTCCCATTCCGTGAACACATTGTATCCTTTCCTTCTTTTCTTTTTCACTTTGCTATATTTTTAAAAATTAATAAGGCATTACTTGATATTTGTAACACATATAATAAGGCAAAAATATGGAAAGCAAAGGTTAATAAACTCCTCATTACATACTCCAAATAATGACAAATTTTTAAGGTAACTATAGAGAAGAGATATTATTATGTATTTTTTCCAAAATAATGGCATTGCACCATACAGATTATTCTGTAGCTTGCTTTTGTATCTCAAAACTATTTTTGAGGCCATATAAAAAAATCTAAAGTTAAAAATTGCTTAGAATGCTAATGTTTTTATTTGTCCTTGTCATTTTTTGTTTTAATTTTTCTTTCCATTCTCTTATATTATCAGTTAGTAACTATACCATGGAATTCCAGTGTATGTAATGCACTTTTTCTCACTCTCTGTGGGAGGAGGTCATTGAGAGGATGTCACCTGTGTAATCAGGGCCTCCTCACCCTGTCCCTGGAGTGTACGTTCTGCCCAACGTTCCCACAGTGGGAGCCGTTTTCCAAGATGAAGCCTTGTGAGAGCAGTGTGTGGCTGAGACCAACTCCTCTGGATTGAATTTATGACCGAACCCCATTAAAGTCTCTTTGTAAACTTTGAAGACTCTAATGGGCAGATGCAGAGAGGTACTAGTCTTGTAGCTGCCCAAGATAAACCTTGCCGAATGATTCCCTTGCTTGTTAAAACAGTCACCTATCAGTCTGGAGTAGTCTCCCTCTGTCTTCAGTTTCTCCTTGTCCTTTGTGTATGGGGCCGTTTGTGAAACGTCTTCCTGCCTTCTCTCCTTGCACACTCTCCCTACATTTGGGTTTACTCTAAATCACATATCTCTGCCAATACTAACCAACTTACAGGACTTACATGCTTCTGAACATATGTATTCAAACATATTACTAGATTTTGTTATTGTAAATTTTATAACAATTTGATTATACCAGCAACATAATACTCCATAATGAATAAAATAAAATACATTTAACTTTCTTATGGGGGAGTGATCTGGTTGCTATTTGATACTATAAAGAATCTTGCAATGAATATACTTTTATATATGTCCTATATACAGTACTATAGTTATTATTATTTTTTAATTTTAGTGGGGTGACATTGATAAATCAGAGTACATATGTTCAGAGAAAACATCTCCAGGTTATTTTGACATTTGATTATGTTGCATATTCATCACCGAAAGTAAAATTGTTTTCCATCACCTTCTATCTGGTTTTCTTTGTGCCCCTTCTTTTCCCTTTCCTGCCTCCCACTTCCCCCTCCCTGTAACCACCACACTCTTGTCCATGTCTCTGAGTCTCTTTTTTATGTCCCACCTGTGTATGGAATCATACAGTTCTTAGTTTTTTCTGATGTACTTATTTCACTCAGTATAATGTTATCAATGTCCATCCATGTGTAAATGATCTGATGTCATCATTTCTTATGGCCAAGTAGTATTCCGTAGTATATATGTACCAATTTTCTTTATCCAGTCATCTATTGAAGGGCTTTTTGGTTGTTTCCATGTCTTGGCCACTGTGAACAATGCTGCAATGAACATGGGGCTGCATGTGTCTTTATGTACCAATGTTTTTTATTTTTTGGGGTATATACCCAGTAGAGGATTGCTGGGTCATATGGTAGCTTTATTTTTAATTTTTTGAGGAACCATCATACTTTCTTCCATAATGGTTGTACTACTTTACATTCCCACCAACAGTGGATGAGAGTTCCTTTTTCTCCACAGCCTCTTCAACATTTATTACCTGTCTTGTTGATAATAGCTAATCTAACAGGTGTGAGGTGGTTTCTTATTGTAGTTTTGATTTGCATTTCTCTAATAGCTAATGAAGATGAGTTATTTCTAAAGAATAAATTCCCCCAAATAACGATTTCTGGGTTCAAGTATTTGTGTGTACTTGTAGCTTTATAGCATGGCCAGATTGTTTTAAGGTTATGGAAATATTTATTAGCAATGTATGAGGCTCTTCCTTTCTGATATATTTATCAGCACAGGATCTTTGTAATATTTGCCTATATAATGGGTAAAAAGGAGGTGTCCATATCATTGTTTAAATTTGAATTTCCTCAGCTATTAGTGAGAACAAGCATCTTTTTTTGCTCTATCATCTATCTATCTATCTATCTATCTATCTATCTATCTATCTATCTATCTATCTATCATCTATCTATCTAATCTATCATCTATCTATCTCTTCAAGTTTCTTATATCCTTTGCCCATTTTTCTTTGAGTTGTCTTATATTTTCTTTTATAAATCAATAAAAGCTTCTTCCTGTATCAGTAGAAGCTTCTTCTTATATATTAACACATTGCATTGGTCAGGGTTTTCAGTTGATAATCATGGAAACTGGCCAGTTTAGGCAGTCAAGAATTTGTTGGAGGATATTGAGCAGCTCACCGAATCAATGGAAGATCTTGAAAAACATGTTTGAGTCTTCTTTTCAGGGATAGTTCACAGAACAGCACGGAAGGACTTTTCTGAGGGGAAATCGTACTACTACAGCTGTGCTGTCTGGTGCCACCTCACCCCTCCCCTCTCCTGCAAAATCAATTAATCTAGAAAGAGCCTATGTCTTCAGGTCATTTAGTTCTGGATCTTAAGACACATGCAGCTGCATGTAATTGCCTGAACAGAGGTCACCTGGCTGTGCCCCATCTGCAAGGGGTACTGGCAAAGTGGTTTCTGAGTCACACTCTGTGAAGGTGGGTTAAGAATGTGGTAAGTGATCAAAATATAGGACAAATATTCAAAAGAATTTGGGTACCACAAATAAAAGATGTCTACTGCACTTGTTCTGTCTTATGAGTTGCAAATATTTTCTTTTAGTCTATATTTTGGCTTTGTTTATATCTCCTGTCATATAATTACAAAAAAAAAGATATAAGCAAATTATGTTTTTTTCTTTATTTTGTCTAGGTTTTCTATCTTGCTTAAGAAGTTCTTTATCATCCCAAGGCTATACAAATATTAAATTATTTTTCTTTCAATATTATTTTACTATTTACATTTAAACCTATATAATTCATATAAGATTTATTTTCTTCATATGATATAAATGGGATTGTTTGCTTTATTTTAGGTTAACTTCAGCACCAAAAAACCTTTCTCCCATTGAATAGAAATGCCAATTTACTAGTTCATTAAGTTCTTATATAAATGAATATATTTGTTAACTTTCTACTTTAACTTTTCAATTTTATTCTTGTGCAAATCTATTATTTAGATTATATGAATTTAATATTTGTTGCTCTTTTAATGGTTACAGTATGCTATCTCAAAAATTTATTTTTATAAGAAATTTATAATAATTTTATCCAATTATAAGGAGAAAAATTTAGAATCTGATTGAAGTTGTATTGCATTTAATAAGGATTGATCACATTATGAGAACAAGTCTTCCTATCTAAGAACATTCTCTATTTACTTCTTTTCTTACAACTTGTAATAAGATTTTGTTGCTTTCTTCATATATGTAATGTAGCTTTCTTGTTAAATTAATTCCTAGGTAAGATACAGTTTTATGGTTTTTGTGAATAAAATACTCTACCATTTCATTTATTTTTATTTTATTTTTTTAAATTAATTTTAATGGGGTGACATTGATAAATCACGGCACATATGTTCAGAGAAAATATTTCCAGGTTATTTTGACATTTCATTATATTCTGTACCCATCACCCAAAGTCAAATTGACCTCCGTCACCTTCTATCTGGTTTTATTTGTGCCTCCCCACTTTCCCTACCCCCTCCCTAACCCCCCCCCACCCCCCCGGGTAGCCAGCACACTCTTGCCCATGTCTCTGAGTCTCATTTTTATGTCCCACTTATGTATGGCCTCATATAGTCCTTAGTTTTTTCTGATTTACTTACTTCACTCAGTATGATATTATCAAGGTCCATCTATGTTGTTACAAATGATCCGATGTCATTATTTCTTATAGCTGAGTAGTATTCCACAGTATATATGTACCAAAGCTTTTTAATCCACTCGTCCTCTGATGGACACTTGGGCTGTTTCCAGATCTTCGCTATTGTGAACAACGCTGCCACAAACATGGGGGCGCATTTCTTCTTTTCGAAAAGTGCTATGGTGTTCTTAGGGTATATTCCTAAAAGTGGAATAGCTGGGTCAAAAGGCAGTTCGATTTTTAATTTTTAGAGGAATCTCTATACTGTTTTCCACAGTGGCTGCACCAGTCTGCATTCCCACCAGCAGTACAGGGGGGTTCCCTTTTCTCCACATCCTCGCCAGCACTTATTCTGTGTTGTTTTGCTGATGAGCGCCATTCTGACTGGTGTGAGGTGATATCTCATTGTGGTTTTAATTTGCATTTCTCTAATGATTAGTGATGTTGAGCATCTTTTCATATGCCTATTGGCCATCTGTATGTCCTCTTTGGAGAAATGTCTATTAATTTCTTTTGCCTATTTTTTGATTGGATTGTTTGTCTTTCTGGTGTTGAGTTTTATAAGTTCTTTATAAATTTTGGTAATTAACCCCTTATCAGGCATGTTGTCGAATATGTTCTCCCATTGTGTGGTTTGTCTTTTTATTCTGTTCTTATTGTCTTTAGCTGTGCAAAAACTTTTTAGTTTGATATAGTCCCATTTGTTTATCTTGCCTTTTATTTCATTTGCCCGTGGAGATAAATCGGCAAATATATTGCTGCGACAGATGTCGGAGAGCTTACTGCCTATGTTTTCTTCTAAGATGCTTATGGTTTCAAGGCTTACATTTAAATCTTTTATCCATTTTGAGTTTGTTTTTGTGAATGGTGTAAGTTGATGGTCTAGTTTTATTTTTTGCTGGTAGATGTCCAATTTTCCCAACACCATTTGTAAAAGAGGCTGTCTTTACTTCATTGTATGCTCTTTCCTTCTTTGTCAAGTATCAGTTGTCCATAAAGCTGTGAGCTTATCTCTGGGTCCTCTGTCCTGTTCCATTGATCTATGTGCCTGTTCTTATGCCAGTACCAGGCTGTCTTGAGTACAATGGCCTGGTAGTATACCTTGATATCCAGAAGAGTGATACCTCCTGCTTGATTTTTTCTTTTTAAGATTGCTGAGGCTATTCGTGTTCTTTTTTGGTTCCATATAAATTTTTGGAATATGTGTTCTATATCTTTGAAGTATGTCATTGGTATTTTAATTGGTATTTCATTGAATTTATAAATTGCTTTGGGTAATATAGACATTTTAATGATGCTTATTCTTCCTAAGCATGCGCATGGTATATGCTTCCACCTGTTTGTATCTTCCTTGATTTCTTTTATCAATGTTTTATAATTTTCTGAGTACAAGTCCTTAACCTCCTTGGTTAAATTTACTCCTAGGGACTTAATTTTTTTGGTTACAATAGTGAAGGGGATTGTTTCTTTAATTTCATTTGCTGACAGTTCATTGTTGGTATATAGAAATGCCTCTGATTTCTGAGTATTAATTTTATATCCTGCCACCTTGCTGAATTCATTTATAAGGTCCAGTAGTTTTTTTTCTGAGACTTTAGGGTTTTCTATATACAATATCATATCATCTGCAAATAGTGACAGTTTTACTTCTTCTTTTCCAATTTGGATGCCTTTTATTTCTTCTTGTTGTTTGATTGCTGTAGCTAGGACTTCCAGAACTATGTTGAATAAGAGTGGTGAAAGGGGGCATCCCTGCCTGGTTCCTGATCTTAAAAGGATTGCTTTTAATTTTTGTCCATTTAGTATGATGTTTGCTTTGGGTTTGTCGTAGATGGCCTTTATCATGTTAAGGAATGTTCCCTGTATTCCCACTTTACTGAGAGTTTTGATCATGAATGGGTGCTGGATTTTATCATATGCTTTTCCTGCATCTATTGAAATTATCATGTGATTTTTGTCCTTCCTTCTTTTTGTGATGAATCACGTTGATTGATTTGCGAATATTGAACAAGCCTTGCCTTTCCAGAATAAATCCCACTTGATCATGGTGTATGATTTTTTTTTTCATATATTGCTGGATCCTGTTGGCTAATATTTTGTTGAGAATTTTAGCATTTAAATTCATCAGGGATATTGGCCTATAATTTTCTTTCTTTGTGTTGTCTTTGCCCGGTTTTGGGATCAGAATTATGCTTGCCTCATAAAAGGAGTTTAGAAGTCTTCCTTTCTCTTGAATTTTTTGAAATAGCTTGAGAAGGATAGGAGTCAGTTCTTCTTTGAATTTTTGGTAGAATTGCTTGTAAAGCCATCAGGCCCAGGACCTTTCTTTGTTGGGAGATTTTTGATAACTGTTTCGATCTCATTTGTTGTAATTGGTCTGTTTAGGTGTTCTTATTCTTCCAGGTTGATTTTTGGAAGTTTATATGATTCAAGAAATTTGTCCATTTCTTGTAGGTTGTCTAATTTTTTTGCCAGTTCTTCATAGTATTCTTTTGCAATACATTGTGTTTCTGTTGAGTCAGTTGTTATTTCTCCATTGTCCTTTCTAATTTTATTTATTTGAGTCCTCTCTCTTTTTTTCTTGGTGAGTCTAGTTCAGTAGTTCTTAACTTTTTTTGAGGTACCTAACCCACCAGTTTCATATGCGCATTCACAGAACCCTTCTTTAATGATAAATAAAATATAAATTTTTTCCCCAAATTCAAGACATAGGTATATGTTTTCTTACTGGTGCACAAAATGAGCCGTGCGTGAACATCACTTTGCTCAAAGAACAAAACCAACAAAGTGCATGAACTCACAACAAATTATGGTATTACTTTATTCTGACCTCCGTGGCAGAGGCTTCTCTGAACCCCTGAGACCGAATAATCGAACCCCGAGGGTGTGATAGAGTCCAGGTTAAGAACCACTGGTCTAGTTAAAGGTTCATCGATCTTGTTTACCTTTTCAAAGAACCAGCTCCTGGTTTTATTGATTCTTTGTATTGTTTCCTTAGCTTCTATGTCATTTATTTCTGCTCGGTTCTTAATTATTTCCTTCCTTCTACTAGTCCTGGACTTTATTTGCTGTTGTTTTTTTAGTTCTTTTAGATGCAGGGTCAGGTTGCTTATTTGAGCTTTTTCTAGCTTCTTATGATATGCCTGTAGTGCTATGAACTTCCTGCTCAGTATTGCTTTTGCTGTGCCCCACAAATTTTGAGTTGATGTATGCTCATTATTATTCGTTTCTACAAATTTTTTATTTCTTCTTTTATCTCATTGTTAATCTATTAGTTATTTAATAACACACTATTTAGTTTCCAAGTGTTTGAGTATTTTTCAGTTTTTCTTTTGTGGTTAATTTCTAGTTTCATGGCATTGTGATCAGAGAAAATGCTTGATATGATTTCAATCTTCTTAAATTTATTGAGACCATTTTTGTGTCCTAACATGTGGTCTATCCTAGAAAACGTACCATGAGCGCTTGAGAAGAATGTATATTCTATTGCTTTAGGGTGAAAAGTTCTGAAGATATCTATTAAATCGAGTTGATCTAGTGTATCCTTTAAATCTGCTGTTTCTTTATTAATTTTCTTTCTTGAGGATCTATCCAGTGTTGTTAGTGGGGTATTGAAATCCCCTACTATAATAGTATTGCTGTTAAACTCGCACTTTATATCCATCAAAGTCTGCTTTATGTATTTCGGGGCTCCTATGTTTGGTGCGTAGCTATTTATAATAGTTATATCTTCCTGTTGAATTGTTCTCTTTATTATTATATAGTGTCCTTCTTTATCTCTTACTACAGCCTTTGTTTTAAAGTCCATTTTGTCAGATATAAGTATTACTACCCTGGCTTTTTTTTCATTTCCATTTGCATGAAATATCCTTTTACATTCAGTCTATGTGCATCTTTTGTTTTAAGGTGTGTCTCTTGTAGACAGCATATGTATGGGTCCTGTTTCTTTACCCACACAGCAATCCTATGTCTTTAGATTGTATCACTTAATTCATTTACATTTAAGGTTATTATTGATTTGTAGTTGTTTATTGCCATTTTATTCTTTAAAGCTGTATTCTTTAATTGCTATATTCTTTTCTCCCTTTGAACTGTTCACAACAGGCCCCTTAGCATCTCTTGCAGAATTGGTTTGGTTTTAATAAATTCCTTGAGGTTTTTTTTTGTCTGGGAATCTCTTTGTCTTCTTCAATTTTAAATGTTAGCCTTGCTGGATAGAGTAGTCTTGGTTGTAGGTTCTTGTTCTGCATTACTTTGAATATATCTTGCCATTCCCTTCTGGCCTCAAGTGTTTCTGTTGAGAAATCGGATATCATCTTTATGGGGGCTCCTTTGTAGGTGATAGCCATTTTTTCTCTAGCAGCTTTTAAAATTTTTTCTTTCTCACTTATCTTTGGTATTTTAACTATGATGTGTCTTGTTATAGATTTCTTTGGGTTTTTCTTTAATGGAGTTTCTGTGCTTCTTAAATGTGTGAAACGTTTTCCAGTCTTAATTTAGGGAAGTTTTCATCTATGATTTCATCGACCTAAGTTTCTATCTCTTGTTTTTTCTCTTCTTCTTCAGGAACCCCTATGATGCAGATGTTATTTCTCTTCATGTTGTCACAGAACTAACTCCCTTGGAGTTTCCTCAGATTTTTTGAGTCTCTTTTCTTTTTTCTGCTCTGCTTCTGTTTCTTTGTTTATTTTGTCCTCTAACTCACTGATTTGATCCTCAGCTTCATCCATCCTGCTTTTAATTCCTTCCATTGTGGTTTTCAGTTCTGATACTATATTTGTCATTTCTGTGTGATTCTCTTTTATTATTTCAATTTCCTTTTTTATACTTGCTATCTCTTTATTTACATGTTAGTAATGACTATCCAGTGTTGCTGTAAGCTCTTTGAACATCCTAACTATCATTATTTTAAACTCTGCATCAGTTAGTTTGGTTATATTTGATTCATTCAGGTCCTTCTCTGGGGATTTCTCTAGATTTAATTTAGGTTGCATTTCTCTGCATGCCCATTTTGCCATTTTGTCTATGTGTAAGAAGGGTTTGGCTACCAGAGCCCAATGGATGTTGCCTGTGTGTGGTCTCTCCGCAGGCATGCCACTCCCTCTGCCGCTGCCTAGGTTTTGCCGGCACCGGCAAGTGTGGCTGTTGCTGTGGTTTTCCGCCTCGCCTCTGCGGGAGGAGCTGTGTTCTCATGTCAGGCCCTATAAGCCTCAGCCAGTCTTGGCCTTTGCCCCTCTCCCACGGGTGGGATAGCGCACCACACTTGAGTTACAAGCCTGGGCGTCAAGGGCAAGGGTGAGCACTTTTGCTCAGCTGTGGGTTCCTATCAGCCAGTTCCTCTGGCTGGGAAGGGCTGGTGATGCACACTCAGCTGCGTGCCAGGCTTCCGCCTCGCCCCTGCCAACCTCGGCTCCTTGGCTGGGCTGCTGGTGCACCCTCAACTGTAAGCCCAGGCTTCTGCCCCACCTCTGCGGGCAAAGCCAGTTTTTGCTGGGTTTCAAGCCTCGGAGGTTGGGTGAGGCTGCACGCCTGCTTGCCCCTGCCCAGCAGTGGATCACTACCCATTCCGGGCTCCCACTTTTCCCCCACAGGTGGGGTCGCAGGTGGGCCTGCAGCTGCCTGACTGCTTTCGCGTGTCTTCTTTGCCCCACTGGACTAGACTGAGCTCACGCCAGTTGGCTCAGCCTCTGCCCCCGCTGATGGAACTGCACTTCCACATCCTGCCGCCACCCACCCTCCAGAAAGCCCTCAGCAGTGTGGGTGGGGGCGCTGCAGCTCAGAACCTAACATTCATACTATAGTCCTGAAAGCTCCTTCCTTCTAAGCGACTGTGCTTTAATTGCCACAGGGGAGCCTGTTTGGCTGATGTCCTGCTTACCCTTGCTGGTTCCAGGGGAAATATTGTTTCAGATTTGTAGAGTGACTCAGCCCAGGGTTTAGGGTGGCTGTCCCTTAAAACTTTTCTCCCTGTGCCTTCCAGACCGCACTCTCTTACTGCTTCTCCTGTCTTTTCCTCTCTCCCTGTCTCCTGGAGTCCCAGGTGAGTGGTTGTGAGAGAGGTTTTCTGCGCTGTCCCTTTAAGAAGAATCCTGGGTCTGAGACAACTGTCTCTTTCTCACAAACAGTATCCTAACCTGTTTCACAGCTAAATACTGTCCATAGCCCTCTTCTAGGCTCTGAGGCAGCAGGCTGGGGCTTTGTTCCTGGGACCAATGTCCCTACCCTTCTGCTAGCCTCTCTTCCCACCACACAAGTCTCTCTGGGCTGCCTTTTGCTCCAGGGAGCTGGGCAGCCCTTTTCATGTTTTTGCTTTTCCTACCAGTCTCAATGTTGCTTCTTCAGTGTTCCCTGGTTGAAGAGTTCTCTCAGTCCAGTTCAACATTGGTTCATCCAGATAATGGTTCTTAAAATGAAGCTATAATCCACTTTGGTTCTGGGAGTTGGAAGTTGGTACGTCCGCCTACTCCATCGCCATCTTGCCCTCCTCAAAAGTTAAGATGTTATGTATTTTGGGGATTTTCTGCACTGGGGAGAATTCTTAGGTTGCCTCGGTGTAAAGCCAGTAGCCTCAGCCACCATCACAGTCACCTGGCCCATGCAGGTTTGCATTAGATTCAGATAGACAGTAATGAAACAATGGAGCCAAGAACTGGTGGGCCATCCTCTTTCATCCTAGCTTGCACCTGGTGGACAAGTAAAAACACACACTGGGCTCCAAAACCCATTCATTCAGTGCTCACAAAGCTACTGACTTATCCAAGTTTCCTAGAATCAAAGGCTTGTAGCTCACCAGTCTTATTCACCTCTGTTCCCCATCTCCTTCTCTCTGCACAAACTTTGCACAAACTGGCTTTCTCCTCAGCACACCGCCATCTTGGATGCTTCTCCTGGCCTCCTCTACGTGACCTTTCTCTTCTCTCCTCTCTAATGCTAATCTCAGGAATCGAGAGAGAGCAAGCTCCTGGTCTGCCCCACTTTATAGTGTAGAAAACCTTTAATCAACCTACAAACAAGGAAGTCTCTGATACAAAGTCACTTATCTGAGGCATAATGGGATTCCTCATGAGAGTGCACCACCGCACATCATCCAATCAGTAAAGGTGTGGGAAAAAGCTTACTCTTAAAACTAAGCTTTAGGCTATAATGACCTGGCCTGCCCACAGCCTGTCCCCCAACACACATTAATATCATCAAACTTGCATGTGGGCAGCACCATCTTTAACAAAGTTAGCATAATATATTTTATCTGCCCAAGACTCAGAAATGTGATTTTGTATCAGAGATCTCTCTTGTATTGCTAATGACTTTGCTCTGCCTTATAAATAAAGTGGTTTAGGGGTGGAAACAGACTGTTGCAAGCCACCAGCTGTGCAAAGAGACTTCCCGATCTCATCATTTTTCTCTCTGAGTTCATTTCTTCATTCTGCACTGTTCTCACTCAGGACTTGGACAATTTCTAGCTGCACTGGTCTGCAGCAAAATACTTTCCTGATATTATGGTGTTCCTGAAAGTATCTTTCTTCACATAATTCTTAGTCTTTTAAAGAAAATCTAAATTCTTAAATAATGTTATATTTAATTGTCTAATTTAGAGCCTTTTCTACTCAGTACATATTCTCTGGATGGTTTTAAACACTTTCTTAGCTTGAATTATCATCTCTTTGCTGGTGACTCTTGAAGAGCTCTCTCTCTTAAGCTTCAGATATATCTACCTACTACTGTTCTCACCTGGAGATCCCTTCCCTAGGCACCTTTTGGGCAGATAAAATATATTATGCTCACTTTGTTAAAGATGGTGCTGCCCACATGGAAGCTCATTGCCCAGGTGATATTAGTTGCCCTTATGCTTGGGATGGGCATAATTATATTATTGTGTGTGGGGGGGACAGGCTGTAAGCAGGCAGGGTCATTATAGCCTAAGGCTTAGTTTTAAAGACTAAGCTTTCCCCACACCCTTGACTGATTTCATAATGTAGGGTGGTGCACTCTCATGAGAAATCCCATTATGCCTCAGATAAGTGGCTTTGTATCAGAGACTTTCTTTTTTTTTTTTTTCTTTTACAGGGACAGAGTGAGAATCAGAGAGAGGGACAGATAGGGACAGACAGACAGGAACAGAAAGAGATGAGAAGCATCAGTCATTAGTTTTTCATTGCCCTTACGGCACTTTAGTTGTTCATTGATTGCTTTCTCACACGTGCCTTGACCATGGGCCTTCAGCAGACCGAGCAACCCCTTGCTGGAGCCAGGGACCTTGGATCCAAGCTGGTGAGCTTTTGCTCAACCCAGATGGGCCCGCACTCAAGCTGAGTGAGCTCGAGGTCTCGAACCTGGGTCTTCCTCATCCCAGTCCGATGCTCTATCCACTGCACCACTGCCTGGTCAGGCGAGACTTTCTTATTTGTAGATTGGCTTAAAGGTTTGGATTTATACATTATAAAGTGGGGCAGACTGGGAGCTTGCTCTCTCTCAGTTCCTGAATTTAGCATTAGAGCAGAGAGGAGATCATATAATGGCCACGTGGAGTCCAGTAGAAGCAGCCAAGGTGGTAGAGTGCTGAAGAAGAAGCCAATTTGTGCAGAGTTTGTGCAGGGAGAAGGAGATAGGAACAGAGGTGAATAAGTCTGGTGAGCTAGAAACCTTTGATTCTAGGAAACTCGGATAAGTCAGTAGCTTTGTGAGCACTGAATGAGTGGGTTTTGGAGCTCATTTTGTGTTTTTACTTGCCCTCCAGGTACAAGCTAGGATTAAAGCTAATGGCTCATCAGTTCTTGGTTCTGTTGTCTCATTACCGACTGTCCGAATCAAATGCGAACCTGCATGAGCCAGGTAGCTGCAGTTGTGGTTGTGACCTTTGGCTTTACAGCACCCCTACTGCAGTAAACCAGAGTGAACCCCTCATCTCTCCTAAGATGTTCCCCTAAGACTCTCTTCTTTCATTGTTGCTTGTCTCAAGAAATTATGCTACTGTATTTGTTCAAACCAAAAATCTGGAGTTATACTTGACTTTTCCACTTTCTGTTTACCCCCACCTCTCACTCCCATTTCAAAAATATTCCTCAGAATAGTCTATTATTATCCATATTGTAAAGCCTGAAGTTGTGGCCACCATCACAGCCACCTGGCCAGTGCAGGTTTGCATTAGATTCGGACAGTCGGTAATGAAACAATGGAGCCAAACACTGGTGGGCCATCAGCTTTAATCCTAACTTGCTGTAAAGCCAGTATTTGGGGCCACCAGCAGAGCTGCCTGGCCAGTGCAGGTTCACATTAGATTCAAACAGTCGGTAAAGAAACAACGGAACCAAGAACTGGTGAGCCATCAGCTTTAATTCTAGCTTGCACCCGGCGAGCTAGCAAAAACACGCACTTCCAAAACCCACTCATTCAGTGCTCACAAAGCTTACAGCCTGTCTCCCATACCCAATAATATAATTATGCCCATCCCAAGTATAAGGGCAACTAATATCACCTGGGTGATGGGCTTCCATATGGGCAGCGCCATCTTTAACAAAGTGAGCATAATATATTTTATCTGCCCAACACTTGCACCCAGCGGGCGAATAAAACACACACTTGGCTCCAAAACCCATTCATTCAGTGCTCACAAAACTACTGACTTATCCAAATTTCCTAGAATCAAAGTTTTCTAGCTCACCAGACTTATTCACCTCTTTTCCCCATCTCCTTCTCCAGCACAAACTCTGCTCAAACTGGCTTCTTCCTCAGCACTCTGTCATCTTGGCTGCTTCTCCTGGCCTCGTCTACCGTGGCCTTTCTCTGCTCTCCTCTCTAATGCTAATCTCAGGAACTGAGAGAGAGCAAGCTCCTGATCTGCCCCAATTTTTTTAGTGTAGAAATCCAAATCTTTAATCCAACCTACAAACAAGGAAGTGTCTGATACAAAGTCACTCACCTGAGGCATAATGGGATTCCTTATGAGAGTGCACCACTGCACGTCATCCATCAGTCAAGGGTGTGGGGAAAAGCTTACTCTTAAAACTAAGCCTTAGGCCTGACTAGGCAGTGGTGCAGTGGATAGAGCATTGGACTGGGACTTGGAGGACCCAGGTTTGAGACCCCGAGCTCACCAGTTTGAGCGCAGAGCCTATCTGGCTTGAGCAAAAGCTCGCTAACTTGGACCCAAGGTGGCTGGCTCAAGCAAGGGGTTGCTTGGTCTGCTGAAGGCCTGCGGTCAAGGCACATGTGAGAAAGCAAGCAATGAACAACTAAGGTGTTGCAACGAAAAACTGATGATTGATGCTTCTCATCTCTCTCTGTTCCTGTCTGTCTGTCCCTGTCTATCCCTCTCTCTGACTCTCTCTCTGTCCCCATAAAAACAAAAACAAAAACAAAAAAACTAAGCCTTAGGCTATAATGACCCGGCCTGCCCACAGCCTGTCCCCCAGCACACATTAAAATCAACAGACTTGCATGTGGACAGTGCCATCTTTAACAAAGTGAGTATAATATATTTTATCCTCCCAACACATATCCACTGACATCATCCTAGTTCTGGAAAATATTAACATCACCTCCCTTTTAGTAATGAACTACATTTTAAAAAATGCAAATCGGATGACTCAAGTTTAATACTACAGAATCATTTTTAGTCTCAACCTTCCCAATTTGTCCTCCAGCCATAATGAATATTTTTTTAAAGTTACTTGGACATACTTTAGTTACTTTCTTGGCTCTGTGTTTTAGCATTCCTAACTGGAACATTTTTCTCCTTTGTTGACTAACTTACTACTTCAGGTCTCTGCTTAACAAAAACAACATCAACAATAATGTCAATGAAAACAATTATAATGATAGCAAACAGTTAGTGTTTGATAAATGCTTCACATGTCTTTCTGGCAACCCTGTGAGGTAAGTCTCATTCTCAAACATAAAGAATCTGAGGCTTACTAACTTTAAGTAAATTTCCCAAGGTCATGGATCCTATACCTGGAAGCATTAGAATTTTAAACTAGGTCTTTCTCACTTTCTGTAGGGTTAATTTTCTTTAGATACTATCTGCACCAGAAAAGCTTCCTGTTCATCTTCACATCACATAGTTTCTATTTGTTTTAGTCCATGTGGACTGTTATAATAAAATACTATAGATTGGATGGCTTATGGACAACAAATATTTATTTCTTATAGTTCTGGAGGCTGGTAAGTCCAAGATTGTGTCACTGGCAGATTCAGTGTCTGGTGAGGACCCACTTCTTGGTTCATAAATGGCTTTCTCACTGTGTTATAAGACAACGGGGGCTACTGATCTCTGTTTGGTCTCTTTTATAAGGGCACTAATCATGACCTTGTCACCTTCCAAAAGCTCCACCCTTTAATACCATCACATTGGGGTTAGAATTTCAACACAAGAATTTTGGCAGGACACAAATGTTCAAATTACAGTGCTACTTAACACACTTACCAATCTATGGTGTAATCATTTGCTTCATTCTCTGTGTCTCCAACTAGTTTGTAACTGCTGTAAAAACTGGGGCTGTTTGTCTTTCTATTTCCAGCACCAAGCACAGTGCTTTGTACATAGTAGGTGCTTAATATATAAATATTTTCTATATAAGCCAGATGCCATAGATGTTTTACAGTTCTATGCCCATCCATGGCCTTTGGAGACATAGCAATCCTTTTGAAATTCCTTGTAACTTTAGCTATTATTTACTCATTGTCCCTTCTTTCTCTGCTTCTGTCATTTTGGTTAACCCTAAGTCCCATAGTTTGCTAAAACTCCAACCTCACCTGTGATTTCACAGGTTAATTTTACTGAAGTCTTGAGAATTTTTAGGTAGGAATCATACTACTCAGACTCCCATCCTTTTTCTTTCTGATTTTCCCCTCAAGTTCTGCTGCAAACCCAAATTCATGACTTTCTCTGCCCTTATCATCTTATTATAGATGAATGAATGAATATGTGAATGACTGAGTGAATGGAGGTGTTAATGAGCAAATATTAAAGATTTGATCTTAGAACTACCTAATATAGTTTTAAACCCACAACACTCTTTAATGCTGAATCTATCAATTTAACAAATCTGGTAAAAACATATACAATATGTGTATTTATATGGGCATTTGTTTTTAGCTATCTTTTAGGTACTGTATGATAAGAGAGAATTGTTTGTTGTTTTCAAAGTATATGATTATCTATTTTGGGCTCTGACACTGTGGGGACTGGGTCTTGTTCTTCTCTGTGTCTGCTATATGATTTAGCAAAATGTCCTGTGCAGAGTAGGCACTCACTTAATAGCGAGTTGATTGATTGAATAATTATTTCACCTATAAACACTTCTGTAGTACATTACCTGATGAGTGCTTATTTCAATATGACGATGGCTATGACCTTCGTGTAGTTCATTAGCAAATGAAAAGTATGCTCATTTCCATGAAAGGAAATGAGAATATAAAAAAATGTGGTTCTATTTGTAGTGCCATTACTGTCTTACTGGTTGATTAAGAACAAATTCTTAACCTTTTAATGCTACCAGTTACCTATGACTCTGGTTTCAAGGGCTACTGCAGAACCCAAATCCTGGGGAGAATAATAAAATAACCCTGACCTATTTGAAGGGATAAAAATAAGCCACAAATGAGGGAACTCATTGGCCAGAATTAATCAGTAGTAGAGGAAAGGTGATGTGTTTAGAAACAAACAAGTAAAGAAGCAAACAAGCTGTTTCCCAATCACATTTTGTAATCATAATTATTCCCTGTGTGCATATCACCACTTTGCTGAGTGACAGGGTCATTGAGGCTGAGAAATTTTAAGTTATTTGAGTTAAATCCTATGACTCATCAGACACGGCTATTTCTGATCCATTGTTATTTTTCCTGCCCCACCCCTTACTTACATCAACCCATTATTCATTGTTACCATGTCAGTTTTGAGATGTTTGTGATAGATTGCCTAAGCTATGACATCCCAGTTCACCAAGAAAAGAGAAACAGAATTACTATGAACTGAAGCAACAGCTGAAATCAGAAACCTTTTAATAAAATCTTTGAACATTACTTGATGTCATGCATCGGACATGCGTATATTGAACCCCTTTTCCATGTTAGGCACCATGCTGTGTCCGAGGGGTGAAAGAGAGAAGCAAACTGGCTTTCTTTCCAAGAATTCTGGGTAATGGAGGGTGAGAACGTTTCCAGATGGACAAGGGGAAGGAGCACATTCTAGGTAGGGGGAAGAGCAGGCACAGAGGCAGAGAAGGAGGCAGGTCTGTGCATTATGGACTGTGAGTATTTCGGTCTAGCTGGAGAGCCAAGGGCCATGGCAGAAGTAAAAGCAAAGGAGAGTGGAGAGAAAAACTGAGACAGAATCAGGGAAAATCTTGAACTAAGGCTGGGACCTGGATTTAACTGGGCTATTTGTAAAGAGCCAGCAAAGAATTTTAAGCAGGAAACTCAAGATTGAATTTGCATTTGGGGAACAATTTGCTGATATTGAAGAAAAACATAAATCAGGGGTAGGTAGTGGGGATAGGAGAAAGAATGGAGACTGTTGGAGTGTAGAAAGCTGCTTCTGAGAATTGGAAGCTGAAGCCAATTTTCCTAGGCGATGGGAGCTGAAACATGATTAGTGTTACTCAATGATTTGATTTGGGCGGTAGACACAGGAAAGTTGGTAGGTACATTTTAAAGTGAATGCTGAGGAGTGATTGTCGTTGCTCTTTCTTCTAACTTAGAGCTTACCCAAGTGATTTTACGGCCTTCTTTGTTCTTAGGTTGTGATATTTCTTTTCACTAATGCCTTTTCCTTATTTGCTTCCATTGACTGTTTAAATCCTTTCCTGTCCATTTACTGATTCTATCATAACCCTCCTGTGTTTGCTCCTAACGTGTTATAATTCTTCACAATCTGTTCTTCACCCGATCGTGATTCTCTCTAATATTTCTTTTTCCTCCCTTGAGGAAAGTATATCCATTTTTGGTTTCAAATGCTCATCACCTTTTGTAAATATTAAGGCAACGATTCAATTTCATTTAAAAAATAATGTTTTTCTATTTCTTCTTTTGTCAATAAATTACTGTTGTCATCTTTTAAAGCTGTATTGTCTCATAATTTTCTTCTGTGCTCTTGTTGTTCCATTTTATTGTTCCCAGAGGATGTAAGAATATATATTGATATAATGAACAATGTGGAAACAAACAAACAAAAGAATAATTTAGGGTCTTATACTCTATGGTGTTTACTAGTGATCTATTTCAAAGTAAAACATATATTTCAGTCCTGATGAATCAAATATTTAAGCAACATTTTTTAAGTGGAGAAATATACATGGAAAAAATCACTACTGACCCTGCTAGGCCCCTTTGAAAGATTCTAGCATGGATGATTTAACTATGTTTTCAGATCTGCTTCTTCAGGGATTATCATCATGAACATTGCTCACAAGGGTTCTGGGAGTATTAATGGGGGTCAGAGATTAAAAAACATAAGATGCAATATTAGAGAAAATATTAACAGCCTTAGAAATATTCACAAAGTCATAGATTATATTACAGCTACTGTATTCCATGTAAAAAAATAGAAATGGGAAATTGTGCAAGCCACTTTTCTTTTTATTACAGAAATTAAAGGTTTAATTTAGAATTATGAATTTATATAAATAGTAAATAGCATCAATACCATTTTATTAGTTTAGGTACTTGGGTTATGAACATATACATATAACAATTTTTAGAGAGTCTGCATTGGATTAGTAATCATATATGAATATATACATACACACATATATGCATATGTGTATTTATATAATGAAGTTTTTAAAGTTTTTAGAACTACAGACATGCTCTGAGCAGTCCTTTAAGTTCATTTTAAACCATGTTTTTGAAAGTTATTTAACAAATACATTTGCTTCTTCCTCTCTACTAATGACATAGCGCTAACCATGATGATAGTAACTGCTATCAGTTCTTGGTACCTAACACGTACTTTGCCACTTTTTGCTATATATACGTTGTGCCACTTAACTCCCAAATCCTGCAATTTATGCATTATTCTCATTTTACAAATGAAGGAAAATAAGCACAAGACAGAGGAACTTACCCAAGATCACAGAAGATGTAGAATTGTGAATAAAAGTTGTTTCTGCTTGTTGCCAAAGGCTGTGCTCTTCTGTTGCCCACAAGACCTTAGTCATAAGGGAGCACTGAGTGTGTACAGAGGGAGAGTGACTCCATTTAGCTCATAGTAAGATGCTAGTTCTACCCCCCTCCAGACATACCAGGAATGTCACAAAGAATCCTAATGACAGCTCTACATAATTTCTTTCTGTGTTATATAATATGTTATATGTATTTCTGTGTTACATTACTCAAATGGTCATTATCTACTTCATAAATAAATCTCAGACAAAATATTGCAACCTTTATTTATTTTTATCATATCTTTTGAGCTTACTAGAGAATTTGTTCCTATCCTGGTAAAAGTGAAGAATTAAATCATTATTAATTCAGTAAGCTTGATCACCTGTATTATTTAAATTATTTCCTTTCCCTGTTTAATTTTTTTACCTTTAAAAATTTGATAAATGTAATATATTTGCAAAAAAGTAGCATGCACATGTTTCTTAAAAGAACTCAGAAGAGGAACATCTATATACTCACTGATCTTGCTTACCAAATAGGACAATACCAATGTCTTGAAGCCCATGTTTGCTCTTCCGGGAACACATCCCTCTCCCTTCCTCCCAGGCTGAACCATTGTCCTGAATTGTATTCTTAACACTCTCTTGCTTTTCTTCATGATTTGATCAAATATGTGGCTATCCTTATACATTATTTATTTATTTACTTAGTTATATTCAGTGAGAATAGAGGAGGCAGAGAGACAGACTCCTGCATGTGCCTCTATCCCTCTATCGGGATCTACCCAGCAAGCCCATGAGGGGGTAATACTCTGCCCATCTGAGGCGTTGCTGCATTGCTCAGCCATTGAGTTCTTCTTAGCACCTTAGGCAGATGCCATGGAGCTGTCCTCTATGCCCGGGGCCAACTTGCTCCAGTTGAGACTTGGCTGCAGGAGGGGAAGAGAGAGAAAGAGAGAAAGGAGAAGGGGAAGGGTGGAGAAGCAGATGGGTACTTCTTCTGTGTGCCCTGACCAAACCAGGAATTGAATCTGGGACAACCACATGCTGAGCTGATACTCTACAACTAAGCCAACTGGTCAGGGCCCAATATGTGGTTTTAATTTACAGTTCAATATAAGTAAGACTCTTGAAACTCATCCAATTTTTTTATTTTTTATTTTTTAAATTTATTTTTATTTTATTTTTAGAGAGAGAGAGACAGGAAGAAAGAAAGAGAGATGACAAGCATTAACTAGTAGTTGTGCACTTTAGTTGTTCATCAGTTTCTTCTCATACATGCCTTGACTGAGACTGAGAGGCTCCAACTGAGCCAGTGATGCCTTGCTTAAGCCACTGATTGTTGGGCCCAAGCAAACCAGAGACTCCACGCTCAAGCTGGTGAGACTGCACTCAAGCCTGATGAAGCTGTACTTAATCCAGTGACTTCTTGGTTTCAAAAATGGGACCTCAGTTTCCCAGGTTGATGCTTTCTCTACTGTATCACCACTGGTCAGGCTCATCCAATTTTTTAAATTAAAAAAAAAATTATTTTTTCAATCAGTGTTTATATTTAATATTATTTTAGATTAGTTTCAGGTGTTCAGCATAGTGGTTAGATAATCATAAAATTTACAAAGTATTCTCCCTGTTATTTCCAGTACCCAATGGACACCATACATGGTTATTATGATATTACTGACTATACTCCCTATGCTGTACTTTACATCCCCATGACTATTTTGTTAACTACCAATCTGTACTTCTTAACCCATTCACCTGTTTTACCTGGTCCCTCAACTCCCATCTCTTCTGCCAACAATCAGCTGGGTCTCTGTATCTAAAAGGCTCATCCATTTTAATACTTGCAGTTGTAATTATTTTCATTTTCATTGTATAGTATTTAATACAATGTGTGATGTTGATTTATCACAATTAATCAATTTGTTTTATCAATTTTGGACTTCTCCCACATTTTTGCTGCTCCATTGATGGTTACTATGACATTTTTGTACATGTTTCCCAATGCACATGTTGAAGTTTTGTCCAGAGTGTCTAGAAATGAAATAGGCAATGCTGAATTATTTTCTAAAGTGGTTATACTAAATTTCATTCCCTTTTTAAAAAATATTTTTAAAATTTATTGATTTTACAAAAGGGGGGCAGTGAGAAAAATCAACTCATAATTGCATCACTTTAGTTGTTCATTGATTGCTTGTCATATGTGCCTTGACTGGGTAAGCTGAGGCTTTAAACTGGCGACCTCAGTATTCCAGGTCAACACTTTATCCACTGTGCCACCACAGGCCAGGCTTATTCTCTTTTTATATAATTATTGGCCACCTATGTTTTCTCTTGTTGTAAAAATGCCTATTTTTATTTTTCTAATAGTTTTTAGTCTTTTTCTTATTATTCCTTTCTCAGGAATTAAAAAAAAAATAAAAAAGAATCTTGGTACTAATACTTTGTCAGTTGTATGTGTTATTTTGCAGTTTTTGACTTGTCAAATAGTAGCTTCCTTGCTCCAAGACTCTCTCTTCCCTCCCTGCTACTACCTCCCAAGGAGTCAGAAACCTTGAGGAGGGAGAAGCAAGGAGAGACAGAAAAAGCTGACCTTACCCTTACCTTCCAGAACTTTCTCCCTGCAGGAGATCCCAAATAGGAAATATATAACTTGAAATAAAGATGGGAGCCTTGGCAATGACATGAAACCATACATTCAAAGGGCAATGCTGAGAGCAGCTTTGCTGACTTAGGATCAGTGTAGGACTTCGAATTATCTAAGAATGACCAGCACAGTCATGATGCTGCCCATGACTATGTTTTTATCCAGAAGAGGGGAAAACCTTTTTCTGCAGCATGTATTTTAAAGCGCTAGTAAGAGACAAATTTAAATTGCATTATGATTAAATATCACCAGTCTTGCTTGTTCAATACACACATTCATTCAATGCATACTTGCTAAGGACCTATCAAGGTCTGAGCACTAGGTCTGGTTGAAGGTATAGAAGGGAGCAAGCAAAGTAAACACTGCTTCTGCTCTGAGAGTGCCTGTCCTCTAATGTAAAGCAGAAAACTTTTGGGAAGATGAAAGTGATTGTCTAACTCTTTTCTTAAGTCCCTGGCAGAACTTTGACAACGTGGCTTGTGGGAAATATGGCTTCAATGACTAGCCACCTTAGTCTAAATTTGTATGAGGGTCATACTTAGGAAGAAAGCTAAGGTAATCTCCTATACATGAAAGAAATTAACCAATGGTGGTGCAAATTTATTCATTATTACACAATGATTCAGTTTTAGCTGTATCATGAGTTAATAAGTTGATAATCTTAGTGGAACTGTGGCAATAGAACATATGTAATTGTAACTAATCACTTTCTCAAAAACTAATTGTATTTAATGTCAATGAACACAGTTCTTTCTGCAGATAATCTTGTTTTAATTTCAAAAGTAAGAATTCTAATAGAATTAAATGAAAAACTAATAATAGTTTACCACTAAAAGATTAGGGTCCAGATAAAATGACTTGGTAGTAGCTATACGGGGGAAAACACTCACAAATACCTATAATTTAGGATAATAAAAGTACTAGAAGATAAAATAAATTTTCAACAGCATTGACATCTTCAAAACAAATACAACTAGGCATGCATTGTGTGAAACTTTTTGAAAGTGAATTAGATCAGAATATTAAGTTGAAGTTTTGGGTAAGAAACCAAGTTACAAAAATTGCTACATCGTGATAGATATGCTAGACCATCTATATGCAGAATTTACCTAGGAGGCATCAAAAATTTGGTTAAAAGTCTCTTCAACTACTTTATCCACTGAAGATATAAAATTATAAGGAGAGTACAAGGTAGAGAGAAATATCTATGAGAATTGTTTTTTGAGAGAGTGCTTCTCTGTACATCCTATCCTCTATGGAGAGAATGCGAACAAGTGCTATTTTCTACATCTCAGCATGAGGAAAGGGGCTGCACTAGGTCTTTCCGGAATGCCTACTGCATTGCTCTTGTAGTTGGGTATGTACTCTGACATACTGCCTTGGGAATACAAATGGCAAGAGAGCGGGCCAGTGACTTGTGGCAGCAGAGTGATGGAGCACAGTTGCTGAGCAAGAATTCACCTGAATGCCAGAGTTGGTCAGATCATAGCATATAGGAAGGTTTCCCTTGGGCTGGCCAGGAGCCATTTGAAATTATACTCAGTGAAATATAGGCAATCTAGAAATTGCTATAAAATATCACCCAAAAAGAAAAGTTAATGAAAAAATGCTGATAATAGTTGAAGCTGGATGATTGGTTCATGGGAGTTCATTGTATCATTCTCTCTACCCTGAGAACACTTGCAAAAGTTTATGATAATAACATCAGAAAAGTCTGCTCAAGCGAACCTCTATGGAAAGGCAAAACAATTTCAATAGAGAAAATCTGGAATTTAGCTTCTTGCAAATGGGGGACTGTGGAGCACAGTGGTTGGAAGAATCAAACACATTGTTTTTGTCAAGAGAACTACAGAAGAGATACCCAGTGCTTGGGAATCTATGTAGAGTGTGTGAAGGTACCACCATAAGGAAAAGGGTCTTCAACATTTCCCTGGCCCAGACAGTGAGAGGCCATCATTGATAGTACCAGTCAAGTAGTAGCAATCCTGTCCCCATCCATCTCGCCTTTCTTTCTTCCAAAAACAGGCCTGCTAAGTGGAAGAGAAGATAAGACACACACACACACACACACACACACACAGAGAGAGAGAGAGAGAGAGAGAGAGAGAGAGAAAAGAATCAAGAAAAAAGGTAAAGAAAGTAAGGAAGAGAGAGACAAAGAGGAGGAGGCGAGTAAGGGATAGAGAGAAGCTCTACACCCCATTTCAAAGGGGCCAGGGCACTTGTGTGCAATCTGCTCTAGTTAGCAAAATTTGGAGACGTCAAGTGGAGAAAGAATAGGAAAGCTTTGCTGGGAAGGGGAGAAGGCTTTTAATTCTAAATCAAGATCATAGTTTTGATTAATGCATAGGATTGGATAATTTTAAGTATCAAGTTGACACTCGGTTTGTGAATTAAAGTATCTTTAGGGTACTAGGAGTAACCTACAAATAAAGTCATGGGTCTTGCTTAAGTTTTCATTCAGCAACAGGGGAAGAGTTGGCTGTATTGAGTCCACTGAGAAGTTTTGAAGAGGTAGATTAAAGAAATAAAAAAAAGGACAAGGCACTGAATAGGTAGCCCAGTTGATTAGAGCATTTTCCTGATACACCAAGGCTTGATACCCGGTCAAGGCACATAAAAGAATCAACCAAATGAGTGCATAAGTAAATGAAACACCACATTTATTTTTCTCCTTCTCTCTTTCTCTCTAAAATCAATAAAAAATTAAATAAAAAGGACAATAAAGATGCTTTTGGTTTACATTGCAAGCATTCTGCTTGTTCAGTCTGTTTCACACAGGTGCTCTCTAATTTTAACCTCATATCAACCCTACGAGGGATCAAGGGATATATTATTTGCTGCATTTTTACCAGTGAAGAAATGAAAGTGCAAAGGAGGTAAGTGACTTGTCACGATTACGATGTTCCTAAATGACTGAAGCAAAGCTAAAACTTGGGTCTTCAGCTACTTTTCTGGTTCAGGATTTTTGCATATTATCTCCTAAATCCAGGTCAGTTTAGAGATTTATAGAAACTCTGAGAAATGGACTAAAAGAGTTAAAGACTCTCCTGGGAAAAAGCACAGGGTCACCTTGTTGGCTCCACCCTAGCCCTGGAATCTGGTCCCTCCATGTCCCAGGCTCTCTCAGCTCTCTGGGATCTTGGAGATCAAGAGTGGTTTCATGTTTTGAGAAAGCAGCTGGGGTCAATAAGTCCAGGACTTTTTTTCTTGGAATTAAATATCAGAGGAGGTCCTTGGAGGTTGTGATTTTCTCCTGAAAGCCCAGAAGTGATTCATTAATCAGTCAACCAACCAGTCAATCAATCAGTCATTCAATTGCTCATCAAGCATTAATGCATTGATACGCCTTTTGTATCTAGTATCCTTTTAAGCTATGAAATGTGCATGTGAGCATTCTTTGAGGTCTGTAATTCTGGAGAGTATACAAAGTATACCACCATCTAATTTATCCATTAGATTCTCAAGGTGAAGATGTGACATTAATTGGTTAGTTTAGATATAAATAATTGATGGATAAATTGATGAACACCTACAATGAACTACCATGTGCTTGGCAGTGGAGATGTGATGGATAGGGGAAAAAAAGAAAAAGGAAAAAAATAAAAAAGGAAGAAGAAAAAAGAAAGAAATAGTGCAGCCTTTGGCCTCATGGGACTTACAAGTCTTGGAGGGAAACAGGCATTAATGAAAGACACAAATAAGAGCTGAGTGTCAGCTTTGATAAGTGCTGGAAGGAGAGGTACATGGTGTTATAAGAAGTCAGTGCAGGGGCTTGTGCCCTAGTTAGCAGAGTCAAGGCAGCTAAAGGAATTTAACATCTTATTAACAGAGGTTAACTCAGTGCCTTCTTTTGGGGTCAAGGAGGAGGAAAGGAAGATGGTTTTTAGAGACTTCCCCTCCAGGAGTGTTCTCTTTCTTCCCTAAGAAGAAATAGACTATTAACACAAATAGAATTAAAATTGAATTAATTTTCATGGGGAGAGCATCTTACTTCCATTGATCTAGGAAACATGAAAAATCTGAACTTAGTACTTTTGTAACTTCTGAGCTTTTAATTTTTGTAGACTAAGCTCTTTGTTGTGCTCTAGGCTTTGAGGGAGCAGGAATTAAATCTTGGACTTAATTTCTTTTTAATGAACATCATGACAAAGGAATCTTTGGTTGGACTCAGCAGCAGGCTCCCCTTCCTGAGGCAGAAGTGAGGTTACAGGGAAGACAGGACAAGTCTGGCAGCAAACAGTTCCCACAGTAGCCTCAGCAGGAGGCAGGTCTTTGTGAAGAAGACAGAACACTAAAGACCCAGGGTGATTACAGGGCTGTCGGTGACACAGCAGTAAATCTTTTTGAATGATGGTATCTTCACGTTGTCCTCTGTTATTATTCCTGTGCCTAGTGGCACAAAAATGGTCTGAAAAACATGTTTATTGAGTGAATAATGGCTATTTAAATATGGTTGAAACCAAGAACTCATATGAAGTAAGATTATCAGTAGAAAGTAAGAAGCTTGGAAAGAATGGAGAAAGAATAGAGTTGTTTAATAGGAGGGCTGATACCAGTGGTTGTAAAACGCTGAGCATCCAAATTGGTCCTGTGCCTCTAACCAGATACATGTTGTCAGACATTGGTTTTTAGTTTAATGCTCAGGTGATTCTGTGAGTGCTACCCTTGTTTCTCAATAGTATACAAGTGTGGCAGTTTTTGGAAACCTGGAAAACCCAGCTCAATTACTTGAGTGAGGAGAGCAGGCTAAGTCAAGATGGCCACTGTCAGGTAACTGATCTTGTAAAGTGGATCTTATGGGCCGCTGTCAGAGATAGACATTTTCAATTTTTCTGTACTTCAGGTATTGGGAAAAGAGGGGTTAGGACTTCTGAGGTTGAGGATTTAAATGCATTCTGTTTCTCTATTGGTTTTGGTAGAAGAACTAATTACTTGGCTCCATTGCTTCCTTTACGATTTCTGCACATATTCACTGTACACATTTTTAATTACTACTAGCTGTTGTGTAATGACTGCATTCAATGAAAAGTCATGCATGTACCAAGCCATCATCATGACATCACATCAATAGCTTTTTGTACTCTTGAGAATATTTATAGCTGCACTATAGCTTCATTTAAAATGCAATAATTGGCCCTGGCCAGTTGGTTCAGCGATAGAGTGTTGGCCAGTATGTGGAAGTCCCAGGTTCGATTCCCAGTAAAGGCACATAGGAGAAATGATCATCTGCATCTCCAGCTCCCTCTCTCTCTTTCTTTCTTTCTTTCTTTCTTCCCCTTCCACAGCCTTGGCTTGAATGGTTCTAGCAAGTGGACCTTGGGTGCTGAGGATAGCTCCATGGCCTCGCCTCAGGTGTTAAAATGGCTTGGTTGTCCAAGCAATGGAGCAGCAGCCTCAGATGGGCAGAGCATTGCCCCATAGGCAGAGCTTGCCAAGTGGATCCTGGGTCATGGTGCATGCAGGATTCTGTCTCTCTGCCTCCCCTCCTCTCACTAAAAAAAAAAAAGTGTAATAATCAAATCAGAAAAATACATTGCAATGAACCAAAAGATGGATTGCTGAAATGATATAAGCATGAAAAAGGACATAACTGTTGCTTATTCAAAGGTTTGCAATGAAATTCAAAATCTATAAATTTGCTTTTATCTCTTAAGATAATTTTGATGCCTAGAACAGTGTCTGGTATATTTAGGTGCTCAGTAAATACTTGATGAATAATGAATGGATTTTCATACCCTGACAGCACTTATTCTGTGACTTTGTACAAAGTAATAATTATAATTATTTCCTTGGTGTAATTATGGATCTTTAGAAGTAAACTCCTCACTTCCTTGTAGACTAAGCTCTTTGTTGTGCTCTAGGCTTTGAGGGAGCAGGAATTAAATCTTGGACTTAATTTCTTTTTAATGAACATCATGACAAAGGAATCTTTGGTTGGACTCAGCAGCAGGCTCCCCTTCCTGAGGCAGAAGTGAGGTTACAGGGAAGACAGGACAAGTCTGGCAGCAAACAGTTCCCACAGTAGCCTCAGCAGGAGGCAGGTCTTTGTGAAGAAGACAGAACACTAAATTTTTAACTTTTTATTTTAACACTTTTTATTTTAACACTTTTATTTTTCTTTTCTCTTTCTTTTCCCCTCTCTCTTCCTTCCTTTCTTTTTCCTTTTTTCCTTCCTTCCTTCCTTCCTTCCTTCCTTCCTTCCTTCCTTCCTTCCTTCCTTCCTTCCTCTCTCTCTCTCTTTCTTTCTTTCTCTTTCTTTCTTTCTTTCTTTCTTTCTTTCTTTCTTTCTTTCTTTCTTTCTTTCTCTTTCTCTCTTTCTTTTTTCTTTTTTAGAGAGAGAGAGACAGGAAGGGAGAGAGATGAGAAGCATCAATTGGTAGTTGTATTACTTGAGTTGTTCATTGATTGCTTCTCATACATGCCTTGACTGGGGGACTCCAACCGATATAGTGACCCCTTGCTTAAGCCAGAGACCTTGGGCTCAAGCCAGCAACCTTGGACTTTAAGCCAGTGACCTTTGGGCAATAGCAACCATGGAATCATTTTGATGATCTCACACTCAAGCTTGTGAGCCTGTGCTCAATCCTGATGAGCCAGTGCTCAAGTTGGTGACCTTGGGATTTCGAACTTGGGACCTCAATGTTGCAGGTCGATGCTCTATTCACTGTGCTACAACTGGTCAGGCTAAACCCCTCCTTTTTGAACATGATTTTGGGCCTTATATGGCTTGCTTTTTAGAAGTGTTATTTTTCCTCAGAGTGCTTGGTTTTTGTGTTCTTTATTTGCTCTTTTGTTTTATTTGGTAACTTTGTTTAAACTAATGTGGGTATCAGAGTAGAAAATTTAAGTTCATAGTATCAAAACAATTACTTGATTACATCTGAGCCATTAAGATAAGCTACTGGAAATTAACTGCTCCTAAATTTGCCCTGAGAGCTGGGTGGGTAGGCTCACTCTGTAGGTGAATGCCAGACTGTTAGACAATATTGCTTCATATCCATACCTAATTATAAATGAATTCTTGGATTCTTGAATTACCCAGGTGGAAAAAGGGTAGTTACATAGAATGAGACCTCACAACTTGTTTCCCTTGCTATGTTCCAGATAAGTCAGGGAATTTTTGTTTCATTATGATGATGTAAATCCACTACAGCCCATACTATCCACTGAGTATAACTAAATACTCTGAGCAAAATACAAAGAACAATTGTCAAAAAGTCAAGTATCAAAGTTAACCAAAGCAGGAAGACTATGAAGAAGTAATCCATAGGGGGAAAAATAGACATCTATTTCTTGTTTTGTTTATTTGTTTTGTTTATAACTTTGCCTGAGGGCAGACCTTAATTGAAAAGCTACTTTTCAGAAGTGGCTAAAACTCAGGTACACCCTAAGAATCAGAAAAAGAAGCACTTTGGGGCCAGAGAATATGGGGGAATCTTGAATAGAAAAGAGCTTCAAAAGAAACCCTCCCCCCTTTTTTCTGTGTGAATTCACACAAGTGTCAGATTAACTCCTAAACTATTCACGTGTTGTTCAGACCCATACCATTATAGCACAAGCTTAGAGGTTTAAACTGAAACTTGACCTACTGTTCACAGAAGATAAGACAATTTATAATGTAACTAAAATTAAGTTAGCAGGTTGTTTGCCTGCTAAAACAAAAATGTCAACACTCTTTAGAAGACTTTAATAGAACGCAGAGTATACAGAACATAACATTGACAATGTCAAGCATAGAATACAAAATTACTAAAAAGAAAGAGAGAGAAAGAAAAGAAAAGAACAAAAACAAGAAATTGTAACCAATTCTCAAGAGAAAGGACAATTAATAGATGCCAACCCCAAGACAATTTAGATGTTGAACTATTAAACAAAGGCATTAGAGCAATGATTCTATCTATGACCAATGAGGTAATAGAAAACACATTTCAACAAAATATAAAGTAAAGAAGAGAACCAAATGGGAATTCAGAACTAAAAATTTAATATCTAAAATAAATATCACATTAAGTGGGCTCCATAAAGGAATGGAGATGACAAAAGAAAAATTGATCAGTAGAAATTATTGAATTTGAAAAACAGAGAGCAAAGCAGATTAAAAAAACAAACAAACCAGTAATTCAAGCACCTGTGGGACAATATAGAGAGAACTGATATGTGAAAATGGAATCCCAATAGAGAACAAAAATTGAGACAAATAAATATTTAAAGAAATAATAGCCAACCCCAAATTTGCTGAAAGGCAAAAATTTACCAAATCAAGCTTAATGAAAAGTGAATAAATGAACTAAAAGAAAATTACATTTAGGCACCTTCTAATCAAACTGCTGAAAATCAAAGACAAAGTCCTAAAAGTAACACATTGTACACATTGTACACTGGTGTGCAATGATTTGAATTACTGTAGATTTCTCATCAGACTCTATGGAGGCCAAAGGCCATAAAACATGCTTAAAGTGCTAAAAGAAAATAATTGTTAATCCAAAATTCTAAGTCCTGTAAAATATCCTTTAGAACTAAAATGAAATAAAGATATTTTTGAATAAAAGTAACTTGAAAATTTTCCTCCAGTATACCTTTTCTATAAGAAATACTAAAGGATGTTTTTGAGGCTGAAGGGAAATAATACTAGAGGGCAAATGGATCTTTGGGAATGATGGAAAACCAACAGCAATGGTACATAGCTGGATAATTATAAAAGGTGATTCTTTATCTTCATAAGTTCTTCAGATACATATGACTGATTGAAAAGAAAAACAAATGTGTCAGGTAAAGTTTTCAATGTATGTAGAATATACATATTTACATACATTGAAAACTTTACCTGATATGTCAGTTATATCTATATGTGGATATTGATATGATACATATAATACAAAAAGATATATATATATAGATAGATAGATAAGTAGATATAATACATATGATAGAGAAAGATATAATATAGAAAGATAGATAGATATAATACATATGACAACTTCAGTTGAGGGGGTTGGGAAAAGGAATACATGATTTTAAGTTTTTCCATTATAGGAAGTGATACAATACTAAGTGTGTGTAGACAGTGAAATATTAGGTATATATCTTATAATTCCTAGAGAAATCCCTAAATATACTATAAGAAGATATAGTAGAAAAGCTAATAGAGAAATTAAAATGGAATAATAAGAAATATTCAAATAACCAAAAGAAGGCATTAGAAGAGGAACACAGAAACAAGATGCAAGGCAGAAACAGAAAACATAACAAAGGTAGACCTAAATTCAGTTATATCACCAATTATATTAAATGTTAATAGCCGAGACACTAAAATTAATAGGCAGTGTTTGAGTGGATAAAAAACAAAACTCTCCTATATACTGCCTACAAGAAATGCACATTAATTAGCAAGACATAAGTTTTAAGTAAATCATGAAATAATATGTACCATGAAAATACTGAACATCAAGCCTGGAGTAGCTTATTAAAATTTCAGGTTAAATAGATTTTTAGACTCGATGTTATCAAAGATAAAGAGGTATTTTATAATAATTAAAGTTACAATTTATCAAGAAGCATAAAAATTATAAATGTGTATACATATAAAAATATATCTCCAAATGCACACTTCAACCACTGAGTTCTTGAGAAAGGCTTTATCTCTAACAGGTATTGTCAGCACGGCTTCAGTGATGAACAGTACATATATCCCTGAGTCACGGTTGGGTCTACCATAAAGTTAGGAGGGCTGATATACTCTCACCCTTGGCTAACTAGCTTTTGCAAAACATTTTATTTATGACATTGTTAGTTTCTAGACATTAATCTCTTCCAGGAGATTAATTAAGAAGTATTTAATTTATAGAAACTATTTTCTATATATGAAAACCTTACCTTTTATTTCCTCTGCATTATCTTATAAATTTACCAGGCTCTTCTTTCTTGGTGAAATGCAGTACCTTATGGTATAGAAGCAGGTAATATAACATTTTGCAACGAGAAACTAATTTTCAGGTATTACAGATGTTGATATCCTAATTAACAATATCTCAGAATGTGGAATTAAGGTCTTTAAAGAGATAATTAAGGTAACATGAGATCATTATGACTTCTAAATCCAACACAATTACTATCTTTTTAAGAAGAGGAAATTAATACATAGACATGCACAGATGACCACAGGGAAACACAGGGAGAAGATGGCCATCTAAAAGCTGAGGAAGAAAGTCTCAGAAGAAACCATTCCTACTGAGACCTTGATCTCGAAATTATAAGTTCCGGAATTATGAGCAAGTACATTTCTGTTGTTAAGCCACCCAGTCTGGTACTTTGTTACGGCAAACTAATACACTAGGCAAATGTCAGGGAGCAGCAGGAGTAAAGTGGGGTCCTTCTGGAGCTGAGTAACACCCAAATAGTCTGTAGTAGGAAGCATTCCTGCTCTGAAGGCAGTCACTCATATCCCAGAACTCTATTGTTAATATTTGTGAAGTTTTTCAGTATGCATAAGTACACATACAGGATGTCTTGTGTAATGAGAATAATGGAAGTCATAATAAATGTTGGCGTGGATGTAATTGTGCCTGAAAGGATGATTTTAATATATGAGAAAGGATATCGTTGGCTAGAACCAATTCATTAGAATGCTCTGGCAGTCTGTTATTGTTATTATTATTTCTAGCACTTACTAGATTTCATTCTTTTAGATAAAAACATGCACATCAGCTTTGGAGTTTGATTGCCTTATGGGCATAAAGCTTTGCATCTTTACTGCCCATGAATCATACCACTATGTGAAATCCAGGGAAGATTCAATTTTTCCTGCTAGATGCACCTCCAGCCGTTTAATTAAAATATGTATTATTAATAAAACTATATTTAAGTCATATTTTTTACAGATATGACTGAAACATTAAGTGCAAATTGTTTCATACTTTCATAGTCATTTGCTTTTAATGTTTTGTGCCTTAATCAAGGTAGCATAGTAGTCACACATTTACGGTAGTGCGGACTTCTCAGTGGTGAAGTTGAGAAAAGCAAGTGGAAAGTGGTGATTAATGAAAAGATATATTTACTTTTCAGGAGGACTTTATGGTTTTACTGCAAAAGGAATCTGCACTGAATAGAAAATTGCATTAAAAGAAATAGCAGAAAAGACTAGTTCTTATTTCAGTATATAGCAATGGCATTTGAAAAGCAATTCTTTCCATGTTTCTGAACTAACATGTGTTTCAGCCTGGCCGTCTGCCTTTAGATGTCACAGTTGTTCTTCCACTGAACTGAACCAACTTCAGCCCTGTGCTTCTACGGTTCTTCCACTGTCCAGAAACCTTGTATAATCAGTAACACTGGGTAGAGGCACTATAGATCACTTACATAATTCTTATAAAGGGATTGATTCTAAATAGTATTATTAAAATAGGCAATGATGACAAAATAGTTTTATTAAAACAGGTGGCAATGAGGACAGTTGGCTGACTCTATTAGACACTGTATAGTTTACTGTAAAAATATACCTATCATTTATGGAATTTGTTTTTTCAGGTAATAAAAATTAACTATCCCATGCAGTCCAAGTGGTAATGGTGGGGAGTGGGGCAGAGAAAGCAGAAAGGAAAAGCTGTCACATATCATGACTACCAACGATGTGTCAGGCACTGTGCTAACACATTTGAAATTGTCATGACAAAGCATCAAGGAAGCAATGCGTGCCTCATGTTTCACACGAAGAAACGTGGGCTCTGAGGAATTACTGGCCCTGCATCGTAGTTAGTACATGAGTCTGAGTTCACGCCTTTGGTTTTTTCACTCCAAAGCTCAAGTGAGACTACTGTATATTTTCTTGTATATTGAAGCCTCTACAAATGCATGCATTTGCTATGTCTATCTCCAACTAATTATTTGCACATCCTTCTCACCGTCATCCCATCCCCCACCTCCCCATCCCCAACCCACAGGTCTCCAGTCAGCCCAGCTTCTGTTCCTGACGCTGTACTGCTGTAGACCTTCCATCATCTCTCCCCCGCACTTCTTTCTCTCTCCACCCATGTGGACTGATAATGAACTCTCTATTTTGACATACTTTTTAACATAGCATCTTACATCCATCGTGCTATTTACCATTTTTAATTAAATTACATTATAAGAGTTCTTTTCCAAGTGGCTTCATTGCTAAGATTTAACTTTTAAAACTAATTTATTTATAAATCTAAAGCCTTATTATGGAGTAATTATGGGTTTAGATTGACAAAGCCCTGTCCTTTAAAACTAGTTTGATTTTAGTAAAAGGCATTTTTACATTTCCTTTCCTTGGGATATATGATGTATGTGTATCATATATATATATCAGTGGTTCTTAACCTGGGTTCTATCGAACCCTAGGGGTTTGATTAGTTGGTGTCAGGGGTTCAGAGAAGCCTCTGCCACAGAGGTAAAGACACACTTGTGTAAAGTCGTGATGACACGCCCCGCTTGGCCATCACTTGCTGCAGAGGATCACGTTACATTGCTTGGCCAACGAGTGCCACGGGGAATTGAGTGCGCGCAGTAGTCAACGGCTGTTGTAGTTGTATGTCGTGTGGCTTCTTTCTTAATATTTTAACCCATACTAAATATGTCGAGCAAAAAAAGAAAGTGGTCGGACGAATATGTACAACATGGATTCACATGTCTCACGGAACGGGATGGGAGTCAGCGTCCCATCTGCATGATATGCAATGCCAAGTTGAGCAACTCTAGTCTCACACTGGCAAAACTAA
This sequence comes from Rhynchonycteris naso, assembly GCA_037038555.1. Taxonomy (NCBI): domain Eukaryota; kingdom Metazoa; phylum Chordata; class Mammalia; order Chiroptera; family Emballonuridae; genus Rhynchonycteris; species Rhynchonycteris naso. Next base: position 66,598,211 of record CM072998.1, read on the forward strand.
ATTTGGAAAAAAAAATCATATTTTATTTGTCACTAAAGAAGGGTTTGGTGAATGCACATATGAAACTGGTGGATTCGGTGCCTCAAAAAAGGTTAAGAACCACTGATATATATATATATATATATATATATATATATATATATATATATATATATATATATATATACACATATACATACACACACACACACACACACACACATATAGATAGATAGATAGATAGATAGATAGGTTTTGACTCCGTGAAATCTACTTAGGCACCACTGTGCTGGCAAATTCTCCCTTAAGGAGAAATAAATGATTGTAGCTAACTTAAGCCATGGAATAAGAATCCCCACTAAAATGTGTTTATTATGGTATAGAAACTGCTAATGCTAAGTTCACATTACAGAGATACTTAAATATGCCTTTTTGCCTTCAATGTTTCCCATTCTTTCCCACTAACTCTAGAAATTAAACTGAACATCATATTGCAACCAGAAAAATAGTTGTTGCTTCTTTCTTTTTTCTAACCGGTGGGAGAGTTGACCTTTGTTTAAAATAATAACAATAACTATGCTGGAAAACCAAGGGAAGCCAAGCAAAATCAGATCTAATTTTCAGAAATTGCCCAGAAAGTCTAGGCAAAGAAACAGAAAGCCCACAAAGCCCAGCGCCATCTAAGTTCCAAGAACAAGTGGCAGATTTCTGGGCCTGCTTCGGCAGGGTGCTGGTGAGTTTCTGTGTACTTCGCATTTTTAAATTTTGTCTTGTGTTGAGGGTCCCTGGTGAGAACCCCGCTGCTTTCCCAGAGGAGGCACTGCCTCTTGACTCCTCAGAGATCTTGCTGTGGAATTTAACAAACTCTGAAAGCCCTTAGTGTTCTGGAGAACAAGCAAAACATACTCTGAAGGACCTATTATTTGCAACACTCAAATTCCAAACACAGTCATGCCTGCACACACTGATGCATACAGGCAGCCCCCAGGTTACGAATGAGGCAAGTTCTGTAGGTTTGAAAATGTTTAAGCATTTATATGCACAGAAAGGTAAAAACAAATACTGTGTTAAGACAAACATCTGCCTAAGTTGCATTTAATAGGTAAATATACCTGCTCCAACTTATATATGAATTCAACTTACGAACAAACCTATAGAACCTATCTTGTTCATAACCTGGGGACTGCCTGTGTTTTAACGTGTAATAACCTATCTTGAAAATTTGGGGACCAGGCTCCAAAGCAGCATGCTCTCACTCAAGTGGACGAGAAAATACTTAAAATAAACACAATTAACTCTGCACCAGATTTGCACAAACACCAATCTTCAAAGAAGAAAAGCCTGAGAGGGAATAAAACAGAGAAAGCCAGCAGCTCTACAGGAATGGGTAATGGGGAAGGACATTGAGGAGTGGCAGCTGTTAAAACATGCGCCGCCCGGATGGCCCAGGTGAGCGAGGCTTGGACTCTGTAAACATTCCTGGGTTAGGTGATAGTTTTTTCAATGTGTCACATTCATTTTCAGAATTAGGACATCCCAGGAGAACCTCATGGCGGCAAGATGACTGAAGTCTGTTAGAGTATTGTCTGATAATTTCCTTATTATTTCTCATTCTAGTTTTGGAGCGGGGGCGGGGGGGGCGGGAGGTAAGATCAATAAACCTCATGTATGTGCAGATGTGAATGAGATAAGTCACTGAAAATTTATTTAAGTGGGTTTCATCAAGTTTTTCTTTTAAAATTGCATGTGATAAAATAAAATAAATGTCAAATGACGTAGTTGCTTTCTTTTTGCCTTTTGCCAATCAATTCTATGGGGTTGGCCCATGTTCTTTCTGATCAACCTCTGTCCTTCCCATGGGCTGGGATGGTGCTGCATACCAAGAGGGCAATGGACAACCAGACATTAGAATGGTACATGCATCCTGGTCTCCGTCCCAGCCTGATGGTTGGAATGTTAATTTGTAGATTGGAATACAAAAATTTAAGATTGTGCTGTCATACGCTGGTGCTTACTTACTTTAAAGAGCTATTTCTGAAACCTCCACTTGGTTATAGCAAGAGCCTTCAAAGAGAGGCCTCAGTGGAGTGTCTACATCTGCCTGAGGCTACTAATAAATACAATAGTGGCCCCTTATCCACAGGGCATATGGTCCACCACCCTGAGCAAATGCCTGAAACTGCAGATAGTGCGGAGCTCTGCACATACTGTTTTTTCCCCCCTACAAATACATACCGATGACAAAGTTGAATTTATAAACTAGGCAAGGAAGAGATTAGCAACAATAATTCATACTAAAATAGAACAATTATAAAAAATATATACTGTAAAAAAAGTCATGTAAATGTTGTCTCCCTCAAAATATCTTCTTGCACTCACCCTTCTTGTGAGGCACTGGCTGGACCGTTCCATAAATAAGATGCTGTCACTTATACTTTCTGATTATGTTGCTAGAACATGGGCAGATAAGTTTTGGTTTTGTTTCTGAGAACACGTGGGTTTTTCCTTTTATATGCTATGCCCATATTACCGTAGTTAATCTGCCTTTCCATGTTCTATGCCCTGGTGCCTCTTTTATGAATGTAGGTGCTATTGGGCATCTTCTTCTAGAAGAGCCAACTTTCACTGCAGTTGAAGACTTACTTTGAAGGGTATCATTTCTTCCTAATCAACTTCTTCAACTCTGCTGAAATGAGGCAGCAGTTTCTTTCTCAAGAGAAATAGCTTCTTCAGTATTTTTTATATTTTCCAGACCAAATTTATTTCTGAATCTGTGCAACCATAGTTTACTTTCAGTAAATGACTTTGGTGTCTCTTGTTTCAGGGGATCCCTGGCTGAAATCTTTATGTTGGCTCAGCAATGTCTAGAGCAATTGGTCCCTGTCAATTGGAACACATTTTCTGTTCATGTCTTCCACCCACAAATTTAATGCCCTTTTCATCTTAACTAAGCACTTATCACGCACTGTGGCCATCACTTTTACAGTTTGAGTTTCTTTTCCTTCTTTACTATTTCGTGGATGAAAAAAATGCTTTGACTATAGATCTTGGCAACCTCAGTGTATGTTTTCTTTTCTTTCCTTATCAAAGCAGGAACTTTCATCTTTTTGTTTAAAGAAAGCACTTTACAGCTTCTCTTTGGCATATCTGAATTGCCAGGCTCACTACTCTTGTGCTTGGGGGCCTTTTTCCAGTAAAGTAAGGGTGACTTGAGTACAAGCATTATGATACCTTGACAGTTGATCTGATGACCAAAATGTTTCCTAAGTGATTAATAGGCTGAGGAGCATATACAGTGTGATGACGCAGGACATATAGACGAGTCACATCAGAGGTAGGACTGTGAAGTTAGATGTCTCAGGATTTTATCATGCTACACAGAATGGCATGCAATATAAAACATTGATTTATTTGTGAGTTTTTCCATTTAATGTTTTTGGGCCACAGTTGGTCGCAGGCAACTGAAAGTGCAAAAAGTGAAACTAGGTAAGAGGGCACAACTATATAATCATTTTAACTGAGTCCATGATTTACTTTATCTGCAGCTATTAATTAAACTCAGTAAAAATATGAAAGTCCAACTAATAGGATATGTTCCTGGCACATATTTTAATTCGGTTTTAGGAACCAAGTTGCTCAGCAAATGTATTTAGTACTGTAAGAATTAGCACTCCTGTTATCCTTGTTTTCTTTTTCTTCTTTTTTTTTATTTAGATAATTAAATTTAACAGAGTGATATAGGTCAACCAGAGTACATAGATTTAGAAAAAACATCTCCACATCCTTTGGACAGTCGATGTTGTATACCCATCACCCAAAGTAAAATCATCTTCTGTCACCCTATATTTTGTTTCTCTTTAAGTTCCTCCTCTTCCCCATTCCCCTCCCTCTCCATTCTTCCCTTCCCCCTGGTTTCCTTTTTTATTGAATTTATTGGGATGACATTGGTTAAAAGAATGATCTAGGCTTCTGTGTATTGTATTGTCTGTTCACCACTCCAAGTCAAGTTTCTTTCCATCACATTTATCCCCCCTTTACCCTTTTCCACCTCCTCCCCTTTCCTTCTTGTAATCCCATACTGTTTCTCATGTTTAAAAAATTTTTTTTGCTTAATCCCTTCACCTTTTTCTTTCTTTCTTTTTTTAAATGAGAGGTGGGGAGGTAGGGAGGCAGAGAGACAGACTCCTGCATGTGGCCCGACCAGGATCTGCCCTACAAGCCAACAACAGGGTGATGCTTTGCCCATCTGGGGCAGCTGCTCAACGGAGCTATTTCAGCACCTGAGGCAAGGCCATGGAGCCATCCTCAGTGCCTGGGCCAACCTGCTTGAACCATTTGAGCCATGACTGCAAGAGGGGAAGAGAGAGAGAGAGAGAGAGAGAGAGAGAGAGAGAGAGAGAGATAAAAGGGGGAGAGGAAGGGGTGGAGAAGCAGATTGTCGCTTCTCCTGTGTGCTCTGGCTGAGAATTGAACCTGGGTCTTCCACATGCTGGGCTGATGCTCTACTGCTGAGCCGACCAGGGCTATCTCTTCATTTTTTTCACCCAAGCTCCCAACCTACATCCCCTCTGATAGCTGTCAATCTGTTCTCTATATCTATGAATCTGTTTCTATTTTGTTTGTTAGTTCATTTTGTTCATTAGATTCTACATATGAGTTAATTCATATGGTGCATGCATTTCTCTGACTTTTTTATTTCACTTAGCATAATACTTTCAAGGTCTATCCATGCGGTTGCAAAAGGTAAGATTTTCTTCTTTTTTATGGATGTGTGGTATTCCATTTTGTAAATGTACCACAGCATTTTTATCCACTCAACTACTGATGGGCACTTGGACTGCTTCCAATTTTTATTTTTTTTATGAGATCCTGGGAACCAGGAGTTCTGTTTTAGTGTTAAGTGCCATAGGGTATGAACACAATGTTGCGAGAAAATAGAAGAGGGTCATTTTAATCAGATATGGGGCTCATGGCAGGCTTCCTGGAAGAGTTATGAAAGCTGAAGATGAAAAAAAATTGGCGAGATGAGAAAGGCCAATTAGATAGGAGGCTCCACTTATCTAGTCTGGTTATGACTATTTCCTCTGGGCTCATCAGAGACCTGATTCAATATAGGGGGCAGATGCTAAATATTTATTGCATGACTAAAAGAAGGGCTACTAATGTGCTGTCCTTCCAAAGTATTCTGTTTGCATTTAGCAGGCCCATTTGGAGACACAATACCTTGACCTTCTGCAAATATATTGGGAGGCAAAGCTTAACGGCAGATGATGTCTCAAATTAAAAGCTCTACATTGCCTCTCATTTATATTCAACACCTGCATTATGTCATGGATTGGGAACACTGAAAGAAAAACTCAGGGAAATAAATGCTAATGACAATCTTCTAAGCTTCTGTTATGAGTAAAATTTGGGCTATTATCTGGGCTCACCAAGAAGGGTGCATGATGCTCTGGAGGTGGCAGCAATTTTGTCAGCTCACTGGTCCAAAATGGGGCTGCTTCCAAATCTTATCTATTGTAAATAACGCTGCAGTGAACATAGAGATGCATATTATTATTATTATTATTATTATTATATATTTTTTTGTATTTTTCTGAAGTGAGAAGTGGGGAGGCAGAAAAACAGACTCTGGCATGCACCCGACCAGGATCCACCTGACAAGCCTACTAGGGAGAAGTGATCTGCCCATTTGGGGCGTTGCTTCATTGCAACTGGAGCCATTCTAGCACCTGTGGCAGAGGCCATGGAGCCATCCTCAGCGTCCCGGACAACTTTGCTCCAATGGAGCCTTGGCTGCAGAAGGGGAAAAGAGAGAGAAAGAAAAGGGAGAGGGGTGGAGAAGCAGATAGGTTCCTCTCCTGTGTGCCCTGATTGGGAATCGAACCTGGAATATTACCACACTGAGTTGATGCTCTACCACTGAGCCAACTGGCCAGGGCCAAGATGCATATATTATTTTGAATCAGTATTTTGGGTTTCTTTGGGTAAATTTCCAGAAGTGGAATTACTGGATTATAAGGGAATTCTTTTTAAAAATTTTTTGAGTAACTCTATACTATTTTCTGCATTGGCTGCACTAATCTGCATTTTCACCAATAGTATACATAGGTTTCCTTTTCTCCATATTCTCACCAACACTTTGATTTATTTGTTGATAGCCATTCTGAAAAGTGTGGTTTTAATTTACAGTTCTCTGATGATTAGTGATTTTGAGACACTTTTTGTACGTCTATTGCCTATCTGTATGTGCTCTTTTGGAAAGTATCTATTAGGTCTTTTGCCCATTTTATAATTGGGTTTTTTTTGGTGTTGAGTTTTATAAGTTCTTTAATAATTTTGGATATTAGCCCCTTATCATATTGGCCAATTTGTTCTCCCATTCAGTGGGTTGTCTTTTTATTTTGTTGATGGTTTCCTTTTCTGTGCATAAACGTTTTAGTTTGATGTAGTCCCATTTGCTTATTTGTTTCTTTTTCTAAGGAGATATGTCAGAAAAAAATGTTGCTATAATATATGTCTGAGATTTTACTATGTTTTTTTCTAGAATTTTTATGGTTTTAAGTCTAATGTTTAAGTCTTTAATTCATTTTGATTTATTCTTGTGTATGGTGTAAATAGATGGTCTAGTTTCATTTTTTCCCAAATATAAGTTCAGTTTTCCAAACACCATTTATTGAATAGACTATCTTTACCCATTGTATGTTTTTGCATCCTTTGTCAAATATTAATTGACCATACAGGCTTTGGTTTACTTCTGGGTTCTCTATTCTGTTCCATTGATCTATATGTCTGTTTTTATGCCAGTTCCATGCTGATTTGATTAACATCAGCTTGTAGTATAATTTGATATTAGGTAGTATAATTTCTTTATCAAGATTGTTGTGGCTATTCAGGTTCTTCTGTGGTTCCATATAAATTTTTGCAATATTTGTTCTACTTCTGTGAAATATGTCATTGGTATCTTGATAGAAATCGTGTTAACTCTATAGATTGCTTTGGGTAAAATAGAGATTTTAATTATGTTAATTCTTACTATTTATGAACATGGTATATGCTTCTATTTATTTATATCTTTTTCATTTCTGTTTTATAGTTTTCTGAGCAGAAGTCTCACATTCTTAGTTAAATTTATCCTAGGTATTTTTGTGAATCAATTGTGAATGGGATTGTTTTCTTGGTTTCTGTTTCTGATAGTTCATGGTTGGTGTATAAAAATGCAACTGCTTTGTGGATATTTCTTTTGTATCCTGCTACTTTACTGAATTCACTTATCAGTTCTAGGAGGTTTTAGTGAAAATTTAGGGTTCTTTATTTGGTTCTTTATTTACAATACCTCATGTCTTCTGCAAATAATGACAACCTTCCTTATTTCTTTCTAATTTGGATGCCTTTTATTTCTTCTTTTTGTTTGATTGCTGTGGATAGGACTTCAAGTTCTATGTTGAAAGTGGTGAAAATGGACATCCTTGTCTGTCCCTGATCTTAAAGTAAATATTTATAGTTTTTGGTCATTGAGTTTATTATGTTGAGTATGTTCCCTCCATTTCCACTCCGCTGAGTCACTGCCTGGGCAACCTGTTTGGAACTTCAAATGATCCAAGGTTTTGTGGCCTCTGCTGGTCTTGGGTGCAGGCAGGAAAAATAAAGCTGTGTACCAAAGCTGGGTTTTACTTGCACCATGACAAGGGCAGGTCAGCAAAAGTTCCAAGTTGCCTCAAGATCCACCTCCAACTCCTTCCACCTACAAGCTGCTTGTTAGGCTTAGTCACTGAATGAGCCTCTGGTGCTAGTCTAGTTGCATGAGGTAGGTTCACAGGGAGTCACTAGATAAAAGTGTGTAGTGTTCATCAGATTGACAGAGGTTCAAACTCAGTGCCATTTGTTAGTCTGAAGCCACTCAGCAAATGTCCCCATGGCGAAGTATCTAAGAGTCATCTGGGTGAGACCAGCAGAGTTTATCAGTCCCAAAGAGACCAATATTTGGCCATGTGAAGGGAGGGCTCTGTGCCAGTCGGGCATGGGAAGTATAAGTGATCTTTGTTCTGAAGCCACACCGCGCAGTTTGTTCCTGATTCTTTATTATTATTATTAATTTTAATGGGGTGACATTAATAAATCAGGGTATATATGTTATTCCTGATTCTTTTGGGAAGATACCAAGCTCAGCAGAGTGGAGCTGCTGGGAGTCAGGAGGTCTCCCATGAGGGATATAGGTCTCGGTCAGATTTGGGAAAGGTGGGGAGTGTTGTCTCTGCCTCATAACCCCACAACTCAGTCTATCCTGAATTTTTCCCTGAACTCAGAAGTGTGGAGACACTAGGAGTCAGGCAGGCGGGTGCTCCAGAGCCTGAAGAGTGAGTCTAGTGGATCTCCTGTGTATGCAAAGTACCAGTCAGGTTTGCAGGAAAGTTGGGGAAAGGTCCCTATCCCACAGCCACACAACTTAGTTACTGACACTCCTGAGTCTTTCCAGATCTCTAAACACTGTCCAAGGCAACTGACTTCTCATCTTAGCATAAGCTCCATAGATGGGGTAAGAGGGTGTTCAGAAGGTGAGGCTATTGCTTTTCTCCAGGCTGATGCAGTGTGGAAGGGGCTGCTCCACCTAAGAAAGATGGCATCTGCTACATGAGAGAATGATTCAGCACAGGAATCCTGGCGTCTGCCTCTTCGGGTCTCTTCCCACAACCACAACCCCAAACTCTCCTCATAGGACTTTTGCCCACTCTGCCTGCCTCCACCAGAGCCCAGGGTGAGTGACTGTGAACAATATTTTTTATGTTAATTCTTTAAGAAGGGCCTGTGTATCTAGCAGACTCCTGTCTCTCCCTTACAGACAAAAACTCCACTTTCCACTACTTTTCACAGCCAGATATTATGTGGGTGCCTCTTTCTGGCTCTGGTGCTCTGGGATGTAGAGCCTAACTTCTGTTTTAGACTCCATGCTTTACAGTGGGAATTCCCCCATCTCACAGTTGAGATATCCCTCTAGAATCTCAGCTGCAGCCCCTAGGGACTAGGGCCAGCTTTTTTTCACATCTCTGATATTTTTACCAGTCTTGATGTCACTTCTGTAAATCTGTGGTTATAAGACTCCTCTTCAGTTGGTCTTCAGCTTCTTATTCAACATGATTGTTTTATAATTTAGCTGTAATTCCAGTTTGGTCCTGGGAGAGGGTGAGTGTAGCTCCCACCTACTGCACCGCCATCTTGGATTATACTTTTTGTCCTATATTGAAGGGTATCCAGTTAAAATTCAGTCCAGGGCTTGATTGATGTCTTAATATGTAATAAGGAGACATTTTTACAGAGATGTGCATGACACTAACTGCTGTGAGAGGTCTGAGGGCCAGGCAAGATCAGGTACCTAACTAGACTTGAGTGTTTGTATAGCCCTACCCTGGCCACCACTTGGCCCTTGTTAGGCATTGGATGTGTCTGTAAGGTGACTATCTGGTTTTTGAGACTGTGGTTTAATTTTCTAACAAGGTTCACTGGCCTATGACACATTGACCTTATTGTTACAGGATTCCTACTGCTTAAGTGGTAAAGAATTTAATTCTAATGGATATACTTTAGGCGTTCAACAAATATTTAATAAAAAATTAAATAATAGGCCCTGGTCAGGTAGCTCAGTTGGTTAGAGCATCATCCTGATCTGCTGCAATTGTGGGTTCAATCCCAGTCAGGATACACAGAAGAATTAATCAATGATGGTATGAATAAGTGGAAAAACAAAAACATCTTTTTCTTCCCCTCTTTTTGTCTCTCTTCTTTTCTCTCTCTTTGGAAAATCAAATTAAATATTAAAAAAATAAATTAATAACTATATACTTTCATAAATGAAAACTTTCACAAATCCAGGGAAAACTTGGTCCACACATTTTCAGGGTTGGTCCTGTTATTTTTTTTTATCAGAATTTCCTTGGAGTTAAAGTATCTGTTCAACTAAGCATGAGCTTGAATATACTTCACTTTTGGGTTCTGTGTCTTGATTAGTGATAGCAAATCAGCTGCAGTGAGGTGACAGGGTCATGAAGGACCCTCTGTGGGTTTCTGGAGGAGCCATGTTTGTGAGGAATTGAATGCTGAGCTTATAATTTTGGGTCAGCCAATGGTTTTGATCATTTACCCAGGAGGGAGTGATTGAGTGAAAAGCACCAAGGTTAACTTGTTGATTAAATTATAATTTAGAATTTACATTTTTAAAGTACTTTATGATTGCTAATGAGCTTTTCTTCTAAGTAAGCCTGGGAGGAAGGTCATTATGGTGGTCCCCATTGTACACATGCAGAAACTGAAACACCAAATGTTAAGTGAATCACTGGAGTTTGCACAGTAAGTTCACTGAGGAGGCTTGATTAAACTTTAGAAACTACTGTCTACAGCTTGGCTCAGGGTCTTGGTGGGTATCTTGCCCAAGGGGAGATTTCTAATCCCAGGGTTCAGTTGTTTAAATGTCGATTGATGTGGGTCTGAGATCTTCAAATGAAATAAGCACAAAGATTTCCATTCCTGGAGGAAGTCAAGTAAATGTGGCATTGATGGCTGAAAGAATAGTTCTGGAAATGCACTATTCTGGTCTGTCTTGGGCTGTAATTATACAAATCCTGCTCATAAAGATAATTTTTAGGCTTTCAAGGTCTTTGTCCTCACTTTCCAACAAATCTCTCAGGAAAACTTTTCCTACAAGCCCACTCTTTTTGTTTTTTTTTTTTTTTTACAGGGACAGAGAGAGAGTCAGAGAGAGGGATAGATAGGGACAGACAGATAGGAATGGAGAGAGATGAGAAGCATGAATCATCAGTTTTTCGTTGTGACACCTTAGTTGTTCATTGATTGCTTTCTCATATGTGCCTTGACCGCGGGCCTTCAGCAGACTGAGTAACACCTTGCTTGAGCCAGCGACCTTGGGTCCAGGCTGGTGAACTTTTTGCTCAAGCCAGATGAGCCCGTGCTCAAGCTGGCGACCTCAGGGTCTCGAACCTGGATCATCTGCATCCCAGTCCGACATTCTATCCAGTCAGGCCAAGCCCACTTTCTGAGATCAGCTCATGTTCATAATTCCCCCACCCCTTTAGATTTTTATTTAATTAAAAAACAACAACACAATACCACACACTTTTTTCTTGTTACAAGGAAATGAATAACTCTTCATCCCTAATCAGTGCTTATGGGAGATGCAGACTTTCAAAAGCTGTTTGAATCTCGGTTCCAAGGATGTTTCTTCTTCTGAACTCCCCAAGATGCTATGCGTTTTTGCATTTACAACATTATAATGAATGCGCTTTTTCTGGCACTTTCTAGGAAAATTGTCACTAATTTGTCTCACTAAGATCTTGCACCATACTTGTCTAATCATGGGTACTTAGTATTAAATACTTGTTAACTAAAAAATAAATTTAGGCTACTTTCTTTTTTATAACAAGTTACCAAAATTTTTGCTCTTTTCAGGAAGAAATAATAAAAGTGGAGTAAGAACAAAGAAAAGCAAAGGAAGGAAAAGACTTGAAGTAAAGAGGAGTGGTGCCAGCATGCTATGTGGAAGCTAGTATATGTCTACACACCCAAATTGCTCTCATTAATAACTATATTTGTAGTTGAAGACATGAGAAGAGTCAGAGAAAAGGAGGGGAAGGAAAATGTAGATGAAGACTATACAGGTTTCCCAGGTGCAAATATATACAACATTTGTGTTAATTATAAAAAACACAATTAGGTTTATGTTAAGAAAATAATCTTTCCCCCAGCTGAACTCAAAGAAGGCCAATGCCAATAAGAAATTATCTAGAAATTGTGTTACTGCTAGTATCAGGTGACTTGATCTAAAAACAGCAGATAAGTCAATGCTCCCCCCATGACCTTCTCAGATTTTTCAGTGTGGGTTTGAGTTGCTGGAGTGTACAATGAGAAATGTTACCTAAGTTCCTGGCCAGCACATCATCTATTTTCTATTTTTATTTATAATAGCTCAAACCATACAGCATTTACTGGGAATGTTTAGATACTGGTTCTCGGAATTTTCTGTGGGGAGGTGTAGTCACAGTTTCACACCACAGGTCCTCAGTAAAGAAACCATTGGTAACTGAGGGAATGTTCAGATGCCTCATATTAATTGAAGTAGTTTATTACGAGGTAATTGTAATGTACTGGTCACTGTGTAGAAATTTAAGTCAGAGATCTGAGTTTCAGGTCTGTATCTGCCACTTACTAGCCATGCTGAACAAGTTACTGACTTCTTAGTATTTCAGTTTCTTCATTTAGAAAATAGGGATGATGTTTACATCAGAGAAGTTATAAGGAATAAATGGTAAAATACTAAAAATAGCATCAATATATTTTTGCAATTATTGGCTTGTCTTCTCATTGTTTTGATAGTATAGTTTTGCATAGCAGAAGTTTTAATTTTTAATGACACCAGCTTATTAATTGAATCGTGCCTTTGGTGTTGTAGCTAAAAACCATTGCCAAACCCAAGGTCATTTAGATTTTCTCCAAAGCTATTTTCTAGTTTTGCATTTTACATTTAGATTTGTGGTCTATTTTGAGTTATTTTTTTGTACCTGGTAGAAGGTCTGTACTAGAATTACTCTTTTTATATATGGATGTGCAGTTGTCCCTTACACTATTGAAAAGGCTACCTTTCTTTGTTGTATTTCCTTAGTTCCTTTGTCAAAATCAGTTGACTATATTCATGAGGTTCTATTTATGGCCTCTCTATTTTGTTCTTTAGGTTGGTTTGTCTATTCATTTGTGAACACACTGTCTTACCTACTGTAGTTTGCAGTTAGTCCTGAAATCAGGTAGCATTAATCTTCTGACTTTTTCCTTTTTCTTCAGTATTGTTTTGGCTATTCTGTGTCTTTTAATTCTTTATATAAACTTTAAAATCAGGGAAATTCAAATTAAAACAACAATTTATTTATAGTTTCAATGTAATCTCAAACAAAATCTCAACATGGTATTTTGTCAATATCAACAAACTGATTCTAAAGTTAGAAGGTGCTCCATATCATATATTATCAGGAGAAAAGTTCTTTTTTATTTATTGATACTTTGTTTATGACCTAGAACATTGGCTATCTCTAAAAATGATCCAGATATGTAAAAGAGTGAAGGCCCACCAATTTTTCGGTGTATATTCCTAAATACGTTTATTAGCTTGAGATTTTTAATGTATTGTTCAAATCTTCTCCATCTTTCTTTGTTTCTTGAATACCTTTGTGGAAGAAGTCCTTTTTTTATTTCATAGTAGATTTACCAATTTTTCCTTATAATCAGGAAAATTTGGCTTTACATATTTTGTGACTATTGCTGAATGTAAAAATATTCAAGTTTGTTATATTTGTAAGGTAAATGTTTTTATCTCTAAGAAATTTGCCCCTTTAGCCATAAGAATATGTTTTGCCTTAATGTTTATTATTTTATATTAATATTATATGATCAGCTTTATTTTAGTAATATATATACTATATTTCCAAACATATTTATTTTCAGTATCTTTAATATCTTTAATCTAGTATGTCAAATTTTATTGCACTTATGAGTTGTAGCTAGAGGGAAATGCTTATTATCTCAATCTGCCACGATCCCAGCACTGGAATTTAACTATTTTTAAAGTTAATTAGGGTGACATTGGTTAATAAAATTATATAAGTTTTAAATGGAACTTAAACAATTAAAAATATATATGTATTTACTTATTTTATTGCTTTATATTCAATATTTTTGTTTTACTGGGTTTTATCATTTCTTTTATAAATAGACTTAGGTTTTGATTTTTTCTTATTTAATTCTAATTTCTGTTGAGAACATTTTTATATCTTAGCAAAGGAGTTTAATACATCTATATTTAGTGTAGTTACTGATTTTTGGGGGGACTAACATAATGTATAATTTTTTGTTTCATCTTTATCATACTTTTATTGTTTCCTTTTTCTCCTTTTTATTTTATTAAAACTTTTTGTTTATATTTTGTTTATATCTCCATTAATTTAGAAATTATACATTCAACTCTTATTCTTATTGTGATTACCCTTATATTTTTACTATTCATAGTTGATATAATAATATAAAACAAAGTCAATACCTTTACTTTTAAATTCATAACAAAGTAGTTAGAATATTTTAATTCCAATCAACTGCTGATGTAGTTCATGTGAGTGATGTTTAATATTTTACTTTCACTTTGTTTATAATGCCTTTAACATACCATATTTCCCCATGTATAAGACACACCTTTTTTTGAAAAATTTGAGGTAGGAAAACTAGGTGCGTCTCATATAGTGTTGTACACCTTTTACTTGCATTTCCCACATTTTCACACTTGTTTTTTCACTCATTGTTGTAAATTTTTTAGTTTCATTTTCTGCTTTTTGAGCTTGTAGTCTTCATGCTCATTGTTTCGCACTTGTTACCGGTATATTACGTTAGGTTAGGTTTTGCACATTCTGCCCAGAAATGGCTCAGAAAAGATTTCCTTATAGTGCTGAATTCAAGTTAAAAGTGATCCAGTTTGCAAAAGTGAATTGTGCTGCTGAACATAAGTTTGGTCCTCCTCCAACTGAGAAATTAATCTGAAACTGGTTGTGAGAAGAAGAAACCCCACTGAAAACTGAAAATGCCATAGCAGAATAAGGCCATGAGAAGTAAGTCAGCAAAATGGCCTGATTTAGAAATGGAATTGAAGATATGGATTAAAGAACAAAGGACAATTGGAATTCCTGTGTCCACAAAGATGGTTCAGCATGAGTCAAGAAAAATTGCTGATGAAAAAGAAGTTCCTGATTTCAAAGGAGGACACAAATGATGCTTCAGGTTCACGAAATGGGATTGACTAAGCATACTTACATGCACCAGAGTTGCCCAAAAGATGCCTGAAAGCTATGAGCAGAAGGTCCTTGAATTTCATCATTTTGTCATTCAATGTCAGAAGACACATCAGTTTGAGTTGGGATAGATTGCAAATATGGACAAAGTTCCCCTTCAATTTGATGTCCCAAGTAACAGAACTGTTGATAAGAAGGGGTGAAAACTGTAACTGTGAAGACAAGTGGACATGAAAAGAGCCATTTTACAGTTGTTCTAGCTTGTGCTGACAGAACCAAGCTGCCTTCTATGCTGATTTTTAAATGCAAAACAATGTCAAAAAAAGACATTCCTTGAGAAGTGATTGTCCACGTTCATGACAAAGGTCAGATGAATCAGAATGGGATGAAGAACTGGTTTGAGAAAGTTTGGAGAAGGAGACCAGGTGGGCTATTATGCAAACCTGCCCTATTGGTGCTTGGTCAGTTCAGGGCGCACATAACAAAAAAACACAAAGAAGATTGCTGCAGAGCAAAAACCAAAACTTGCTGTCATACCTGGAGGCCTGACATCCCAGCTCCAACCACTTGATGTCAGCATTAACAAACCCTTCAAAGCTTCCATAAGAGATGAATGGAACCAATGGATGAAGTCTTCTGGGGACAATTTTTTTTTTTTAATTTCTTTTTATTTATTTTAGAGAGGAGACTGAGAGAGAGAGAGAGAGAGAGAGAGAGAGAGAGAGAGAGAAAGGGGGAGGAGCTAGAAGCATCAACTCCCATATGTGCCTTGACCAGACCAGCGCAGGGTTTTGAACTGGCGACCTCAGTGATCCCAGGTCGACGCTTTATCCACTGCGCCACCACAGGTCAGGCTTCTGGGGACAATTTGACACCAGCAGGAAGAGTGAATAAACTAATTATAGGAGAAGTTTGTAATTGGGTGAAAAGATCCTGGGATAATATCAAGATTGAGATCGTTGTCAAGTCATTTAAGAAGGGTGGCATTTCAGCTGCCATAGATGAAACTGAAGACGAGGTAATATATGAAGACAGTGATTTGTCATCAGACACAGATGAGGACTAGTTAATGGATGGGAGTTTTGACAGTGATAAGGAGTTGTATAAATTTTATGATGAATAAAACTTGAGTTCCGTAAGTTTATGTATTACATTTTTTCCCCAAATTTCAGGCCCCAAAATTAAGGTGTGTCTTATACCTGGGAGCATCTTATCCATGGGGAAATATGGTACTTGTTCATTATTATAAATAGTATTCTTGAATATTAAAAGAATTACTTTTTTTTTTACCTACATTGTTTTTCCTTTGTACACCATTTTCTTTGTGTACCATTCCTTCTCAGTTTATTTGCTTTTTAATAAAAGTATTTTTTAAATTTTTTGGATTTGTGTTTTGTAATGTATATCTGTAAATAGTAAAATTTTTAGTATTTCCTTGTCTTAGATGTCTTTATTTTTGTTCATTTTAAAATTATAGTATTGTCCACATAATTCTAATTGACAGATTTTTCACCATTTGAAGGTACTATTTAAATGTCTTTTTGGTTTTTATCAGCAATTTATTTCCTTTTTTTAATGGATAATCTTTTTCCATTTGCTTTTAGCTGCTAAAATTTGCTTCTAGAGAATCTATTTTGTTATTTGAGACTGCTTATTTTTAGTTCATTCTTTTTATTTTATTATAATATTTTTGTTTGTGCTTATTATTTTAGACATACTTTAATTCTTTTCTTTAAGTTATTTTATTTGTAGAGCCATTTAGCATTTGTTACATCTGCCAATGCACCCTCCTGGTTGTTTGTGTTCTTAATTTTTTATTGTGGGCTTATATTTAACAAAGGATCATTTTGTTTTCCCAGAAAGTTTCATGTGCCTTGAGTAGATTATATATTTTATGTGGTAACCATACAATATTTACCAGAATCACAGGGGATTTAATTTTTCAGCTGTGATTTCCACATCATAAGGATAATATAAATTTAGTTCTTTATATTTCTGCAGGTTAGAAGTAGTAACTTTCATTTTTATGAATAACTCTTTTTTTTTTCTTCCTTGAAACAGGGCATATAACATTCTTCCTTACTATGTCTACCAACAAATAGAGGGAGTTTTTCTAGTGCTTTCACTAACTGAGTGAGCCTTTGAAGAATCCTGGCTTTATGAAAAGTCTTTATTTCAGTTTCTCTTCCAAAATCACTTTGCTTGTCCTTCCTTTGGCATTAAAACTATACTCTCACAACTTCTTTTAACAGGGACAGAGAGAGGGGGATAGATAGGGACAGACAGACAGGAACAGAGAGAGATGAGAAGCATCAATCATTAGTTTTTTGTTGCCATTGTGACATCATAGTTGTTCATTGATTGCTTTCTCACACGTGCCTTGACCGTGGGCCTTCAGCAGACCGAGCCACCCCTTGCTGGAGCCAGCAACCTTGGGTCCAAGCTGGCGAGCTTTTGCTCAAGTCAGATGGGCCTGCAATCGAGCTGGCAACCTCAGGGTCTCGCACCTGGGTCCTCCACATCCCAGTCCAACGCTCTATCCACTGCGCCACTGCTTGGTCAGGCTACTCTCACAACTTCTAACAATATATCTGGCTTTACAACGTATCTGGATAGCTGAGTTTTTGATGGAAATGTTGCTCTGGCTGTGAGCTTCCCCTCCATTTCTGTGTCTGGAAGACTTACTCTTTATTTTTTTTTAGTTTGGCTATGTTTTCAAATATAATTTTTAGTATCTTTAATCTAGCATGTTAAATTTTGTTGCATTTATGAGTTGTTGCTAGAAGGAAATGCCTAGTATTTCAATCTGCCATTATGCTGGCACTGGAATTAAACTATTTTTTAAAAGAAAATAAAATAGACTCTGTAAACATATTTTATTTAAGATATATTAAGGAAAAGAGTAAGTTTCTAATGCTTTATTTATGATTCCACCTTTTTAAAATTGACAATTTACCTTGCTCTGATCTGAATATTTGCTTAAATAGTTTGCTTTTCTTTACTTAGAACAATTACTCACCTCAAATTAAATTGAGGGACAAAAAGAATTTACTGTTTTTGAGATACAAAGGCCTTGCTAAGAGAAATTTGCTGTTATAGTCTGTTCAGAAAGAAGGACGGAATGTATTATGTTTATAAAGTTGTTCTGTTTATTTGTTTTTTAATTGGTCTTTAAAATGCTTACATTATTTACTTACAGAAACCATTTGCAGACTGTTTTCTAACTTAAGCCAGTGATCCTGAATATATTCTTAGATTCAAGATTGTATTCACTTGTTTGCTATTGTAATTCCATGTGTAGCACAGTCCTAGCACATGGTATGTATTCAAGACATATATCTTAAATAAATACCATTGCATGACTAAACACATAAATGTGCCCATGATAAGTCTCCATGTACAGCAATAGAAATGTGGTGTATAAGTTAGTCATTGCAGAGAAATGCTGCTTAAAAAGTTGTCCCCGTTATTCATTGGTTTAAATAATAATTTATTCTTTCATTAATGTGGTTAGCTCTTCTGAACTCGGGTAAGCTGGACTCATTTATGTATCCATGTGTCGAAAATTGAAACTCTAAGTTGGGTTCACTGAAGGAACTTGGCTCTGCTCCAGGTACCTTTCTTGGAGCTGCTGGGATCGGTGGGTTAGTTCAGACATATTCTTTTAAGGTCAAAGGGGGAGGTCAGGAGAGCAAGTCAACTGCTAAAGAGTATTTCAAACCTCTGTTTCCTCCCATCCACTGACATATCATTGCCTCAGACAAGAAACATGTCAGGTCCAAGATTAGTGAAATGGGAAGTGCATGCCTCCTACAAAAGTGAGAGAGAGGGAGAGAATTTCTCTGAACAATAGTCCAATCTACTTTATGTGGTAAAAATTCAAAACATACCGAAACCTGGTTCTTCAAAGTACTTTTTCTGTTTTAGGGTTCCTACTCCTGCAGATGTAGTTTGCAATTGTAAAAGGTATGAAACTCTCCTTTAAAAAAATCTGTACTTTCTTCTTTTTTATTAAAGATGGCTACTTGAGATTAAAAAAAGCTGTGGTACAATTACATAATGGAATACTGTTGGCCATAAAAAAAGGAAATCTTACCTTTTGTGACAGCACAAATGGAACCTGCTTATAGATTACTATGCTAACTGAAATAATCCAGTCAGAGAAAGACAAATACCATATGATCTCATTTATACAAGGAATCCAATGAACAAAATAATCCAAGGAACAAAACTGAAATAGCAGCATGGACGCAAGAAACAAACTGACAGCTTTAAGTAGTGGGGGACTGGATTAAACAAGGTGGAAGGATTAGCCAAAAAACATATATACATAACACATGGACACAGACAACAGTTTGGTAATAACCAGAGGGAGAGAGGGGTTGGGGGTAGGTAGAGGTGGGTAAAGGGGTGGGATTGGGGCAGAAAGAGGCTTTGCTTGGGGCAGAGAGCATATAATGTTGGGTGCAAATGATATTTTATTGAGTTGTGCACTTGAAACCTGTATACAGTGTGTCCGTAAAGTCATGGTGCACTTTTGACCGGTCACAGGAAAGCAACTAAAGACAATAGAAATGTGAAATCTGCACCAAATAAAAGGAAAACTCTCCCAGTTTCTTACCTATTCAGTGAAATTCTATGTGGGCTCCATTTGTTGCCCTACACACATCCAAATGATAGTGAAGTTCTTGCCACACATGGGTAAGGACGTCTGGTGTAACAGAGTGAATAACCTCTATGATTCTCTGTTTTAAGTGATTAATGTCGTTGATACATTCAATGTACACATGTTGCTTCACATAACCCCAAAAGTAAAAGTCTAAGGACGTTAAATCCTGGGACCGTGGTGGCTATGGCTTGACAGAACCCCTGCCTATCCACCGCTGGGGAATGTTCTATCCAGAAACTCAGGATCAATGGTGGCGTAGTGTGGAGGAGCGCCATCCTGTTGAAAGATGACACCTTCTGGAAATTGTGGCATTGCATACAATTCCAACATGTCAAGATAGGTGTTTGCCGTCACAGACTGCTCCACACACAAAAAAATGGGCCTATCACCTTATCATGCATCAGGCCACACCACACGTTCACTTTAGGGGTGTTATGTTCGTACTCAGCGTAGGCATGAGGATGTTCAGCAGCCCATATTCAGATGTTATGGTAATGAACATGTCCACAGATAGGGAAGTCGCCTCATCACTAAACACAATCTTCTGCAAAAATCTTGCATCATTGTTGATCTCATGAAGCATATCTGTAGCAAATGCGCATCATGTGGGTCTATCCCCCAGTTTGATAGCGTGCAACAGCCGCAATTTGTACCCCGTAAAACAGAGACGTTTCTTTAACACCTTATGAACTGTAGTCTTGCTTAGGTGTAATTGTCGAGCACACACACGCACAGATTTTTTAGGGCTCCTTAGGTAGCTATCCCATATAGCCTTTACAGACTTGTCACTGACTGATGGCCTATCAGAATGGGGTTTCTCCACCAAACTGCCGGTTTCCTTCAACTGCTTATCCCACCGAGTAATGTTATTCTTATGTGGTGGTGCTTCGTTATAAATGCGCAGATATTCACGTTGCACTTTGGTCACGGATTCGAATTCAGCGAGCCACAGAACACACTAAACTTTCCTCTGTACCGTCCACATCTCGACTGGGATGGCCATGGGCTGCTCCGCTCTATACACGGTGTTACGTCATCATCTGTGCATGCGCACATGCTGCCATATTGTCCTACAGAAACTGGGAGGGTTTTCCTTTTATTTGGTGCAGATTTCACATTTCTATCATCTTTTGTTGCTTTCCTGTGACTGGTCAAAAGTGCACCATGACTTTACGGACACACTATTTTGCAAACCAATGTCATCCCAATGAATTCAATTACCATAAAAAAGTGGCTATTCTTTTTTGAGTGCCTACTTTGTGCTAGTTTTTTATATATACTATCAAATTCAATCATTATAACATTCCAACAAATTAACAATTTTATTTATCTTTATTTTTCAAATTTAAAAAGTGGCTCAGACTACTCAGGTACCTAATTCTTAGTCAAACACTTAGTAAATAGTAGACTAGGCATTTAAATCCAGTTGTCCCTGAATGTGAAGTCTATGCTTCATATATTCTCTATGTGTCCTAGAAGCACAGCTAACCCCTCTTAGAATCCATGCCATATTTTCACCAATACAATACTGATGCTGCTTTAGAAGGATTACTTTTGAATAAAAAAATCTTATATGAAGACAAAATTTAGTTGTTAGAGGGTTATGTTTTCTTAACTATCAAAAGAGGGACTTAAAAAATAACATCTCCAATTTTTCATTGGTTAGAATTGGATTAACTACAGATCTTTTCTACAGCTTTTTCAAAGTACTGTCAACATGTTACGCAAGTACTTTTACTTTCTTTTAGCAATATTGTTGTCATATTGAATATTTGTACTTCTGATCACATTTTTGTCCTAGAAACCTGACTTGTATTTTTCAAATATAAATCTATTTTAATTCGGGATATCCCAGAACCTCAGCCTTTCAAATGTGATTTTTAATTAATTAATTAATTTTTTAAATTTAATTTTAAGTTATGGGGTATACATAGATTCTAGTGTCCCCCCCCCCCCAAAACCTGCTTCCCTCTCTCCCTTGTTCCCCACCACTTTCAAATGTTTTTAGATGTCAAAAATACATTTATAAGTCCTGGCCAAGTGACTCAGTGGATAAAATGTGAGGCCGGTGTACCAAAGGTTACAGGTTCGACCCCTGGTCAGGGAGCATGGGAGAAGCAATCAGTGAGTACACAACTAAATAGAACAATGAGTTAATGCTTCTCTCTCTCTCTTCCTTCCCCCTTCCTTGTCTTTCTCTCTCTCTATCAAATCAAAGCAAAAATTTAAAAGGTGCATTTAAAATTTTTTTAAAGTTATATTTTAGCATTAAATCAAAACTGATGTTTTCCATGTTCTAAATGGATTTTCCTGTTGGAAATATCCTTAGCAAACAACTATTGTCTGACAGTTTTGTAACTTCAAGAAAAAATAAAGTGAGTGTGAAAGTGCCAGTTTACCATTGGGGGTGGGATGCGCATATATATATATATATATATATATATATATATATATATATACACACACATATATATATATATATATATATATATATATATATCTCACTAAATACCATTTTTAAATTGTAAAAATATTAACAGTTAATTAATGATGCTTGAATTAATGATGAAGTGCGAGGAGAATTGAATGATAGATGTGTGTGAGTACAGAGTGGGAATTCTAGTTAGTTTGGCTCTGCGACCAGTTCTGCCTCTATTTACATCCATAATCTTACCAAAGCCAGTTCCTCCCTTCGCTCCCCCACCTCCTGCAGTGAACTATCAATTCACAGCCTCTCCCCTGAGATCAAACTATCCTGTTGCTTATTTTGAACTTGCCATGACTACTTCCTAGTTTTATTTTTGATGAAGAAAAACTTCACTTTGACAGCTTGTCTCTTCTTCTTCTAGAAAGAGGGAACTAGATGGAGAGATGCGGTGATTCTGCTGTGGTTTTTCAAAGAGTGTGGATTAGGGGGATGTAGTGTGAGACATAGGAGTCATTGATTTCAAATATAGGTTTTTGAGAACATTCTTAGAAGACAAAGTACCCTTAGTGTCTGAAAGTCATCCTGTGTTACAGCCACCCTCTCTTCTTTCTTGCTTCCTGTCCAATTTTGTTTGTGTAGCAATATCAATAATCCCAAGCCTTTGTCTTGTTCAGTTCACTGCTCTGAGCATACAGTCCCTAGAAATAAAGTCGTTCTCTTTCTACTACAAATACAAAGCCTGTAGTGACATGGACTTTGACCTAGCACCTGACATTGTTGAGTTCTGGGGTCAATTCTGGAACCACTCATTTCCAGACTCACTGTTATGTGGAATAATTAAATGTAATTTTAGCCTCTGTTAGTTTGGCATTTTGATATTTGTAGCCAAATGCATTTCTAAACACACTGTTTGTGGAAAATCCTAATTTCATCACTGAATAAGTTTATGCTCACTTTTTTTCTTTGCATTCTGAATTCATTGCTACTCTTTTAATTTAAATTCACTTATTTGTTTGTGAATTGGTCTAGGTATTGGGAAAAAATGGTGAGCAGTTTGGAGTCCTCTGTCCACCTGATACTGGGTAGAGTGAAACGTGATTAAAAGTTTCTAGGGTGTACTGAGGACCTTGGATGAAATTATTTGGTTCAGAACAAATGGAAAAAAAATATTCAAATCTGAGTTGATTAATTTTTTCCCTCAAATCTTTCTACTATTTAAAAAAATATTTGAAGTATAAAAATTTGTTGAAATATACAAAAAATATACAGAGCCACGACAGCTAGTCAAGCTGTGGTTTGGTGAGATTGCAGTCGATGCCCCTTTGCCTTTGAGGCAGCATGCCTGGTCATTTAAACCTATGTGGGACAGACCCCTCCCTCTAAGAAACCTGATTATGGAGACAACCAATTGTGTTTGTCTGACAACTATCTCCTTCGATTGGCTCAAAATGTCAATCATCCAGTCACGTTTTGCTGAAGGAGATTGGACTTGAAAATGAGAACTGGAATGACTTTGTATAACCTGCACTATACTTATAGCTACCATCTTTCCTTTGCCTACATAATTAATATATTTTTAAAAAATCATGGCTTGAATGGAATTCAGGGTATGTCTTTACTTATTTGTTTCATCCTATACCTTATATACTAACATGATGTGTCATGTTGCATGACAGTTATCAAGTAGTGACTCAGTCTTTTTTCCTCCAGGCAAATTATCATAATTATTATATTATGCCTTAAACTGTTTCTGCATCAGTCAAGATGCATCTAGTACAGGGTATAGCATCTTTCTTGAAAATCTTGTCATATTTTCTATGTCTTGAATATATGAAGGAGCCTGAAATTTGAACACAGTATCTATTTTAAAGTTGCTCCAACTAATCAGGTTTAAAAAATTTTACAGTTTTGCAAGAACACTTATATTTAAGTGTTCATCAAGTTGATTTCCTATCTCTCTTTTAAAGTTGTGATTGGATAACCTACCAATATTAGACAGGAATTGACTTTGAAACAAAAACTGTCCAGCTGCTGCTGCATTTACAAAGAAACCAACATTGGAGGTCCAGTGCCAAGGTGAATTCAGCTCTGATCCCAAGCAGGAAATTCTCATCAAGAATGTTGTTAAGTTCCCTCCTGTTGCTGTATGAAGAAATGCTGCCAATGACTGGGAGAGCTCAGGCTGGGTGCATGCTTGGTGAACACTTGGGGTTCCGTTAGAGCAGTGGTTCTTAACCTGGGTTCTATCGAACCCTAAGGGTTCGATGAGTCGGTCTCAGGGGTTCGGATAAGCCTCTGCCCCAGAGGCCAGAATAAAGTAATACCGTAATTTGTTGTGAGTTCATGCACTTTGTTGGTTTTGTTCTTTGAGCAAGGTGATGTTCATGCACGGCTCATTTTGTGCACCAGTTAAAAACCATATACCTATGTCTTGAATTTGGAAAAAAAAAATCATATTTCATTTATCACTAAAGAAGGGTTCAGTGAATGCGCATATGAAACTGGTGAGTTCGGTACCTCAGAAAAGGTTAAGAACCACTGCGTTAGAGAGATAGACCGATAGCTATGCCATCACAAGGTTATATTTTAAACCTAGTAAAGCAAGTGCCAGCACTTTGTAAAACATATTAGAAAAAAATCAAAGTTTATTGGAGAGATCGAATCCTTTCCTGAGATCTGATCGATATAGACCAAATAATTAATGACAGTGCTTTGAAAAAGTACATTAGCAAATACTAAGATACTTCTGTAGTTCACAATGAGGAAGTAAAAAGCAAATATCTCAGTGTAGACCAGAGAAAGGCGGCATGAAGCATTTGGTATCCATAGAAGAGCATCCACATAAAAATAATGCTGGCCAAGGGTCATCATGTTATTTGTGAGAAGGAACAAGAACATGGCATCAGAGCCCATCATATATGCTTTATATCACGTGTATTTTCATCGTAACTAAAGTGATAATTATCACCAAAGAATATGGGTTCACTCTGTAGTAAGAGAAATGTGTTATTATGGAGTATATGGTCCAGCCTCTCATGTTCACAGAGCACCAAGTAAAGAGACCACCCAGGTATGGTTTAAAGAGTTACCTGAGTGTCCTAGCATAGATTTGTGGGGAATAAGATACTAAGTCTTACAGAAGTTTTGCAACTTACCTTAAATATTACTTTTAACGGCCTGACTACATTTCTAGCTGTCTGTGACATAGCAGCACACTCCCTGTCCTGTATCCATGCACTTAGACTTCTCCCTTGCCAATTGTAATATCTGTTGATTGATGTGCCTTTTACTTTATTATTAACTCATTCAACTAACACTTTCTGTGGACCTATTATTATGGGTTTGGCTTTCAGTTTTATGTTGTATGTCCAAAGGACTTCATGGTCCAGTCTGGGAGATAAAAATTCACAAATTAAAAAAAAATTCACAAATTACTATGCTACATGATCATAATTCTGCTTAACGTGTAAGCAGAGTCAGGTAAGTTTTTTAGAGGTAACAGTATTTAAACTTTACATGATGGGATGATAATTTTTTAATGGGAACAGAAAGATAAAGGGCGCTGGGGAAGAGGAAATGGCATTGTGACAAGAATTGGAAGTAGTAATAGTTCTTCTGGCTGTGGCGTGGGCTACTGTGGAAGATGCAATGCCAGAAGGGTAGGTTAAACCAGGCTCCTGAGGTTTGACTTGTAGATGAGGTTGTGGGATTTGGAATTTATCTTATAGGGGATAGAGGTTCTCCAGAGGCATTTGAGCAGTGAAGACATGTATTTTTATTTGTGTTTTATAAAGTTGTCCCTGGACCTAGCCCGTTGGCTCAGTGGTAGAGTGTTGGCCCAGTATATGGATGTCCCAGGTTGAATTGCTGCTGGTCAAGGGCACACAAGAGAAGTGACCATCTGTTTCTCTACTCCTCTTCCTTTTCCTTCTCTCTCTCTCTCTCTCTCTCTCTCTATCTCTCTTCCCTTCTCGCAACCATGGCTAGGTTGGAGCAAGTTAGTGTAGGCACTGATGATGACTCACTGACCTCCCTGAGGCACTAAAAATAGCTTGGTTGCCAAGCAATGGAGCAACGGCCCCAGCTGGGCAGAGCATCACCTGGTAGGGGACTTGCCAGGTAGATCTCAATCAGAGCACATGCAGAAGTCTGTCTCTCTGCCTATCCACTTCTCACTTAAGAGGGGAAAGAAAAGAAAGCTGTCTCTGATGGCAGCAGGCAGAATTGGAGCTGAAGTATGCCCAAAAGTTAAGATTGCTTTATGATTACCATGACAAGATGAAGGCTTACAGTAAGACAATGAAAATATAACTGTTCTATCTGCCATCATCTAGTGCATTAAGTTACAGGTAATAAATACTCAGGATTGTTCTCGCCTTCCCTGGACCAAGATTTCCTTAATGTAAAGATTGTATTTTATCTATCTTTGTATAACCAATAATTTATGATCTATTACCCACTTTTTTTGAACCAGACAGGCTCAAGTTCAAATTCCACCTCTATAACTTAATAAATGTGTGGTCTTAACTAAGTCATTTTACATTGTAAAATGGGGTAATACTTTTACAGAGTAAGGACAAGTATGTAATATACTGGGCACATAAGTAATTCTTTTTAATAATTAAAAAATTTTCCAATTACCATATTATTTTGTATTGGTAAGGTGTACAGAATAGTGGTTAGAAAATCATATAGTTTACAAACTAGTCACCTGATATTTTCAGTACCCACCTGGCACCATACATAGTTATTACACTATTATTGACTATATTACCTATGCTGTATTTACATCCCCATGACTATTTTGTAACTACCAATTTATGCTTCTTAATTCCTTCATTTCTTTCACTCAGTGTCCCAAATATGGCTTAAATATGGTAAGCTCCATGAGTAGAAAAGAATAAGTGTTAGGGTATTTATAGAAAAGCTGTTATCCTTCACACAAGCTGTAATCACTAGAGAGTCTTTGTGTCCAGTTTTTATTTGTTTTTTTAAAATAAATTAAAAATTTTTTCATGTTATAAAATTTTCATGGTATATTTTTTTCTTCTCTAAGAAATTTTCTAAAAGATAAAAATAAGTAATTTTCAGGTATTACAAAACACATAAAATTCACAATTATTTTATTTTCTTGTGGAAATGTTTTTATTTGCTTATTCATTTTTTTGCAGAGGGTTTGAGATAGCTAGGTCAATTTTAGAGGCTAAGTTTAATTGAAGTTCCCTGCCTCTTTTTCCTCTTCTCTCCTCTCCTCCTCCTCCCTTCTTTTTCTTCTCCTTCTCTCTTCCTTCCTTCCTTCCTTCCTTCCTTCCTTCCTTCCTTCCTTCCTTCCTTCCTTCCTCCCTCCCTCCCTCTTCCTTTTCTCTTTCTTTCTTTCTTTCTTTCTTTCTTTCTTTCTTTCTTTCTTTCTTTCTTTCTTTCTTTCTTTCTTTCTTTCTTTCTTCTTTGCTTGGGAGTGGTAGGGTGTCCATGTGAGAAAGCACAAGATGCTTCTGCTGTTGCTCTCTACAGGAATGAGAGGGGAATTTTTCATTTGAGAAACTTGGTTCTTGCTCTTTTAACTGATGAACATAATTGTGGGTACCCCTGAGAATACCAGATCATATATTTGGATAAAAGAGTTGTTTGAAGGAAGTAGACAATACTTCCTCTTTCCTTTTAACATTTTAGGTCAAGGCTAAGTGGGGTAAGAACATTGCCCTGGGTATCAGGTGACTTGGTGACTAGTTCTGACCCAGGCCCTTGGGTGAAGGTTCTCTTACTCTCTCTGCTTCCGTGTCTCCTCTGAAAGATGAAGTGGTCAGATTCAATAAGCTACGGTCCTTTTCACTTTCGGAGATGCAATGAAGCTACGGTTTCAGGAGAACTGGATCACTTCAAAATGTTCTCTTTTCCTTTAAAGCAATAGCTGAGAACCCACTTATGATTCCGAGAAAAGATTATGGACATTTCCAGGTAAGGTAAGTTTTAGAGTCTATGCTGAGAAATCCACACAAAGCTGTTTGACCCGTGATGTTGTAAACATTGCTGTAACTTACAGGAAGGAAATTATTAGCTGAGCAGACCCTTCCAGTTTCATTTGGTTATGTTTATAGTGTTTACAAACATGAGTTTTAAATAAAATGTTAA
This sequence comes from Rhynchonycteris naso, assembly GCA_037038555.1. Taxonomy (NCBI): domain Eukaryota; kingdom Metazoa; phylum Chordata; class Mammalia; order Chiroptera; family Emballonuridae; genus Rhynchonycteris; species Rhynchonycteris naso. The sequence continues at coordinate 66,626,247 of CM072998.1, forward strand.
TGTTTAGAATCTAGGTTTATGTCTGGGAAAGAACACTGTCACAATTAGAAAGCTAGTTGCACATCAGAGATACAGTAAGCTGTCTTCTTCCAGTGTTTGCTTTTCTCAAAGATGCAGCTACTGGAATTTTGCAGCGGGTCAAACAGCTTTTAACCTGGCTACGGTTATTCAATTTTATCAATTCTTCATTTTCTATTAGCAGAAAATCTGTTTCATGACTTCAATATATAAAAGGTAGAAAGATCACAAAGCAGCCCCAAAGTAGATAAATATTGACTGAATCAAACACACATGCTGCCAAGACTTAGAATAACTTGGATTCTGCTCAGGGACCAGGCTGGAAGGGTGTGGAGGTTGCTTGGGCCTAACTTGCCCTCTCGATTTATCTCACTCACTTCCATTTTTTGTTTAGTAAACATCTGCTTTCTATTAGATTGTTTTATCCCCTTAACCTTTATAAATGACAATTAAGTCTATCCAGCCTGTCAATAGTGTGTCATTTATTTGTTGCTACAGCTGAGCCTGACCTTCATTGATTTTATTGGAGTAATTTGCTGGAAATGATTTTTTAATGTTGGATTTATTACCGAGGCACTTCATTGTCAGATAATTGAAGTAAATTGTAATTTTTTTTTTCAGAACAAATACAAGAAGTACAAGAAAGGGATATATCATTTTCAGGAAAGAGATATGTTATTTTAAAGGGTTATTTCCTACTGGGATAGAGACATACGTTATGCACGCTATCATATACTTCTTAAATTTGCTCACATAGATTTTTTTTTGAGTGGTGGACATTTTTTTCTCCTTTTTGGCTTTTTATTAAGGATAGCTGAGGTGGTGATAGGAGCTGGTAGTGAATTATTATTCAAAAATGACGTTGCAAATTAGATTATATATCTACATAAATCTGTTAAGTAACTACAGCACCCTCCCCTTACATAACGAGCCTTGCTATTTTGACATAACTGCAGGTTCAACTATGAATAGACTGATGATACATAGTTAGTTTTACTCCTTATACAGTATTATCTTATTCTCTCAGTATTGGGGTTAACAAAGGTTTTTCTCATATTGTACCTTTGGATCTCCAAAAACTTGGTCTGCCCAGATAAAAAATGAACATTTTAATCTACAAGTGAGGTTTTTTTTGGTATTCATGTATTCCAGTGATTTGAAGGATGGCTATACTTTTGCCATATATATATATAGACTAAGAGACACTGAGTTACCTATTTTATAATTTGAAGAATGTTTGTGGTGAATATCTGATTCTTTACTTGATGGGCTGTCATATACCAATGTTAGCAGGGCTATGCCAGCAAACGTTTGCCAGCAAAGCTGACATTCTTGTTTTATTGGAAATGGATCTGGCTTGAAATAAAGGAAAAGAACTTTCAAACTCAACTTTAAATATTAGCAAATAAAACATGCCATTTTCCATGCTCCAAATAAAGATGCATTGTTGCATAGGAGAATTTCCAATATATTAGTATTAGTTAAGGGAAAGTAGAGCTGAACTTAAGCCTTATTCTTTAATGAGCATGTCCTTTTTCACTCTCATGGGAGCAGAATCAAATAGAGTCATCTTGTAACCAAAGGCAAAGAATTCCAAAATCCCTGGAAACCTGTTCTAATCGCAGCTGTTTCTCCATTCACTCACAATTGTTTGGAAGCAAAAGAGAAATAATGTATAACATAAGATTTTAAGTTTTTAACATATTTTATATAGATAAAAGATCTGGAAACGATACCCCTGTTGTTAGTTTGTAAACTAAAATTATGACAATACGACTGAATATTGGCAATATAACAGTTTCCACTCATGTTCCTGATGACTTCCCCTTGCATCATGTATTTTAGAGTGAATTTTAGATTCAACTTTAATGAAGAGGAGCTAGATTATTACATCACCAGGTTTTAAAAATTCAAATGTGCTGCCTCTTGAAAGGTGACAAGCTTAGGAATAATTGTTCCAAAGACTATTCATAGAATAAAGTTCAGCAGAGATAGAATTTGCTTTAAAAATAGGAGTGTGATGTAATCATCCCAGAATATGGAGAGTAAGCAATGGTGTCCTCGATAGATTAGATTCTGAAATTCAATTTTAATCTAAGTAGAAATTACTGGGGGAAAAAAACTGTAAGGACTTGAGGGAGAAACTTCTTGCTTTTAAATTGTCATGCTTCTTTCCTGTCTCTGTTCCTGTCACTATTATTGATATAAAGAATCCATCAACATATTTTTATGGGTGATTAAGAAAGGCTGACCTTTCTTTTACAGGTACAAATAGGTAGTTCTTCAGAGGCTGTAACTAAATGACAAGATAATTCTATCCATTTAATATTGAAGTGATGTTGATAGTATCATTCTTCTCATGTTGGAAACAGGACAGTGTGCAGGCTTTTTCTGCCTCAGCCTGTTCTGCCCTGGGTGATGGATTTTCCCTCTGACTAATCGCTGTCACATTAACCCGCACTATTTCATCCTTCAGAGCTGTCAAGATAATGACGATAATCCAAGTGGCTCATTGTAGGTAAAGGAAATTATATGAGCAAAGTAATATCATAAAACAGTGTTTAAATATTTTAATTTCATTTGTCAGGGCTGCCCCAACACTTCATTACACATATAACCATCTCTCATCAGTGGAATTAGTGCATTATTCATTACTGTTAATTATTTTCACATAATGGCTGCCCTGATATATTTAACCTCCACATTATATCTCAGATAATGGGTCTGTAAAATTGAATTGTGTGAAGAGTGGAGTTCTAAAGCTCATTTGCAGAACATCAAAGAACAAAGAAGAGGAAAAGAATTCTAAATGGGACATTTTGCCCAGCTGGGGCCAAACATTTGTTTCTGTCTGATTTGCATACAGAAAATAGGTGGTGTAGAGTGGCTTAATACTTTGTAGGCTGTCAGCTCCTATTATACAACCAATTAGGATTTGTGAATATTGCACACATCTGAAACGACTGGAGAATTGTAGCATGAAAAAACAGCACAGTTTAAAAAGTACTCTTACACAATATAGACGAAATAAAATTTCCTTTTGGGGATCATGTGTAATGGAGAGAGGGAGAGAAGGAAAGAGGAATGAAGGGAGAGGATGAGGGAGAGAAAGGCAGAGAGAGAAGAAAGTGATGTTAAGGAGTTTCAGATTAATTATATATTTTATGGATGACTTTAATAATAGATATTAAGTCTTTTAAAGTGGTAAAAGCAAAGAATAACCATAAAAATTCATTTAGATTTTAGTCATTCATTTCTACCATGGCCAGTACAAAATTTACCTTATTTATTTATTTATTTATTGTTTTTCTAATTGAATTTATTGGAGTGATATTGGTTAATAAAATTATACAAGTTTCAGTTGCACAATTCTGCAATACCTCATCTCTATATTGTATAGTGTGTTCACCACCTCAGGTCAAGTCTCCTTCCATCACCATTTATCCCTCCAAATCCTCTTCTACCTCTCCCAACCCCTTTCCCCTCTGGTAATCACCATGTTGTTGCCTTATATTATGGTAACACTTTCTCAGTAACTTAAATGCTTTCAACATTCATGCAAACAAATCATTGATTTAGAGTCACTAACAGACTATGAATGGAAGCTAAATTTTATAACATTTTAATTTTTCATAATTGTGCAGTACTATTCCTTAATAGAGCACTTGACAAGCATAGTGGTCTGATTACCAATGTCAAACACATCTGTATGCAAGTGTATTTCCTTTATATATTTTCAGTGTCATTAACTGATCCCAAAAGCCAAGTGAAATTGGTAGAATAAACCAGAATCTCCTGATGGTGGGGCTAGACATGTATATATTTTAAAAGCTCTGCAAGTAAAACTCAGGGGTTTCCTGTAAGCAGAACCTTGGCCTTAGAACTTAGAATGTGTGACTCAAGATAGGTGCATAACCTCCCTTTCTTTGTTTTTTGAATGACTCATTTTTAAACATGTGCAGCAAGCTCTGCCTTGAGTAAGCTCATGGTGACTGCAACGTTCTTTTTGGCTGCTTTCACTGTTATCACTAAACTCAATGTAGAGGGTCACTCAGTAAGTGCTTGTTAAATTTACTTTGCCTTTCTCAAATTTTCACTGTTATAATTATAGTAAAATTAATCTTTTCAAACCTATAAATTTTTCTTCTTTCATATTTTTTATATCAAATCCCATGAGTGGAATTCAAATTTTTATGGCTCTTGGTACACTTTGTCAAGTAGATTTCTAGGAGTTGTACCAATTAATACTGTCATAACAATTTATAAATATAAAAGTTTTATTGCAACCTTGGTAGAATAGGCTATTAAAGTGCAGTTTTTGTTAACCTAATAGAAATGGCATCTCATCCTATCATCCCTTTTCCTCTGTCCTCAGATGGGATAAACCTGAAGGAAAGTGGGGAGGGTGCTGTAGGGAGGTGGACAAGGAAGATATTGAGGGGAATATGAGAGAGGGGGGATGCATTCAGGGTGACCCTATGTAAACACAATTAATTAAATAAAAATAAATAAATATAAAGAAAGAAACGGCATCTCACTGTTTAAACATGCATCTTTTTCTTATTGTTCAGGTTGAATACTTCCCATTTTGATTTGTTTGTGTGTCTATGAGTCATCTCTTAGTTATCTTAGTCTTTTGATTATTTATCTATTGACTTCTTAGGATTTTTCTTACCAAATATAATGATCTCTTTATATAATAAATATATTATACTTCCATCTGTCTTATTTACTGCAAGTATTGTTCATTGTTTCTATTTATTAACCTTTTTATAATGCACCAAAGTTTTTATTTCTTATGTAGTCATATGAGTTTATTTTTTCCTAGTGTGTTTTATTTCATATGTATTCAAGGTTTATTTTATCATAGTTTTTTTTAAGATGAATTAGACCAAGTCCTGATTAGATTAAGTTCATCTCTGCCTCTTATTCATTATGTGCCATATGTTTGAGTTGTTCTGTAGCGTTAATCTGTTCATGTGAGCTAAGGTCTGAACTTTTATATTGGACATTCAAATATTTCCTTTTTCCTTCCTTCCTTCCTTCCTTCCTTCCTTCCTTCCTTCCTTCCTTCCTTCCTTCCTTCCTTCCTTCCCTCCCTCCCTCCCTCCCTCCCTCCCTCCCTCCTTCTTCCTTCCTTCCTTCCTTCCTTCCCTCCTTCCTTCCTTCCTTCCTTCCTTCCTCTCTCTCTTTTTTTCTTTCTTCTTTTTTCTTTTTTGGCCTTCATCTACCCATTTAATTCTATATTCACCACCAAGGGCCTTATTCATTTACTTAACATACCTTGAGCTTCTATCATTTGCCTTCAAGGTGTTTGAGTTAAACAAAAGCAAATCATTCCTGACTTTAAGATCCTCATAGTGCAGTCAGCTTTTTTATTCCCTGGCATATTCTGCTTTTAGAACCTGCTTAATTTGCTCATGCTATTTGGATATTCTTAGTCCTTGGATATCGCTTCAAAGCACTGCCTCTTTTTTAAGGCTCCCCTTCATATTCTTTTTTTGCTAATATGCCTTCCCTGTTCACTACACCCCTGTTGGAATGAATCACACTGTTCCAAATATCCCCAATGAATGATGTTTTTATCTCAATTATGGTATTTTATCTTTATGAGTTTTATAATATGGTTATTGATGTATATCTCTGTCTCCTCCAATAGTTATGATACTCATGACAATAGCAATTGGATCTTACTCAACTTTTTATATCTCACAATATATAGGAAGGCCTGTGCACATGGTAGAGACTGAGCAAATATTTGTAGCTTTTTTTATCCTGTTCATTTGCTTGAACGCTCAAAGCCCAAAATTACAATCAGCTTCTCCAACGTAGAATTACAATGAGCATGGCTTTGCCATTCCCAAATACACAGCAAGACTGTAGAAACTGTGGCTTCCTCACAACTCTAATTTAATATGCAGTGGGTGCTCAATAACTATTCTTCATTGACGAGCCAAGACGGTGGCATTAAATTTATGTAGAACTTGTAATAACTTTTATTATCTACTTTGTTTTTCATATATTTCTGTTTTGCAATTAAAATCTGTCATAAAACATTTAACCTGTCATCTGACGATGCATCACGCTTACCAAACCAGTTCTGTGGAAATCTTACTTTAGTTCCATGCAAAGTGTTAATTTACAGAGCCTCTGTTTTCATCATTTGCTGAAAAGGTTTATATTACCAATGTCGAGTGGCAAAGAGTTTTCGATTCTTTCCATTAAGTATTAATAAAGCATCCCATAATACAGATCCCTTTCACCTGGCTCATATGGGAGTTATTTGGGAGAGATTCATTTATTTCACTTAAAGCTCGTTACATCCTTCCATTTCTGTGGCAAATCCCAGGGCACCACCAGGGCCCAGAAAGGTTGGTGTCCATTTGTTTAGAGATTTGAGAAAGATTACTCATTGCTGTCTGTGTCAGGAGGTGTCAAAAGCAGGGTCTCTCTTTCATTTTACTTGGCAACCTTAAGAATGAAGACAATGTGATGTTTCTAATGAAAGTGACTTTTATAAATAAGTCATTTCCCACTGCTTGCTTGACAAAATAACAAGGCCAATCCTAGGAAAAATTGGGAAGCTGAGAAGGTTTGTTTTCTCTTGCCCACATTGTTTTCTGAGCCATGTTGTCTTCTTGGGACATAACCCTATTGTTCAACTTAACTCTGTGGCCTTTTACCTGGGTTCAACCTCTGACTTTTATTATAGCACCATTTTTCCTCCTTCACTTTTGTCAGCTCCTGTTACCTTCATAGGGAGGTGAATAAATCATGTTTCCTGATCTTTTCCTATGACCCTGGCACTGTGCTAAGCACCTGATGTATATCTATCTCATCAGTCCTCAAAGTAATCTCAGGAGGTGGCTAATTATTATTACCATCATTTTACAAATGAAATAACCAAGTTTTGGTGAGTTTAAAAGACTTACCTGAAGTCAGACAGCAAGTGTGGTAGATGGTAATTTTCACAGATGGCTGCAACAAGATCTCTCATCCTGCCTGTTCTTTGACAATGTGACCTTGTAACTCTTCCCATTAAAGTTTGCATCTATATCTCTTCCCTTTGAATCTGGATGGACTTATGACTACTTTACCTAACAGAGTATGGCTGATGTGACACCACTTGACTTCCGCCTCTAGAACATAAGGCAATGTAGCTTTTGCTTTGACACTACAACATTGTGCTTAAAGCCCTGAGCTGCCACATCATGTGTGAACCTGGTTAGCCATTGTGAAAAGACAAGTTACACAGAGAGGGGATGCGTAGGTGCTTTGGTTGGCCATCTGAGAGTCTTTGAGTCACTTCATCTCCAATATGGAACATATAAATGAAAATCTTGTGACCAGATTTTAAAACTGGTAAAGTGGGACACCATTGATTGGGGGGGGGGGTTCTTGATTAAAAATTTGGTCTATATGGAGCAAAAAAAATTTTTCATAGAATGCAAAAATAGTATTGTAACATATTTTTTAAAATCAGGACTTTTAAAAAATGCCATGGGACACAGGACAAATTGTTAAAAATCTGGACTGTCCTGCCAAAAGCGGGACGTCTGGTCACCTTATACCAGCTCATCTGCCAGTTGAAAATCACTAAGTGATCGTAGTTAATGCTACTAGGAACAAAAGAATCACTGAAATGAGTCCTTCCAAAACCTCTGACACATAGAATCTGTGAGCAGAATAAAATGGTTGTTGTTTTCGGTCATGAGGTTTTAGGGCGGTTTGTTACACAACAAGAAAAACTGGAACATCTAGTGAGTGGTAGAACCAGAATATGAGCTGGGCACTCTGACTCCAGAGCTCTTGAACTTTATAGAAATAGAATCAGACAAAAGGTATTGTTTTGAGTCTGGCTGCCTTAATGCCATATTATATATATATATATATATATATATATATATATATATATATATATATATATATATATATATTGAAATTGACCCATGTTGATAAAGGTAGTTGTAGTTCATTTATTTTTAATGTGCATGTTAATAGTATTCCATAAAATGAATGCGTGATGATCCAGTCTTTTTTTATTCAGTCTATTTATGATAGACACTTAAGTCAGAAAAAAAATGTTATAAGTTTAAAAATTATTTATTTTATCTTAAAAATTGAGATATCGACATAACATTATATTAGTTTTAGGTATACAACATAATGATTCAATGTATGTATATGTTGCTAAATTATCACAATAAATCATAATCACAGATAGTAACAAATTTTTCCTATGATGATAACTTTTAAGATCTCTCAGCAACTTTCAAATACAGTATACAATACAGTATTATTAACTATAGTTCTTTTTTGTCAAGTTACAAATATAGAAATAATATAAAATGTAGGGAATAATTATCAAATAAAACATAATTTCTATCCATTTATCTTTCACAGGAGAGTGAAAAGAAAGGTACATGAACATAAGTGACATCTTCATACACTGAGAGGTTCATTTAGAACATGGGCAGCCTCAGACTGGAGAGAGGTTAAGATTTGGTCTGCGAGAGGCATTGGGAAGGCGGAGAATAAAAGTGATGGGGACAGACCTCCGTGAGGACAAGTTGGTTCAAGTCCTGCATCTATAGGCAGATTTGCCGCCACTGTGAAGGTAGAAGGTGGAGTTCAGTGGGACAGATGGGAGACGGTCTTCAGCATGATGGTGGTTCTGTGGTCAGGCAGAGCTAAGGTTCTGTGTGACAAGCAGTTCAGTATAAGGCCCATAGAAGAAAGTACAGATATGGGGCAACAACTGACAGCTCCAAAAACATGGGCGCGGGATCTGGGAGAGCTGGAAAGGACTCCAGAACCCCTGTTCAAATGGCTGCAGGCTCATTGCAGCTATCTATGGCTCATCTCAAATCTTAGCTGATGCGTATAGAGCAAACATGGCAGGAAGTAAAGAATAATGAGACTTGGAGGTGAAGTGGATGCCCCAACTTCCCTCCCAGCTCTGCCAGCATTTATTTTAATTGGTTGGTGCTCAGGCTGTGCAACCTGTTAATGTTTTGACTATTGGTCTTTTGGCTTCTGACAAGAAAGCAGTGTAGGTGCAATTATAACAAAATGTTATTGCTGAAATCTCAAGTTGGAGAAAGATAGATATAGATTCTTTCTTTTTTATTTTTTTGGCCTTTGACTTTTACCTTTGGTGTGAGTTGGGTTTCAATGAGAATTGGGAGAGAAAAATCAAACCTTCCTAGAAGCCAGGATACCTGGGTCGGGTTTTATTTCTGCTGCCATACATTTAGCTTATGTGGGAGAATTTTCAGACAAAGAACAAATCTGGATTATATGGGATCTTTCTCAAAAGGTCATCGAATGTGCATGTTTAATTGAACTGTTGGTGCTAGGCCAATCCTTTGTTCTCATGATCTGTGGAGAATGAGGGGCCCTGTCACTCGGGAATTACAATTGATCATTTCAACTACCGATCTCTTCACAAACATCAGAAATCACATTAGCAAAAAAGAAAGAAAGAAAGAAACATGCAGATTTAAAGAGATCTCAGGGGAGATTTGATTCCATTAAGAGTTATTAAGGCATCATAGTTCAACAGGATGAGCCAAAGAGCTGGAAGAGCAGGACTCGGAAATAATCACCTCTTTCCCATTAACTCACTAAGGCACAGATTTTCTCTCAACTGTTCAAATTGAGCAAAAATCTGGACTGCCTGCACTATGATAATCTACAAAATAGATATATATTAAATATTTTGTCCAAGAGAAATATAATGCAATACACAACTCAATTTAGATGTTAAATTTTCATGAGAAATACTTGTGCTCAAAAAGTTCACCCAAGTTGTATCAAAAATATTTTAATGTTTTTCAATCATTGAAAGATCTGCTTTTAAATTTTACTCAACAATAAGTAAAGCAAAGTGTTGAGTTCTTCAGTTATACCAGTTACATGTAGCTAGTGCTCATTGTGTTGGATAGAGAGATCTGGAACACCCGTATAAATATCATATACAGGCTTGCACAAAAATCCGTAGGATGAAAACTTCAGCTATGTAAACATATAAGAAATGTGCTATTCTTGTTGCATCATTATCTTTTACATAGCTTAGTGTTTGTCCCTTAAGTACCAAAAGTTCCTTCTAATTCTAAATGGACTCTTTCTAACGTCACAAAATTTTCTGACCTCTTAAATGAACACTAAGCATAATTAAAACTTTTCTTGTTGAACCAAGGTCATAATTATAAACATCAATTATGATATTGTGTTTTAATACAGCTGCCTCCAGGAGTCATTAGCCCAGGGCTTGGTAAACTTCGGGGGCCCAATATAGCCCTCTATCTACTCTTTAAATAAAGCCTCATTGGAACATAGTCACATTCATTTATCTGTGTGTAGCCTGTGCCTGCTTTCAGTTGAATGGTTGTGATAAATACTGTACGACCTGCAAAACCTAAAATATTTACTAACTGGCTTTTATAAATTTTTTAATTCATGAATGGATGAGACTAAATGGCTCAAACTGGAGACTGATTAGTCTGTAAGTTAGTTTTTTATTATTCTCCTTATCCCCATGTTGATAAGAAATTCTCTTTCATTGTTATCATGGTTTTTACATATAACAACTTATTTGTTGATTTAAACCACTATGGATTTAGCAAATGAATAACAAAATGTGTTAGATGTTTTTCATACCAGAAGCAAATTGACCATCATATATGCAGTGTTAGGTTTTGTGGTATCGACTTGGCTATACTGGAACTTTTATCTTGAATTCTCAGATATCTTGGCCTTAGATCAGCCCTCTTACCTCCTCATCTGTTGGCTCTCACCTCAAAAGTTGTGCCCTAATAAAACTAAGTCCCTTAGAGTCTGCAAACACATCTTTCATATTTATGACCTCCTATGCCAATAATGGTTTTCCATCTTACAACACCTTACTCCTCCTTCTTAACCGCATTAATGTTACCCCATCATTCTCACCCTGAAAGGTCTTCCCTGACCTCTCAGCAACCTCACTCCAAGCTCCCAATGACACCAGTGCCATTTTTTGAAAATATATGATTATCTCAATTACAATACTTTTCATACACCCTTGAAATGACCTGTACACATTGCTACCTGTCAAGGAAAGTATGAGCTTCTAAAAGGCAGGCCTTAACTAACATGCTTCCTGACATGTAACAGGAATGCATACATATTTATTGAACAGCTGAATAACTTGAAATAAAAGTATGTCCTATTCTATAAATAAATCACAAATTATAGAATAATCATTAGGTAATGAGATTCTTAACTCGAGCATTTAAAAAAGATATTCTGCAACTAAAAAATCTGATTAATGTAATTAACTAAAACATTACACTAGAGCATGTAAATGTAAACTATCATTCTTTATTCTCTACTAAAACAGGTCAAATATTAATGTGGGGAAAAATGATCTAACAATGGGAATCTTTTATTCCTTTGGCATGTAACTTGTATGTAGCAGTTTAATCAATCTGTGAGAATAAAGTGTGGAAATATTTAAGCAAGGTCACATTTTCATTAATGGCAAAATCATAATAATTTGGGACCCTACTTCCCAATGCAGATTCTCAGAACACTTTCGCATTTTTCTGCATCTCACAGTCTCCTCTGCAAACAGTTCTTCCTTCAGCCTCAGACCCACAGATACAGATTTCCTGACAGCCACCGATCCTTTACCTTCTGCTCCCTGCCTTTTTCCTACCCCTTCCGTTCCATCTTACTGTCCCTCCCAGAGTCCCAGAACAGGCTAGAGCCGACTCAATCTATACCAAGACAGTGAGTGTTTCTCTAAAGAAGAACTAACTTTCAGAGATCCAATGTTGTTTATATGTAGAGGCAACTTTGTATTAGCACCCAGAGCAGGTTAGCTTTTTGAAGCCATTAGTCTCAAATATCTCCATTTCAGAAGAGCATCTCTGTTTTACATTTGAAAACTGAAAGGACTATTTAGATGATTTTTCTAGAACCCAAGAAATAGTCTACCCTCAAAAGAATATTCAAATTATATTAAATGTTGCTTTTAAATGACAATTTTCCCAGCTACTTTATTCAAGATTTTAGACATTGTCAAGGCCCCGTTTTATCAGACACCCCAATTCCATGTGGAGAAGAGTGAAACGTTGTGTAACATGTACATTCCCTGGTGTCTTTCTTCTATTATATCATGAATATTTCCCAGATTATTATCAGGAAACATTAATGAAGGAACAAAAACTAATCCCTTGATAATTTAGTCAGAAATTCACATTGAATTAAACTTTTAATAAATCCATTTATTTCTTGGCATGGAGAAGAAATTCCATTCACAGGGGAAAATGACTTGGAGGTACTGGGAAAACATGCATTACAGTAAGAAATTGAGATTAAGAAGTTGTAAAACAGGTTCGTTTTCAATGACCAGAGTCCCCTGTGTCTACTGCTAGAGAGGCAACTTCCAAGGATGGTACTTAAGATTCTCTCCAAATAGGTAGGCTTTTCCTCCCTAAACCTCTGCATATGGTTGAGGATCAAAGTCAATGTTCTGAGGAGTCTTGTGATCTGAATACCACCGTTTTCTGGTAATGAATGTTAGAACTGCTGAATTCTATAATCGGACACAAAGGAAAACCTTATTCTTCAAATTGTTGCTCACCATTGTTTTAGATGAAGCTTGAAAGATTTTCTTTGCAAAAAGCTGTTGAGAGGTGACAAGGTCATCCTTAGTGACAAAGCTCCTTAGGGCTTTCAAAGTACTTAACCATTTCCTGAAGGTACACTTTCCCTGGGAATGTTCAAAGCCTCTCCAGAAGATTCTATAAAATTTCTTTTTTTACAGTCAACCTAGGCTCATTGTTTAGGCAAAATGGATTAGATGAGTGTCTTTGAACTACATTTTGAATAGACTGTGAAATCAAGTAGCCTTAAACAAATATATATATATATGCAATTTATAGTGAAAGAGAGATAAAAAATGTTAGCTATCATAATAGGAAAAATGTGGTTGAAGTGGAGCTCACAAGCAAATGTCTTCGTGAGAGAGTGTGTTATCCTGTTTTCTACATATAGCCTGACACACGGCCATTGGCTGACCCTACCTTTTTAAAGCGCAGCGCTTCTATTTAATTCATGGTAGCTCTTACATTGTAATAGCTGCATGGACAGAGTACAGGTATACCAGGATAAGTCAGGTTAAAAGATCCACTGCTATCAAATAATTAGTAAGTATTTATTGAGTGCAAACTATGTGTGAAGCAACAGTGTGTTTTGTGATCTTGTTTCTCTAAATCAAGGTAGATTGGTAGATTCCATATTTTCCAAGGCTTCCATATTTTCTTTTGGCAAAAGAAAGATGTGTCTCCAACTTCTATCATTAGAGGCATATTGGGCTAATTTATTCACAAGCCAGTTTACACAGGATTGAGTCAATCTACTGATCAGTGTTTGTGCCTGCAGCTGTAGAAGTACAAGCATTGACTTTCCTGTGAAATGATACAATTCAGAAATTTTTTGTCCTCTCTTATGGTGCTTAAATTAGTGTTCATACATATAATTAAAGTCCGAGGTATTAGAAATGAAAGGAAAATGTAAAACTGACAAGAGAAACTTTTAAGTGAATCTCTATCTATAATTTTAGCCATTGCAGAAAAAAAGCTCTTTTATATTTCCAAGACGCCTGAATAGTTTAATATATTTTTACCTATTTTTAACTTCTCCCATCCTGAGCAGATCTTTCTCCACATGTATAAATGATGAAGCAATGTGCACATGCACACATGTGCACCCACTTACACTCATGTGCATATACTCACATAGTACTTACTTGTTCTCACCACTTACCATGGAGACAGGAAAGGGCAGGGAAGATTGGGGAGTAGCTGTAGACTTATCAAGCAACAGATCATTTGTTTTGACTGTCATTTTGTTGATGAGAAATCCTAAGTTTGAATTGTGCAAGAACAGTTATCAGGGGGCAAAACTAAAACCAGACCCAGGTGTCTTGACTCCCAGTTCTGTTTTATTCTTCTCTGCCATTTCTCATTCTATCCCAATTCACACTAACAGTAGGAGTCAAAGGCAAATAAAAGCATTTATTTCTATCTTCAATTTAAGATTAGCACTTCCAATGGTGCTCAAAATTTTACCATTAAAAAGTCAGTTCTTGTGCTTAAAGCAGAAAATCCTGTTATATGCAAATACCGGTGGAAAGTGTGGCTCAGGTTAGTGGGGGTGAGTTCATCCTTACAGTACCAGGTTCAGTGTGAGAGCTCTGCAGTCAGGATGCCCAGCTCACATTCTACTTCCATCATTTAATAGCTATTCTGGTAGGTCAAACACGCACAGCCTGATGACCCTCAGAGAAAGAGCCACGACGTCCTGAATTTATTTTTTCATATGTTCCACACGAGCAAAATTTGTGGTAGCAAGATCCGTTTTTGTTGTAGATGAAGAAAGAAAACATAATTTTATCCTACCTTTCTTTTCCTCCTACTAGTGACTTTCAGTCACAACTATGGGGATAAAAATTCAGTATTTCTGTGCTAGACTCAATAATCTGTCCATATTCCCTGTGTCATGTTGCAAGTGTGACAAGCAGAAGCATAATTAAGTACACTCCAATTTATTAAGGAGACAAATTTCACCATATCATCATAATCTAAATAATAATCATTAAGATTAACCATAATAATAAAAAACTACAAAATAACAAATTACAAAATAACAAAATCCCACAAAGAATATTAACAAAGCTCAAATTTTCTTTGGTATAAAACCCCTCCATATTTTCTTTTTAAGTTTTTGTTCACTTTTCTTTGCCTTTGTTTACTTTTTAATTTAATATTATATCAAGGCATACCAGAATGTTTTGAAATATATTTGTTTGTAGCACAATCTCTCTCTCTCTCAAAAAAAAAAAAAAAAATCCCCAAACTGTCAGAACCGAGTTTGAGTTATTGCTTGGAACTCTTCCAAATTTCCTCCCTCATATGAAACTTTTTCATAAGTAAAGACAAAGATATAGTGGTTAAACTTAAATCGGAAAGCAACTTTTCTAATTTTTTACTCCTCTTTCATTTTATCTTAGTCACGTTTTATGTTAGTGATGGAATTACAGAAATGCTGGGAGCACAGAATGGTAGGCATTGTCTCACCCTCCGAGGTAGTTAAGACTGTGAAGGCAAAAGGACTGTTGGAATGAGAAGTGGGTTGAGGGGAAATTTGGCTCCAAATTAATTAATTGAGAGAAAATATGACTGAGAATCCTATCAGCCAAGATTCAGTTAAAAATATACTATCATAAAAAGATCCTTATTTTGAAATAGCTTTTGCTGACTTGGAAAATAACAAACGCTTATCTTAAAATTATTTGTAAAATGCAGAAAAGTATAAAGAAGGGAATAAAAATCCCTGGCAAAAGTTCCATTGAGCTAACCACTGTTGACATTTTGTGGTATTTTAAAAAATCTTTTTTCTTCACTTTTATATACAAAATATATGTGTGTGTCCTTTACTGAAATAAAGTCAGAGGCTATATACAGTTTTATTTTCTGTGTTTTTTTCCCCTTCACATATCATGGGTATTTTCCCTGTATTATTAAATAGTTCTTGAGGCCCTGGCTGGGTTTCTCAGTGGATAGAGCATCACGCAGAGGTAGCGGATTCAATCCCCAGTCAGGGCACATAAGAAAAGCAACCAATGAGTGCATAACTAAATGGAACAACTAAGTAGAACAATGAGTTGATGTTTCTCTTTCTCTTGCTCTCTCTCTCAAATCAATGGGAAAAAAATTAAAAATTCTTGAAAATACAAATTTTATTTGCTATATTTTATTCTGTTCTGTGGAATTCTATATAATTCAACCTTTACTATATATGTAAATTATCAATTAAAGGGAGTCTTCCATTTCAAATATCTTGATTAGTTAATGGTATCTAATTAACAAAAGTACTTCACTAAAGTATTCATTCTCTGTACCAGGGCTCACAGGGTTTCTGCTGAACCATTCAGAAGGGAAATTGGTGGCATAGAGTCTGGTGGAGGCATTAGCTGGGGGTGAAAATAACTAACCCTCACCATGGTGACCCGAATCCTAATTCTCTTTGATGGGATGTAGAAGTCTTATCTGCCTCTTCTCAACTTTCAAAATCTTTCTTCAGAGCACTCTTGCTTATTTATCTACCAATTCTTTTCCCTTTTGAACCATGATATTATAGAATACCCATTATACCCACATCCTAAATTTTCTGGTTACTTTCTTACCTCATTCAAGCAAATATCTCACATCCTACTGCAGTCTAGATTGTTCCCCAAATTTCTTGAAATAGTTGTGAATTTGCTAGATTAAAGGTTTTGTAACTTTCCTTGCCACTGCACAAAAAGTTTCCTTTTGATTTCCAATGTAAATATTTGCTATATTTATCTTTTTCTCTAATATGTCTTCAATGATGTGCATTTTAATGTTCTGTATTTGTTGTATCAGCAAAGACAGGGACTATATACCATCTAGTGGGCAGATTTGTATTAGAATTAAAATGCTGCTCTGCGTTGGTGTATTTGTGCATGTGTGTACATGTACATGCATATTAAAAGCTCCATTTTAATTCCTTTCCTCAATGTTTTTTAAGTATCCTACAATTCGCTGCGCTCTGATGCATTCTGTAAAGTCCTCTCTGTGTTGGAACTAAGAGGGGTGAGGCTAAAGCTGAGAGTAAGCATTAGCCTGGGAGCCAAGTTTGGACAATCAAAAAATACTTGATTCAGCAGACATTTTAGGACATTGAATATGCCACTCTACAAATGAATATTTGCCTGGTCAATCTAACCTATGACCAACTTTTGGTTGATGCTGATTAAACTTCTTCAATACATTTATTGAATTTTTTCAACAGACACATTATAATATGCTATGCCAGGGTTGCCAGCAAGAAGAGATTGAGAAATAGACTGTAAGATAGTCATTGTCCTTAAAGAGTTTACATGCTATAAACATATAAGATTTGTCTGGGAAAAAAATATGTGCATCATTCATGAATGAAAATTCTCACTATACAGAGAATTTCTATTTATTAAATATAAAAAATGTGCAGAAACCATGAAAGGTATTTCTTACAAGCAGAAATGCAAATGACGATAAAGAGACTTAACTTCACTAGAAGTTGAAGGAATGCAACCTTCAATTTTGGTTCCTTGGAATACATATAAAATAGGTTTTAGTTAACTGCCCAAGCTCAGTTAGCCTCCATCATCACTGACATGGGCAAACATGACAAACACTATCATATTTAGTTGTCATGACTCACCTACAGATTGGAAATCCAGGTTAGAACCCTGTAGAGCTTGTTTAATGTCTGCCTAAGACAGTGGTTCTTAACCTTTTTTGAGGTACTGAACCCAGCAGTTTCATATGCGCGTTCACCGAACCCTTCTTTAGCGATAAATAAAATGTGATTTTTTCCCCAAATTCAACACATAGGTATATGTATTTTTTACTGGTGCACAAAATGAGCCGTGCATGAACATCACCTTGCTCAAAGAACAAAACCAACAAAGTGCATGAACTCACAACAAATTACGGTATTACTTTATTCTGGCCTCCACAGCAGAGGCTTCTCTGAACCCCTGAGACTGACTCATCAAACCCCTAGGGTTCGATAGAACTCAGGTTGAGAACCACTGGCCTAAGCTGTTAAAATGAGTGAGGTGAACCATGCTGGTTAAAATTTATCATTCTACATCCATCCAGTTCATTATGATTACACAGACCCAGCCTCAATTAAGTCATTTTCTCTGCAGAGGGAGGAGGTCATTTGTGAATGAGTTTGAATGTCTGCAGAGATCAGCATTATTGTTAATCACATCTGCACTTACATATATTTACATGCACACTTACAAGTGCAAAGATGCCATTTCCAACTTAATTAAAAATAGAAAGCAACCCAAAGTGTGCCTGTATTTCCCCTGACTTCAGCATGATCTACCACTTGACAAAATTTCATAAATCTCCTGCAATAGAAAATTCTACCATTTTATGCAGCAATATAAGTACTTAAAATATTCAACAACTTTCATCATGTTTTGCCTCTTGGAACATGAGATTTTTATGCATTTAATAGTTACATATGTTATATATTTTAAACAGTATTTTTTACTAATGGTCCCCCACAGTACATTTTTCTGAAACTCTAACATCTGTGTTTTGTTCTTGTAGCTCATGATGATAATCTTAAATCGAGCACATCCAACCACAGAGGACAGATTAGTTGGCTATTTGTTTCTAAAGGTGTCTGGAGCCAGTGATGTAGGCATCGGAAGTTATCAAGTCCTGGTGACAGAAACACCTTCCCCTTACTTTTTGAAGGGCAATTCAGGATCTGGCATCTGAGCAGCTCCTGCTGGTGCCAGGCCTGTAGCAGGTACACAGACATCCAGAGGGGAGGAGCCATAGGGAATGTTCATTTGTTATTTATTTATAAGCTTGTCATGCCACATCATGTAAAATTAACAGCTTTAATGGGCTCCTGCCTCAGTTGCTTGAAGGATGGCCTTTCATCAGACAGGGCCACCCACCAGCTTCCAGGCAGTGTTGCTGGATGTTTGCTTTGGGCTGCTAGCTTTATGGAGTCTACCTGCTGAAGTCATCCTTGCACTAACCCATGTCAGTGAAGGTCTGTCCCATTAGAGAGAACGTTTAAGAAATCGAATCTTTGGGGCTTTGTGGCTGAAGAGACAAGTGATTACTTTGGAGCCTAAAGTCCTTTCTCTATCTAGTTAATGAAGAGATTTATTCTAACATTCATTTATTATAAATTGAGGGGGATGGCTTCTCCCATGTGCCAGCATCCAAAGGTTCCCTTTCCTGTAAGAGTTCATAAATAATCAACGTTTACAATGAAAAGGTTTTGTAAGCGTTATCTTCCCCTGTCACAAAAATTCCCTTGTGCTTTTCAGGGAAGACCAGTATAATCTGCAGACAAAGATTCTGGAACTGAAATGGCTTTCTGCAGAGCAAGTGGGTGCAAGTGTTTGGAGATTTTGAAGGAAGAGTTTACCTTCCGCCTACCTGCCTCACTGCTTCTGCTTCAATGCCTAAAATTTCAGTCTATTTTTTTTTTTAGCATTGTTCAATTACAAAGATGTCTGGGAGATAGGAACACATCTGTCAGCTTACTATGTGTTGAGTATTGCACTTGGTAGCTATCCAGGCTCCTGAAGCTATCCGCAGTCTAATAGAAGACAGAGACAAGTAATAGATAATTAAAAGCCAACTTAAAGTACTGTCGTTGAGGCAGTTGCTGAATGCTAAAGAAAGGCAGAGGAAGGAGGAATTAATAGGATCTGAAACAATCACAAAAGGTTTCATAGAGGAAGTGACAGATCATCTAGCTCAATTCTATAAAGGGGACATTTTATCATTGGTGGTTTTTAAATATATGTGAACATGAGAAAACAGCAGAAGCCCTGGGAGGTTAATAGCTTGCCCAGTTGTTGGGTTCAAACAGGTCTCTCTACTACAAAGCCCATGCCCTTGCTTTGATCTTGCAGAATTCATGGCTATCCTTTTGCACAGCCACAAGGAACACGGCTTGCTGGGGAAAGGGTGGGATCTAACGTGGCTGTGAGGTGAGAGGGAGGGGGCTCCGGGAAGTCAGGTTATGGCCAGATTGTGATGAGCCGTGAATGCTGTAAAGATTTGAAATTCATTCTATAACCTATAGGCAATGGGAAGACAGTCACTGAGTCATCAGAAGTTTTTTTTTGTGTGTGTGTGTGTGTTGACCATGTGTCAGATGAGCTACAGAGAAGAGTAGTCATGAAGAGTGGATGTGATGGGGAGGGCAGTCCCTCTATGAGATGTTACATGGGCCCAAACACAGGACTTCCATTAACAATAGTAGAGAAAAGTTGTTCAACTTAGTATGCAAGGGGATTTAGACCTGGAGGTGTACAGACTAGCAACTTACTCGCTGTGGGTCCTAAGGCAAGTTACCTAACCTCCCTTCACAGTCACAGTTCAAGCTTCAGTCTCCTTGTACATAAAAAGCAGATAATAGTTATTCCTTATCAGATTGTTGTGAAGATTAAATAGAATAATAGTTCATATAACGCATTTGTCCAGTGTTTGGCTTATTGCAGATTCCTAAGTATTGATGGCTTTTATTCTATGAACAGCCCCCAAGGAGAGTTACTTTATCAGACTATTTTGTGAGTCACCCATGAAGAACCTGAAAAATGGGGCTTTGAACACTCACTGATGTGTGCAATGGGGTGGCAGGTAGAATGGAAGGTAGAGGAGAGTGAGGAAAGTCCAGGCCATTTTCCCAGAGTGAGAGGTGGACCTGGAAGCTATAGAATGACACCCAGACTGGGGTGGGAAAGAGGAAACAAAGGCAAATTGAGGGCAAGCAGTCCTTTACTTAGCGGCTCTTGAGATGAACTTTGTATATAGAAGAATGTTTACATTTTAATAGTGTTCTATTTATTTTATTGGCTGTAATAGAATCTTCCTTCTTCCCTACATTCACTGTGATGGTATAAAGTAGGCCTACTTAGAGATAAATATTAAATAACTATTAGTGCAGATGATATGTGGATATAGCAAAATTGTGACTATGGTTTGAAGTTGAAGCATGTGGCACTAATGAATATAGCCTTTCCAAGGCAGAGACCTGTTTTCTTTACCACATGACCTGCTGCTGCTTTGGGGGTACTACCCCCAAAGATGATGGTGTGCTACCATCATCTTAAATTTATTTTATTTTTATTTTATTCATTTTAGAGAGGAGACACAGAGTGAGAGAGAGAGAGAGAGAAAGAGAGAAAGGGGGGAGGAGCTGGAAGCATCAACTCCCATATGTGCCTTGACCGGACCAGTGCAGGGTTTTGAACTGGTGACCTCAGTGTTCCCAGGTCGACACTTTATCCACTGTGCCACCACAGGTCAGGCAACTACCATCATCTTAGAAATCACTTCTTGCTCTCTCTGCCCTGAAATAGGACCATTTCCACTAACAGTATAATTCTAAATTCTTTAAGTGCTTAATTTACATAGAATAGGTGAAAGGAGGCATGTGATTCTCTCTATAGTATTTAGCAGAATCACAGTAAATGAGTAGGAGCCCAAGTTTATAGGCACACAGTCCGGGGTTCAAGTCCCTTTTCTACCTGTTAATAGTCACTTAATCTTGGATAATTCATTTACCCTCTCTGAGATTCAAGTTCCTCATCTGTCAAGTAGTGATCTGATAACAATATAGTACTGAAGTCATAAGGCTGTTATGGACTCAGATAATACACATGATGCAAAGTACTTGGCATAGGGTTTGTTAAAAATATTCAATAAATATTTTTTTATCATATTGTTATCAAGCTAGCTGTGGTCACTGAAATGTAGTGGGTTTTGTAGGGAAGTGCACAGTTTAGATCTGTTTGGGGAGAGAGGGTGTGATTCACCTATAGCCTAGCATAGGACCTGGCACATAAATGTTTGCTAAATAAATTGACAAACAAATAAGCTTTGGAAGAAGTGAGCTGATTTGGGGCAATTTGAAGACATTTTGGCATGTGCTTTAATAAGCTTCATAGGCAAGCTATTTTGCCAAGGTAAAAGTAAATGCTCCTTCTCCTTTATACGGGTGGTAGGCTGTCATTATGCACATTAGCCGATATCACCTCTGCTTTTTGTGTGGCCCTGGGTATCTCAGGTGAAACCAGGACAGGACAAAGCTCCTTATAAGCAAAAAGCACTTAAGCAACATAGGACATAGCCATTATAACACAGCTCACACAGTGTTACAGCACCAGGGTCGGAGCAGCTAAATTCTACTTATCTAAGAAAAGCAATGCTTCCTTCTGAACATGCTGCCTCAAGAAAAACATTGCCCATAAGATTTGAAGTACTTTTTGGCCAAAACTTCCTTAATATTGCCATTATTTTGGCTAAACTTTAGACAGATTTCTTCTTGACAAGGCCCCAACTTCTTTTTTCTTAGAGTATTTCCTCTAAAAAATGTGTAGTGGTCCATTCCTTCTCTGCCCCTTTGAGATGAAATCTTCAATGAACCAGAAAAGTCTTCCTTAAGGACCTGAGCTCTGAAATACAATCACAGACAGAAGACAGCACTGCTAACTCCCCATCTCTGTGGGAAGGTAGGAGCCTAATTTCAATAAAGACCAATTAGCAAACTCAGATGGCCTAACCACATTGACCCTCCCTGCCTAAAAGTCCCCCAGTGCTTTTTCATTACTCCAGCTCAGGGTTAAAAATCTTTCTATGTTTTATTTCAACAGAGTAGAGGTCAATCTCTCTCCCCTATTGCAATAGTCTTGAAAAAAGTCTTCCTTGCCATTTTTAACAGATGTGTGGTATACATATATATTTTTTTACAGTTCCATGAATTAAAAGGAGGAAGAGAAAACCCGCTCCGTAAATTTACTTGTTGTCATTAAAGTGCACATAATAACCATCATAATCAATCATACAGGTGTCAAAATGCCCAAAGTTTTCTGATGCTGAACTTCATAATCAATATGTATAAGATGTGGATTGCTTGGTTTTAATCCACACTGCAAATGGTGGTGATGAGCCTCGGGCTGAAGACCCAGCATTGTGAGGTTAGTCAATACAGAACTAATGCTGCTCAACTTCCTCAGTGAGGGTTTGACTAATGTGTGATTTTTTTTAAAGGCATACTTTGTATCTATTTTGTTTATTAACCCCTTATCAGACGTATTGTCAAATATGTTCTCCCATTGTGTGGTTTGTCTTTTTATTCTGTTCATCTTGTCCTTAGCTGTGCAAAACTTTTTAGTTTGATATAGTCCCATTTGTTCATCCTGCCTTTTATTTCACTTGCCCGTGGAGATAAATCAGCAAATATATTGCTGCGAGTGATATATGCGAGTTGATGAGCTTACTGCCTATGTTTTCTTCTAAGATGCTTATGGTTTCACGGCTTACATTTAAGTCATCTCCATTTTGAGTTTATTTTTGTGAATAGTGTAAGTTGGTGGTCTAGTTTCATAGTTTCATTTTTTACAGGTAGCTGTTCAATTTTCCCAACCCCATTTGTTAAAGAGACTGTCTTTACTCCACTATATGCTCTCACCTCCTTTCTCAAATATCAATTGTCCGTAAAGGTGTTGGTTTATTTCTGGGTTCTCTGTTCTGTTCCATTGATCTATATGCCTGTTCTTATGCCAGTACCAAGCTGTTTTGAGTACAATAGCCTTGTAGTATTACTTGATATCAGAAAGTGTGATACCTCCCACTTTATTCTTCTTTTTCAAGATTGCTGAGGCTATTCATGTTCTTTTTTGGTTCCATATAAATTTTTGAAATATGTGTTCTATATCTTTGAAGTATGTCATTGGTATTTTAATTGGTATTGCATTGAATTTATAAATTGCTTTGGGTAATATAGACATTTTAATGATGTTTATTCTTCCTAACCATGAGCACGGTATATGCTTCCACTTGTTTGTATCTTCCTTGATTTCTTTTATCAATGTTTTATAACTTTCCAAGGGAGAAACTGAGGGGAATATGGAGGAGGAGGGGATGCATTTGGGGAGATACTAAAATCTATGTAAACACAATAAAAAAAAGGCATACTTTGTAAGAGTTAAGTTATTGAGACTCAGAGGAACTGAGCAGAAACTGAAGATGAGAAATTTTGGGTCTCTTTACCAAGTTGGGCTAAGTGAATTCAGGAAATTAGTCAGGTAATTCATTTTAATAATTTGTTTTATCAGATCCAATTTCTTGCTTATATCATCGTCATACTACATTGTGTTAGTTTTAGGCATACAACATAATTATTTGGTATAGCTATTAACATGTTGACTATAAGTCTAGTTAACATCTATCACCATACGCATGTAGTCACCGTATTTTTTTCTTGTGATAAGAACTTGTAAGATCTACCCCTTTAGGCTATAGTCTCCAGCTGTGTGTTATATTCCTGGGACTTATTTATTTTGTAACTGGAAATTTGTACCTTTTGACAACCTTTTCCCATTTTTTGCCCATCCTCCCATCCCCTAGCCTCTGGAAAGCAGCAATCTGTTCTTTGAAATAAATTATAAGGGACACTTTACTCATTCCTTAGAACCCTCTCATCGATAACATTCAGCCTTTGTAATGGCTTTATGAGCTTGTCTCTATCTCCCCATCTTCATGCTACTGCTACCTTTCTCATGGCTTGTGATCCAACCATTTTGACCTGCCTCAAATTCTCTGGGCAGACCATATACTCTGTTCTTATGATTGTGTTGCTGTTAGCTCTGTATAAAGATTCTCTCACTGTTCACCTGGATAGGGCAGCTCATCCTCTAGGAAGCATACCTTGATCTCAGAGAACAGAATTAAGTTTTCATTTTTATTGTGTTCTCGCATCCCATGACATGCAATTCTTAAAATATGTCATCACTGCTTTTTTATTCGTCTAGATCAGGGGTGCTCAATACGTTGATCGCGATCTACTGGTTGATCACGAAGGAAGTGTGGGTAGATTGCATGACATTTAAAAGACATTTGTCTTTTGATTGGCACACAGGGTAGCCAATCTGACGTCTGAACTTTTGACACCCTATGCATGCGCGTTAAACCGCGCTAACTTGTTCAGTTACATTGCTGCATAGTTAGCCTTCAATTTATTTAAACTAAATACAACAAAGGGTATAAAAATGAGTGCCATAGCTGGTCTGAATAAGAAGCCTAAAACCTACCACTTTCATACAGAATGGGAGGGGATTTTTTTTTACTATGTCATATTCTAAGTGCGTTTGCCTCATCTGTCTGTGTGCCATTGCTATTCCAAAGAAGAGAAATATGGAGCGGCTTTTTTGGACTGTTCAAAAAACTATGACATTGACTTTCCTCTGAAAAGAGAGCTGCGAAGGAGAAAGGTGAAAGAAGAATACACAATATTAAATAGTAATAATAGTAACTTAAATAATGATAATATAGAAGAAATAAATTTATGTTTTGCATTTTTATTGTAGGTAGATCATTTTGACTTGGTCATCTTATAAGTAGCTCACAAGCTGAAAAAGTGTGGGTAACCCTTGGTCTAGATGCTCCCCTAGGGCAAGGATTCTGCCTTATGCACTCCATATCCCCAGGAGAGTTGCCTTACCTAGGAGAACTAGATAATATTTTCTGAAATAATTTACATGTAAGCACTGTCAAAAGTTCAGGCTGAGTCTACAAACTGAAGGAAAAAATGGGTTTGCTTTTAGTGTTAGCACATGATACACAAAATTAATATCAAATGTTAGTAGTAATAACAAGCGTAACAATCTTCAAAGGGCTTCTTGATTTAGCTAAGTTTCAGCAAGTTTTTTCTTACTTCAATAAATAAAAAATCAGTTTTTTTCAATGTGGTTTGAGAATAAGGGGAGACAAAAGGACTCTTTATTAAGCACAAAGACCCTGAGAGCACCTAAAAATATGTTCTGAAGTCATAGTTTGGGACCAGATAGGATAATCATTCTGGTGCACACCTGATAATGAGACCCATTTTACCAGAATAGGCAGATCTACTTTCAGGCCTTAATGCTTTACTTTGCCATTTTCTGAACCAATCTTGACCATCTTGCTTCATATGTTTCATGACCTTGGCCTGGATTATAGTGGGGGAGTGAGATTCAGCCCTTTTTGCTTTGCTCTCGTCATCACCAGCACGCTCATTTCTATGAGACAGACCCCTGTCCTCCATATTTTTCCTTTTAGACTCTGGTGATCTTCAGCCATTACATTGAGAATCTTCTGCTTTATTCACTGCAAGTTGGTCATCCCTGCCGAAACAGAGAGCACAAACTTCAGCTGTGTGGCTGGTGTCTTCTGTTATGTACAGGCTGACTTGGTTGCAGTCTTGTAGATATGATTAAAACACCCTGCGCAAGGTGAGAATGGGAATTTTGTATAAGCTCAAAAATGATGCTTAAGCTGGTCCTTTCTGTGTTCCCACTTCTTATGACACTCAATTCGGTTTGCTGGTGGTTGTTGGCTGTTTGTAACTTGACTGGGTGGTTGAAAGAAGATTATGAAGTCAGCACTTTTTATTAAACATGTTTAAATTTAATAATTATTCAGTACAAAAAAATACTGATATGTAATTTGTTACTACTAAAGCCATGAGAATACTCAAGTCCTTGGTAGGAAGTTAAGTTGATTCAGAAACATATTCACTATAGCATTATTTACAATACATAATGTTATAAAAAGTATAAACTATGATACAGTTTTATGCAGCCAACACCAATAAAGACATGTAAAAAGCATTTCTAATGACATGGGAAATGGTCA
Organism: Rhynchonycteris naso; assembly: GCA_037038555.1. Lineage (NCBI taxonomy): Eukaryota > Metazoa > Chordata > Mammalia > Chiroptera > Emballonuridae > Rhynchonycteris > Rhynchonycteris naso. The sequence goes on from CM072998.1 coordinate 66,652,547, forward strand.
TGCTATAATGTTAACAAGGTAGGAAAGAGATGATATATTTATGTGATCACAACCATGTAAAATGTCACTTTAAAAGGTAGAAAAAAAAAGAACTATTAGGTTGAAATCCTGGTTCTGAAAATTTACTGAGACAGTTGCTAACTGGAGTCAATTTATTTGTTCTGTGAGCTTCAATTTTCTCATTTGTAGTATGAGGATAATAATATTTGTTTTGCAAAATTGTGTGACATTCATTTGAATGTAAAGTACAGCATAGGGAATATAAAAATAAATCAATAAACAGAAATCAAGGAGATTAAAACAAAGTTATTCTGAGCAGGTAGTGATAATTAAAGCTGAAATGAAAAGTTCGGGTTTAAATCATAGAGCATTTTGAATACTATCATTGCAACTTGTTATGTGCCCAATAGTGTATTAATCATCTTAACACATTATTTAATATTTACAATTTTGGTTTTTTTAGAGGTGATATCTTTGAAAATTTTTTTAAATGTTAATTTCAGTTGACACGCAACATTATAACAGTTTCAGCTATACAATATCATGTGTAAGCACTTTTATAAAATAAATTTTTTCACCTCTTCTGTATTTTTTGAAAATTAGTTTCAGAAAATCTTACATAAAAGTTCATTAAAAATATCTTTTAGAATTGAATGCCAAGGTAAGCTTATTTCCATTAAAATATTACATACTTCACAATTAAAATAAAATTTTACCAGTGAATATTTGAAAAAATATAATTGATGCCCTAAGTTTTCAAACTCTCTCTGCACTGATGAAAATGCATTTGAGGAATGAATACCCATGCACCTCTCTCTAAGAAGTAAATGGTAATTCCAGAAATAGAGCTGTTGAAGATTAGAGTGTTTAATGGGTTTTCAGCTCCTCTATGCCTGGTGTTTAAGTGGAGAAAAGATTCAGAGTCCTTGGTATGATGTGGTACTTGATTACTTTTTCAGCCTTATCCATCAATATTTTCCTCCTTTAACTCACTTGATTACCTGTTAAGCCTTAGTTCAATGCCTTCTTCCTAGGGGTTCTTCCCATATGGTTCTCTAGGACCTGGTGAACCCTCTATGCTAGCACTGAGAACACCATATTGTGGCTGTGTATTTACTTCCCTGGTTTTACACTGAATTGTAAACTCTGTTGAGAGCAGGGGCTGTACCCTATTTATCTTAAATCCTCAGAAACTAACACAGTCTCTGTTTTAAGGTTAGCATTGAGTAAACCCATTTTTAAAAGATTAATGAATAAAAATATTATTATATTTAGTTCAATAATAGATTTACATATATTAAGGGTTAAATAATATTTTGACCATATAAGAATCAAATATTTACAAATTAAAACATAATTTTAAAAAGTGCTTTTGTGAAATATAGAGAAAAGTCCCCATATTTCCAGTTTTCTTCTTCTTCTAGTAGTATTTTAAATACTCTACCTGAAGAATTTCAGGATAGTTTGTCAAATTTGCTTTCTGAAAACTTCCACTGGGACTGAAAATGCATTATGAATAGTAGGCTGGGAAGAAGTGTCATGTTTACAGTTTTTAGTGTTCTCATTAGACACATGATTGCTCCTGCCTGTTATGTAAGTCTTCAAAAACGTTCAGAAGTTTTCTTCACTGATATTATTCCAAGCTACATGGTTTTTCATAGTTTTGATTTCTGATTAAAAATGTAGTATTGGTGATGATGTAGAGAAATTGGAACACTTGTACACTGTTGGGTATGTGAAATAGTGCAGCCACTATAGAAAACAGGTCCTTCAAAATATTAAAACTAAAACTACTTTATAATACAGCAATTTTACTTCTGTTTATTTATTCAAAATAATTGAAATCATGGTCTTAAAGAAACATCTGCACTGTATTCACTGCAGCAGTATCTACAGTAACCAAGATGTGGAAGCAACCAAACTAAATGTCCACTGATGGATGAATGGATAAGTAAATGTGGAGGTGTACTCTACAACAGATTATTATTTCAGCCTTAACAAAAGAGAAGAAGAAAACCCTGTTTTGTGTAACAGTAAGCATGAACTTTGAAAACTTATGCCAGTGAAATAAACCAGTCACAAAAAGACAAATATTGTGTAAATCCACTTACATGTTGTACTAAAATAGTCAAACTCATTGAAGCAGACAGTAGAATAGTGGTCATCAGGGGCTAGAGGAGGGGGAAATAAGGAGTTATTCAAGGGGCATAAATCTTCAGTTATGCAAGAATAAATGCTAGAGATCTGTTGTAAAACATTGTTTCTATAGTTAAGAATATTGTATTGTACACTTAAACCTTTTTTTTTAAGAGAACAGATCTCATGTTAGAGGTTTTCACCACAATAAAAAAAAAAATTCAGAAAACCAAGTTTAGGAAGGTTACTGGAATGTATTTATTACCTGCCTCTTCCTGAATAACACTATGTAGCTTCTTAACCTACAAGTGAGTCTATGACATAGCTGAATGTCTTTCTAATGTCAATTACCTTATCTTTAAAATAAACATACAAATAAGCAAGCAAATAGACAAAAAGGATAGTAAAACTAAATACACAGACAAACAAACCAACCATGGCCTCAAATATATAGCATTCTGTCCCCACTGATTCAGCTACTGATGTACAAACTCTTCTTCCTCTCCTATTTTCCCCAACCTTCAGTTTCCTTATTGATCCCAGAAGAGAGTAGGGAACCTGGGAAAATCCATACTTTGTTGGGATACTATTGCTTTATTACCATTTTAATATATGTTGTAAATGAATAGCAGTTCATGAAGTCCCCCCCCCCCCACACCGCTTCTGGTTTGTTGTCTTAGAGATGAAGAAAACCTACAGTTGGGAGTCTCATGGGAAAAGAATAACTGATCCTTGTCTCTTATTTACAGGACTGGAGAACAATAATGGGTAAAAAATGAGCAGAAAATTTGGTGTTCCCATTATGGTAGCCTACTCTAATGTTTTTCTCCTAAAGCATTTCCATAGCGTATAGATATAACTTTTTTATTTTTTATTAATTTTAATGGGGTGACATTGATAAATCAGGGTACATATGTTCAGAGAAAATAACCTCCAGGTTATTTTGACATTTGATTATGTTGCATACCCATCACCCAAAGTCAAATTGTCTTCTGTCACCTTCTATCAGGTTTTCTTTGTGCCCCTCCCCTCTCCCCTGACCCCCTCCCTTTCTTTTTAAGAAAAGCCTCACTTCACTAAACATTAAATTTCTCAGTCAATTAGAGGAATTGTTGTTTTCAAATCTTAATTTCCTCAAAACTCTTAAGAGGTTGTGGTATGACTCAGGCATGCTTTGTTGATAACACTGCTGAGCAGAGCCTAAATTTCCAATCTCAGAACCATGAACAAATAATTAGTTATAGTTTTAAGTTACTTGAATGGAGATAGATGATAACTGGACTTGGATGTGTGAACACAAAATATGGTGTACAGAGATGCGTTGTAGAATTCGCTCCTGAAACCTCTATAACTATGTTAACTAGTGTCACCCCAATAATTCAATTAAAAAAGAAAGGAAGCAGTACAATCACTTTTTCTTAGTCAAATTTCAGGTTGAAAAAGTTCCTTTTGGTACCTTGAGTGTTGGTTTTCTCCTCCACTGCTGTGTCAGCTGGCATATCCCTCTTGGAATGGAGTTGGTGGTGGTTCATTAGAGTATGTGCGATTTGAGAGCCAAGTCTGTATAATAGTCACCTGTGCATAGTCCGTAGTGCTTACATACTCAGTGTACCCCAAAGCTTGATTCTTTGGGACTTTGAAAGTATATATGAAGTTTTGATCTATAGAAATAAGATGACAGACAGCTTTATCAATATCAGTGATTTTAAACCATGGCTGAAAATTAAAATAATGTTAAAAGTTTAAAAAATATCAGTATCCAGCTTCACTTCAGTTCCGAATCTCCAGGAGGTTAAGCCTAGGCCATGCTGGTGTCATTCAGGGCTGAGAATTGCTGATCTCAAATGGTCTCAAAGCTCATTAGGATTATTAACACTTGGAAATTACCCTCCCCAGTGACAAAGAGACCTTATTAAATAATTTGGAATCACTAATTTTTAAAAAAAATTTCAATGTTACTACATGAATGATAACTGAGTGCTAAATATTATGCTATAGTATAAATGCATGAATCTGTGAAGGCATATGGGAATGTATAACCAAATCTTGTTTGTTATTTGGGATAGGATTGTCTTTTAATTTTTCCTTTAATTTTTTCATCATAGCTATAAAATATTTCTTGCAGTTTTTAATTTTTTGATAAACACCAATTCCATTTTTTATTTTATTTTTAGTTAAGAATTTTAAGATATTTTAGTATTTACTCTTTGGTGTTGATTCTGAACATTTTAAAATGGCTCATTTTAAAATGTTTTTGTTCAACAATAGTTCATTCAGAATAAATCACTCAAGATTGCCTCTCACATGAATATTTATACCCAAAGTTCTCAATTCCACAACATTAAACTCTGTATTCTTATTTCTTAAAAAATCAAAACATATTTATAGATTGCTTTTAATGCACTTTTTTTTTCCATTTGATACACTATGATTAAAAGTTCACAGCCTTGGTTACATTATGTAATTTGAGAAATAACCAACAATGTCCCTAGTGATTAAATATTCAAGTTTGCAATTATTTTGTAACTTTTGTTCTGCTCTTCACTCACTCTAAAAATTATCATAAAATTTTGAAAGATGTCCTCAGTGTAGAATATGTCCATAAAATATTAAATATTCAATTTTCCTCTATCATGGCTTGAAAAATTCATAATTACATGATGATCCACATAATAACTCATTCTGAAAAGTCATATATGGCACTCCCTCTGTGACTGAGTTAATAATTTACTGCTGTGTGGGATTTTCACTCTGCACTGTTAGTCTTGGGAACATTTATTAAGCAAATGTTCATTTGCAAAGATCAGGATGTGAATGAAGAGGGTATGAATTTAATGAGGAGTGACAGACAGGTGAACTGATTCCATACAGAACTTGAGTACAAGGGAAAGCAGAAAGCTTTATCTTCCATTGCCTCGATAGACACCTGAAATGAAATATAGAAGACAGAGGGCAGAAGGAAAAAAAATGATGCTTTCCTGCAGGGGCCAACAGGGGGATAAATCAAGGGAAGTGAAGAATACATTTAGGTCATTTGAAAAGATGTCATTGAATGGGATGTTTTGAGCTCATAGAGCAAAGGGGATGCTGACTTTTATTTTAAAGACACCAAACGCTTCCAAAACGAACACTTCATGTCTTCTCTTTTTCCCTTTGACATTTCAAATTTTCATTGACAATGGCTTTAGTGACCAAAGCGTGAAATTGAATAAGTAGATGGAGAAACAAGTTTTGCCAGGACTGGTCATTTTAGGGCTGGGAATTGCTTACAGAGATGTTTGGGAAATCCATGTCATTTAAATAATGTCCTAAAATTGTTATGGAGCACTTAGGAATAAACCTTAGAAATGAATGATCCATATTCTCTTAAATTTGGTCAGTTTTATAACAATATAAACAATGTAAGTAAAACAAGCAGTTTGTGTTTGATTTACTGAATAATTGTGTTTTGTGGTAAATGCAACTTCACCTTTCTGTTATCTTGGGCAAATCTTGGATTAGTCACAGCAGTGATAGGTCACCACAAAATGTTATCACATGGAACAGAAAAGGAAAACTGCTTGGTTACTTTATAACTATATTGTTTTGGCTTGACAAAAGGTATATGAAACCCATGCATAGGAAACTTCTATGCCATCAACTTCTTTTTGAAATGAAGTAAATACATAATTAAATAAAACCAAAATAAACATATATTGAAAGTAAGAGGTCATACTACACACATATAATTTGAAATTTATTGAATATTTATCTGGAGTTACCAGTTTTATCTCCACCCATTACTTTTTTCATCAGTAATAAGATATGAAACCCATTGTGGGTGACTGTAAAGCCAGTAGTCGAGGCCACCATCACAGCAGCCTGACCCGTGCAGGTTCACATTAGATTTGAACAGTCGGTAAGGAAACAACGGAGCCAAAAACTGGTGAACCATCAGCTTTAATTCTAGCTTGCAACCGGCGGGCAAGCAAAACACACACTGGGCTCCAAAACCCACACATTCAGTGCTCACTAAGCTACTGACTTATCCGAGTTTCCTAGCATCAAAGCTTTCTAGCTCACCAGACTTATTCACCTCTGTTTTCCATCTCCTCCTGCACAAACTCTTCACAAACTGGCTTCTCCCTCAGCACTCTGCCATCTTGGCTGCTTCTCCTGGCCTCCATGTGGCCTTACTCTGCTTTACTCTCTAATACCTCAGGAACCCCGGAACCAAGAGAGAGAGATCAAGCTACTGGTCTCCCACTTTATAGCATATACTCAAAACCTTTAATCCAATTATACAAACAAGGAAGTCTCTGTATAATGGGATTCCTCAGGAGAGTGCACCACCCTACATTATCCAATCAGTCAAGGGTGTAGGGAAGAGCTTACTCTTAAAACCAAGCCTTAGGCCATACCTACCTGGCCTGCTTACATTACAGCCTTTCCCCACACCCATCCCAAGCATAAGGGCAAATAATATCACCTGGGTGATGGGCTTCCATGTGGGCAGCTCCATCTTTAACAAAGTGAGCATATTATATTTTATCTGCCCAACAGTGACCAAGGATGATGTGGAGGAATCAGATATTGTTAATTGAAGATTTAATTTGGTTTGTTTCCCCTTAAAAGCAAAAGTTACATTTGATATCTTTGACAACGATGAACTTTGCCTGAGCTCCCTGCTCCTGAAAAATGGCAAACATTTCCAAATGTTAAGATATGCATAGATAGAAGCAGATACTGGTTCAAATCCTGGCTTTGTCATTTGTTGGCTGTGTGACCTTAGGCACTCCACAATTCTTTTTATCCTCAGATCTGAAAATGAGCATTGTAGATTGTAGAGAAACTTTTCAGAATTCTTTCAGCTCTAAAATTCCGTGGTTAGAGATGGTGCTGGTTTTTCCATATAGATTGATTAGGGACAATTTTAAAATCATTTTTTTTCTTTTTGGCCACCCCATTTATTATTTTGTGGACATACATTGGTAGGTAGTCAGCTCTAATGTTTTGTTTTCATTTCTTTCTATCCATATGGAAAGGGTATGGATTCTTGAATTTGAGCATTTATTCTAAGGATAAGCCAGAAATATCTGTGCTAAGACATATCTTGTACTTTATTTTTATTACCTGGAGATGTTTGCCATCCTGAACAATAATAAATACTAAAGATTTCCCTCCTCTCTAGTTCCAGGGGGCTTCAGATTTATGTAATGACTTGTGTAAAATGCTAAGGTATTACTGTTTCAAATACACACCTACTTTGAACAGACTTGTCTTTAATGTTCTCTTTTTCATAGAGATATGAATACAAGATAATGCTAAGTAGCACTCAGTAAGGAATCAACAAAATATATCTTTTAAAGTGTAAAGAAAGATTTGACTTCAGGTTTTAACTCAGGCCCAGCTTTTAAAATCAGTTTCTTCCTATTTTATAAATAGAAAATAATAATTTTTGCAGTAATATATTTTACAAGTATTTTGAATAAGACAGGAATCCTGTGTTCTATATTGAATGCCCTAGGGGGATGTCACATGTTAATTGCTATGTTTGATGTATGTTTATTTAAGAGAAACATATGTATTTGAAATATTTAAAAGCCAAAATAAGTTTTGTCTTTTCTCTTTAATTTTCTGACTTTATTCTTGTTCCTGTTCTCAGTCTTCACTTTCAAATAATATTCAACCTAAATTGTAGCTTGTCTTTGCTGAAACTCATGCTGCACCAATGGTTATGTTATCAGTGCTCATCACAACAAAGTCACTGTCCCTAGAAAAGCTCAATTTTCAAGACTGATAGAGACTGGAAAAAAGATTTATAACCAAGTTCTTTGAATCATAATAAGTCAATTTCCTTATCAAAAATATTAGTTACCAAGGTCTAAATGAGGTCATTTTCAAATGCTAGTTAGAAAAACAGTAGTCAATGGTGTACCCTGAGTAATTCCTCTAACTATACATTTCAAAATGGAGAAAGGTAGAATTACTTAAACATAGCACTGAAATAAACTAAAACTGATTGTATCTTTACTTAAAAATATTGAAAAAACGTTTTTACTCTGATATCCAATGTGCCAAGTTTATTATTAGTATGTATGTGTTCTTGCCTGATAATACCAAAGTGTGCATACATATGCGCGCACACACACACACACACACACACACACACACACACTATACATTCCCCCATATATATAATTAAAAATTACCAACAATACAAAGTATAAAATTTTGTAAATACAGTGGTTTGTAAGATATGTAAACTGGAGGCTCCACTGAGTTGCTCAAAAATTATTTGGTTAAAGGGTAAATATACCTTGTACATCATAATGAAAGTCTTATAGGTAGGGGTGGAGATTAACACTTCAGGCTGTCTACAGAATATTAATAAAATTCAATATATTTTCTAAAAGGTGTAATTTATATTTTGTGGAAATGAGACTCTTTTCTAATAAAATTCTTCTGTCCTTCATTCTGTTCATATAATTTTGCTATAAATCATCCTGTAGAAATTTCCCCCCTAAATATTCATCTCAAGGAGAACCTATTTAAATAAACCCTTTTAGCAAGATCTTCCAGTATTAAAATTGTACCCCAAGCAATACTCATTCAATATGTCTCTGTATAAAACTTTCTTTTGCTTAAAATAACATTTTTGTTGAAGTACATCATGTTAAAATTGCTTATTTGCAATGACTTTGATAGTAAATAAACACTATATTAAAAGATAAACAAATTATTTTAGCCTTTTTAATTGTACCATCTCTGAGTCAGTACCACTGCAGCCCCTTTCAGTTCCCCATCTACATATATAGTGAGAAAACCTAAGGGCATTATTTTCAGCTTTAGCACAAAGAAAGAATAAGAAGGAAGAAAAATTGCTACTGGATATACTAGGTTTCCTTGGTTTCTGGTAAACTAGAACATTATGCTCTTTCGTGGTCATCTGAAGCTAATTTCATTCTACTGTCTGGTAGTTGTTGGAATAAATTCTTCTATTTTATTTATAATAGGAATATAATAAGTAATTTGAGTTTTTAGAATATGAGATGGAATATGGAAAGTAGGTCGATGTGTCAGGCACACACACACACACACACGCACATGGTAATGTCAGGTCCTGTACAAGTTCTCACAGTTTGGGGTGTCCCTCGAGGGTATTACAAAGAAGCTCTGTGGGTCAGACGAACTACCTCTGCAGAGCTCAGAGAAGATTTTTGATGGAGGTAACTAGCCAATCTATTGCTTGTGTAAATTATCAAGTGCTGCCTGACCTGAGGTGGCGCAGTGGATAAAGCGTCGACCTCGGAACACTGAGGTCTCCAGTTCAAAACCCTGCACTGGTCTGGTCAAGGCACATATGGGAGTTGATGCTTCCAGCTCCTCCCCCTTTCTCTCTTTCTCTCTCTCTCCCTCTCACTCTTTGTCTCCTCAGAGAAGAGAGTGTGGAGAGTAGTTGTAGTCCTTTCGTACAGTTCACAAATGTTTATTGAGTGTTAATACTAATTATAAAACATGATATTTATAAAATAATATAGATAATATACTATTTATAATATAATTACAAAATATAATATTACTATGAGTTAAACACGGTTCTAAATATCTGAACCTGAGTAAATTCACTTAACCCTCACAACAATGCTATTGTTATTATTGCTGTTTTTGATTCCAGAGTTTATTACTTTTCCTGCTTTGAAACACAGAGAGGTTAACTTACTTGCACTAAGTCATATAACCAGGACAATCAAGCCACTGGCTGAAGGAGAGAAAGAGAGAGAGAAGATAAAGTGGAGGCAAGAGAAGCAGATGGTAGCTTCCCATGTGTGCTCTGATGGGGAATCATACCCAGGCTGATGCTCTATCCACTGGGAAAACTGGCCAGGACCAAGAAAGTATTTACTAAGAAATATTTACTGAGATAAGGCCTAATTCTTTAATTGCCATTAATTTGTATCTAATTAAAAGTTAGCACTAAAAACTAATTCATGTTAATGAAGGAAAGCAAGGTGATGAAAGGTCTGGCAGCACTGGAGAGTTCCACCCACAAAAGATAAGACCATGGTGATAACATTGCTGGCTAGAAATATAGTAAAGATCAGGTTGATAAAATCAAATAATCAACATAAATTTGCTTTATAAGCTCTATAGTGTTATGGAGATATGGGCTCTTTCTATCTTGTTTTATTCACTGTACTTTCAGATGACATGAGCAGTATAAGGTCAAGAGAATAAAGAAACAGATTGCATTGCCATATATAAAATTGTGAGCTAGGTACTAGTAGAATGTGCTGCCTTAAAAATAGGAGCTGAAAGCATTAAAAGACAAGATGGAGCTCTTTCAGAGATAAACTAAGTGTGCTTTCAGGCACCTTTAAGAAATAATTTCTTGCCTGACCAGGTGGTGGCACAGTGGATAGAGCGTCAGTGGTGGCACAGTGGATAGAGCGTCGGACTGGGATGCGGAAGACCCAGGTTCAAGAACCTGAGCTAAGCATGGGCCCATCTGGCTTGAGCAAAAAGTTCGTCAGCTTGGACCCAAGGTCGCTGGCTCCAGCAAGGTGTGGCTTGGTCTGCTGAAGGCCCGCAGTCAAGGCACATGTGAGAAAGCAATCAATGAACAACTAAGGTATTGCGACGGCAACAAAAAACTAATGATTGATGCTTCTCATCTCTCTCCCTTCCTGTCTGTCTGTCCCTGTCTATCCCTCTCTCTGACTCTCTCTGTCCCTGTAAAAAAAAAAAAAAGAAAGAAATGTGTAAAGCCAGTAGTCGCGGCCAGGATCACAGCCGCCTGACCCACGCAGGTTCGCATTAGATTCGAACAGTCGGTAATGAAACAATGGAGCCAAGAACTGGTGAGCCATCAGCTTTAATTCTAGCTTGCACCCGGCGGGCAAGCAAAAACACATACTGGGCTCCAAAACCCACACATTCAGTGCTCACAAAGCTACTGACTTATCCGAGTTTCCTAGAATCAAAGGTTTCTAGCTCACCAGACTTATTCACCTCTGTTTCCCATCTCCTCCTGCACAAACTCTTAACAAACTGGCTTCTTCCTCAGCATTCTGCCATCTTGACTGCTTCTCCTGGCCTCCATGTGGCCTTACTCTGCTCTCCTCTCTTCTATTAACCTCAGGAACTCAGGAACCAAGAGAGAGATCAAGCTACTGGTCTCTCCCACTTTATAGCATAGACTCAAAACCTTTAATCCAATTATACAAACAAGGAAGTCTCTGTATAATGGGATTCCTCAGGAGTGTGCACCACCCTACATCATCCAATCAGTCAAGGGTGTGGGGAAGAGCTTACTCTTAAACTAAGCCTTAGGCTATAACGACCCGGCCTGCCCACAGCCTGTTCCAGAACACACATTAATATCAACGAACTTCCATGTGGGCAGTGCCATCTTTAACAAAATGAGCATAATATATTTTATCTGCCCAACAAAATGGTTTCTTAACATTCTCAGCCAAAAAAATATATATATATCATTTAGTTGTGAGTCCTTTTCCTCTGAAATTAAACAGGTTAAATGATTTACGCCAGGGCAAGTACCTGATTAATGATGGGTGGGGTTTTATGTCTATGAAGATAACTAAACACAATTGCTTGTTATGCAGTGCACACCTTGGCCAAAAGATAGAGCATCACCAAGGAGCTACTTAGGAATGCAGAACTCTGGCCCACCTGAGAGATACCAGGGACAATTCTGCATGTGCACTGAAGTGAAAGAAGCACTGAATTTGGTAATTGGGGAATTCTGTAACCAAACTCCCAGGGGACAGGAGAACCCAGACCTGGGTGATTGGTTGTCTCAACCAGAGCAGCTTTAGTGCACTTCTGCCCACCCCTTTATCAGAGTGGATCCAGGGGTTTGTTTGGGTTGAAATCAGTGATGCCCATTATCAGGACAAATGCAAATTTAAAATAAGAGGCTTAATTATTTCCTGTTGCAAATATGGAAAATAATGGCTTTCCCTCCTTTTTCTCAGAACATTTACCTTAGATAACATTATATGTCCTTTCTGATCTCTTTAAAGCAGAGTTGACCCTTGAACAACACTGTAAAACCAGTAGCCGCGGCCACCATCACAGCCACCTGGCCCATGCAGGTTCGCATAGGATTCAGACAGTCGGTAATGAAACAATGGAGCTGTTGGGCAGATAAAATATAATATGCTCACTTTGTTAAAGATGACGCTGCCCACATGGAATTTGGTCAACCAGGTGATATTATTTGCCCTTATGCTTGGGATGGGTGTGGGGGAAAGGCTGTAATGTAAGCAGGCCAGGTCGTTATGACCTAAGGCTTGGTTTTAAGAGTAAGTTCTTCTCCACACCCTTTACTGATTGGATGATGTAGGGTGGTGCACTCTCCTGAAGAATCCCATTATTCAGAGACTTCCTTGTTTGTATAACTGGATTAAAGATTTTGATTTCTGCATTATAAAGTGGAAGAGACCAGTAGCTTGATCTCTCTCTTGGTTCCTGAGGTATTAGAGAGTAGAGCAGAGTAAGGCCACATGGAGGCTAGGATAAGCAGCCAAGATGGCAGAGTGCTGAGGGAGAAGCCAGTTTGTTAAGAGTTTATGCTGGAGGAGATGGGAAACAGTGGTGAATAAGTCTGGTGAGCTGGAAACCTTTGATTCTGGGAAACTCGGTGTTGGGCAGATAAAATATATTATGCTCACTTTGTTAAAGATGGCGCTGCCCACATGGAAGTTCGTTGATATTAATGTGTGTTCTGGAACAGGCTGTGGGCAGGCCGGGTCGTTATAGCCTAAGGCTTAGTTTAAGAGTAAGCTCTCCCCCACACCCTTAACTAATTAGATGATGTAGGGTGGTGATGTAGGGAGGAATCCCATTATGTCTCAGATGGGTGGCTTTGTATCAGAGACTTTCTTTATGTATAATTGGATTAAAGGTTTGGATTTTCTAGGCTATAAACTGGGGCAGTCCGGGAGCTGGCTCTCTCTCTTGGTTCCTGGGTTCCTGAGGTTGGTATTAGAGAGGAGAGCAGATTAAGGCCATGTGGAGAAGAAGCAGCCAGGATGGCAGAGTGCTGAGGAAGAAGCCAGTTTGTTAAGAATTTGTGCAGGAGGAGATGGGGAACAGAGGTGAATAAGTCTGGTGAGCTAGAAACCTTTGATTCTAGGAAACTCGGATAAGTCAGTAGCTTTGTGAGCACTGAATGTGTGGGTTTTGGAGCCCACTGTGTGTTTTTGCTTGCCCGCCGGGTGCAAGCTAGAATTAAAGCTGATGGCTCACCAGTTCTTGGCTCCTGTGTTTCATTGCCATCTGTCCGAATCCAATGTGAACCTGCGTGGGTCGGGCTGCTGTGATGGTGGCCTCGGCTACTGGCCGTACACTCGGATAAGTCAGTAGCTTTGTGAGCACTGAATGTGTGGGTTTTGGAGCCCAGTGTGTGTTTTTGCTTGCCCACCGGGTGCAAGCTAGAATTAAAGCTGATGGCTCACCAGTTCTTGGCTCCATTGTTTCATTACCGACTGTTCGAATCCAATGTGAACCTGCACGGGTCAGGCTGCTGTGATGGTGGCTTCAACTACTGGCTTTACATTTGGCGTAGTCTGTGGCAGGATTTGATACAGATCGGCATGGAACCACCACCACCTTTGAGCGGTGGAGTAGAGGACTGGCTGCTGTTATGGTTCCCTGTGGCTGTTTTTTGGGGGACTGTTGCCTGGCTGACTTTTACAGCCATGCGTGAGGAAACCGAGAGCTCTATGGAAGAGGCTGCCCAGGATCTGCAGGCCAAGCAGTGGAAGGAACTGGAGGAAACGTGGGAGAAAGAGATGCCGACCCTGGAGCTGGAGCAAGCACCGGAGGAGGAGGCCGACCAGGTTTGTGAGATTCGCCTGGAAATGGAGCAGAGGCTGGAGAAGGAGTCACAGGTTCGTGAGTTGGAGATTGCCCTGGATGTTGTGGAGAGCCAGCAGCGGCATAAGGTCAGGCCTGAGGCCTGGGCTGGAGCTGAGGCCAGGGCTGAGGCTGGGGTTGGAGCTGTAGGGCCTGCTGAGCAGAAGGCGACAGCAGCCTGGGGCTCGAGCCCAGCAGCAGGAGCTGATGTTTTCATTTCCTCTTTGGAGGATGAGGAGAATCAAGCTGGAGTTGCAATCTGCAGTCTCCAGAAGGTGAGAGCCCAGCAGCGAGGAGTAGCTATGCTGCTGGTAGGTCTGCGATTTTGGGACATAGAGGTGGATGCCATCATGCTCCCCAGAGCAGAGATGAAAATGCTGATTGCCATTGCCACATGCTTACCTTTAGGACAGTGTGAAACCTGCCAGGATGGCAGGAATGAGGGGGGAGGCTAATACCCTGTTGGGCAGATAAAATATATTATGCTCACTTTGTTAAAGATGGCGCTGCCCACATGGAAGTTCGTTGATATTAATGTGTGTTCTGGAACAGGCTGTGGGCAGGCCGGGTCATTATAGCCTAAGGCTTAGTTTTAAGAGTAAGCTCTTCTCCACACCCTTGACTGATTGGATGATGTAAGGTGGTGCACTCTCATGATGAATCCCATTGTGCCTCAGATGAGTGGCTTTGTATCAGAGACTTTCTTGTTTGTATAATTGGATTAAAGGTTTTGAATTTATGCTGTAAAGTGGGCAGACCAGTAGCTAGTTCTCGCTTGGTTCCTGAGTTCCTGAGGTTAGTATTAGAGAGGAGAGCAGATTAAGGCCACGTGGAGAAGAGAAGCAGCCAAGATGGCTGAGTGTTGAGGAAGAAGGCAGTTTGAGCAGAATTTGTGCAGGAGGAGATGGGAAACAGAGGTGAATAAGCCTGATGAGCTAGAAACCTTTGATTCTAGGAAACTCGGATAAGTCAGTAGCTTTGTGAGCACTGAATGAGTGGGTTTTGGAGCCCAGTGTGTGTTTTTGCTTGCCCGCCGGGTGCAAGCTAGAATTAAAGCTGATGGCTCACCAGTTTTTGGGTCCTGTGTTTCATTACGGACTGTTCGAATCCAATGCGAACCTGAGTGGGCCAGGTGGCTGTGATAGTGGCTGCGACTACTGGCTTTACATACCCCATGTGTGTGGACTGATTTCCTGGACTATGATCAGATGAGCACTAGCTCCTTTGTTGAATGAACTTATGGATTTTGCACAATGTGAAATACCTTGATGGGGGTTGGGCGGCTTTGATGGAAGCCTTCACCCTGCCCCGGGAAACCTTTCCAATGGCACGAAAGAAGGCTGAGGACATTTTGCGCTTTTGGCAAAGTGCTCAGAGACTGGTGAAATGTACCTTTGTAATTGTTGAAACTGTATGATTTGTGTTATTGTTGTAATTTGTGTAATGTACCTAATTTCCTTGTACAGGAGGAATGCCAGTGGTATAAATTGTGGGTAGTAAAGTGAGCATAGGGATGGATTGTTGGGCAGATAAAATATAATATGCTCCCTTTGTTAAAGAT
This sequence comes from Rhynchonycteris naso, assembly GCA_037038555.1. NCBI lineage: Eukaryota > Metazoa > Chordata > Mammalia > Chiroptera > Emballonuridae > Rhynchonycteris > Rhynchonycteris naso. The sequence continues at coordinate 66,668,106 of CM072998.1, forward strand.
GGTGCTGCCCACATGGAAGCCGGTCAACCAGGTGATATTATTTGCCCTTATGCTTGGGATGGGTGTGGGGGAAAGGCTGTAATGTAAGCAGGCCAGGTCGTTATGGCCTAAGGCTTGGTTTTAAGAGTAAGTTCTTCTCCACACCCTTGACTGATTGGATGATGTAGGGTGGTGCACTCTCCTGAAAAATCCCATTATACAGGGACTTCCTTGTTTGTATAATTGGATTAAAGGTTTTTATTCTGCATTATAAAGTGGAAGAGACCAGTAGCTTGATCTCTCTCTTGGTTCCTGAGGTATTAGAGAGTAGAGCAGAGTAAGGCCACATGGAGGCCAGGATAAGGAGCCAAGATGGCAGAGTGCTGAGGGAGAAGTCAGTTTGTTAAGAGTTTGTGCTGGAGGAGATGGGAAACAGTGGTGAATAAGTCTGGTGAGCTGGAAACCTTTGATTCTGGGAAACTCGGATAAGTCAGTAGCTTTGTGAGCACTGAATGTGTGGGTTTTGGAGCCCAGTGTGTGTTTTTGCTTGCCCACCAGGTGCAAGCTAGAATTAAAGCTGATGGCTCACCAGTTCTTGGCTCCATTGTTTCATTACCGACTGTTCGAATCTAATGCGAACCTGCATTGACCAGGCGGCTGTGATAGTGGCTGCGTGTTGGGCAGATAAAATATATTATGCTCACTTTGTTAAAGATGGCGCTGCCCACATGGAAGTTTGTTGATATTAATGTGTGTTCTGGAACAGGCTGTGGGCAGGCCGGGTTGTTGTAGCCTAAGGCTTAGTTTTAAGAGTAAGCTCTTCTCCACACCCTTGACTGATTGGATGATGTAGGGTGGTGCACTCTCCTGAAGAATCCCATTATACAGAGACTTCCTTGTTTGTATAATTGGATTAAAGGTTTTGATTCTACGGTATAAGGTGGGAGAGACCAGTAGTTTGAGCTCTCTCTCTTGGTTCCTGAGTTCCTGAGGTTAGTATTAGAAGAGAGGAGAGCAGATTAAGGCCACGTGAAGGCCAGGAGAAGCAGTCAAGATAGCTGAATGCTGAGGGAGAAGCCAGTTTGTTAAGAGTTTGTGCAGGAGGAGATGGGAAACAGAGGTGAATAAGTCTGGTGAGCTAGAAACCTTTGATTCTAGGAAACTCGGATACGTCAGTAGCTTTGTAAGCACTGAATGTGTGGGTTTTGGAGCCAGTGTGTGTTTTTGCTTGCCCGCCGGGTGCAAGCTAGAATTAAAGCTGATGGCTCACCAGTTTTTGGCTCCGTTGTTTCATTACCGACTGTTTGAATCCAATGCGAACCTGCACGGGTCAGACAGCTGTGGCGGCTGTGATCCTGGCCGCTACTGGCTTTACACCGCGACTACTGGCTTTACAGGAGCCAAGTGTGGAGAGCCATCAGCTTTAATCCTACCTTGCACCCGGCGGGCAAGTAAAAACACACACTGGGCTTCAAAACCCACTCATTCAGTACTCACAAAGCTACTGACTTATCCTAGTTTCCTAGAATCAAAGGTTTCTAGCTCACCAGATTTATTCACCTCTGATTCCCATCTCCTTCTCTCTGTACAGACTCTGCACAAAATGGCTTCTCTTTCAGCACTCCCCCATCTTGGCTGCTTCTCCTCTCTTCCATGTGGCCTTTCTCCGCTCTCTTCTCTGTAAAGCCAGTAGCCAGGGCTACCATCAGAGCAGCCTGGCCCATGCAGGTTCGCATTGGATTCGAACAGTTGGTAATGATACAACGGAGCCAAGAACTGGTGAGCCATCAGCTTTAATTCTAGCTTGCACCTGGCGGGCAAGCAAAAACACACACTGGGCTTCAAAACCCACACATTCAGTGCTCACAAAGCTACTGACTTATCTGAGTTTCCTAGAATCAAAGGTTTCTAGCTCACCAGACTTATTCACCTCTGTTCCCCATCTCCTCCTGCACAAACTCTTTACAAACTGGCTTCTCCCTCAGCACTCTGCCATCTCGGCTGCTTCCTCTCCTCCATGTGGCCTTAATCTTCTCTCTTCTCTGATACTAATCTCAGAAACCCATGAACCGAGAGCGCAAGCTCCTGGTCTGCCTCACTTTATAGCATAGATTCAAAACCTTTAATCCAATTATGCAAACAAGAAAGTCTCTGATACAAAGCCACCCATCTGAGGCATAATGGGACTCCTCAGGAGAGTGCACCACCCTACATCATCTAATCAGTCAAGGGTGTCGATAAGAGCTTACTCTTAAAACTAAGCCTTAGGCTATAACAACCCGGCCCGCTTACATTATAGCCTTTCCCCCACACCCATCCCAAGCATAAGGGCAAGTAATATCACCTGGGTGACGGGCTTCCACATGGGCAGCTCCATCTTTAACAAAGTGAGCATATTATATTTTATCTGCCCAACAACCTCTGTTCCCCATCTCCCTCTCTCTGCACAAACTCTGCCCAAACTGGCTTCTTTCTCAGCACTCTGCCGTCTTGGCTGCTTCTCCTCTCCTCCACATGGCCTTAATCTGTTCTCCTCTCTAATGCTAAGCTCAGGAACCGAGAGAGACCAAGCTCCCGGTCTGCCCCACTTTATAGGGTAGAAATCCAAACCTTTAATCCAATCTACAAACAAGTAAGTCTCTCATACAAGTGACTTATCTGAGGTATTATGGGAGGATTCCTCATGAGAAGGCAGCACCCCACATCATCCAATCAGTCAAGGGTGTGGGGAAAAGCTTACTCTTAAAACTTGCACGTGGGCAGCGCCATCTTTAACGAAGTTAGCATAATATATTTTTTCTGCCCAACAGATGGTAACCCCAACTATTAGGTAAACTTAGGGTGAATTCCTTGTGGCAAATGGTGCTGTCAAGTCCACTGACTTGAGGACTAGCTATTGTTTATCTTGAGAACAGGTGTGTAATGGGTTGAGTCTGTTAGGTTATATTAGGGGATTGGTTTCTTTCAATCTTCTCAGTATCTTAGTGAATCACCCATGATGCTCATCACATTCTGGTTTAATGCTTATTCAATAATGAAAGATTTTCTTTCTTTACTACCTTTGTGAAGAGGTTTTCTGTGTGGGAAGTAGATTGTATTTTAGTTATATTTCTCCAACACCATATTGTTGTATTGATAAATTATTATCTTATTCATTTTATATTTCTATTCTGCTATAATCTATCCCTTCTCCTTCCCCCTTTTTCCTTCCTTCCTTCCTTCCATATTCCCTCCCTCACTCCCTCCCTTCTTTTCTTCTTTTTATCTTCCTCTCTTCCCAGATGTCTTTCATCCTTTTCTTGTTTTACTTTTTTCCAAATTGGCATGTAAATTTATTCTTCCTTGTCCAAATTACTCTGTATAAATGGGTTAGTCTATTTTATGAGATGATATTTATCACAATTGTTTTTTAAAAAGGTGATGGCATGGATCCAGACAATAAAACACTGGCTTAATCCAAAGTGTGTTTTTCCTTACAATGAGGGAGTTTCAGGACTGGATGTTTTTACCCTTGAGAATTTGGAACAAACAAAGTTTTCTGACATAACAAGGAAGCTGTTCCTTTGAAGAAACTGGTAAATGTAAGTAATATGGACTTCTAATTCAGAGAGGTATTAGGTTGAAAATTGTAAAATGCCCTTAGTATGGTATAACAAAATAGTATTGTATAGTATGAAGTTTATTATATTATATTATATTATATTATATTATATTATATTATATTATAATCAGTCATTTATGTTGGTATTTATCTATTATCTATCTATCTAGCTATCTATCATCTATTATCCTTCGAGAACCATTTTATTTATCCTCTTTAGGATGGGAGAACATTTATTTGAATACTATGACAAATGCTGTGTACTAGCCCACAGAGGAAGTGCAAACTGTTACCATTCTTTGGTTATGAAACCTACCCAAAGAACATGTTAACAAAACAATCTATTTAAAAGTACTCTTTAAAGAAAAACACAGAACCTCTATAATGATTTAAGCAAGTATATTATGATTCTGTTTCTATTGATACAATATAGGAATCAATGAGCTAATATGGCTCCCCAAGTCTTTGGTGAAAGAAAGTTCCTCAGAGAAACTACTCAGTTTAACTTAGAATCTGTACCCCATTTATGTCCCTGAATTTTATAATAAACTATAGCAGCAGTGTTCCTGATTGAATATTTTTTGACATTATCAGTAAATACTTAACCTTTTAAAGCCAAAATGCATATCTGAAGTAAACAGTGAAATATCTCTTAATTCTCTAAGATGGCGTAGACCCTGAATTGTTTGCACAATACTGCGACTATTTCTGAACCTTTCATCCTTTATATATGACCATTTTCTTGCTAAAGAGCTATAAAACAACTTCAGACTTAAAAATGAATACAAATAAAATATCACATTTTGCATTACCATAGATAATAATTGCACATTGGACAACACTATTTAGGTCTATCTTTGGTCTACTAAAAAACAAAAACAAAACAAAACTATATATATATATATGTGTATATATATATATATATATATATATATATATATATATATATATATCCACAAATTCAAAGCTCTCCAGTGTTACGTTCTTAAATTAAACTGGGCTGCTCTCACAATTCAAAAAGCTTCATTTTTTTTCTCCTGCTTAAATTAAACTCCCTGTGCAATGCAGTGACCAAAACAAATAATCTATGACCTACAAACAAGACACTTGCATTCCCTGAAGAATTACGTTCTTGTTTTCTCTAGGTTATACATCTTTGAACCTCTCTTTGCTGTAACGACCTTCTGGTGCTCATTAGCATGCTGATTACCATTAACACAGCTATAATGCAGCAATTTTCCTGGTGTATGTCGAGGAGAAATGCTCATCTGAATGCAGTCAGGGGACAAAATTAACTTCATAAATCTACAGCGCAAACTGGATCTCATCCAACTTTGCACGTATTGTCTTTTCTCCCCTGGTTGTGACATCATCATCCAGATTCCCATTGACAGCTTAATAAGTATCTCAGGATTTCATATTTAATTTCCTTTCATCTCTGTACATTACATTTCAACTTAATTTCAGAAGTGCCTGACCATCTTATTACCATGTCTCATAATGTCTATTTACCTTTCATCTTTTAGCTATGTCCCTTAATGGCTCTTTTATAAGATTCATATCTACTTTACTATTTACATTTTTTCCACTATTATATTATTTTAAAAATCATTGGCTAATAGAGTAGGATTTCATTACCCATTCGTTGATACATTTGTGGAGCTAAGGACAAGGCTGAGATATATAATTCATATATATGTATTTTAGGAGTGGAGGCTTAAATATTGCTCTTTCACAAGATAGAATCATATGACTAGTTATGAAAGGACACAAAGCGTTGTGGTTAAAACAGGGCTGTGTGAGACCTGGAATTTTGCCACAGCCACAGACTTGTGATAGGTCTTTGACAACACAGGGTTGCAAGTGAGAATTGAGGATTGATAAATCTCAGCTTTCAAGTTAAGAAGCTGACAGGAAAGCTCACGTGACCCTCTGAAATTTCTGTTCAGGATTGGTCTTTGAGAATAGTACTTCTAATATTCTAGCCAATGAATAAATGGCATCCAGGAGATGATAAAATTTGGTTTTTTAATGTTTATATAATTGAAATAAGATATGTGGCAGAGTGAAAATCACTGTTAGAATAAGATTTGATATGACTACAAAAAATAAACTACAATATGAATAATCACTTTAAAAGAGAAATTATTTTATAATTAAGAGTGGACTAAAGTTCACATTTATATTCTTTAAAAACAATAAGCTGTGGCAATGTTTATTTTAAAACATGAAATAAATTTTGTATGCTTCTTTAGTTGAAGGAAGCAGACTGAAAACCTTAATTTTTGCAGCCCCAGGGTGATTAACTGGATGCTGTGGCGCCCCCTGGTAACTTCGCAGCACGGAGGGAGCTGACGAAAGGGTGTGGCAGGGGAAATCAGCTAGCATACCATTTCTAATACACTGTGATCTGTTCTACATCAGTGACATGAGCAAAGTGCTGTGGGTGCTAATGAAAGGGGAGGAGGTTAATTCTGATTCTTCCCTGTAGGAATAGAGTTGAAGGACATGGCAGAGAGGATAGGGGTCAATGCCAAAGAAAAAGGAAGTAATTGACTTAAGTTTTGAAGATGAAGTAGAATTTCATTAGACTGAGAAGCAGGGTGGAGAAAAGAGCCCTCTGTTCTCACTCTATTACAATGATAGGCATAGCATCACTGAATGTAGAAGCTGGGGAGAATTTCAGTGGTCTATTTTCTATTGCTCACTCCTCCAATTTATAGATAATAGGAAACACTACTTCTCTCTGCTGCCCTGACCGTCTCTGTAAGAGCTGATAGGGCTGACCAGGCAGTGGCGCAGTAGATAGAGCGTCGGACTGGGATGCTAAAGACTCAGGTTTGAGACCCCGAGATCATCAGCTTGAGCTCGGGCTAATCTAGTTTGAGCAAAGCTCACCAGCTTGGACCCAAGATCGCTGGCTTGAGCAAGGGATTACTCGGTCTGCTGTAGCCCCATGGTCAAGGCACATATGAGAAACCAATCAATGAAAACTAAAGTGCCACAACAAAAAATTGATGCTTCTCATCTCTCTCCATTCCTGTCTGTCTATCCCTCTCTCTGACTCTCTCTGTCTCTGTAAAAAAAAAAAAAAAATTTTTTTTAACATCCAAGAGCTGATGATAGGCCATTAGGTTGATGAATACATTACTAATGCAAAGAATGTTAGGGAACTTTAATATTGCAAATTTGGATTTTTAAATACAAATAAAAACTGTGAAATGATGACACAGAGAAGAAACTTATATTTGTCATTACTCTCACATAAAATTTTTGAATTTAGTTTATATGAGCATTAATTCTTCTAAAAGTTTTCTCAATAAAATGAAAATTCTGCTTTAAATGAGATTCTTTAAGGACATCTTGTAAGAGTCATTGCCCTAAAATTGATTGCTTAATTGAGCCTAGTTCTCTATGCATAACTCATTCCTCCTAAATTTATGCTCTCAAGGCATGATTTCTTTGATAACAGCTGTAACCTCAAAAGGTTAATACAGCTTCCCAACATTCTCCACTGCTTCCCAAGGAGAAATTCATATTCTTAAGCAAAATAGCTCAATGAATGCTCTTCTGCACACTGTACAGAACACAGAGGTGATTCTCTGCAATAGAAAGAATTTGCTGTCTAGCAGTCAGAAACAGTTTGCCCCAAACTGAAAATCTGTAAACTGGTACATGTCTAGATTGTGAAAATTCAGCTGTAAATGCTATGTTTCTATCTATCTATAATTATTCAGTTATCCAGTCATTCATTTGACATCCAACATCCATCTTTTGGATTTCTGTCTACTATATTACAGTCACTCTGCCAAACACCAGTTATAAAGACATGTCACGAACAGTTCACATTGAGAAAGCATAGTATTATAAAAAAAAATGTTAGAATTTAAATGCTGACTCTGGTATTTAACAGCAGTACTAGTTTGCTCAGGCTACCATAACAAAATGCTATAAACTAAGTGACATAAACAAACAATAGAAATTTATTTTCTCAAAGATCTGGAGGCTGAAAGTCTGAGACTAGAAATTAAGGCACTACATGGGCAGGGTGATGAGTAGTGCTCTTTCTGGCTTGCAGACAGCCAGCTTGCTGTGTCCTCACATGGTAAAAACAGCAGGCCCTCTGGTATCTCTTTTTAAAAGGACACTAATCTCATCATGAGGGCTCTACCCTCATGGCCTCATCTAAACCTAATTACATCTCAAAGGTCCCACCTCCGAATACTATTACATAGCCTGTTAGGACTTCAACATGAAGTTTTGGAAGACTCAGGTCAGTCCATAGCAACAGTTGTACTACTTTGATAAAATGTCATAACCTCTTTGATAGTCGACTTTCTCTGTTATAAAATGAACATAAAACTACATGTATTTTATACTATTTGATAACATAAATAGTATTTAAAAAAGCACATATTATATATATATGGCACCTGATGAACAGTAAGGACTAAATAAATATTAGTTAAGTGTCATGGCCCTTTATTTCCTGCCCTTACCTGGCTAAAAGCTCCCAATGGTAGGCGTAGTTAAGAGTAGGACCAGGAGAAATAAACCAGCAAGCCAACCACCTTGATGCTTTCTCATTCATTGCATATATGCAACATGAAACAAGTGCTGTAGTTGGTCATTGAGGGGAGAGATTAATTCTGACTCTGCCCTCTAGGAATAGTGCGGGACACAACAGAAGGCTGTGGAGTAATGTCTAGGGAAGAGGAGATATTTGGCTAAGGTTTTAAAGATAGAGCAGAACTACCCTAGTCTGAGAAAGTGAGAGAGATCTTCCACACTGAGCAAAGACACGATTGCATGACTGGGCACATTTCATGTGGGAATCTGTTGTTACACAATAGTGAACCCTTATCTAAGGCATTTCAACGTGCTTTGAGGCAACTTCCCCCCCCCCCCCCCAAAGCTCCTCTATTATTTCATCTTCTTATCTTAACCGTATATCATCTACAGTTAAGGAAAACCTATGCCATTTATCACTGAGTACAAATTGGGAAGATCGCAGCACCCTGGGTTTTGGACTTGCAGATATAAATGGTTTCGCAGGGACTTCCACATGCAAGGAGGCACTTGAAAGGAAGGCTGGGCCTCCTGCGAGGCTTGACTGAGCCTCTGAGCAGCTGCTGCTTCATGTCCTTGAAAGGATGTTTGTTAAGAAAAATCCTTTTGCACACAGCCCCAAATGCTGAAAGTTACCTTCTCCAGAAATAAAAAGAAAGCAACGAAAAAACCATTTTATTTCACAAATAGGGACCTAAGTAATACAGGCACTTATATTAACACTTAGGGTAGCAGATTTTTGTTCTTCAAATAAGACAAACTAGAGCCCTCCTTTTTTATTATAATGGCCATGTATATTCACTTTAAAAACTACAAAATATGGATACACAAGGGAGAACAAAAGTCATTCATAGTTAATGTTCAAATTCTAGAGAATCATACACTCTTTAATCTTTATTCTATGCAGATAAAATTTTACTTTTTTATATAGCTTTTAACTTATTTTAATCAGATTTTATTGAAAATAAACTGTTGGTTCACTTAGTGTTTTAGTGTAATTTGTGTTATAATTTGTTTTAACCAATATCGTTTTCTTGTTTTTTAGCCTGTTTTTTGTTCATTTGTTTTTGTATTTTTTTGAGAAAGAAAGGGAAAGATAGAGACAAAGAGATATATTGAGCTGCTCCTGTTTGTGCCCTGACCAGAGAATTGAACCAGCAACCTCTGTGCTCCAGGGCGACGCTCTAGCCAACTAAGCTATCCAGCCAGGGCTTAATTTTTATTGATTTTTTAGAGAGGGAGAGAGAGAAAGGGAGAGAGAGGGGAGGAGGAAGGAGAGCATTCAGTTGTTGTTCCACTCAGTTATGCATTCATTAGTTGCTTCTCGTGTTAGCCCTGATAGGGGATTGAACCCGCAACCTTGTTGTTTTGGGATGACACTTTTAACTGACTAAGCTGACCAGCCAGGGCCTAGCTTGTTTTTTTGTTTGTTTGTTTTTAATCCTATGATATACTCTTATAGTTTATAAATTTAGCATAAATTAATTCTTGTTAGGATAAATTTCTAGAAGTGGAATATTTCAATTTATGGATATATTTACATTTTAAAAGCAGTTGATGAGTGTTACAAGTTGCTAACCACAAAAAAAAAACTATACCAATATAAAAATTTACTCTCTATGTCCCTATATTTTTACTAACACTGGACACTAGTATTTTTTAATTGCCTATTTTTATCTTTCTTTTTTTAAATAATAGTTTTTATAGGGAGGGACTACTGGAGCTTTAGAAGAGGGAAAATGGGAGAATGTAAGCCCAGATAGAAAAAGATCTTGTGAGTCTGAGGCTACACCTTGCCGAGTTTATGTTTTTGCCTAAGGCTACCCCTGAGTTGCAAGATGTGAGTTCTGCATTTTATCCAAGAGGTCATGACATACTTATTGGAGTTCTCAAAAAAAAAACAAAAACAAAAACCCAACAAAAACCAACTTTGAAAACTTTCCCCATTTCTCTACAAATATGACCTTTCTTTCTCATTGGCGTCACCTTCTCTGTTGTAGCAATTAAGGGCAAGTAACAGAGGACAGGCTTTGACCTCTCTACACGGGCTCTGTGAAACAGGGCCACATGAATGCTACCTCTGCAGGCATGATTACCTCTTCAATTTTTGAGATGTTAGTTTTTTACTTATTTGGGGACTCAAAGAAATTGGAATTTTCTCAAGGTAGATTATTAAGGTGACCATGGAAATAAAACCAGAGGTGACCACTCTAAAGTGTGTACAAAACTATCCATATTCCAGGAGACACTTGAAGTGATGTTCATTAACAGTGAATGTCAAAAATGAGTTGTTATTGATGAAATTAGTGGCTTGTTATTTACTATGCTTCCTTTCAGGAATGGGTTCTCACTGTGAAGTTAAAGAATGTAAAACATGTAAAGTGGCTAAAAGACTTACAGGGTATCCCCTTCCTCCTTTGTTCTTGCACAGACAAGAATGAAGAATACAGCGATGTCTGTAGCCAGGACCTTCAAGCATAGGGCACGAGCCCCAAAAGGCCATGAATGCAGGCACTGGTTTAGGAGGATGACTGCCCACTCGATACCAACTAGAAGGGTAATAGAAATCTAATTCTAGAATACAGTCATATTTCATGATTGCCCAAGGGATTATTAAGTTCACAGAACAGATTGTATGAAGTATGTTGTGGTTTTACTTGCTAGTGAACGCTTATTTAATAAACGTCTGAACAGGTGGAAGAATTGGGCTTGGAGAAGTTTTCACTGACAAAGCTGTATGTGCAGAATTAAGAATAGAATTTTCACCGACCTCGCATTTCTCAGGGACTACTGTTACCCACAAAAAAGCACCAAAGAGTGATATATGACTTAATTGGCTGAAGTGAAATTTACAACACTTTTGCTTGCTCTGTATGGTGGCCTCTTTATGACTGCCTCTGATTTTTAGAGAAGAACCTACTTGTTCAGAAATGTTTAGAGCAGATTATGTAGGTTACTACATTCCTATTAACATTGCTACTATATTAAATTTTTAAAAATTTAGACATTTCATTTTATGTCTTTCCTCTGAGTGTACTAGACCCAGGGACGTATGGTTATGATAAATGCGGAATATATTGCCTTCAATTTTTCCCAAAGGAAATGTTGGCCAAGGGAGAGAAATGGCCTGCCTTCTATGCACAAATGCTGTGGTACAGGGATAAAGCCTGTCATGTAGCCCAAAATGGGAGGAAGGCCAAGGAGAGAAATGTGCAGTGGTGGCCATGGTAAGAATCTAGAGGATAACAGAAAAACTTTCTCTAAAAATAGTCATGGCTTTTATGGTGACTATTTACTGAGGGCTTAATGAGTGTAAGGCAATATGATAAACTTTCAGCACAGATTGTGATATACTTAAAATCTCTGTGAGGTGGTGGTTATCATCCTCACTGTACAGAAGAGAAAACTGAGATTCAGAAATGTTAAACAGCCTGCTCATAAGTGATGGAGACAGAGATCAAACCCAGGGTTGTCAGAACCTAAAACATGTAGCTCTGTTACCCAGACGTCCAAAAGCATTTCTTCAAGCTCTCCAGAATTTCTTTTTTATTATTCACTAAAGTAAGTTACTACTGTACTTAATTTTGGGACAAGTCTATACACTTTTACATACACATTTTTATTTACTTTGTTGCAGCTGATACCATACTTTACAAGATTCTGTAACCTGGGTTAGTTTTCTGTTTTTCCTGTGACCCTTATAATATCACCTTAGCACATTTTTAATATTCTGGATAAGTTTCTTCTTGCAGAAATGTTAAAAGAAGATTATGTAGATCATTTTACCAGAAATGGATGAAAATTTTCTCCTTTCTTCTTTTTTTTTTTTTAAATGAGAAATCCTATAATAAGGATATTAGAAAACATGGACAAGGAAAAGAAAAATGAATAAATAATAATACTATCACTTAAAAGACAATACTGTTAATAATTTTGGAATATATATTTTTTCTATTTTTTATCCCAATGCATATAGTAGCAAAATAGGATCACATTATGGGAACTATTTTGTAACCTTTCTCTTATTAACAACATATTAGAAACATCTTTCTATTTTGTTATATTTTGTTCTGGGAATGGGGTCAATATGGTCAGAGATCGAAGCCTGGGTACTTTGGCAGCAGCAAAATCAATGCTATTCTGCATTTCCTTTATTGATAGGCTCTGGAGGACCACACTTAGACCCAACTCTGTATTCATAGCTTAGGAAACATTTTCCCCAAAACTGGATATTAACTCTTTCATATGCAATAGAAGTAGCACATCTCTCCTTCAAAATGAGAGAACTATAAACTATCTACAAAAAAATCTCATGGTTTTATTTCTTAGATCTTTACTACAGTTTACCACCTTTCTTTTTTGTATCAGATATAGATTAGGATTGTTAATCTTAAGAAATCAGTATGAAGATATAGTTATATTCACGTTACTGGGTTTTTAAAAAATTCACAGTTCTTAAATGATGATACTCAAATAATAAATAAGACAGGTAGTCATATGAAAAAGTAAACAAAACCAAGAAACTTACCCCAAATCAAACAAGAATATTAAAAAGAATTCAAGGTTTTTATCCCTCAAACTTAAGAGCAAGATGAAAGCACATAGTCGATCTTGCCTTTTGCTGGTGTTCAGTCTCTCAGGTTTTCCTTAGTTTTCTGATCCAAGAGCCACTAGAGGGAAATAGGAAGTTGAAACATATTAATATGTCAAAGTGTGGAAAGGTGAGTGTCAGCATTTCCCATGATGGTGTGTTTTGATTTCATGTCGATTTGCTTATGTTTTCTCTTACCTGGAATTTCAGAGGATAAACCTGAAGTGCAGAAGATCCTGACTGAAATGCTAAATTACTCTTTCTGCAGTGATGATTTAATGCTAGTCTAGTACTGTGGTGTTCAAGGTACCCATATTAGAGGGCATTTTCTTTATTTATGTGTTTGTCTTTAATCCCACATCTATCACAGACTGATAATAAGGTAAAATACAACATTGTATCATTGGGTGTCATGACAACACCAAATTGCTATAAAAGTTTTGTACACTTTGAATTTCTGTAACAAAATGAACAATTAGAACAATATATACTGGTCTAATTGACTAGTCATTAGTCTGAAAGTTTAGAGCAGGGGTCCCCAAACTACGGCCCCGCCCTTGGGCCGCATGCAACCCCCTGAGGCCATTTATCCAGCCCCCCGTGGCACTTCTCGAAGGGGCACCTCTTTCATTGGTGGTCAGTGAGAGGAGCACAGAATGCATCCACACCCATAGTTCCCATTGAAATACTGGTCAGTTTGTTGATTTAAATATACTTGTTCTTTATTTTAAATATTGTATTTGTTCCCGTTTTGTTTTCTTTACTTTAAAATAAGATATATGCAGTGTGCATAGGGATTTGTTCATTGTTTTTTTATACTCTAGCCCTCCAACAGTCTGAGAGACAGTGAACTGACCCCTGTGTAGAAAGTTTGGGGACCCCTGGTTTAGAGACTAATATCTTTATTTGGATGCTAAAAAGTTCAAATGACCCACTTAGATTATCTAAGTTTTCTAGGACTTTGTTTCTTTAAGGTTTAAAGTTTTCAGTGTTGTTTTAAGGTCATATAAGATTTTTGATGCTAAACAGATTTAATTAAAAATGTTTCCAGCACTGTACATAACCTGATGGCAGAATTTGTTACCAGCTTGTTTGATAAAAAGAAGCAACTTCAGTGCATCTCTTTTCTACATTTCCTGTGGAAATTCATTTCTTATCTGAGCTTCTGGTAGAAACCATTAATAATAGTTATCTATTATAATAGAACTTAGAGTACATACATGTTCTCTCTCTCTTTCTCTCTCACACACACATACAAAATACAGCCATCATAGATGTAACATTTGGAGAGAATTGGTGTAAGAAATGTGAACAAACCCAAAGAACATGAAATTATGTCTTCTTTTAAATCTTGCCTGACCAGGCGGTGGCGCAGTGGATAGAGCATCGGACTGGGATGCGGAAGACCCAGGTTCGAGACCCTGAGCTCGCCAGCTTGAGCGCGGGTCCATCTGGCTTGAGCGAAGGCTTGCCAGCTTGGACCCAAGGTCGCTGGCTCCAGCAAGGGGTTGCTTTGGTCTGCTGAAGGCCTGTGGTCAAGGCACATGTGAGAAAGCAATCAATGAACAAGTAAGGTGTTGCAATGGCAACGAAAAACTAATGATTGATGCTTTTCACCTCTCTCCATTCCTGTCTGTCTGTCCCTATCTGTCTCCCTCTCTGACTCTCTCTCTGTCCCTGTTAAAATTTTTTTTTTTTTTAATCTTTGTAGGGTTATTTTTCAAAGGAAGCTAAATTTTTTTACACAGATAGTGGCTTGAAGAATCTTGATCATGCTCACTTTGACATGTATCTGTTTTTTCTTATTCTGAGGCAAAGACCATTGGAAAGGAGAGGTACGGCTTGGAAGAAATAGGTTGCTTATAGCTTGCAGTGGAAAACTTTTTTAGAACTGGGTAAAACTAATGCATCTGAAAACATTTTAAACCCATCTCCAAGAAGAGATTATACATTCATGAAATATTTATAAATTTGTTGCTTCTGGGGTGTTAGGCTTCTATATGCCACCACATTTCCTCTTCCCAATTTACATGCATTCTGTAAACAGGCAGGAAGTGTGCCTACACTGAGTCAGAAGCAAAAAGATGCACGGATCCCATCCAAAGGCATCAGCAGCCAAACAGATGTGCTAAGAATGATGTTTCCGATGTTAAAAGGCACCTAGCTACTGCCTCCAAGATTCAGGAAAACTGTACCCAGAGCATTCCTCTGGAAATGTGTCAAATGATACATGATGGAAGAAGCTGATTTACTCTTCTAAATTTAGGCAAGAAGCATTGAAACTACCTCCACTCATCAAGGCTTATGGAAGGCCATCATAATATTTCCACATTGTCTCTTCCTTTATTAATTTATCCACGCAGTTTATCTGTTTTTTTGGCCCCATGTAGTCCATTGAGCATACATTTTAATTGAGCTCTTGATAATGACGCCTAAATCATTTTCATGAGTGGCGCCAGCTAATTTAGAGCCCATCAGACTCATTAGTGCGGGGGAACTTTAAACAGTATCTTTTAGTATGTATTACTTTACAATGAACTAGTTGGGAATGTGTTGGCCATGCACAACCAAATCAACTTTTCTCTTAGTTTTTTGGGGAATACTACCGAATCATCTAGTGTTTCATTAAGCCTTGAAAGTGATGTTGTGATGGTTAAACTAATTAGCCAAATTTCAATCTTTCTTTAAGAGCTTATATTTTCTGAGTTTGACTACCAAAATCCAAAGGTTTTAATTTCAAGCCAAAGTTATATTTGAAGTCTTTTTCTTTAAATATCCACCTGAAAAATATTAGAAGAGTTCTACCAATATCCAAAGAAAAAAAGGAAATCAAAATGTATGAATTCTATGTAGAGAAAACATATTTTAATATTCAACCCAAATAATAGATTCCAAAATGGCAATCACATCAAATAATTTTACTTATATTTGAATCTAGCAAAACACTGACTTTGTTTATAGTCAATCATTTAAAATTTCTTGAAATGAGTTGAATTTGTTTTTTTTTTTTAATATTCTTCATCAATAATCTTCTGAATTTAAAACTGGAAGAAATCTGTAGAATTAATCCTGCCAAGAGGTAGGCTCAATTTAAGTTGTTTTAAAGATGAATGTCTACTATATTATAAAGGAGGGAAAATTATGTCCTATGATATGATTACTTTTTTTTTTTGCTTTATCTGTATTTTTAAAAAATTAACTGAAAATCATAATATTTGCTTTTCTAGACTATAGGATATTTAGATTAGTTATAAGGCTAACCTACTATTTAAACCTATTACTATTTCAATCTTCATGTGAGAATATTTTAATGCTTTGTAGAAAATAATTCAGGATTTACAAAATTATAATGTGGTTATCATAGCAGTAAATTCTTACTCTACATGGAAAAATAGAATTTGACTGTGGTTGTATTGGCCAACACATCTACCACACACACACCCTTATTCCTATGCTTTGACTTATTTTCATAAAATTATAAGCTAAATGCTGATTGTATGATGTCTTTGAGTTAATTAAGTCAGACTAACTTAGGACATCAATAAAATCTTAATAGTGGTAATAGTAATATACTATAATACATTTATATTATTATGAATCATTATTAAACAACAAACACATTTGTATTTTGAGAGTATCTTTTCCAGGTTATACAGGTCAATAGAAATCATTTGCTTCTTTATCTTTAATTTTTTTTTTTTTTTTGGTGATAGGAGGGGAGGCAGAGACAGATTCCCACAAATGTCCCTACCAGGATCCACCCAGCAAGCCCACTACCGGGCGATGCTCTGCGTATCTGGGGCCCTTGCTCTGTTGCAACCGCAACTATTTTGGCACCTGAGGCGAAGGTCACAAAGTCATCTTCAGTGCCCGGTGCCAACTCAATCTAATTGAGCCTTAGTTGCAGGTGAGGAAGAGAGGAAAAGAGAGGAGGGGAGAGATGGAGAAGCAGATGGACTCGTCTTCGGTATGCCCTGACCGGAAATCGAACTGGGACTTCCATAAGCCAGACCAATGCTTTACCATGGAGCCAACTGGCCAGGGCTTCATCTTTAGACTCTTAAAAATAATTTAGACCTGAACGCAGCAAAAGAAAACCATTAATATTGCATGTGCAGATGACATTTAATGTCCAGAATCCAAATATACTTCACCAAATTCCAGCTATCCCTCTGTAGTCACGGGAGGATTGTGATTGCCAAGGATGATCAAGTGAGAACTTGTTTATTGGCAAAAGTTTCTCTTAGAGAATAAAAGTTGAATATCATACTCAATTGGCTATTTAATAAATAATTTTGGTGATAACAATATGGGTATTACATGTTGTGAATATCACCATTTTTAGAAGGTGAAAGATTTATACAATCTAAAGAGAAACCAGAGTATGAATGTCACCATTTTTAAGGTCAGCTTTGCTATGTGATTTGCCTACTCCCACCTTTCTCATGTTATCAATTACTTCTGAGATACCTGGATCCTCTCAAATTCCCTGGAGAGTGTTCGGCACTCACTGGTGACCCCTGTTGCAAAAGAACTATTAACAAAGAGGAAGATATGAAATGACTTATTAATGACTTAATTATTTGAATAAATATTCTATGATTTACATAATATCAGTACAGTGAGAACTCACAAAATTATATGCAAAGATATATATAACATTTTTCTGTGATGACGCTTTGGTACACTTTTTCCCAACTCAAAATTATGATATTAAAATATAGAATAGGGCCTGACTTGTGGTGGTGCAGTGGAAAATGCGTCGACCTGGAATGGCTGAGGTCGCCAGTTCAAAACCCTGGGCTTGCCTGGTCAAGGCACATACAGGAAGAGTTGTTGCTTCCTGCTCTTCCCTCCCACCTCTGCCCTCCTCTCTCTACTCTCTCTAAAAATCAATAAAGTCTGTAACAAATAGAGTAGGACCTAAGAATCCATCATTTCAATAGTAAATTCAAGTAAATGTTTAATACTTCATCTGTAACAAACTTTTTATATTTCATGTTATTAGCACTGGTTTTAGGACAAAATTGTTTTAATGTATTTAATGAATGTCTTGCAAAAATTTGAGTTGTTAATAAGTTATTTATTTTTAAAAAGGCATCAACATGGAGGACCAGCCATTTCCATAGAAAACTAGACATCTGATGCTTGTGTGGGGTTAGGCAAAGAGAGACAGAGTTGTCTAATCCCTTTCTTCTCAGTGCAAGGATCTTAATTTTCACATTTTGAATATCTGAGTAGTCTTCAGAGTATGGCATCATTCACCTAGCTCAGCACAAATGTCAATGGAACAAACTACAGCAACATGTATTTCATACACAGAGCAGAAATAAATAAGCTAGCATAAACTGATAAAATCAAATTATAGATGTAAAAATGAGGAATAAAGAAAGTGATTTGATGTAGTGCTAAAGAAAAAATAATTTAAGAATTCAAAAAATGTAATAAGAAAAATGTTTTTCAGATTCAAAAAGGCATATTTTAATGCCAACAATAATTAGGATGTGCTTATTAGAAAAGAAGACAAAGCTGATCAGATAAGAGGAATGGGGGTAGTATTTCAGTACTACCCTGTGTGTATGAGTTTATGTGTACACATTTATATAAATATTCTCAATAAATTTCATTGACATATAATTTACATATAAGAAAATGACATTTGTTAAGTATAGAATTTAATGAGTTGTGAAAGTACATGTCCCTATGTTATTCCCGCACAATCCATATACTGCAGAACATTTTCTTTTACCTTAGGATTCTTTCCCTTATATCAGGAGGCATGTACAGCAGACATAATAATAATGACTTTGAGAGAGGAGCAATAAGTAAAAACTCTTGAAATAGAGTTTTAAAACTTAATAAAGGCTATTGGTTGAGGAAAGGTGTTAGACTCAAAAGGTTGGGCATTCCAGTATGAGAGCCAAAGTTCTGATTAGTCAAACAATAGACTTGGGAAGAATGCTAGGTGAGCTTTCTACAAAAATATTTTTCTCTCTTAGTCTTGCTAAAAATTTTCTAGGACTATGGAGATGGAGGTGAGTCAGAAAAGAAAAGATAAATGGTAATAAAAGGAGACTTGACTTGGGGTGATGAATACAAAATACAATATACAAATAATGAATTATGGAATTGTATACCTGAAACCTATATATTTTATTAACAAATGTCAGCCTAATGAATTCAATAAAATATAAAAAAGAATTTAAATATATAGCACTCACTTATATAACAGCAAACCCAACTAGATTGAGTTATAATGCTTTATGACATTTCTTACTATTGTAAGATACTCCTTAAGTTCTTTATTAATTCATGGAACAAGCACTTATTGAGTGAAATGTCAAGCCTAGTGCTCCATACTGAGGTTGGGGGATAAATAATATAGAGTCTTAGCCCTTAAGGAGAAAGGGAAAAAAGAAGCAAAGCAAAGATTTAGTTTGTTTGCTCCAGTATAGTGGAGCACTAGAGTGGTAGAAATAGTGGTATGCACACAGAACCAGTTTCTTAAATCTCTAGCCACTCCTGGAGTAGTATGTGAGGACTTTCAAAAGCTACTCATCACTTCAACCGAGGAAGGGAGTGTCAGAGAAAGGGCCCAGAGACAGAACTAGAGGCCACAGAGTGCACTGTCCATTAGTGGGAGGGTGATGGAAACTCAGGCATCAGTACTAGGTGTCCAAACAAGGGTGATGTCAACTAACAACCTGGAGTCTCTCGCCTACCTTCTTTCTTAGTAGCTTAGCTTTGATTTAAAAAAATTCTCAGAAAGTAAATGGACCATGGGAAGAACAGAGATAAGGAATTCCTGAAATGTTAGAAAACACCAATTTGACTGAGTTTGATGAAAATAAAGCCCTCTACCCTGGCTAGATGGCTCAGTTGGTTAGAGCATTGTCCTCATATGCAAAGTTTGTGGGTTTAATACTCAGTCAGGGTACATACAGGAACAGATAGATATTTCTCTCTCTCTCTCTTTCTCTCAAATCAATAAATAAAAAATTAAAAAATAATTAAGCCTTCTGTCAATTGGTAAAATGGGTTCACAGCAGAGATTTTGAGTTGCAGAAAAAGAAATTTATATTCATTTTTTTTGCATATCTAAATTCTGTAAAATTTGTACCCACTCCACAAACAGAATAAATAAATTAACATCACATTAGAAACTTCATTAGTGTATCTATTAAGCAACTGCAGTTGTATATAACACTTGAGAATTGACCATTTATGTTCTTAATCTCACTTGTACACTCACTAACTTATAAGATAAGCAAGCAAAAGACTCCTCCTTTCCATAAAAATATAGACAGTTATAAAATACTATCCCTGAATATTTATTGATTCAATTTATCCAATCAATGGAATGCCACTACTTGTCACCTACTTGACTTCCCATTCTTCCTGGAGTGTATTTTCAAGAGACTGTGAGGGATATGGAAGGTCACTAAAATGTCATCAAGAGTGGGAATGACCCTTGGCATAGCCAAAGTGTTCCTATGCCTATAAACAGTAGATGTAGAGGGTGAAAAAGATAAAAGAGTTCTTAACTACTTATGTTAACATTGAAGAAAGGAAGGAAACCTTGTTAGTGATACCCTAACCATTGCTGGTGGTTATTTAGATGGTATGAAAAGAAGCACAAGTCCCCAGGTGCAATAGTCTCTGTTATCTAATTTAAAAGTCTGGTGAGGATGAGCCTGGACAAGATAAGAAAAGGGGTTCGAGCAATAAAACTAGCCTGTAGTCCCAGATAATTGGGAGGCTGAGGCAGGAGGATTGCTTGAGCCCAGGAGTTCTGGGCTGTAGTGCGCTATGCGGATTGATGTCTGCACTAAGTTCGGCATCAATATGGTGACCTCTGGGGAGCAGGGGACCACCAGGTTGCCTAAGGAGGGGTGAACCATTCCAGGTCAGAGAAATAAAATTAGTTTCAGAGTCTGATCTTGCCATAATCCTAAAATCATCCTAAAGCACCTTTGAGCCTGGGAAGTAGCTGGATAAGCCTAGACATGAAGACCTGGACAAGGCACTTCTGACCTGGGTAGCAGATGAAAGCAAAGCCTGCCATGTGGCTGATGAGGCTACCCTGAGCAAAGATTTAGCCCCTGGCTGGGATGGGGAGATCCATCTAAAAAGCTCAGTGAGTAGAACAGAGTTTATGTTCCAGCTACAATTGGAGGTCTAGAGGAAAATCAAGGCAGAAACCCAGTCTGTGGTCTGGGCCCAAGGAGAGGGGAACAGGAAGGAGATGAGATTTAGGGCAGCAGGACTCCTCCCCTGTCACTGAGAGCTGATGTTGTTGTTGACCTTTTGATCAGGTTGGGATGACTGTAGAACTCAAGGGAGCTTAGACTGCAAATGGAAGCCATTGGAAGTTCTAGTGGAAGAGTCTAGAGAAGACAGGGATTGAACATAATGGCACACATCAAGCTAGACTTTGAGCTACACTGTCAAGGAAAACCCAGCCTGAGAGAATAAGCTAGTCATTCACTTGACACACTGCCAAAATATGAGAGCTAATTAGAAACAATGATTTGACCTGTAAGTTATTCATTAAAAAAAATCTAAAATAAGTTTAACCAGACAGCTAAAAGATTTTGATAGCAATTTGTAATTTTAACATGGTTTCGGCATAGGAAACTTTTTCATGATAAACAGCAGTAAATGCATCATTGTCTAAGCTAGACTTGGGAGTAACATGAATAGCAAGATCATTTCTGATTACTTCAATCATATATAGAAAAAATAACCCACTTGACTATTCATCTGATTAGCTTGGTAAAGAACTAGCCAGGTCTGTCCCATTATTTTGATTTGTCTCGTAAGTCCTTAGATCCTGCAGTCAGTTTCAACAGGGCCCTAAGAGGGGTACTCAGTAGCAACAACTGGTTTTGTTGCTTTTTCCTTCTTTCTTTACTTTCTTCCTCATTCCTATCTTTTTTCCTTCCTTCCTTCCTTCCTTCCTTCCTTCCTTCCTTCCTTCCTTCCTTCCTTCCCTTTTCCTCCCTTCCTTTCTCTCTATCTTTCTTTCTTCCTCTTTATTTGGAGACCATGCATTCCCCATGTGCACAAAGCAAAAGGTATTAATCTTGGAACAACAGGAACAAGCTCTTTTATACCTGTAACACCTGCAGCATCTAGTTAGAGTCACCACATGGCTTTAGGAGCAGCCAGTGTATCAGATGATGGATCTTTAATTTTACTTATTCCACTTTTTAGAGCATTTTGAGCTCTTCTTTATGTGTTTTGTTTCTTCTCACATAGCAAAAACAATAACAATAAGAGAATGAACACCAGTGGGGTATGTAATGTGTGCTCTATGTACTGTGTGTTTTACAAGGGTTATCTCATTCTGTCTTCACAACACACTTATGAGGTAGGTACTGTTATGATCCCCACTTTCCTGGAATCTAGAGAAACATGTATTTATAGACTTTTAAATACAAAAGACGGATATGTTAATAAATAGCCCTGTTTTCCAATTAGCTGCCAGGCCTAACCAGTGCCTCACATGAGTAAGAATGAGTGAAACACTAGTGTCTTACACAAAGAAGAAGGCTGAAGTCAGTTCAGTTAAGTCAGCTACCAAAGGCATACTTCTGTTAAGCTACAGATCTGGAGTAAATATAGGTTATTTAAGTTATTTATCTTTTAACTATACCATACTTTATCTTAATTATAATTAAGAAAGAAAAGTAGTAACCCTTAGAAGTGCAAATATATATGAAATTAATAAGATCTGGTACAACCACGAGGATTAAGTCAATAAAATTCTGGGAAGTTGCAATGTGTGTGTGTGTATGAGTGTGTGTGTGTGTCTATATGTATATGTACATGCATATATATTTTTAGCAAATGTTGCCTTTAACAAAACATCAGCAAAGAAAATAAAGGAATGCATAGAAATTCAAAATTCTTGAAAGCTTGTCCGACTTCCTGAGGACCAAGTTTGTGTCAATGGTTTGAAGCCACTTTGATCGCAGCTCCTACAAAAGATCCGAAGAAGATACCTATTAAAATTTTATAGGTCATAATTAATTATCCTTCTCATAAAATTGCTTCTAATATTTCTGGCTCTAGATAGACAGTTTACCTGCAGGGAGAATTTTCTTTGCAGCAACACAGGGAACATCATAAATTGGCCTGGTTCAGTAATTTAGTGAGTCTTGAAGCTAAAACTTCTGTCTTTCTAAATTGATGATTCCAAAATAAGATTACTGCTACTTGTTATATACCTGCTTTCTAAATTTACTACCATGGTCCACTGTCTTTGAGAACTTGAGGAGCTTTTGATTTCCACCTCCCATTGTTGTTTTTCCACGTCCATGACCCCGTGTCTGTGCATCATGCGTACACAGCTATCAGGATAGCCATCATGAGCTCGGGAAAATCTGCTTCGCTGACACCTTCACTCCATACAGGACAGTGTGAGGAACCAGAAGCATCTGCATATTCATTGGATCATCAAGGCTCTTTCTTTCACCTACTTTGTTTCTATCTTCCTCTATTTCTCCCTCTCTTTTGTTTCCCCCACCTCTAGTATTCCACTACAACCCCCCCCCCCCCCCACACACACACATTTTCTCCCAATAACTCCTTGTCAGTGTACAACCAAGCCAAGAAAAGCATTTCATCACTGTGCAGGCCTCTTTTGACCTCTCAAAGTGTTCTTTGGTCTTTCTCCCACTGTTCATGAAAATGACATATGTGGGTAATGTTGGTTTGACTCTGCTTCTCAAACGTTTATCATCTTTAATTTTTGCTGTTGTAATGCTTAAACAAAATTTTATTAAGGGTAAAAATATGTCACATTTTAAATAAAAAAGTAAGGCTCATAGACCCATTTTACATTTCTGATTATCTGCACCAATTCTCTTCCATTGGAGATTGTTGACCAAACCTCGTATTCTATCTGAAATACTTTTACCTTATTCATGGACTTTTTGATGATAATGCAATTAAAACTGTTAGTTGGCAAGAAAGGGGCTCATTAAATATGGTTTAATTAATAGACCCAAGTGATAAACCATACCAAAAATATTGACTTGGTTTCCTAGACCTCATGGAAATAGTCTAAGAAGGAAGAAAGAAAAGGATGTTAACTAAGTACAAGTGTGAAGATATAACTTCCACTTGCTTATTAACCAATGTTGTCAATAGTGTAATTTTCATTTGCCTTGGGGCTAGGTGGAAATGGTAAAATTATCTTCAATCCAATCAGCTGTCACCATTCATTGTGTTAAGACCATACTTGAAATCTGATAGAACAACCCATCTTATGTATATTTCGAACTGTCACCACTTGGAAATTACACTTCAAGAAACCAGAATCAAATACGACACAGCGACCTAAAGTAAGGAAGGGTCAATAGCCCATTAGTGGTTCCTCAGAGAATTTGTTATAAGTGACCTTCTTTTTTTGATACCACTCTTACCCAACTGCATCAAAGCTGCTTGGGGAAGAGACAAACTAATCACTTGCATACACTAAATTTGCTTCAGGCCATCGTGTGATAAATTGTCCAATTTCACTAAGCAAGGTAGCTTAGGAAAAAAGAGAAAATTCAGGCTCACAGAGTATAACGTCATTGTGTGACCAAGTCTTCAGCTGTAATGCAGGGCTTAAAATATCTGTGTTTCCTGGGGGAGGGGCGCATGGAATGTGTGACTCTTACAAAGATTTTTCCATTGTATTTAGACAACGGCTGCCTGATGATTCTTCCTAGTCAGAAGGGCTTGCATTTTTTAAATTGATATGTCATCTCATTGATCTGAGGGTTACATTTTTATCATTTTACTTCTTTGAAGAAACTGAAGCATGGAGTATGAATCTTAAGACTAAGATCTATTTGGAGTGCACTTATATGAGTAGTTAACCTTATAACCTCTGACATGTTTTTCCTTTGCTCTAAAAAATATAAATATTAATTTGAGTTACAGCAATTTGAGTGTTGTAAAAGACAATATAATAAATTCTACTGGCTGATCAATGGGTTAAATAGGCTAGGCAAACTCTATTGGTAGTTTGGCATCCACAAGCAGACAGTCCCAAAACACATTTAAGTTTACCTTTATTCAGCATTTTGGTTCTAACATTTCTGGGCAGTAATATTCAAGGGAAGGTAAAAAACAGAAAATGTGGTAACTATTTTTCTGTTGGTTAATTCTGAATAGATGGTAAGTGAGATGTTAAGTGGTGTTATAAAAGAGGATCATGTTTCTTGTGTCCTCTGGGTATCCTTTCTTGCTATACTGTTCATCTCAAATTAGTACCTTTAATATCTGAAGTGCCTCAACCAGCCTTTCCCAAAGGTTGTGTCTGCCCAAACTGGTTATACAGTATGCAATGGGTGCTACTTCCAGAAAGGATAGTAAGTCGATTGGAAAAGTCTGGTTTAAGTACAATGAAATGGATTCTTTTCTACAGGACTTCTCAGAGCTTCAGTTTGCTCATGTGCATTGTATCTAACCAAGAAGAATAAATAGTATGTAGCATTTACCAAATTTATTTGTTCAAATATTTATTTAACTCTAGTAAGATTGTATGGGTATGGTGTTCTATGAAGCATACTTTGCCAAACATCCAATTTTCCTAAATTCAAATGCATGTAGTTCTTAAACATGATATGTAATATCTAGCACAGTGAACCTACCATACCAATATACATATACTTGAGATATCAATAAGTGCAAAAGTAAAATTTCAGTGTGAACTATCATTGTAGAGTATTTTTAGAAAAATCACAGATAATAAGGATACAGAAGCTAGAAGAAAAATGAACATATCTTAGCTTGTTTCTGTTAACATGCCTATTTTCAGTCTTCTCTTTAGGCTGGAATGTTCTTACAGAAAGTTAAGGAAGAAAAGAATATTATTATCACCTCCTCCTTCCCTCATCTCCCACAGTTTGCCTGGTCAGATGTTAGGGATGACATGAGATTAAGAGATGTCCCAACAACTGTGAAAGTTGGGGGCACATGACAGTCTTGGAATTTTTACTCTTTTTGTCACTAAGTAGCTCCCAGGAATTGTGAGTGGGTATGGAAGGAAAACTCACAGCAAAGAAATGTGGCTTTGGTGGTGTCCTGTTGAGGTGGCGCTTTGCTCTGCAAGAGAGCATTTGTAACACCAGGAAGACCCCTTCTCTCTGGGTCACATTTAATAAGACTCTTTTTCTTTGGGACCAGATACATCCATGACCAAGTAGCATTGTTATTAATATGGTTTATCTAGACATAAGAAAAATGCATAAAAGTCTAGTTTGTTATAATTTTTAGTTAACACAAATAATCTGGAAAGCTACATAATTAAAATGCTCTATAGAAAAATAGAACCTATTTTGTTATCTATCTATTTATTGTTTATCTTGAATCTCTTTTATTTTATTCATTTTAGAGAGGAGAGACAGAGTGAGAGAGAGAGAAAGAGAGAGACAGAGAGAGAGAGAGAGAGAGAGAGAGAGAGAGAGAAAGGGGGGAGGAGCTGGAAGCATCAACTCCCATATGTGCCTTGACCAGACCAGTGCAGGGTTTTGAACTGGCGACCTCAGTGTTCCCAGGTCGACGCTTTATCCATTGCGCCACCACAGGTCAGGCCAATCTTGAATCTCTTTTAAAAACAGCTATCTTATAATCCTTGGCATTTTTCTTTTCACATTTTCTGTTTTTTACCTTCCCTTGATGTCCTGGCCTGTGTTTCCAGTCCCAAACACAGTATGGCTGGATTTGCAAAAGAAGTCCCTAATATCTTCACTAATCTTGTTAATACTAGAGCACAAATAAATTTCCAATTATAAAAACATATAATATTTTGAAGTGCAAACTGACTCAGAGAGAAAGAGAAAATTTCAATGAAGCATATATTTCTGCTTCTTCGGAGAATAAAGACCCTATAATCTAGGACTCAGGTACACTTACTTGAAGAAAAAACTTTTAATGGTCAGTTCTCTGAAAATCAAGTTGATACACATTCACAGCTAAACACACAGCTAAAACAATGTCTACAAATATATTTTCCCCCGGAGAGGAACAAGATGGCGATGGAGTAGGTGGATGTACCAACTTCCAACTCCCAGAACCAAAGTATATTATAACTCAATTTTAAAAACCATCATCTGAATAAACCAACTTTGAACTAAACTAAGTGGACTCTTCAACCAAGGAACACAGAAGAAGCCACATTGAGACTGGTAGGAATAGCGAAAACGTGAAGAGGGCTGCCCAGCTCCCCAGAGCAAACGGCAGCCCAGAGAGACCCGCGTGGCGGGAGGAGAGTTTGGCGGAGAGGAAGGGACCTGGGTCCCAGGAACAAAGCCCCAGCCTGCAGTCGCAGAGCCTAGAAGAGGAGTTTGGACAGTATTGAGCTGTGAAACAAGTGAGGATACTGTTTGTGAGAAAGAGACAGTTTTCACAGACCCAAGATTCTTTTTAAAGGGACAGCGCAGAAAACCTCTCTCACAACCACGCACCCGGGGCTCTGGGGAACGGGGACAGAGGAGAGGACAAGAGCAACGGGAAGAGAGTGTGGACTGAAGGCACAGGGACAAACACTCTGAGGGACAGCCACCCTAACCCCTGGGCTAAGTCACTTCCCTAACAAAAATGAGTATTTCCCCTGGAACTAGCAATACCAGCAAAGGGAGACAGGACACCAGCCAAACAAGCTCTCCCGTGGCAATTAGAGCAGAGCTGCTTAGATGGAGGAAGCTCCCAGGTTTACAGTATGGACTGTTAGGATCTGAACTGTGGGGTCCCTTCCTATTCTGCTGAGGGTTGCTGGAGGGATGGTGGCGGCGGGACGCTGAAACGCGGTTCTGTCTGCGGGGGCGGAGGCCCAGCCAGTGTGAGCTCGGTCTAGCCCAGTAGGGGCAAAGGGGAAGTGCGAAAGCGGCCCGGCAACTGTGGGCCCGCCTGTAACCCCACCTGAGGTGGAAAAGCGGAAGGCCAGGAACGGGCAGAGATCTGCTCTGCGACCCCATGCAAGCCGGACCTGACTGCGGGGATGGGGCTAGGATCAGGGATGGGTAGAGGCTCGCGGCTGAGCTCACGCCAGCAGGCCCAACCGGCCAGAGAAACCATGGTTTGCCATTCTGTGTGCTCGAGTTGGCTCTGAACGCGGGGGCAGGGTAGAGCCTGGGACGAGCGGAAGCTTGCAGCTGAGCGCACGCCAGCAGCAAAGCCTGGCCCAATAAATCTTGGTTTGGGACCCTGTGCAGGAGGGCCCTGGCCTCGAGGGTGGGGCTAAAGCTCTGAACGAGCAAAGGCTCACAGCTGAGAGCACGTCAGAAGCCCCGTCCTACCCCTGAAACTGTGGCGAGCAGGCTCTGACCGCAGGTGCTGGGCAAAAGCCCGGAAACAGGCTGGGTTAGAAGCTGAGCAAAGGTGCTCACCTCTACCCTTGGTGCTGAGGCTTGTGGCTTGAGTGACAGCCCCTCCCATGGAGGAGAGGTGGAAATCACAGCAACAGCCATAGTGGGCTGGCGCTGGCAATTCCCAAACCCAACCACCCTAGGCAGCGGCAGAGAGGATGGCGGGCCTGCAGACAGACCACACCTAGAGAACACAAAGGCAACACCTACTGGACTCCAGTGGCCACAACTTGCTTATACACAGACAAATGGGCAGGCAGAGGAATGCAAACCAAATGAATCAAGAGAAATCCCCAGACAAGGACCTGAATGAACCAGATATAACCAAATTACCACAAGCAGAATTTAGAATAATGATAGTTAGGATGTTCAAAGAAATTAGAGCAACAATAGATAGTCACTATGAACACCTAAATAAAGAGATAACAAGTATAAAAAATGAAGTTGAAATAATAAAAAAGAATCAGACAGAAATGACAAATACAGTATCAGAACTGAAGACCACAATGGAAGGAATTAAAAGCAGGATGAATGACGCTGAGGATTGAATTAGCAAGTTAGAGGACAAAATAAACAAAGGCACAGAAGCAGAGAAGAAAAAGGAAAAGAGACTCAAAAAATGTGAGGAAACTCTAAGGGAGCTCTGTGACAACATGAAGAGAAAAAACATTTGCATCATAGAGGTGCCTGAAGAAGAGGAGAGAGAACAAGAAATAAAAACTGTTCAATCAAATCATGCAGAAAACTTTCCTAAATTAAGCCTGGGAAACATTCCACACGTTCAAGAAGCACACAGAACTCCATTAAAGAGAAACCCAAAGAAATCTACACCAAGACACATCATAGTTAAAATACCAAAGCTAAGAAATAAAGAGAAAATTTTAAAAGCTGCTAGAGAAAAAAAGGCTATCACCTGCAAAAAAGCCCCCATAAGGATGACATCTGACTTCTCAACAGGAACACTTGAGGCCAGAAGGAAAAGGCAAGATATATTCAAAGTAATGCAGAACAAGAACCTACAACCAAGACTACTCTATCCAGCAAGGCTAACGTTTAAAATTGAAGGAGAAATAAAGAGCTTTCCAGACAAAGAAAGCCTCAAGAAATTCATTAAAACCAAACCAATTCTGCAAGAGATATTAAGGGGCCTCTTGTGAACAGTTCAAAGGGAGGAAAGAATATAGCAAAAGAAAAATACAGCTTTAAAGAATAAAATGGCAATAAACAACTACATATCAATAATAACCTCAAATGTAAATGGATTAAATGATCCAATCAAAAGACATAGGGTAGCTGCGTGGATAAAGAAACAGAACCCATACATATGCTGTTTACAAGAGACACACCTTAAAACAAAAGATGCACATAGACTGAAGGTAAAAGGATGGAAAAAAATATTTCATGCAAATGGAAATGAAAGAAAAGCCAGGGTAGCAATACTTATATCTGACAAAATGAACTTTAAAACATAGGCTGTAGTAAGAGACAAAGAAGGACACTACATAATGATAAAGGGAACAATTCAACAGGAAGATATAACTATTATAAATATCTAGGCACCAAATACAGGAGCCCCGACATACATAAAGCAGACTTTGATGGATATAAAGAGCAAGATTAACAGCAATACTGTCATAGTAGGGGATTTCAATACCCCACTAACAACACTAAATGGATTCTCAAGAAAGAAAATTAATAACATTATGCAAAGTGAAATAAGTAAATAAAAAAACCCCACTAAGAACAGCATGATTTCATACATGGGTGGGACATAAAGGTAAGACTATGAGACATGGACAAGAGTGTGGTGGTTACGGGGTTGGGGGAGGGAGGAGAGGATGGGATAGGGAGAAGGGGAGGGGCACAGGGAAAACCAGATAGAGGGTGACGGAGGACAGTTTGACTTTAGGTGATGGGTATGCAACACAATTGAATGATAAGATAATCTGGAGATGTTTTCATTGTACATATGTACCCTGATTTATTGGTGTCACCCCATTAAAGTTAATTTAAAAAAAAAAGAAAATTAGTAAAGACAGCAGACTTAAAGGATACACTAGATCAACTCAATTTAATATATATCTTCACACCTTTCACCCTAAAGCAGTAGAATATATATTCTTCTCAAGCACTCATGGTACATTTTCTAAGATAGACCACATGTTAGGACACAAAAATGGTCTCAATAAATTTAAGAAAATTGAAATCATATCAAGCATTTTCTCTGATCACAATGCCATGAAACTAGAAATTAACCACAAAAAAAAAACTGAAAAATACTCCAACACTTGGAAACTAAATAGCATGCTATTAAATAATGAATGGCTTAACAATGAGATCAAAGAAGAAATAAAAGAATTTCTAGAAACGAATGATAATGAGCATACATCAACTCAAAATTTATGAGACACAGCAAAAGCAGTACTGAGAGGGAACTTCATTGCACTAAAGGCATACCAAAAGAAGCTAGAAAAAGCTCAAATAAGCAACCTGACCCTGCATCTAAAAGAAGAGAAAAACAACAGCAAATAAAACCCAGGACCAGTAGAAGGAAGGAAATAATAAAGATCAGAGCAGAAATAAAAGACATAGAGGCTAAGGAAATATACAGAGGATCAATGAAACCAGGAGCTGGTTCTTTGAAAAAGTAAACAAGATTGATGAACCTTTAACTAGACTCACAAAGAAAAAAGAGAGAGGACCCAAATAAATAAAATTAGAAATACGAGTGGAGAGATAACAACTGACACAATAGAAATACAAAGCATTGTAAGAAAATACTCTGAAGAACTCTATGCCAAAAAATTAGACAACCTAGGTGAAATGGACAAATTTCTTGAATCATATTATCTTCCAAAAATCAATCTGGAAGAAGCAGAACACCTAAACAGACCAATTACAACAAATGAGATCGAAACAGTTATCAAAAAACTCCCAAAAAAGAAAAGTCCTGGAGTGATGGCTTCACAAGTGAATTCTACCAAAAATTCAAAGAAGAACTAACTCCTATACTCCTCAAGCTATTTCAAAAAATTTAAGAGGAAGGAAGACTTCCAAACTCCTTTTATGAGGCGAGCATAATTCTGATTCCAAAACCAGGCAAAGACAACACAAAGAAAGAAAATTATAGGCCTATATCCCTGATGAATTTAGATGCTAAAATTCTCAACAAAATATTAGCCAACCGGATCCAGCAATATATGAAAAAAATCATACACCATGATCAAGTGGGATTTATTCTGGAGAGGCAAGGCTGGTTTAATATTCACAAATCAATCAATGTGATTCATCACATAAACAAAAGGAAGGACAAAAATCACATGATCATTTCAATAGATGCAGAAAATGCATTTGATAAAATCCAGCACCCATTCATGCTCAAAACTCTCAGTAAAGTGGGAATACAGGGAACATTCCTTAACATGATAAACGCCATCTACGAGAAACCCACAGCAAACATCATACTAAATGGACAAAAATTAAAAGCAATCCCCTTAAGATCAGGAACCAGGCAGGGGTGTCCCCTTTCACCACTTTTATTCAACATAGTTCTGAAAGTCCTAGCTACAGCAATCAGACAACAAGAAGAAATAAAAGGCATCCAAATTGGAAAAGACCAAGTAAAACTGTCATTATTTGCAGATGATATGATATTGTATATAGAAAACCCTAAAGTCTCAGTCAAAAAACTACTGGACCTTATAAATGAATTCAGCAAGGTGGCAGGATATAAAATCAATACGCAGAAATCAGAGGCATTTCTATATACCAACAATGAACTGTCAGCAATAGAAATTAAGGAAACAATCTCCTTCACTATTGCAGCCAAAAAATGCAGTACCTAGGAGTAAATTTGACCAAGGAGGTTAAGGACTTGTACTCGGAAAATTATAAAACATTGATAAAAGAAATCAAGGAAGATACAAACAAGTGGAAGTATATACCATGCTCATGGTTAGAAAGAATAAACATCATTAAAATGTTTATATTACCCAAAGCAATTTATAAATTCAATGCAATACCAATTAAAATACCAATGACATACTTCAAAGATATAGAACTCATATTCCAAAAATTTATATGGAATCTAAAAAGAACACGAATAGCTTCAGCAATGTGAAAAAGAAAAAATAAAGCAGGAGGTATCACTCTTCCGGATATCAAGGTTTACTACAAGGCCATTATACTCAAGAGAACCTGGTACTGGCATAAGAACAGGCACATAGATCAATGGAACAGAACAGAGAACCCAGAAATAAACCCACACCTTTATGGACAACTGATATTTGACGAAGGAAGAAAGAACATACAATGGAGTATAGACAGCCTCTTTAACAAATGATGTTGGGAAGATTGGACATCTACCTGCAAAAAAATGAAACTAGACCATCAACTTACACCATTCTCAAAAACAATCTTAAAATGGATAAAAGACTTAAATGTAAGCCGTGAAACCATAAGCATCTTAGAAGAAAACATAGGCAGCAAGATCTCCGACATCTGTAGCAGCAATATATTTGCCGATTTATCTCCACGGGCAAATGAAATAAAAGGCAAGATAAACAAATGGGATTATATAAACTAAAAAGTTTTTGCACAGCTAAAGACAATAAGAACAGAAAAAGAAAACAAACCACACAATGGGAGAACATATTCGACAGCACATCTGATAAGGGGTTAATAACCAAAATTTATAAAGAACTTATAAAACTGAACACCAGGAAGACAAACAATCCAATCAAAAAATGGGCAAAAGAAATGAATAGACATGTCTCCAAAGAGGACATACAGATGGCCAATAGGCATATGAAAAAATGCTCAGCATCACTAATTATTAGAGAAATGCAAATTAAAACTACAATGAGATGTCACCTCACACCAGTCAGAAGGGCGCTCATCAGCAAAACAACATGGAACAAGTGCTGGCGAGGATGTGGAGAAAAGGGAACCCTTCTGCATTGCTGGTGGGAATGCAGACTGGTGCAGCCACTGTGGAGAACAGTATGGAGATTCTCAAGAAATTAAAAATCGAACTGCCTTTTGACCCAGCTATACCACTTATAGGAATATACCCTAAGAACACCGTAGCACTGTTCGAAAAGAAATGCGCCCCCATGGTCGTGGCAGCATTGTTCACAATAGTGAAGATCTGGAAACAGCCCAAGTGTCCGTCAGAGGACGAGTGGATTAAAAAGCTTTGGTACATATATACTATGGAATACTACTCAGCCGTAAGAAATGATGACATCGGATCATTTACAACAAAATGGATGTACCTTGATAACATTATACG
Organism: Rhynchonycteris naso; assembly: GCA_037038555.1. Lineage (NCBI taxonomy): Eukaryota > Metazoa > Chordata > Mammalia > Chiroptera > Emballonuridae > Rhynchonycteris > Rhynchonycteris naso. The sequence continues at coordinate 66,701,504 of CM072998.1, forward strand.
GAGTGAAATAAGTAAATCAGAAAAAAACTGAGAACAGCATGATTACATACATAGGTGGGACATAAAAGTGAGACTATGAGACATGGACAAAAGAGTGGTGGTTACAGGGTGGGGGAAGGGAGGAAAGAGTGGGATAGGGAGGAGGGGAGGGGCACAGGGAAAACCAGATAGAAGGTGACAGAGGACAATTTGACTTTGGGTGATGGGTATGCAACACAATGGAATGATAAGATAACCTGGAGATGTTTTTGTTGTACATATGTACCCTGATTTATTGGTGTCACCCCATTAAAATTATTTAAAAATTATATATATATATTTCCCCCAAATAAGTAAAATTCCATCTTAAAACATGATTGTATCAATGGGCAAGTAATGCATCAAAGTTGTGTTTGTGTTTACTGGCATTTAAGCAGAAATGTCTATATTTCTGAATTTTATATCATAATCAAATGATTGTGCTTTGATTTTTGCTTATATAGTTGAATATGAAGAGGTCTTCTTCAAAACTTTTTTGTTTGTTGTTTGCTGTAACAATGGATAAGTCCTTATGTTGCAATGAGCCTTGGAGGATGAGGAAAAGTACTATTTCCCCTTTTGTAGAGGTCAAGGAATAAAACTTTTACATTTTCTTTGCACCAAACCCAATATTCTATCTATCAATATGTACTGTTACTTCAAAATATCTAATGCTTTTAAAGCTAGAAGCATTTTGTGTATTCATCATTTCTTCCCAAATATTAGAACTGTCACAGAAATGCCTAGCTTTTAAAATTCCATAGAAGAATTGAATAAGCTCAAGACTAAGCAGAAAATAAGAATAGTGAAGCTAGAAGAAGAAAAATGAACATAGCTTAGCTCATTTCTGCTGACAAGCCTATATGTAGTCTTCTGTCTAAGCTAGCGTGTTCCTACATAACTACATGCTTCCAGCTGTTGCACTGGAATCTCCAGCTCTGATCACTGGGTTGTCATACTGCTGAGCACAGCTTCCCAGGCTACACAATGGGAGAAATACCAATTTTCCTTCTCTCCAAACACCTGAGGTGGCTCATAGGCCATCATGACAAATACTCAGTAAGCCAAAACTCTTCTCCACCTCCTCATTCTACGGCAGAGGGGAATAAAGTCAGGCTGTCAGGACACTTGTCAAAATCAGCCTTTAGTTCCTTGATGTCTAAACTGTTTTGCTTAAGACTTTTCCATGCTATTTATTGCCTTTCAAAATTCTGCCTGTGGGACTAAGCTTGTTGATGTTTTGAAGACAATTTTTGCTGTCTCTATTCAAAATAACTTGTTAAACATTGTTAAAATATGTCATGGAGAAATCAAAATACTGAGGATCTGGGTAGTGAGAGAAAAGTACAGAGAAATTTCCTCTTGCCTCATAACCAGGAGCTATAATGTAGGAACAGTGACCAGGCCTCAAGAGAAAGACCTGCACGTGGGAAAGTTATAGTGATGGAGGAGTTGCTAGGCCTGCAAACACCCTAGCCAGGTGGAATTGTTCTTTGGCAACCAAGTTCATTCCAAAGACAACTTCCTTAAGAAGTACAGATTTTGATATTCAAGTCTTTCTGATAAAATCATCTTAAATTTCAGAGATGACCAAACAAATTCCAGATGCTTGAATCAAGCTTAAGAAATCAGTTATCAAACAAAGGAAGTAGTCAAGAACAAAGAATTCTTTCTAAAAGATAAAACTTTCTAGGTAAATTAAGAATATTTATTAATAACAATTTTACACAATGTATATTTGATGTCCCCCTGCTAATACTCTTTGAGTCCACAGTTTCTTAAAAAACAAAGAAGCAAGGTTCTATTAGATCCAGTATATAAGTAGTAGTTCCTATTGCCATTGTCCTTAGATAATTATTATTATTGTTGTTGTTATTATTAAGAGATGGCAACATATCTTAATACAATTGCTTTCTACTGTTCAGTGAAGATGCCCTTGAAGTCATCATCCTTCCGAATAAACGTGGAAGGTAAGGCCCAATGAGATCAAATGATTAATCATCAGAATCAGAATTAAGTCCTCAACTGGGCTGAGACAAACCACAGGTCCTTACTTGCATGAAGTATTTATACTTCTTAAAGATTTTAAATAAATTTTTTTTTGCTTCTCTCCACAATATTCATTAGTTCTAATCATATTATGGTCCCAATGTAGCTATTTTAAAGTGAAATTAAAAGGCAGCCTAGCTTTGGAGAGTAAGAGTTATTGAAAGAGGTGTCTGGAGAGCCATTTAAAATTTTCAAGTAAAAAAAAGTGTGTGTGTGTGAGAGCTGTTCTTTTCCTTTTAAAAATTAAGAAATAAAATATAGAAATAGTCTAATTTACATTAATGATCTGCAATCTATGAAACAATTTTTAACCATTTTAAAGTGAAAGGCTGGTGATTATGTGGGTGAGTAGATGGCGATAATAACCATAAATCTTCGAGAGCTGTGGATGTGATAGGTAATAGTGTGTGAAAATGAGGTTGGCAGGTTCCTGGCCTGAGAACTTTCATAAGAAAAGCCAAAGCCATCATTCTGAGCCCTTGAGAGGGTGGAACTTACTATTTCTATTTGTCTTTAACTCATAGGGTTGGTCTTTTTCTTCCTGATATCCCGAACACTCCTGTCCACATTGTGTACGATATATTTAGGGCCCCAAATGATACTGGCCCTTCTCGATCTCTCTCCCAGAGAGTCGGGCCAAGGGCAGTTCAGGATGTGGGAATGCTAGATGCGTGTGACAAACCTCTGTGGAGCTGCTACTATTCTAGGTAGACCCCAAAGGAGCATTGTCCCTTCCTGTTTCAGGGGACTGGGAGTCTTATCTATTAAGGCATAGCAGACACACCACAAAAGTATAGCGTATAGCAGTGGTAGTCAACCTGATCCCTACTGCCCACTAGGGAGCCTTCCAGCTTTCATGCTGGGTGGTAGCAGAGCAACCAAAGTATAAATTACAAAAAAGATTTAACTATAGTAAGTTGTTTTGTAAAGATTTATTCTGCCAAACTTAGCAAAAATCCAACATAAAGTACTTGGTAAGTAATTATTATTATATGTTTTAACTTGCTGTAACTTTGATTTATAAATTTTATAAAATAAAGTTACTTTTCTACTTTATAAATCACCATTACTGTAGAACTAGTGGGCTGTTAGAAAATTTTACTAACAGAGATACAAAAGTGGGTGGTAGGTATAAAAAGGTTGACTACCCTTGGTGTATAGTATACATCAGCTGCTAAATTTTTGTTTTCTTTCTTACTAGGCCCAGTCTCTCATAGAGAAACAAATAGTGTTGCTCCTGGTGCATAAAGGACTGTGAGTGGAGGGTAGAGGAATGGAAGAGGGAGGTGGAGGAAACATTTTGGAACCTACTAGTGAGTAGAGCAAGCCTCAGATTATATGCAGGGGAATACTGGTGTCCACCAAATGATTCTGATGAGAAGTTGAGGCAGTCATGATATGTGCAAACTGCCCAGGGAAACAGTGCCTGGAATTAGAGACCTGACTGAAAATAGAGTCTACTTGCTGTTTCCCAGTGCTTTATGCCATATTGTCATGGCACTTCACACATACAGCACAGTCAGAAACCAACTGATTTTAAACACACTCAATGATACTTTCAAATATGCTATGGATAAGCTTTCAAGGAATTCCCTCCCTATCCCTGGATGGAGAATACCTAAGTGCAATGGAAGGTAAGCTTGCTTGATTGTGCTACAATAATAGTTGTGTTTCTTAACAATTTTAACATCTCAACTATAACCCCATATCTCTGAGGATAAGAAGATAAATGTTAATGGTCATTATGTGTGAATGTCATACTTCAAGGGAGGTTTGTGGCATGGGTTTGGTTTTATCTGACAGGACAATACAATGGGAAGAATTTCAACTTTCAACTATATTTTTAAAAATAAAAATGGATTTTTAAAAAAGTCTGCAGAGAATTGGTTCCAGCAGTTCCATTATGTTTTATACATATTAGAGAATGGGGCATGGCATGTACTCAGAGAGTTTTAGAGGAAATTACAATGCTACAAATGATCTCCTTTCTTGAACCCTGAAAAATTTCACTTTGATTTAGCACCAGTGGAATTGTTAATAGAAACTTCTTTGCACATTGTGTATAAACAGCACAGCCCGGCCTGTATCAACTTTATGCTCCAATAAACAAGACAATAATGACAAATTATCAAAGCAGGCCTCAGATGTGACCCTCAATTGGGAGAGCAGCAATTTAATGAAGACAAAAGCTAGGTGAAAGCTGCTAATATCATTTACTGATAAACAGATTTTCTCGGGAGGCTCCTCGCTGAATCCCCTGAGGACCCATAAACCTGCATAATTCCATTTAAAATATTGTGCAATTCACTAAATTAGTCTTTGAACATCCTTACTATCCAATTACGAAGCCCCAGCATGGACAGAATAATGAAATTTTTCAAACTGTGGAATGCATGTGGTCTTAACAAACTTATGACAAACACCAAAATTAGCTTTCAATTTTGAGGCCAATGTAGCTTGCTTTAATACCTCAAGTCAGTGTGGCAACAATAAAACACTATTGCAAGGCTAAGCAGAACAGAAGCAAAATAAATCTTGACTTACTCAGAATTCTGAACACGGTCTACCTTCAGGAAAAAAAAAATCATAAGAAATTGAATGATGTTTTGCATTTGCAAGCTATTTGGTCGCTTAAAATCTAGTAAAAGCTTTACTGAATAAAGGGTACAAAATACCTCCTGGACTGTTCTATCTTCCAGGCAGGCAGAAAAAGACGAGAGTTTGTGGAAGTGAAATTTATTTCTGTTCAAGCATTGCAAGCTACATTATTAAAGTCATTTGTCATGGTTTGAATATTTCTGCCTGATTCACCATTAAATTGGCCTTCTAATTACCAACTTTGTCATGAAAAGTGGTCTGGCTGTTTCATTCACCAGAAAACTTCAGTTCTTTAGTCATCACTTGCTTCACGTATATTAAAAGAAAGAAAGAAAACAACAACCCATATATTTAAGGGTGTATTTTATCCTTAAATCATGAAATAAGTGTCAACAAAATTATGCTTGAATACCACATAACTATCCATTTTTAAGATATTGAGAAGTATTTAGGTGGGTTGTCATTTTGCCTTTATAAAGAAACTTGCCAGCATTAGCCTGTTCTCTGGTTGCATCAGTGTTGCTGTTGACCGCATAAACTTTTGCTCTTGTCATAGTTTCAGAACCAAGAGGTACCAACTGTAATCATAGTGTGCCAAGTGAGATATTTCTAGATGCTTGGCTTCTTAGGTGCTGTACTTAATTTTATTCACAGAAAAAGATCTAGAATCCACAGCTTCTCCAGCAGCCTATTGAGGTTGTGGACAAATTGTTTATTGCTAGTTCATATTTTCAGATGGGTAAGGGAATTTTGGCTGACAATCATATAGGTACAGTATCTTCCTTTCTATATTTATTTCTGTTGGCTACGACAATGGTACAACATGCACTTGTATTTTAGATTACACAGTATAACTTCCTTCACAAGCAAAAATGTTTTGATCAAAAGTACAAAATGTATTTTACATTTTACAGATAAAGAAACTAAAGTATAAAAGGGTTTTGCAAATTTTCTCCAAGGTCACATAGCTGAGAAGAGCCAATGATCTTTCTGGAGCCCACAAATCTAACCGTCTCTCCGTGTGCATGGAAACCACTTAGCACAACGCCCTGTGTGGGTGTGTGCATCATATGTCTGAACTAGTATATTTTTATGTTTAGACCATCTTTCAAAAGTGTATACACTTTAGACATTGTCATTTTTAGGCACACCTCAGTTTCAGAGGTTCAGTTCCATACCAGTGCAATAAAGCAAATGCCGCCATAAAGCCAGTCACAATATTTTTTGGTTTCCCAAAGCATATAAAAGTTATGTTTACATTATACTATAGTAGATTAAGTGTGTGATAGCATTTTTATAGAAAAATGCTTACATATCAATCAAAAATACTTTATTCTTAAAAATGCTAACCATCATCTGAGCTTTTTGGAAAAATAGGTCCGACAGGCTTGCTTCATTCAGGGTTGTTATAAACCTTCAATCTGTAAAATACAGATTATCTGCAAAGTGCAATAAAGCAAAGCACAATAAAATGAGGTATACTCGTAAAGAGCTCTATGTCTTAACTGCTACAAAGACAACTGACAATAAATCTGAAGAATTTAAGATAACGTTATTAGGATTTTTATATTGACATTTGATGATCACCCTTATGTTGTGAAAACAATCTTTGAGTATACATTCTCTTTTTTTTAATTAGTTGAATTTATTGGGATGCCATCAGTTTACAAAACCATACAGGTTTTAAGTGTACAACTCAATAAAATACCATCTGCAACCAGCATTGTGTGTCCTCTGCCCCAAGCAATGTCTCTTTCTGTCCCCATGCTCCCCTTTGCCCACCTCTACATAACCGCTAACCCCTTTCCCTCTTACTATCACCACACTGTCTATGTGTTATATATACAGAGTGTCCGTAAAGTAATGGTGCACTTTTGACCAGTCAAAAGTACACCATTACTTTACGGACACACTGTATATATGTTTTTGTCTAATCCCTTCACCTTCTTTTCTATTGAACAATATGAATAGTAAAACTGAGTAAACATTCAAATAGTTTATGAGTATTAGAAACTTATTTTTATGTATTCTTTTATTTAATTACTAATTCTACTTGGAGAAAAGTTGCATTGGCTAATGAGAGGTTTACTGATAGCATAATTATTACCTCAGTGTCAAGATAATCATGTGTTTTTTAATCCATTTTTCAGATTGCATATCAATTAATTCACTGGTTTCACCGTTTTGTTGCCATTGAACCAAAGCAGAGAAAGTTGGTTAAGAATCTTAAATGTCATAAAATATGAAATTAGATAATCTACCTTTTTAAAATATAAAAATACTAGAACATCTCTGACAATAAAACAGGGTGCTACTAATAATTATGAAAAAAGCAATAAAGCTAAACTGTGAAAACAGTAAACAAATCAGGCATTTTTTCACCCTAGTATTAGAATGTTTACAGTCTGGATTTCTTTTCTTTCTTGTTTTAATTGTCTACTTTTTCTGAATTACAACCTGCAGGAGTTTCCTAAAACTGGTTGATGGTAGATAAAATTATTGGAGTCCTAGAATATCTAAATATGTATTTATTCTATAAATATATATTTATAGAATAGACCAAACTGAGAATGTTGATAATACAAAATTTTGGTTCTAAAGTCATTTTTTTCTTAGAATTTTGAAAGTAATTTTCTCACTTTTTCTGTTTTTTAATCTTGTTTTTGAGAAATCTGCTGTCATTCTGATTCTGTGTTCTTTACATGTGATTTGTTGCTTTGTCTTTTTCTTTTCTTCATCTCTTTTCTTGTTTTTCTTTACTTTCTTACTTTAAGTGCTTAAGAGTTTGTGTTAATCTTCAATGTTGTAAAAGTTCATGATGATGTGCCTTGGTTTGGTCTTTTTAAAAATTTCTTGGATTGGGTATTTGCAGTATCTTATAGCCTAGAGAAAAATACCTTCCATTTTGAGTGCTTTTCTTGTGTTATTTTTTAGATAATGTCCTTTATTCTATTCTTCTTATTCCCTAGATTTTTTTTTAATTGAGAGAGAGAGAGGAGAGAGGAACATATAGGACAGACAGACAGGAAGGAAGAGATATGAGAAGCATCGATTTTTCGTTGCGCACCTTAGTTGTTGATTGATTGCTTTCTCGTATGTGCATTGATCACAGGGCTACAGCTGAGCCAGTGATCTTTTGCTCAAGTCAGCAACCTTAGGCTCACGCCAGTGATCTTGGGTTTCAAGCCAGCAACCTTTGGGCTCAACCCAGCAACCCTGTGATGATGACCCCACACTCAAGCCAGTGACCCTGTGCTCAAGCCAGTGAACCTGAGCTCAAGCCAGATGAGTCCACATTTAAACTGGCGACCTCAGGTTTCTGAAGCTGGATCCATTGCATCCGACACGGATACTCTATCCCCTGCACCACCACCTGGTCAGGCTAAATCTTTTATTAATAAAACATTATAGCCCTGGCCGGTTGGCTTAGCAATAGAGCATCAGCCCAACGTGTGGAAGTTCAGGGTTCAATTCCTGGCCAGGGCACACAGGAGAAGCACCCATCTCCTTCTCCACCCTTGCTCCTCTCCTTTCTTTCTATTTCTCTCTTCCCCTTACATAGCCAAGGCTCCATTGGAGCAAAAGTTGGCTCAGGCACTGAGGATGGCTCCATGGCCTCTGCCTCAGGCACTGGAATGGCTCTGGTTGCAACAGAGCAATGGCCCAGATGGGTGGAGAATCGCCCCCTGGTGGGCTTGTGGGGTGGATCCCTCTCAGGCGCATGTAGGAATCCGTATCTCTGTCTCCCCGCTTCATACTTCAGAAAAATACAGAAAACAAAAAACATAAAACATTATATATTCTCAATGACTAATTCTTTTGATGCTTTCATTTTTAATTCTTTTTTTATATATATTATGGAAATTTTCTTGACTTTATCAACCATTCTATTAAATTGATATTTTGGCTATCTTGTTCTTAATTTTTTCTTATTCTTTAATTGTTGTTTTCCATAGCATCCTGTTTTTGTTTTATGAACTTAATATCTTTTCTTGACTCTCTAAGGATATTATTGTTTTTAAAAGTTTTTTTCTGCACTCTGTATTGTCTGTTTATTCTGAATTCCTTTGTTTGTGTGATTATGTGATTATTTTTATACTTTTTTCATATTGGAGGCTTTACTCAAATGCCTGGTGATCCCTTGCTGACTGTTAACATTTATGAGTGAAGCATTAAAAAGCAGATCAGAAGCTCCATATGTGTGTGGGAATTTTCCACTTAAGAACTTTACTATGGGCTCATCAGAAAAGTGAGAATACATTTTCATAAGATCTCTAAAAGTCAGCTCAGTTTCCCCAGAGAAGATCCCTTGTGCTCCTGCTTTTGAGTAGGTGGCAAGCATCCTGTGAGCCTACTTCCTCTTAATCAGATCACTCTGTGTTTAACTCCACATCTTGACTCTGACCACTTTTGTGCTTTTTTGTCATTTTTTGGACTGCGTACTTACAAAATCCTATAACTCCAAGACAAATGCCCTCAGGAGATATTCTGCTCAGTTGCTCCCAGAAAAGAAAACTCTATAGTCTTCTTGAGACATTCATTCAATGACTGTACATAGACTGAGCTACTGGTGTCTTTTTGACTTTGCAACCGACAGACACTTGACGTGCAGAACCTATCAGGCATTCATAGGACAAAACACCTCACCTGTATTTATATTCAGTCTCTGCCAGTGTTTACGTTATAACTGCCTCCTCTCTGCTAAATTACTGTACTAGCCTTCCATCTGTTTCCTCTCTTTCAAAAGTCTGATGAAAACTACATTTTTACCAATTCAGTCTAGTGAAACTCACATATGTTCCAAAAATCTGTTCTTGGTCTGATTACTAAATTCAACTCATAATAAAATGAATATCTGCTGATGCTCAAATTTCAGCAATTCTTTTAGAGGTTACTGAAAATCTAGAGATCAGGCAAAAATCCAGATCAGAGATCTGAAGTCAAAGAAGTCTTCCAACTTCACAAGACTCATGCTGAAGTATCAAAGCAGGCAGCCTCCAGCAAGTAAGGAATTGCTGATCTTAAATCAGAAAAGGAATCAGAAAAGAAGTGGTGAGTTTGCAGAGAAAAAAAAATTAAGTAAAACAGACCTGCAGTGTTAGCAGTTGACATTAAAAAAATTTTAAATGATGAGCCTGTGGCTTTAATATCACTACTCTATCCAACTCTCTGAATCTTTTTATCACACCTAAGGAATTGTTCATTCATCTTTCAGAAATACATTAGAGCAAGAGAGTTTTCCCACAGGCAAAAGCATTATACATATTTGCAAATGTCGTACATAATGATAAGAATCCTATGCATAGAGATGTTTTGATGAAAGGTAGAAACAATGCAGCAATTTTCATTCTGTTTCATTAGCTACCATACTCCTAAGTAAAGGGAGTTTTCTTTGTTATGCTTTTTCAAACATTAAAAAGGTGGGTATTTAGAATTCAAGGTACTGGTAGTAAATAGGAAAGCTGGTTGTTATGTGAGAAAAATGTTTCTTAATTCAGATGTTTCATCTCATACTCGTATTTCTGATCATTATTTCTAATAACCTTTAAAACACCTGCTTATTCAAGAAACAAGATCAATTTTTTTTCATTGGGATTAAAAAGTATTTTCAATAGATCATAGAGAAAACCTAAACCTGTAATTCTAGCTGTAGGTACAAAATAAATTTTCTTTTCCTTTTTTTTTTAGCTTGTTATGGTCAACTGGGACTTAGAATTTTACTTTTGCAACAGAAGTTTAAATATCATGATTTATATTAGTGACCTGTTTGGTACCTGCTTTACATTTACATAAGAATTCTCCTTTCATTATAAGCCGTCTCTTGGCAGCTTATTATAGCCATTGTTTAATTTGTGTTCTGTGTTTACAAATGACACTTGATCAGGTCTCTTGGGGCTGCTCTTAGGAGCCAGACCCCTCTCTTTCCCTTGTGTCAGTTCTTTTGTGCCCCTTTATAATTAGCCCCTTAATAAATTGAGGGAAATGAACCTTTAGCTGCAAAGTATATCCTGAAGTTAAGTCAACCATATGACAGGCAAAACTGATACATAAAAATCTCCTTAACTCAATTGTTGGGTTGCCTCAAGGGTTAAAAGGCATTCCACTAGTAATAGCCTAAAAGAGACGCCTTAGAAGGGGTGTTTTTGATGGTTCACTATCCAAATGCCTGTTAGTCTTTCCAAGAAATAGCACACCCTAGAAAAAGCATACATTTCAAAGCATTTTAGCTATTTCTTTTCAAATCTTTTGTTTTGCAGGAGAAAAATGTCAAAAGTCTGACTTTGAAAGAAACAAGATCCCCAGGCTTCAAATTTACAGATAAAATGTAAAAGAAAATAAAACAGAAAAAGAAAGAAAAGAGAAAAAGAAAGAAAATGAAAATATAAAAAAGGAAAGCTTATATCTTTTGCTCTGAGGTATTAAAGTACAGGAAATAACACCATGTGTATTGAGATATTAATTAATTTGTTTTCAGAATCTATAATAGCTACCTAAGAGCAAGGTGCTGTCATTACCAACTCTTCCCTTTTTATTACTAATTAGACTTCTAAATGTGAGTAAAAATGCACCTCAGAGAGTTTGGATTAAAAGTTGCATATGCATAAGAGATCATTTCAAATTCATCTTCCAACAAAAACTTCAACTTGATATTTTCTCATGTTCCCACTTATACCATATTAACACAGATTTTAGTATTTAATTTCTAAATTCCACTGTGATCATTCTATCAAGGTATTTATTCATGGTAACTGTCTGATATCTTAATACCCAATTCAATGGCCTAGAGTCAAATATCAATTAAATTATCAATTTAATGTATCCTATTATCATCAGTGATTCTTTTTCCAGTTAAACATGTATTGCCTCTAATGTATACAATGAAATTTATCTGGTTTAGTGGCATACCCAAATCAAAAATATATATGCTATCTTTTACACAGAGCTGGGAAGACATAAATGGAGTTTATATTTAATAAGGGTTTAGAATATCGCAATATTAGAAGATAAGAACTTTACAGATGCTGTAGCATATTAATATACGAGAAGCCTTTGTATCTTGAGAGTAATGGAATGGAGCACAGTAACATTCCATCATAGTCAGTGAGGTAAAATAAGACAGGTTTCACTTTACATAAACTCAAACATTACTGTAAATAAAAATTTTGGTATTATTATAATATATATCCCAAATATTTTAATTAAAGTCTTATAGAAACTTGCCATTGGTATTAAAGACAATTAAATTTGCTGTGTATTGCTCACTTAAGATCATGTCTATACAAGATTTGTTAACCCATCTATGCATGCCTACCTTAATTTTTGCTTTATTGAGGTATAATTGACATATAAAAGTTGTATATATTTAAGGTATACAATTTTGAAATACACATATATTGTGAATAATCACCGCAATTAAGCTAATTAACATAGTTATCACCTTGCATATAGTTGTTCTCTTTTATCTGAGGTGGGTACTTCCGAGACCCTCAGGGGACCCCTGGAACCACAGACAGAACCAAACCCTGTGTGTATTATGCTTTTTCTATACATACATTAGGCACAATAAGAGATCAACATTAACTAATAATAAAATAGAACAATTATAACAATATACTATAAAAGTTATATGAATGTAGTCTCTTTCTCTCTCTCAAAATACCTTATGGTACTGAAGTCACTTATTCATTTAAAGGAAGCACTTTATGGCTTCTCTTTGGCATATCCGAATTGCCTGCATCATTACTCTTATATTTTGTAGCCATTGTTAAGTAAAATAAGGCTTACTTAAACATAGGTACTGTGATACTGTAACAGTCTGTTTGATAATAAAGATAGCTACTAAGTGACTAGCAGGCCAGGAATGTATAATACTGTGGATATGCTATACAAAAGGATGGTTCATGTCTCAGGTGGGGTGGAGTAGAACAGCCCGAGATTTCATTGCACTACATAGAATGGTGTGTAATTTAAAACTTATGAATTGTTTCTATCTGAAATTTTTTATTTAGTATTTTCAGACTATGGTTGACCATGGGTAATTAAAATTGTAAAAAGCAAAATCACAGAGGTAGGGAGATGAATTAAGTCCCACTTTCTTTTCTTTCCTTTTTTGTGGTAAGAACGTCTAAGATCTATATTCTTAGCTAATTTCAAGAATACAATACAGTTTTGTTAATCATGGTCACCATGCTGTACATTAAATCATCAGACCTCATTCATCTTGTATAGCTGATATTTTGTACTCTTTTATCATCATCTCTCAATTTCTCTGTCCCTTCAGCCCCTAGTAACCACCTTTTTACTCTCTGCTTCTATAAATTTGATTCTTTTACATTCCACATGTAAGTAATATCATGTAGTATTTGCCTATGTCTGGCTTATTTCACTTAGTATAACATCTTCCCAGTTCAATCATGTTGTTGCAAATGATAGGATTTCCTCCTTTTTTAGGGCTGAATAATATCCCATTGTATATGTATACCACAGTTTCTTTATCCATTCATCTATCAATAGACATTTAAGTTGTTTTCATACCTTAGCTTGTGATAATGGTGCAATGAACATATAGCTTAGTAACAAAACACCAAAAAAAAAAGCTGATTGCAAAATGGACAAAGACCTATATAGACATTCTCAAATAAAGATATAAATAGCCAACAGGTATGTATATATGTATGTATGCAAATGTGTGTGTATATATATGAAAAGGTACTTGATATCACTAATCATCAGGGAATACAAGTCAAAAACTGCAATCAGATATCACCTCATAGCTGTTAGAATGGCTTTCATAAGAAAGATAAATGATAACAAGTGTTGACGAGGATGTGGAGAAAAGGGAGCCCTGGTGCACTTTTATGGCAAGGTGAATTGGTGCAGCCACTATGGAAAACAGTATAAAGTTTCCTCAAAAATTAAAAGTAGAACGATCTTCTGATTCAGCAATCCCACTTCTGGGTGGATATCCACAGGAGGTGAAATCAGGATCTTAAAGAGATAGCTTCACTCCCATGCTTATCTTTTTGAATGATGGGGTAGTGAGAGCCACTATTTATTGTATGACTAATAGTATGCCAGGCACTGTTCTAGGTACTTTGCATATATTATTATAATCCTCATTGTGAATCTAGAAGATAGATAATTTTATCATTCTCGCTCTGCAGATGAGGAAATGAAGACCAGTGAGAATAATAAGGTCACATGTGCAAGAAGTGGCAGAATTGGGATATGAACCTAACTCCCAGGCCATGTTTATCTGTTTTCCTGACTTATCAATTGTGTAGCTCTATTGACCAAACTGACTAGTTTTTTAGTATCATGGAACTAATTCAAGAAAATCCACTAGTAGATCTTCTTGGTTAGAAGTATATTAACCTATCAAAAAGCCAACTTTCCCAAATTGGTGATGGATTTATAGACCTATTACTCAAGGCTGAAGTCAGCTAGTATTACAGTGACCATATAATTTATTTTGTCAGTGGAACATTTTAAAGAAAGAAATTAGGTGCCATTTATAATTACATACTTGGACAACTGGCAAAACCAGGGAAATCTGGGCATATTGTTGTCATAGTAAAGTATCTCAAAGCCTGAAGCTCAACCTCGTTTGGTTCTGACAAGAAAACAGCTAGCAATTCTTGCCAATTTCTCCATGTCCTTGGAAAATGAGAGCAAATTATATATGCAGATGAAGTCACCTCACTGGAAACTCACTTTAAAATCAGTTTGAAAGTCTTAGATAAGCCTATCTTTTAGAAATTGCCAAGATGAGCCAAGACTAAAGCCAACCTTAAAAGCAGTTTTAGCCTCTTGGTTTACTAATGGGAAAACAGCTAACAATCTTTGCAGATAAGGAACTCAGTAGGGGTTAGTGCTTTGGTCAATTAATGCCCTCTGCTATCTCTTCTTTACCACCACCACCGTCCATCTTTTTGGTGGTAGCCCTGGGCAGTTGCCTTAGTCTGTCCATACTGTCATCATGGTCACTAGGTAATAAAGAATACTAAACAGCATTACTCTCAATTCATTAAAAGTGCTTATTACTCAGCATAACACATGCTACATTGTAGGTACTTAATCCAGATCACTGATTGAAATAATGAATGAATGAGTAAATGAACATGGGAAAAGACCATTGCCTACTTAGCATTTTTCATGGTAGTAACACACTACACTGTTAAGGGGATTACAGGTAGCGTTTTCACAGTCCTTTACGTTTTAGGGAATAGGTTATATTCTAACTGAAAGTCAAGTTGACTATAAAAAATAGAAAATCCAGAATCTTGATGCCTGAGTGGCCTATTAGAATAGATTAATTTCTTGTGGTACAGCTGCTAAGACACCTATAATTCAATGATAATGTTCCTCATGTTCAAAATGTTGTTTCAACTTTGATGGCTAGAATTAGGAAAAGTGCAATTTTGTAAACCTGTGAGCCTAACTACAGTTTTTCCATCTTCTAATTTGCATTGGTTCTTTTCTGCTTAGGATGTCTTGGGACCTACACTGTCTGTCTAAGCCCTGTCTTTTCTTGGAAGTCTGGTCAAGTTTACTTCCTTTTGTGATGACTTCCTCTACCATCCTAATCCATAATGAACTCTTGTCCACCTGAATGCTGTAACACATTCTGTCTGTTCCATTGTAAAAAAACACAATATTTGCTGTTTGAATTGGTAAACACACATTGATTTACATAATAAATTATATATAGTGTTTTTTATGTCTTTTTTTGGCCCCCACTTACAGATATTTTGTGTGCTGCAGAATTAATTCTCAGACTTGTTTTTACTGTAACATACCATTAAGTATCAAAGTTACTTTGTGAGAATAATTTTAGCTCTCACCTACTTCTAACTACAAGAAGCCATGTGTATCTACCCAAAAGAAACTATTAACTATAAAATGTCCAAATAGGCTTAGATCAGTAACAAAATTACAAATAAAATGTGTAGAGACTTAAATGGATAGTTTTTTTTATTAATCATACTATGTGACTGCTTGGTTTAATAGTGAATACTAGCTTTACATAGCTTATTTCTTTTAAGAGTGACTGGACAGGTGTATAAATAACATATATTTACAGCATTTATTATATAGATAAATGCAATTGTACCTAGCAGTTCAAGGCAGCACATGTGTGGTTAATCAGAATGATATGGACAACAGGGTGCTATAGGAGTTTAGGTAAGAAATTGCTACACATTTTAAAGTTCTTTCCTAGTTCCAAATTCACCCCTAAGAATAAACAACTTTCTTCAAATATCCACTTACTGATATGAGGATGAGTAATTTTATATCGATTATAGTACACTAAATAAAGCCCTCATATTCTAACAGAGTAAAAGCATCCTTATGTGAGTTCAACATATACCAAAACTCAAGTGCAAATAAACTGTGTGGTTTTTTCCTTGGTTCTCCAGCTCTATTAAGTAAGAAGCAACAGAAGGATAAACTCAGGCACAAAGTTTACTTTCACAGCAGCCTCACAGGGAGGATTTCTGAGTCCCGGGTCGGTACTTTCTTCTTCAGTGTGTTACGTAATGAATATACATTTTTGATGGCTGGGTTACACCAAGAACATTAGTGGAAGGATGGGCCTCCAAGTTTCCCCTTCCCGGTCCCCTCTCTGATAATTGTCCCTAATTGGCGATAGCAGAACTTAAAGTAGTGTGATGATAGTGAATATTACAACAGTGCTTCTGGAATCATCTCTACTACACTTTCTACATCTAGGTGCCCATAAATATTTGCTAGTGCTGCTAATGAAGAATTCATATTCAAAAGAAAAGTGCTTTGCTGAGGTGAGAGTGAAAACCATTTTCTCTAATTTTTCTTCTTTATTCTCTTTTTTTTCTGAATGATGCTGCAGGAAGCAGTGAGAAAACTTTCTATTGGGGCAGAGAAACAACCTCTTTTGATTTGATAAAGAACATAGGTCTGCAGGTGTGCTGGTCAATCAAGGTAATGCAAATGACTAAGTATCCAAGTATTCTGTATCCTTAGTGAAATCAGGATGTAGGGATGTGTTACAACTTTTAAAAACATTATGCCCATATAACAATTTTACAAATTCTTTTGTCACTTTTACATATCATTCTTCCCAGTGACAAGTTGAGATTTTAAGCTTATTGTTTTTAACTACATGATCATGATGAATAGAAACAAATTAGACATATTACTCTATGTTGCAGGCAGTATTGATCTATTCGAAAATGCATGATCAGACCAATTTTAAAACAGAAGAATCAAAGTAATTGATTGGTGGCTGTGGGAATGTTGGTTCCATCAATAATTAAGTGTATTTTGAACTCTCTGTACGCAGTTAAGCAAACCTAATTGAAGTCACATAAGCATGATTTTTGAAGCAGTAAAAACAGAAAATGTTCTGAAGAACAAATTTTTAAAGCCATATTACTCCATTCAAATAAAAATCAAAGTCCTTCTTTACAGTACCCTAAAACATTTATTTATTTTTCTAAATTAATTTACAAAGTAGGTTATTCTCACTTTGAGAAAATTGTATTTTAAACTATTTTCCAACATAAGTTTTTAAAAATTTTTATTAAATTTATTGGGGTGACATTGGTTAATAAAATTATATAAGTTAAGTTTTAGGTGTACGATTCTGTAATACATCATTTGTATATTGTATTGTGGGTTCAACACCCTGAGTCAAGTCTCCTTCCATCACCATTTATGCTCCTTTTACTCTCTTCTACCTCCCTCACACCACCCCTTCCTCTGGTAATCACCATACTATTGTCTGTGTCCATGAGGTTTTTTTTCTTAATTCCTTTATCTTTTTCACCCCGCCTCCATCCCCTTTGACAACTGTAAGTCTATTTTCTGTACCTATGAGTCTATTTCTATTTTGTTTGCTAGTTTATTTTGTTCATCAGATTCCACATTTAAGTAAAATTATATGGTACTTGGCATTCTGTAACTAGATTATTTCACTTAGCATAACATTCTCTAGGTCCAACCACAGCTTTTTTCTCCACTCATCTACTGATGGGCACTTGAGCTGCTCCCAAGTCTTGGTTATTATAAATAAACTGCAATGAACATAGAGGTGCATATATATTTTTTTATTTAGTGTATCGAGTTTCTTTGGATATCTTCCTAGAAGTGGGATCCCTGAATCAAAAGGCAGTTTCATTCTAAAATTTTTGAGATAACTCCATACTGTTTTCCACAGTGGCAGCACCAATCTGCATTCCCACCAATAGTGCACAAAGGGTTCCTTTTTCTCCACAACCTCAC
This sequence comes from Rhynchonycteris naso, assembly GCA_037038555.1. Classification (NCBI taxonomy): domain Eukaryota; kingdom Metazoa; phylum Chordata; class Mammalia; order Chiroptera; family Emballonuridae; genus Rhynchonycteris; species Rhynchonycteris naso. The sequence continues at coordinate 66,719,432 of CM072998.1, forward strand.
CAACACTTGTTGTTTATTGATTTATTACTGGCAGGCCTTTCTGACAGTTATAAGGTGATACCTCATTGTGGTTTTAACTTGCTTTTCTCTGATGATTAGTGATGTTGAACATTTCTTTATATGTCTGTTAGCCATCTTCATGTCCTCCTTGAAGAAGTGTCTATTCAGGTCCTTTGCACATTTTTAATTGGCTTGTTGGTTTTTTGCTGTTGAGTTTTATAAATCCTTTATAAAGTTTAGATATTAACCCTCATCAGATGTATCATTGGCAAATATGTTGTCCCATTTAGTGGATTATTTTTTTATTTTGTTGATGGTTTCCTTTGTTGTGCAAAAACGTTTTAGCTTGATTTAGTTTCATTTGTTATTTTTTCTTTTGTTTCCCTTGCTCAAGGAGACATATCAGAAAAAACATTGTTAAAAAAATGTCCGAGATTTAACTGCCTATGTTTTCTTCTAGGATTTTTATGGTTTCAAGTATAACACTTAAGTCTAATTCATTTTGAGTTTATTCTTGTGTATGATGTAAGAAGGTGGTCTAGTTTTAGTTTTTTCACATATCTGTCCAATTTTCCTGACACTATTTATTAAATATTTTTACCCCATCATATGTTCTTGCCTCCTTTGTCAAATATTAATTGACCATAAAGGCATGGGTTTATTTTTGGGTCCTATATTCTGTTCCATTGATTTATATATCTGTGTTTACACAAGTACCATACTGTTTTGATTACTATGGCCTTATATAGTTTGTTATCAGGTAGTGTGATCCCTCCAACATTGTTCTTCTTTCTCAAGATTGCTGTAGCAATTCAGGGTCTTTTGTGGTTTCATATATATTTTTGGGCATATTTGTTCTAACTCTGTGAAATATACCATTGGTATCCTGTTAGAAATTACATTGACTCTATAGATTGCTTTGGGTAGTACAAATATTTAAATTATGTTTATTATTCCAATCTATAAACATGGTATATGCTTCTTGTATTTATATGTTCTTCAATTTCTTTCTCTGATGTCTTATAATTTTGTAATTACAGTTCTTTTACGTCTTTGGTTAAATTTGTTCCTAGGTATTTTTATTTATTTTTGATGTAATTATAAATTACATTGTTTTCTTAGTTTTCCTTTTTGATAGTTTAGAATTGGTGTATAATAATGCAATTGATTTTTTTTTATCCTGCTACTTTGCTGAAGTCATTTATTAGTTCTAGAAGTTTTGTGGTGGAACATTTAGGGTTCCCTATATATAGTATTATGTCATCTGTAAATAGTGACAGTTAAACTTCTTTCCAATATGGATGCCTTTTATTTTCTTCTTTTTGTTTGATTGTTGTGGCTAGGAGTTATAGTACTATGCTGAATAAGAGTGGTAGAAGCAGACCTCCTTGTCTTTTTCCCAATCTTAAGGGAAACGTTTATCATTATTGTCCATTGAGTATGATGTTGGCTGTGGATTTGTCATCTATGACCTTTATTATTTAAGGTTTGTTTTCTCTATTCCCACTTTGCTATGAGTTTTTTTTTTTTTATCATAAATGGTGCTGGATTTTATCAAGTGCTTTTTCTGCCATATGAGAGAATGACCTAGCACAGGGATTGGTCTTTAAAGAGATAGAAAAAGGGAGAGAGAGGGAAGAGGGAAGCAAAGCATTCCTTTGTCGTGCCACTCAGTTATGCATTCATTGGTTGTTTTCCATGCATGCCCTGACTGGGGATCCAACTAGCAGCCTTGTCGTTTTGGGATGACACTCTAACCAACTGAGTAACCAGCCAGGGCTTCACTCCAACATGAGTTTTATAGAACAATAAGCAATACCAAGACTAATTACAGAGCACCAAAATTTTAAGACTAAAATTTGATTGATCATTTTGGCAGCCTTTACATGAATAATTACTTTATTCTAAGTTTTATATAAAATATGCTAAATAAATGCATGTTTACTGTTTTCAGTTACAATACTGATATATTATGGTGTGTGTACCTTAATTTTCTTATGATTCTCAAATTACTATCACTTATAATAATTAAACAAATTCACCTTAATGTTAGTTCATCATTTCATTTGGCTGAAACCAACTAAAGGGAAAATCAAGACACATGTACTTACATGTGTTCAGTTCTTTCTCCACTGGTACACAAAATAATCATGAGGTAGATTGAGAAGTGATATTAAGCTTCACAGAAATTGAATTTAACATTTAATAAATTCTCCTTAAATAAAAATTCACTGATTATTGTTGTTGGTGCCTTGCTTCTCACTTGCCTCCTATATTGTTCTCATGGTTGAGAGAAACTCACCTTTCTTAAGCATATTTTGGGGTCCACTGACCACACAGCAACACAGTCTGCATTCTAGTCTATTGGCTGATCTCTTAAAGCTCAGTTCATACTGATGGAAGTCATCCAAACTATTATTCTCCACCCTTCAGTTAACAAGCATAATAATAAATAAATATTTAAAGTAGCAGCAAATAGATTAACTGTAAACAAATAAGCTTCATTTATAACAAGTACACAAAGATTAATTAATAAGAAGAAGCTTTTGTGGTGAGACAAGGCTCCCTGATGTTGTTCGAGCAGGTGCCATAAAGGGCAAACTGAGCTCTATAGGATAATTATCAAGTACCAGCATGCTCTCTCATTGGTTAACAAAGTGCTGCCTACAATTTGCCTAGACCTATAAACCATCATCTGTGATCCTAAACAGCAATTAACTGACAAACATCTCCTCATTGGAGACTTGGGAAAACAAAAGTGACATGATCATATTTAAGGAGCCAGATAAATATTTTTGAATATCAACTTGGAAGACCAGTTTTTCAATATCAGAGCATTAAACAGAACATATTTGGTACTACATGAGAGAGGAAATACTACAGTATTTAAAAAGATTTAAATAGGCACACTGAATAATTAAAGCAGTGGATATTTGAACAGCTTTTAGTCCTAAGATCTTGGAGTGTTTCGCAGATTTATTGGAATATAGATACATAACTCATCTCCTTATAAGCACTGTTGAGTCCTTTTTTTCATTCTGTTCTAATTATCCACCCATATTTGAGGAGGTATATAAAAAATATCGTGGAAGTTCCCTTGGAGTGGAAGGGTGAAAGTTGAACAAATATACCGCTGTTTCTCCAGGGCTTGAGTTACTAATTAGCTCTACAGAAAAAAAGAAAAATGTTAGTTTATTACAAAAAATGATATATCAGCATAAAAAAATAATCATAGACCGAGAGATTGCCTTCTATCACAAACTAATTGATCTAGAAGTTTTAAGGATGTAACATTTAAAATGCTCTGTAAGAACTGCAATAGTTTCAGGAGCTATAAACCTTACAAAGGCACCATTGAGTTAGTTCAATTAATTGTCTGATTGAAAGAATCTCCAAAACTTGCAGAAGCTCTTGTTTTTATAGTTAAAAATCTTCTGGGCATTTAGTTGCCTACATTTAAACAATGTTGTCTAACTGGTTTGCATAATTGCTAGAGCTAAAAGTCTATTCCACAACATTAAAAGCATGATTATAAATGTATGAATTTCCCTCAGTCAGAAAGTATGGGTTTGTTGTGTTCTTTTCCCCCAATGTCAAAATAACAGCATTTACAAATGTTTTCATGAACTGTGATGAAGCTACTGCTCACTGTGTTCTAACATAAGATTAGGTCAACAAATTTCTTGAACAAAACCAACCTAGGGCCAAACATACAGACCGGCCTAATTAAGCACTCCAGAGTATGAGAAACACTCAGAAGACTACAATGGACTCGACAACCCCTGCTTTGTACTTCACCAGGTTTCCCTATACCTTTGCCATTTTCCTCTGATTTATTATTTTTTTATGAATTATTTAAACATGGCCATTTCACATTACAATTAGTTTTCAAAGAAGGGGACACAAGAAAAAATAATCACAAGTTAAACAGCTTGAAAACACTCCAGATTTGGCAGAACGTGAAAGTCCTCTCCCTGTTTCAGAGCCTGGCCTTGGCAGTGGCTTCCTGAATACCCTTTGTTTTAAGTCCTTAGATTCAGTTCACATGGCAGCCCAAGCCCTTGTTTCCAACAGGGAGGACATGCAAATATCAGAGACTTAGTCACCTCTCTAGGTTTCCTGCCTGTGTTTCTTATATGTACACAGGTGAAAATTAATGATCATACTTTTAATAATGAGGAAAAAATAGCTTGCAGAGAATGGGGCATTTTTTATTATCATTAAGGAACAACAATCTATTGAAAAATAGAAATACTAGTAACACTAATCACTTGAAAAAATGAAAGTTCTTAAGGTTGTTTTATCCTTATTATCCTTTCCCATCAGCACTTGACACTTGGTCATCTTAGCAGGGAACTGCCTCCAAAAATCATGCTTTCCTGACCTCTGAGTTCTCATCATAGGATCGTTCAGCTGGACCGGACAGCAAGAGATCATCATACTCATCCCTCTGCCCTCAGGTATGGCTACACTCCGCTGGAACACATCACATTGTTATATAAGACAATAAAAAGTGTTCTATCTACCAGGTTGAACACTTTTCATGGGTAGGAGTTGAGGTCTAGTCACTGGTGATCCTCAGAGTCTGACACAGAACACATCCTCAAAAATATCTGTACAGGAAAGGATTAAAACCCTCAACGTGCAAAATATATCTTTCTTGAAAAATCTTTGGGGAAAAAAGCACTTTAAAATTTACTGACCAATTGTTTCTGCCCATTTTAATGTTTCACAATACTTCTTCTGGGAATATTCTATATAGCTAAACAAACAGCAGTTTCTACTTGGTTGTGATCAACCCAGTGGAAGAATTACCTTGAAAATCAAATTTTCTAAAATGTATGTTGACTCAATAGTGCCACTTATATTTAATATTGGGGGGAAAGTCATTAATATCTTACATGAACTATAAATAAACTGCTAAAATGCATGACTAGGAAGAGTCGTATTTGATATAACAAACACTAGAGCTATTTAAAATTATAAATTTGCATTTATTGAAGATTTGTAATTTGCCAAGTTCATAATAAAAATGATTACTAAAACTCTGACAACAATATTACAAAGTAAGTTTTGTCATCCCCAATTGACAAATGTGGCTGAAACTCAAGAAGTCCAGGTGGCATTTCCAAGATTACACAGCAAGGTGGAAGAGAGGAGCAGATGAGCTAGGTTACCAACGCAACCTCAGGTGCCTACTGTCTGACCCTAGGTCTGGACTATTTGCCGAGTTACTTTTCTGTGATTGAGTAAACTCTGACTTAGGGTTGGATATTTCTTCTCCTAATTTAAAGGCTCAATTTCACAAGCGGTTAGTAACCATGGCTATGTTCACTAAAATGGGAAAGTCTGATCAGTCCCAAATCAGCACATCTCACCGATAATACAGTAGAATCCCTGACCACATAAGCACAAAAAGAGATGAGCAAGATGCCAGGACATTTTGAGTTCTTCATGAGACGGACCCACAGGTCTCTTTCCTCAGTGCCTCTAGAATGACTTCTGACCCATGGCAAGGGAGAGAGTACTTACTGCCCCTCGATCTGCCACCGCAGAGTCAGTGTACGAGGCACTGTCACTCCTTCCCAGCTTTTTCCTGATGCTGACAAATCTAAAGTCAACCATTAGTTCTTACACGAAGAGAGGATATAAGAGGAGAGAAAAAATATAATAGGTTAACCTTAAAATTCTCTTATTTGCTAATAAGCAGAATGGGAATGATATTTCTAATACTAAATATTAAAACCAGTGGCTAATTTGACAATTTCATGGAATACTAGTTGTAACTTAACCTTTACTGTTATTTCATGCTTCGGCAGTAGAAGACAGAAATCTGATGTGTGAGCCGAAGGTATCTGGAAGTAAATATCTGAATTTTTATGTGAAGTTTCAGGAAGATCAGAGGCTTCCAGTTAGTATATGTGGACTAAAGTGAAAGGAGCAGATCAGTGACTGTGACAGTCACAAGAAGCCAGAGCTGCAGGTGAGTCAGTGGGTCCCCTTATTTGCAAACTATTTTTTAAAATAGATTTTAGAGAGAGAGAGAGGAAGGTAGAGAGAAATATTGATTTGTTGTTCCACTTACTTATACATTTCTTGATTGATTCCTGTATGTGCCCTGATGCGGAATTGAACCCTTCAACCTTGGTGTATTGGGACGATGCTCATGTGTGTTATCTCTGAGCTAGCAATTGAAGAAAAGTGCTCTTTCTACTCTTTTGGGTCCACTGATTACATATGCCTAATTAGTTGGACTCTGTTAGATCCATCTGTCTTAGGTCAACATCTTTATGCACAAAAGATGAAAAATAAATGAGAGTAGAATATAATAAAGGCAAGACCAGATTATATCAACCTGAGCTCAAAGCTTTTCATTGGCTCCAGATTTCTCTCAGAGGAGAAGCCATAGTCCTTACACAATTTCTCTCCCTGCCCACATTCCCTCTCTAAACCTCTCTCCCCGTCTTATAAATTCTTCCAAAGTCTTTAACCTGTTCTGCCTGAAACACACCAGATATGCTTCTACCTTGGGGTTTTCCACTGGCTGTTCCTTCTGCCGGGAATGAGCTTCCCCACAATATCTGAACTATTCGCTCCCTCCTCTTTTTCTATCTTTGCTAAACTTTTGCTTCGAGCTGTGGCAAACCTATGTAAATTGCAACCCTGACCAACACCCACCAAACTCTTCCAAGGCCTCTTAAACTGTTCTATCTCCTTTTACATAGCACTAGCATCTTCTAAAACGCTATACCTTTTTCTTACATATTTTGTTTATTGTTTTGTCTCTGCTTCCTCCCTCATCCCTCTCATACACTCTCCTTGTAGGCAGAAATCTTGGTCTGTTTGTCTTTTATTTATTTTTTTTCAGTATGTTCTTTTTATTAATTTTAATGGGGTGACACCAATAAATCAGGGTACATATGTTCAAAGAAAACATCTCCAGGTTATCTTATCATTCAATTGTGTTGCATACCCATCACCCAAAGTTAAATTGTCCTCTGTCACCTTCTATCTGGTTTGCCCTGTGACCCTCCCCTCTTCCCTATCCCACCCTCTCCTCCCTCCCCCCACCCCGTAATCACCACACTCTTGTCCATATCTCATAGTCTCACTTTTATGTCCCACCTATGTATGAAATCATGCTGTTTTCATTTTTTTTTCTTTTTACTTATTTCACTCCGTATAATGTTATCAAGGTCCATCCATTTTGTTGTAAATGATCCGATGTCATCATTTCTTATAGCTGAGTAGTATTCCATAGTATATATGTACCAAAGCTTTTTAATCCACTCATCCCCTGACGGACACTTGAGCTGTTTCCAGATCTTCGCTATTGTGAACAATGCTGCCACGAACGTGGGGGCACATTTCTTCTTTTCGAACAGTGCTATGGTGTTCTTAGGGTATATTCTTATACGTGAGATAGCTGGGTCAAAAGGCAGTTCGATTTTTAATTTTTTGAGGAATCTCCATACTGTTTTCCACAGTGTCTGCACCAGTCTGCATTCCCACCAGCAGTGCGGAAGGGTTCCCTTTTCTCCACATCCTCGCCAGCACTTGTTCTGTGTTGTTTTGCTGATGAGCGCCATTCTGACTAGTGTGAGGTGATATCTCATTGTGGTTTTAATTTGCATTTCTGTAATGATTAGTGATGTTGAGCATTTTTTCATATGCTTATTGGCCATCTGAATAACCTCTTTGGAGAAATTTCTATTCATTTTCTTTTTTGCCCATTTTTTTGATTGGATTGTTTGTCTTTCTGGTGTTGAGTTTTACAAGTTCTTTATAAATTTTGGTTATTAACCCCTTATCAGACATGCTGTCAAATATGTTCCCCAATGTGTGGTTTATCTTTTTAGTCTGTTCTTATTGTCTTTAGCTGTGCAAAAGCTTTTTAGTTTGATATAGTCCCATTTGTTTATCTTACCTTTTATTTCATTTGCCCATGGAGATAACTCGGCAAATATATTGCTGCTACAGATGTCGGAGAGCTTGCTGCCTATGTTTTCTTCTAAGATGCTTATGGTTTCACGGCTTACATTTAAGTCTTTTATCCATTTTGAGTTTGTTTTTGTGAATGGTGTAAGTTGATGGTCTAGTTTCATTTTTTTGCAGGTAGATGTCCAATTTTCCCAACACCATTTGTTAAAGAGGCTGTCTTTACTCCATTGTATGTTCTTTCCTCCTTTGTCAAATATCAGTTGTCCATAAAGGTGTGGGTTTATTTCTGGGTTCTCTGTTCTGTTCCATTGATCTATGTGCCTGTTCTAATGCCAGTACCAGGCTGTCTTGAGTACAATGGCCTTATAGTAAACCTTGATATGCGGAAGAGTGATACCTCCTGCTTTATTTTTTCTTTTTAAGATTGCTGAGGCTATTCGTGTTCTTTTTTAGTTCCATAGAAATTTTTGAAATATGTGTTCTATATCTTTGAAGTATGTCATTGGAATTTTAATTGGTATTTCATTGAATTTATAAATTGCTTTGGGTAATATAGACATTTTAATGATGTTTATTCTTCCTAACCATGAGCACGGTATATGCTTCCACTTGTTTGTATCTTCCTTGATTTCTTTTATCAATTTTTTATAATTTTCCAAGTACAAGTTCTTATCCTCCTTGGTTAAATTTACTCCTAGGAACTTTATTTTTTGGTTGCAATAGTGAAGGGGATTGTTTCCTTAATTTCTTTTTCTGACAGTTCATTGTTGGTGTATAGAAATGCCTCTGATTTCTGAGTACTAATTTTATATCCTGCCACCTTGCTGAATTCATTTATCAGGTCCAGTAGTTGTTTGACTGAGACTTTTGGGTTTTTAATATACAATATTATATCATCTGCAAATAATGACAGTTTTACATGGCCTTTTCCAATTTGGATGCCTTTTAATTCTTCTTGTTGTCTGATTGCTGTAGCTAGGACTTCCAGAACTATGTTGAATAAGATCTCCTGCCTGGTTCCTGATCTTAAGGGTTTTGCATTTAATTTTTGCCCATTTAGTATGATATTTGCAGTGGGTTTGACGTAGATGGCCTTTATCATGTTAAGGAATGTTCTCTGTATTCCCACTTTACTGAGAGTTTTGAGCATGAATAGGTGCTGAATTATATCAAATGCTTTTTCTGCATCTATTGAAATTATCATGTGATTTTTGTCCTTCCTATTGTTTATGTGATGAATCACATTGATTGATTTGCAAATATTGAACCAGCCTTGCCTCTCTGGAATATATCCCACTTGATCATGGTGTATGATTTTTTTCATATATTACTGGATCCTGTTGGCTAATATTTTGTTGAGAATTTTAGCATCGAAATTCATCAGGGATATAGGCCTATAATTTTCTTTCTTTGTGTTCATTTGCCCGGTTTTGGGATCAGAATTATGCTTACCTCATAAAAGGAGTTCGGAAGTCTTCCTTCCTCTTGAATTTTTTGAAATAGCTTGAGGAGGATAGAAGTTAGTTCTTCTTTGAATTTTTGGTAGAATTCACTTGTGAAGCCATCAGGCCCAGGACTTTTCTTTGTTGGGAGTTTTTTGATAACTGTTTCGATCTCATTTTTTGTAATTGGTCTGTTTAGGTGTTCTGATTTTTCCAGATTGATTTTTGGAAGGTTATATGATTCAAGAAATTTGTCCATTTCACCTAGGTTGTCTAATTTTTTGGCAAAGAGTTTTCATAGTATTTTCTTACAATACTTTGTATTTCTGTTGTGTCAGTTGTTATTTCTCCACTCGCATTTCTAATTTTATTTTTTTGAGTCCTCTCTCTTTTTTTCTTGGTGAGTCTAGTTAAAGGTTCATTAATCTTGTTTACCTTTTCAAAGAACCAGCTCCTGGTTTCATTGATCCTCTGTATTGTTTCCTTAGCCTCTATGTCATTTATTTCTGCTCTAATCTTTATTATTTTCTTCCTTCTACTGGTCCTGGGCTTTATTTGCTTTTGTTTTTCTAGTTCTTTTAGATGCAGGGTCAGGTTGCTTATTTAAGCTTTTTCTAGCCTCTTTTGTTATGCCTGTAGTGCAATGAACTTCCCTCTCAGTACTGCTTTTGCTGTGTCCCATAAGTTTTGAGTTGATATATGCTCATTATCATTTGTTTCTAGAAACATTTATTTCTTCTTTGATCTCATTGTTAATCCCATCATTATTTAATAACATGCTATTTAGTTTGCAAGTGTTTGAGTATTTTTCAGTTTTTCTTTTGTGGTTAGTTTCTAGTTTCATGGCATTGTGATCAGAAAATATGCTTGATATGATTTCAATCTTCTTAAATTTATTGAGACCATTTTTGTGTCCTAACATGTGGTCTATTCTAGAAAATGTACCATGAGCGCTTGAGAAGAATGTATATTCTACTGCTTTATGGTGAAAAGTTCTGAAGATATCTATTAAATCGAGTTGATCTAGTGTATTCTTTAAGTCTGCTGTTTCTTTATTAATTTTCTTTCTTGAGGATCTATCCAGTGATGTTAGTGGGATATTGAAATCCCTACTATTATATTATTGCTGTTAATCTCGCCCTTTATATCCATCAAAGTCTGCTTTATGTATGTTGGGGCTCCTCTCTTTGGTGCCTAGGTATTTATAATAGTTATATCTTCCTGTTGAATTGTTCCCTTTATCATTATGTAGTGTCCTTCTTTATCTCTTACTACAGCCTTTGTTTTAAAGTCCATTTTGTCACATATAGGTATTGCTACTCCAGCTTTTTTATCATTTCCATTTGCATGAAATATTTTTTTCCATCCTTTTACCTTCAGTCTATGTGCATCTTTTGTTTTAAGGTGTGTCTCTTGTAGACAGCATATGTATGGGTCCTGTTTCTTTATCCATGCAGCTACCCTATGTCTTTTGATTAGATTATTTAATCCATTTACATTTAAGGTTATTATTGATATATAGTTGTTTATTGCCATTTTACTCTTTAAAGCTGTATTCTTCTTTTGCTATATTCTTTTCTTCTTTTGAACTGTTCACAACAAGCCCCTTAGTGTCCCTTGCAGAATTGGTTTGGTTTTAATGAATTTCTTGAGGCTTTCTTTGTTTGGGAAGCTCTTTATTTCTCCTTCAATTTTAAACATTAGCCTTGCTGGATAGAGTAGTCTTGGTTGTAGGTTCTTGTTCTGCATTACTTTGATTATATCTTGCTATTCCCTTCTGGCCTCAAGTGTTTCTGTTGAGATGTCAGATGTCATCCTTATGAGGGCTCCTTTGTAGGTGATAGCCTATTTTTCTCTAGCAGTTTTTAAAATTTTCTCTTTATTTCTTAGCTTTGGTATTTTAACTATGATGTGTCTTGGTGTAGATTTCTTTGGGTTTCTCTTTAATGGAGTTCTGTGTGCTTCTTGAACATATGAAATATTTTCCAGCCTTAATTTAGGGAAGTTTTCTGCTATGATTTGATTGAACAAAGTTTCTATTTCTTGTTTCTTTTCATCTTCATCAGGAACCCTTATGATGCAAACGTTATTTCTCTTCATGTTGTCACAGAGCTCCTTTAGACTTTCCTCACATTTTTTGAGTCTCTTTTCATTTCTCTGCTCTGCTTCTGTTCCTTTGTTTATTGTGTCTAACTAGCTGATTCAATCTTCAGCATTATTCATCTTGCTTTTAATTCCTTCCATTGTGGTCTTCAGTTCTGATACTGTATTTGTCATTTCTGTCTGATTCTTTTTTATTATTTCAATTTTGTTTTTTATACTTGTTATCTCTTTATTTAGGTGTTCGTAATGACTATCCATTGTTTCTCTAATTTCTTTGAACATCCTATCAATCATTATATTAAATTCTGCATCTGGTAATTTGATTATATCTGGTTCATTCAGGTCCTTCTGTGGGGATTTCTCTTGATTCATTTGGGTTGCATTTCTCTGCCTGCCCATTTTATCTGTGTATAAAAAAGTTGTGGCCACTGGAGTCCAGTGACTGTTGCCTTTGTTTTATCTAGGTGTGTTCTGTCTGCAGGCCTTCCACCCTCTCTTTCATTGCCTAGGGCAGTTGGGTATGGGCATTGCCAGTGCCAGCCCACTGACGCTGTTGCTGTGATTTCTTCCTCTCCTCTGTGGGAGGGGCTGTGTCTGGTGCCCAGCTCTACAAGCCTCAGCCTGCCTGGGCCTTTGCCTCGCCCCCACAGGTTAGATTGTGCACTGCACTCAAGCTACAAGCCTCAGCACCAAGGGTAAAGGTGAGCACCTTTGCTCAGCTGCGGACCTAGCCTGTTCCCGTGCTTCTTCCCAGCCCTCGCGGTCAGAGCCTACTCACCACAGTTTTTGGGGTTGGACGGGGCTGCTGACATGCACTCAGCTGTGAGCCTTCGCCTGTCCGAAGCTTTAGCCCTGCGCCTGTGGCCAGGGCCCACCTGCGCAGGATCACAAACTGCGGTTTATTGAGCCGGGCGTGGCTGCTGGCGTGTGCTCAGCTGCAAGCCTCTGCTCATCCAGGGCTCTAGCCCCGTCCCCTCGTTCAGAGCCAACTCACGCACACAGGATGGCACACCGCGATTTCTTCCACTGGGTGGGGCTGCTGGCATGCGCTCAGCCACGATCCTCTGCCCTTCCCTGGTCCTAGCTTTGCCCCCGTGGTCAGGGCCGGCTTGCCCAGGGTTCATGGTCACAGAGCAAATCTCTGCCCATTCCTGGCCTCCTGCTTTTCCCCTGCAGGTGGGGTTGCAGGTGGGCCCGCAGCTGCCAGACCACTTTCATGCGCCCCTCCACCCCTGCTGGGCTAGACCGAGCTCATACTGGCTGGGCCTCCTCCCCTGCCAACAGAACTGCATTTCAGCGTCCCGCCACCACCGTCCCTCCAGCAAGCCCTCAGCTGTGTGGATGGGTGCACTGCAGCTCAGACGCTAACACTCCATACTCTAATCCTGGAAGCTCCTTCCATCTAAGAAGCTCTGCTCTAAGTGCCACGGGGGAGCTTGTTTTGCTGGTTTCCTGTCTCCCTTTGCTGGTATTGCTAGTTCCAGGGGAAATATTCATTTTTGATTAGGGAAGTGACTTAGCCCAGGGGTTAGGGTGGCTGTTCCTCAGAGTGTTTCTCTCTGTGCCTTCCAGTCCACACTCTCTTCCTGCTGCTCTGGTCCTCTCCTCTGTCCCCGTTCCCTGGAGCCCTGGGTGAGTGGTTTTGTTAGAGGTTTTCTGCACTGTCCCTTTAAGAAGAATCTTGGGTCTGAGAAAACTGTCTCTTTCTCACAAACAGTATCCTCACTTGTTTCACAGCTCAATACTGTCCAAACGCCTCTCCTAGGCTCTGGGACTGTAGGCTGGGGCTTTGTTCCTGGGACCCAGGTCCCTCCCTCTCCACCAAACTCTCCTCTCGCCACACAGGTCTCTCTGGGCTGCCGTTTGCTCCGGAGAGCTGGGCAGCCCTCTTCGCGTTTTCGCTATTCCTACCAGTCTCAATGTGGCTTCTTCTGTGTTCCCTGGTTGAAGAGTTCACTTAGTTTAGTTCAAAGTTGGTTTATCCAGATGATGGTTCTTGAAATTGAGTTATAATCAATCTACTTTGGTTCTGGGAGTTGGAAGTTGGTACGTCCGCCAACTCCATCGCCATCTTGCCGTTCCCCTTGGTCTGTTTGTCTTAATGGTGCATCCCAGCACTTAGGACAGTATTTCACACCTAGTAGGTCTTTAGTAAATATTTGTTGAATAAATAAATTTATAAATATTCTAAATAAAAGCCATTCATTCATTGACTGAGTATTAGTATGAAGACAGTATGCTAACCACCTTGGAAATGCAAGCTGATCAGGACCTGCAGTGAGCACTCATACAGTCATGGTATGACCTATACAAATATATTATTTTTAAAGAGAAGAAGGGGCAATTTCTCAAGAGAGGTATAGTACATTAGGATTTCCTTTCTAAATGTTTTTATTAAGTTGAGAGGGAAAGAAAAAGAGTGAGAGAGAGAGAGAAAAAGAGAGAGAAGAACATCAATGTATTATTCCACTTATTTGCATACTCAATGAATGATCCTCACATGTGCCCTGACCAGCATGACACCTTATTCACTGAGCTACCTTGCCAGGGCATTCATTGGAATTTTTATAAGATTGCATTACAGAGCAGATTCTTCAAAATGAAGTGTACAAAAATTAAAAAGAGTTAAGATTATGTTTAATTAGGAGAAATTAGTAGAGGCCTCAAGGAGGAAGTGATATTTAAGTTGAGCTTTGAGGAAAGTTGGACTTGTCCAAGCTGAGTTGGAGAGGGTATGAGAGTGAGAGATTTTTGTAGGTGGAGGACATAGCATGGATGAAATCATACATGAACATAAGGACACATGAACAAACTGTTTGTTTTCACTGAAGTATAAGGAATATGAAGGGTAAACTTCAGGTTAATGAAATCTTTAAATGACAGAGCAGTTTGAGCACAAGATAAGTCATAAGGAGAATAGTCTGGGTCGTCATGCACAGGATGGACCAGAGGGGTCGGGGTGGGGTCAGACATAAGCAAGAAACTGTCTGCTAATAGTCCAGGCAGGAAAGCAGGCAGTGGGGCCTGGTAAAAGGTAGTCACAGTGGAAATGCAAAAGAGTCGGTGAACAAAAATGATGAGAGTCAATTTTTAAAAATAATTAATTGGATGAAATGTATGGAAGGTAAGAAAAAGGAGGAAGGAAGATAGTAGTTCAAATATTCTAATTATTTAAAAATCCCAAATCATTATTTGATTTATTTAGTTCTTTCCAAGATCTCTAATTACTTCTACACTTGAAATATAGCCATTCATTTGCTTTTTCACTCTTTATTCTCTGACATGACTGAGGCCCACAGAACTGTGGGATGAAGAAGGACCATTTCAATTTCTTACAGGGCATGTGTTGGAGGTCAAGAGTGAACAGAATAAGATAAAGAGGAACCATGTGTCATTATTAACTGCATTGCATACACAAGACCACTGAGCCTTAGAGTGACTAAGTAACTTCCCTGAACTTGTGTAGTTGGGAAGTAGCACCTTGAGGATTCAAATTCAAATTTTGACTCTCAAACATATGACCATTATCTATTAGAGATGTCTATGATTTCTCTTACCACCACATACATTTTTCTAGAGTAGCCTCTCTATGCTCACCCCTTCCTGCCCATTCTCTTCCATCAGTCAGTGACCTCTGGGAGCGCCTAACAAATGTTGTATATACAGGAGGGGCTTTGATTGAATGACATATTATGTTCTTTGAGAAAATCTAAACTACCCTGAGTATTTTCCCCTTGCTGACCCTTATAATAAAAATATACTTTAAATAAAATGATAATGTAAATATATACAGTAGAAATTAGATTCAATACAAGATAGCTTTCAAACACCATGAAATAAAATACTACAGTACTTAGAACTAGAGGCAATTAACCTAATTAGTGTACTAAATATGAAATATTAAATGAACATAATATATTACAAAAAAGTAATTGAAAAGAATGATTAACTACATTTCAAAATTGTACAAATGATACAATTATTTTATTTTATAAATGTTAAGATAACAAGAATATTGATAAGTAAATGAAATAGAAAGATGGGTTTTAGGGAATCTTATCAGTTCAATATTACCTGCTGGAACTGGGCAGGAAGCTTTGAGTATAGATTAAGTCAGTTATTTTAGGCTTGGCTAGAGAAAGGTACACTTCACCTTATACTGCACTGTAGTTTATTTTGAGCATCTTCTCCTTCTGCTAGCTTAGTAACAAAAGCAGGCTTAGGAGTTCCAGGGAGAAGTAAAGAGGCACAAGTAACTACTGGGAAGACCAAGTACAACTTACAGTGGTCTTTAAATGTGACTCAAGTTCAAATGTAAAACTAACAAAAAGAGAAAAGGTACAGAGAATAGAGATGGTACAGAGAACAGAATAGAGATGTTCTGTAAGGACAGAAATCATACTTTTTTTTGACATGTGTGGCTTAAACTAGCACAGCACCTGACCTAAAATAGTTACTTGGTGAAGAGACAGTCAATAAATAAATAAATAAATTACAGAGGGAGTCTGAGCAGAAAGGATCCTTCGACTATACAAATTTAAGCATGATCCTTCAGGGGCTCCCCATCAAGTAATAGAATTAAATTTCTATAGTGGGGAAACCAGGGTATGATCCAGCCCCTGTCTGGAATGAGGTCACACCTCTCACCATTGAGCTGGTGCCCCACAATGGAGGCCTTTGGGAGACCCCCACCATAAACTGCACACCCCTCAAAATCTCCAATCTCCCTCTAACTCCGGTCTGTCTGCTGCACTTCTGTTTCCTTGATAAGACTCCTTGAAATTATCCATGTTATCATTTGTTCCCCAGTTTTTCCATGATTATTGTATTTATGAAATATACTTTACTAGAACTCTCTGTGTGTGTCTTAGACTGTGAGATGAGTCTGACTCTTCTCTGCATAGCTGGCAATCCACATAGTCTATTGCAGATGAGATACCAGAAAAGATCTTTGAATGAAAGAAGGAACAAATTGAGAAAGAAGAGAAGAGAAAGTGTGAAGCCCAAGTAGAAAAGAAAGCTGGTTTGCCACTGGGTATGCAGAGGAGAGCTGGAATAACAGTTTCCAAATTCTATCTTCAGTGTATAAAGTTGAGTATACCTGAGACTAAAACAATTTGCTTTTTGATAAAAAGAATTAGCATTACCTGTTGATTGGTACTATGTGAGCCAAAAGAAATGGTAGTTTTATCAACTTTACTGATTTTTAATATTTTTACTTTGAAAATGTCTGATTTGTAGAAAGAATAGTACAAAGAGTTCTCATATACTCAATTCTCTAAATGTTAGCATTTACCACTTTTTCTACTGAATAACTTAAAAGCAAATCTCAGAGTGTAAGCCCCTTTACCTCTAAGTATTTCTGTCTGTGTTTCATAAAAACAAGAGAAGTTCTGTTAATTATACTGCAGTACAATCAACAAATCAGAAGCCAAAAACTGAGACAATACTATTGTCTAATCTATAGATTTTTATTCAGATTTTGCCAAATGTTCTAACATCTTTTATAAGAAAGAAAATTCAAAGTTATGTGCATCATTCAGGTCGCTTTATCTCTAGTCTTCTTTAATCTGGAATCGTGTTTGAGTCTTCTTTGTATTTCTTGACACTGGCTTTTTTTCTTTTTTTTTTTTAGAGCAAGCCAATTATCTTATAGAATGTCCCTCATTTTGCGTTGGTCTGTTTCATCCTAAATTTAGATTCAGGCTTTGTGTTTTTGGCAAGTGTATCACAAAAGTGATGCTAAATTCTTCTCAGTGCTTCATGTCAGGAAGCACAAACTAGATTTGTGCATTTGCTGGTGATGTTACCTTTGATCACTTGGTTAAGGGGAGATTTATCATGTTTGTTCTCTTTCAAGTTCCTATTTTACCCTTTTTAATGAATAACTATTTTGTAAAGAGATACTATGAGGTTACAGAAATAATTCTCCTGAAACTTTCACCCTATCCATTTAGTGTCCATTAATGGTACTTCTTTGAATCAGTTATTATGTTGGTGGTTGACAAATGGTGATATTCTTATTTTATGATTTCTTTCATGTTTATTAGTTGCCTTTCTACTGTAAAGAAAGCTTTTTCTTCTCACCCATTTGGTTATGTATTCATATTAGCATGAACTCATGAGAGTTTTACCCTATTCAGTAAGTTAAAACTTTTTACTTTCATTATTTATTTTGATTCTCACTTGGTCCCAGATTTGCTGATAGGAGTCAACCAAGCTGCCTCCTGAGTTTCACTGGTTTTTAATCTATTTTCAAGCGGCTCTCTTTACGTCATGCATTTTATCTCACACTTTGATCTCATTGTTCTCTTTGTAGGAGTACTCTTTAAAACCTTATCGTAGACGATTTTATTCTTCGTAATCAAATTTTACATAGAGCAAATCCCAGTATCCATTCATGACCGTGATTGAGTCAAAGAACAGCAGTTAAATTGTTTTAAAGTAAACCTGTATTTTGTTGTTTTTTCTAACTACAGTACTCCTTTATTAATCATTTTATTTGTAGATTCAGAAATGGTTCAATTTGCAAAACATTTTAGTGTCTGTCAACGTAAGTAAAATGAAATAGAAAGTTGAAAACATTATCTGGATCATTACAATTAAACTTTTTTTCTTTCTGTGGTAAAAGTATTAACTTTCTGCTTTTTTTCCCCTTTCTTTAACTCAATCTGAGAATTTATTCAGTTATATCCAAATAACTGAAAGCCTCTAGATCCTGTTTAGCCAAATTGAAGCCCTATTTTTATAATTAGTTCAAGACAAAGTACTGCATTATTATACATATATATCATGTTATTTCTTTTTATTTATTTTTTCCTGAGCAGTGAGAGAGAGGGAGAGACAGACAGGAACAGATAGGAAGGGAGAGAGATGAGAAGCATCAACTCATAGTTGTGGCACCTTAGTTGTTCATTGATTGCTTTCTCATATGTGCCTTCACCAGGGGGCTCAGAGACTCCTTTCTTCAAGCCAGAAACCTTGAGTTTCAAGCCAGTGACTTTTGGGCTCAAGCCAGCAACCATGGGGTCATGTCTGTGATCCCACACTCAAGCTGGCAACCCTGTGCTCAAGCCAGCAACCTTGGGGTTTCAAATCTCGGGCCTCAGCATCCCAAACCAATGCTCTATCCACTGTACCACTTCCTGGTCAGGCTCATGTTATTTCTTTTTTTTTTTAAAGGTGACCGGGCTTGGGTTCCCAAAGGCCTGAGTCTTTATTTATTTATTTATTTATTTAAATTTCTTTTTATTTATTCACTTTAGAGAGGAGACACAGAGTGAAAGAGAGGGAGAGAGAGAGAGAAAGAGAGAAAGGAGGGAGGAGCTGGAAGCATCAACTCCCATATATGCCTTGACCAGACCAGTGCAGGGTTTTGAACTGGTGACCTCAATGTTCCCAGGTCAACGCTTTATCCACTGCGCCACCACAGGTCAGGCCATGTTATTTCTTGATGCTACAAAATATCTTACCTAAAAATCTTTTATTTTTAACTATAATTAATTTTTTTTAAATTCTCTTTACAAATGATGAAAGAGTCAAAGCAAATTTTTTTTTTTTTTTAAGAGAGAGGAGGGGACATTGAGAGACAGACTCCCACATACACTCCAACTAGAATCCACCCAGCAACCCCCTTCTTGGGCTGGTCCTCAAATTAGCCAAGCTGTCCTCAGCACTAAGGCTGACACTTGAACCAAATGAGCCACTGACTTGGGAGGGAGAGAGCAAAGGGGGAGATAGAGGGGAAGAGAAGCTGATGGTTGCTTCTCATGTTTGCCCTGACCAGGGATCAAAACCGGGACTTTTGCATACTGGGCCAGGGCCTAAATTTTTTTTAAAATTTCCCATTGATTTAAGAGAGAGAAAGGGAGAGAGAGAGAGAGAGATAGGCATCAACTTACTGTTTCACGTAGGCATGTGCTGATTGGTTGCTTCTCATATGTGCCCTGACCAGGGATTGAATCTGCAACCTCAGCGTGTGGGGACAATGCTCTGTCCACTGAGCCACCTGGCCAACATCAGCAAATATTTAGTTATCATATTAGTCATTGTAGTATCTGGCATATACATTTTTTAATTGAATTTATTGTGGTGACGTTTGTTAACATAATTATACAGGTTTCAGGTGCCCAATTCTACAAATCTTTGTACGCTTTCTGCTTTATTTTTAGGATATATATATGGCTCCAGAGGGGCAGTGGTGAATGAAAGGGGATTGGTAGGTGGTATGCATAGAGTTGCCTGAAGTCTCTACTGATAACATGTAAAGTATAATTATTCAATTAGTCTTATTTTGCCTATATAAATAAATTTGCCTACATATAGACACAGTTACAAATATAGGATTTCAAGGTTTTTAAGGCTGATTTTGATTAAGACATGAGACACCTTAACCAGTGTAATGGAAAAAATGCCTTTCCTTTGTGAACATTTTTTCAAACATCAGACTTTTTAGACACTATATCAAACAAATATGCAACTCTAGCTGATACATGTATAAAATGGGTGGCTATTGGTCCTCCATAAAAGTCCTCTAACTAGGAACCCTGGTGTGGTGGCAAAGGTCTGTCATTGCCAGCCACGACCCCCAAGGACTGATACCATAATTGATCCAACTGAAAGTATGGAGGAATTCTTGCAGAATGCAATTCCCCAAATATTCATTGGCCACAATTGTATGTTAACGGTTGTTGTGAACTTAGCTGACATGTTTACTTGTTGTTTTGCGGCTTTGCAAACTTCCACAGACATGCATCATGACGTATGCCCCACCTGCTTCCCCTGACTGGCAGAGGCCTTGCTCCTTTTGCTGGAGCACCATGTCTGCGACTTTAAGAAGTTCAGAGAGTGGCAACCAGGAAAAAGGCGGCAAGGCACCCTCCTGCTTGCACAGTTGCAGTCCTGTCTGTGCTCATGTCTGGCCTATCATATACCATTACAGTTGATCAAGCTTAAGAAACAAACTCAAGTTTTCAAGCCGAGCAGTCACTGGCGTACATTTATGGATCGTGTTCTCATTGCAATACATACAGTTCCCAGGGGAGAGAATAAGCAGCACACGTAATGTATCTGCTGTTTCCCTTCAATAGAAGTTTTGCATAAAACAGAAATGCCACAGTCCTTAAACAATACGAGTGCCTGTCATGCACATGGCAACCAGAAGGTGGCATGGTCTTAACATTGACCAGGGTCTGTCAGCAGCACTGATGAAGCCAAGCCGATTTACTGTGTTTGTGAAAATAAGGGCTTCTTGCGCTGTGTACTTTCACGTATGTGTTTCTGTCCGCATTACACGCACCAGAACCACTTCCTATGCCTAGAAACAGGACTCTGCATATTTCCATCCTCTTTATACCTCTCCTTATTTTTAAATTAATATTGTTTTGCTTTATGTTTAGGAAGAATAAAATATTATCCTATTCTTATCTCCCTGTTAAAATCACTTGGTTAATGAATTCTAAATGGAGCCTCATGCTTTGAGTCTTGCTTACATCTTATTTGTGTCCTGTTTCCATCATATGAAGATCTTAATTTTATGTTCGTTCATAAAAAGAATTTTGTTCAAACAGCAATTCGTTCTTTGGTAAAAATTAGCAAAAGGAATTACTCACCTGAAGTGACATGTATGTGTATAATTTGAAAAGGCACCCTAAATTTTAGGAGTGTAAACATTACATTTATGTCTCAGATTCAATTTTAAAGAAAGGAATTGGCCATGAAATTCACTAGTATTTATCTTTTATTGAAAGAAAAGAGACATACATGCTTTTGTTTTTTATGAAACTGGTTTATTTTTAAATGAGTCATCAGCCTTAATAGTAAAACAAGCACTGTTTAAATAAGTCAGCAATATTTTATAACCACCTGTGGATAGTGGCAAATGGTCACCAGTTCAATACTCATAGAAGTACCCTTCTCCACAGGCTAAGTGAACTCTTTGAGGACAGTTGCCCTTCATTATGTGAATAAACAAATGCACATTTTCTTAATGTGCATTTTTTTTTTTTTTACTTATTATTTCTTCCCTGGTCATTTAGATGGGAAGCCTCAATTGAAAATGACCTTCTGATTTCCCATATTCTTCTGTACAGCTCTCTTATTATCCTTCTGTGCTTCCACTTGCGTACCCTTCCCACAGATGCGAATTTCCCTCGAAGCTGTTCCTCTGACTTGGCCTTCCAGGCATCCCCTCCTTCTGTCCCACCATCTGGCAGCCTCCTTGCCGGACTCGATTCTTCCCCTCTTCTTCCAATTCTGCCTGTCATGATGCTTATTGGGAGCTGTGGCTCTCTCTGTCTGGAAAGCTTACTTAGCCCTGACGTAATAAGCAGCATCTAAAATTAATTGAGCTGAATTATCATCCAGTCTGTGGAGTCCAGATAGCAGCACAGAGGGATATATGTACTGTATAAAATAATAGCATAAATCCTGAAGCAACAACTCATTGCTGTGAGCATCGCATCTAACTAAGCTCCTCTCCACATGCAAACACAAATCACCCATATGGATAAAGAGGGTCAAAAGGCACAAACTTTCAGTTATAAAATAAGTAAGTCATGGGGATGTAATGTACAGCGTAGTGATTACAGTTAATATTGTATTGCATATTTGAAAGTTGGGAAGAGAGATCTTAAAAAGTTCTCATCACAAGATTAAAAAAAGGTGTAACTATACATGGTGATGGATGTTAGCTAACAAGACTTATGGTGGCCTGACCAGGCGGTGGCGCAGTGAATAGAACATGGGGCTGGAATGTGGAAGACCCAGGTTTGAGACCCCGAGGTTGCCAGCTTGAGCGCGGGCCCATCTGGTTTGAGCAAGACTCACCAGCTTGAGCCCAGGGTTGCTGGCTTGAGCAAGGGGTTACTCAGTCTGCTGAAGGCCCGCGGTCAAGGCAAATATGAGAAAGCAATCAATGAGCAACTAAGGAGCGCAGCAAAGAGTTGTTTCTCATCTCTCTCCCTTCCTATCTGTCTGTCCCTCTCTTTGACTCTCTCTGTCTCTGCCATACACACACACACACACACACACACACACACACACACACACCTAAAATAATTTTAAAATAACATTGTGGTGATCATTTTACAGCATATACAAATATTGAATCATTACATTGTACACCTGAAAATAATATAATGTTATGTGTAACCAGATTCTAGATATTTCTCTCCTCAGGGTATGGAGAAAATAGACTTAAGTGGAGCCAAGTGGTTGAAAGCTGCAAGTCCAGCAGCTATTTCATTTTTGGCCACTTTTTTAAACCTATTTTACATATAAACAGATTAAAATGTCAGAGAGCCCAAAGGTTTTATCTCATATTTTCTAACCTCAACCCATCACACATTAGATTCAATGTGATGGCATTTTCTACTTCTCAGGTTCTATTTCTATTCAGGCCATTAAGAAGAGCAATGGAAGCTTAACCTCAGACTGGCTCTATGACATTCTGACTCTCCTCTCAAGAGCCTGGGGTATTCTAGCATATGCCCATTCTGGCATAGATCAGAGAACAGCAGCTCAGGGGATGCCATATGGCCAAGAGCCGGTATGCTACACTGGGGCATGCTGGGGCTTCAGGTACCTCCCGCCAGGTTTAGATCTGGTCTTGGCCTCAAGGGCCAGAATTGGATCCCAAGGGATCTTTGGGGGATGAAAGTCCATTCTATGAAAGGCTGAGAATAGTTATTTCAACCTGGAAATATTTCAAGAATTTATGTTAATTCAGCTGAATTGTCATTCTTTTATGTAAATCATGAATTACAGCCTTTTTCTGCTCTAGGATGAGCTGTGAAGAGTATTTACTTAAAATTCTTTTTTTTAAAATTTAAATATAGTTGGTATTCACTCTTATTTTGGTTACATTTGTTTTAGGTGTACAATATAGTGATTTGACATTTTTATACCTTAATATGTGACCATTCCACTAATTCTAGTAATCATCTATCACCGTGCAAACAATATTATTGACTATATTCCTCTTCACCTTTTCATCCATTCACTCACTCCACTCTTTTGGCAACCATCCTTTTGGTTCCTGTTTCTATGAGCCTGTTTTTGTTTTTATTAAGGCAGAAGGGAGACAATTCCCCAGTTTTCTCGCATAGTGTAAAGCCAGTAGTCAAGGTCACCATCACAGCAGCCTGACCCGTGCAGGTTCCCATTAGATTCGAACAGTTGATAATGAAACAACGGAGCCAAAAACTGGTGAGCCATCAGCTTTAATTCTAGCTTGCACCCGGCGGGCAAGTAGAAACACACACTGGACTCCAAAACCCACACATTCAGTGCTCACAAAGCTACTGACTTATCCGAGTTTCCTAAAATCAAAGGTTTCTAGCTCACCAGACTTATTCACCTCTGTTTCCCATCTCCTCCAGCACAAACTCTTAACAAACTGGCTTCTTCCTCAGCACTCTGCCATCTCGGCTGCTTCTCCTGGCCTTCACGTGGCCTTACTCTGCTCTCCTCTCTTCTACCTCAGGAGCCAAGCACCAAGAGAGAGAGAGAGCAAGCTCCCGGACTGCCCCAGTTTATAGCATAGAAAATCCACACCCTTAATCCAATCTACAGACAAGAAAGTCTCTGACACAAAGCCACCCATCTGAAGCATAATGGGATTCCTCAAGAGAATGCACCACCCTACATTATCCAATCAGTCAAGGGTGTGGGGAAGAGCTTACTCTTAAACTAAGCCTTAGGCTATAACAACCCGGCCTGCTTACATTACAGCCTTTCCCCCATACCCATCCCAAGCATAAGGGCAAATAATATCAACTGGGTGACGGGCTTCCATGCGGGCAGCGCCATCTTTAACAAAGTGAGCATATTATATTTTATCTGCCCAACAGATGCATAACTCCTATTAAGCGAAGAATAAAGTTTTAGGATTCGCTTCCTAACAAACAATGTGTTCTCAATAATTTTTAAGTGAACAAATAAATTCTCAGGTTTATCAATTTAAAGATGGAGGTGAAATTTCATCCTAAAGCTTCCTTTCTGCTACTCCTTTTCTCTTCCCCTCAATCTTGTAGATTCTGACTTTCTGTTTGTCTCGTGTCTGCACCAGCAGTCACCAACCAACTTTTTGGGGAATGAATTGGGATATGGGACTCTGGCTCACAACAAAGGTCAATTAAGGTATTGTAAAGCCAGTAGCCAAGGCCACCATCACAGCAGCCTGACCCACGCAGGTTCGCATTAGATTTGAACAGTCGGCAATGGAACACTGGAGCCACAAACTGGTGAGCCATCAGCTTTAATCCTAGCTTGCACCCGGCAGGCAAGCAAAAACACACACTGGGCTCCAAAACCCACACATTCAGGGCTCACAAAGCTACTGACTTATCCGAGTTTCCTAGAATCAAAGCTTTCCAGCTCACCAGACTTATTCACCTCTGTTTCCCATCTCCTCCTGCACAAACTCTTAACAAACTGGCTTCTTCCTCAGCACTCTGCCATCTCGGCTGCTTCTCTCCTCCACGTGGCCTTAATCTGCTCTCTTCTCTAACACTAACCTCAGGAACTCAGGAACCAAGAGAGAGAGAGAGCTGGCTACCGGTCTGCCCACTTTATAATGTAGAATCCAAACCCTTAATCCAATTATACAAACAAGGAAGTCTGATACAAAGTCACCCATCTGAGGCATAATGGGATTCCTCCCTACATCACCACCCTACATCATCCAATCAATCAAGGGCGTGGAGAAGAGCTTACTCTTAAAGCTAAGCCTTAGGCTATAATGACCTGGCCTGCTTACATTACAGCCTTTCCCCCATATCCATCCCAAGCATAAGGGCAAATAATATCACCTGGGTGACGGGCTTCCATGTGGGCAGCACCATCTTTAACAAAGTGAGCATAATATATTTTATCTGCCAAACAATCCACCCCTATGCTCACTTTACTACCCACAATTTACACCACCGGTATCCCTGTACAAGGAAATTAGGCACATTACACAAATTACAACATGACAAATCATACAATTTCAAAAATTACAAAGGTACACACATTTCACCAGTCTCTGAGCACTTTGCCGAAAGCGCAAAATGTCCTCGGCCTTCTTCCTTGCCGTTTGAAAGGCTTCCCTGGGTAGGAAGGCCTCCAGCAAAGCCATCACCACCCCCATCAGGGTATTTCACATTGTCCAAAATTCGTAAGTTCATTCAACAAAGGAGCTTGTGCTCACTCGGGTCGTAGTCCAGGAAATCAGTCCACACACATAGGGCTTTAGCCTCCCCCCTCATTCCTGCCATCCTGGCAGCTCATACACTGTCCCAAAAAGGAGCACGTGGCCATGGCAGTCAGAATTTCCATCTCTGCTCTGGGGAGCATGCTGGCATCCACCCCTATGTCCCAAAATCGCAGACCTACCAGCAGCGTAGCTACTCCTTGCTGCTGGGCTCTCACCTTCTGGAGACTGCAGATTGCAACTCCAGCTTGATTCTCCTCATCCTCCAAAGAGGAACTGAAAACACCAGCTTCTGCTGCTGGGCTTGATCTCCAGGCCACTGCTGCCTTCTGCTCAGCAGGCCTTGGAGCTCCAACCCCGGCCTCAGCCCCAGTCCTGGCCTCAGCTCCGGCCCCGGCCTCAGGCCCGGCCTCATGCCGCTGCTGGCTCTCCACAACATCCAGGGCAATCTCCAACTCACAAACCTGTGATTCCTTCTCCAGCGTCTGCTCCATTTCCAGGTGAATCTCGCAAACCTGGTCAGCCTCCTCCTCCAGCTCTTCCTTCAGCTCCAGGGTCAGCATCTGTTTCTCCCACGTTTCCTCCAGCTCCTTCCGCTGCTCGGCCTGCAGGTCCTGGGCAGCCTCTTCCATAGAGCTCTCGGTTTCCTCACGCATGGCTGTAAAAGTCAGCCAGCCTACAGTCCCCCAAAAAACAGCTATGGGAAACCAAAACAGCAACCAGTCCTCTACTCCACCACTCAAAGGTGGTGGTGGCTCCATGCCGAACTGTATCAAATCCTGCCGACTACGCCAAATGTAAAGCCAGTAGCCAAGGCCACCATCACAGCAGCCTGACCCACGCAGGTTCGCATTAGATTTGAACAGTCGGCAATGGAACACTGGAGCCACAAACTGGTGAGCCATCAGCTTTAATCCTAGCTTGCACCCGGCAGGCAAGCAAAAACACACACTGGGCTCCAAAACCCACACATTCAGGGCTCACAAAGCTACTGACTTATCCGAGTTTCCTAGAATCAAAGCTTTCCAGCTCACCAGACTTATTCACCTCTGTTTCCCATCTCCTCCTGCACAAACTCTTAACAAACTGGCTTCTTCCTCAGCACTCTGCCATCTCGGCTGCTTCTCTCCTCCACGTGGCCTTAATCTGCTCTCTTCTCTAACACTAACCTCAGGAACTCAGGAACCAAGAGAGAGAGAGAGCTGGCTACCGGTCTGCCCACTTTATAATGTAGAATCCAAACCCTTAATCCAATTATACAAACAAGGAAGTCTGATACAAAGTCACCCATCTGAGGCATAATGGGATTCCTCCCTACATCACCACCCTACATCATCCAATCAATCAAGGGCGTGGAGAAGAGCTTACTCTTAAAGCTAAGCCTTAGGCTATAATGACCTGGCCTGCTTACATTACAGCCTTTCCCCCATATCCATCCCAAGCATAAGGGCAAATAATATCACCTGGGTGACGGGCTTCCATGTGGGCAGCACCATCTTTAACAAAGTGAGCATAATATATTTTATCTGCCAAACAGGTATCATATTGCTTTTTCCAAAATAAAGCTTAACCATTCAAATCAAGTAATTTTAAACATCAGTATAGCTTAATACAACCAATTATATAAGGGTAAACCAAAGAAGGCAAAGCTATATAGAAAGAAACATATCAGAATGAAATAAAAAATAGAAAAATATGACGATAAGAAAGCCAGAAAAAGACAGAGAAAATGGACTGAGGTAACTACTGAAGAAAAACATGATTATAAGGCCAGTGATTTTTTAAATTTTAAAATATTATTTTTGTCTTATTTTTTACAGTTTTATTGAGGCATAACTGACATATAACATTGTATTAGTTTTAGGGGCACAGCATAATGATCGACATACTTATAAATTGTGAAATGATTGCCACAATAAATTTAATTAACATCTATAACCACCAGAAATTAATTTTTTTAAGGATTGCTTTACACTCTGGGCTTGAGCCCTCTCACTTATAAATGTGTACTTTCTTCTGAAAACTGTTGTGGAGATTATATGAGTTGATAGGTGAAAATGCCTTGGATTGGCCAGTAGCACATGGTAAGTCCTCATAAAGGTTAGCTGCTATTTTTGTCTCTTGCAGGCAAATCAATATCATAAAAACATCAAATCTTTATCCATTTTGAGTTTGTTTTTGTGAATGGTGTAAGTTGATGGTCTAGTTTCATTTTTTTGCAGGTAGATGTCCAATTTTCCCAACACCATTTGTTAAAGAGGCTGTCTTTACTCCATTGTATGTTCTTTCCTCTTTTGTCAAATATCAGTTGTCCATAAAGATGTGGGTTTATTTCTGGGTTCTCTGTTCTGTTCATTGATCTATGTGCCTGTTCTTATGCTAGTACCAGGCTGTCTTAAGTACAGTGGCCTTGTAGTATACCTTGATATTCAGAAGTGTGATACCTCCTGCTTTATTTTTTCTTTTTAAGATTGCTGAGGCTATTCGTATTCTTTTTTGGAATATGTGTTCTATATCTTTGAAGAATGTCATTGGTATTTTAATTGGTATTGCATTGAATTTATAAATTGCTTTGGGCAATATAAACATTTTAATGATGTTTATTCTTCCTAGCCATGAGCATGGTATATGCTTCCACTTGTTTGTATCTTTCTTGATTTCTTTTATCAATGTTTTATAATTTTCCGAGTACAAGTCCTTAACCTCCTTGGTTAAATTTACTCCTAGGTACTGTATTTTTTTTGTTGCAATAGTGAAGGGGATTGTTTCCTTAATTTCTTTTGCAGACAGTTCATTGTTGGTATATAAAAATGCCTCTGGTTTCTGAGCATTAATTTTATATCCTGCCACCTTGCTGAGTTCATTTATCAGGTCCAGTAGTTTTTTGACTGAGACTTTAGGATTTTCTATATACAATATCATATCATCTGCAAATAATGACACCATATAGCACTGTTCGAAAAGAAGAAATGCGCCCCCATGTTCGTGGCAGCATTGTTCACAATAACAAAGATCTGGAAACAGACCAAGTGTCCGCCAGAGGATGAGTGGATTAAAAAGCTTTGGTACATATATACTATGGAATACTACTCAGCCATAAGAAATGATGACATTGGAACATTTACAACAAAATGGATAAACCTTGATAACATTATACAGAGTGAAATAAGTAAAAGAGAAAAAAACTGAGAACAGCATAATTTCATACATAGGTGGGACATAAAAGCGAGACTATGAGATATGGACAAGAGTGTAGTGGTTACGGGGTGGAGGGAGGGAGGAGAGGATGGGATAGGGAGGAGTAGAGGGGCACAAAGAAAACCAGATAGAAGGTGACAGAGGACAATTTGACTTTGGGTGATGGGTATGAACATAATTGAATGATAAGATAACCTGGAGATGTTTTCTTTGAACATATGTACCCTGATTTATTAATGTCACCTCATTAAAATTAATAAAACAAACAAATAAACAAAAAAACCCCATCAAATCTTTACAAGTTAATTTTTAACAACAAATTCACTTTCAGATTTAACAAAATTGTAACAAAGATCCCAGTGGGTCCTCACTGAGTCTGTTGGTTAGAGTATTATTCCAAAACGCCAAGGTTGCCAGTTTGATCCCTGGCATAGCACATATAAGAATCAACCAATGAATGCATAGATAAGTGGAACAACAAATTGATGTTTTCTCTCTCTCTCTCAAATCAATTAATAAATTTAAAAAATTTTAAAAAGATCCCAGTGAGATTTGGGGTGGAGATAAATTAATAAAAGTATTGAATTAATCTAAAAGAACAAAAATAATTAAGAACATTTCAAAAAAGAAAAATGATTCAGGGGATTTTTTTACTTGCTCTGAGGCAAAACTAATTAAACAGAAGCAGTAGAGGAATGAGCCACAGAAAAGGAGCACATTGCATGTGCAGTCTTTCAGTAGACTAAGTAGGACTTTTTTTGCAGTAAGGATGCACCACATATCAAATGCTGTTTTAAAAATACCTACTTGGAACTAACTTGGTGCCCTTTTTTGGTCACTTGCTATATACTAAGCATCATATGAAGCCTCATGTCTCCACAACACAGTGGGGTAGAAATCAAGCCTCTCAGTTTGGAGGTGAAAAGATAGAGCTTTCTGATGATGACGCACTCTTGTTTCAGTTGGAAGTCCCACCTGATTTTGCTCTCATATAGATTTTCATTTGCTGGATGAAACCATTTTAGTTACTATAGGGGGTCCTCTGGTTACGGCAGTCTTGACATGCGTTGTTTCGAGTTTAGACACTCCCTCCCATAAGGACTTAAAAAGTTTGAGACGTGAGTGTTCCATCTTATGCCATGAGTGTCGTACTTACTGACTACGTGGGTGAGCTGGTTTGATTGCGCGTGGTGGAAAAATACGCAGTGACGCACATATGAGTGTTCATATGCTACTTTAGCCTGTTAACAACACAAGTGTTCTGTTCGTGTTGCTTTGTTTGGCAGTGTTTTGGCCCTTATCATGGCTTCTAAATGAAAGTCAGAGTCTTCAGAGGGTGGTGTTTCGAAGAAGAGGAAAGCCATCATAATGAGAATGAAATTAGACATTGTAAAGTGATCAGAAAAAGGAGAATCAGCAATGAACATTGGTCACGTGCTAGGCCTTAGCTGCTCTACTGCAGCCACAATTATGAAGGATAAAGACTGTATCCCAGAGAGAGTAAAGGGAGCAGCCCCTATGCAATCGACTGTGATTACTAAACAGTGAAGCGGCACAATGACTGAGATGGGAAGATTGCTCGTTTTGTGTCTGGAAGACCAGCATCAGCAGCATGTACCAGTTAGTCTAATGTTGATTCAGAACAAGGTAAGTGATTGTCTGAGGCAATAAAAAGTGAAAAGGGGGAAGGGAGTGAGGAGTTTGTGGCCAGTACGGGTTGGTTCGTGAGTTTCAAAGCTCATGCCAACTTGCATAACCTTCAGGTGCAAGGTGAAGCTGCTAGTGGGGATGAGAAAGCAGCAAGATAATTTCTTAATAGTTAGGCTGAATTCATTGAAGAGAGGGGTTACTGTGCTAAACAAGTGTTTAATGTGGATGAGAAAGGCCTTTTGTGGGAGCATATGCCTGACAGGACCTACATCACCAAGGAGGAGAAAACAGCACCGGGTCATAAAGCTGGCAAGGAGAGACCTACTTTGCTTTTTGAGGAGAATGCTGCAGGTGACTTCAAACTCAAGCTTATTTTGGTGTATGAGGCAGAGAATGCAAAGGCACTAAAGGACATTTGGAAGGGCTAAATGCCTGTTGTCCGGAGGTCTAACAAGAAGCCATGGGTGATGCTTCAGAGTTTTGAGGAGTGGTTTTCCAGCCATTTTGTGCCAGCAGTGAAGGACTACTATGTTAGCAAGAGCTACCTTTTCAGGTATTGCTAAGGCTGGACAATGCCCCTGGTCACCCTGCCCACTTGAGTGACTTTAACCCTAATGCCAAGGTGGTTTACCTTCCATCTAATACCATTGCCCATGGACCAAGGTGTCATTGCCTCTTTCAAGGCATAGTGCCTCAGGAGGACATTTGCTATGGCCCTTAACGCAAATGAGAAAGACAAGAACCTGACATTCAAAGACTTCTGAAAGTCTTATAACATTTACAATGCTGTACAAAACATTGCTTTTGCCTGGGATAAAGTTAGGTGAACAAACTTAAATGATGTGTGAAAGAACTGTGTCCCCAATTTGTGTATAACTTCCATGACTCTGAGGAGTCAGTGGAGGCTGTAACAGAGAAGGTTGTTGCCATGGGCAAACAGCTTAATTTGGAGGTGGAGGCTGAGGATGTCACGAAACTACTGGCATCACGTGGAGAGGAGATGCCTGCTGAGGTCCTCATTCAGCTGGAGAAGCAGCTGATTGAAGAGGAAGAGATAGAAATCTTAGAACCCAAGAGATTTACTACCAAGGGTTTGGATAAAAGGTTTTTCTATGGTAGAGGATGAGTTGGCAAAATTTCAGTCTGAGGACCCCAGTGATGACAGATTGAGTAAGGTCTACAGAGCTGTTACGAATGCCTTGCAATGCTACAGGCAGATTTTGGAAGAGAAAAAGTCATCAAGAGAGGCCTGCAACAGATTTCGTACCCTCTTCATCAGCTGCTTCTCAAGATGAAACACCTGTAGTACAGGTAGAATCTCCAGCGTCTCCTGCATGTTCCTTAGACAATCCTGATTCACTGGACCCAGTATCTCCAACACCTTCTGCAGGTTCTACTGCCTCTCCAGCTTCTTCCTCCCAATAAGTCACTCCCTCCCACCTTGTAATACCCCTTTTAGTGTGCAAGCCAACCATAGGAATGAAGATAAAGGATCTTTTTTACACTCACCGTTTTTCATTTTTTTCTGTTACTACAGTACAGTGTACAGTACAGTATGTTTATGTCCTTTTTCTTTTTCTGTGACTTAGTTGTGTTTTCATGTTCTAGTTTATGATTTTATAACTGTATTTGGATAGGTAAGTGACAAAATTCAGGTTACATGACTGTTGTAAGAATGAAACTGTGTCGTAACTCGAGGACCCCATGTGCACAACTAACAGTATGAACCATAAGTCTAAAATGGATTGAAGAATTAGATATAAAATGTAAAACCAAGAAAAGCTAGATGAAAATATAAATGGCTATTTAATTTAACTAAGGTATGTAAAGAGGCTTTTAATAAATCACTTCTCTTCCCAGATTTATTGAGATATTATTGGCCTACAACATGTGTAAGTTTAAGATATACAATGTGATACTTTGATAACTGTATATATTGCAAAATAATTTCTACAATAAGGTTAATTAATGCTTCTCCTTGCTAATTACCATTTTTGTAAAAGGCTTTTAAGCATAAAAGAAAGGAAAGCAAAATTGATAAGGTATGATAAGTTTAAAAAGAAACTTACATATGCAAAAAGCTACAAAAAGAAATCAAAAGGCCATTGACAAATTGGAAGAAATATGTGCTGCAAATTTAACAGACACAGGACCATTATCCTGAATGTATAAGGCGAGTTTTCAGTTAGAGAAATCTTCAGTGTAACAATAGAAATGTAGGTAACAAATATTAACAATTGAGAAACAAATGAAGTAATACAGTAGGCAGTAAATATATGAAAATATAAAAAAGATTTAGCCTCATGAATAATCAAACAAATACAAATGAAACAAAATTTTTAACTTTCCAATTTATTTTTTTTATTTTCTGTTGCATGAGGTTTTAGAACTTTTTCTCTATATTTCTGCATCGCTGATTCCAAATCTGAAATACATTTTTTGGTGCATGCTCTAGTTTTTATGCAATTTTAAATTCTTTTTGTTACAGTTAATGGCATGCATTGGTTTTTAAATTGGAGTTAAAGGGGGACAACTCTTGGATTGAACATAACCACAAGGCAATTAATGTTTTACAAATATCATTTTGATATAATTGTAGTTCTTTTAAAATTATTATCTGATAAAAAAAAACACCCTCTTATTTTGTTTTCAGATTGAATCATGGCTTGTTCGAGTAGGCGTAAATGTAAAAATAGTCGTGACACCTTCTCTTATATATGTGGCTATTACACACTTCAACGTCAAAGGTGCAATATTTCATCATTTGTGACACATGCATCTATTGCCTATTTTCAAGTTCCCCTTGGCGATCAAGACAAGAATTGGGCTCCTCATATTGTGTGTCATAATTGTAAGGCAATGCTTTATGACTGGACAAAAGGAAAACACAAAGGAATGTCTTTTGGTATTCCCATAGTTTGGAGTGAACCTAAGGACCACCGCAGTGACTGCTATTTCTGTCTGATCCATACAAAGGGCATCGGCAAGAAAAAATAGCATATGATCGCATATCCTAATATTCTTACAGCAATACAACCTATCCATACTCTGAGACACTCCTGGTTCCAGTTTTCAATGGTTTGATTTCTTCTAAGGACGAAGAAAGTGGACATGGTGATCAACTGTATTTTGATAAGATGCATGAGAAAACGGCTGTAGAATCTGAAGGGTCTTCTTCTGATGCCAAGCAGTCATTTACCCCTCAGCAGTTTAGCCAACCCGAATTGCATGACTTAGTAAGAGATTTGGGCCTATCAAAGAAAGAAGCTGAGTTATTAGCCTCCAGGCCTCAAGAAAAGAATGTATTTCACCTGCCAGCTAAAGTATCCCACTTCAAGAAGTGTGAACAAATTTTCGTGGATTTTTATTCCGAAGACAAACACTTTGTTTATTGTCATGATATCAGTAGTCTTCTCAGCCAGCTAGGTGTTACCACTTACAGTCCAACAGAATGGCGGCTATTTCTTGCCAGTTCTAAACGAAGTCTGAAATAACTTCTACACAACAGTAATGTTTATGCAGCGGTTCCAATTGGTTATTTAACTCATCTGTGAAAAGATTGTAATGACATAAAAATTGTCCTCGACTTACTGAAGTATGAGGAACATAACTGGATCATTTATCTGGATCTTAAATTGGTAAATGTCCTGCTAGGACAACCGAGAGGTTTTATGAAGTATCCTTACTTTCTGTGTTTGTGGGACAGCTGAACTTGGGAGAAACACTGAACACAGAAGGAGTGTCCAAAATGTGAAGCTGTGGAAGTAGCAATGCAAAATATTGTGAATCAACCTGTAGTTCATTGAGACAGGATAGTTTTTCCCGACTTCACGTCAAACTTGGCTTAATGAAGCAGTTTGTTCAGGATTTGAATAGAGAAAGTGAATGCTTTCAACATATTATTTCTGTTTTTTCTGCCTTGTCTTTTGAGAAGATAAAAGCAGGTGTATTCAATAGACCTCAAATTCAAACCCTCATACATGATGAAGAATTTTCCAGGAAGATGAATAAGGAGGAGAAAGCAGCATGGCAGTCTTTTGTGGCAGTTACAAAGAACTTCCTTGGCAACAAAAAGCAGAAAACTATGAACTTCTGGTTCAAAGGATGCTGCTGGCTTTCCATGACATTGGATGTAACATGAGCATTAAGATTCACTTTCTGAACAGTCATCTTGATAAGTTTCCTGAAAATCTTGGAGCTGTTAGTGATGAGCAGACTACTGCTGGAGCATCAAACAAGATTGTCCTCAACAAGTACACAAACGCAAGAGCTACAAATGCAATTTTTTGCCTGAATAGAATTTAAATAAGTTTTGCACAAATTTTGTGATTAAAATAACTGTTTTAATAGAAAATAACTGTTTTTTGTAGAAAAATTCTGATGCAAGTATGTCTTTTAGTGTATTTTATATAAATTATTATATTTTCACAAAGATGATGCCCAAGAAGACATTCTACTTCATTATGTTAAACTAAATGTTAAAAATTTTACAATAAGATGAAAACCTAAAATCTTGAATTGCAAGAAAATTGTAGCTTACAGAGAAAAAGTAATGTCAGATTTGAGATCAGCACACTTGAATTAGGTAAGAACAAGTGTTTTTGTGGATACAACAAAAATTTTGTTTCCCAGTGTTATTAAAGATTTAAAAAACTTAAAATGGAGGTGAAAACAGCCTTTCATTCTAATGCTCAGCAGGCAAAATAATAGAAATGAACTTCATAAATGCAATTTGACAATATATGTTACTGAAAAAAAAAATTAACATTCTAGATTTTGAGCCAGTAATTTCAGTTTGAGGAATCTACTCCAAGGAACTAGCTAAATTTTAGGGCAATGATTTTCTTATAAAGTAAAAAAGAATAAAACATATATAATTTGTTTCTATACATAAGGAGAAAGCCAAATAATGTTTATATAACCATAGGTGGAATACTATATTTCTATTAAAATTAATGTTTTAAGATAATTTTCAAAATGATCATAAGATAAGATTGAGTGAATATGAGTGGACTTAAAGTTATGTGTTCAACACAATTCCAATTATGAAATAAAAGAAGACTAGAGCATTTTCATACTTTTTCCTTTTTCATACTTTTATTTTCTACTTCTACTTTTTATTGTAGGCTTACTCTTTCTACTCCCTATAACTTAACTCCACACATTTTAAGCTGTAAAATACATATGTACAGAGACAAAAATAAGATAAATAAGATGAAAATATAAGAATGATCAAGAAATGATTAAGTTCTTGGTAGGTTAACTCAGTGGTAGAGTGTTGCTGGGCATGTGGTCATCCTGATTGATTCCCCATCTGGGCACACAGATGAAGTGACCATCTACTTCTCCTCTCCACTCCGACCCCTCCCCCCATTCTCTGTCTCTCTTCTCTCTTTCTTCTCCTCCTGCAGCCATGGCTCAATTGGAGCAAGTTGGCCCCGGGCACAAAGGATGACTCTGTGGCCTTGACTCAGGCGCTAAAATAGCTACCTTGCCTAGCAGTGGAGCAGTGGCCCCAGATGGGCAGAGCATTGCCCAGTAGGGAGCTTCATCTGGTAGGGGGCTTGGTGGGTGGATCCTGGTCAGTCAGGGCACATGTGGGAGTCTGTGCCCCCCCACCTCTCACTTAATAAAAAAAGAAAAAGAAAATGACTAAGAATCATTAACAAGAGAAGGACAGAAATACATTTATTATGAAGTGGCAAAGAGGGAGACAGACACTAAATGCTTTGATGTGCATAAACTTCCAGGTTCACAACCTGAATTCAGGCTTCAGAAGGTATCTGGGTTTAAGAGTGACAAGGTTATTTAAATCCTCACAGCCTTGAAATGGGAAACTGAACTCTGAGTAGATTTTCTAGAGCAGCAGAATGGCAAGTATGCTCGGGTTAGAAGCAGCCAGTATCACCCTGAGGGAGAGAGGAAGCAAGTCTAGGGCTTCCCGGGCTGGAGGTCCCCACCTGTGTCAACATCAATTCCTCATCTCTGGTCTGACAATCAGGAGACTGCTCTGTCCTGAAAGCACTGACCTGAAAATTATCCTTGTGGAACTCATCGTTCAAGTGCTATTCTGGTGGCTTATGGGCGGCTTATGCCATTCTTGGCAAACTGTGCTCACTTGCAAACCAGAAGCCATGGGGCCCATTCCAGAGAGTAGCTGCTCCTCAGCTGCAGCTGTTGCTTTTATCTTGGGATGTGAGCTCAGTGTTGTCCAATCTCCTAATTTATTTTATTTTATTGAAGATTGACCTACAAATCTGGATTTTTAAAATGATAATTCTCTCTATTCTTAAAATTGGCAGTTGATTAAAAGTATTTTAGACCTGTGCTGGGCAGCTCTTTTGTGGACCAAATAGGACATGCCTTCTGGTCACATCCAGCCCAAGAGTTGCAATTTGAGACTTCTGATCTATAGTGCACGGTGTGACTAAATGGGCTCTGTCTTGGAAATAATGTGCCAGGCATGTTAGGAACCAGAGGTGTAAAAATGAATAAAACAAGTTCTCTGTTTCCAGGGAGATGGATGTCTGCTATAAGAGGCGACCTTTAAGAAGGTAAGTCAAATTACAACAGTGTAGTGTTACTATAGAGAACAGCATAAAGTGCTACTCAACACGAGAGGGAGTTTTGTCTGAAAGGAAACAGGGAAGAATTAATGGAGGAGATGGCATTAGATCTGGTTGTTTTCTATGATTCTTAATCAGAAAGTACCATAGAGTTTGGTTTGCTTCTTGAGGGAAAAAGAGTGTTTGAACTCAACCACAAAATCAAATTCTTTTCTGATCAATGAATGTTTTCTTAGAGGAGAAAAATAGTTTCATTCTATATAAATGAAAAAAAAAAAGCAAGAAAACAGTGAACAAAAGAACATAAGTGGAAAATGTTCAGGGGATAGAAAAACAATAATAAAAGAAACAGAAATATGATAGAAATGAGAAGCTACAGCAGGCAAAATGTCTACATGGGAGAAAAACCGGTAAAATGAGAAGTGAGTTTACAATGACTTTCAGCAATGGCTTAAAACTCCAATATTATTGGACACTCAATCCCTAGTAGAAGAAGGGTGACTCAGACTCAACTAGTTACTTCTAACAAGGAGAAACTGGTGATTAAAACTGTTAATGCCTACAGAGCTTTCTCCTAGGATATAGACTACTTATTATTAATGGTGTACTGCAAACTCTAAATGCTTAATAAATGTGGCTATAATGTTATCTGATTTTCCATGTTGAGTTATTTTGGGGACAGACTTTTCACTTAATATACTAATTAAGTATTCCCAATCAAATATTTGTAGCATTAATCCCTCGGTCTCGCTAACAGTGCTCCAGGAGGTATATTACCCTGACTGGATTGGTCTGTGTGCTACACACACAGTCGAGAGAAAAGACAACTCCTATGAACAGAAGTGGTTACTCTCTTCTTACATACAATTAGCTCATAATTATTCTTCAAAGCAAATATGATTGCCCTTTTCATTCCATACATAATTCTTAGTTTGAATATTGCTAAGTTGGGACTGAGTTTCATTTTAAGGCTTCCCTTGATGCCAATTTCCACCTGACTTCATCTAGATAAAAACATCTGTGAGACATGCAGCATGATTGTCCCTGAATACCTGCCCCCCTCCAGGAGAGAAAATGCTAGGAACCAAGGATATCATACTGGTGGGGGTAGCTAAGTTATGTGACAGTAACAAATAATCTTAATACCTTGGTGGCTTAATAGAATAAAAGTTTATTTCTTGCTCACATTTTATGTGACAAAAGCTCCATTCATACCTAGTTCCCTGATTACTAAAATGAGGGGAAGGAGGTGTGGTGAATTGTGTACATCTCTTAAAGTTTCTGTCTGGAGATCTTGCAATCACTCCTATTTCATTGGCTAGAGCAAGTCATGCCGACCTAACTTCAAAATGGATAGGGAAATGCATCCCTGTAATATACCCAGGAAAATGAAGAGCTAGAACGCTATGAACAGCTCTAATGGCTATCATAGGCATGAGCCCTAGTGAGAGAAATTCCTCTTTAGGTTCCTGCAGAGTATAAGCTGATAGCTACCAGGAGATGAGATGGGTCATTTGACCCATGCCTCAGATCATTACTCAAGGGGAGACAGGACTCAGGGGACACAAATTAAAAGATTATTCTTTTTCTCAAAAAGTTTGCAGGCCAGTGGCAGGGAGGAAGATTATGATATGCAGAAAATCAATCACAATACTTTAAAATAATTGCTGGAATGGAGGAAAACACAATAAGCAATGGGTTCATGGAAGAAGGGAAGGATTTAAGAAATCTATAGAGTATATATCTGAGAGTAGTTGGTGACTGGTCAGTTATTGAACACAAAAGAGAGGCAAATCTTGGATGATTCTCAGGTTTCTGACTTGTTTAACTGAATAGTTATTGGTGCATTAATCAAGAAAAAAATCACAGCATTAAGAATAATCTTGGGCAATACTAAGGAGAATGTGCAAATTTCGTTTGATCTAAATTGTTCTTAAGTACTGAGGATATTAAAGAAGAAATGTCCAGTAAATGTTTAAACAGAGAGGTCTGGGTTAGAAAGAGCTGTTTACATTTAGTTGAACAACTACTTATTTAGTGAAACTATATGAAGGACTCTCCAAAGCACTATGAATACACAGATAAATAAGACATAATCCTTGTCATTGAGGAGTTACTTCTAGTGGAAGCTAAAGACACATCAAGAGATAATTGCTCTGCAAGATGATCCCTACTATCAGAGATATGTTGAATGCTCTGGGAGGCCAGCAGAGAGGCCTCTAACCAGGGTTAAAGGGTGATGGTGGTCATTACTCAAGGAAGTCTTTCTGGTGGTGTTGCTAAACTAAGTGTAGAAAGTGGGATAGAAACACTTGGGTCATAGTTATTGCCAGTTCTGTAGTTGTAATCCTAGGCCAACTATTTTCTTGTTCTTTGGTTTTCTAATTTCTAAAATGATGATAATAATAGCTCTATAATATATATGTTCAGGTAGTTCTGAGAAATAAATATAATAATAGTATGCATAAGAACGAGGTACAACCTCACACACATAGTATTCAATAAACATTATTATGTTTTTAATATAACAGACAACATATTTAGCAAAAGAAGTGTTAACAAAATCATAAAAGCTGGGTTATTTTGATATCTATAAGCAGCTGACTATTACTAGAGTTTAAAGGGTGGGCAAGGAATGGTAAGAAAGGCAACAAAAAAGCTGCCAGACGGGAGGTAAGGCAGCTTTGGGAATTACTATACAAAGTGAAGCTATTTATGGGATTTTAAAAATGAGTGATGACTATATTTTTGTTGTCAAGAACTCTTTACATCAGCTGTTTGGAACTGTAGGGAGGAAGAATGGAAGCTGAAGCACTCATTAAGAGTATACTTCAGCTTTTTAGGTCAGAAATGGATTAAGATAATTAAGCAAAAATAGTGGAGGTAGAGCAGAGAGGATAGACTCAAAAATACTTAGGATGTAAAACCAGAACATCTTTGTGATTAGATAAGGCCAGGGTATGACAGAAGGATGTTTCTCTCAAGTTTCTGCCTTGGATACCAGGATACTAGTGCCACCTACTAAATTAGAATGAAGGGAAAAAAATCAAGTTTGGGAGTGTTTGCTGTATTTGTGAGATTTTTGCGTAGAAATATTCAATTGGAACTTGGAGTTACAGATAAATAATTTGGGTGTCAATTGTATTAGCCTTTACACAAAATATTAGAATAGGTGATCTCCAGGAGCATATGTGAAGGGGGAAGACCAATGGGCTGAGGATAACACTCTGGTGAGCCCCAGAAATTAAAAGGTGGGAAAAGGAAGAGGAACCAACTTAGAAAAATTGCTAAAGAGATTTTATAAAGAATGGGAAAGTCTGTTCAAATGAGTGCTAAGGGAGTAGTCATTCATTTATTTGAATGACAAGCATCTACTCTGTCCAGAACTGTGGTCAATAGAGACATATTCAGAGAAAAGTATCAATAAAGTAGATTGAAATTGTTCAGTAGATTTAGTCATAAGGAGTTTTGCTGATGATCAAAACTGGAGCAATTTCTATGGAGTACTGAAAGCAAAAGCTTAAAAGCAGTAGTGTAGAGAATGAGTGATGAGTAAAGAGAAACAAATCAGAGAGTACATAAGTCGCACAGGAGCTTCTGTATGAAACTATGTAGTACAAAAAGAAGAAAGCCAAGGATGTATGTAAGGGAGAGTACAAGAGAAGACAGTGACTAAGACAGGGGAGGATTGGTCAGATTTAAATTTAAATATAAAAGGGGTTGCATATTGCATAGTGAAAGGTAAAGGGAGGGGATTTTAAAAAAGCAATGCAAATTTATTTTCAATATAATTTTTATTTCTAAGTTTTTAATTTACAATTTCTCTTTTTCTTCTGAGAAATTCTATCTTCCTGTTCACTTCAAGAGTATTCCTCTTATTTTAGAAATCCTCATATGGTAGCTGCCCTAAAGTCTTTATCTGATCATTCTAACATCTGGGTCATCTTTTCACTTACTGATTCCCCTTTGAGTTAATCACATTTTCCAAGTTCTTTGTGCTTGAATATTTTTCTGTTGCATCTTAGACATTTTAAATTGTCTGTTGCTTAGATTCTAGATCTTGTAAAAATCCTTGAGAAAATATTAACTTTTGTATGTTTGTTTGTTTGTTTCTTTAGGAGAAACTTGATCCAGGTATTTTCAGATTGCAATTTCTGTCTCACCTATGGGGGTGATGGTTCCAATTTCAATTCAGTTGTCAAAGTCTTTAAGATGCCACTTTGGGTCTCTGGTGAACATGTGTCACTCAGATTTAATCTGAGACCTGGGTGATGGTTCAGTGAAAGATCGCAGGGCTGAGAGGCAGTGTGGAGGGCCCACTATAGTTCATTGTGCTAACCTAAAAATGAAATATATCCTTTCTACTAGTTCCATTATTTCTTGCCTTATTGAAGGTTTACACTTCCAATCCACATATCAAACTCACTGCTGTGGCTGTACACTGTACCCTGTGGTTACCCAGGTTGTAATGCCAGTGGTTGAGGCCAGGCAGGTTCACACTGAATTCGGGCAGACGGTAGAGGAACTGCAGAGATGGAAAGCATCAAGCCATTCCCCTTTACTGGAGGCTCACAAAGACAGGTGAGTAAATAAACAAAGGAAAACCTGCTTTTTTTCAGTGGAGGGAAAGGGATCAGAAAAACCACATCTTGCAGTGGCGGGAGAGTGATCTGGGAGAATCACCCCTGAGGGAAAGCACCCATCAGTTTTCATGGAGACACACATGTGGCTTTCTGCCACATGCTCACGCACTAACCATGCAAAGTGCTTGCAGCCAGTAAACCAGTGAGCAAGCCTAACACAGCTGTTTTCCTCACACCAGGTATCAGAGGAGATAGGCCTGACAACCTGAGTTAATAAGGGTGAGAGGCACTAAAGGTCAGATCAAACCAGAGAGAAAGTTTATCCTAACATTTATTCAGAGAATTACAGCATCATAGAGGAAAGAAGAAACCAGTAGTTAATAAGGATACTTAGGTTTCTAGATTAGAAGGAAATTAATAAGACACCAAACAGAAGGTGTTTAGATAGAGACATAAGTGGCTGATGGGTTAAAACACTATAAAATATGAGGTCAGGAGTTTAAAACTGAAAAATAAGGAATGAAGGACAAGTCAGAAGGCACAGAACATAAATTGATGGGGCTCTGGTTAGCCTTCCTTTCTACATAAAGAACTGTACAGTGTGAAAATGGACACTTACAAAAACAGAGGAACCAGCAAACTCATCTGACCTCTAAAATCAAATTGTAACATTTGACTTTATGGCTATCATTTGCTATCCTTTACTGTTATTATGTTTTCCATTTATCTTCATCAATTATGTATTTTAATCCCACAATTTAATCTCACATTGTTCTGAATTGTTCAGTTTAGTTCAATTGATTTGACAGCTCTTGTTTTGTTCTCATTCAGAAATGCTGGCCTTTTATTTAAATCTCTTTTCCTTGCCACCTACAACATCCTTACTCCAATTCCTTCTTTCCATCAATCCTGAAACTACCCTTAGATCAATCCAGTCCTCTGACCTCTCCCCTCCTACTCAGCACAGCTGAGATACCTTCCAAACACACAACCACCCAGGCCATTACTCACGTCTTTCCTCCAGCACTTACTTCAAAGCACCACCTTCTCTTGCCAGAGTTACCACAGCAGCCTCCAGACTAGCCTCCCTCCTTCTACCCTTGACCATCACTATTTCAGGTATCCAAGTCTCAACTACAATAGCCAGAGTAAACTTTATAAAACAAAGTAGTTTATATCTCCTTCCCGCTTTACCAAAGCATCGCCATTTTCATTAGGACTCTGGTCTACTTTATTTCACCTCCTGATTGGTCCTGCCCAGCCTTTCCACAGCCAACTGAGTTCTTCCTCCTTTCCCTTATTCATCCATATGGTCTTCTTGCTGTTTCTTACAAATTACAGCCCCACCTCAGGGCTGCTGCCCTTGGTCTTCTCTGCCCAGGTCT
The DNA here is from genome assembly GCA_037038555.1 of Rhynchonycteris naso. Lineage (NCBI taxonomy): Eukaryota > Metazoa > Chordata > Mammalia > Chiroptera > Emballonuridae > Rhynchonycteris > Rhynchonycteris naso. The sequence goes on from CM072998.1 coordinate 66,762,494, forward strand.
CTACCCATCTTCTTCATCTCATACATATCAAGCTCAAATGTCAGTTCTTTGACCCTGTATGGAAAATGGTCCTCCCTCCTTCATTACCACCATTGCCTATCCAGCTGTGTTTTTTTCTCTGTGCTTTTCACACCAGACCAGCCCACATTAGACCAGAACTCCTCAAAAGCAAGACCTTAAAACTATCTTATTCAGCTAGTAAATCTATGACACATAAAACAGTATCTAGCATACAGTAGAAACTCAAGAAATACTTTTCAAATTAGTTGAATTATCAGAATGAAGTTAAAATGTTTTAGGAGAATGATGAGAGCTGGGGTAGGAATGAGGGTGAATAGCACATGACAAGGTGAATAGAGGGAAATTTAACATTTGTAGAGAAAGACTGAACTTTAACATGCTAAGAGTTGTTGCTTCATTTAAAAATCTTGGGGCAAGGAATCTCTATGAAATTATACTGTGTATTTGATTTTAGAGTTGCAGATCATTCTGACCCATTAATCAGGCTTGCAAATATCATTTGTGTCATCTTCAGTTTTGCAAGAATGTTTTACTGTTACAAAATAAATGTAAACAGCAGAAGCAGAAGTAATTAGATACACTTTTCACCCTCTGGGATCCATATCTGGAATGGTTCGTAAGAATGTGAAATCAGTGACAGGAGGAAAATGTAACTGACGCAATGAATGTCAATGATGAATGGGCAGCATTCATCATTATAACACCCAGCACACACCCAAACAGGAAATTTCCAAAATTTATTATGTCTCTTCTGTGTTTCAGAACAAACAAGAATTTAGCTAGTAGATGAGACTGACCTTGGATATTAGAATGTAACTAAAAAATTAAAGACCTGAGCTAAGACAAACATACTCAGTGTTTTTATTTATAAAATGTTCATATTTAACTGGATGCTCATGAAAAACTCTTCAGATTGTTTCAATGTCCAAGGATATGAAAGTTTTATGCAAGCAGCGAGTGGCTCTACCATTACTTTCCCATTGACTACAAGCAGATGTTTATTAGATTGGCTTGATAAGGAAGCCAAAATGACAATCATGAATGTTATTAAAAGGATTAATGGCTGTGCCAGTTCTGGTGATCCACAGAAAAGCTATACATAGCCCCAAGTATAAGCTTTGGATTCTCTAACTGTAGTTCCCAGACAAGCATCATCTGGTCATCTGTTAGAAATGAAAATCCTTGAGCCCCATCCCAGACCAACTGAATCAGAAACTCTAAAGGTGAAGTCTAGCAGTCTGTTTTAGCAAGCCTTCTAGGTTATTAGGATATTTACTGATATTTGAGAATATTGATGTAAGTGAATAATATCAGCAGTTCAAGTTTTGATCTGTATATCTTTATAAAGTATAAAAGCAAATACAGAGTAGAAAGAGTGGACTAACTCCCTGAGATACATGGATCTTCTCTCATGAACAAGAGTTCAAAGTTGGGAAGGTTTTTCAGGCAGAAGAAATAGTATGTGCAAAAATCAGGGACATGATTTACCAATATACCAGGCTGATCCTATGACTCACAATAGCCGGCGGGCTTGAGTATCAGTCTCTTTCCTTGAGGTACAATCTCTTTCCTAGGCACCCTTCCACCTCTCCAATGCACAGTGCCAACACATGACCTGGTGATGAATGGGGACTGAGCAAGGGTGAAGAGAAAAATATAAAAATTAGGGCCTGTAAATTGGCAACCTATGAGCCAAATTGTGCTTGCAGATGAGATGGGTTGTACTTGACCTGAGCTGACATTTAATGTTTAGTAATTTTGACTTTAAAAAATTCTTTATTTTTTTACTTCTCTTTTAAAGAATTGGACTATTCAGTCACATTTCTCCAAAGCAACAATTTGCTGATGCAACTTTTTGTGGAATCAGGTTATCTCCATTTCTTTCCAGTCCCCATCACACCTTTTCATAACCCCAGTCATCATTACCCTTGGACTGTTTCTCCTAAAGAAATTACTCTCTACTTTCATGTCTTAATCAAAGATGAGAATAGCTAAGGAAGACTAGGGAGGTTGCCTCTTTCAAAACAAATGGGAAAGAGCACATTTAAAGGAAGAGAAAAACTATTTCTGCATGTTTGGTAATAATTGCAAAGAAACTTATAAACAAAGTTTAATAGGAGTAAAAATGAAAAAGTGATATACTCTGTCTTGACAATATGGCTGCTTCTTTACAAACAGAAAAGAGTATTGAAGAATGCAGAGAAGTTTTCTAGATGAAAATTAGCCCTTCGGATAGTCATCCATTCAATCAAATGTGGAGTCCAAGGCAATTTATTATTTTGGAAGTGTGCACCTTTTTCTGTAATTAAAATAAATTTATAACTCTTATCACAGGGCCACATATCATATGACCATATTATTCAAGGCTATGCTTTAATTATCCTGGCCTGAGGCCCTCTTTGAGCCTAGGGGTACCTGTAAGTTCCTCTTAATAAGGAGTTAATGCTCAAGGCTCAGTGCAAAGCCATAGCCACTTTCATTTGAAAAAAAGGAGTGAAGATACATTCCATAAATCAAATGCCCAAGGAAAAAAGAAAAAATAGTTAACCCAATATGTTCTGAGCTTTTTCATGCTACCTTGAGGGGGTCCATTATGCATGAATACTTTGCTAGGTCGCTGAAATATTTAAAGGCAAGAAGGAAAAATCATCAGAATCTAACCTTGTGTCTATGTTCAAACCAGCACATTCCTTGAAAAGGTTGGTGCAAGATAGCCTTCCTTCAGGATCCTGGCTGGCCACCTAAACAGAAGCAGAGGTAGCAGACATCCCTGCCATTAGCTAATTGAGAGACTCCTCTAGTTCCAGCAGTGGCTTGCTGTCCAAAGGTGGGACTCACAGTTTAGATCTAGTTGGAGACAAATTTCTCCCAGGGGTGCCCAATTATGGGTCCCGATGGCCTGTGCCAAGTATGGCACAGGTGAGTTAGTGTACACCTGCTGGAGAGACCTCTATGCCAAGTGCTTCTGAGCCTGGTCTGTCTGTGCGTTTGTCGTCGAGTGCTTTGTGACTAGGCAGGGAGAATGTAATGGCGTCCCCTCATAGCTGGAGCCCTGGAAAGAGGATGTAAGTGTGATTACTGCTGACAGCTAATGGAGCATCACTGTTAGAGCCAGTCGTGGAGACACTGTTTTGGATGTCAGCTACTTTGGTTCCCATCCCAGAAAATTTCTCATAGGGAACTGATTGATCTCCCAACAAAATGTCTGAATCAGCCAAGTTGTTTCTATCGCTTTCATTTTAGTTCCACATCCTTAAACCACAAAGACAGATGGTAGTTGAGAGGTGAAACGTGTGCTGGGCAACAGAAGAGAGGAGAGTGAATGCCCAGGGTCTTTGCCATTACCTCCTCTTCTGCAGAGAGAGCAACGACTGGGTGGGAAAGGACAAGGAAAAAATGAAAGCTGTCACATATGATTTGCATGTATCTAAATACATATTGGCTTTGGAGATTTACACAAACTCAGCTCCAGGTGGTTCATGAGATATGCTCACGAACTCATGATTGTACCTACATCTTATAACATCAACATAGATCACCAGAAAGAGATTCAATCAAGAACAATATAAGAGCATAAGAATGAAATAAAAATTAAAAATAGAAATGGCCTGGCCCATTCTGGGGCATCTCCTACTGTCTTATGCTTTCCCTCCCGAGTCACACTTGCTCATGCCTCCCTCCTGCTCCCTGGACTGCAAATTCTAGCTCCACACTTATTAAGTGTGGCCTTTATTAAGCCATTTAGTTCCAGAAAACTTTTTTTCTGAGTATATGCAATTTACTGCAGTTCTTGTATTATAATCATCCAAGTATGAAACTGACTCCTCAAACGTGAGCTCCTTTCCTGACCCCTCATGTATTCAACAATATTTATTGAGCAGGAATGTGCCATGAAATATTCTAAGTACAAGGACAACAGGGGTAAAGGGAGGAAATAGTAAACAAGTAAACAAATAAAGGAACTGATTGTTTTAAATATCAGTAAGTACTGTGCTACTATATTCATTCAGTTAGAGGTGAAGCAGAGGCCACGAAGGCTTCAAAGGAAACAGAAATACTGCCTGCTCATCAAGTAAGAACATTCTGGAAAAGATAGTGTTCCAAGAAAGAAGAGTGCTCAAGTTTATCAGTTGCCTCTGCCATTTGCTTGGGCAAGGGGAAGTTATCAGGGACCCTAACCAGAATATATTGCCAGAATGGTCAGAACAAAGAACCTCCTGGAAGAAGGATGCAAAAACCAGAATGATATGCATCCTGTTTCATTCATCTTTGTACCATTTTGTACTTCTAGTGTCTAGCATGTAGTAGGCCCCTTAGTAAAGATTGGCCAAATCCATGACATTTTTGGTCCTCTGCTCCAGCCAAGTAGGTTTGAATTTTATTTTGGGACCCTATCATATCATACATAAGCATTGCTCACAGCAACGACATTTTGCAGCATAAATTTATTTGCACAGACATCTCCCCTTACCAAACAATACATTCCTTGAGAAAAGGGGTTTTGTCACAATGATTTTTGTGTCCTGAGACTATAAGACACTGCTTCTGGAATATAGCAGTCATCTAGTTACTAATTATTGGATAAAGAAGTATTTATCAGATAACAATATTTGCCTCTTTTATTCTAAAATTAGCTAAAAATCTTACACTTTAGATTATACTAAAGAATAACTTAAGAAGAAGTCATCTACAAAGAAGGTTTTAAGCAGAGTGAGGCCTTGGACAATACAGTAAAAAGTTTACAAATGAGAGACATAAAGGAACAAACTTTAGAAATCTTACTTTTAGGAATCAAATTTATAAAATGAGATTTATCAGCATAAGAATAGTAACTAACATTTATTAAATGCTTATTATTTGGTAGGTACTATGCTAAATGATATACTTATATACACACATGTGTTTAATTTTTAGAACAATCTTACTAGGTAAATAATAGTAATTTTCCCATTCTACAGATGAAAAAAATTAAACTTGCCAGAGTCATATAGATCTAAACCCAAGTGTGACCGGAGAACCTCTTCTTTGCCACTCTGCTCTTCTGCCTTTAGGTGGAAACTTCAGATATAATTGTTAATGATATGGACGGGGGTATCTTCCTGCAAGTCCTTATTCAAACTGTAATAAACTCTGGTATTATTACTTAAAAATTACGATTTCAACAATAATGAAAGAGCTATTAGTTGCTGTGAACTTACAGACTCCCACAAACCCCCTGTGCCAGGCACTTACATCTATTACCTTGAGTCCTTGACAGGGAGATATCTTTATCCCTCTCTCAGAAGAGAAAACTGAGGCTCTGGCAAATTAGACACATTGCTCAATATCACAGAGATAATCAGGGTGAGAAGGAGATTTTCACCCCCAAATCTAAGGTATTTCAAGCTGCCACATCATTTTCCTTGCATTCAAATATAGCAGTCCCACAAGTACCAAAACAAACAAAACACAACAGAACACTTTCTCAACTTGGGTAAATAAGAGCACCCACCAAAACTAAGGGTCAACCTGATAACAAAGCCCAGAGGCTATTTATAAACAATTAGTTCTGCAAAGGTACTCTGGGTATCCAAGAAGCCATTAATCCAGAAACAATCCAGAAAAAAATCATTTTATATATAAGGTTCTCTCTCTCTCTCTCTCTCTTTCCCTCTCTCTCTCTCTCTCTCTCTCCCTCTCTCTCTCTCTCTTCCTTCCTTCCTCCCTCCCTCTCTGACAGCCAGCTTGGATTGTTTATTTATTTTCCACGTCCTCACACCTTGGATGAGCTGCCCAGCACTGACTCAGCGGAGCTGGCCCTTCACTGGGGCCCTGTCCTCAGCAGCTGCTGCAGCTCTGCGTTGCCTCCAGCACTGTGCCAGCTGTCTCTGCCTGCATTACACCACAGTAATGCGAACAACTGGAAGCAGTAATGGGTCTCCCCATTTGCCTAACAATACCAACATGGACAATAACTCAGAAGACTGAAGATTTGTGCTGTAATTTAATAAACCCCATGCACATTTCTACAATTGAGTATCGCATCTGTGCAATGGATCCTAGAAGTATAATATTCTTTTATAAGGGACCATTAACCAATCTTAAGTTTATAGGTTTCCTTAAATCTTTTTCATCAGCTGTTAAACTACAGTAAAGAGAAAATTGCCTCTTATGAGACAAGGGATAGTAAAATACAAAGACTGTGATTAAACGTCAATCAATTAAGGATTATAATATAATAAAATGCTGACTGATGATTAAAATGAGCACATTCTAGGGGACTTGTATAAGCGATATTAAGAAGTATTTTTAAAAGTTAGTGGAATAAACTTCAAGGAGATCACAATATATATGAGTCTTTTGCTCCATAAGTAAAAATGGCTTATAAGAATTATTTTTCAGGTACAAAGGTCTCAAAATTGATGTTGAACTTCTCTGCTAAAAAGTATTATTTTACTTTCTCATTTTACTCTTCCCCAGTCTCCAGAACAAAGTAATGGCTTTTTGTGGCGGCTCGTTCTCCACCAGTGAGTGCAGCTGGGCAACTGTTTATGAAATGGGCTGTGCAGTAAAACCACCAAACGAACAACATTGCAATTGAGGTAACAAAACACTGATTAGAAGTTAGGTTCCCAAAAAGGAGCTCTGGGGCTGTGTGAAACTTCATAGTCTAAGCCTTCCTGAAACAGTCCTTTATAGAATTTCTTCCTCTGAATGTCAGAGCATACTTCTGTCTAGGAAGAGTTTGCCTGCTGCCAAAGAGTTACAAGGAATCCAAAGCGACACAGCCTTTCATCAGCCACACATCTCCATCATCTTCTTCATTTGGGCTAGAGTTGTGATGGGAGACCTGAGCTAACGACATCAGGTTTGGCAGCCTAGTGCACCAAAAAAGACTAAGAGCTTCTTCCACTTTGCTCTTGTCATATTTTTTTCTCCAAGTATAATGTTGGCAGGAGGCCATTGTTTCCTGTGCTAAACTGCTCCTTCCTCAGACCTTCTTTCCCACATCACCTTCCCAAAGCAATTTTCCTGCTTGTGCCTCTTCCCTTTGGAGCTCCAAATGCATTCAGACCCCTGCCAGTTTGCAGAGAGCGTTCTGAAGCTTGTTGCAACAGCTGGCTTATATGAGCCTTGAAGGAAAAACATGCATACATATGGTAGCACATTTGAAGCACTAAAGCAGCTGGCAAAGTAAGTAGAGACCAAAAGGTGTGAGTAGCTCAGAGCTTTGCTAGACACTGCTGAAGGAACCTTTCACAGCAGATGAAGCATAATTAATGGATAAATCCCAGTGCAGCCTGGCTTCTGCCCTATCCCTCTATGGAAACTACTCTGGTGAAGGTCATCAACGACCTTCTAATTACCCAATTAGATAGATGCTTTTCAGTCAATGTTTTCCCAAGCACCTCTGGTGAAGTTGGCAGGATGTTTGAGTGATACGCAGAAACTCACACACTAAGTAACAAAGCTGAAATTTGAAATGGGTAAATTTATTCTTAAACTGAAGATCTGCCTATTGAACCACTTCATCCTGTTCTGCAGTTCTGCTTCTAGAGCTTCTGTATTATTCAGGCACATGTTGTTCTCTCCCTCTCCCCCTCATTCCTGGGTTTTTCTTGGAGAGCTGAAATGCCACCAAGCCAGTGCTTCCAGATACTGACATGGGTGGGAATTCTGCACATGAGAAAGCCAGGTTGCTGCCTAGTCCCCAGATGATGATGTTGACAAGACTCACTCATCCCTAAAGAGCTTCCCATAAGCTCTGCAGTTATGCCTATAAATTATGGACAAATAAGTAATTCCTTCAAAGTGAAAAGGCAAAAAATAAATAAAATAAAAGAACAAATACAAAATAATAATGAATAAACAAAACAAGGAAATCTGGATAACACGATTCATGGAAAGGAAAAGAAATTTAAGCTAATGTCATCACAGAGATAAGAACATTGTCTTCACCAGACAAAACTCCCAGATGACAAGAAAGAACTCAAATAGTCTAAATGATAAATGAACTAAAAGCATTAGAAGATAAATGCAAAGAGATTAATCAAGGTGTATAAAAAGGGCAGATACATGGAAAATATGAGAAAATAGAGAATAAAGATTAGAGAAAAAAAGATGAGAAATATGAGAAAAAAAGATTAGAGATTAGTAACAAGTTACATGTGGGAGGTTCAGAATAAGCAAAATCAAAAAACATGGAGAAAGAGAAATTGTCAAATAAATAATAAAAAAAATTTTCTTCAAAACAGTTAAACATAAGTTTCTAAATTGAAATGGTCCACCAACTCTCTCTCTCCACTCCCGCCCACTCATCTCCCTCTCTCTTTCTTTCTCACTAAACTTAACCTAGGCTCATCACCATGGAATTTAAAAACCCTGGAGATAAAGAATGATATTTAAAGTCAGATAAATAGATAGATGATGATGATAGATAGATAATTAGATAGATAGATAGACAGAGAACATGAGAATCATCTTTAAACAATGAGGAACAATGCTACACGAGATTTCTCAACAGCAGCACAAGAAGCTAAAAGATCAAAAAACAATGTTTTCAAAATTCTGATGAAAAATGATTTTATCAGTAAGATATTGGACAATATGCTCTAGCAAAGTAAAGAAACAAGTCAGGATCAGATCCCAAGAAAAACATTAGCATTTTTGCCAAAGAAGTGACTGCTTTGTTGAATGCAGAAAGCAACCAGAAGAGAGCACAAGGCTGTAGGAGTGAGGTCTCCAAGGGAGAAAATGGATGCATTATCTATTTGACTCTTTTGAAACTACATTAATACATTAGAAAGACACCTTGGAGCATCTGACCAAAATAAATGAGAACTGTTTTATGGAAAACTAAGCAAATAAGAAATGATGCAACCTGACCTGTGGTGGCGCAGTGGATAAAGCGTTGACCTGGAATGCTGAGGTTGCCGGTTCAAAAAAGAACCCTGCACTTGTCTGGTCAAGGCACATATGGGAGTTGATGCTTCCTGCTACTCCCCCCCCTCACTCTTTCTCTCTCTCCTCTTTAAAATGAATAAATAAAAAATATTTTTTTAAAAAGAAATGATGCATTTGTTACTTAAGAAAGAACAAAAGTTAAACTAGAGAAAAAAACAAAACAAAACATTATCAAAGTATACTCCTTGGGTCAGGAATGCATAGTATTCACATTTCTTAAATGTTATAAATCTAAGAGAAAGAGAAGTCAGAAAACTCTTCATCTACACAACAAAAACTTAAGAAGATAATGCTGGTGAATAAAGAATTTGCAATATGAAGCTGTTACTTGGACAAATGAGGGTAAATATTAAACACCTGAACATTAGGTTAACAGTGGTGGCTTTTGGGACAATGTCTTGAGCATGGTGAAAATATGGCAGGGGATATATTTTATTTAAGTTATCTAGTATTCTAGTACTTAAAAAACTATATGCATATGTTGTATTTATATAACTAATTTGGTAATTAAATTTTTTAAATTTAGAAAGATACTGATGATCTCTAGGTGACTTTGCCATACCCTTTCTTGAGGAATACGCTCTTGCCTCTTCTGGTTGGGAATTACCAAGCTTTGGGAGTAAATGCACTGGTCACTAGCTATTGGGAATTGGGCCCCTTTCTCAGTTATTTTGCAATAGCCATTAATAATTCAATAATCAAGTTGCATGTGTGTGCAACCCCATGACACATTTAGAGGTTAATGGCCAACAAGTTTTGAGGGCCACGAAGAAACATAAACTTAAGACGCTACCAGAATTTCTAGTTTAAAGAAGAAACTCCAACAGTTATTCAATTCTGTGTTATTCAATATGAAATTAGTAGGGTCACTCTTATCAGCAATATTCCTTTAGTCCAATTATTACAGAATAGAGATAAATCGCTAAGGAGTGTTGTTTTTAAAATTTTTATCACTTGAAATACAACACATATGAAGAAAAGTGCACAAACTATAAAAAATATCTTAATGAATTACAACAAAGTGAGTCACAGAGTAATCACCATCCAAGCTAAGAAACAGCACATCGCGGGCACCTGAAGAGCCCTCTACATTGCTTTCTGATAGCTACCCCTTCCCTCTTTCTAAATGTAACCAGTATCCTGACTAGGGCAGTTTTCTTCTTGCTTTTCTTTATGGTTTCAGCACTGAGATATGTACTGTATTTAATTTCACTAAATTCAGGCTTAATTTGGAGTTTAAGCCAACTGGAGTTTCCTCTTGGCTAAATGGAGTCAGGTGAGGTCTGGTTGGTGTGGGGATAAAAGTAAGTGTCTTCAGCGCCCCAGCGGACCTTAAATACTTTAGATTAGGCTTTCTCAGTCTCAGCACCAGTGAGCTCGGGGCTGGATAGCCTTTGTTTGTGAGGGACTACCCTGTGCATTGTAGAATGTTTAGCAGTCACCTGGCCGCTACCAACTCGATGCCCATAGTATCGCTCTTCCTGTTGTAACAACCAAAACTGTCTGAAGATATTGCCAAATAACCCCTAGTAAGAGGACAAGTCATTCTCATTGAGAACCACTCCTTTAGACTAATTGTCCAAAATGGCACTCAACCTAAAAAGTCTTTGGGGCATTCTACTACTCAGTTTTAGCCAAAAGGTGGAGAAACCAGCCTGAAAATGCTAAACTATTTCACAACTCAGCCAGAGGCTTCAAACTCTTTGCAGAATTAGCCAGATTTATTGGCCTGAAAGTCAACTCCTGGTGTCCCAGGAGGCAAGCCTTCTAAGATTCAAATGACAGAATGCCCAGGAGCATTCTCAATGAATCAGCGAAAGAGGAATTGTTCAGTTGACTTCCATCTCCATTTTTCCTGTTTCATTTTTTGAACCTTAAAAGACTGACAATTTATGAAAAGTTTACATGGTAGCAAAGAACCTCAATATCAAGTGTGTCAAATGTATTATAGTACATTATGAATATGTACCCATACATATTTTTTTTTGTGACAGAGGCAGAGAAAGGGACAGATAGGGACAGACAGACAGGAAGGGAGAGAGATTAGAAGCATCAATATTTTGTTGCAGCACCTTAGTTGTTCATTGACTGCTTTCTCATATGTGTCTTGACTAGGGCTACAGCAGAGTGAGTGACCCTTCGCTCAAGCCAGTGACCTTGGGCTTCAAGCCAGTGGCCTTTGGGCTCAATCCAGTGACCATTGGGTCATGTCTATGATCCCACGTTCAAGCCACAGTGACCCTGCGCTCAAGCTGGTGAGCCCACACTCAAGCCGGATGAGCCCGCGTTCAAGCCAGCGACTTGAGGGTTTCAAACTTGGGTCCTCTGTGTCCCAGTCTAACAGTCTATCCACTGTAACATCACCTGGCCAGGCCTATACAAATTTGTAACATATTTTATAATGTTATAAATATGTACACACATGTATTTATAAAGACATATGTAAACTATAATTAAATACATGTTACATGAAGTAATGTATAAATATTAGAGGATACAAACTAAAAGAAGAGTGGATGATAGAGTCCTAAATTTGACTGTCCCAAATCTGAACTTGCTGTTCAACCTTGAGCAAGTATCTCATCTCTCTGAACTTCACTTTTCTTATTCATATTATGAAACTCACCAAGCAAGCCTCAAAGGTTTTTTTTTTAATCTACAGAGATGAGAAATGTGAAAACATGTTATAAACATTAAATCACAATGATAATCTACTGCATTATCATTTTCTAAAGCTTCAAGGAGAAAAAGATTCAAGGCTTGTATACAATTAATAACACAATACTGTAGAGTTTCTCTCAATGATTTCTTTTTATTGAATTTATGTCTCAACAGCAGAATAAAAATTGGTTCCTATACTTCAGGACCCCTGAACTTTAGATCTGAGGCAGAACTGTAATTGACAGAATCCAATGCAGGCACAAAAAGGTTCACATCTGACCCTTTTGGTGCTGTATACTGTGTTATGGTGTCAGAGGGTTTTCTCTGATATTTGGAATCCTGGTTCTCCCACTCATTTTACCTTTTGCATAAAAAATAAGTATTTAACCAATGTATTGATTGTATAGTCTAAATAAATCTCAGTGAAACACCATTGTTCCTTCTATGAATGCCTGTGGTCAGGGTCCATGCTTGTGCTTATTGCCTCTTTCAGTGCCTAACTGGCCACCAAATGCAAGAAGTCACCTAACAATGTTATGGATTAGAGAAGTAAGTTCTGGAGAAATGTGAGAGTTCCTGGGGTGGAGATGAGGACCAGGGTCCTCTCCTAGTATCGAGAGTGATGGTAGGACAAGAGGAGAAACTAAGACAGGGTAGCCAGGAAAAAACTTCTGAGTAAGTAATATTTGAAAAGAGATCTTCATGATGAGAAGAAAAATAACCATTATGTTATTTGAGTCTACATTATTAGGAACATACATATATCATTTATTTGAAACTCTACATGATGTTATTTTATTATATGATCAATATTTATTTATATATAGATGTAGAGGTGGATGTAGATAGATAAGATATTCAGGGCCCATTCTAATTCAGGATAATTTCACCTCGATATCTTTACATTAATTACATCTGCAAAGACCTTTATTCCAGATAAGGTAACATTCTAAAGTTTCAGGCAGATATATATTTTGGGGCACAGTATTAAACCCACTCCAATAATATAAGGAAGACATAATTTTGATTCTACTTCTGCTATAAACAAGTGGCACTACAAGATTATATTTCCATACACTACTGCCCTCATATGAAATCCCACTTAGCATAGAATTACACTTTTGAGATAACCCATTTGTCTACAAAGGTATGTTTTTATAAATCATACAAATGACTTGAAATTGTTATATTTGTACTTTATGTTCAAAGCAAAATTATAACAAGGTTGTATATTTCAGCCCATAAGAACTGTGTTACTTTCATTGACTTTGTTGTAGGTGCAGTGGAAACGTTTTCAATAATAATGTTCTAATCCATAAAATAGACCCAAGCAGCCGATGGATGCTGTGGATTTAGTTTGTGTCAGTTTAAGTTTCCAAGTTTCCATCTTTCAGGATGTGAGGAAAGTTAAATAATCAATATTCTTGACCTACCAGCTCTGCTAAACTTTTATGGCTTCCTACCCCTAGAGATATGCCATTTGCTTTACACTGAAAGATTTGCCAAGTGTCTGGACCAAAGTGGCTGGAATCGCCCTCATTCACAGAAGGCCTCAGCAAGCAGATTAAAAACCAATTCCCTTCCTCTGCTGCCTTTTCATCTGACTCTTGTGGTCACTTCTGCTGATGTAAGCTCCACTCTCTCTACCCATCACTGTCGCTTTCCTGCAGAGATGGATAGCTGAGTGGACTGCTAGGGTAGCTATCCATCACATATGCCTATGGATGATCAAGACATGTCTGTGGCTCAAATAAGGGTGGCCTTCATCCAGCAACACAGCCCTCTGTGCCACCCACAGAGAATCAGGGAACCTGAAAGAGTTGCTACTTTTTTCAGAATGCTGCTAACTGCTCACCCACTGAGATTAAAAAAGGGGAAGCATAGATGAGGTGGAAAGTGAAATGGAGATGAAAAACTGAATAAAGGTATTCAGAAATGGAGGCAGTGGGATGAGGGGGTCTTTGAGCTTGTTGATTTTGGGGGAGGGCAGTTTGCTAAGTGAGCCAAGGCTTAGCATACAAACCATGATGCTTTTGTAGGTCAGAGGTGCTGAATTAGGCATTACCCGGGTGTGAGAGAGGTGAATGGCTGCTCACAGAGATATGAAAAAGTGTGTTTCCTGATGATCCTCTGCCATTAAATACTTAGATGCTCCGAGAGCTTAATAAAGCATAGAGAGGGCTCCAGTTTCTCTTCTAGAGCTTTTCATGCCCGTCACCCATTCAGCATTGTCAGGCAGGCCTTGCTGCTGAGTCACTGGGGAATGGCAAAGTGGTGCAGTGAATGCCATGTGCAACCCTAGGTTAAGAACTGTTTCAGAACAAGGATTAAAATTTCTAGCTCAAGTCACTTAAGGGTCATTTAAGAAATAGAAAATGAAATAGTGGTGATAAAAATACATTAACCTCAATATATGAAAAATGTGACTATCTTCCAGATGGATCAGGAAAAATCTTTGGGACATATATTAGTCATCATGTTCTCCAGGACTTTCCCTTTCTTCTTCCAGAACAGCCATTCTGCAAACACTAATTGAGTACCTACTGTTTGCGTTCATGTAAAAGGCATGAACAAGTCTGTGTACAGTCTGTCTAGGGACACCGAACTCACAGATCCCCATTTCCTTTTCCTTTGGAAATATGTATTTCTTTAGAGGAGAAACTGGATCCCTTTCTATGCTTATTAAATTCTCAGTGCATCTAAGTATTGAATATTGGAGGATCATCAGAAAACACATTTTTCCATATCTCAGTGAGCATCCATTCACCTCTCTCACACCAAGTATAAGCCTAATTCAGCGCCTCTAGCTATGACCCACAAAAGCATCATGGTTTGTATGCTAAACCTTGCCTCACTTAGTAAACTGCCCTCCCCCAAAATCAACAAACTCAAAGATACCCTAATCCCACTGTCTCAGTTCCTGAATATCTTTACTCAGTTTATGCCTTCTTCTCATTTGCTGAACTGAGAACTTGTGTCTTCTACTGTGGTAAGTAGAACACATAGTAACTGAACTATGTTAACACTGGAGTTATAGAGAATACCCTGAAAGCCTCCTACATCCTTAGATATAGTGGGAACAGTTTATGAGTGACGTCTGGAGATGGTATCATAGCCTGTGTTACAATGCTGTCTTTGTGGGGATTTTCAAGTTCCATCACAAAGAAATGAAAGACCTACAGGAAGTAAGTCAGGGAGATTTTTTTTTTTTTTTTTTTTTTTACAGAGACAGAGAGAGAGTCAGAGAGAGGGATAGAGATGGACAGACAGACAGGAACAGAGAGAGGTGAGAAGCATCAATCATTAGTTTTTCGTTGCTGTTATGACACCATAGTTGTTCATTGATTGCTTTCTCACATGTGCCTTGACCGCGGGCCTTCAACAGACCAAGTAACCCCTTGCTGGAGCAAGCGACCTTGGGTCCAAGCTGATGAGTTTTTGCTCAAGCCAGATGGGCCCGCGCTCAAGCTGGCGAGCTCGGGGTCTCGAACCTGGGTCTTCTGCATCCCAGTCCAATGCTCTATCCACTGTGCCACCGCCTGGTCAGGCTTGGGAGATATTTTTGAGAGGCTCATAGTCTTCTTATTTAGTGTCTGGTAATGGATCACAAGGAACTGTTTTTAAATCTGACTTTATGTATTTATATAAATTTTACATATTATGTATCTTATATATTGAACTAATCAAAGTCATGTTTGCTTTAGAGATCTTTGTAGTTACTGAGACCTATCATAGAAGAAGATAGTTGAAATGCCATGAAGAAAATCAACAGCATTACATTATGAGCACAGCTAGTACCATTTTTCATTCAATATAATGCTGTTCTGATCGAAAATCCATAGTATGCTGTTAACCCTGAAAATTTCCTTTCAAACAGTGGACAAACCAAATGATTTTGCCCTCTCTAAAGCTACTCTTCTCTGGAGCCTTATATCTTAAATTGTATCACAATGTAGTGTGCCTTCAAGACTGTTGCAAAATTTAAAAGCTCAGAGTAGACTAGCATCTTTCCAAAGTTGGTGGCAATTGGGGATTTAAGTTGCTGCTGTGGCTGCTGCTCACTGCTTTGCACACTCTCTTTACCTGAAGGAGGGAGAAGGTTTGGGATCTCTAGCTGATTACCATCCCAATATCAGCTCGCCACCAATTAGCTCGATAAATCCTAAAATTAGGTAGAATAAATCATTTGTCTTGTCTTGTTTGCACCCATATGGGACTTAAGAATTCAATGCATCCAGCTGAGAGGTCAGTGAGGGCTGGGGCCGGGCCAAGCGCACATTTTGTTCATCAAGCTGTGTGGCAGGTTTTGGAATGATGCTGACTCTACTCAGAGAAAGAGAAACCACATTTTAATTTACACAAAGACACCAGACTGGCTGCTAGCCAACTGTGTGTGGTGGGATCCATACAGACTGACCAGGTGTAGGGAACCCATTCAGCCTTCATTTCTTTTTTAAATTTCTCTGCTTTCTTAAGCACATAGTTCTTCCTTGTCATTTGTAGGAACAGATCTCAAACAAATTCATGACACTTTCTAATTTCAACTAGTTTGGAGGAATGTAAGAAGGAAGTTGTTATGTTCCTCTTACTTTTAAAAGTATTTCTGATGATCTAATGTGTTGCTGTGCTGTGGCCTGACTTGTCCACGTTCGGCAGCATCTCGAGCTTGGGGAAATCAATACATTATGAGTATCACTGTGATTGATGCTATGAGGAGTGAAATAAAGAATTGTGAGCTGTTAGAGAAATGCAAATTAAACCTACAATGAAATACCATTTCACACCTGTTAGATTACCTGTTATCCACAAGACAGGTAATAACAAGTGTTGGAGAGGCTGTGGAGAAAAAAGAACCCTTGTTCACTGCTGGTGGGAATGTAAACTGGTATAGCCATTATGGAAGAAAGTATGGTGGCTACTCAAAAAATTAAGAATAGAACTACCATATGACCCAGCAATCCCTTTTCTGGTTATCTACCCCCCCCCAAAGTCAAAAATACTGGTACACAAAGACACATGCACTCACATGTTTTTTTTAAATTTCTTTTTATTTTATTCATTTTAGAGAGGAGACACAGAGTGAGAGAGAGAGAGAGAAAGAGAGAAAGGGGGGGAGGAGCTGGAAGCATCAACTCCCATATGTGCCTTGACCAGACCAGTGCAGGGTTTTGAACTGGCAACCTCAGTGTTCCCAGGTCGACGCTTTATCCACTGCGCCACCACAGGTCAGACACTCACATGTTTATTGCAGTATTATTCACAGTGGCCAAGACATGGAAACAACAAAAGTGCCCCTTGATAGAAGATTGGATAAAGAAGATGTGGTACATATATTCTATGGAATACTACTCAGCCATAAGAAATGATGACATATGCCTGACCAGGTGGTGGCACAGTGGATAGAGCATCTGACTGGGATGTGGAGAACCCAGGTACAAGACCCTGACATAGCCAGCTTGAGCACGGGCTCATATGGTTTGAGCAAGACTCACCAGCTTGAGCCCAAGGTCACTGGCACAAGCAAGAGGTCACTCGGTCTGCTGTAGTCTCCCAGTCAAGGCACATAGGACAAATTAATCAATGAACAACTAAGGAATAATGAAGAATTTATGTTTTTCATCTCTCTCCCTTTCTGTCTGTCCCTCTCTCTGACTCTCTCTGTCTCTGCCAAAAAGAAAATAAATGATGACATATTGCCATTTATAACAACATGGGTGGATCTTGAGAACATTATACTAAGTAAAATAAGTAAATCAGAAAAAGCTAAGAACTATATGATTTCACACATATGTGAGATATAAAACTGAGATTCATGGACATAGACAAAAGTGAAGTGGTTACCACGTGGAGGGGGGAGGAAGTAGGGGAAGTAAAGAGGGTCAGATATGCATCCTGCCCTGGCTGGTTGGCTGAGTTCAATGTGGGTATGTCCCAGGTTCAATTCCTGGTCAGGGCACACAGGAGAAGTGCCCATCTGCTTTTATACCCCTTCCTTCTTGCTTCTCTTTCTCTCTTCCCCTCTGGCAGCCATGGCTCAATTGGAGCAAGTTGGCCCTGTACTGAGGATGGGTTCATGGTCTCCACCTCAGGCACTAAGAAGAGCTCAGTTGCTGAGTAACAGAGCAACATCCCAGGTGTGCAGATATCACCCCCTAATGGGCTTGTTGGTTGGATCCCAGTTGAGATGCATGTGGAAGTCTTCCTTTCTGTCTCCCTTCCTCTTATTGAATTAATATATATATATATATATATATATATATATATATATATATAAAATTTAATTTCTTTTTATTTTATTCATTTTAGAGAGGAGACACAGAGTGAGAGAGAGAGAGGGAGAGAAAGAGAGAAAGGGGGGAGGAGCTGGAAGCATCAACTCCCATATGTGCCTTGACCAGACCAGTGCAGGGTTTTGAACTGGCAACCTCAGTGTTCCCAGGTCGACGCTTTATCCACTGCGCCACCACAGGTCAGGCAAAATATATATATTTTAATTCATATAGATATATATCTATTACATATGTGTGTGGTGTGTGTGTGTATATATATATATATATATATATACACACACACACACACACACACACATATATATATATATATATATATATATATATATATATATGTATATATATATATATAATCTCCTGCATAGGTAAAATATAAAACAGAGTCATGGAAACATAGATAAAGGTGAAGTGGTTACCTTGGGGAGGTGGTCTTGGGGAGGGGAGCAAAGGGGGACAAATATAAATATACGGTGATGAAAAGTGATTTGACTTTGGGTGATGGGCACACAATGAAATCAACAATTCTATTGCTAGGGAGATTTTCACCTGAAATCTATGTATTCCCATTAAATTTAATCTCAAAATAAAAAAATGAAAACTAAAAAAAGAATTGTGGGCAGGTGAGTTTATTTATATTACATAGAGGTGTGTGTGCACATTTAGCAGCTTTTGTTTTTGGTTCAATTTGGAGTCTAATTTGGAGAGTTAGAATATCTTCTCTATCTCTTTCATTTGCTGCATAATAAATTGATTATTCGTCAGGGCCCAACTTCAATGTCACCTCCTCTGGGAAGCCCTTCCACCATCAGGCAATAGCTTACATGTTTCTGTATCACTGTACAAATTTGTGGCTGTCTTTACAATGGCAGCTCCACAGTCAGGGGAGAAGGGTCCTGGACATCTCAGTGATTCTGTAAATGCTAACTGAGTCCAGGGTGAAAGACATAATTCTTGCAGTGTGATCATTAGTTTTTGAGGGTTATGACTTCTTTGAAAATGCTATCTATGTACTGTCTGCCCAGGATAAAAACGAAGTCTGTATAGGCACACACACATTTTGCATAAAAATTTTAGCTGTTTTTGGGCCCTCTGACAGCTTTCATGTACCTCCTCATGAGTTCACAAAACTCAGATACAAGTGGTTACTTGCTAATGGAAATCGACGAATACCATTGGAAAAATAAAGTGCTAAACATTTCCTGCTATTTTCTTCACTCAAATATTTATTGTGCTGAATGCAGAGAATGCTATGATGAGTATCATACAAGTACAAGCTTCCCAGATGAACTGTCCAAATTAAATCTTAAGGGATCAATGAGAAGCTAGAATGGGGAAAAAAACTAGAAGGAGGGGCTTATTTCAGACAGTTAAGTAATAGGTGAAAGGCTCAGAGACTAAATACAGGTATATATAACATGCATGTAAGATAGCAATGGGGTAAGTGCATATAGTAGTCGTAATGAGGGTAAGCGTAAGTTAGCCGTAAAGTCTTCATGAAGGAGTAAAATGGCAAGTGTTAAAAATTCTTATTAACTGAACTTCTACAGATTTAGAGGCAATACGTAGGTAAGCTGTATGAAGTTTTGGGTTCCTGTATGAAGACTGACTCACCCTGAAACCATGCATAAGGGCAAATTACCCAGCAAGATGTTCTTACTGGCAGTGTAGGAGAAGAGACTGTAGGGTTGGAAGGCGATGAGGAGAGCCTGTGAGTGTCTGAAGGAAGAGCCTAAGGGAAGTGGCGTTTGCACCTGAGACTGATGAAAGGATGCTACGACCAGAGTCAAGGTAAGCACCCAGAAACTTGTTCAGTAGGTAAGGTCAAGAGGACCGGTTTTTTTTTTTTTTTTTTTTTGCATGTTTTTGTTGATGTCGTTCTTAGGTAGAAATGAAAATAGAGTGTAAATATAAATGCAAGATACAAGGAAGAAACAGAACAACTTGGGGTAGATCCATATCCACAGAATTAATATTATCTTATTTTTAAAATAATTTAAAGATATTTTCTTCTATTCTCTACATGCCATGATTGTCTTTAACCAGCCTATTTGGGCTAAACAACCTTAGTAAATATATTTTTCACTTTTAAAATATTTCTTACAATTGTATTAATGCTATTGGATGGTATGTGTTGATGATTTTTTTTTAAGTTTCAGCTTTGCAAGAGTTCATAAACAGATTACCCAGATAGTCTAGCTAATTTAAAGTAATTTAAAATGTTATATGAGCTAAAATTACTTTTTTCAGATGAATTCTAGATGTATCCCTCATCCAACCCATGGCTACTGCTACTAAATTATTCCCTATTGAGAAAAATAGACCTTTAATGAAAGGTGCTGTTAATAGTGCTGAGTATGTTTCCATTGAGAGACCATTGTACGTTATCAATGGCTCACTCTCAGATGTCTTTTACTATGGCATGTGAATATTTAAAAGCTCTCTTTCTCTGGAATCACTCTTTCCTACCAACCTTTTCCTCCAAAGATTATCCTTCTAAATCTGTAACAAATAATTTTAGACACATTGCTTATTATAGCATTATCATAGCCAACAAATGTCTTTTCCTTTCTCCCACCACGTGTGCCCATAATGGAGTTTCTTATTAAATATACATGCAATTCCTTGCTGCATATAAACGTACCGCTTTAAAGAAGAAGGAAGACCCTGCAACTGGGCTATTGACTGATCATAAAGACAGAGTAATATCTGAATGATGTTCTTGGGCTTCTTTAAAAAAGAAAACTGAATCACGTAACTTTAGTGAATATGATAAGGAGCTTTAATGTGGTTCCCTTCTTACATATTTATTAGGTTGTTTTATTACATATTTTTGAAAGCACAGAAAGCAAAACTGCTTTGCTTCTTTCTGAAGAGAATTTATGAAAGTCATGAGTTTTCTCTTCATGGGATAATACTCTCATCTTTGGGGAAGATACCAATCTGAAGCAAGTCACACTATGGGTATGGGGTGGTGGGTTATATTAAAATGAACAGCATTGAAATACTTTCTGGTAGTTCAAGATCATCTCAGAAGAAACACCATGCCATACCATAGAAGATCTTTTGAATAAGTAAAGATGCAGAATATTTCTCATATTCAAACAATTTCATTTTAACATTAGGTGCAAATGACTTGAAATTCATAAACATTCAAAAATGTTATGCAGGGGAAAAGGGGAAAATCAAAAGCCTCGTTAAGGAATAATAAAATAGTAACTTGTAAGTACGCTCTATTGTCTGGTTGAAGGTGCAGGTCTCCTCAGAAAGCTCTTCTGTCTCTGGTTTGGGAGTGCTAAATTACGTTGTTGGAAAACATACGAGGATGGGTGACTTCCGATAGGTCTGCACACGGTAGGTGATATCTATTGACTTACAAGCTGGATGCATGTGTCAAAATGCAATGGGGTATTTTTGTAATAATAGCTAGCAGTCATGGCTGTGAATTATTTATGGAGAGTATTCAGTGCAAACAGGTTAGTGCACACATTTACTTCAGCTTGACTGCCCTGGTTTTAGATCACGCAGACATTCAACTCCTTAGAGATCTGCTCTTATCACTGCAGATCCTAAAAGGGGCCCCAAACTGCAGTCAGTTCAACAACTCACAAGGGCTCCGACCACTTGCTTAAGCTCTACGCCAAAGTTCAATGAGCAAACACAGTCCCTCTGCCCCCTCTCCCACACCCACCACGCCCGGGTGATGTAAGGTAATATCAGACATGAAGGCAGATCGATCTCCAGAGCAAAGGCATGGTGGTGCTTTGCTATCTTTGTGCAAGAACATGGAAGAATGTGTACAGAAAAGGCCACTGTTGATCTTAACACAAGCTGACATTCCACTAATGCCGTGTTTCGAGGCCAGAAAGAACTGGCTTTCCAGCGAAGCCCTCAGTTTACATTTAAATAAGCATGGGGCCCCATTGCAATGCAGAGCATGGCTTTCCCATTCCGCCACGAACTATTTCAGTCACAGCCATTTCCATTTCTTCTCAGAAATCAATGTAGTTGGGTGGACTTCTCTGCAGTGCCACATGGATGGCCAGAAAGGTTACAGCCTCTTTTACATCTTAAGAATTAAAACCACAAGGGAGAGCAAAGTCTCTTACTATTACAGGAAAGCTATTCTGCCTCCCCATCAAACAGGCAATTAATGAGATATGAACCTTATATGTCCCAGGTCAGATAACTATACATTTCACTACACTTTCTTTGTCGTTTAAGATAAAAAGATATTACAGACTTTTACTGCTTAATATGGAAGAATTATTTTGTCATAAGATATCACAGCTTTTATTTGTGAGCTTAGGACAAGAAATGGGTTAAGCTATGTTAGCCATTTTATAAGCCTAATAAAAGAGATGCTAGCACAACTGTTGGAACAAAACTTGGAAACATAATAGGCACTGCAAAATAGAAAGAGTGGAAAATAAAAGCTGCAGGTTCTAGAATCAGCTTTCTTTAGGATTTGATAGCAACACTCTATCTCCCAAATTGTTTTGCAGAGTGTTAGAAAGCAACAGAAACATCTCCATAGCTCAAAAGGCACTGTACGAGAAATCAGGAACTCTAGCTCAGTCATGTAAAAGCCTGTATTACTTAAAACCATTCATTTAACCTCTCTGAGAGCCAGTTTCTCCAACTATAACATCATAAAAATAAAATTCTCTCTGAGTATTATCTTGTTGTAAGGACAAAAATGACATGATATTATTAAAGAAGTTTATTGTAGCACATTTAATGGTGACCCCCCAGCCAAAAAATGTCCTTTTCTAAATGCCTGAATGCTATAAGTGTAACCTTATTTTGAAACAATCAGACAAAACGAATGCATTTTTCAATGATTTAATTAAGGGTCTTGAGACGGAGATCATACTGGATTATGAGTGGTCTTTAAACCCAATGGCAGGTGTTTGAGGAGGCACAGAGCAGAGAAGATAGGCAGAGGAGAAGACCCTGTGAAGTGGGAGGCAGAGATTGTAGCCACGCAGCCACAAGGCAAGGATGCTGACAGGCACCAGAAGCTGAACAAAGTTAGGAAGTCTTCTCCCCTAAAGCCTCAGGGGGAGAGAGGCCCTGCCAACACTTCCATTTGGTACTCTGTAAGAAAATAGATTTTTGTTGTTTTATTCAAGCCACTAATTCCTGTGGTAATTTGTCACAGCAGCTACAGGAAAATAGCATAATTATATTCAGAGTGAGAACTAAGAGGGTAAGATGAGAAAGACTCTCTTACCTTTAGCACAAAATTGTAAAGCCCACCCCAACTCCGTTATCAAGATAAATAATATTTTAAGGCAACATTTAAAAGAAGCAAAATCAATGCCAAAATATCTATGATGAGAAAAATTTAAAATTTCTAGGTGGGAAAAAGTATCTTTGATATTGAAGAAGTGTACTCACATTATTATAATAATAAAAGAAAAACAGATGCAGTGAGGCACCATTTTTCTGTTAGAGCATATAATGGAGAAGTGTCAATCATTAAGCCAGTTTTCAGTTGAATTATGCTTTGGATACAGGTAGTTTTAAAGCCATTATAAATTAAAATATAAGGCTCTCAGAGTATAAAGAAATGCTAATTGCAAATAAAATCTGCACATGTAAAACTGTGATTCTATTCTCTGGCTGCATATTAGACACACCTGGGAAGATTTACACTACAGTCTGTCCGTAAAGTCATGGTGCACTTTTGACCGGTCAAAAGTGCACCATGACTTTACAGACACACTGTATATCAGTGCCCATGCTTCATCCCAGACAAATTATAACAGAATCTCTGGGCATGGAACCCAGACATCAGACTTGAGGTACCCTACCTAGCAGATTCCAATGACAGCCAACACGGGGAACCACCTGTGAAAGATAAAGGTAGGTGTCTGGATGTGTGGGAGGCTGAATTCTGTGACCCATGCCTTAGTTTGTCACTTAAATGATAAATGATAAGGGACAATTTTGAATGATGTCTAAAATTATCCATTAATTAGGGCTTAATTTTCAACAGTTTAGGTTCTTTAGAGAATTGTCGGTGGTAATTAACAGGGGATGATAATAGTGACTGTCATGGTGTTTACATAGGATTTTTTAGAGTTTGTAAAGCACAAGACTATCTTCCCCTCAGTCCCCAGCATGATCCTTCAAATACAGTTGTGTAATTCTCAAATATATTTCTTGAATCTTTTTCCACAGAAGTAGGATGAATGGTACCTGCCCACTCATCTGCCTGGAGCTTATTTGGAATAGAAAGGTCTTTACAGATATAATTAAATGAAGGATCTCAAGATGATGAGATCATCCTGGATTGTCCAGGTGGTTCTTAAACCCAATGAATGACAAGTGTCCTTATAAGAGATGTACAGAGAAGGCATAGACACAGAGGAGAAAGAGACACCATGTGAAGAGACAAGACGAGGAAACCTACAGCCACCAGAAGGCACGAGAGACCAGAATGGATTCTCCCCTAGAACCTCTGGAGGAGTTTGGTTCAGCTGACTCTTTTATCTTGGACTTCTCACTTCCAGAATTGTCAGAGAAGAAATCTTTGTTGTTTTAAGCCACCATGTTTAAGCCACTCACTAATTTTATGAGAATTCAAACTGTCTCTTACTAAGAAGCACTTCATGATCAGGCCCCAGCTATCTTTCCGCCCTTACTTCCTGCCAGTGCCTTACACATTCCATCTGAGCCATCTTGCTTCTTACCACTCCCTTATGCTCATGCTTGCACCAGCATGACTGCACCTTTCCAAACTTGCACATGCAGGTCCCAACCCCAATAGACCCCCTTCCAAAGCCATATGTCTGGTGGACACCTTGTCAACATTCAGCTCAGTGCCCAGGCTGTGAACCCTCTTAAACCTCCAGGCAGTCTGATTCTCTCTGATCACTTCTCAAACTGCCTTTAAGTTACTTACTGTACCTTTTTTATTATAGTGTTTGCCACATGTTACTGGAATTATTTATTTACTTAACTATTTCCTCTACATAATTCTAAACTCCTTGAAGAGAGTGTCATATTCAGCTTAATTTTCCTAGTACCTATCAAGGCATCTGACTTCTCACTGATGCTCAATAATCATTGTTTAAATGAATTAATTGGTTTATTAGTAATGTCCTTTAACATGAGTTAATTTATCTTTGGTTAAATGAATGAGTTTATGAATAATGTCTTTTAACATGCATTTTTTCATCTAATATTTTAAACATAAAAGAAAATGCAGATCATTATATTTTTTACAGAAGAGAAAATTGAGGAACAAAGTAGTGAATTAAATTATTAGAATTTAAATCTAAGAACTTGACTTCAAATCAGTACATTGTATACACACACACACACTGAACCATATATATTTAACCACTTACATATTTAAAGCTATCTGTTTAACTATATATACAAGGTTGGCAAAGGTAAGCTTATATTTGTTCATATAGAAAGTACAGTAATTAAAAAATAATACAAGAATAAACTCACTTTTACATACTCACAATGGTAAATCTACCTTTACCACATTCTGTATATTTAACCACATATATATATAAAACTATATATATTTAACTACATATTTATTTTTAATTATATATATTTATTATATATTATATAGGTCTTTCTATAACATACAGTGCCTCATTGCTTTCTGCTTAGTGTTAAAGCTATTTATGTGTTGCTTTACCTCTCATAAGTTCACGGAAAATGCGATCCACATTTTATTTAATATGTCTTCCACACTGTGTCTTATAAATAGCAATCATTCAAATATTTGTGAATAGATTATTGATCATTGCAATGGCTGTATTTTATTAAAATGTGCTCTATATTTCTTCAAAATTATCTTATGAGGCTGTATAATGTCATCTAACGAAAAGCTATAACTATGGAATTCCCAGTCTATTGCATGCCTATTTTCTACCCTATTTCAGCAGATGGTAGGTTTCTTAACTGAACTGCTATTTTACTCTGAATGTCTCTCTGCTGCTCTGATGATTCAGCTGGGCTTATCTTTTTCACTGATTTTCCCAAAAGTTAATAATGAATAGAATTTCACTAGGAACAAGCTCAGACAAAGCCAGTAGAGATGCTGCCATGGACATTCTTCCAGAAAGGGTGTATTTAGACCCTTTATTTTTGATGCCACCATGGGTGAGGGTCATGAAAGTGGGTAATTGAGACTTGCAGTTACTGTCAGTACAAAAGAAACAAAAATTTAATTATAATTAGTAACAGAAGGATGAAGGAGGGCCTAGGTTTAGGGTCCAGGAAGTTCAAAACAGATGGGAATTGTGGGAGAAGTTAAGCAACTTCAGTAGAAAGCAAGTAGTACAGTGATGGGATTCAACTAGTTCACACTGGTTTGGTAGAACCAAGACCTAATTTTTTGGTGAGTTCAATAAACTGGCTGTTAAAATGGCACTTGTAATCAGGGTTCTCTCTAAGGTGGGCACCTGGGCAGCCTCCCAAAGTGGAAATCAAAAATTTAATATTCCTTACTCTTTTTTAACATTCATCTGCAAAACATTATATTTTAAGTGCCTGTAGTAATGTTTATTGCATCCTTAGGTGAAAAAAATTGCAAGTGAGGATGCCAATCAAGAAACAATATGGCCTGACCTGTGGTGGCGCAGTGGATAAAGCGTCGACCTGGGAACACTGAGGTTGCCAGTTCAAAACCCTGCACTGGTCTGGTCAAGGTACATATGGGAGTTGATGCTTCTAGCTCCTCCCCCCTTTCTCTCTTTCTCTCTCTCTCTCTCTCTCTCTCTCTCTCTCTCTCTCACTCTGTGTCTCCTCTCTAAAATGAATAAAAGAAAAAATGAAGTTTAAAAAAAAATTAAAAGCTATGTTTTTTTTTTTAAAAAAGAAACAATATGGAAATATCTTAAATAACAGTTTTATTATTCTTTTCAGGTATTATTTAATACATTAAAACTCTTTCTTATAACACAATCTAGTTTTGTGTACCTCTTTTATTTAAGTATTAAGTGCATGAAATAATAAACTACCTTTTGGTATATTGTTTTTATACTTAAAACGGTCATTAGGGAAGATAACTGGTTCTTAAATTATTTGAATCCCACCACTGAAGCAATAGTTTTGAGTTGCAAAGAGATTGCAGTATAAGAAAGGCTAGAATGAGAGCTAATGGTAAGAGCCAGGAAGGAGAGAGAAAGGAGATTTCCTTGGAAACTAGAAGGTGCTCTGTCACCAGCTTCGAAAGTGACAGCAAATATTTATCAAATCAAATTGTGATAGTTTGATAATTGTTTCTACATATGTATATTTTTAGGAAAGACAAAATAGCTCTGAACAGTAGCAAATAGTCCACATTTTAAATGCTTTTAAAATAGGTAGTAGAGTATGGCCTCTAGAGGTGCAGTGGATAAAGCCTCAACCTGGAATGCTGAAGTCGCCAGTTCAAAACCCTGAGCTTGCCTGGTCAAGTCACATATGGAAGCAACCAAAGAATAGCTAAAGTAAAGGAACTATGAGTTGATACTTTTCACTCTCCACCCCTCTCTGTAAAAATAAATAAATAAAATATATAAAAAAAGAAAACAGGTAATAGATAAATAAAACAGTTCAATTATGTGGGTGTACTTACAGTGAGAAGGGATTTGTTTGCCAGTTAGCTGTACATAGTGTTCCAAATCAAGTGTCATATGGAAAAAAATAAAACGATAGCTTACTAATTGAGATTTTTATTTTCAGCCAAACAAACAACTAGGCTTAGTTTTCATAAAAGTGTCATTTGCCTCCACAACTAAACAATTCCATGAAAATGTGGTTTTTTTATTCAGTTATTTTTAAAAGCGAGACGAAGGAAAATAGTGAGATAAACTCCCACATGCACTCTGACAAACATTGGGCAGATGTTGGAATCAACTGACCTATCCTCAGTACCCAGGGCTAATGCTGAAACCTACTGTGCCACTGGCTGTGAGAGAGGAAGAGGGAGAGAAGCGGGAATGGGAGGGGGAGAGAAGCACATGGTTACTTCTAATGTGTGTCCTGACCGGGAATCAAACCTGGATGTCTGCACACTGGGCAAACACTCTATCCACGGAGCAAACCAGCCAGGTCTCCATTAAAATGATTTTTATGTAAATACCTATAACATAGCATATGAAGAATGTACAATCTTATGAAAGTGTAGGTTCCCAATAAGTACATAAAATGATGAAACAAGAACAGCCCCATTATACTGTAAACAAGAAGTATGTTTATTAATAACATCCCCCCAAAATACATTGCTTCAATATCTGCTCAATGGCAGATCTGAATTTGTAAGAGATGCCTCTTAATGTCCAGCTATAATTTCATACAAACCAATGTTAGTATGAAAAATGATAAAGAAGATGAAAGGCCATGTATTAGGACTTGGCATATTAAAATACAATTATAATTTTCTCCCTTTGAAAAATAGAACTTAAAGTAACATACTGATAAACTTTAGGGTGCAGAAAGTAAAAATATTTGGTTAAAAATGTAGAGTGGGTCAGTAGAACTTTGGAAATGCAGACAAAGAATTTAGCCAAGTAGTAAAAGGGAGAAGAGGGGTTAGAGGAAGAATTACAGGGAAAGGAACAGCATGAGTGAAGCACAAAATTGTGAAAGCGAGCGGCATGAATCTACATGGGCTCACACTTCTTACCTGAGTGGATAAAGAATACCTTTCCTAGTTGGCCAGCATGTGCTTTATCTCTACTGATGTGGCAATAAAAAGAAGAGTATGTTGGAAAGAGGGTGCATCCTGGAGTCAGATGGACTGACTGCATCTTACTAGCAGTGGAATCTTATCACTTAAACCTCATTCTGCCTCAGTTTCTTCATGTGTAAAATAAGGATTATAAAAATACTTAGCTCATTGTATTCTTCTGAAAAATATGTGTTAATAAATGTTAAGTCTGTAGAGCAGTGCTTGATATTGGGAGAAGCAATCCACCCCTGTCCCTGAGCATCCCGGCACCTTGCTGAAGATGGCAAGAACTCAAACCTCCTTGATTTTTTATCAAGAACTCTTTATAAGATTGTGTTTACAACAAGCAACTTTAAGAGATGAGATCCTGTGTCCTTCTGGGGCAAAGAGAACACTTGATCACTGCTTGCTATAGAAACAGCTAGTTCTTCAAACCAGTGTGTTTCTATATTGGAACCAATAGCAGGTGCAGGCATTCATCTAGGCTCACACTGCATCACTCTCATGGGACTCGGGGGACAAACAAATGATGCAAACTTGGTGCTCATGTTATTTGCTCTACTGTCAGTGATGAAGTTCTTTGTCTCTGACCCAGAGGTCTTGTGTCTTCTGCCAGCATCCATGAAACAGTAACAGCCTAGGGATTATTAGCTTTTTAAGTGAGGTAAAATCAAATCTTACACTCAGCAGTTGACACATAATAAAAATTAAATAAACATTAATTTTAAGGGAAAGGTCCTGTCAATGGGAGCTGGAGAGGTCTGTGAAAACAAGATGGGCACTTGAGAGATAGGATTGACAAATGCAGCAAGGGTTTTATTTCTGAAATGGCTTGCTAGTTCTTTACTTTTATTTTCTTCCACTTGTCTTCCTCATTATCTACCAGTAACACCAGTAACTTTGCTCCAGACTGTCCTTAAATTGTCCATTGACAATAAGATCTAAACTCAGTATTCTTCAACCTACCTACCTTTGAAAGGAAAATACAAACATTTGGAGAATGAGAATAATTGAAGGATTATTGCATGTCTAACAAAGGGATAGAACAGTAAAAACTTACCTATAACGTGTGTGTGTGTGTGTGTGTGTGTGTGTGTGTGTGTGTGTGTGTATTTCTGGTTTGGTTTGTGTTTTTAAAATTTACCAAGAAAGACAAAGCTCCACCCAGAGATAATGGAGGATCTTTAAGGCTGTAGATACACAAAATAATATTAATCTACACTTAAAAATAAAACATACAGGTCAAGGTGCCTTGGGCATTTCCTGAGGGGCACTGGACAAGTGGGGATTCAGGAGTGAAAAGCTGTATAGGAAAGAAGAGAGTTGTTGAGAAAGTCAAGTGAGGGCTGAAGATCTGAGCAGCAAGCTGGCCTGCACCTCTGCACACCTCGGGCAGTAAGGAGGAAGCAAGCTCAACCTCTCATCTTCCTCTTCCTGGCTGTTTCCCTCCTGCATTCCCTGCCACTGCATTTTCATAAGGCCTATGTGGATAGAATTGTTACCACAGTGCAGTAGACTATGGAGGCAGGTGACGGAGGAACTGAGGGTACGTGGCAGACAGAGAATGAGCAGCAAGGTCACCATTGCATCAGCAGTCTCTGATAACATACAGGAATTGAGGCAACCTGCACCTTAAATGAAACCTCCAGTGAGATAAATTTGGGTGCGAGGGTACAATTAATCAGGCATCATTGTCTTCAGGCACTTGAAAAGGTTGCTCATCTTTCTCAGTGGTACACTCTCAGAGAATATCCAAGCTTTATATTTTGGACTCATTACTGAGACCATAGCTTGACCTAACAGAAGAAAACAGTGCACTGAGGTCAAAAGACCTGAGGGGTTTTCTTGCCTATGTCACCTCCTTGTCCAATGACCTTAGGCAAGAGGCTTAGCCTGAACTTGACTTTCCTCTTCTTTAAAAGGAAAGTAACAGTATTTAACTCACAGCATCCTGGGAGCATAAGCCAAAATAATGTATGCAAAATTCTTGGATACTGTAAACTGGGAAGTAATTATATCATGAAAAAACTATATGAAATAAATTATCTTGAAATATTAAACCCTATAGTTTTCATGATTGTATAAGAATATAATCCTGTGCTAGCTATCCTAAAACCAAACAGTTTGAAACTTTAATATATCAATGGTCTGAACAACAGAAACCAGACCACATGACTCTCTGTACTTATACATACCTGTTTAAATACCATAAACATGAACATTTTAAAATTATACATGTGTTTGCAAGTAGAAAATAAAGCATGAGTTGACACAATTTGTTTCACAAAAAATGGCCTTAAAACATCAATGTTTTTCAGAATTAGATTCCCTAAGATGTTTTCCCTACTCCGCTTCTTTTCTTTTTGAGAGAGAGAGAGACAGGAAGAGAGAGAGATGAAAAACATCAACTTATAGTTGCAGCACCTTAGTTGCTCATTGATTGTCACTGGGGGGCTCTAGCTGAGCCAGTGACCCTTTGCTCAAGCCAGCGACCATAGGATCCTGTTGATCCCACACACAAGCCAGCAACTGCATGCTCAATCTGGTGAGCATGTGGTCAAGACAGATGAGCCTGCACTCTAGCTGGCAACCTTGGCATTTTAAACTTGAAACCTCAATGTCCCAGGTCGGTGCTCTATCCACTGCGTCACCACCTTCAGGCCAAATGCTATCTCTTTGAGCTGTATTACCATAGATGGATTCAATACTTTGAATACCTGAATAAGATTTCATTCTTCTATCAAGCCATTCATCTGGTGGTGACAAGGTGAAAGTGGTACTTTTCCATGTATATGCTCATATTTTAAAGGCAAATAGAGACTCTCACAACCTGAAATATTTTGCATAATAATTTGCACCAGACTGAAAAAAGCCCAAAATTGTTAATAACTTGGTAGAAACAACATTCACCTCTTGCAATAAGGTCGCCAGATAAAATATGGGACACCTAGTTAAATCAGAATTTCAGATAAGCAACAAAGTATTGCAATAAAATGCAATATTTGGGACATGTAGTAAAATATTATTTGTTAGTTTTCTGAAGTTTGAATTTAACCAGCATCCTGTATTTTTATTTGCTATGTCCGGCAGCCCTACCAGCCACCACAGGCTGCTCCACGGCCCCTTATTCTTGTGACCTCACCATACTCAGTTAACTTCATGAGGTAAACAGCTCTGTTCCTTTGGCCTCTGTGGGACTTGATATTTCTCCTTGATCTCTCTGACACTGTGAAGGGGGAGATCACATATCCTGCCATCAGACCATTTGTGCCTGCAGTAATGGATATTAAGTCACATGCCTGCCTGAAATCACTTAAAATTCTTTAACCCAATTTCTATCTGCTCTAGGAGAGGCCTAGAAATAAGCATACAGGTGCTTTGGAACAAACAAAACACAGCTTTCCTTTTTGCAAGGGATTGAACGAAAACTCAGAATGCTAATTCTACCCCAGATGAGTAATTGCAGTAATGATTAGTGTTTACATTGTCTCATTTTGACATTTCTTTGATTATTTCTTTTTAAAAACAATGCCACTGATACAAAGCTAATTGGATTCTAATTATTTTCACATAGATTAGTGTCCTCAAGACTCTGTCTCAGACAGGTCATGAGATGGTGACCTCAGATCAGTTTCTTGTCATTTACATTATTTTTAAAAATATAGAGAAAGGGTACTATTCTGCATAATTATCAGCCTTAATTAAAAAATGGGACAAGATATCAGCTGTGGTTGGGCTTAACAAACCCCTTAGGGCAAGCTCAGATTCTAGTACCCTCTGATTAGAATACAAATCTGGAAATATCCACCTCCATTATCTCCATTAAGATGTGATGCTTTCAGGCTTGATAATCAATTCAGTCTTGGTAATCATTTTCCTGACTGTCTGGTGGTGAGAAGGAGAATACAAGTGTCTGGTAAACATGCCCCTTGATTTATGGTTCCATGTAGGTTAGTATTCAAAATTACTATTATACTCTGAAGGGAATCCCTGGACTCCCTAATATATAAGCTCTACCATCCTTAAGAAACACAAGGAAATTCTCAATTGTCACAGCCAGCACAGCTGAGAATTTTCATGGGAGGTGCAGTATCAGTTGATTCTCTAAATAGAAAGCAAATGAAAGTAATTGATTTGGCTTTTAACTACCAGCCCAAATTGGTGATATGAGAGAGGCACTCTAGTACTAGAATAAAATTCAGACTTTCCCTTTTTGAGAGTTCTTTCATCCAAAGTTCTTCAACTTTTTGACAATTGCAATGTAATTACACCAGCTGAAATTTGAGTAGATCAAAGAAACAAGTATTCTTTCCATGAATGTAAAGTTGCACCTATATATTTTCCTACGGATCATCTATAACAATAAGAGAGTTTCTCCTAATGTTTTGTTTATGTTTTTTATGGTTTTGCACAGTAGCTGATAAGTTGAAGGTAGAGAGGATTTCCCCATTACATGAGTTATTTAGACACACTAACCCCCCAAAAGATATCGAACTTACCATACAATCACAGGCATAAGACTACTTAACTGAAGACACAAATCCAGGAATTAAATAAGGTAGTGTCTGCTAGACAGAAAGCAGTGAAAGCATTCATGGGAAAGGTAGGGAGACCAGTGGCTATGGAAGACAAATTGGTATGCTAAATTTAATTCACTTGCTCCTGACCAGGTGGTGGTGCAGTTGATAGAACGTTAGCCTAGGTTGGTGAGGTCACCGGCTTGAGTGCAGGATCATAACCATGATCCCATAGTTGCTGGTTTGAGCCCGATTTTGCTGGCTTGAGCAAGGGGTCACTGGCTTGGCTGGAACCCCCTGGTCAAGGCATGTATGAGAAAGCAATCAATGAACAACTAAGATGCTGCAGCTATGAGTTGATGCTCCTTATCTCTTTCTCTTCCTTTTTGTCTGCCTCTGTCTCTCTCTCTCCCCCTCTCAAAAATAATTTTTTTCTAATGCACTTAAACAAGTTATTGGCACATCTCTAAAATTTTACACATACACTTTGATATGTTACATATGTTTGTGGATGTATACAGGCTTAAATATATCCATACTTACGAGTATTTATATGAATATAAAACATGTATTTTGCAGTTTTTCTGTATTTAAACAAAATGCTATGCTTATTAGCACAATCGCAAACTGTGGGTCTCCACCTATTAATTTGTGACTCAACAAGTCAACTTAGTGGGTCTTGACAAGAACTTTTAAAAATAAATAAAATTGAATAAATTAGAAAACATCAGTGACACATAGTAAGGAAAGCATTGTTTATTCAAATGTAGGTGATGGTCAAAATATTTAAGAAGCATACCTTAGAGAAGCTCAGGCAGAGAACTGATTTAGACCACCTGGCCTCTGACATCTTTTTGCCCTGATCCAGGGTTGGAAACTGCTTGGGAATACCAGACCTCTGTCAATTCCACATGAAATACTCTTAATGACATCACAGCACTTTCCCACTTCCATCTAGGAGTAGAGGATGAGGCACACTTTGATTCTCCTGGAAAACTGGAATACCTTTCTCCACTTGGCAATGAAAACTTTATCATCTGTTTACTTTCTTCCTCTTCTAGTTGTTACCAAGTGAGTTAAATTTATTTATTTTATTTTATTTTATTTTTTTAGTGTGCATGAGAGAGAAACAGTGAGAGAGAGAGAGAGACAGGGATAGACAATCAGGAAGGGAGAGAGATGGGAAGTATCAATTCTTTGTTGTGACACAATAGTTGTTTAATGATTACTTTCTCATATATGCCATGACCAGGGGTCTCCAGCAGAGTAAGTAACCCCTTGCTCAAGCCAGCAACACAACATAATCATTAGCTTAAAATTTTCATTGTGTGTATATGTTTTTTAAATGACAGCTTTTTAAAAATAAAACCACTCAGTTAGATTTCCCTTCTTACCTGCATAATATTCACTGACTTCATTTTTCTTACCCTCTCTCTGTCATCATGAAAGAATGTTAGATCTCTTAGGTCAACTTGTTAGCATTTTTTATTCTTCAAATACTATTAGTTCTTATCTCTGTTACCAAATCTATCATAATTGAAACAGCCCTGTTCACTAGGCATCCCTGAGGTAAGATGAGGCTGGCAGGCCAGGGAAAGCATCCAAGTCAATAGTGCTTAAACTGAGATAAGAGGGCAGCCTAAGAGAGGCAGGGAAGGGCATTCCTAAAAAAGTAAAAGTTACTACAAGGAAGTCAGAGTCACGGGGGATAGCTAAAGTAAAGAATTCAGGCTGAAGAACAGTGGAAGCAATAGTCCAAGTAAAGGAAAGGGCCAGCTCAGAAATTTGTTGTTTATTATGCAGGCGGGAGAGAGACTTGGAATGTTTGCAATCAGAAAAGTGACATAGTTAAACTTTCATTTTAGAAAGATCACTTCAACAAAATTTAGAGAACAAATTAAAGGATGTCAAGATATGAGGCTGAGAGTTCAATTTAGAGGCCGGCCATGGCAATAATCTAAAAGAGAAATGATAACGGCTAGATTAAGACATGGGTAGAATTGAAGGAAAAAATATGGACAAAATAAGACATAATAGAGGCCAAATGTCTGGGCCTCTTGAAGACTGTAGAGGGGTATTGATGGATAGTGTTTGAGGGTGGGGCAGAGGAGGAGAAGTCTAGAAATATTCCTGGCTCTTGCCTGTATTTCTATATAAAAAATGGTGTTGGTAACAAAAGAATTAAACTGCAAACAAACAAACAAACAAAAAACCCAAACAAACAAAAAACAAATGGATGAGTTTAGCTTAATAATGTTAAATTTGGCTGTCTACTGCCCTTGCCATAGAGATGTTCATCAGAAGAGGTAACTTTTACTGAGCACTTACTATGAGCTAGATATAGTACTAAGCATTTACATGCATCAACTTCATCTTCTAAAGACTCATAAGAATGACTACTGTTATCCTCAGTTAATATATAAGGAAACTGAGGCTCAGAGAGTAAACTTCTTGGCCTAAGGTCACAGAGCTGATATATGTCTGAACAGGGACTACAATTCAAGTCTGTATGTCACACTGTACCTGTGTTTTGATACCCATGCTATACAGGATTTGTGATAAAGAGACTCAGAATCAATAAAACACCAGTGGTAATTGAAGTTGTAGCTATCAGAAAGGTTACCAACTTAGGGTACATGTTGTAGAAAACAGAGTCCAAGGAAAAGTCTCAGGGAATGCTAAGATTTAATGCATAGGCTACAAATTAATGGTCTCCATTTACCCATGAATACATTTAGTTTGGCTAGCATAGCATTTTTAAAAACTTGAATTTGAGTGCTTTCTGGAAAGGGTAGGGAACACTCTGCACTCTCTCACA
Source organism: Rhynchonycteris naso (assembly GCA_037038555.1). Lineage (NCBI taxonomy): Eukaryota > Metazoa > Chordata > Mammalia > Chiroptera > Emballonuridae > Rhynchonycteris > Rhynchonycteris naso. The sequence continues at coordinate 66,798,431 of CM072998.1, forward strand.
GTCCCCACCACCCCTGTTATTACCCACAGCTTCTTCAAATCTGTACATTTCCTGCTGGGTCCTTAGAGGCACTAAAATCCAGACCCCTAAAGAGTGTGAAAAAAAAGAAACAACATAGGAAAGATAAAATAAAGAGAAGTTTACAAAAAAGAGAGAAATATTAGCAGAATTTGGCTACATAGAAAAAGGAAAGAGTTTTAGGACAAGGGTAACAGTCAATCATATTAAATAATACAGATGGTCAATTAAAATGAGGAGAGAACAGTGTCTATTGAATGTGGTAATCTGCTGGTCATTTGTAATCTTTGCCAAAAGCAATGGGGTGGGTGGATGTGTAACAATGTTAGATTACAGTGAGATAAAGAGTGAAAGAGTATGGAGTGGGTAGAAATAGATGGTTCAGGGTCCTCTTTAAAGAAATGTACATGGCTCTGAAGGAAAAGAAATAGATAGGCAAGTAACTAATAATGGGAGATGCTGGTCAGATGGGAATTTTTGCTCTTAGAACAGTAAATATCCCAGCATGTTTCTAACCAAGGGAATCTAGCTACATGCAATGGCCATCTGAGAAAATGGAAGAGAGAAGATAATGGGTTCAACAGTGATGTTTGAAAATGATACTGTGCACCAGGAATTATCTAAGACATGGGGGCATTGAAGTGAAATAAGAGACAAGACCCCTGTTCTTATGGAGATTACATTCTGTAAGAGAAAGTTACCCAATAGACAATGAGAAGAGATAAAATAATTTTAGATGGTGATATGATTGAGAATGAAAGGTCTCCTTTATAATTTTTTTCTTTAAGATTTAGTTTATTGAATTTTGAAGAGAGGAGAAAGAGTACAAGAAAAGGGATAGTGGAGGAGTGGGAAGTCCAACTTGTAATAGTTGCTTCTTGTATGTGCCTTGACTGGGAAGACCCAGGGTTTTGAACCAGCAACCTCAGAATTCCAGGGCAATGCTTTATATAGTGTGTTACCACAGGTCAGGCTAAATTTTTTTTCTTATTGTAGGATGGCTTTATACTGTATATTTAGGGAAATTCTTTATAAGAACTGACATTTGAGCTGAGACTTGAATAAAAACAGTAATTAGTCATGGTTGTTTTGAGGGAAGAGCATTCTGGATAGAACAGCCAGCCAGTGGTTGTATAGAGTGTGGGTATGGTTGGGTGTGATTGGAAAACAGAAAGAAGCCACAGTGATTCAGAAACTACAATGTGATCGGAGGGAGATGAAGTCAGAGATATGGGCTGGGGTCAGGTCAAAAGGCACCTTGTGGTCTCTATTAATAACTGGGTTTTATTTAAGGTGTAAACTTATGGAAGGGCTTCAAGCAGGACAGTGGTATCAGCTCCAAGGAGATGAGAGGGGATGGATCTTAGCACAGAGTAGACAAATGGCAATTGAATAGGCATGTTTTCAACTCTTTTATGAGGGAGCAGGAAAGTATAGATGGAAGTGAAGATTTTTGTCAGTAGTGTAGGAGGTTGTTAAAGGAGTTAATACTTAGAGACTTCCATTTTCTCAGTGAAGCTAGAGCAAGGATGTATTTATTATATTAGCCTTCAATGGCTAATAATAAAACACCATTGACTGAAAGGTTTAAACAGCAGAAAATTATTTTTTCACAGTTCCAGAGGCTGGAAGTCCTTAGCCAAGTTGCCATCCAATTTGGTTTCTGATAAGAGCTCTCTTCCAAATTTTCAGACAGCTGCCTACATTCTTGCTGTGTTCTCATAAGACTGGTGGTAAGGGGAACCTCTGCTGTCTCTTTCTCTTCTTATAATGACACCAGTCCTATTGGATAAAGTTCCACTTTTATGACATGATTTAAACTTTATCACCTCCTTACGGGCCCTGTCCTAAATACAGTCAGATGGGTGAAGGGTGAGGGTGGGTGGGGGGTCAGGGCTTCAACACATGAATTTTGGAAAGACACAAACATTCTATCTATAACAGGAAAACTGTGGTGCATTGTAAGGGTGTATTACAGGAAAACTGTGGTTGTGGCCATGCAGATTCGCATTGAATTCAGGCCAACGTTAAAGGAACTGTGGAGCCATTAAACAATGAGCCATATTGTAAAGTCAGTAGCCACGGTCACCATCACAGCCGCCTGGACTGTGCAGGTTCGCATTTGATTCGGACAGACTGTAATGAAACAACAGAGCCAAGAACTGGTGGAACATTTGCTTTAATCCTAGCTTGCACCTGGTGGACAAGAAATGCACACAGTGGGAAAACACTTCCCTTTCCATTCAGGGCTCCCAAAGCCACTGACTTATCCGAGTTTCCTAGAATCAAAGCTTTGCTTCTACCTCACCAGCCTTATTCACCTCTGTTCCTCATCTCCTTCTCTCTGCACAAACTCTGCACACACTGGCTCTTCAGCACTCTGCTATCTTGGCTGCTTCTCCTTGAAATGCTAATTTCAGGAACTGAGAGAGTGAAGCCCCTGGTCTGTTTCATTTTATAGTGTAGAAATCAAAACCTTTAAGCCAATATACAAATAAGGAAGTCTCTGATACAAAAACACTTATCTGAGGCATAAATGGAATTCCTCATAAGAGAGCACCACCCTACATCATGCAACAGTCAGGGGTGTGGGGAAAAGCTTAGTTTTGAAAAGATCTTAGTATTAAAAGGGCAAAAAAGGCTTAGAATTAAAACTAAACCTTAGGCTATAATGACTTTGCCAGTTTACAGCCTGTCTCCCACACCCAATGCAAACTATAAGTGAGTAAACATATATATCATATTTACAAACTTATTTGACCAACACATATAAATTTATATTAGAGGCTTGTAATGACAAGCAAGCCAAAAGAAGAAAGAAAAGGAAAAACCAAAACAAAGGTATACCTGCTTTCGCAGTGGAGGGCAAGGGATCAGGAAATAAACCACACCTCTCAGTGGCAGGGCAATCTGATCTCCTTGTCCCTGAGGGGAAGCACATATATTATTACAATAGTGCTGTCACATGCTCCTACACTAATTGCACAAAGTGCTTGCAGCTGGTAAGCCAGCAGGCAAGACTAACAGCTGTTTCCCCACAGGTATTAAAGAAATGGTAAAGGAAATTGGCTAAGAATATAAAAAATACTGCATGTAAGGTCGGTGGATAATGGGGGAAGGTCACGTGAGGAACTCAGACCCGGGAACTTTTGCTAGAGCCACCCACAATCAAGCACACTAAAAGAAACTTCCCAGGAGTCCTTGGGAAGAGAGCGACTGTCCATCAGCCAGTGAAATTTCGCCACATCATATTAGCTCGCCCATCCTACAGACCCTTTAAATATCTCTCACACGGATCATCCCATGCGACTTCTATTACCCCTGTCACCCCCCCTCCCCCGGGACAGAGAATATTGTCAATGTAGTGCGGTACTAAATAAAGCCTTTACTATTCCACACTTCATTGCTCCGGTCCCCCTTCCTTCTTTCTCAGGGGGAAAATACCTTACATTGGTGCTGAAACCTGGAAGAAGTTGAAGTCCACAAGGACCGCTCCTCTCCCCTTCCCCTCCGAGAAAGAACCAGGATCTGAAGTGGGTGACCTTCCACCCACTTCAGCGCACGGTGCGGTAAGTCCCTTGCCTCCAAACTCCCCTCAGTTCTTTCCACCGAGACTCCCTGTCTGTAACCATAGCTACATCAGGAACCTCTTTCCGTTTGGAGTGCACGTGTGCCTGTGGAGACATCCCAAGCACATCTACTTTCTCTATCCATAGGTGGCCAGAGCTTGAGTTTTGGGATGCCAGTTCTCAACTATGACCACTCCAAGGACTGAGGGCAGCCGTGGGGGCACAGGAATCCAAAAACACTCCTGGAGTTGCCTTATTCAAAATCTCTCCCTCCTTAAAGAAGAAGAAACTGTTCTTCTCCGCTGTGGCCAGGCCACAGAACCCGCTGGATAATCAGATCAGGTAGCCTCCTGAAGGGACTTCCACTTTTAACACCCTCATCAATTTAACTATCACCAAAAAAGCTGGTAGCTGGTTGGAGATCCCTTACATTCAGGGCTTCTAGTTATTCGCATGCCTGTCCTTAATCTCTATGCTGCCTGTTCTACACACAGGTGTTTGTTTGGTTTTTTCTTTGACCAGAGAAACCTCACCTAAAACCTCCGCTCCTAATCTTTCCTTCTCCATGGACTCCCACCTCTCTCCCCTCCAGCCTGACCCCCGGGGGAACCCCTCTCTCAGGACCCCTCTCTGGTCCTTCTGTGGACCTCTTTTGCTCAGGTCTCTTCCCTCCAAGAGTCCCCTTCCCTCCCTTCGCCAGATTCTGTTTCTCATTCACCTGCAAATACCAGTCCCTCTTTCTTCTCCCCTACCTGTCAGGGGTCCCTCCCTTCTCCACTGTGTTCTTAAGCCCCTCATCCATCAGGCCATTCTCAGCCTATCATTGGCTTTTACACTGGTTTTCAGGATGCTCAACCCCAATCTGTTTGCAAGAAGTTCTGGCCCTGTCCTGCTTCTGGCTCCAGTGTTTCCGGCTGAATCTGGGTGCAGGGCTCCCCGGGAGCCCTCCTCCTCTTATTCTCAACCCCCAAACCCTTATCGGGGACCTGTGAACATGGCATTTAAAGTTTTCAATAATCATGGTTAGTAGGAACAGGTCAAGGCTGTTTGCCAGGCCCTCATGCAGCAGAAGATAATGCTCCAAACCCAGGCTCTTGTGATGGCCCTAAGGCCGGCAGAGCAACAGGGGCAAGTCTGGGCCGCAAAGAGGATCCCCACCAGGAGCTTGCTTTTAGTGTGGCAAGCAAGGTCACTGGTCCCGGCAGGACCCCTGCCTGTAGCTGCCCACTAAACCCTGCCCTGAATGCAAGCAGCCCGGTCACTGGCGGAGCGATTGCCCCTTTGGGCAGCAGGCTCATCCTCTATGTCTTTATATGGAGGACAAGCCAGCCAGGTGGGCCCATCTCTCGAACTCCTAGGACTGATGCCCTGGACTCGGAGACCCCCATCATCCTCACCAAAACCCAGGGTAATGCTGCATAAACTGGTAAGTCCATCTCATATCTTGTGGACATGGAAGCTGCCTTGTCTATTTTGCCACCACACTCTAGACCTCTGATTCCCTCACAGGTCTCAGTTATGGGAATGGGTAGGACCCCTTCTTTTCCCCTTCACATGTCACCCCTGACATGCAGTTTGGATGAAATCCCCTTTTTGCACTCCTTCTTAGTTATGCCATCATGCCCTGTACCCCTTCTGGGTCGAGACATTCTACACAGTCTCGGAGCCACTATCCAGCTGACAGCATCTTCCCACTTACTCCTACCATTCCTCACTACAAAGGGCTCCCCCATAATCAATGATATCCTCATTTCTAACCATGTCTCTCTCCTCAAGCTTGCTCCCATGCAGGATCGCTGGCAGTCAGAACCACTGGGCTCTACTCATCTGAAGCTCACCAAAAGGTTGGGCCCTTCAGACCCTCCTGTTGCTCCTGTCCCTCCCACTAGGAACCTGCCATCAGAATGAGCTGAAGCAGGGAGCGATGCTGTTCAGTAAGACTGGCCTGATAAAAGAAGCTTCAATCTCCTCAACTATCTGCGAGGAAATTAAACAAGAATCTCTCCTCCTACCACCTGCTTAACTCCTGATGGCAGCCACCCATTCTTACCTGGGCTGCCCCATCCTAAGTCTTCTTCTAATTATCAGTGTATAACTTATATTTGCTTCTCTTTTTAAATTCTTACAGAACCGTATCCGCAAAGTTTCTCAACTCACGGCCAAACAGATGTTCCTCCTGACACTCCTCAAAGCCACCACCCACCGATCTCCCCCTCCCCACGATGTCTCTAATCAGCAGGAAGTAGCCAGACGAATAAGTGGTGCCCCTATTTAACACAAAAGGTTGAAATGTAAGGTCGGTGGATAATAGGAGAAGGTCACGTGAGGAACTCAGGCCCAGGAACTTATGCTAAACTGCCCACAACCAAGCCTGCCAAAAGAAACTTCCCAGGAGTCCTTGGGAAGAGAGCGACTGTCTGTCAGCCAGTGAGATTTCGCCACGTCATATTACCTCGCCCATCCTGCAGACCCTTTAAATATCTCTCACGCAAATCATCCCATGTGACTTCTCTGACCCCTGCCCACCGGGAACAGAGAACATCGTCTGGGCAGCATGGTACTTAATAAAGCCTTTGCTATTCCACACTGCATGGCTCTGGCCCCCTTCCTTCTTTCTCGGCGGGGAAAAATACCTTACACTGCCCATCTTTTTTTTTTTTTCTTTATTAAGGCTAAATTATTTAATGTCTTGTCAACCTAAGAAATTTCCAAGCCCGTAAGAATTTTTTATAAGTTTATTTGAGCCAAACCGTTGACAGCTGCCAGGAAGCAAAGTTTCAACAGGTTGAGGAAAGGCTCTGGAAAATGGTGGTTTTACCATTTCCTTTATACATTAGAATTAGAGAAGAAAAAGTAAGGGGGTTACAAAAAATTGATTAGTAATAGCAGGGGTGGGGGAATCTCTGGGATTGGATAAAAAAATAAAAGTGTACATACTGAAACTTCTTTTACATAGGCAGGAAGAAGATATTTAACAGTTAACAATTAACATGATAACAATAACAATTACGTGGTTTATTGATTCCAGTCTGGTAAAATGCCTGCCCTCAGAGGGCAGGTTTACCCTTCCGTTTCAAAGCCATGTTAACAGATATGTTATCGTAGATGCAAAAGGCACAAGACAGGTTTACTTAAGGAAAACACTGATCTTTGTTTAAGAAAAATACCACCCTACCCACCACAAACTGCTTTTAGTTAGAAAGTTTTAATTTCAGACCATCCTGTGTGGTTACTTTAGGTCTCTGTGTCTGCACGGCTACCAAGCAGGCCTCCCCTGAGCCTGTCAGGTTAAGCATGTAGCCCCTTTTTCATCTACAGTCTCCGTGATTCCAAACTTTATGTAACAAGAAAATATTTGGGTCATGAATAATTATCCTTAATACACAATCACCTACTAACTCAGAAAATAGGTGTATTCTAGTAATTGAAACGTTCTTTATTTGGCAACAGATAACACAGGGCCTGAATTGGTGCTAAGGCAGTCTGTATGAATAGCACAAAGATAATAGAGAAGCTGGGAGAAATCCCATGAGCCCATTGCACAAGAGAAAGGAGGAAGGAAGACAGGACCCTGGTGACTAGTGCCAAGGAAGAACCTGGGGAAGAACAAATGCCTCAGGATTTGTCATAGTTTCTTCTGATATAAATATGTGATATGCTTAATCTCCAAAAGTATCTCCAATCAAACCTATACCGGTTGTAGGCCAAATAGTGACGGCCACAGTCGCTGCCAAGCAGGTGCAGTTTCTCATTAGATTTGGACAGATGTTAAAGAAATGCAGAACCAAAAACTGGTGGGCCATTCCTTTATTCTAGCCTCATACCCAGCAGGTGAGTAAAAACACACAGGGCTCCAAAACCCACTCATTCAGAGCTCACAAAGCTACTGACTACATCCAATATTTCCTAGAATCACAGATCCCCACCAGCTCAATCACCTCTGGTTCCCCGTCTGCACATCTTCTCCCTTCTCATTTCTGTACAAACTCGCTTCTCCTTTAGCACCCTGCCATCTTGGCTTCCTTCTTCCTTCTCACAAACTTTTCTTTGCACAAAAGCCCTTCCTCCAGCAACATTAGCATAACAATGGCCCTTCCCAAGCAGGAAGGTAATTAGCAGTTTCACATACCAGGGCAGCGCCATTCTCTTGGGCAGTGGCCACTTTTAACAATAAAAGTGAGCAAACAGCCTGACCTGTGGTGGTGCAGTGGATAAAGCGTCAACCTAGGAACACTGAGGTCGCCAGTTCAAAACCCTGCACTGGTCTGATCAAGGCACATATGGGAGTTGATGCTTCCAGCTCCTCCCCCCTTTCTCTCTCTCTCTCTCTCTCTCTCTCTCTCTCTCTCTCTCTCTCTCTCTCTGTCTGTCTCTCACTCTGTGTCTCCTCTCTAAAATGAATAAAATAAAAAGAAATTTAAAAATAGTGAGCAAACATAAAAGTCAGATTTTAAAAACTTTTTTGCCCAACACCAGTCATTGATCCCATGTGGAACTAGTTTGATTTGGGAGATTGCAGGATCAGGGGAGATCAGTGAGCTCTGTTTTAAAATCAGTGCCTGGAGAAAACCAGAGAAAGACAGCTGGAATGTTGGGGACATTCAAAGGCAAACAACTACCAACACATGATAACACAAAAACTAACAAGAGTGCTGTTGGGCAGATGGAATATATTATGGTCACTTTGTTAAAGATGGAGCTGCCCACGTGCAAGTCTGTTGATATTAATGCATGTTGGGGTACAGGCTGTGCGCAGGCCGGGCCGTTATAGCCTAAAGCTGGGGTCCCCAAACTTTTTACACAGGGGGCAAGTTCACCGTCCCTCAGACCGTTGGAGGGCCACCACATACAGTACTCCATACACTGACCACCAATGAAAGAAGTGCCCCTTCTGGATGTGCGGTGGGGGCTGGATAAATGGCCTCAGCTGGCCGCAATTTGGCCCGCGGGCCATAGTTTGGGGACCTATGGCCTAAGGCTTAGTTTTAAGAGTAAGCTTTTCTCCACACCCTTGACTGATTGGAGATGTGGGGTGGTGCACTCTCATAAGGAATCCTCCCATTATGCCTCAGATAAGTGACTTTGTATCAGAGACTTCCTTGTTTGTAGATTGGATTAAAAGTTTGGATTTCTACCCTATAAAGTGGGGTAGACTGGGAGCTTGCTCTCTCAGTTCCTGAGATTAACATTAGAGAGGAGAGCAGAGAAAGACCATGTGGAGGAGGCCAGGAGAAGCAGCCAAAATGGTGAAGTGCTAAAGGAGAAGCCAGTTTGTGCAGAGAGAAGGAGATAAGGAACAGAGGTGAATAAGACTGGCAAGCTAGAAGCCTTTGATTGTAGGAAACTTGGGTAAGTCAGTAGCTTTGTGAGCACTGAATGAGTGGGTTTTGGATCCCAGTGTGTGTTTTTACTTGACCGCTGGATGTAAGCTAGAATTAAAGATGGTGGCTCACCAGTTCTTGGCTCCGTTGTTTCATTACCGTCTGTCTGAATCTAATGCGAACCTGCATGAGCCAGGCGGCTGTGATGGTGGCCATGACTATTGGCTTTACAGGTGCCAAATTTTAGCATTATTTTCACAGGAACCCAAAATATTTAATTTCACCTGTTCTCCTTTAGAAGATTCACTCTGATTTTCAGGAAACAAATACTGTTTATTTTAAACCCCTTTAAACCTCACATGTACTCCCACTCCAGCCTTCACTGTCCATTGGGTTGCAACATTACTGTGTCTGACTTGGCTTAGTAACATTTGCTGCTGATACCCCAACTACTCTGACTGCAAACAGACATGACTCTTAAGAGTGCTTTTCAAAATCAAAGTCAGAACAGCTCCAGACTCTTCTAGTTTGCTTCTTGACTGCTCCTGGGTAATATTAGTTCACATAGCTCTCACACTTCATTGTAATTCCCCAGCACCTATATATACCATGCTCATTGCTTATTCCTCACCATCTCTTTTTTTTTTTCCTTCCTCTCCTACGTGTTCCTTCTATGGAGAATTTTTCTACAATGAGCCTGAGAGAAGGCTGCTGGCACTTCCCTGACATTCCTTGGATTTCCATTTTGGTGGCTGGCCCAGAGTGACCCATTAATCAATGCTGGTGGAATTGATGAATAAATAATAATTAACGAGCATTTTGACTCACCCAGGTGTTTATCTGCTCAGCTGCATTATTGAGATGCCAAGGGTATCTATGTTTTATAAAGATATTTGCTGATTGAGGAACTTATTGATAGATGTGAGTCATGTAGCAGCTTTTTTTTTTTGAGGTTTTCCTGAAGTGTTGGTGCAGCTCAGAGCTCCGGGTGGATTTCTATTGCAAATGATTACAGAAGTGGCATGTGGCGAGTAGACTGGGAGGCAAAATATATGCAGGGAAAGGGGAAATCACCAAGGAAAAGACTGAAGGGGAAATCAATATGAGGTGAAAGGTCAACAAGCCTCCTGCTGTTAGTCTGTCAAAATGTATTTAATGGGTTCATTGGATATTTTTCACATTTAAGAAATTGACATAAGAAAAGGTTAGCCTGTAATAACATTTTATCTTTCACTTATAAAATAGCTATATTTTTTGTGTGTTTGAGAATTTTACCTCTGTTAATTCTGTAATCATAGTCACATTAATTTATCAAAGTGTAATTTAAAATATATCCATTAAAATTAAGTAAGAATTACATATGGAACTTGTTATATTCAAGAGTGTAGTTACTGGGTCTGGTTTCATTGAATTTATTAAGAGGATTTTCTTTAATTCTCTTTTCAATAATTTCTACAATGTGATGAATCTTTAGTTCTCTCCTCTTCCAGCAAGAGAGTATTAGCAGTAGAAACAAAAAAATTAACTTATTTTCAGCAATAGATTTTGGTAAGGTACTCTAGAAATAAAAGTTTATTTTTATATAAAATCATATTTTACTATCTTTTTAAAATCTCTGCACTCTCATTTGATGTATATTCTTACTTATTTAATATTCTCTGCTATTTAGACATTTCAGTCATCTTAGTAGATGTTCAGATTTTTGCATTTTTAAAAACATCTTTAATCAAAATATCTTTTGGTACATTAGAAATATTAATTCATTTGATGGTTTCTGAGCTACACAGAGAGATTTAGCATTAAACATTAATATCTGAAAAACTGAGCATGGTGGACTTATATATGTTAACAATTTTCTATCTTCTTTTTAAACTAAGAAATTTAATATTTAAATTTCCTTTAGTTTTCCATCAAGGGCACTTGATACCAATTTAGTAAGCTCAGACGAGAATCTTGGCTTTCAGTGATTTGGCAGAGCAATGCTATAGAATTAAAGTATAGCCTGGAAATGTTCTTAAAATTGTCAAGGCCCCCAAGAACCTGGCACCTTCATTTTCCATGGGCAATATGAGCAGAGTTCAAAGATCTGAATATGAAGTAATTTTGAAAATTAGAAGTACTTTATAAATTTTGCCAGGCATGTTCATCTGGCGTCATTAGTTCCAACAGCAATAGAAAGAGATGAGTGGCAAGGTTGGGGTATGGTGAGAAAGCAGAACCCCAATGTCTGCGATAACAAATCCTGGTTTGAGGAGACTTTCTATAATATGAGCCTTTTATCGCATCATGCCAAGGCATACAGGAACAGGGAAAACTTAATCTCTAACTCTGAGTTTGATAACAATAATTAATGTAGACAGAGGCACCAGTAAGATGAAGTTTATTTGTTTAATCATCATAAACCAGTTTCATTCTATGCTAGAGCTATCATCTGAGCTTTTAGTACAGTCAACAGCCGCACTCAGACCTGACAGAGAAAATGTGTAAATGGATCATGCCATCACACATAATTGAAAGGGCAAACTGAGGCCCTGTCCTGTTGGCTCAGTGGTAGAGCATCGGCCTGGCATGTGGAAGTCCTGGGTTCGATTTCCGGCCAGGGCACATAGGAGAAGCACCCATCTGCTTCTCCATTCTTCCCCTTCTCCTTTCTCTTTGTCTCTCTCTTCCCCTTCTGCAGCCAAGGCTCCACTGGAGCAAAGTTGGCCCGGGTGCTGAGGATGGCTCCATGGCCTCCACCTCAGGTGCTAGAATGACTCTGGTTGCAATGAAACAATTCCTTAGACGTGCAGAGCATTGCCCAGTAGTGGGCTTGCTTGGTAGATCCCGGTCAGGTGCATGCCGGAGTTTGTCTCTGCCTTCCTGCTTCTCACTTCAGAAACGTACAAATTTTAAAAAAAGGCAAATTGAAAGTATTTTCTTCTTTAGAAATGACTACAAAAGACAGCTGCTCAGTCAAATCTAGGTGAAATAATGTATCACCTTCCAAGACAGAAATAGTATCCTACTAAAGTCTTAGATAAAATGAAGGAAGAGCCATAGAGCCATGCAACAGAGAAGATAGAATAAAAGAACAGTGTGAGGGTAATACTGCAGTCGATAAACATAAATATATAAGTCACACAAAAAAATTTTAAAAATGATAAAGAAACCATTAGATTTTTCTCTCAAGACCCTCATCAGATGTCCAATGCAAAACAGCAAAGAGAGAATGAGAGAGCTCTTTGACCTTTAATATGGATTTAAGTATAGATTTGTTATAATTATCTGCTCCTTTGCTTTTTTTTTGTGATGGGTAGAAATATTGAAAAGTTGAAGAGGCAAAACTAACTCAACCATTAGACCTATAATTATTTTAGAGTCCAGCAGAAAGAATATGAGAATTGCTACCTGAAATTCTCTATTAGTTTCAACATGTATATTAAGAATGTCAAAATTTGTAGAGCTAATAACACTATTAATTTATGCAAAAACACATTCACCACTCATTATCTTTAAAACTACTTTTAAAAATCCATATATCTCATCCTGATGACTGAGAATATATTCTGAGTCTTCTTCCTTCTACTTTCTTCATATTCCTGTGAGGACTGAGACTAACAGAATGTAGAGTTTTAGTGGGAGTGGGAATGAAATATGTAAGATTGCCTGCTTTTGAGTAGTTAATGTAAAGAACCATCCTTAGCATTCCAAGCTAACATATCGGTTTTCAAATCAAATTGTTACCAGCTGTTCTGATCACCTATGTCATCTTTTGGGGATCAATCCTCAGATAAACCTTTCAGTGTGTTAGAGAAGAGTACTCCTAGCCACATTTCTCAGCTCCCTGTAATGTTTTAGGAGCTCAGACCCAGATAACTGTCCCCTATAGGTAACAAACCTAAATACTCTCTTGTCAGTATAGAGGAAGAACTGATGTCATTCAGTATTCAAAGATGTTGACTATCATAACAAACATTCAACTATGTCATAAGTCTGATGTTTACCTAACTGCTATTGACTGAATGTTCATGTGTCCACCCCCCACCCCCCAAATTTATATGTTAAGCCTCAATTCTCAATGTGATAGTATTTAGAGGTAGGCTTTAGGTGGTAATTAGGTTTAGATGAGGTCATGAGAGTAGAGCCCTCATGATGGGATTTCCCCTAATAAAGAAGAGGAAAATACCAGAGCCCTCTCTTTACCATGTGAGGTTACAACAAGAATGTGTCCATTTACAAATAAGCAAGAGGACTCTGTAGGAAGCTGTAGGTACCTTGATCTTGGACTTCTCAGCCTTCAGATCTGTGAGAAATAACTGTTTGTTGTTGATGCCACCCAGTCTATGGTATTTTGTACATTAGCTCAAACTAAGACAACAAATAAAAAACAGAAAAGATATTAAGAAATATTTTTACCAAGTATCCACTAAATATTGAACACACTAGGTGATATACATGAATAAATCTAAACTTACCTATAATTATTAATACTTTTAACCTACTTGTGTCTATATTTAGTGTGTATTCCTATTTTTAAATTTTTTTAAAAACAAGAAACAAGGTATAATTGCTTATAGTATTGTATTCATCTTAGGTATACAACATAATGATTTGATACACAACATATGATTTGATATATATGGCAAAAATGATTATCACAATTAGTTAATATCTATCACCACTCATAGATTTTTTCTTTTCTTGTAATGAGAAATTTTAAGATGTGCTCTCTTACTAACTTTTAAATACACAATATAGCATTATTAGCTATAATCACTATATGGTACATTAGAAGCCCAGGACTTATTTATCTTTGACCACCTTTATCCATTGGTGAAGGTTGGGTAAAATGGTTGAAGTGTGTTTGTTCTAGACAGCATGTATATTTGGTTCTGACTTTTAATAATTAGCTCTTTAATTGGGGTATTTAGACATTTTACACTGAATGTAATTAATACTATAGTTAAATTTAAAATTATTATCTTGTTATTTGTTTTCTATTTGTTCCATCTGTCGTTTTCTTTTTTCAGTCTCTTTTGGATTATTTTTATGATTTTATTTTATTTACTTTGTTTTATTACTGGCCAAACTTTGCTTTTTTATTTTTGTGGTTATATTACAGTTTGAAGTAAACATCTTTGACATCACAGTGTACCTTGTGGTATCACATATGATATAAAGACCTCACAATAGTACCCTTTAATTTTTCTTCTCCTGACCTTAGTATACACATTTACTTATCACACATTTCCTTTTATGTATGTTATAAACTCCATAGTACACTGTTCTTTTTGTTTTATTTAAAGTCAATTACCTTTTAAATTAATTTAAATAATAAAAAGATACTATTTACCCATGTAGTTATCATTGCCAGTGTTCTTTGCTATGCATAGATCCATAATTCCATTATCAATTTTCTTCTGTCTGAAGAAAATTTAGCATTTAACTTTTCTCACAGTGAGATTGTTGGTAATTAATTCTTACAGCTTTTTACATCTAAATAAAATATTTTACCTTTTCTTTTAAAAGATATTTTTATTGGCTATAGTATTCTAGGTTGATAATTTTTTTCTTTCAATAGTTTTAAGATGTTACTTCAAATTTGGGAGAGTAAACTTGTTCATTATGTTCTTTTATAATCCACGGGATAATTAGTAATGTCAGGCCTCTTTCATTTCTGATTTAGTAATTTGTGTCCTCTCTTTCTTTCTTTCTTTCTTTTTGTTTACCTCACTACAGGAATATCAATTTTATTGATTTTTTTTAAAGGATCAGCTTTTGGTTTCATTAATTATTTCTATTGTTTTTCTGTTTTCAATTTATTGATGTCTGCCTTACTGTTTTTCTTTTGCTTACTTTATATTTAATTTGCTTTTCTTTTCTTGGTTTCCCAAGATGGAAACTTACATTTTTGATTTTAGAGATTTCTTCCCAAGATGGAAACTTACATTTTTGATTTTAGAGATTTCTTCTTTTCTAACACATGTATTCCACAGACTAAGTTTCCCTCCCAAGCACTGTTTTCACTGCATCCCACAAATTTCGATAGACTGTATTTTTATTTTTATTTCATTTAAGATGTGTTTTAATTTCTGAAAATTTCTTTTTTGATTTGTATGTTATTTAGAAGTACATTGTTTAAAACCCAAATATTTTGAGATTATGTAGCTATTACTGATTCCTAGTTTAATTCCAGTGTGGTCTAAAAGCATACTTTATATGAATTCTGTTTGTTTGTTTTTTTTAATTTGTGAAGTTGTGTCTTATGACCAAAAATGTAGTATTTCTTGGTGAATGTTACTGAATGAAGTAGTACATTGATGTCAAATAGATCCAATTGATTGAAGGTACTATTCAGTTCAACTATATTCTTACTTATTTTCTGCTCCCGACTTTGTAACAAGGCAAAATCCAAACTTGGAAGATTTCAGAAATCCACAAGAAAATCCTGTTCCAGAACTTTAAGTATTTCTGCACACAAAAATTAATTTGTTTAAAAATGTTTCTTCAATATTAGTACATCTGAATCATTTAGAAAGCTTGTTAAGTAAAGAATGTTGAGATTCATTCCCAAAGTTTCATATTTTCTTAGACTGTGGGTTAAGACTGAGACTTTGTATTTCTGTTGAGTTCCATAAGTGATATTAACATTGCTGGCCCAGAAACCATACTTTAAGAACCACAGTCTTATACCATCTAGGTATATTTTAAAACCTATAGTGTTTAGTATATGTATACCAAATATTTGTGGCAAATTATGCTCAAGACATTATAAGCCAAGGTAAATAGTAAGAAGAATATTATTTCTGAGGAGGGTTTTCTACACCTTAGCCTGACATGGTGAAGAAATAGGAAGTATCAAATTGTTGATACAACTCACTGGAGACACAGTATAGGGTGAGGCTTTTGGCAATGTTGTTTATCATCCTACTCCAAATTAATTTATTTCTAGATTGTTCTTCATTTCTTTTCTTTCTTTCTTTCTTTCTTTCTTTCTTTCTTTCTTTCTTTCTTTCTTTCTTTCTTTCTTTTTTTTTTACAGAGACAAAGAGAGAGATAAAGGAACAAATAAGGATTGACAGACAGGAAGGGAGAGAGATAAGAAGCATCAATTCTTCATTGCGGCTCCGTAGTCTCCTTAATTGTTCAATGATTGCTTTCTCATATGTGCCTTGACTGGGGGGCTGCAGCAGAGCAAGTGACCCCTTGCTCAAGCCAGTGACCCTGTGCTCAAGCCCGTGCTCAAGCCGGCGACCTCGGGGTTTTGAACCTGAGTCCTCTGCATCCTTGTCCGATGCTCTATCCACTGCGCCACCACCTTGTCAGGCAGTCTTTATTTCTTCTTAGCAGAGAAACTCTCAGTTTGATAGAATCCAGATTAGAGAATACAGTCTTGTGCAGTAAGTTGCTACCAAAAATAAGGAGGAAGCATACCAAAAAAGACTTAGGTTTAAGTACCCCCATGAAACTTTTTGATATACTCAGAAGTGACTGAGTCTGCTTCCCAAATGTAAGCAAAGTGATATTCTTGAGAGATAATTATTTTTTAAGGGTAGTTTACTCAGGCACCAAAGTCTAGGCTATAATTATAAAACAATGCTTCTCTGTAATTTTCTCTCACTAGAAATCTGCTCAGGTCTTCTTGCATGATCTGGTCAATGTTAGTCATCACTCCGTGGTGAGTCCTGTTCTGGTTTAACACAACATGGTGATAGTGCAGCCTACCCGAGTTGAAGAAAAGACGTTTTTCCAAGCATATTTTTTTTAAAGGGAAATGACCCTCAAACTGGCTTAATCTATAGTCTGACAGCATTATTTATAGGCATATTGAAGATTGGTACTACTTCACATTTGCTTACTCATTTGTCAACCAAGAAAACTCAATCTTTCCAATTCTAGTACTATTTTTCTCCCAACAAACTTGACCTTTCAGACACAGGGTAAGTAGCACTAGCAGGACCAGTGGCATCATCTTTATATCTGGGAGGGAGAGTCATATCTCTCAGCAACTAACATTCTTCTTTTTGGATTTGAGAGGTGATATCGTACAACTGAGATCCCTGATGTGTTTGAATTTTCTGACAGAATTTTCATACTGGTTAACTAAAAGAGACCTGGACTTTAGAACTATCACTTGCTTGCATTATCTTTTTTGCTGTTAGTGGAGAAAAAGACAGATATAGCAAGGTTTGCAACCTCTATATTTGTCAGATTTAGGGGATTAATTCTTGAGGATAATTTGTCCCCGCTTTGGAGGAATAGGTTTTCTCTCATCTCATCTCTGCAGGGGGGATAGGGTTAATTATCTTCAGGAAACCGTCCTCATCAGGCTTCTTTCCTTTCATGAAAGCACATCAACATAACTCCTTGCTTACATTTATTATTAAAATTTAGAGTTTTGTTCTTAACTTACAACACAGTGTCACTGCATTTTAAATTTTCCCTAAGAAGTAACTTTGAATTCTTTGCTACCCTACATATCAAAAACTTTTGGTTGAAAGGAACAATATTTATAAGAGAATGGCTTAAATAATAAAATATATCTCAGGATTAACCAAGTCAGGAGCAAACCTCCTTTGTTTGGCTTTTGCATGAACTTGCATTTACTAAGTGCGGTTGTTCAACATTGCAGAACATAGTAAGAAAAACAATCTGAAACCTTTTGCTTTACTCAGTGTAAGAGTGAGTAAATTATCATATTATACAATCTCCTTTATATGAATACATACAAGATAAAATTCCCTCTAGACCATTAACCAAGAATAGTTGCAATCTCCTAAAAATGGAATTGTATTATTTTATTAATCATATTTTCTGAATATGTTTTCATTTCCTTCTTGATTATTGGCAAGCTCAAAATCACAATGGTAGCCACACTAGTAATGTTATAGATTTTATGTAATGATCCTATTTGCTTTATTTTATTTTTACTCTTGTTTTTTCATACTCTTGTTTTATTTAGTTGTTTCTTACGATATGTATTCATGGAGAGACTTTTTTTTTTTTATAAAAAGGGCAGTTTAGATTCAGTTGTTTCCAACTAATCAATCTGGTTAAAAATTTTCATCAACTTTTAAAAAGTTATGTATCAAGACAATATGTGGTGCTGGCATAAAGACAGACATATGAATCAGTGAAAAAGCATTGAGAGTCCAAAAATAAAATATTCTATTTAGGGTCAATTGATATGCAGAGGCATCAAGGCAATTCAATGGAGAAAGAAATCTTTTCAACAAATGACACTAGACAATGGAATATCCAAATGTAAAAATATGAACTCAGTTCCTACCTCCATATAGATAGATTTCCATATACACCATATAGAAAAAGTAACTCAAAATGAATCAGAGACCTAAATGTAAAAGCTAAAATTATACAGATTTGAGTATAAAGAACACACAAAAAATGTTTGAGAGTCTGGGTCAGGCAAAGATTTCTTAATTATGACACCAATAGCATGAGCAATAAAAGAAAAACTTGATACATTAGACTCCATCAAAATTAAAAGCTTGTACTTCAAAGAGCACCATTAAGAAAGTTATAGCCTGAACAGGTGGTGGCGCAATGGATAGAGCATCGGACTGAGATGCAGAAGAGCCTAGGTTCGAGACCCAGGGGGCGCCAGCTTGAGCGCAGGCTCATCTGGTTTGAGCAAAAGCTTACCAGCTTGAGTCCAAGGCCGCTGCCTTGACCAAGGGGTTACTCGGTCTGTTGAAAGCCGGCGGTCAAGGCACATATGAGAAAACAATCAATGAACAACTAAGGTGTCAAAATGAAAAACTGATGATTGATGCTTCTCATCTCTTTACGTTATTGTCTGTCTATCCCTCTCTCTCCCTCTCTCTCCGACTCTCTCTGTCTCTGTAAAAAATAAAAAAGAAAGTTGTAAACCAACCCACAGAATAGGATAAAATATTTACAAATTATATGTCTGATAAGGGACTTGTATTAAAAAATGTATAAAGAAGTTTTACAATTTAATATGACAAGTAACTCAATTTTAAAATGAACAAAAGATTTGAGTAGACACTTTAAGAAAGAAGAAACAAGAATGGCTAGTAAGTACATAAAAAGATGCTCAACATCATCAGTCATTAGGAAATGCAAACCAAAACTGCAGTGATATATTAATTTATACCCATTGGAAAGTCTATATTAAAAAAGAAAAACAATAATAAATGCTGTTAAGAATATATTAAAAAAGCCCAAAAATGAGACCCTTTTTTAAATTAATTATTGATCAAAACATAAAATAATGCAGGCATTTTGAAACTTGTTGGCAAGTTTCTAAAAATGTTAAACCTGGAGTAACCATGTGGCCAAGTAGTTCTTTCCTAGCTATCCACTCAAAAGAATTCAAAATATATGTCCACAAAAGAACTTGTATGCAAATGTTCATAACAACATTATCTATAATAGCCAAAAAGTTGAAATAAATATCCATGAAGTGAGTGGGGAAATAAAATGTTAATGTAGCACATTCATATAATGAATAGTATTTAGCGGTAAAATGGAATGAACCTATCATATATGCAATAACATGGATGAGCTTCAAAAACATTATGGTAATTGAAAGAAGTTAGCCACAAAAGGCCACATATTGTATGAATCCATTTTTTTTAAATAAAATGTACAGAAAAAGCAAATCTATGGAGACAGAAAGTAAATTAGAGTTTGGGCAGGGCTGAGCATGAGACTGGGTATGAGCCATAAATGGGTACAGACGTACTTATTGGAGTGATAGAATGTCCATAAATTGATTATGGTGATGGTTACACAGTTCGGGAAACTTACTAAAAAGTCATTGAATTGTAAATTTAAAACAAGTGAATTTTATGATGTGTAAACTATACAATCCAATAAAGTTAATTAAAGAATTCAACAATTGAGGCTGAGGAGTGGTACCTCAGTTGGAGACCCTGGCACTTGCTCTCCAGCTCCTACAGCCCACAACAGACAGACCAGGGACATGGCACCCTTCCAGACTAGACCCTGAGTGCCAGGTCTGTTCTGGTTGAATCTGCACCTGCATAGTCCAACAGTGTTAGGTTTAATGGGGTTACATAATTTTTGAACCACCACATTTCTGAAGCATCATATCACATTTAAATTAAAACACACACACACAAAATAAATAAATAAATAAATAAAACCCCTCACCTAAACCAAAGAGATCAATATACGAATAAAAGTCCCCCTATGGCCAAGAATGGATAATCAATATGTCAGACCACATTTATCTCAAGTGATGAAAATCAGACTGACATGAAAGAAATGAATGATGATGCTTGAGTATTAGAGCTTGTCTGCCTCGGGTTATTTTGATGATACTTCAAATATTTATGAAAACAAGGGAATCATTTTATTTTTTTAAACAGTTTAAATGTGAATAGGGATGTTTCTGATAGCATTCTAATAAATACTAGTGCCATCAGGAAGTCCTTAATTCTTTGTCAGGATCCCAAGCTTACACAAACTTTTGATGAGGTCCAAAATAAAGTGTGTGAAACAATCTAGGAACATATCAAAATAAAATGTTCTATAGGTTTTCTTCAGGGAAAGAAAGCATCTTATACGTATCATTATTCATTCTCTTCACTGCAGTCACCCAGCCCCTGCTTGTTACTGTGAAAAACATGGAACTTAAAATACTATACTATGTTATTATTCAAATCCATGCCTGTGTTAAAGTATTTCATTGTGAGTTCTTAGTATCATATTCATCTTTGTATCTCTAGCACTTAGACTTTGTAAGTGCTCAATATATATATTTAATAAGTAATAACTAGAATGACTTAGCTATATTCATTGACATTTATTCCTGGCCATAATACATGAATTGACAGCATTTATTTCTTCATTCATTTATTCACTAATTCATTTAACAGTATTTGCCAAGTACCTACTATGTACTAAATAAATATAGTACTAGGTGCTGAAATTATAGCGGCAAAAAAAGACAAAGGCCTTACATTTTAGAAGCTCTAGTAGACAAAGACCCAGAAATAAATACTCTTTGATAACCAGAGACAATGTTAAGGGGCCTGTGGAAGCTTCCAACTTAATTTAGAGTGTGACTATAGTGGTTGTTCTGGTAACACAGTTAGGCAAATGGAGGAGGGGGCAGGAGGGGACAGAGAGGGACTGTGGTTACCCTGCAAGGTGGCTGAAAGGCTTGGAAAGAATGTGAGCTTTAAAATCAGACATCCTTACTTAGCCACACACTATCTCTGTGACCTTGGCCAAGCTCTTTATTCCTTTTTTTTTTCTCATCTGCAAAAGTTTACAAATGACACCCATCTCACTGTGTAGCTGATGCGGATCCAGGCCCACACTTACTACTCAAAAATTGTAGTCCAAAAATAAGCAATATGGCTTCAAAATGATCATGTGAATTTTAATATAATTTTAATATTTTAATTTTAATAATTCTTAATAACTACTTCCAGTTTTTTTCAATAACTTTTCTTTGTTTGCAAATCTTAAGTGGCTTTTCATTGCTTATAAAAGTAAATCAAAATCTTTTATTTTATTGTATTTTTTTATTATTAATTTTAATGGGGTGACACCAATAAATCAGGGTACATATGTACAATGAAAACATCTCCAGGTTATCTTATCATTCAATTATGTTGCATACCCGTCACCCAAAGTCAAATTGTCCTCTGTCACCTTCTATCTGGCTTTCCCTGTACCCCTCCTCTCCTCCCTATCTCACCCTCTCCTCCCTCCCCCCACCCCATAACCACCACTCTCTTGTCCATGTCTCATAGTCCATCTTTTTTAAACAGCTGTATTGCAGTGTTATATGGATATACTACTGTGGATTTATTTAGTCATCAGTTGCTGAACATTTGGATTTTCCCCACATTTTGGTTTTCATGAATAATGCTGCTATGAATATTTGCATACAAGACCTGTGTATTTTCACCTCCCTTAAATAGAAACCTAGGAGTGAAACTTCTGGATCTTTATTCAGGTAGCATGATGGTCCTGGGTCAGAAGCCTGGACCCTGTGAACTTAGGACTATTTTCTAATATTATACATTCCCATTAATAATGTTTAACTTTTCTAATTTCCTCACACCCATGCCAAAAGTCATTGCCTTCTTTTTTTAAATTCAAATACCTTTTTAAAGGAATGATATTTCAATGATTAAAATAAGCCATTTAAATTATACAAGTTTTGGAAATATATAGAATTAATAAAAAGCCAAATTACATATTTTTCAGGGCATATCTTTGTAATTGTTTTTTAAAGTAACACTTTTTTTGTTACCTGATTGTGATTATACTGAATGCCCAATTTAGGTCAAATTTAAAGAATTTAAAGAGGAAACTAGTGTGATCAAAATATATGTCTATAATAGCAAACATTATTTACTGAAAACTGTGTAAATTCTCTTACAGAATTACTACTTTAATCTGCAAAGATGCATATGAGAGAGGTAATACATTTAATAGATGATAGTAACTAAGGTTTCAGGAAGTAAAGTAATTTCTCTAGGTTAATATTGAAAAAAATAATGGAGCTAGATCTTAGAATCAGGCCTGGAGGTCTCCAGGGCCTCTACTATATACCAATATATTCATGTTAGCCATGAGACTTATCTCGGTATAAAGAATAGATAGGATTTAATTGGTAAAGAAAGATCTTTTGGCTGAGAAGAAAATTATAATATAAATCAGATTTGGAATAGAAATAACTATAGAATATTTGATGTTCACTGAAAGACCATCCCAATCAAAATTGAGTGAGGAACATAGAGCTGGACAGGTTAGATCATATGTGGTCTTGAATGTAAGGCTGAAGAGGTAAACTATTTCCTAGAGATAATGGCAATCCCTTGAAATTGTTTGAGATGAAAAGGTGGCATCTTGTGATGTCACAAGATAGACTGAGGAAGGGAGTGATTAGGTAAGGAGGGAGAGCCAAGACGTTGGTGAAGAGCTTATGGGTAAAGGATGAGGAGTGACACTGTGAAATGGCTTAAGAGGAGAATGGACTTAAAGGGTATTTCGAATAGGAATTAAGGGATGGAAAGAACAGAAAGGACCTTTCTCCTTCCCCCCATTCCTCCAATGATAGGTAATAAAGATAAATTAAACATGGGAAACAAATATATTGCTTTGTTCTGTAAAATTCTTGACTGGATTAAAATATTAAGTTTTCAAGATATTTCTGATAGTTTCAAGCATTTTTAACGTACCTTGGTATCTAATTCAATGCTGTCAATGAATGTCAATAAGTAATGAATTCTTCTACAAAGGAATTAAAATCTAGTATTTGGAAACTGAAACTAATTCACAATAATCTATGTAATATTAAACTATATGTGTGTTCTTCCTAGGATTTAAGTTACCTGATGGCCATAAGTAGGATCAGGAAAGAGACACATGGTTCCAGATTTCTAAGGTGCTGCTAAAGTTATGTTCCTGATATGATTGCAGTCATAGTAGCTTCAAAGAGTAAATATTTCTTTCCTTAGGTTTTTGATTTATTGCAAAGCAGTAAATTTAAAAGAAAAGGAAATCCAAACTTCAATATATATATATATATATGCAAGATTCTTGACTTTTTATAGCTAACATTTATTAAGACCCAGTATCATGTAGTTAGACAATAACCATAGTAGTAACAATAATAATACAGCTACTGTTGATTGAGCGTTTACAACATAAATAACATTATGACAAAGCTTTACAAAAAACACTGGTACCTGAATATGACATGACCTAAGAAATAAGAATTATTTTCTGCATTTTTATAAGAAACAAAACTTAAGTTCAGCAAATCTAATTACCTTTCCCATGGTTAAAGGTAGAAACTTACAGAGCCAGGATTCACCCATGTCTTACTCCAAACCTGAGGAACCTCTTTTCTTTCTTTTTCTTTCTTTCTTTCTTTCTTTCTTTCTTTCTTTCTTTCTTTCTTTCTTTCTTTCTTTCTTTCTTTCTTTCTTTCTTTCTTTCTTTCTCTCTCTTTCTACATCTACTGTGTCTTTATGTTAAGAGGCCTTATCATCTGCTATCACCAGAGTTATACAATTTGAAATTACAGAATATGTAAAACATTAAAGTCATTCTAAACACATTCCCCAAGTTTAAATCACTTTTAGTCTATAAGAACATGAATGTGCTGTTTAAGGAACTTCTGACATTATTCCCATACACACCCATTCTGTTAGTCACTTTTCCCTCAGAAAGGTGTTTGCTCATTGTCACCTGGTTCTCTTGGTCTGATCTGCCCCCAGCCCCTCATCTATTCTGTTCCCTGCCTGGTCTGCTGTCTACTCATTCTTCATCCTGTCCCCTTTGTATGACCACCCTCTGCCTGTTTCCTACCTGTTCCTCTTGATTGTTCTGTCTACAATCCTCATCCAACTTTTCAAATGCAACTTTCCTGTCAGTGTCCTATTCAAATGCCCCTCTCTGTTGCTTTTCTTACATTTCCCTAGAATTATTGAAAGTTTTTATGCTCTGCATCTCCAAAGAAAATTAACTCTCCCTCCACCTACATATATACACTGGTTTGTATAAATACCTTTTTTACTCATTAGATTATGATCTTCTTATAGGGAAAAATTATAATTTATTTACCTTCCCTCTGATTGATCTTTATAACTATGATGCCTGGCACAATACCTTAAGCTGAATTAGTAAGTTTTCAAAAGTCATCTCATCCATTAGTTATTAGTTTTATTTTATATTTATTATGTTCTTCAATGTACCTATCATATAGTTTTCTTGGATACTATTGTAGTTCATTTTAATTTTTAGCTAAAGTTCTCATCAAGGGAATTGTCACTCCAAACCAGTCAAAAAATAGTTTATACCTTATCTGTATGACAGTGATTGGCAGGATCTGCAACCCAGATCACATTGGCAATAACTCTGAGTCACACTGCAAAATCATATCTACTTTTTGGGGCTAACCACATTTAAATCTCTTTAAGTACTACTCTCTTTCCAAATGCTTCTCCCAGATGTGCTGCATTATTAATGGAATGGAATTAAATATAGGGGTTTTAAAATGAACTTGCTTCCAAATATATTAGACTTCATCTTCCCATTTTGACCTTCTTTATTTCTTGATACTGCTATTTTTCACAAGCCCTTTGCCCCAATTCTTTATCTTCTCTTATTTTTGTATTATCTACCCCATCAGTATCTCTCATAATTTAATTGATGATCTGTTCATGATACTGCTAATATCTCTAGTTAAGACCCTAGGTGTTACCTAATAATGATCTTTATAACATGTCCCTGGATGACTCTTGAATGGATAAACTACTATTTATTATGATCACACATTCTCCTCTATTCTTTTTTGTTTTTGTGAGCAGGGATCCAAGCACACTCCCAGCCTTTGCCACCTTTCAATTCCCAGCTATTCTGAATTAATTTTATAGCTAATACACTCTATCATATAATTTGCTCTAATTAGACGTTTCCCTTTGTATGCTGATAACCTTAGAGGGCAGGGAGCCCTGGCAGCCTTGGGGACTCTAGGTGTTTTTGCGTGGAAATGGGAAGTGGTGAAGGAGAAAGAAGAATTATAATCTGTTGATAAATTAAATAACTCCAAAACACAAACCCTCATGAGTTTACTACTTAGCTAAAATTTGTTCTAGAAACAAACAGGTTAACCAAGTTGAACAAAAGTTTCTGAAATGAACTTTAACAAAAACAGAATTGTAGGGTGTTTTCTCAACCCAAACTCACACGATCTGGTGTTCTTCATTGTTATCAAAAAGCTAGTCCAAGAGGATACAAAATTTCTTACATACCCTATCTTTGTGATCAGGATTTATCATCAAGGATAGATACTCTGTAAAGAAATCTTTTAGAACAACCATCACTCTTTCTTTTTCTTTACCTAGACCTCTATCATTTTTTCTTTCAATCTGCAGTTAAATAATGTACACCAAAATAGAATAAACCTTATATGACAGCAATTTGTCTTCCCTGGGTAATCTTTTCCTGATTTGTCTTTCTTTAGGCAAAAAATATTGAGTAAAAAAATCACACAGAACCATAGGATTCATGTTTTGATTTTAACAATATTTTAAAGGGGTTCTCTGACTGGAAGAATTAACCAAGAAGATGAGAAAAAAGTATTGAACCCTCATTCTGTAATTTAAACTACATAGATACCAGCTAAAAAATAGACAAGATATATTCTGGGCTGGCTACATGTTAGGCATTCTGCTAACTGATTTTCATCTAGCATTTTTAACCCACACAACAGTCCTATCAGGTAAGTATTATTCTTATGCCCATCTTACAGATGAGAGCACTGATCATGAATGTAAGTAACTTACCCAAAGTTGTAAGTGTGGTACTACTGGACTGCCTGGACAGAGGCCAGGAATGCTGCTAAACATTCTATAGTGTGTAAGACAGACCCCACAATGAAGAATTAGTCATCCTAAACTGTTTATAATGTCCAGGTTATAAAACTTTGTTCTAGATACTGAGTATTAGTACTCTAGAAAGGGTGAAGAATTATGATAATAGCAGTTTTATTAGAGAAATTTTAGTCATTACACAGAAAGAGAAGTTTTCAGATTCAGGATGCCCTGTGTTTTCTTAAGAAAACATGTTTCAGCATGTTCTGTGAGGTCTGCTTCTTGCTTCTGGATGTGTATTACTAGATCTTGGTTTCTCTGAAGCAGATGCTCAGAGTGCAAGCTTTGAAAATAAAATCTTTTATCACTGAATCCTACACAGGCCTGGCTCTCTTCTCATATGTTTTGCAAAATACTGCAGTGCTTTTTCTAACCTGAGTGTATCATGCCTGGGGTCTTTCTGGAGGCCAGTTTCTACTTGCACAATCTGCACCAGTAGGTACTGTGATGGGTGGTAGTAGCTGTAATATCACTTTAAGAGAATATTTTTCTTAAAATAGTGTCGGAACTTAAAACCCATCTTGTATTGGATAATGCCATCTTACTTGTTAAGTCAGATCACCAAATATCACCCAGACAGCAACACTGTTAAATTTTTCTGTGCCCTTCTAACTGATTAGTTTCCTTCCTATCTAGTATATGACATGTTATAAAGTCCTTATAAATTAACCAAGAAACATAGGGGGTTACAGTGTTCTCTTTAATAAAACAATTCGAACTAAAAATTTTACTAAAAGAAAAAAATCTTCTTGTGCTCATTGCAGGTAGACCAGTCTTTATACCATGGTTAATCTACTATTCACCCCCATTACATTCCTCAATTTAATAGAGCTATTTAAGACCAAACAAATCAATGTTGCCAACTTGAAAAATTATTTTAGTATGGCTTAGAAAAGACATGGGGATGTGATCATCATCAGCATTCATCTTTTTGTACTTTGCTTACCAGAATGGAAACTCCTTGAGAGTAGAAACTAAAGATTTTAAAGGTCATGTTCAGAGTTAAATATAATGTAGCTTCAGGAGTATTTAATGTTACTAGTATTTTTATCAAGAAGTTATCAGATCTTCCTTTCTGAATATTTTTATAACAGTTTGGGGGCACTTGGATAAGAGAAATATGATGACAACTTGGAGGGAGTTCAGAATGAAACAATAAAAATGAATGAATGGTTAGAGGGAAGAGGGAATCAGTTGTGTGCTGGCTAAACAAGAATGGAAGAAAGGAAAGACTATGATAAATGAAAGGTGTATGCATCAAACAGCAAATTGCTGAGTTGTTGATAGTTCCTTGAGTAAGACAGTTACCACCTCTGGAGCTATATATTTTGGGATTAACTGAGCTTTCTTTTTTCCCTCCCTAAATCGAATTCCCCAGTGCCGATTCTAATTTCATTGCACCATGAGGAGCCACTTACTGCAGTTGATAGGAGTCAAGGCATTACCCAAGATTTTGTGAAAATACATTTCTTTTCTATTTTTCAAAGACTTGACACCATTCTTACACTAAAAAACATGAACTATTCCTAATAAGAATTCCAATTGTCCCATTCTTAATAAGAATAATTAGAAATCCTGGTGGGGTTGAGGTCCTTGTGATAGAAATATGGGGAAGGTAGTAAATAAGAAATATTATACCAGTAAGTAACTTGGAGAACAAATAGATAAGGCTTTGAGACATGAATTCTGCTCTGTTGACTGGGAATCCGCACCCTTTGCTGATCTGACCACATCTAAACTGTGGAATTCTGAACACCATATAATAACAGGGGACATCAAGGAAGGATTACCTTTATGAAAAGAGTTTGAAAATGTAAAACTAAATAAATAACATTTTTTAAATGTGGATGATGAACCAAAGAAAGTTTAATTGGGAAATTATAACCACCTTTAAATGTCTGAAATTATAACCTCCTTTAAATGCCAGACAGAATAGAATTTAGACTCTGGATCACAGAATAAAGAACAAGGACCAATGGGTAGGAGTTTCAGGAAGATAATTTTTTTTTTTTTACATGGACAGAGAGAGAGAGAGTCAGAGAGAGGGATAGATAGGGACAGACAGACAGGAACAGAGATAGATGAGAAGCATCAATTCATTGCCGTTGCGACACCATAGTTGTTCATTGATTGCTTTCTCACACGTGTCTTGACCGCGGGCCTTCAGCAGACCAAGCAGCCCCCTGCTGGAGCCAGTGACCTTGGGTCCAAGCTGGCGAGCTTTTGCTCAAGCCAGATGGGCCGTGCTCAAGCTGGTGACCTCAGGGTCTCGAACCTGGTTCTTCTGCATCCCAGTCCGACGTTCTATCCACTGCGCCACCGCTTGGTCAGCCAGGAAGATAAATTTTTGACTAATTTAAGGGAGAAATAAAAATAACAGGTTACAGGGTGGGGGTAGGGAGGAGAGGGTGGGAGAGGGGGGAGGGGAGGGGGGCACAAAGAAAATCAGATAGAAGGTGACAGAGGACAATTTGACTTTGGGTGATGGGTATGCAACATAATTGAATGATAAGATAACCTGGAGATGTTTTCTTTGCACATATGTACCCTGATTTATTAATTTTACCCCATTAAAATTAATTTTAAAAAACCTGTTAAAAAAACCTGTAAAAGAAAAATAACAAGTTGTACCATAATGGAAGGGCTGACAGTAGAGAGAGGGATAGTCACTTGAAGAATCAAACCAAGAACTGAATGATTATCTCTCAGATTAATAGATGACATTCATGCAAAGGTAGGAGAGATAGGATTAAAATATTGTTAATTTTTTTTGTGATAAGAGCCTTTAATTGTGTTAAACATGTCAATTAAATGTCTTCTAATTAAACCCAAATAAATGATCAAAAGATGTTCATTCACACAACTTTATCCATATTTTGCTTCTACTGATATGCATTAAAACTGGGAACACAAATCATCTTATTAACTTCATTCTTAAATATTTATTAAATCTCACCCTCACATCCCCATTCACACCTTCTATCTCCACTGTTTCTAAATTCAGCCTTCATCAGTTCTCACCCAGGTCATTGTAAGAGCTCTGAATTGTTTTGTCCATGTTCTCTATCTTTCAACCCATCTTCCCCAGTGCTAGCAGCGTGACATAGTTGGCTCTTCAGAAAAAAACATACTGATGGCTCCTCTCTGCTCATGGATAAAGACCCAGCTTTTGAACACAGAACTGGGCATCCTTGGCTCATGGACACAACCTCTCACATTTGCCTTATTCTCTGATATCCTTCCCCTGGAAATCTTCCCTCCAGAAGTAAAAGATCTACTGTAATCTCTGAATTTGAAATGTTGCTCCACATTTTAAAACTTTTTGCATAATATTTTAACTGCTTCGAACACCTTTCTCCATCTTTTTCTACTTTGTCCAACTTTATATTTTTAATCAAATATATGGTCATTATTAATAAGCCTACTGTATAATCAGTCCATTTTATCTTCTTAATGATTTATTCTAAGGACTACCAAACCAAAATGGGAAAGAAAAAAGAAACCATAGTTATTTAGTTGAATTATATTCTACACAATCTACTTCTCATTAAGTTCTCCTTGATTTCTTTAATTCTTGGGTGTAAAGCATAGTACCTATTTTTATCATTGTGTTTTGAATATTTTATTAAAATGTCATGTTTTTTATGGTAATTATCAGATTCTTTTCACATTTAAGAAATGTAATATAGTATTCTTTCTTACACAAAACAATTACTAACTCATAAATATTAATCTTATTTTCCTTTTGCCATGTACTATATCTTCAAGAACCCTGATCAAATGCAGAGTATGCCTTCTGATGTCAGGCCAGTAAAAATGCCTCTGCTTCTAAAATACTAAACGCAGACTATTTTGCATACCCAAAATGGGCAGCCTACAAATTTATTTACAGTGTGTCCTGTTTCATAACATTCATCATCCTCGATTGTAGTTTGTATAATTCAAATACATTTTAATATAAATCTTTGCATAATAAGCTTTTACAAAGGGGTTTGGTATCCTTTACAGAAGACTACATACAGCTAGTGCTCGACTTACGACCACGATTGGTTCCGACAGACCGGTCGTAACACGATTTGGTCATAAGTTGAGTAGGCTATATATACAGTACTGTGAAATGATGTTATAAAAGTCTTTCAGTAATATTATAACTTTCTTTCATTATTGTTATATATCATAACTTTCTTTGTTCATTTTATGCCATTTGTATCATCTCTACACCATTTTGTTTCTTATTTTTACATTCGTCAGGTTTAAGTAAAACACTGGATTACCAGTACAACTGGTTTAATATTTGCAAAACATACAAAATTACAAAATACAGGTTCATACAAAAACTGTTCCAGACGTGGAGCAGTCGTGGCTAGCGATTGTGGTCGTAAAGTCGAATGGTCGTAAGTTGCATAGGTCGCAAGTCGATCAATGCCTGTATAGGCATGGCACCTTTGCTGAAATTCTATAAAGATGAATCTGGCCTGAACAGGCGGTGGTGCAGTGGGTAGAGCATTGGACTGGGATGCGGAAGGACCCAGGTTCGAGACCCCGAGGTCGCCAGCTTGAGCGCAGGCTCATCTGGTTTGAGCAAAGTTCACCAGCTTGGACCCAAGGTTGCTGGCTCGAGCAAGGGGTTGCTCTGTCTGCTGAAGGCACGCAGTCAAGGCACATATGAGAAAGCAATCAATGAACAACTAAGGTGTCCCAACGAAAAACTGATGATTGATGCTTCTCATCTCTCTCTGTTCCTATCTGTCCCTATCTATCCCTCTCTCTGTCTCTGTAAAAAAAATAAAATAAATAAAATAAAGATGAATTTGGTCTGATAACTGGAACCCCCAGTAGTACATCATAATAATCAAAGCTTTAAGTGCAGTAATGTTTAGGAATTGAGCTGGCACCAGGGAGACTCAGTCCTCACGTCAATATTTGAAAATTAGAGCTGTTGTGTGAAATGAAGTGCTAAACTGGAGAGCTGCCAACAGCTGAAAGCCCACAAGCAGGAGCTGTGACTAAGGAAATACAGGGTTTCCAGATGATGCCAAGGAGAGGATACTGAGGAGAGATGATGCCTCATTACTGTGATTCTGGAGTCAGTCCTTTCCTTGTTCTCTTTCCCTTTCTGCACAGATCCTTCAGTCCGGAGCTCCTGTGTTTCCCTCAGTGAGTCTATTATTTACAGATAGCCTTCTTTGGAACCAAAAAAGAACAGAAAAATACGACAAATTTTTAGATGGTTTTGGGAACTTGGTTTTCGTGTCAATTCTGTTAAAGTAAGTGTTGCATCATCGTACAAGAGGCAGAGATGCATTCAACACCAAAGTGTGAACACCATCTCTGTTTCTACCAAGTTGAGAGAGCTCTGGATTAATGATTGGAACAAAAATAGAAATTCAGGTAGAAATATTGGACACATACTAAATTAAGCATATGACCATTAAGTATGTGTTCTTGTTTGACCAGTACAAAATCTTCAGTTTCTATAATTGGTAAGCATTTTTTGTGTATCCTTCACAGAAATACTGGAGTGCTGCAGATCATATGCCTTCTTGGGGAAGAAGGGAGAGAGGAGATCTGATATTGGTTCAGTCACAGTTCGGTTGGGAAAATTGCCTGGACTGTGAAATTTGATAAAGGAGATTTAATATGTGGAATTAAAGATAGAGGTGTTGGAAGAGCCAAAAAGCCAAACAGGGGACTGTGAGACAACTCAGAGATTAACAACAGCAAAAAAGCAGCCACAACACCAAAGATACAATGATGAGAAGGTGTGACCAGGCCATCGTGATGGGAATTTCAAATAAGATGAAGCCTCCTCTAAAGAAAACGTGGAAGGAGACACTTGTTGACAGAAAATGAAGCCATATAAATAAATGACAATCTCTATCAGAGATGCTATCCAAACAATAGTTGGGAGAGAGTGGGGGAGCAATTTCCCTTGCTTCCACCCTTCAATCTATCACCTGTGTCTTCCACTGGGCAAACCTGGCAAGAAAACGGGCAAGGAATCCTGCGAAACATAATTTTCAGGGCTCAAGCTCCCACAAATCACCAACACAATTACATACCAATCAGAATAAATTCTTACAAATGGTACAACAATAATTTGATATGTAGTTTTCTTTCCTTAAAACTGCCTCCTGGTATAGAAAATGTAATCTCATAGTGAGAAACTATGACACAGAGTTAAGTAATACAGAATTTATCTACTTCCCAATGAGAGTTTTTTGCCCATCATGAATGTCTAAACTTGTGTAAATGTAAATCAGTTTAGCATGTACATTTACAAGAAAGTTTTGACTAAGGGTTTACAGTGTGCTGTGGGGTGGGTGAGAAAGAAGTGGCAGGTATTTAAATATAAGCACACAAATAAAATGTCAAATTAAGTAAAACTTTACAAAATGAAGTGCTTAATTTTGCTGTATAAAGTATGGACTTAAAAAAAAAAACAGAAAAGGAAATTCCCAGAAAGCTGGAGAAGCAACAAGAACATATAATCAGGACAGATCTCACACAGGACAAGTTTCTGAACGTACTGTTGAAGAAGTAGGTTCAGTTAATATAGGAGCAGAAGAAAAAAAAAATGTATTCCAGGTAAAAGTAAAAAAGAGTTAAAGCATAAATAAACCTGTTTTTTATTTTTGTTTTTTAAATGAAGTAGCTGTTTATATTAGAAAGAAGGAAATAAATTAGAGACAAGGAGAAAAAGGTAACTGAATATTTGTTTGGAATTAGAAGATTAATAAACCAACTAAAGCATCATATAAGTCAGCAGTTCTTTTCACAATTTTGCCTGCCTGATACACAAACATCATTAGCAGCAGCTATAGTTCATGGGCAGAAAAGCAAGTGGGGGTAATTCAGATTCTACTATGCCCTTCACTGCTCTTCCCTCCCACTGAGAATCATGGATCTAAGGGATTTTCCTACATAACCAATTTAATATCTTCAAACTGGAAGTGTCAAACTCTCCTTAAGAACTTTGAAGAATTGATAGATGGGCAAATGGATAAAGCAAGCATTATAAAATGATTCTTTCAACTTTATGTTTGAAAATTTTCATAATAAAATTTGGGTTTAAAAATCATAGAAGGGGAAGCCCTGGCTGGATAGCTCAGCGGTAGAGTGTCAGCCAGGCATGTGGAAGTCCCGGGTTAGATTTCTGGCCAGGGCACACAGGAGAAGCACCCATTTGCTTCTCCACCTTTATTCCTCTACTTTCTGTCTCTCTCTTCCCCTCCCGCAGCCAAGACTCCATTGGAGCAAAGTTGGCCAGAGCACTGAGGATGGTTCAATGGACTCTGCTTCAGGTTCTAGAATGGCTCTGGTTGCAGCAGAGCATTGCCCCCTAGTGGGCATGCCAGGTGGATCCCGGTCAAGTGCATGTGGGAGTCTGCCTCTCTGCCTCCCCACTTCTCACTTCAGAAAAATACGAAAAAATCATAGAAGGGGAATATTTTATTCCTTTCCTTGGAAAGCTATCAGTTGGGAAATTTTTCCTATGATCATCTTCTTCATGAATTTTAAACATGCTCCCTCCCTCCCTTAGCATTCTTCAGCCCTATGGTGAATACCCTTATAATTATAGAATGTATCTGTACATATTTGGTTTTCTCTCTCTTGCTTCTGTAATTAACATGTAATTTTTAAAAATAAGAACAAAAATGATATCTACTTATATTTACTCTGAATGGTCAATACATACTCTAGTTTTTCTGTATATTTTGAGACACTAAATTATTTAATTTTTCCTACAGGCAAAAAATCTGTCACTAATCATTAGGTATATTTTTAAAAATTTCCTTACTAATCAACACACTTGATTACAATTAAGATGTTTTAGCCCCTGTGAAATGCATTTTCTTTTTCTTTTTTTTACTATTTTTAATTTATGTATATTATTTACTATATAGTAGTGGCAGTGCTCTTTATTTTCATGTGTCTATTAAATATTTGAATTTATCCTATGAACATGAGTTTCACTTTTATGGTAAAATGCATATTCCTTTTACTACAGTGGAAGAATCAGTCTAGTGAGCCTGAAATGAAAATGACATATTTTTATATAGGTAATAATATCCAAAGACAATTTTACTGCCTAGCAACCTTCAGATTTAAAGTTATATAAATAGTATTTTCATTTTCTATCAATGCCCTACTGTCTATAGTCATATGAATTGGATTTGGCAATTCCATATATTGATTTTATTTTATTTATTTATTCATTTTACAGGGACAGAGAGAGAGTCGGAGAGAGGGATAGATAGGGACAGACAGACAGGAACGGAGAGAGGTGAGAAGCATCAATCATTAGTTTTTTATTGCCGTTTCGACACCATAGTTGTTCATTGATTGCTTTCTCACATGTGCCTTGACCGCGGGCCTTCAGCAGACCGAGCAACCCCCCCGCTGGAGCCAGCAACCTTGGGTCCAAGCTGATGAGCTTTTGCTCAAGCCAGATGGGCCCACGCTCAAGCTGGCGAGCTCGAGGTCTTGAACCTGGGTCTTCCGCATCCCAGTCTGACGCTCCATTCACTGCGCCACCGTCTGGTCAGGCCCATGTATTGATTTTAAAATACATAGACTCCAGTTACCTAAGCAAAATATTCAAAGTCAGTTATTCACTGGACAGAAAGGAGAACAATATTAATTTGAGAACTCTGATCCCATAATTAACCATCAAACAGAACCACACAGTTTTAAACTTAAAATTCAGAATCTTTGAAAAAGTTGAGATTTAAACATTTAGGTACATTCAACAATTATTGGACTCTTACAAGTACTGTGAGTCAATCAAAAGAGAGATGGAATAAGATAAAATAAATAACTTTACCCAGTTTACAAAATACTTTCCTGAATGCCAAGCTCCAAGATGTTATCATCCTTTTTCCCACTTTAGCCTACAGTGACAGACAAAATAATAATCTCCCAAGAGATCTACATCTTAATCTCCAGAATATGTTACCTTTTGTGGAAAAAGGAACTTTGTAATGTAATTAAATTAAAGAATTTGAGATGGAAAGATTGTCCTGTGTTTTCCAGGTGAACCCAATATTATAACAATGATCCTTATAAGAGGCAAGGTTAGAGTCAGAGAAGGAGATGTAATGATGACAGCAGAGGTCAGAGAAAAAGACATTGGAAGGTGCAATGCTGTCGACCTTGTGGACGGAGAAAGGAGTTCCGGGCCAAGGAATTCAGGTGGCCTCCAGAAAATGGAAAAGGCAAGAAAACAGATTGTACCCTAGAGCCTCCAAAAAAAAAATGCAGCCCTGCCAGCAACTTGCTTTTATAATTTTGACCTCTGGAACTGAAGATAATAAATTTGTGTTGCTTTAAGCCACTACGATTGTGGTAGTTTATCACAGCATCAAAAGAAAACAAAACACCAACCGGTAAAGATGCAGTTCTACTTGTATAAGAAAGTCGTTCCATGTTCAAGCAATTACCTCTTCTTTTTTTGTGGCTTCCACTTGTATATGGTTTTGCTTACCTCACGGATCCTGTAGCCTGCTTTCTTTCTATGTGTTTGTCAACTCATACACCTATTACACTGGGGAACAAAATTTTTGTTGCAACCACAAAAACACTTGTTCTTACCTAATTCAAGTGTGCTGATCTCAAATCTGACATTGGTTTTTCTCTGTATGCTACAGTATTTTTGCAATTCAAGATTTTAAGTTTTCATCTTATTGTAAAATTTTCAACATTTAGTTTAACATAATGAAGTAGAATTTCTTCTTGGGTATCATCTTTGTGAAAATATAATAATTTATATAATGCAGTAAATGCACTAATACACTAAAAGATATGATTGCATTAGAATTTGTCTACAATTTTGAAATAGAACATACAAAAAATTATTTTAATCATAAAATTAGCGCAAAAATTATTTAAATTCTATTCAGGCAAAAATTTGCAAATGCTCTTGCATTTGTGTACTTGTTGAAGACAATCTTGTTTGATGCTCCAGCAGTAGTCTGCCATCATATTTCTGTCTCATCACCCCTGATAACACTCTTCCATTGTCTTCAGATCTTGATGAAAGTATTCTCCCTGCTCATCACTAACAGTTCCAAGATTTTCAGGAAACTTATCAAGGTGACTGTTCAGGAAGTAAATATTAAAGAATAATAAACTAGAATGTCTTTCTGGGCATCAGCTTTGTGAAAATATAATAATTTGAGCTCCATCGAATACACCTGCTTTTATCTTCTCAAAAAACAAGGTAGGAAAAGCAGAAATAATATGTTGAAAGCATTCACTTTCTCTATTCAAAGCCTGAACAAACTGCTTCATTAAGCCAAGTTGGATGTGAAGTTGGGGAAAAATGATCCTGTCTTGATTAACTACAATTTCATTCACAATATTTTGCATCCCTACTTCCAGAGCTTCATGTTTTGGCCACTCCTTCTGTGTCCAGTGTTTCACCTGAACTCGGCTGTCTCACAAAC
This sequence comes from Rhynchonycteris naso, assembly GCA_037038555.1. Lineage (NCBI taxonomy): Eukaryota > Metazoa > Chordata > Mammalia > Chiroptera > Emballonuridae > Rhynchonycteris > Rhynchonycteris naso. The sequence continues at coordinate 66,835,180 of CM072998.1, forward strand.
ACAGAAAGCAAGAATACTTCGTGAAACCTCTCTGTTGTCCTAGCAGGAAATTGACCATTTTAATATCCACACAAATTATCCAGTTATGTTCCTCATACTTCAGAAAGTCGAGGACAATTTTTATGTCATTATAATCTTCTCGCAGATGAGTTGAATAACCAATTGGAATCACTGCATAAACATTACCGTTGTGCAGGAGAACACATTTTAGACTTCATTTAGAGCTGTCAAGAAATAGCCGCCATTCTGTTGGACTATAAGTGGTAACTAACACCTAGCTGTCTGAGAAAATTACTGATATCATGACAGTAAACAAAGTGTTCGTCATCGGAATAAAAGTCCACACAAATTTGTTCACGCTTCCTGAAATGGGATACTTTAGCTGACCGGTGAAGTACATTCTTTTCTTGAAGCCTGGAGACTATTCATTCAGCTGCTTTCTTTGATAGGCCCAAATTTCTTACTAAGTCATTCAATTCGGGTTGGCTAAACTGCTGAGGGGTTAATGATTGCTTGCCATCAGAAGAAGACCCTTCAGATTCTACAACCATTTCCTCAAGTATCTTATCTAAATACACTTGATCACCATGTTCACTTTCTTCGTCCTTAGAAGAAATCAAACCATTGAAAACTGGAACTGGAAGTGTCTCAGAGTGTGGAATAGGTCATATTGCTGAAAAAATATTAGGGTATGTGATCATATGCTGTTTTTTTCTTTTCTATACCCTTTGTATGGATCAGACAGAAATAGCAGTCACTGCTGTGGTTCTTAGGTTCGCGTCAAACCATCAGAATACCAAAAGGAATCTTTGCATTTTCCTTTAGTCTAGTCACGAAGCATTTCCTCACAATTAGGACACACAATATGAGAAGCCCAATTCTTGTCTTGATTGCCAAGGGGAACTTGAAAATAGGCAATATATGCACGTATCACAAATGATGAAATATTGCATCTTTGACGTTGAAGTGTGTAACAGCCGCATATAGAACAGAAGGTGTCAGGACTCTTCTTACATTTATGCCTACTCAAAGAAGCCATGATTCAATCTTAAAACAAAATAAGGGAGTGTTTTTATCAGATAATATTTTTTCCATTTAAAAACAACTATAATTATTTAAAAGTGATGTTTGTAAAACATTAATTGCGCTGTGGTTATGCTCAGTCCAAGAGTCGTTGCCCTTTTACTCCAATTGAAAAACCAATGCATGACATTAATTGTAACAAAAATAAATGAAAATTGCATAAAAACTAGAGCATGCACCCCAAAACGGATTTTAGAATTGGAATCAGTGATGCATATATAGAGAGATAAAGTTCTAAAACCCCATGCAACATAAAATGAGAAAAAAAATTGTTCCCCAGTATTATTAGTTTCTTAGAGCTGCCATAATGAAGTGCCACAAACTGGCTTAAACTACATCAATTTACTGTCTCACAGTTCTGGAGGCTAGAAGTTTGAGATCAAGGTGCACAGGGTTGGTTCCTTCTGAAAGCTTTGAGGGGAGAACTTGCTCCATGCTTCATCTCTAGCTGGCAATCTTTGTTGTCTCTTAATTTATAGAAACATCACCTTAATGGCTGCCTTTATCTTAACATGGTGTCTGTATCCAAACTTCCTCTACTTATAAGGCCACAAGTCATAGTGGAATAGTGGTCCTACTCCAATTATACCCTCACCTTAATGTAACTAATTATATTGGTACCAACCCTGTTTCCAAATAAGGTCACATTCTGAAGTACCTGGGATTAGAATCAACATAGAATTTGAAGACAACCACAATCCATCTGGTAACAATACCTGCTGCCACCTCTCTCTGTAAGAGAATCCTACTGACCCATTTGAGTAAGGTTCTCACACAGGGACTTTGTGTGTGTGTGTGTGTGTGTGTGTGTGTGTGTGTGAGAGAGAGAGAGAGAGAGAGAGAGAGAGAGAGAGAGAGAAGACAGAGATAGACAGGGAGAGACAAACAGAAAGGGAGAGAGATGAGAAGTATCACCTTGTAGTTGTGGCACCTTAGTTGTTCATTGATTGCTTTCTCATATGTGCCTTTATGGGGGGGAGGGAGCTACAGTAGAGTGAGTGACCCTTTGCTCAAGCCAGCAACTTTGGTTGGGCTTAAGCCAGGGACCGTGGGGTCATGTTGATGATCTCATGCTCAAATTAGTGACCCTGCATTCAAGCTGGTGAGCCTGCACTCAAGTTGGCAATCTCAGGGTTTGGAACCTGGGACCTCAGTGTCCTAGGTTGACACTCTATCCACTGCACCACCACCAATGAGGCCAGATAGGAGCTTTCCTTTGAGAACATAGGCCAACCTATAAATTGTCTGCCCTTTGGTGAAAAAACAACAACATATGAACCAGAACATACTCATTTATACTATATCTAGATCAGGGGTCGGGAAACTTTTTGACTGAGAGAGCCATGAATGCCACATATTTTAAAATGTAATTCCGTAAGAGCCATACAATGACCCATGAACATTACGCATTATCCAATAAAAATTTGGTGTTGTCCCGGAGGACAGCTGTGATTGGTTATGTTCATGGTTCAGCCACCCGCAACCATGAACATAAGTGGTAGGAAATGAATGGATTGTAATACATGAGAATGTTTTATATTTTTAACATTATTATTTTTTTTATTAAAGATTTGTCTGCGAGCCAGATGCAGCCATCAAAAGAGCCACATCTGTCTCGCAAGCCATAGGTTCCCGACCCCTGATCTAGATGATGAACCACCTAGGGCTGCTTCCCTGTGAAACACATCACTTTGAAAGGAGCTATAGGATGAACAAGTGGAATTTCTAAGTTTGCTCTTCCATTTAAACTTCTATGACATTATTATTTTCCAACTTTTCTCTCACCTTTCTGCTACTTAGCGTTAAACAATTCTTTCTTCATTTGCTGTTTAAACCTTAGTTTCCCAGTTCCCTAGTCTTTGTTCTTAGCCCTATGCTCTTTTTCTCCTGAACTCTTTGCTCTCAGAAACTTCATCTAAATCTGTGGCTTCAATTGCCACATTGGACTTCTAAACCCATTCTCATAGCTTAAACCATTCTGTTGAGCACATCTACTCAATTAAATATTTCTCATACTTTTCTCTCATAGCCATTCCCACTGTTGGCACCTGAATTCAAGGCTTACTCATTTCTCTCTTAGATAATAGTAACTCTCAGAACCCTTTTGGAACATTATTTGCTAAAGTACAAAGTTATCTCATATTTCCCTGCATAAAATCATTTAACAGCACCTGACACATTAGAATGAAATTTGAAGCATAAAAAATACCTAGTTTTTAGGACTCTGTTACTTTTTCAGTTCTTCATCTTCTGACAGCATGCTTAAAAATATTCGTTACACAACATGAATAAATAGGCCTTACTGAAAGGATTCTGTGTTCAAATGTGATCTAGTCTTGTTCATCTTCAACCTGTCCCCCACATCGGAATCTAAATTAGATTTACATTTATATTAACATTTATCTGCATCCCCACCTAATTCTGAAGTTCATGTTATCAGAGCCCATACTATATCACATCATAATAATCAGTTTACTTTATTGCTTCTACCCTTAGAAAATAAATTCCTTGAAGGAAGGATCTATTTTGCTTTATGATCTCAGAGCCCAGTGATATGCTCAATAATTTGTTGAGTAAGTTGGATGCTATTGTGAACAACTTTCAATTCTTATCATTAAGAAATTATATTGAAGGAAGCACATATTTCATAAATAATTATAATGCCAAGTTAGATATATGCTATTCACAAAGTGTGAAGGATTGGAATGAGAAGTGATATACCTTGAGGAAGCTGAAGAGTTGAAGATGAATTCATGGTATTATTCAATATTCAAATCAGAGCAAAATGAAGGTTCATAAGTCCATCCCTTTGGGAGAATCATTATTTCATGTGCCTAACCATATAAGCCTTTGCTCTCAACCAGAGAAGCAGCTTTTTAAGAACTTTATGATTCGGGGGAAGGGAAGTAATGAAGGATAAATATATGGTGATAGAAAATGATTTGATTTGAGATGATGGGCATAGAACACAATCAACAGTTCAAATGCTATAGAAATGTTTACATGAAACCTATGTATTCTTATTGATCAATAACACCTCATTAAATTTAATTTCTAAATAAAAAGTTCAACCCATACATGTTATTTAAAATAAAAAATAAATTAAAAAGTAGCTTTTATAATTCACACAATAACTTTTCCAAGTTTAATGTTCCAGTCTGAGAAAGTATTTGTTGCAGAGCTTGTTAACCATGTAAAAGCTTGCTGTATAAAATCATAAATGACTTATCATTGGAGATGTTAAATAGAAGCTGGATAACCTACTTGGCAAAATGTTTTAGGAAGTGTATCCATACTGGATAGAAACATAACTAACCTTATATAAGGCTGATTACAAACATGAAATTCTGTTGAGAGTTTTATAATTATTTCTTCCAAATACTTGGTCAAAGGGCTATATTTACACCAGATGACAAAGGTTAACAAGGGACTTGAATCTTGAAGTACCATTCATCTTGAAGCAGCAAGTGCCCAGTCTCCTATAAACGAAATGTTTTGTTATACCCTCCACCCAGTTTATTGTGATATAATTAACATATAACATTGTATAAGTTTAAGATGGACAACCTAATTATACACACACACACATACACACACACACATTCTGTGAAATGATTATCACAATATTCTAGCTAATAGCCTTTACACCACATTGTTATAAATGTTTTTCCCTTGTGATGAGAACTTTTAATATCTACTCTCTTAGTAACTTTCAAATAATCAAAACATTTTTATATGAGGCTTCTGCCAAGAGGATCCTGGACACTGTGAACAATATTCAGTCTGATTAGCAACCATGTTTAACCATATGAATAACTGAGGACTCTTAACATGGTTTGTAATAAGTCTGTGACAAGCCTATTCTTTTAGTGAAGGTGCATTATTTTTATGATTTTTATTATCATTATTTTGAGAGAGAAGGGAGAAAAATGAGAAGCATCAACTCATACTTGTGGCACTTTAGTTGTTTGTTGATTGCTTTCTCATATGTGCCTTGACTGAGGGGCTCCAGCTGAGCCCCTGATGCCTTGCTTCAACCAGAGACCTTGGGCTCAAGCCAGTGACCTTTGGGCTCAATCCAGTGACCATGGGGTCATTTCTATGATCTCACACTCAAGCTGGTGACTCTGCGCTCAAGCTGATGAGCCCACCCTCAAGCCAGATGAACCCACACTCAAACCAGCAAACTTGGGGTTTTGAACCTGTATTCTCAGCGTCCCAGGTCAATGCTCTGTATACTGTGCCACCACCTGGTCAGGATAGTTGTGGGATCCAGCTGGTTTGCACTGGTTCAGCAGAACCAATATCTAATTTTTTGTTGAGTTTGGTGAACCAGTTGTTAAAATGGTGTTTGTAATTAGGGTTCTCTCTAAGGTGGGCACCTGGGCAGCCACCCAATGTAAAAGTCACAAATTTACATTTCTTACTCTTTTCTAATGTTCATCTGTGCAACAACATATTCTAAGAGCCCGTAGTAATATTCATTCCATTCATAGGTGAAAAAATTTAATGGAACTATGCTTGTAATATTTATTTATTTAATTCATAAAACTCATTATACCTTTGATGAAATACTACATTTTAATTCCCTCATGTTTGTTACTTTAGTAAACAAATATATAACATAAAGAGAAAAAGTGTCAAACAACCACAAGGTAACAAGCTATCATTTGTTTCAGCTTTATGTTACACCCAAAATCCCCTGAGATGTTATGTGTACAGTGAGTGGTGTTCCCCAAACAGTGAAACCAATAGGAAGCTAGGACACAATGAACTAATAGTAATTTAGATTTCAAGGGTTATCTAATCATCCATTTGGAAACCATGTAAGTATTAAATGTATGAAATAATAAACTACCTTTGGTATATTGTTTTTCTATACTTAAAATGGTCATTAGGGCAGAGAACCAGTTATTAAGTTATCTGAATCCCACCACTGGGTCAGGCTGCATTATTTAGTTCATAAATTTAAAAGAGAGCTAGAGGAATAAAAAACCTTTCAAATAGTGTAGTCTTGTTTACTAATAACAAAACACAGAAATTTGAAATGAAAATTTTATTATAGTTCTTGTTAAGTAGAAAACCAACATATTTTTCCAACCCAAGATCTCTTAAAAGGTTGACAGTTATACTGCAACATTTCCTAGAACCAGATCTACTCATCAAGAACTCAGAGTTCAAAAACCAGCGATTTAAGCAGTTGCTCCCAACCCCAACATACCCGAGAGAAAAGAGGAGAAAAGAATATTAGGTAGAATCTGACCAGGTGGTGGCGCAGTGGATAGCGCGTCGGACTGGGATGCAGAAGACCCAGGTTCGAGACCCCGACCTCGCCAGCTTGAGCGCGGGGCCCATCTGGCTTGAGCAAAAGCTCCCCAGCTTGGACCCAAGGTCGCTGGCTCCAGCAAGGGGTTGCTAGGTCTGCTGAAGGCCCACGGTCAAGGCACATGTGAGAAAGCAATCAATGAATAACTATGGTGTCCCCATGGCAACAAAAAACTAATGATTGATGCTTCTCATCTCTCTCTGTTCTCGTCTGTTTGTCCCTATCTATTCCTCTCTATGACTCTCTCTCTGTCCCTGTAAAAAAAACAAAAAAAAAAACAAAAAAAAAAAAACAATATTAGGTAGAGGTCCTGGTCAGTTGCCTCAGCAGTCGAGCATCGGCTTGGTGTGTGGAAGTCCTGGATTTGATTCCTGGTCAGGGTACACAGAATAAGTGACCGTCTGCTTCTCTAACCCTCTCCCTTCTCTCTCACTCTCTCTCTTCCTCTCCTGCAGTCATGGCTTGAATTGTTTCAGCAAGTTGGTCCCAGGTGCTGAGGAGGGCTTCATGGCCTCGCCTCAGGCATTAAAATATCTTGGTTGTTGAGCAATGGAGCAGCAGTTCTCAAAGGTTTTGTCTGCAGGAGTATAAGAGAGGCACTTGAGGTTAAATAAATGTTACTTGGGTTTCCATAGCTAGGGTCTCCTTTAAAAGGAAGTTTTTTGTTGAGGTACCATACAATAAATAATATCTTAACAATAAGCTTTTAAAAGTCAATACTTTTTCAACTCATGCTCCATTTCTTCCTTGGCCTTCTAGCTCCTCCCTTTTATTCTTAAGTGACCAAATGCTTTAATGCTTAATACAGCTCCTAAATTTAGAGGGCTAATTCATACAAAGCACTGCCTTTGTGTATGTACAGGGTTTTTATTCTTTGACTGGACAATGCTCTCCAGGCAAGAGTGAAGTTTCATAATATTTTTCAGAGTAAGGAAAAAGAAACTTTATTTATCGTACACAGAGCTTACAGTAAATTGGGACTTATTATTTCTAAATGGCAAACAAACAGGCCCTCAGGAAGAACCATCATATATCTAAGTCTACCAGTTCTATAAAAAGAAAGAAAAGATGTTAAAATACCCCAAAATCCTTCCAATGTCTGTGAGCTTTCCCAACAATCCACTACTGAATTGCTAAAGTATGTTCAATGACTGCCTGCATCAGTATCATCTCATGTTTTGTTAAAACTACATACTGTATTTTTTGGTCTACCTCAATCATGCTGTGTCAGCAGCTCTAGGTGTGAGAGCCAAGATTCTGCACAATAACATGTTCTTTGGATAATCCTTATACAAGACAATGTTGGAAAGCACTACCATCATGGCCATGGAGATTCCTCTTCCAGGTAGGGACTGGAACACAAAAGAATGAAAGGCTGAGCAGGAGACCAAGTTCCCTAAACCAGTTTCCCTAAAACTTAAAGGAGTATTCTGCATTAGATGGACTATTATGACTGGCCCTGGTGCAGAGCCACGGTGACCTTCTACTCATAGGCACCATGTTCTCATATAAGAAAGTCTTAGGCTGCTTTTGACTGTTGCAATTCCACATGACTATTGTTCTCAGATTCAGCTAACCACTTAGAAGCTGAATTTTTCTTGATGGTAACTTTATATTCCACATAGCAATTGACCTTGCTGCATGTTTGAAGAGCATGGTATATAGTCAGGGTTTAGGCATTTGTTCAATGAATGCACAATCTGTGACTTAGGATACAAACTCTACTGAAACCAGGAACTAGTAAATTCCCTGCAAGACAGGTTATGCTCAAGAGGGATTTTCATACTATTTTTCAAATATAGGCATTAAAATAAGCTCTTTCTTTGGGAATCATTGCAAAGAAAAAGTAAATTTGAATCCATTGAGGTTTTCCTATACATGATCAATATATGATACAAAAACAAATTGCATTTTGTAAGCTGGCAATCACAAAGAAAGGGTGGATAAGCTCACTTAATTAACTCATTAGATGTGTCTATTTTTTAAAATGAAACCAATTCCTATTACAGAAATCCTAGAAATAATCATGATGAGTAGCTGTACGGGGTATTTCCTGTACGGTTTTGTTTTGGAATTTTAGTACTCTCCTTTGTTTTCAGTCAAAGGATTCAAGCACAAAGAAATGAGATTGCAACCCGTTAACCCCAAGAGAGTCCTGACCTGGAGTGTATTGCCACCATTGCTGTCAGGTTGGCCTTTGATTGAGAAAGTAACCAGACAACACTGTGTAACCCATCAGAATTGGTGGCCTTCCCAATGTTCCTTCTCATGGTCATGCTGGAGGCCTTTGTGACAGGAGCAGCAACTGCTGTGGTGTAATAATGTGTAGTTATATAAAATGGACTAAAACCAGCCAAGCAGATTGTGTGAAAGGACTGGTTGTGTTACTTGTTAAATGTTTTGTCAAGCTGACCATGCCCTTTATTTATCTCTAACACAACATGCTTATTCTGCCCCATCTACTGTATTCACCCTGCAAATTTATGAGCCTCTATTAATCTTCCGCCCTGCTGACTATCTGTGTTGCAAAGTGTCAGCAGACTTTTGTACCTTGCTAATGTACAAAGGGCTTCCTATGAGTAATATCAGCATTTTGCCTTTTAATTGCACATATAATTTTTAGGTCTTACAGCTAATAAGCGAATTGAGACCACAGTTCATCACTGTCTCGAATGGTCCTCCAGGGGTGTGGGGACTGTGGAAGCTGAGAGAAGAATAAAGTTGTTCTGGTTCCAAGCAATAGTTTCTCTCATTATACTGGTAGTATCCCCACTACCGAGTTAAGGGTTTGTCACTTTTCCGGCTGTACACCGGACTTTCTTGGGGCTCTCTCACTTCACAGTAAAATATATTCTTCTTTGAAAACATTTTGGATTGGATAGCTCATGAGTATTTTTATCACCTTTTATATCAATTCCAAAAGAGATTAGCTGTGTAATTTTTAAAGTAAAAAAGAAAACCAACATTTATTGGACAAACTGAATTTCTAAGGCTTCCAAATAGGTGCACTTGTGCTAGTTCTTCAACAGACCTCTTTTCTATTGGATTTTTTTTTAATGCAGACTTAGTTTTAAGTACTTTCAAGAAAAAAAAAATGTTAAGCTAAATGGGGGATTAGTGTTTGCAATGCGGGCATTTTGCTTTTGCATTAATAGCTTTTCACAAACATTTCTACTATGCCTGAAAAACTGTGCATTATTGATGAGTGTACTTCTTACTGTGCCAAAGCCATTAGTAAAGAAATGAAAGGTCTGTGGCAAGAAATGGAAGCATAGAGAGGACCTGGCCAGACCGTGTTGCCATTTAGCAGTGAGAGTGTGCCCATAACTGCCCTGCCTACACTGGACTGTTTCATTCGCACCTTCTTACGAGACCTCTACACACAGGTCATGGCACACTGCTTTTGGCACCCGAAAGACTGGTGTTTGAAACTGAAACTGTGATTATATGGCATGGAAAGCAAGTGGTTGAATTTATTATACAATTAATTTAATTGGGATGGGAAATCAGACACTAGACTCTGAGGAAGAGGCAATTTGGGAGAGGTAGGAAGCCTGGCTTTTTGTCTTAACACTATTTATGGTTCTGAGCAATTTTCTGAGCCTGAGCTGCTTTAACTGTGACTCAGGGAAGTTGGAGTGTGGGTTAATGCCCTTTCTACGGCATTGATTTGGGGCCAGTGGGAGAAAAAGACTGAATCAGAATGGCTGAACATCAAACTGGTTCCATTAGGCAGGGAAGGTTTCAGCAAGACTGAATGTTGTGCTGGCAGCTTGAACCTCCTGTTTCCTTCTCCCTTTGTGGCTTCTATATTTTCTTCACATTTGTGCATCAATCCATAGGGTTAACCCACTTCTCTACTGGGTGGCCTTTTCTCCCAAGCACTATGACTCTTTAAGGTCCTCAATGTCTTCTTAATTTACTCATTCCTTGGAATTCAGGAATTTTAGACTACTTCTTGGCTAAATCCTTGAGCAATTTCAAAAGCAGAAGAAAGTTCTCTGGTGGTACTAGGTGTACTGCAAAAATACCAAGCTGAGACAAGATAATAGAGGCTCTCTGTGATTTAGGGGAAAAAATATAAAACTCTTTACTAGAAAGCAAAATAATCAAGTGACTACTATGTGCCATTTACTCTCTGATTTAATTCTCTCATTAACTTGGATTATAGATATTACTTTTGTGTTACAGAAGAGAACGTTAGTATTGAAAAAACTTAAGTAGCTTTCCTTAGATATAGAGTTCAAATCTGGACCTCCTGAATCTACATAAAGTCATCTTTTCTTTTTCTTTATTCTTTTTAATCATTTTTTATTTATCACGAAGCCAAAAGCCCCAAAGAAGAGGTTATCATATAACTTGAGATTTATCCTTAAAGTTGTGGTTTAAAACATACTATTGCTATAGTTGTTTTTCAAAATATATAACTTTTGCCTTGTTATATATTCATTTAGCCACTCATTAAAATTTTTAATTAAATATTAACTTGTATGCCAGATGTCAATAAGGGACATCTCTGTATCATTTATATACAGACATGTGGTTGCAGTGATTGCCTCCCATGTGCACAGTGGGGTCCAGGAGGCTAATGAGTAAGCATTAGTGACTCCCCAATGGAATGACAGACTGTGGTATACGGCTGCCATTGATTATCTGTGACTATTTTACCTAAATTTCAATAAAAAATAAATAATAACCACTGCTAACCTTCTCACAACAACATTAGAATGAAAAGAGTCTTTCTTGTTGCTCAGAGAAGCAGAAGTTTATACAGATTCTTTCTTTTCCTTCCTTCCTTTCTTCTTCTTCTTCTTCTTCTTCTTCTTCTTCTTCTTCTTCTTCTTCTTCTTCTTCTTCTCTTCTTTTCCAAGTGAGAGGACGAGAGAAAGAGAGACAGACTCTTGCATGCACCCTGACCAGGATCCACCTGACAACCTCCATCTGGGGCCAATGCTTTGCCTATCTGAGGCCATGCTCCAACTGAGCTATTTTTTTTCTTTTTTATTAATTTTAATGGGGTGACATTGATAAATCAGGGTACATGTGTTCAGAAAAAATATTTCCAGGTTATTTTGACATTTGATTATATTGCGTACCCATCATCCAAAGTCAAATTGTCCTCCGATACCTTCTATCTGGTTTTATTTATGCCCCTCCCCTCTCCCTACACCCTCCCTCACCTTCCCCTCACCCCTGGGAAGCCAGCACGCTCTTGTCCATGTCTCTGAGTCTCATTTTTATGTCCCATCTATGTATGGAATTATATATTCCTTAGTTTTTCCTGATTTACTTACTTCATTCGGTATAATGTTATCAAGGTCCATCCATGTTGTTACAAATGATCCGATGTCATCATTTCTTACAACTGAGTAGTATTCCATAGTATATATGTACCAAAGCTTTTTAATCCACTCCTTCTCTGATAGACACTTGGGCTGTTTCCAGATCTTCACTATTGTGAACAATGCTGCCACAAACATGGCGGCGCATTTCTTCTTTTCAAACAGTGCTATGGTGTTCTTAGGGTATATTTCTATAAGTGGGATGGCTGGGTCAAAAAGCAGTTCGATTTTTAATTTTTTGAGGAATCTCCATACTGTTTTCCAAAGTGACTGCATTCCCACCAGCAGTGCAAGAGGGTTCCCTTTTCTCCACATCCTCGCCAGCACTTATTCTGTGTTGTTTAGCTGATGAGTGCCATTCTGACTGGTGTGAGGTGATATCTCATTGTGGTTTTAATTTGCATTTCTCTAATGATTAGTGATGTTGAGCATTTTTTCATATGCCTATGGCCATCTGTATGTCCTCTTTGGAGAAATTTCTATTCATTTCTTTTGCCCATTTTTTGATAGGATTGTTTGTCTTCCTGGTGTTGAGTTTTATGAGTCCTTTATAAATTTTGGTTATTAACCCCTTATCAGACGTATTGTCGAATATGTTCTCCCATTGTGTGGTTTGTCTTTTTATTCTGTTCCTATTGTCTTTAGCTGTGCAAAAACATTTAATTTGATATAGTCCTATTTGTTTGTCCTGCCTTTTATTTCACTTGCCCGTGGAGATAAATCGGCAAATATATTGCTGCGAGAGATGTCGGAGAGCTTACTGCCTATGTTTTCTTCTAAGATGCTTATGGTTTCACGTCTTACATTTAAGTCTTTTATCCATTTTGAGTTTGTTTTTGTGAATGGTGTAAGTTGGTGGTCTAGTTTCATTTTTTTTTGCAGGTAGATGTCCAATTTTCTCAACACCATTTGTTAAAGAGGCTGTCTTTACTCCATTGCATGCTTTTTCCTCCTTTGTCAAATATCAATTGTCTATAAAGGTGTGGGTTTATTTCTGGGTTCTCTGTTCTGTTCCATTGATCTATGTGCCTGTTCTTATGCCAGTACCAGGCTGTCTTGAGAATAATGGCCTTGTAGTATACCTTGATATCAGAAGAGTGATACTTCCTGCTTGATTCTTCCTTTTTAAGCTTGCTGAGGCTATTCGTCTTCTTTTTTGATTCCATATAAATTTTTGGAATATGTGTTTTATATCTTTGAAGTATGTCATTGGTATTTTAATTGGTATTGCATTGAATTTATAAATTGCTTTAGGTAATATAGACATTTTAATGATGTTTATTCTTCCTAACCACAAGCACGGTATATGATTCCACTTGTTTGTATCTTCCTTGGTTTCTTTTATCAATGTTTTATAATTTTCCGAGTACAAGTCTTTAACCTCCTTGGTTAAATTTTTTCCTAGGTACTTTATCTTTTTGGTTGCAATAGTGAAGGGGATTGTTTCCTTAATTTCTCTTTCCCAACTGAGCTATTTTTAGTGCCTGAGGTGCAATGCCAGGGTGAATACTTTTGAGCCAATGTGCTCAAACCAATCAAGCCACTGGCTATGAGAGGGGAAGAGAAAGAGAAAAAGGGGGAGGGATAGAAAAACAGATAGTTGCTTCTTCTGTGTGCCCTGACCAGGAATCGAACCCAGCACATCCACATGCTAGGCTGATGTTCTACCACTGACCCAATCAGCCAGAGCCAGATTATTTTATTGAATAACAGTGTTTAATCAAAAGGATAAAAATTTTATAGCCAAAAATGTTCTCAGAAATTATATTAAAAATAAAAAGGGTATCTTCAGAATCTTTTTTAATAGCTTAATATCTGTGTTTTTTCTAGAATAACTAGTTTCTGTTGTCAGCTTCATCATCAGTAATACATCCAGTGAAATTGATTAAGAACCCATATAATACCATAGTGCCAGAAACTGTTTATCAACATTGGAAATAAGATTGTGCATTTTCAGAGCATATTAACTATTGGAATCCTTCTTGCTTTATACAGAAACCATTCTCTTGAGACGATAACAATCAATGGTTCAGATCTATAGAAGGGTTATAAATTTAGAATCAGACAAAGTAGGCACCTTCTTGGGAAAGCACCTTTGAAGGAAGCTACATAACTTTGTATTGACTTTTGGTCCCTTCCTTGATATTTGGTAGAAAACCAGTAATATTAAAGTTGTGAAATTTTGTATTTTTTTCCTCTGTCACTGAAGGCAGTGTCCACCATAAGATACTTTCAGAAAAGGCCTTATTGTGGTATTCTAACTGGTGAATACACTAACTCTTTATAAGGACTATTACCAGTCTTTAAGTAATATTAACATTATGTGACTGCATTTATGTCTCAATGGGAGTCAGGGTACTGGGGTCAAAACACATAGGTCTGAATTCTGACCTCCTCACATATTGGCTATAAAATTTGGTAAGTTACTTAAACCTCTGCCTGCCCCAATTTCCCCAACTATAAAAAAGGGATCAATTGAACTACCTCAGATAGTTGTTGTGAGGATTAAATTAGATTATATAAGAAAAACATATAAATTCATTCTAGGCACCTAGTGCTAAATGATTATTTTAAAACTACATCAAAGTCTCATTTATCAGTCAATTTTGTTATCACTTTCATTATTAGCAACTCTTACTGAAAAGCAAAATAATTTTTATGCAGAAATTATTATTTTGCAATAATTGGTAATCCCCAAATTAAAACTTACATAGTGTGTTTTTCAAATTTACCTTTACATTATGTCATAGCACTAATTTTAGTAACTGCACAATATGCTTATGGAAGAAACCAGAGAGCATTTTAAAATCCTAACTGACAGATGTGTATCTTGTTGGAACTGATGAAAAGAGACTTGGTACCGAGGTAGGCAGACTCTAAGGCAGTGGTTCTTAACCTTTTTTGAGGTACTGAACCCACCAGTTTCATATGTGCATTCATTGAATCCTTCCTTAGTGATAAATAAAATAGGATTTTTTTCCAAATTCAAGACATAGGTATATGTTTTTTTTACTGGTGCACAAAATGAGCGGTGCATGAACATCCCCTTGCTCAAAGAACAAAACCAACAAAGTGCATGAACTCACAACAAATTACGGTATTACTTTATTCTGGCCTCCGCGGCCGAGGCTTCTCCGAACCCCTGAGACCAACTCATTGAACCCCTAGGGTTCGATAGAACTCAGGTTAAGAACCACTGCTCTAAGGGGGCCCACGATGACCAACTTTCTGGTATTCATGTTCTTGTAATCCCTTCCCTTTGAGTATGATTGGCTTCTACAACAGAAATGATAGGACCTTCCTTCTGAAATGAGCTTATAAAGACTATGGCTTCTGTCTTGCTCAATTTCTGTCACTCTCTCAGATAACTCACAGAAGAGAAAACCAGCTGCTATGTCATGAAGCAGCCTCATGGAAGGTCCATATGTTGCGGGCCAAAGCCTGTCAAAAATTGTATACACGAACCGAGAAGTCCAACCTCCAGATGGGACAGCAGCCCCAGCTAGCAGCTGACTGAACCACAGGAGAGACTAGAACCAGGGTACTCAGCTAACTGTACTTGGAAACTTTGTTCACAAAACTGTGAAATAATAATTTTGTTTTAAGTTGCTCAGTTTGAGGAAAATTTATTACACATCAATAGATATCTCATACCAATACCGTTGAATCAAAAGAGCCAGATTTTTAGTTTCAGGAGGAAATAAACCATGCTTTGGTAAACTATGGGTTGGAAGCCTGGTCTACCTCACATCCATTTTTTAAATTGAGATATTATTGACATCTCTTTCTACACAGCTTTACGCTAAGAATTATTTTCACAATTTAAATGGTTATAAAAAAGAAAACACAGAATATGTAACAGAGACCATATTTGATAGAAACTCCTAAAATATTTACTCTCTGTTCCTTTACTAAAAAGTTTGCTGAACCTGAGATAAACCACTGCACTCTCCAGAGGACAGGCAACCCTCCAAAGTTACCTGAATGAACTGCAGTCTGTAGACACTCCAGGTGATTGTCTCTTAAATGCACCACCTTCTCTAGTTAGTGCAAAATGTTGTGTGTATATTTCCACACAGTAGTAAAATAATAATTATCAACAATCTCTAATTATATAAATTTACCTAGATAGATAATATTTAAAATGAAAAGAGAAGAAAAGTACATTACATGGATATGTATATTTTAAATTTTATTTTCAAGTGTATATTCCAATTAAAGTTCTTAAAAGTTTATGATTTGGATACTGTACATCTTAGAACTGTGGTAATCGGTGCATATCAACACTGTGTTCTAGATGCCTGGAATCCCCCAGGACTTAGGGCATGAGGACAGTAAGATAGTCACCCTGTCTACGGCTGCAGTAGAAGCAAAGCCAATTCTAGATAAGTTCTACTCAAAGCATGGTCCATGAACCATTTCTGTTTCTAACCTGTCAGTGATAGAATAAGTACTAAAACTGCAAAACCGTATTTAAAAATTAAAAAGTTAATAAATCTATTGAATATAATTATTAAAAATTAAAGCTTGTCTTTTGTTTATCTTTGAGTTTATTATTAAATTTTACTAGTAATCATTTTTATCACATTATGCTAAAGTGTCAATCTATAAGAGATTGGAAAAAAATTTTAATTTTAATCATCTTCCATCATACAGAGATTAAGAATTCTTCAGGATGCCAGTAAAAAGTTTTTAATATCCTGGAGTTAAATCAAGGTTTTTATAACAAGGTCTATTTCTATCAATACTACAGATAATTTGGTCAACCATAGCAATAGCCAAAGCCCACAAACTGAAAGAAATACATATAAGCTAACCAAAGATCTGTCATATATACTATAGATGGTCATGTACCAGTCTAAAAAAGTTAGGATGTCTGCCTCTTTCTTATAGATTTTCTCTCCTCTCAATATTTAGTTTCCTATTTAAATGTGATATACTAAAGACAGGCTTCTGTGTCTACTCATTAAACAGACCAGCCCTAAGAATGAAATAGTTTACAATAAAGTAGGTAGATGGAGGTATTGAAAATTTG
This sequence comes from Rhynchonycteris naso, assembly GCA_037038555.1. Taxonomy (NCBI): domain Eukaryota; kingdom Metazoa; phylum Chordata; class Mammalia; order Chiroptera; family Emballonuridae; genus Rhynchonycteris; species Rhynchonycteris naso. The sequence continues at coordinate 66,851,966 of CM072998.1, forward strand.
GAGCCCAGTAAACAGGGATGACTAACCCCTGATACCACCCCTGGATGCTTCCTCCATGGCAGACATTGCTACCAAACAACACATTCTTTCCTGCCAACCTAAATGCAGATGCAAGAACCTTATCATCAGAGCATTCCAAGAAGCCAATCAGAGTGCGTGATAAGCTGAACACTCTTTGTATCTCTGGTATCAGGTAAAGAGCACAGGCTTCACAAGAATGAAGTCCAAACCTGGTTCTGACAGCTAGCCATTTGAATCTGGCCCTCTTTCATCACCCTCCTAGATCTGGTGTTGTGTCATCTGGAACACAGGGAGTTGGACTAGATCAAGCAGTCTCACATTAGAATTCAGTGCAGCCTTTAAAAGGTGCTGAAGCCTGAGCCTTAACTACCAAGTCCTCTAATTGTATCTTACGCACTGGTAATTGCTACAGCTGCCCTGTTGATTCTAATATACAGCCAGACTTGAGAATCATTGGATTAGAAGATCTTTATAGTCCTGCCCAATTCTAATATTCTAACACTCTATGGTTATTTGAAGCAATGATGAGGTCAGTCACACAGACTTAGAATCTGTTAGTTAAATTAAATTGGTTACAACCTAAAGAGTCAACATAATCCCTTGGGTGGTTTATAACTAGAGAGAATGAAAGGCACAGGGATTTTGAATTATGAGGTAATAATTTTATTGGTATATGTGAACACAACCACTCAAGCTTTATTTCTGGTTTTTATGACTCCTCAGGATACCTTACAAAAATTATAATAACCTCATAAGTCACTGTTACCTATTATTACAAGTATGTCATAATTTATAATAATGATATTAATAATTACTAGTATTAATAATAATACGCAATGTCATGATCAAGTTCTTTTATTTGAGAATTTCAATGTACTTTATAGATCTTAATTAATCTTAATATTTCTGTGAAGGGGGCACAATGCACTGTATAGAGGGTATTGTATTGAGTAGAATACTTAAGACCATGTCAACACAATAAATTAAAAATAAAAATTAAAGAAAATATATTTCTGTGAAAAGGACATAAAACCATAAACATCATCCCATTTCACAGCTGAAAAAAAAACTCTCAACTAGTCACACATTCTTAAAATCCAATTCAGAATCTATGAAGTTTTTTTTAAGATTTTTAAAATTGATTTTATAGAGGGGCAGAGGGGAACAAGAAGTATCAGCTCACAGTTCCTTCACTTTAATTGTTCCTTGCTTTCTTTTCATATGTGCCTTGACTGGGCAAGCTCAGAGTTTCAAACCAGTGGCCTCAGCACTCCAGGTCAATGCTCTATCCACTGTACCACCACAGGTAAGGCCAAAAGCTATAGTTTTTATTATCATGATGCTAAGCATCCAGAGATTCTCTGTTAAAATTTTCATGAAGGATAATCCTCCTGGACTTATTTATCTTACGTACTATCTCCTAGACACTGAAAGATAACAGAGATGAGCAAATACTCTAGTATGGGATTGAGAGAAAGACACCTTAATAAATAAAATAAAAGGTGACAGATGCTTTATCAGAAATATATCTGTGATAGCATGATGTCATTGGAAAGAGTGGTCGAACACTAAGGGTAATACTCTAAAACCTTAGCATATTTTTCATTCACCACTTGTCAATTTCTTGGAGTGAGAGATGAAGGAGCCTGTTTAGATCTATAAAATTTAAGAATTAAAAAAGAACTTAGAAGACAATTTCAGAGGTTTTAGACCCACCTACCAGAGAACAAAACCTATGGTCTTATGCCTTCTCCATTGGCACTATGTAGCACACATACAGTGTATTTTGTCAATGTGTTCCATTAAAAAAAGAAAGGCTCATGGTTAAGTACATTCAGAAAGCCCTACATTCTAAAGCTCTGTCTTAAAGAGTAACAAAATACATTAGAATTATAAAAACTATGAGGAATCCTATAGGAAACTCTCCCTTTAAATTTTTTTTTTTTCTTACAGGGACAGAGAGTCAGAAAGAGGGATAGATAGGGACAGACAGGAACAGAGAGAGGTAAGAAGCATCAATCATTAGTCTTTCATTGTCGTCACAACACCCCAGTTGCTCATTGGTTGGTCTCTCACATGTGCCTTGACCACGGGCCTTCAGCAGACCGAGCAACCCCTTGCTGGAGCCAGCGACCTTGGGTCCAAGCCGGCGACCTTTTGCTCAAGCCAGATGGGCCCGTGCTCAAGCTGGCGAGCTCAGGGTCTTGAACCTGGGTCTTCCGCATCCCAGTCCAATGCTCTATCCACTGCATCACCGCCTGGTCAGGCTGTCTCTTTAAATTTTGTTTAAACTAATATTTCCCAAAGTTCCCCAATCACTGGGGAAGAACTTTATTTTGATTTTCTGTTGCATGTGGTTTTAGAATTTTTCTCTATATTTCTGCATCACTGAATCCAAATCTGAAATTTGTTTTTTGGTGCATACTCTAGTTTTTATACAATTTTAACTTCTTTTTGTTACAGTTAATGGTATGCATTGGTTTTTAAATTGGAGTTAAAAGACCACTCTTGGATTAAACATAACCACAAGGCAATTAATGTTTTATAAACATCACTTTTACATAACTGTAGTTGTTTTTAGATGTAAAAAATTATTATCTGATAAAAACACCCTCGTATTTTATTTTAAGATTGAATCATGGCTTCTTTGAGTAGGTATAAATGTAAGAATAGTCCTGACACCTTCTGTTATATATGTGGCTGTTACACACTTCAACATCAAAGGTGCAATATTTCATCATTTGTGACTTATGCATATATTGTCTATTTTGAAGTTCCCTTTGGTGATTAAGACAAGAATTGGGCTCCTCATATTGTGTGTCATAATTGTGAGAAAATGCTTTGTGACTGGACAAAAGGAAAACACAAAAGCAATGCCTTCTGGTATTCTCATGGTTTGGTGTGAACCTAAGGACCACAGCAAGGATTGTTATTTCTCTCTGATCCATACAAAGGGCATTGGCAAGGAAAAAAACAGCATATGATCACATATCCTAATATCCCTTCAGCAATACGACCTATCCCACACTCTGAGACACTCCCAGTTCTAGTTTTCAATGGCTTGATTTCTTCTAAGGACGAAGAAAGTGAACATGGTGATCAAGTATATTTTGATAAGATGCAAGAGGAAATGGTTGTAGAATCTGAAGGGTCTTCTTCTGATGCCAAGCAGTCATTTACCCCTCAGCAGTTTAGCCAACCCAAATTGAATGACTTAGTAAAAGATTTGGGCCCATCAAAGAAAGCAGCTGAGTGATTAGCCTCCATGCTTCAAGAAGAGAATATACTTCACCGGTCAGCTAAAGTATTCCATTTCAGGAAGCGTGAACAAATTTTTGTAGACCTTTTTTCCAAAGACAACACTTTGTTTACTATCATAATATCAGTAGTCTTCTCAGCCAGCTAGGTGTTAACCACTTACAGTCCAACAGAATGGCGTCTATTTCTTGACAGGTCTAAACGGAGTCTAAAATGTGTTCTCTTACACAGCGATAATGTTTATGCATTGATTCCAATTGGTTATTCAACTCATCTGCAAGAAGATTATAATGACATAAAAATTGCCCTTGACTTTCTAAAGTATGAAGAGAAAAACTGCTTCATTTGTGTAAATTTTAAAATAGTCAATTTCCTGCTAGGACAAAAGAGAGGTTTCACGAAGTATTCTTGCTTTCTGTGTTTTTGGGACAGCCAAGGTCGGGAGAAACACTGGACACAAAAGGAGTAGCCAAAATGTGAAGCTCTGGAAGTAGAAATGCAAAATATTGTGAATGAACATGTAGTTAGTTGAGACATGACCATTTTTTCCCCACTTCACATCCAACTTGACTTAATGAAGCAGTTTGTTCAGGCTTTGAATAGAGAAAGTGAGTATTTTCAACATATTTCTGCTTTTCTTGCCTTGTCTTTCAAGAAGATAAAAGCAGGTGTATTCAATAGACCTCAAATTCAAACCGTCATACGTGATGAAGAATTTGCCAGGAAGATGAATAAGGAGGAGAAAGCAGCATGGCAGTCTTTTGTGGCAATTACAAAGAACTTCCTTGGCAACAAAAAAGCAGAAAACTATGAACTTCTGGTTCAAAGGATGCTATTGGCTTTCCACGACATTGGATGTAAATGAGGGTTAAGATTCACTTCCTGAAAAGTCACCTTGATAAGTTTCATGAAAATCATGAGCAGACTACTGCTGGAGCATCAAACGAGATTGTCCTCAACAAGTACTCGAACACAGAGCTACAAATGCAAATTTTTTCCTAAATAGAATTTAAATAAGTTTTGCGCTAATTTTATGATTAAAATAAGTGTTTTAATATGTTCTATTTTGAAATTGTAGATAAATTCTGATGCAATCATATCTTTTAGTGTACTAGTGTATTTAATGCATTATATAAATTATTATATTTTCACAAAGATGATGCCCAATAAGACATTCTACTGCATTATGTTAAAATAAATATTGAAAATTTTACAATAAGATGAAAACTTAAAATCTTGAATTGCAAAAATACTGTAGCTAACAGAGAAAAATTAATGCAGATTTGAGATCAGCATTAGGTAAGAACAAGTATTTTTGTGGATGCAACAAAAATTTTGTTCCCCAGTGCAATAGAACTATGTCTTTAAGAACTTCAATTCAGTCTGACCAGGCGGTGGCGCAGTGGATATAGCATAAGACTGGGATGCGGGAAGGCCCAGGTTTGAGACCCCGAGGTCTCCAGCTTGAGTGCGAGCCCATCTGGCTTGAGCAAAATATTGCCAGCTTGGACCCAAGGTTGCTGGCTCCAACAAGGGGTTGCTTGGTCTGTGGAATTGAACTTCAATTCACAATCAGCCTTTTTCTTTCTCATACCTGTCTTCTGCCCTTTAGACTCATCAATTTTCTCTCTTCTTTACTGTTTTCTTTCTTTCTTTTTTCTCTTCCCACCTCACCTGAGACATCCTGGTTTCATTAAATTAGTATAGAAAGAAAGTTGTCACTCCTATCACCTTTAATAGTACACCCAACTTACTCATAGCAGACTCAAGGGTTGCTAATCTCAGGAATACAAACAGAGTTTGCCCTTCAAGTATTTACTTGGTGTACATGTTTGTCAGACATCTTTTCCTGGCCACCCCTTTCCTCTGGGTACAAGTACTCCTGGAAGATTGTCCCTCTTATCTAACCATCAGCTTCCTAAGGTGACAATGAGCAAAATGTTAACCATTCTGTCTTACATACTCATGTATGGAAGGTAACAGAATTCTTCATTTCCAATTCAAGTGGTCTAAAGAAATGCTAAATAAGCCCTTTCCTATGATATCAACTTTAAAAATATGGAAATATTTGCAAATAGTGTATTGTATTTAACTCAAAGAGAAAATAATTTTATTAGTCCCATGGAAGCATTCTAAATATCACAATTAAGAATACTACTTTAGAGTCATGGAGGGCAAGATGGCGATAGAGTAGGCGGACGTACCAACTTCCAACTCCCAGAACCAAAGTGGATTATAAATTAATTTTAAGAACCATCATCTGGATAAACCAACTTTGAACTAAACCAAGTAGACTCTTCAATCAAGGAACACTGAAGAAGCCACATTGAGACTGGTAGAAAAAGCAAAAACGCAGAGAGGGCTGTCCAGCTCCTGGAGCAAATGTCAGCCCAGAGAGACCCGTGTGGCGGGAGGAGAGTTTGGTGGAGAGGAAGGGACCTGGGTCCCAGGAACAAAGCCCCAGCCTGCAGTCCCAGAGCCTACAAGAGGTGTTTGGACAGTATTGAGCTGTGAAACAAGTGAGGATACTGTTTGTGAGAAAGAGACAGTTTCTCAGATCCAAGATTCTTCTTAAAGGGACAGAGCAGAAAACCTCTCTCACAACCACTCACCCAGGGCTCCGGGGAACAGGGACAGAGGAGAGGACCAGATCAGTGGGAAGAGAATGTGGACTGGAAGGCACAGGGAGAAACACTCTGAGGGACAACCACTCTAACCCCTGGGCTAAGTAACTTCCTTAATCAAAAATTATTATTTCCCCTGGAACTAGCAATACCAGCAAAGGGAGACAGGACACCAGCCAAACAAGCTCTCCCAGGGCACTTAGAGCAGAGCTGCTTAAATGAAAGGAGCTTCCAGGACTACAGTATAGAGTGTTAGGGTCTAAGCTAAAGTGCACCCACCCACACTGCTGAGGGCTTGCTTGAGGGACCGTGGTGGCGGGATGCTGAAACGCGGTTCTGTTGGCAGGGGTGGAGGCCCAGCCAGTGTGAGCTCGGTCTAGCCCAGCAGGGGCAGAGGGGACACAAGAAAGTCCGGCAGCTGCAGGCCTACCTGCAGCCCCACCTGTGAGGGAAAAGTGGGAGGCCAGAAACGGCAGAGATCTGCTCTACAACCCTGGACCCTGCGCAAGCCAGCCCTGACCGCGGGGGCGGGGCTAAAGCTCCAGACAGGCGGAGGCTCACAGCTGAGTGCACGTCAGCAGCCCTGTTCAAACCAAGAATCTGTGGCGAGCACGCTCTGACCATGGGGGCTGGGCGGAAGCCCAGGAACAGACTGGGTCCACAACTGAGCAAAGGTGCTCACCTCTACCCTTGGTGCTGAGACTTGTGGCTTGAGTGCAGTGAGCAACCCAACCTGTGGGAGCGAGGCAAAGGCCCAGGCAGGCTGAGGATTGTAGAGCCGGGCACCAGAACACAGCCCCTCCCGCGAAAAAGAGGCAGAAATCACAGCAACAGACGCAGTGGGCCAGCGCTATAATGCCCATACACAACCGCCCTAGGCAGTGGCAGAGGAGGTGGCAGGCCTGAAGACAGACCACACCTAGAGAACAAAAAGGCAACACCCATTGAACTCCAGTGGCCACACCCTTCTTATACACAGACAAAATGGGCAGGCAGAGAAATGCAACCCAAATGAATCAAGAGAAATCCCCACAGAAGGACCTGAATGAACCAGATATAACCAAATTACCAGATGCAGAGTTTAAAATAATGATAGTTAGGATGTGCAAAGAGATTAGAGCAACAATAGATAGTAATTACGAACACCTAAATTAAGAGATAAGTATAAAAAAGGAAATTGAAATAATAAACAAGAATCAGACAGAAATGACAAATACAGTATCAGAACTGAAGACCACAATGAAAAGAATCAAAAGCAAAATGGATGATGTTGAGGATCGAATCAGCGAGTTAGAGGACACAATAAACAAAGGCACAGAAGCAGAGCAGAAAAAGGAAAAGAGACTCAAAAAATGTGAGGAAACTCTAAGGGAGCTCTGTGACAACATGAATAAAAATAACATCTGCATCATAGGGGTTCCTGAAGAAGAGGAGAGAGAACAAGAAATAGAAAATTTGTTCAATCAAATCATAGCAGAAAACTTCTCTAAATTAGACTGGAAAACATTTCACACATTCAAGAAGCACAGAGAACTTCATTAAAGAGAAACCCAAAGAAATATACACCAAGACACATCATAGTTAAAATACCAAAGCTAAGGGATAAAGAGAAAATTTTAAAAGCTGCTAGAGAAAAAAAGGCTATCACCTACAAAGAAGCCCCATAAGGATGACATTCGACTTCTCAACAGAAACACTTGAGGCCAGAAGGGAAAGGCAAGATATATTCAAAGTAATGCAGAACAAGAACCTACAACCAAGACTACTTTATCCAGCAAGGCTAATGTTTAAAATTGAAGGAGAAATAAAGAGCTTCCCAGACAAAAAAAGGCTCAAGGAAATCATTAAAACCAAACCAATTCTGCAAGAGATACTAAGAGGCCTGTTGTGAACAGTTCAAAGGGAGGAGAGAATATAGCAACAGAAGAATACAGCTTTAAAGAATAAAATGGCAATAAACAACTACATATCAATAATAACCTTAAATGTAATTGGATTAAATTATCCAATCAAAAGACATAAGGTAGCTGTGTGGATAAAGAAACAGGACCCATACATATGCTGTCTATAAGAGACACACCTTAAAACAAAAGATGCACATAGACTGAAGGTAAAAGGATGGAAAAAATGGAAATGAAAAAAAAAGCCAGGGTAGCAATACTTTTATCTGACAAAATGGACTTTAAAACAAAGGCAGTAGTAGGAGATAAAGAAGGACACTACATAATGATAAAGGGAACAATTCAACAGGAAGATATAACTATTATAAATATTTATGCACCAAATATAGGAGCCCTGACATACATAAAGCAGACTTTGATGAATATAAAGGGTGAGATTAACAGCAAAACTATAATAGTAAGGAATTTCAATACCACACTAACATCACTAGATAGATCCTCAAGAAAGAAAAGTAATAAAGAAACAGCAGACTTAAAGGATACACTAGATCAACTCGATTTAATAGATATCTTCAGAACTTTTCACCCTAAAGCAGTAGAATATACATTCTTCTCAAGCGTTCATGGTACATTTTCTAGGATAGAATACATGTTAGGACACAAAAATGGTCTCAACAAATTTAAGAAGATTGAAATCATATCAAGCATTTTCTCTGATCACAATGCCATGAAACTAGAAATTAACCACAAAAGAAAACTGAAAAATACTCAAACGCTTGCAAACTAAATAGAATGTTATTAAATAATGAATGGATTAACAATGAGATCAAAGAAGAAATTAAAAAGTTTCTAGAAACGAATGAAAATGAGCATACATCAACTCAAAAATTATGGGACACAGCAAAAGCAGTACTGAGAGGGAAGTTCATTGCACTACAGGCATACCATAAGAAGCTAGAAAAAGTGCAAATAGGCAACCTGACCCTGCATCTAAAAGAACTAGAAAAACAACAGCAAATGAAGCCCAGGACCAGTAGAAGGAAGGAAATAATAAAGATCAGAGCAGAAATAAATGACATAGAGGCTAAGGAAACAATACAGAGGATCAATGAAACCAGGAGCTGGTTCTTTGAAAAGGTAAACAAGATTGATGAACCTTTAACTAGACTCAGCAAGAAAAAAAGAGAGAGGACTCAAATAAATAAAATTAAAAATGAGAGTGGAGAAATAACTGACACAACAGAAATATAAAGTATTGTAAGAAATTACTATGAAGAACTTTATGCCCCAAAACCTAGACAATCTAGGTGAAATGGACAAATTTCTTGAATCATATAATCTTCCATAAATCAATCTGGAAGAAGCAGAACACCTAAACAGACCAATTACAACAAATGAGATTGAAACAGTTATCAAAAAACTCCCAACAAAGAAAAGTCCTGGGCCTGATGGCTTCACAAGTGAATTCTACCAAAAATTCAAAGAAGAGCTAACTTCTATCCTCCTCAAGCACTTTCAAAAAATTCAAGAGGAAGGAAGACTTCCAAACTCCTTTCATGAGGCGAGCATAATTCTAATCCCAAAACAGGGCAAAGACAACACAAGGAAAGAAAATTATAGGCCAATATCCCTGATGAATTTAGACGCTAAAATTCTCAACAAAATATTAGCCAACCGGATCCAGCAATATATGAGAAAAATCATACACCATGATCAAGTGGGATTTATACTGGAGAGGCAAGGCTGGTTCAATATTTGCAAATAAATCAATGTGATTCATCACATAAACAAAAGGAAGGACAAAAATCACATGATCATTTCAATAGATGCAGAAAAGGCATTTGATAAAATCCAACACCCATTCATGCTCAAAACTCTCAGTAAAGTGGAAATACAGGGAACATTCCTTAACATGATAAAGGCCATCTAGGACAAACTCACAGCAAATATCATACTAAATGGGCAAAAATTAAAAGCAATTCCCTTGGGATCAGGAACCAGGCAGGGGTGCCCCCTTTTACTACTCTTATTCAACATAGTTCTGGAAGTTCTAGTCACAGCAATCAGACAAGAAGAAGAAATAAAAGGCATCCAAACTGGAAAAGAAGAAGTAAAACTGTCATTATTTGCAAATGATATGATATTGTATATAGAAAACCCTAAAGTCTCAGTCAAAAAACTACTGGACCTGATAAATGAATTCAGCAATGTAGCAGGATATAAAATTAAAACTCAGAAATCAGAGGCAATTTTATATACCAACAATGAACTGTCAGCAAAAAAAATTAAGGAATCAATCCCCTTCACTATTGCAACCAAAATAATAAAGTACCTAGGAGTAAATTTTACCAAGGAGGTTAAGGACTTGTACTCGGAAAATTATAAAACATGATAAAAGAAATCAAGGAAGATACAAACAAGTGGAAACATATACCGTGCTCACGGTTAGGAAGAATAAACATCATTAAAATGTCTATATTACCCAAAGCAATTTATAAATTCAATGCAATACCAATTAAAATACCAATGACATACTTCAAAGATATAGAACACATATTCCAAAAATTTATATGGAACCAAAAAAACACGAATAGCCTCAGCAATCTTAAAAAGAAAAAATAAAGCAGGAGGTATCACTCTTCTGCATATCAAGGTTTTACTACAAGGCCTTTGTACTAAGGACAGCCTGGTACTGGTGTAAGAACAGGCACATAGATCAATGGAACAAAACAGAGAACCCAGAATTAAACCCACAGCCTTATGGACAACTGATATTTGACAAAGGAGGAAAGAGCATACAATGGAGTAAAGACAGCCTTATTAATAAATGGTGTTGGGAAAATTGGACATCTACCTGCAAAAAAATGAAACTAGACCATCAACTTACACCATTCACAAAAACAAACTCAAAATGAATAAAAGATTTAAATGTAAGCTGTGAAACCATATGCATCTTAGAAGAAAACATAAGCAGCAAGCTCTCTGACATCTATAGCAGCAATATATTTGCTGATTTATCTCCATGGGCAAATGAAATAAAAGGCAAGATAAACAAATGAAATTTTATTAAACTAAAACGTTTTTGCACAGCTAAAGACAATAGGAACAGAATAAAAAGACAAACCACACAATGGGAGAACATATTCAACAACACGTCTGATAAGAGGTTAATAACCAAATTTATAAAGAACTTATAAAACTCAACACCAGGAAAACAAACAATCCTATCAAAAAATGGGCAAAAGAAATGAATAGAAATTTCTCCAAATAGGACATACAGATGGCCAATAGGCATATGAAAAAATGCTGAACATCATTAATCATTAGAGAAATGCAAATTAAAACTACAATGAGATATCACCTCACACCAGTCAGAATGGCGCTCATCAGCAAAACAACACAGAACAAGTGCTGGCAAGGATGTGGAGAAAAGGGAACCCTCTTGCAGTGCTGGTGGGAATGCAGACTGGTGCAGACACTGTGGAAAACAGTATGGAGATTCCTCAAAAAATTAAAAATTGAACTGCCTTTGACCCACCTATCCCACTTTTAGGAATATACCCTAAGAACACCATAGCACTGTTTGAAAAGAAGAAATGCGCCCCCATGTTCGTGGCAGCATTGTTCACAATAGCGAAGATCTGGAAACAGCCCAAGTGTCTGTCAGAGGATGAGTGGATTAAAAAGCGTTGGTACACATATGCTATGGAATACTACTCAGCCATAAGAAATGTTGACATCAGATCATTTACAACAAAATGGATGGACCTTGATAACATTATACAGAGTGAAATAAGTAAAACAGAAAAAAACTGAGAACAGCATGATTTTATACATAGGTGGGTCATGAAAGCGAGACTATGAGACATAGACAAGAGTGTGGGGGTTACAGGGTGGGGGAAAGGAGGAGAGGGTGGATAGGGGGGAGAGGAGGGGCACAAAGAAAACCAAATAGAAGGTGACAGAGGACAATTTGACTTTGGGTGATGGTTATGCAACATAATTGAATGATAAGATAAGCTGGAGATGTTTTCTTTGAACATATGTACCCTGCTTTATTAATGTCACCGCATTAAAATTCAAAAAAAATAAGAATGCTACTTTAGGTCATGGCTGGTTGGCTTACTGGTTGAGTGTTGGCCCAGTGTGTGGAAGTCCTGGGTTTGATTCCTGTCCAAGGCACACAGGAGAAGCGCCCATCTGCTTCTCCACCCCTCCCCCTTTCCTCTCTATCTCTGTCTTTCCCTTCCGCAGCCAAGGCTACATTGGAGCAAAGTTGGCCTGGTTACTAGAATGGCTCCAGTTGCAATGGAGCAACACCCCTGGTGGGCATGCCAGGTGGATCCCAGTGCGGCACATGTGGGAGTCTGTCTCTCTGCCTCCCCACTTCTCACTTCAGAAAAATTTTTTTTTTAAAAAAAGAAAAAACTACTGCTTTATTTAACAGAGATTTTTGAGGGACAAACAGCACTTATTAAAAGCCACAAAAATTGTTACCACATGAGCCTATTTGAGGTAGAGCAATTCATAGCACAACTTGTTCATAGCTTACATTGTAACGCTCTTCAGAATTTAGCAAGTAACTTTCACAGACATCTTCTTATTTTAAACTTGAAGTTAATCTAAAAGCATGTATCATTACTACACTCCCTTTACAGTTAGGAAAATCCCAGCTCAAAATGGTGCAACAAAGTTCCCCGAGGTCACCCTGCTGACCTTGGATTAGAATGAGTTGTGCGAATTTAGAGCACGAAGAACGCCAGAGGAAGCAGGTCTCTTTCTAGGCTTCAGCATGCGCGGATGAGAAAAATAAGATCCCAGATGGTCTTCAATCCAAACCTAGCTCTCTGTGGTTGTAGCTTGCCTCTATATTCAAACGGGAGGGCCAGGTGTGCAACCTGAACTGCTCCAACGTCCCTAAATTTCTCAAAAAGGCTGGCTGCTCTGTGCTGGTGCTGAAGCACGGAGGTGGCTGTTGGAACCCAAAGGCCCCAGTCTGCCTTTGGTGAAGGTCTTGGCCTGCAGGTGATACTTTCCATTATAGTTGACTTCTACCCTGGTTGACATAGTCCTGGAAACAAGAAATTCTAAAGAATTTTCATAGGTCTAAGTAAGATGCTTCCCTTGGGCTAGCAGTGCTTCTTAAATGTGAGGATGCATCAGAATTACACAGAAGGCTTATTAAATTGCAGTTTGCTGGGCCCCTTTCCCAGAGTTTCTGACTTAGTAGGTCTGTAGATAGGACATCGAATTAGAATTTCTAACCAATTGCCAAGAAATGATGATTTTGTTGGTCTGAGGACCACACTCTGAGAAGCACTGTCCTGGTGTCTCTCTTCCCTCCCCAGAAGTCCTCCTCCCTCCAATTTTTTGCTTTTGCAAGAGTTGAAATGTTACTTTAGAAATGAAATCTTGAGTCCTTCGAGAAGTTATGTATTTTCTCTTCCCTTACATCTCAAGCTGCTCAGTTCCAAAGTGAAGAGAAAGTACCTTGACTACAAATATTCCACAGCCAGTCATTAATGCCAGTTCTGTCATTATATAGCTTTTAAGCTTCAAGTAAATAAGCACCTCAACTTTCTTGTCTATAAAAGGGGATGATATGTCCAGAGCAATAGCTTACACAAAGATAAGATGACATTCATATTAAAAGCACATGAATTTTAATTTAAAAGCTAATGATAAGGGGGTCAAAAGGCACAAACTTCTAGTTATAAAATGTCACTGGGTGGTAATGTGTAACACAATAATTATAGTTGATAATACTGTATTGCAACTCTGAAAGTTGCTAAGAGAGTAGACCTTAAAAGTCCTTTTTACAAGAAAGAATTGTAACTATGTATGGAGATAGATGTTAACTAGACTTATTGTGGTGATCACTTACAATATATACAGATATCAAATCACTATATTATATGCCTAAAACTAACATAATATATTTATCAATTATACCTAAATACAAAAAACTTAATGATATAGATATAAAAACCAAAATGAGGTCTTTCCTTATTGTGTGACTAGTTATGGTATAAAGCTACTTGTCTAAAAATATACAGCAAGAAAAGGCAGAATAAGATATAGAATTCAGGCCAATTCATTCCCCTTACAGATTTCCCTCAGGTGCACTACTCTACAACAATAACAACAGTAGATAAATACTCAAATGGGGTTTGGAAAGCCTAATATAGAACCTGACAAGAAATAAAGTGATCCATTCACTCCTCTAGGTATCTATTTCAATGGTTCCATTAGTAATAGAATTTCTCTTCTAGATGCATAATTGATAACAAAATAAAAATAAAAATAGATCTTTAATCTAAGTATCTGAGTACAATACATATTACAGTGCAGCAATCCTTCCTGCAAAACTCAGGGGTGTGATTTCATTATGCCAAGTTTCAAGTTCCCTTAAAGCTCATCAACGAGGCTTTCAGCTAAGTTCAGTCTGAGAAATGTTTATGTTTGCATTTGGGTGGTTAACTCCCTCTTCTGTAAGTGAGGGTCTCCTTCATTTCAAAAAATAAAGAAAGATCGTATCAAGGTACATATTTAATCCTCTTTTATAATACATTATTTAAAACTCCAACTCCAAGAATGATAGCAAAACAAGGAAAGACTTATGCTGATGGTGAGAATGGGTATATGAAGAAGTCGTCCAATAGGTCATATAGGGGAAACTGAGGAAATTACTTCATGGTGACATGGTTAGCTTTATTCTAAAAATAGGATCTTCAACATTCTAGAGCTGCAGATAGTCTACATGAGGTGAAAGCTTACGTGGATAGTAATGATTATTTTTTCAAACCAGGAAAGGTAATACAATTTTGTTTGATTCAGATCAATGAGCATTAAGCAAAGGCCCACTGTGCATTTGGCAATATTTTAGTCTCTGGGAATGAAAAGATGAGGAACACATGGCCTCCATCTTCAAGTAATTGAAAAAAGTCATATTGCAATGATTCAACATGAACTTGTTTCAGTTTCATGCTTAGACTTACATTACCAAAATTCAGCATGGATCACGTTAAATAAATGAGATAAAACAGGACTGACTTGTGGTGGAGCAGTGGATAAGGTGTTGACCTGGAGCACAGGGTCTCTGATTCAAAGCCCCGGGCTTGATCAGTCAAGGAATATACAAGAAGTAACTATGAGTTCATGCTTCTCACACTCCCCCCCCCACACTTTCTCTCTCTACCCCCACCTCTACAATGAATAAACAAAATCTTTAAACAATAATAATTCTTAAAAGTAAGCTAAAATAGTATAGGTTGGTTCAACTCCAGTCAAGAAACACGTTTTGGGTATTGGACACTAAATTGGGGGTAGTAGGTATGCAAGGAGCACATGATAAACAAGGCATGGTCTCTGCCTTCAAATTGTGATACAGCATCTTATAAGAATGGCAGAAGGAAAATGAATGATAAAATTCATGACAAACATCTTGCTAAGGAAAGAATCAGGTAGGTGTAATTTCTAAGAAGTGTATTTCATCAATAAACAGCATGTCTCTCCAGCATCAGTCTGGGGCCTGAGTTCATGAGGAAGCAGGGAGTAAAGTGTTAAGATTATGTCACCTTCAAAAATAGGCCCAGCATTTTTAACTTTTTGAATATATTTCATTTGATGATAACTGCCACCTAATAATTTAGACTTCTCTATTCCTTGACTTTGCTCATGGATATTAGAAGAAGAACAATAACACTGCAATAAAACAATGCTCTGAGATAAAGATAAAAGGAATTTAAAAATCTGACCTAAAATTCTAGGCTTAACATATTTTAACTGAGATTATTGTCTGTAATTTGTTCGTCCCACTTGGGGACATTAATGTTAGCTCTAGTAGGAAGTCAATATTGATAAAACAGCTTGAAATGAGAAAAAGAGATGAGGTTTTTCAGAGCATGTGAGACCAAAAGATGCTCTGGAATAAAAATATCTGACCATTTCTTCCTTTATGTTTGTGCTCTACCATATTCCAATCTTGTACCAAGTGTCAGCGATGGCATTTGAGTTTTGAGAATTCTTGTGATTCTTGAATGCAGGTACATTGTTTAAGTCATTCCAGATCTAGAGATCAGTACAGAATCTATGTATTACTACAGCTTATGTATTACTCTGAATGAATGTTTGTCAAACATAGAAGCTTGGAGAACATTAAGAGGTTTGAGGTGGGAGAAAAACAACAATGAAGCACATTGCATGATTTCTTTATACCATGTTCCAGACATCCATGTTTCTTAGTATTCTATATAGTAGTTAAACTACTAATAAATATTGAAGAAAGAAAAGACAAGAAGAAAAAGACACACGATTTTTTTAAATACTAGGAAAATAAGATTGGAAGAAATTGTGTCAACATTTTAAATCTTTTTATTTTATTTTATTTTTCAAGTGGGAGGAAGGGAGATAGTGAGACAGACTTCTGCATGCACCCCGACCGAGATCCACCCAGCAACCCCATCTGAGGCCAATGTTTAAGTCAACCATGTTATTTTTAGTGCCTGAGGCTGACACTCAGACCAACTGAGCTATCCTCAGTTCCCAAAGCTATGTTCAAACCAATGGAACCAATGGCTGTGGAAGAGGAAGAGGAAGAGAAGGGAAAGAGGAAGAGGGAGAGAAGTAGATGGTCACTTCTCTTGTATGCCCTGACTGGTAATCAAACCCAGGATATTTATACACCAGGCCAATGTTCTAACCACTGAGCAAACTGGATAAGGCCATTTTAAATCTTTTTAAACAGTGGGATTATGGGTGATGTTTTCTGTATGTTTAAATATTTTCTATAATTTTCAAGTTTTTAAATTTAGCATGCCTTAGTTTTATAATAACATAGTGAATTGCAAAATTAACTATATATGTTTTTTTTTCTTTGGGCTGCTAAAGAGATTAATGGCAGATTTATGAAAACTATTGCAATTACAGAGATTATTGTTTGGCTGACTTGTAATGAGGAGACATGTCAATAGTGTGAATGAAATGAAAATGTGAATGAATGTTAAGTACCAATTCACTCTGTTTATATTTACAATTAATATAATATCAGTGGAACTAGTTATAAACAATAATTTTCTATTTTTTTCCTAGAGTATAGATTAACATTTCCCTTGTTGCAAAGAATTTTATAAAAGAAAATTCTAATTTAGAACACAAAATGACTAACATTTGCAAGTAAAAAGCATAAAAATTCCTGGGGCTTATATTTCTTTAATGTTGGAAATATTAGTTAAAAGTTATATTTCCTGGTTTTTTATATTTAATGAATATGACTTTGCCTCCAGAGTCTTATTTTTTATATACTCTCTAGAGCACTTAACAAGGTCTCATAAGCAAATCTAGTTTTAAATGCTTAGAAAATATTAGTAACACTTAGTATTAAGGGTTTCTTGTATACATTTTGTATGTAATGCTCAACCTCTGGAATTAATTTTGAAATGTATGTTCCTAAATTTGTGATCAGGCCTTTATTGAACTAAATTAATAAGCTAAAACCTAGTAAAAACACAAAAGTTTTCAATATTATTCAAGGAAAATGGTTTTATTTAAAGGGTCCATTAACTTAGCTTGTGGTTCCACATATTTAGGAATTACTTTGTCAGCACATTCATGAATACTAGATAAAATACTCTGTTAACTACTGTGGGGGAACACAAAGCTTTATATGGAATGGATATTACTTGCACGAAGCTTAAAGTCTAATTGAGAAAAACAAGACATGAAAATACATACATTTAAAATATGAGAGAAGGTGATAAAGACTACAAGAAAAGTACTGATAAAGTGCCAGTGCTGTGGAAATAAGAGAAGGGAATAAAAGATTAGATGTCATGTGAGCTAGAATTGTATACGTAAGACACAGATATGTAGGAATGGGTCGCACAAGCATTACCGTTTTGAGCTCTTATCTATCATATTACATTTTAGCTATTGGTTTACATGGCTAGCCTTATTTTACTAGACAATGAACTCTGAAAGCCAGAACCATCTCTTATCCCCTTCATAGGAGGCTCGGCTCCTAAGACAGTGACTGACGCTTAGCATTGACATATAGTTGTTTAATATTGAATGACTCACATGAAAAAAGAGTCCAACATGGTGAATCAGAGAGCTTCAGGGAGGGGTGAGGGCAGAGTAGAGTGTGATGAGTTCAACTTTCTGGGAAACAGCAGTATGAAAAGGAAATGATGAGAAACCAATTTAGGGATATCAGCTGGAAACAGCTATGAACAGGCCAAGAATGCCAAGTTTGGACTGGACCCTATATGTATATAAATAGGGAACTGGAGAATATATCTGAATAGGAAAGGACATCAAAGCTGTGGGAAAGATTTGGTAACAGAAGAATGTGGAAAAACCATGATCGACTATTGTCTTAGTCTGTTCAAAATGTTATCACAAAATGCCATAGACTGAGTGAGGCTTAAATAACATGCTTTTATTTTACACAGTTCTGAAGGCTGCAAAGTCCAAGATATAGGTGCTAGCAGATTTGGTGTCTGGTGGAGGCCTGCTTCCTTCTATACAGACAACATTCTTCTTGCTGTGTCCTCACAAGGCAGAAGGAGCAAGAGAGTCCTCTAGAGCTTCTTTTGTAAGAGAACTAACCCCGTTCATAAGGGCTCTGCCCTCATGACCTAATAATTTCCCACAGGCCCACCTTCTAATACCATCACCCAGAGGGCTAGGATTTCAACATATAAATTTTTGAGAAGACACATTCAGTTCATAACACCTGGCAGAGATAATAATACTAGTGAGCGATAAAGCCAAAATAGTAGGAATGGTAAGCAATGATGGTAGATGAAGGAGACCTGCCACATGTAGACCCCTTAGGACATGGCAGCTTGTTCATTTAAGTCTCACAGAAGGAAGAGGAATGAACTGCAACTGAGGTTTTCTAACTCAGCAGCTGAGGAGAAGTATTTCCGTTAAGCAGAGCATACATGTGTGAGAAGATTGAGACATCTATTTTAACTGTGCTAGGTGCAGAATGCCCAGCCCCACACAGCTGACAAGCAGCTCAACCAGTGCTCAGATTCAGATCTTCTACCTCCAAGTGAGAGCTGTCCAAGGTACAATAGTCTTTTTATTCTGAAATACGTGAATGATTGGCTACAGTTTAAAATCTACTATTTAAATAAATCTCACTTGCACTTTGAAAATAAGTAATATGACCATATGGACTGAATTTTGTCATCGCAAACTCCATATGTTGAAATCTTAATTCCTAATGTGACTATATTTGGAAATAGGTCTTTTAGGATGTGATTAATGTTAAATGAGGTCATACAGGTAGGATACTAATCCAATAGAATTGATGGCTTTATATAGAAGACAATCTCTTTCTTTCTCTACCGCCTTGCAAGTGTGAGGACCCAGTGAGAAAGTGGCAATCTGTGAGTGAGGAAGCAAGCTCTCACTAGTACCCAACCTTACTGGCACCCTGATCTCAGATTTCCAGCCTCCAGACTGTGAGAAAACTAATTCCTATTTTTTAAGCTATCCAGTCCATGGTACTTTGTTATGGCAGCATGAGATGACTTAGACACACGTTTTTAAACAGGGCACTAAGAAGCTTAACAACCTTCAAGCTGAATTATCAAAACAGCCATAACTCTAGTTTCTCTCTCAAGTAGTTTCTCTCTTAAGTAGTGTATTTTCATGTGTGTTTTCATTTTGAATACGAGTTAACTAAATGCTCTGAACTCTTCCTTGGTGAATAATAATAGCCTGTATGATTCTTGGGGTAGAGCCTGCATTTTGTCCATCATGGTGTCTGGCACAAAAAGCACTCAAACATTTTTTCTGAGTGAATGAATATTGCTCATTTCTCTGCCTGGGTAGTAAGACCCCACTAATCTTAATCTGAGCAGAGGTGCTCTTAAACATCTTTCACTTTCTTCAGATACCCAAATGACAACAGCTCAGGAAAATGTAAGGTGGAGTTTTTTCCAACATAGGATATTCATCCTTAGGTTCTTTTTTTCTCTCTCTCTTTCTTTCATTCTTTTTTGTGACAGAGACAGAGAGAGAGACAGATAAGGACAGACAGATAGGAAGGAAGAGAGATGAGAAGCATCAATTTTTCTTTGTGGCACCTTAGTTGTTCATTGATTGCTTTCTCATATGTGCCTTGTCCCCGGGAGCTACACTAAACTGAGTGACCCCTTGCTTGAGCCAGCAACCTTGCGCTCAAGCTGGTGAGCCTTGCTCAAACCAGATGAACCCACGCTCAAGCCAGTAACCTCTGGGTTTAGAACATGGATCTTCTGCGTCCCAGTCAGATGCTCTATCCACTGCACCACCGCCTGATCAGGAAGGTTCTTTAATTATTATAAAAAAACAACAACTTTCTGTACTCCACCAACAACAATAAATAAACAATATACAACTTGTTTTATGTAGCTCACTAATATATATAGAATAGTTGCTTTATTTTACAATGTATTTTGGTCCATTCAGACACACATACACTCACAAACTTACTATGTATAAATAACCCAAATGAAGGAAAATATTAATTCAGCAGAGGAAATAAAAATATTCTACTCTTATTTTTATGTATCAAAGGAGAAGTGAGGTATGATGTAAATGACTTTGTACGATATTAAGAAACAAAACTGACACTGAGTTTAATGGCACGATTTCACTTTATTTGGTTTTAATTTGTAGGAGGATATGATTGACCCTATAATAACGCCATGGTGCAATCAACTACTCTGCATTACATAATTACTTCAACCCTACTGTGTAACACAATGGTTAATTCCGTTCCAGTGGCTTGACTTCTGCTCGTCGTACCTTCCTCTTCAGACCTGCCCTAGTCATCAAAACATGACAATTTTAGCTTCCTTCACATTTGTCAGAGACAGATGGCATTGTTAGGAAATTCACTATAATCTTGTTGAAATTGAAGGGAATGTTGAAAGTATGGGACTGCAGAAATTTACTGAGAGGACTAAAATGGCCCAGCTTCTGAAGGTAATTTTTGCAAGAAAAGATTAAGGAGGAGGCACAATTCACAATGATTTCTCAGAATATCAAACCTATTTCTGCTGCAAAGTCCTTCTACTGAGCCCTTTGTGAATGTTTATCTGGGACCAGTCCCTGTGAGTGGTATTCATACAGCAGATCCGTGGCACAACCCTGTGTTGGAAACTAACAGGCCATTACTGACTCACTGTCTATTCATTTTAGATGATTTCTATGGAGGATTTATAGAAACAATACCAAGGTGGCACCAAGGTGGCTATCAATGCTGTTTACATACAATTTAGAATAATAAACCTGCAGTTATGCTGGGGCTGGTTTCCCCTGTGGTCCTGGGGCATAGTGTTCTAATCCTATTGTGACGTGATTGTTTCACCATAAACTGCTCCACAGAGGCCTGTAATTGGCATACAGGTTCAAATTAGATCGCTGTGTGTTTAGGAAAGCAGGGGTCATTTCACATCAGCACCTCTCAGGTCTCCATTATGGAAGATCTAATGTATATATTATCTTTTATTATGAAAAAAAATAGAATATATACTCACTGACATACATGTTACCCATCTTGTCTTTCATCGCCATGAGGAGGGTAATGTGAAAATGCAAAATACCTTTTTGAGAATAGCAATTAAATATTTACCAGCAATGCATCATGGAATACTGGCTTTATGAGCTAAAAAGGGGAGCTGAGAACGGAGAAAAATTAATGGATGAAAATGTCCAACAATTAGTTCTGCTTTCTTCTACTAATATCATCACATGATGGTGACCTTTCCTGGAAACCAAAAAAGGTATATTGTCTCTGTTTTTAACTCAAGTGATGTGTGAGCTGAAGTGAGGAATCAGGATAAAACACCTTTTTCCTGAACTCCCAGCTTCTTTTCAAAACCACCAGGTAAGTCTTCAAACCATGAAGAGCAAACTGCATTAATGAGGATAATCTAGACATGGTGCAAGGCTACTTACTCTCTGCATAGTTAAAACGTGGGACGAACAACAATCCAATATAAAAAACAATAAAAATTTCACAATCCGATGCCAAAGGCAAATAAACATTTTTCAGGTGTTTGCTTCAACTTTTTTACGAACCATGAAAAACAATATGTAATGAAGACTAAAATGAGAGGAATGTGAGCCAGAAAGCATGTCATACTAGAAAACGAAGAAACAAAAGAGTAAAAGTGAGTTAGGACTACAAAGGGAGAAGAAATATGGGAGTAGAGAACCAATGAACCAAACACACATACGTAGATATACTAAAAAGAGAGGGGGTGAGGGGACAGGGGTAGTAAGAGGGAAAAGGAGACACCTCCTCTTCAAAGGGGAAACTGAGCGCCTGCAGAAGCGGGGCCCTCCGCCCCACGTGCACCGAGCCCGCAGGCAGCCGCAGCCGGTCCCTCAGCCGTCCGCCCCGCCGGCTCAGGGCCCCGCGCTGGTGGCCCACCGCACCTGCCGCGGCGGCTGCTGCAGCCCGGGTGCTGCATGCGGCGGCATCCCCGAGGCCTGAGACTGCGGGCCAGCAGCCCAGCCCTACCTCAACCGAGGGCCCCGCCCGGAGTTGCCCCGCACTCCGCACCCCGCCACTGCGGCCGGCTGGCCGGCGGGGCCGCGCGTTGCCTGCCACCCCTGGAACAGGGTTTTACTTTCAACCGGACCGCTGTGTCACCTGCTTTGTGGCCCCGTGCAGCTGTCTGGTTTGACCGTGAGCCAAGGCCAGCCTTCCCAAGACGTCTTCTCCACTCGCACCCACTCTCGCCTCACCACCAGCGCAGAGCGTTACTCTACGCCTGAGAAAAGCAAGCAGGGGATGAGAAAGGCCTCCCAACTTTGCTCGGAGCTCGTCTTAACCGGATGACAAATGTTGGTTGGTGCAAAATTTTTTCCTACCTGTTCCCTGGTGGTGCAAGGAAATCTGAAAATTTCTACTGTAAACTTCATGATCAGCCATCCAGGCTTATCCTACATTTTCCAGATTAACTTTGTGAGCCTTTCGCCTTGAGATTGTTGGCTTTGGAAAAGAGAAAAGAAACGGCTTCCCTTTGCCTGAAAGTGCCTTTTTAACCCTGGAAGTCACTCAGCGTCTCTTGTGAGGAAGTAGATGTCTGCCCTGTCATTCTGGTTTGTGGATCTTAGGACGTTGGAAAGTCAGTGTTTAATAGATATGTGATTAACAGATTGTTAAATAGTATTTCCTGTGTGGACTCTTTGGAATGTAGTCTGGGACAGACCAGAACCAGCTCTGTGATCACCTTTCACCCACCAGAGGATACTACAGAAAATGGTAGATTTGGGGAAATGTACTTGTAAAAACAACTATGAGAATTACATTGAGATAATAAAAATATGTGTTCAGCTCCTACAACAGAGAGTGCCCTCTTATTGTCAATACAATTGGGCCTTGCTTCTCATTGAGCTGATCCAATTGCTTTCTCCTAGCTAGGTGGTTTAGTTCAGTTCTGGCCGAAGTTAATCCGTGCCAAATCTCACCCCGGACTATATAGACAATGTGGATGGCTTGTTCAGAAAAAGCTAATTTAAAGTCAGAAACAGAGACTTCTTCTACCTGGCAGAATTTACAGAGAATTTGGAATTTGCTGACCAAAAAAAAGGGGGAGGAGGGTTGTATTTACTGGATGTAAACTGATGTGCATCCAGTAGGACTTTGCTTTCAGAAAACCCTCCAAGAACTACAGAGTCACATAACAGAGTTCTTCATGACTTGGCAGTGTTAGGTTACCTTGGCCAGCTGCACACACCCCCCCCCCACCCCGCCAGTGTCAAAACCACTTTATCCCTTACATGGTCTGACATCATATCAGGTTCCTTACAGTGTCTCTCCTACCCATGTACTGTATGCTGTGAATGCCAGCTGGGTTGGTTTATACAAGATCCCAGATGATGTCAGGGAATATGCAAATGAACCTCTCCTGTTTGCCCAAACTCCAACCTGCAATTGTTTGGGGTCAACATGGAGAAGAGGAGGCTTTATCATATCCACATGTCTGTGCTCCTGGAAGAGCTAAGAAACATGAATTGTCTGCTGGTCATTGCTATTTCCATTCTACAGTCTGTCTGCAAGAGCCAGTGTGGACTCAAGGGGACAAAACTGTATGCCAAGACAGATTTTAATCTTAGACTTCTCATCTGAGACTGAAGATACAGCTTGGGGAGAGCTGGAACCTAGGCTGTTTGGAAGAGGACTGGCAGGGTCATTTTGTGAGAAAGGCCCCTTCCTGTCTTTGGGTGGCTGGACCTGACTTGTACATGTGGCTAACTCTGTACCATTGAACAATTTCTTCTGGGGTGCAGGAGGCTGGTGATGGTGTTATTGTCCCAGATAGCTTTGGGAAAAAATGATAGAAATCTATTCTTTCTCTTCTCCCTGGTGGTCATGACTCCTTATCCTCCAAGACTGGAGTGGTGTTGATATGCAAGGTTGAGTAGTTTGGATCATATCGTTTCAGTGTTGAGGATGGTGAGATACTCACTGGGGCAACACTTCAAACTGCTATTGTGAATTGCAACTTCCTAGCAGATCAAGTTGAAGGAGGTGATTAGGACATGCAGGTTTTAACATCTATATTCATTTAAATTATTGGTTATCATTGTCCTTCAGTACTCACCATTTCATAAATCCATAGACTTACAAATACTCATACAAACCCTTGTCACCTCAGAGTGAATTTCAATATTCTAGAGGCCATTTAAGATCTAACTTTTTAGTTACTTCTTACTTATATTTAAATTTAGTTTGTATATGTTTTTCTATCTTGACCAAGCAAAAAATTTTGAAGCAACCTGCCATGGTCAACTTTTGCCTTCTTCCCCAGTTCCTTGTATCTTTATAATAATATTCACTATAGGTCATTAGCAGCAAGTCTCAGAATAAAAGTGCTGCCCAGTCATTTGCCTTTTCATTAAATCCAGGCTTGCCTTTAGCCTAACTTCCTGCTGGCATTTAAGGATGCAGTGTTTCTTCAGTACCCTTCCATAAAGAAAACAAACATTGCTACTAGAGAGATTTCTCAACCATTGGCCAGAGGGTCAGCCTCAACTGGAGGGGGAGCCTGTATAGGCCTTTCTCAGGGGATTCAGAGGTCCTGGAGACATGATTCTGTGGTCAGCTGTACGAGGTGCTGGTCAGACAGGCAACAGCGGAGCTTGGCTATCTATTTGACTATCAATGTCGATGGTTTAGGCTTGTTCTTTCCAGTCTGTTGTGGTTCAAGTTGGGTAGGAATGAGTCCAAATTGGAGTTATTCTTCATTGTTTGTGTGTGTGATTTCGAAAGGAGTACATGCTTATCTTAAGTTAAGGAAATCGTCAGTCACCGATTTTGTGACTTTTTAAAATTATTTCTTTAAAAATAAACATTTATAGGAAACGTAGGTATGAAAATAAATGACTTTAAAAAAAAGAAATTGATTTTGTTTTCAGATGTCAAAACACTGAGGGAAAATGTGGACTAACCATGAGTCCCTATGCTAACTAAGGAAGGCTTCAACTAGGCACATGAGCACACAGATAAACTCAAGAATTTCTCTGACATCCTGAACACAGCTGCTGGCCACTTTTGCCATGGAAATGAATCGAAAAGAGACCAGCATGATTTCACTCTATGGGCTGAATTTTTCCCTGAGAAAAAAATACTAAAATCTTAACCCCCAATAACTTTGAATATGACTTGATTTGAAGTTGTCTTCACAAAGATAATTAAGTTAAAATTAAGTCATTTATAAGGACTGTTGTCCTTATAAAAAGGGTTCATTTGGGCAAAGGCAGATGTTTATAGAGGGAAGATTATGTAAAGAGACATGGGAAGGAGTTGGCCATCCTATGCCAAGAAGAGAGGTCTAGAACAGATCCTTCCCTTAAACTCCTCAGAAAGAACCAACCTTGCTGGCACCTTGATTATGGATGTCCAACACCCAGAACTGTGAGACAGTAAACTTTCGTTGTGTAGGCTACCCAGTTTGTTATGGCAACCCTAGCAAATGAATATAGTCTCATAGTTAGGGAGTCTGACTCTCAGTTGACAGATACTTCAGTAACTCTCTCCCAACCCTCCAAATTCCTCAGGACTGCCTTCAGGAGATGCCTTGAGATGCACTTCAGGAATAAAGATGCTTTGATTTCTGCACAGAACCTGTGAGTTCTCTGCTGCTTCCTTGTTTGTATACATCAAGCAGGCAAAATTACCCATTGGTAAATGTTTCCAGCTTGCTGTCGTTCCAACCTATGAAGTTCAAAGCCTATTGAGATTTGAACTTCTTAGAGGTTCAGAAGTATAAGCAAACACCAGCATTTAGGGCCACAATACAAGACCTTTCCCACACTGGCTATAGCTATCAATGAAATAGTCATCTTCACATACGTGCAGTTTTCATATTATCAATAGGTCTTCTGGTGACATTGCACTCTTCCCAAATGCACCAGTGCAATAGGCAAACCACCTGGGCTATTGTCCCACATGAAGCAAGACAGATTAGCTAATGGATTTTCCAGTGGGGCCAATCTGGAATCCTCATATGCTGCTGCTATATGCTCTGAATCTCCAGGAAACTTTTCCTTTACCCCACCCCAGCCCAGCCACCTTTTGCTAATACATTTCCAGTATGATTTCAGAGAAAGACCTAAAAGATGTACTTCTTTACTTGACAGTAATGTTAGTAGCAACTACCACTAAAATGTCCTGAAAACATTGATTGTAAGTCATGTCTTTCCTGCCTTTTGTCCCTGAAAAGCATTGTAGTTTGGTGGGAAAAGGCATAAATAGGATGTATGACCTTGAAATTATCAACCTCACTATCCAGAAACTGAATTAAGAATAGAGTACATACTAGAAAATATCTAGATCCATTCTCAGATAATTATATTTCTGCTAACTTGAGCAGTTCCTTTTTCCTAAATCCTCCTTGTTTTCCTGACTTTGAGCCATTCCCAGAGTGATCCTTTATTGGCCTGTCTGGTTTCATCAAAAGTTTTCTCCAAGGTGAATGCTTTATAGTAAGGGCTCGTATAGCCCCCTCTGAGTCTCTTTTACAAGTAAAGAGAATGAACACTCTATACCCCATGTGAAACCCTAGCACGTCAGTGGTTTAAGCGGATTCCTTTCACCACCAGAAAGCTCTGTTACGTAATGTAACTATTAGGCTAGGCAGAACTTCATCTGATGATAAATGATAGGTCACAGGAAGTTCATGGCCAATAACAGAAGTCGCACATCAGTATTACCGGGAGCACACACATATGAAAGAATGCCAGAGTCATCAATAACCATGTTTGGGCCTGATAATTATTATTAGCTTAGTAATAGTTATTGCCATCCTCTCTCTTTCTGCTGATTTAGTAAAGAGCAACTAATAACAGTAAAGGGTCAAATGTATAAACCAAATGATACTCCTTGGCCAGACAATGCAGTTTCTAATGAGCTAATAAATGCTGTGTGTGTGTGTGTGTGTATGCGCGCACGTGCACGCTTAACCCAAGAAAATTAAACTTGCTAGCTAGGTGGCAGAGGATTCCTGGACTACATTTTCTTGTCCTTCTACTAAATCACAGACCTCCCACACGCTTTCTTTGAAACCCTGCAATATAGCAGGGGCTAGCTAAAGAATTCCTCCTTCTGGCTGCACTTTGAATCTTCTTAAAACCTAACTCAAAGTATTGTCATTTTTTGTAGACACAAGTCTATAAACTTATTCTCCATTCTCCAAATAGGACTTTTGAAACAGAACATGGGGACTTCTGAGACACAGAGGGCTCCTTAGTAATTAAGATAAAATAAGGATTCCCACTCCGGCTCTCTATTACAGATCTGTGAAACAGCTCGATACTTCACTTCACTGGGCTGTAGCCCATTCGGGCCATCAAGTTGAAAACGGCTGTATTATTATTCTTTGATGTCTACAGCTTAGCAGCACAAAGCTGGTCTCTGAGCACTTACTCTCTATAAAGAAACTCCAAATGTTTGGCCTTTGGACTGTAAATATTGTGTCACCATTGATTTTTAACATATGAAGTGTATTTTCCTGAATGTCAAGTATTTTCAAAGTGCAAGGCCTCCCAAGAGCAAGAAGTAGAAGGAATTAAAGATGATTTAAAAGCTAGAGCTACAAGCAAGCGAGGAAGAAAGGCAAGGGAAGGAAAGACTGAAAGGGGGAAACGAATGAGAGCAATATTCCAAGCACTGTGTTCTCTTTTATGGTTTAATTGCAAAGGTTACGCGAAAATTTATCTCATTGTCACTAATGACATGTTAAGATCGATATTTTGGGTTTCATTCCTTTTCAATACGAACTGGGCTTTAAAACTACATATAGCAAGCACTAGAGTGAAATCTTTGCAAGAATGCTCTCTCTCCTTCATTTCACTATCTCTTTACTTTTTATTGCAAATAGACACCAAAAATACTTGTTAAATAAATTCTCTCAACCCCTCTAACTTCCCAAGCAGTAAAATTATATTTCAAAGTATTAACTGTCAAATATGCTGTTAGAAATTTCATTCAAATTAGAAAACTATTAGAAAATAATTCAGAGCAATTGTTTGTACATTAAAAAGACTGTCATATTTTACCTTCATGCTTGGCATGGTATAAATTGCAATCAGACTTAAAGCCAAAAAAGTGACATTTTCCTGACTTTCTTTTTTATAAATTCAGAAAAATGACCTAGGCTGTGTCCCAGACCCACGAGGATCACCTTCCTCTTTCTTTATCTGCCTCCTGTGCCAAGTCATAATCAGACCATCAAGTTTAGTTCTGACCTCCCAGATGCAAGCCGAGCCATCCCTTGGGATTGGAATGAGCTGGGGAGCTATTCTCTTTCCCTCAGTCAATCAGACAGATGCAACCAAAGTTAGGAAAAACCTCCTTAGACAAAGCATTCCTGAATTTGCAGGCAGCATTCCTGAATTTGCATTTGTCTGTGTGTAAAACCAAAAGAAATAAAGGTTTTGTCACCTGACTTAGAAAGAACAAATAATAAACATCACCCGACAAACCTTCAAATCACTCATTGTTTTATAAAACTTACTATAATATGCAGCAATACGTAATGTTAAAATCACTCCATTTCAAAACTTTAACTATAAAAATATAGTTTAAATATCTAAATAAATGAAATGGCAAAACTGAAGCATTGCTGAGAGAGAACAGAAGAAAGTCTAAGGGAATACATTTCTAACAAGCAAACATGTCAACTCACTGATATAAAAGGTGGGGATAAATGCTAAAACTGTTCCTGCCAACTTCATGCATATTACTAGTCACTTCTTTCGTTAAGTTGTGCTGGCTTGCTTGGGAGTTTTAGGATGACTGTTGATGATTCTGATCATGTATTTATTCCATGCCCCTGCATGATCTCCATCCTCTGCCTCCTTTAACTGCTCCTGACCATCCCTAACTCACTGGGGATTTGCATTAATATCTGTTTTCCAGCAGTTATCCAGCAATAATTACTGACGTTGCTTAATCATGCTCTATCTATACTCAGTACAGCATCCATGCATGTTCTCTAAGGATGTTTTTCAGACTGCTAACAAAAAAACAGGATGACTACTTTTAATTCCATATAAAAAGTAGAGGAATTTATGCTGCCTTTGTACATTTCAAACCAGCCAGTATTAATTGTCCCTTATGTCCCCACCTAAATGCCGAGGAGGGTCACTGAAAGAAAAGCAAAAGAAATTAGATTTTGCCAAGGAAAAGGGATATTTCAGTTCTATCTCTGCCACAAAATCATCACATAACCTTTGGTCCATCATCTTTCTGGCCCTTAGTGTTTTAAATTAAAAAACCTAGCCTGATGGATTTTAAGGTCTCTCCAGTATTTCAAATAATTACTGTTCTTTGAGCCTGTGTGTGTGTGTGTGTGTTTATTGCCCTGTAAGTAGGTGTATGAGGTAAAGACTGAAGGAAATAAAAGGTAATACTGAGGGATAAAATGATAATCTGTACTTGTTCATTGACCACAAAATAAAAATCTGAAATCAAACAATATATGTTTATGGTTATGGACTAATACTTATAGGAGAGAGTGAGATTTACTTTTATATCAGTTTACTTAGAAAACTGACTAGTATTTGTATATTCAAGTAGTTTGAAACACTGATGACAATAGGTTTAATCCAAAATTATGTTAAAATTTTGACAATGCAAGGGCCATTTTTTAAAAATTTTAAGGTATTTTAGGTTCTTAGTCTTAACTGCAGTAAGAAAAGCTATTCTTTTCAAATGGAGATAAAACAATTGTAAATTAAAGTTATTTGATGTATGTTTGTAAAAAATGGCAGACTAATTGAAAAATTTCCAGAAGTTTCAATTAGAGTAGCTTTAAAGCTTCCTTCCAACTATAGCTAAAAACCATTAATGTTACAGATATGACAAGACAACATGAACTCTGAAAATAATCATAAACTGAGGTTAGTGATAAAATATAACAATGTGACATCACACTGGTGTAATTTTATTTCATCATTAATTATTCCTCCAATATGATAATCACTAAAAATCTATACATATTTCAATCTGGTTATCTTAAAATCTAATTCCTCTTCAGGAATTTGTAGTCATTTAGATCAATAGTTTCAATAAACAGAATATTGCCTTTCTTACTCCACTTTCTTTTTTCACATTTGATTATCTAGTAATAATATATTCAGTACACAGTTTAGGGGTAACATACTCTTCTCACTTGATTACATTGGACAAAATAAACACATTGTTTATTTGTTCAATTCTAATTTCATAATTAGTATCAAAAAGCTAATTTTTATTCATTTGTTCATTTGATCCCTAACTTTATGCCAGGCATTGTTTAAGGAGCCATCACCATATACTGACAATTCCTTGCCTTCTGGAAACTTACAGTCCAGTGTCTGGAAGACAAATAATAAACATAATAAACATAAAAATTGACAACTGCTATTTAAAAGGTGGCAGTACATATGTTGGGCTATTTTTCCTTATGTAATGGTCCTGTCTTGGTTATGAATAATGCATCTGGCTTCCACAAAGCATTCAGATGCTCATATAATTAGACTCATTTCTGAGGTCTTTCTATAGTTCATGCATCAAACACAAGCCCTTCAGGCAGCTGTGCTTGGGTCTATAGGCATGGGATGTTAAAGAAATGAGTGTAGTCATGCTAACACTGCCCTCACTCCCTTACAGATGTAAGATGAGTGTGACTGCCCGAGGCATTCTAATTACAAAGTATTTAGTAGTCAAGATCCAGCACACACCTGCCAGAAACTTGAGAGAAGAGATGCTGCACAGGATTTTTATCCTGCACAGGAACCCAGCTGGAAACCAAGTTCTAAAGATGCTGGTGGCGACATAAAAACCACATGCCTCCGGAGTTCAGTTGAAAGTCCCTGGAATTCTTCCCTTTGAAGGACAGGTACAATCTTCTCAATCACAGTTCCTTATTCCACAAGGATTACTCAATGGCTTTAAGCCTGAGAATGTGTTTCTGACACAACTTGGAATTAGAACTGCAATTTACAAAGCCAGTTGACTACACTGCTCACCTGGACATACTGCTTATGGGCTCCCAGATGCAGCATGTAGGTTGTTCCCAGAAAAGATAACACCTGATGGAGAGTTATGCACCCCTCTCAAATTAATGCAAATATGTGGTTTGGAAAATTAAGTAACAGATGTATGTTTCATGTTTAAGTTGTTCCTCAAATTTAGAATTGAACACATTAAATCAAAAGTATAAAGAAAAAATGCAAATTTTATAATTACTTGGAGTTTATTATTGAACTGAAAAATTAATAAATATTTTTCTCAAATAAAAGATGTTTTAAATTAACATGTGTGGTGCTTCTATTTCAGCAGAGAAGTCTTTTATTCATTAACACTTTAGCTTTGTAGTATGATGCTGTTTTTTAAGTAAATTTTCATATAAAAATCCTTGAAAGTAAGAAGAACTCCATAAAATGATTCTGCTATCAGACTGTCAGAAGCTAACTTAGGGGGAAAATGTCAAATCCATTTGCTTATTGCATATACCTGCTGTGCTAATCTGATAATAATAGGAGGTATAAATAATTAACTGCTGTCTCATGCCACTTTGTAGGTGAAGATCAGGAATCTCATTTTTCCATGAAACAGAACCATAAAAAACCTAAAATTCATCTTGCTTCCCTAAGACTTAGTGAAGGCAAATTCCCAAATGGCTCCTACTGAAATCTTACTTTAGTTATTGGATTTTTACTCATTTGTCAGTATAGGCTTTGTTTGTCATACTACCTGTAAAATATTACTCTGAAAATACTTTAAATTAAAAGTTAGGGACCAAAGAAGAGTATCATTGAACCTATGCCCCCGCCTTGTAGCAATGTCTCTCCTCAAACACCCCAGACAAGTTTCTCTTATCCCATTTTAAAGACATTCACTGAAAGAGACTCTAAACCTCAGTTTCCGGGAAACTCAATTCAGCATTTAACATTTGGAAGATAAACATTGTATTGAACTCAAATCCAGGTTGCTGTAGTTCTGGATCAGTTTCTTCTGTCTGTCCTTCCCATGGACAGAAAATGGCAGCTGTGGTCACAGTTTTTATCATCTCTTATGTAAATCTCACTACCCCACCACTGCCAGGCCCCTCTCCTCTCTTCCACTGCATATGTTCTAGTTCTATTCATTTTACCGCCCTATTCTTTTCATCTTAAAATTTTTATTTACCATAAACCACTTTAGATTCAGAGTGATAATGTTTCTATCCCATCAAGCTTGATTCACCCAGAAATGCTGTTTCTAATTTCCTAGATATTAAGAACCACAGTGTGTACAATTTAGTTGAGAAACAGAAACTTCCCAGTGGAGACAGGTCTACAATGATAACTTCTAGATTTTTGTGCACGTGGTCTGCACTCTACAGAGCCATTTTTGGCACTGTAGACAGTGCTCTCGACTTGATGAACTTATTGAGGGAGTGTCAAAATTCATTTTTTAGTCAGAAAATGTACTGGGTTTGAGATTTCACTGCACAAATCACTGAGAAAGCTTGGCAAGAGTACAGATTTGTTCCCCCGTGGCATCTCTCACCTCACCCCAAACTCTGAAGTAGAAGGTCTAGGCCAGAACTCAGAATCCCCACTTTAACAGGACACTCTCCAAAGACCCCTCCCTACCTCAATTCTCAGGCATATCTCCTGGGAATTACACTTGATAAGGGTCTTCCTTTATTTGTCATTATCCTTCTTCTGAACTAACCAAAGCAGGATTCGACCTGAATTCAGAAAGTGCAGACAGGTAAATCTCATCTCCATAGATTAACTGGAGGAAGGGACAAACTTGGTGGAACATTCTCAGCACAGGCTCCTCAATTTATTTGCATGTATTTGTGCACTTATTCATTCATTTATGTATCAACTTCAACCAACACTGCCTTGGGTTTCAGGGTCAACTAGCCAGTCTCAGGGTAGAGCTGGGTTCTGACCCCTGCCATGTAAGGCCCCTTGATAACAAATGAACAGTACCAATAGTCAATATTGCTGTATAGGAATTCAGGTAAATTACAAAGCTTTGTGAGCTGAGCAGCCTAAAAAGGTTTCAAAAACTGTTGCCATTCAACAAAGACATATTGAACAACTACCATGTGAATGGACTGATGGAAAATTGTTGAGTTCTCCGTTTCAAAGGGAGTGACAATGAAAGGTATACTGAGTCACTCTATTCATTCACTTATGAAACACTTATTGAGTGTTTACATACCACAATCAACTAAGTGCTAATAATGCAAGAATGAACTTATCCAATCACAAATATTATTCATTGCTTAATATATGTCATGTACTTTTCTAGGCACTGAAGATACAACAGTGAACAACTTTCACAAAGACTCAGGCCCTTTTGGGAAAAAAAAAGAGAATTATAGATGACTTCAAGATTTTAAGCCTAGAAGTCTGAAGTTGCCAATAACTAACATTATTGACAAATGACAGAAGAAGCAAGTTTGGGGAAGATCAGGAGATCTACTCCTGGACCTTTGTGTGTGAGCTTTATTAGATATCAACAGATGATGTCAAAGAGATCACAAGGTATTTGGCAGTGTGGGAAAAGGCCAGCACTGAAGATACAAATACAGTTTATATAAATGTTTGGG
This sequence comes from Rhynchonycteris naso, assembly GCA_037038555.1. Taxonomy (NCBI): domain Eukaryota; kingdom Metazoa; phylum Chordata; class Mammalia; order Chiroptera; family Emballonuridae; genus Rhynchonycteris; species Rhynchonycteris naso. Next base: position 66,885,881 of record CM072998.1, read on the forward strand.
GGCATGAAACTGGGTGAGATCATTGAGGAAGTGACTATAAAAACACTTTAGGATATTTTCATGTTTGGAGATTGGGAGAAGTGAGAGAACCAGCTGCAATGGAGATTGCTGTGAAATCTAAAGATTTTTAAAAATGCCCAGAATTCCACTCTTGTTCTCCTCCACTTTATTCTGCATTCTGTATTATGAGTGATCTTATCTAAATAAAATAAAAATTTTACACATAGCCACTCCCACCTGAAAACATCTCAATAATTAGTAATTTTAGGATAGGATATTCTTAATCTAGTTTATGGGGTCCTACATGGCTGGCAGCTCGCCTCTGTAGGTTCATCTTGAACCACCACCCACCAAGACACACTACTTTCTTTCAATTCTTCTAAGGGGATCCCTCTTCCCTGCCACTGTGCCTTTCTACAGGACGTTCCATTTCCTGGTACAGTCTCCCCTTTTCTTTTTCCTTGTTTCCTTTACCTTAAATAAGTTAAATTCTCTCTAATCCTGTCTCTGCATTTCAAGCCCATTCTATCTTTATATCATAGAATTTACACAGAACTGTTATGACTTTCACCTTTGTGTTTATCTGAGTTTTGACCACTTCCCTTCCAGACCATAAGCATGAGAGCAAGGATCTTGATTACTGTTTTACATATCACCAGCCACTGGTTTTACATATCACCATTTCAGCATGACATGAAATAATGCTCAATAAATCTTTAAAGGTAGATTTAATGAATAAAAATAATCTAAAGTCTTATTTCTAAAAATGTAAAACAATGATATGTTCATGTTGCCCAAAGAAATGCACCCACATTGCCAGAAGTACCCTGACAATGGATATAAAAAATAACAGCCCACTTCCTTTCTGAAAGACATATTCTAAATTTAATTTCTCTTACAGTTTGCTTATTTCAAAGAAACATCCCTTTTACAAGCAAGTCATGAAGCCACAGCTTCAGACATGGGCAGTTTGTGTTTGATGAGTCTCAAGGCAAGGAAAAAGAGCTTTAGCAAGTGCTCAGAGGGCCAGTTATGCCATGACCTTGCACAGGCGAATGACTTGCAGTTTACTATGCTGCACAAATTATGGAATACAGATGCTGGATTTGCAATAAGAAAAGGTCAGCCCGGGAGGAAGTCACAGAACCCGTGGAGAAAAGAAGCTCACTCTGCTGGTGGCTAAAATCGCCGCCTGGGGAACAAGGTTCATGCAAATGAGCTCTGGGCCAGGCGTGCTTCCTTTCTGGTGTGCCTATCAGCCAGACGATGCCTTTTCAATATTTGGGCTGAAACAATTTGTCTAGTGTGGTGAGTAGCTATGGGTCTCACTTTTCCCCTGAATCAACATGATTAACATTAGACTTTGAAAAGGAAAAGGAGAGTGGCTGAGAAATTATCTTTTTAGATTTTCAGGATCCTATCAGTCATAAATTGAAGTCCAATGATATAAAAGAGAGAAACTGACTTCCTCCCAATGTGGAATAAAACACCTTTTTCTTTATCTGATTGGTCCAACTTGGTCACATGCCCACGGTAACTCACCAACAGCAGTTTCCAGGTGAATGCCAAGTGCTCATTGGCTTCTCAGGGCACCCTTCAAATATGGATGTAGCTTCCCCTGAGTCACGTGGGCTATGGAGAGGGTAGACAGCTGAACAGAAAATTCTATTTGAAAGGAAGTAAAGAGGAGCAGCTTTTGGGCAGATAATCAACAATGTCCAGTAAAATTGGCCCCAAATAACCTAGCTTTCGGTCTAAAAGCAAACATTTGTCCAGAGAAGAATTTCTAATAAAACAAATTCTATCCTTTCTGCTCATTAGGTTCTGTACCCATTGTCTTCTCTGTTATTGGAGAGCCCCATGGCACTCAGCCCATACCTTACATCCAGCAGGGACCAAACCATTTGCCTGGTTGCTAAATTCCAGCCAATTGACTGACTGCCTTCCTTCTTGGCCTTTTGGCTAAGAGCAAGCACAGCATCAGTTTAGTCGGTGTGACATCTTCTATCCAGGGAGTCTTCCCTATCCTGGCAGGAAGACAAACCCTACGGGCTAATTACTAAGCATGTGGTTTTTAATTAATAATGCCTATGATTAACATGGAGCAATTTTTATCTACAATAGGGTATTATGTAGAGTGAAAGAATATAATCTCAAAAAGCATCTCAAGACATGCTAATGTTTATAATATACAAGAAGCAAGCAAATCTTCAATGGTTAACACATGCACACAGTCACAAAATTAAGGTTTCCCCTGTTGTAGTGAGTAAAGCTTAAAAGATCCCAGCATAATTTAAGACAATTTTATTCTTAAGTAATTTGAAAGATGATGAAGCCTATTGGTGAATAAGATAAGTAAATAACCTTGCCCAGCGCTACCAATACCCTTTTATAATAACTGTAGTGTTAGGACACTAAATAAGTGCTATGGAAGTTAGTAACTACACCTTGTTTCTGATAGATACAGTTACAGGAGAGTGACAGTTGCTCAATTGTCTGCTATTGATCTAATGTGCTAAATTGGTTCAGAGAACAAAGTCCTATGTAAGTTTTTGCTGACTCAAATAAAATTTCCATTGTAATTATGAATTTGTATATGTTCCAGTGAAAAGTAGTTTATATTCTCCACTATTAATCTTTAAGAAGCTGATTAACTTGTCTGGTTCAATCTTGCAGTTCAATTCTTAAAAAGTAAAAATGAATAAGATTGAAATTGTAATGCCATCTGCATTATAGCATATCTTTTGCAACATGCTAATGCAAAGAAGGTTGTTGGAAAACACTAATAACACTAACTGTAATTCTAACAGCACTTACATGCTTTATATGAATTATTTTAGTTATTTTTTCATATCAACCCTATGGGTATTATTATTATCTTCTCTGTATAGATTAGCAAACAGACTCAGAGAGGCTATGCTACTCACTTGCAATTCTCTTCATCTTTGTGTCAAACATGATCTGGTACTCTTAACTAATGAATGGTCCAATCAAAGAGCAGTTATGTGATGGGCAAGAATTTCTGGAGAATTAGAAGCATGTGTGATACTCACAGTTCAATAATGAAGCAACTGAGACAGGGATGAGTCAGGCAATTTAACAGCATATGGGTTTTAGCTCATATTACCTAACATGGGCTAAAGAACCTGAGATTGAATGAGACTCTGTAGCAGATCCACTGGCAAGGAGCAACTTTCTCTAGTTCAATGTATCATAGTTGTTATTTTACTTAAGGAGAATAGTATTTCTTTCTGGTATTTGATGAGGATGGAGACTGGAAATTTGGGCCAAATATCTCACAAAGATTAAAGGTTAAAATATGAAACAATAATTATAAGGATTAAGGTGAGGATAAAAATCATAAAAATATGAAGAAAATGCTTAGATAATCTTGAGGTGTGGGGTGACTTTTAAACATAGCCTTAAAAAGAGAACCAAAGTAAAACTTTGATTACATAAGAATTAAAAGAGGGAGAAGGAGTTAAAAGTAAGACAGTATAAACAAAGTTAAAGAGAACTATGTAAGCAGGGAAAAATAGTAAGCACCAGATATGGCAGACAGATGGTCAATATCCTTAATATAGAAAAAGTTCTTGCAAACAATTTGTAAAAAAAAAAAGTTCAATCCCTAAACACATATCACACAAAGAATTAAGGGCATAAACAGGAAAAATAGTCATTATAAACAGCCAAGAAATACAAATTTAAATGCCAACCTCCACTGATAACCAAATAAATGCAAAGTCTAATTCAAATAATATTTTATTATCTATCAATTGTGCAATAAAAAAATAAAATAATTTCTAAAACTTATTTTTCCTTTTTCATTTAAGCCATTTTTATAAAGTAATTTAAGCTTCTGCGCAAGCATAGTATTTAATTAGAAACTTACACCAAAGCAATTTGAAAATAGTATAGGTTCTTTTTTTTATTATTATTTATTTATTTATTTATTTATTTATTTTTAACAGGGACAGAGAGAGAGTCAGAGAGAGGGACAGATAGGGACAGACAGACAGGAATGGAGAGAGGTAAGAAGCATCAATCATTAGTTTTTCGTTGCCATTGCGACACCTTAGTTGTTCATTGATTGCTTTCTCATATGTGCCTTGACCGCAGGCCCTCCGCAGACCAAAGCAACCCCTTGCTGGAGCCAGCGACCTTGAGTCCAAGCTGGTGAGCCTTCACTCAAGCCAGATGGGCCCCGCACTCAAGCAGACGAGCTCGTGGTCTCAAACCGGGTCCTTCGCATCCCAGTCTGATGCTCTATCCACTGCGCCACCGCCTGGTCAGGCACAATTTGAAAATACATATATAAATATAAGTGGAGTAGTCATCACCAAAGTCCACTCTATAAGACCTCTCCAAAATGGTATCTATTCAGCTATTTCAACCTCTTAAAAATGTAATTGGTCTGCTTTACAAATTTGAATAGATATCTCTCCTAAAATATGTGGTGGCTTTGGAATAACAACAGTGGACATTGGGTAAAACCTTCATGTTTCAGGTAACACCTGAATATCCATTGTTTTTTCAGAGTACCCCAAATTTTGGGTCAAATGAATGGTGTTCATTTGTGGTTGTGACTAACTCTTGATTTTTTCTCTTAAATCTGAATATCTGCATTTATATTTAACACAACTTTATGTAAAGACTGAATCTACTACAAAGTCATGTATAAGCACTTCATGTTTCCTTTAACTCATGAAGAATGCATTGGGAAAAGAGTATAATTTTAAAATAGAAAAGAATGATTTAAATGTTGCCTCCAGCACTGAGAAGCTTTGTGATCTTGGGTAAGGTATCTAAAAACCCATTATCTTTATGTGCAAGTTGGAATTATAGTACCTTCTTGCAAAAATTTTAAAAAGCTTACAGAAAGTCTGGCACATACTAGTTACTTGCTAGAAGTTGGTTAGTGGCAAAAGCAAATTCTTTCATAGTAGGAGCATGGCCATTCTGACACCTTGATTTTAGATTCTGGCCTCCAGAACGGTAAGAGAATACATTTCTGTTGTTTTAAGCCATTTTGTTATAGCCGCACCAAGAAACTAATACAATAATTTAGCCCAAATTCTCACTGGGGTATTTGTATATCTTTTAAGACTATGTAATAGTGATGTCAGTTAACAGACTGAGCCCACTAGAAATTTCTTTGAAGAGAATCTAGCACAGTACCATGGGCTGAAGCTAATGGCAATAATATAGATTTTAAATAAATAAAACTAATTTCAAAGATTGGGTGTTAAGTTACGTATCTAATTAACTTTCACCATTGTATACATAACTGTACACACCATTACCACTTCTTGGAAGTCATAGAAATGATGATCAGTGCTAAAAAGGCCATATTCTAAGGATTGATCCTGTTTTTAAAATAAAAACTAATAACAGAAAGAAAGAATTATAACTAAAGAAGACAATCCTATAAATGATGAATGATGCTGACTGACAGATGTTAGCAAAAGGAAGAAAAATAAGAATCTACAATAAACTTTCATTGACCTAAAAAATTTTGTTTTATTTTTTTGTTTAGTAGAGCAAATAGAATATTCTACTCCTTTACTTATGCAATTAAGTTTGTGCAGCTCTGTCTTATTCTGGCATGACCCTTACCTGCCACTGAAATAAAAATGGAAGAACTTCAAATATTTTAGAATAAATTTTGACAACTGGTTTCTTGTTTTTAAAAGTATTCTTTAAGATAAATTTCCTCAGAAAATAAAAAATATATAGTTGTTCTGCAGAGTTTAAGCAGCAACAGTTTTAGATTTTAGAAGGTTAATACCAACACTAAAATTTATTCTGTTAATTGCTCTAATAATCAATAAGTAATTTTCATTCTAAATAGGTTCCTTATGTGACTTAAATAAACCAACTGAAGATCATTTACATCTCAATAATAATTCCCAGTAATGTCACATCATTAAATTCCACCCTGCTTCTCAATAATGTTGGTTAGTGACCAATAAAGGGACTTATTACCTGGGTCAAGTCCTCAGGGTCATAGAGTGAACCAATGGGTGAAGAATTTTCTTGTTAAACCATTATTCCAAGTGAGCCTTATTCTCCTGGGACTTTAGCCACAATTTAGTTGCATGGTTGCAGACTGGTCTTTTTCTTCTCTCTCTCTCTGTCTCTCTTTTTCTCTCTTCTTCCCTTCTGTTTCTCTCTCTTCCTTCCTTCCTTATTTGCTTTTGAATAAATAGTTTTGATCCTAGTACTGACAAAAATTTATAAAGAAAAGAATATTCTGCATCTTATTTCTCATTGCACATGATTAACAGAAAGGAAAAAATATTTTAAAGACTATACAGAAGTACAGGGAATTTAAGGTTCTTTACACTGAGAAATAAATAGAAGAAGTAGATACTTGGGGATTATCTATGCATGTAGATTAATATAAATCTTCTCTTTGGACATTATTTCTAAGAGAAATACCTTAGGCCTATGTTTCTAGGTTATTTATATTGACTCAGTTAAATAGTCATTAGGTTCTTTATGCTGTAATAGCTGTAATAACATAGAATCTACTGTGTATCTGGAAAAAAAGTGTTTTTAAAGGCTAAAATGTATATAACTAAAAAAGTGAAAATCATTACTATTTAAAACACATTTTTAACAATGCTTTTGTGATACCAGCACACTTGCTGATAACTTTAAGATTTTTATGTTAATTAAACAACCCCTAACCACTGGGTACATTTCAGATACGTAAACTTTGTAATTACCTCCATTATTGAAATAGCTGGTTTGATTTATCCTTGACACAGTAACATTGTAGCTTCTGTTATTTTGTCCTTAGAAAAACATAAGTCCCAGAGAGAGAATATAAAACTATTACTGTAAATTAAATATTAAAGCTGACTTATTTTTGCATAAGAATGTTGTCTAATAATGGTGATAACAGTTGCTAAGGTGGAAACTATTTTGGGGTTTTTTTTAGCAGCACGAATTAAAATCCAATTTTCGGGTTTTTTTTTTTTTTTTGTAAATTGCATGTAGTTAGTGTGTATAGTTTTACTGATGGTAGTAGCTTTAGGGGGAGCTATTATAGTCTTAGTTTAGCGATTAAGAAATACAACATTTGTTGAAGGCCTAGGCCTTTTAGTCTAGAATGGATTAACACTTGATCCTTCCTTAAGCATTTTTATACAGGAGTGCATTATCCTTGGAGCCACCCTGGGCTCCATGCCTCATTAGCTTGGGTGTTAGATAAATCAAAGGCAGCCTCAGAGACAAAGATAAGCAAACTGCAGGCCAGCAAGATGATGATGTATGGATCCAGGAGGCTAATAGGAAAGTATTGACAGGAAAATGGTGTGCTTATCCTGCAATCACTGCATATTGCAATGAGAGCTCCCAAAAGCAGATGGGATACACTTCAGGGAATGTGTTTGCTGCTATAAGACGGTGAGGCAGAAATGGATCCTCATGTTTTAAATTCAAACAAGAACTTAGTTTCTTTTTAGCAGCTATTCAAATGCACAGGCTACAACAAACTCTTACAAAAGAATCCCATTTTAGAAGAGCAAGCACTGGATTTATTTTCATTCAGGAACGTATTTTTCTCACCAATATAATCTTTGTGTAGCAAGGAATAAACACTTGCTCATGCTTTCTATGATTAGATCTACTGTATCAGTCTTTAATACATTTTGAGTTTGCTTCTTAATATCTCTGTAGGGTTCTAAAGGAATATCACATGAGCAAATCTGAACATAAAGGAACTATATATTTGATGTGTCTGTAGCTAAATAACATTTTCAGATTCTCATCTATAATTATTACCTTAAACTGAGTTAGACATTTAAGATTATTATGTACAGAGCCAAGCTCAGTGTCTTCTACTTATGAGGGTTATTCTCCCTCTCTCTCTTTCGGAAATCATGCATTGTATATATTTTTAAGCTAGTTCATTCATTTGTAAAATTTAAAAATTTTGCATAAAAATTAATAATATGATGATGAATAAATACCCTACCCATTAGAATCACACATTCAAAAAATAACATTCGTTAATATTCATTTGACCTGAGCCTACTGAGGTACTACTGTGGGTTGAAGGTTAACTAACAGAATTGATTTTTCAAATCATGATGTACTCATTCAATCTCCTTCCCTGGCTCAAAATAGAACTCTGAATTGCTCTGAAGGATGGAACAGGCAACTGTTTTTCTAAAATTAGAGCCGCTATGGGTTCTCTGGTTCAACTCTTTTATTTCTAGGACCATGGAAACCAATTATATATATCCAGATGATGACCCACCACTTACTCTTAAACCACCAAAACCTGGGTAGTTAGTTGCACAAATATACACTCTGCATTGTACTCCAATCACTGATCACTATATTATAATGATAGTTGAGGGTGGAACTGTTAACAGAAAGTGAGCCAGAAACATCCAGATAGGCTACGAGAAAAAAATCACAGGACAGCTTTGCAAATTTTTTTTGATAGCTTTGCAAATTTGGAAATAAAACTTATGGTGATTGATTTGTTAATTTTGCAGTTATTGGAAAGTTCTATGTCATTATCTAAAATCCTCACTTTTCCCCATTTTTAAGTCATGAGGAAACTTTATCTTTTATACAGCGTGTCAGTAAAGTCATGGTGCACTTTTGACCATGTGACTGGTCAAAAGTGCACCATGACTTTATGGACACACTAATGTGTGAATTTGGCAAAATAGTTATTGGAATAAATAGCATATCTGAGGTCATGATAGATATTTCATCTACATTTCTGAATCCTTGTTCAAAGGCAAGTAGAAAGACTTAAAAATGTTGTAGTTCAATTGCATTTAAGGGGAATGAGAAAAGAATCAATGAAATTCTATTGCCAAGTCTGAACTTTGCAGTTAAGAAAGAGGAGATCTTCTCTATTCCTCAAAATAAAATCACTTGCCAAAAGCCAAACAATTAATAAACAATTGGCAATACAGAACTAGATTCTAGGTTGTCTGACAACTAGGCTCCATGTCTCTAACATACTGCTTCTCCAATCAGTATAGAATTTGAAAGGGTAGAGGTAAGAGATTACTATTCCACAGCTGATAACAATTAAAATAAGTGACTTAATTTTTAAAAAGTGCACTGAATCACAAAATGGAAACATAGTTTTCCTGGATCACTAAGTACCTTTAACCCAATCATACAATTCTACATAACAAAAAAATTAAAAAGGCAGGTTGACGTGAACTGTTCCTACTCTGGTCCAGGTGTTGACCAGTCAAGAAATTCACTGCACCATGTTACCTAGGTAGACACCCCTAGGTAGACACCTTAGGCACTCTTGGTTTGAAGAAGAGAAACTCTGTCTCTCCTATTTCTCCCAGCCTGCTTTACTTACTATACTTACTACTTAATGCTAACCTTCTCTATTCTTTTCTCCAAGAATTTCTGACTTAACACTAAAAAAAAAAAAAAAAAATAGAACTATTATTTTTCCAAGTGCAAAGAGTATAAAAAAACTTTCTGAGTGAAAAAGGTTATATATAATTGCTATGAAAATATAAAATAAAATGTCAGTTGGTTTACCTTCTTCTAAAAACTACGCTTTATCTCAAGCTCAGTGAAATAGGTCACGTATTTCCTTTTTTAAAATAAACTGGAGCCTGACCTGTGTTGGCGCAGTGGATAAAGCATCAACCTGGGAACACTGAGGTTGCCAGTTCAAAACCCTGCACTGGTCTGGTCAAGGCACATATGGGAGTTGATGCTTCCAGCTCCTCCCCCCTTTCTCTCTCTCTCTCACTCTGTGTCTCCTCTCTAAAATGAATAAAATTTTTAAAAAAAGAAGTTAAAATAAACTGGAAAATAAAAATGTTTCACTTATAAGACCTGGAAGTTACACAGCACACTTGAGGCTACACAGTGAGGTTGCCGGTAGAGAGAGAAAGAGAATACACTGGCCTGGGTGTTCTGCTCCTATTGGAGTTGAAGGTGGAACTTAGGGTTTTAAGGGCTTACTTTTCTTTGGTGAATTTATCTATCTATCTATTATTAATCTTTATTTTTAATTGGATTAGTGGGGTGAAATTGGTTAATAATATTCTATATGTTTTAGGGATACAATTCTGTAACACATCATTTGTACTTGAACTGTGTATTTAATACCTCAGTCAAGTTTACTTCCATCACCATTTATACCTCTTTTACTTTCTTCTACTTACCCCTCAGTCCCATTTCCCTCTTGCAATCACCATACTGTTTTCTGTGTCTGAGTGTTTTTTTCTTTGCCTAATCCCTTTACCCAGTCCCCAACCCCTGGCCCCTCTGACAGCTGTCATTCAGTTCTCTGTATCTATGAGTTTGTTTCTATTCACATATTTTAAATTTCTACTCTTAAAGTTTTGCTCTCCTTGACTACAGGCATATTCCCTTTTCTCTCTCTCTCTCTCACTTCAAAAGAGTAAATGGTAAAGTGGAGCATTAGAATTCACTAAATACAGATAATCAAGTTTTTTATTTTATTTAAGTGAGGCGAGTGGAGACAGACTCCTGCATGCCCCACCAATTGGGATCCACCCAGCAACCCCATCTAGGGCCAATGCCAGAATCAACCGAGCTATTTTTAGTGCCCGAGGCTGACTTCTGGGACCAACGGAGGTATCCTCAGCTCCGTGGGACCGATGCTTGGACTAATTGAGCCACCAGTTACAGAAGGGGAAAAAAGAGAGAAGGGGGAGAAGCAGATGGTCACTTCTCATGTGTGCCCTGACCAGGAATCAAAACCAACACTTTCATACATGGAGCCAATGCTCTATTCACTGAGTCAACTGTCTAGGGCCAAGTTTTTGATATTTTTAAAAATTTTTATTATTTAATGGGGTGACATTAATAAATCAGGGTACATATGTTCAAAGCAAATATCTCCAGGTTATCTTATCATTCAATTATGTTGCATAACCATCACCCAAAGTCAAATTGTCCTCTGTCACCTTCTATCTGGCCCTCTTTGTGCCCCTCCCCTCCCCTTTCTCCCTCCCTCTCTTCCTTTCCCCCACCCCGTAACCACCACACTCTTCCCCACGTCTCATAGTCTCACTTTTATGACCCACCTATGTATGAAATCATGCTGTTCTCAGTTTTTTTCTGTTTTACTTATTTCACTCTGTATAATGTTATCAAGGTCCATCCATTTTGTTGTAAATGATCCGATGTCATCATTTCTTATGGCTGAGTAGCATTCCATAGTATATATGTACCATAGCTTTTTAATCCACTCATCCTCTGACGGACACTTGGGCTGTTTCCAGATCTTCGCTATTGTGAACAATGCTGCCACAAACATGAGGGTGCATTTCTTCTTTTCGAACAGTGCTATGGTGTTCATAGCACCAAGTTTTTAATTTTAATGTAGATCTATTTGATAAATCAATTGAAAGATAATTTTAACAATAATACATCAATGCATTGCACACAAGGATTTTAAATCATAGTTAATGATGTTATCTGTTATACCTCTGAATTTACCCAAGCATTTATCTATAAAATTATAACCAGAAACTAATTCAGAACTCATATAAAGCCTTCAGTGCTTGTTCTAAAAAAGGAGTCCATTTACCACTGAAACAAACTGCTTAGGAAGCTGACAGGAGTCAGACATTCCAATGATCAAGTTCAGGTTTACAAAGGAACATGAGAAGTGAAGAAAAGAGACAACTCTAAATGAGCTACCTAATCATTCCTTATGCCATCAGTTTGCTGGTTTTGGTAACTGTCATCTATTTCACTTAAAAACCAACCCTGCAAACCCCCAGCAAGCAGAGGTGCCCTGTTCATCATGTTCTGCCTTTGTTCTGTGGTCCTGGTTGCCTTCTCTGCACCACCCATTAGCCCAGGGAACATTGTGATTAATGCACACCTCCATGCCCCAGCCAATAGGCCCAGCTGGAGGCTGCTCCCCTGGCAGGTCCCTCACAGTCTCTCTGTCTCTATGCTTTTTACTGCCTTTCCTCCCTCTGCCTGCCCCACTGCCCACAGCTGGGCCTCCCAGTGACCGACTGCCTCCTGCACCTTGGGACTTGGGCAGTGTGCATTCATTACTCATCTGTGACAATAACCCATTGAGTAAGATGTAGAACTCAATTCCAGCAGAAAGACCTATAATGTCAGAGTCAGGAGGTTATCGCTGGGGGACCTGCACCTTGCTCCTCAGCTCTCTTATCGAGAGCTTTACAGCTTCTGCTGGGGCTAGCATGTGGTAAAGCTGAGAGTGGCAGATTTGGTCTCAGATTAGCATACATCTTCTTAAGTGGTACTACATTTAATTTAAAAAGTAAACCTTGGTTAACTCTTTTTGTTGTTGTTGTTAGTGTAGTATAGGAAGGAGGAGATGTAAAATCTGAGTTGACTAAGAAAAGGGAAAGAAGGCAGACCCTCCTGAACACTGTGACCCTGCTGTTTCTAGTGTTCTCCCCTTCTGGAGAGGCAAATTACCGTACTTCCCCATGCATAAGACGCATCCTTTTACGAAACATTTGTGGTCTAAAAACTGGGTGCGTCTTCTACAGTGGCTGTAGTTTTTTTACTTGCATTTCCCACTTTTTCGCGCAGATGAGTTGTATGAATTTTTTGATGAATAAAACTTGGGTTCAATAACTTTATGTAAGGCATTGTTTTTTCAAATTTTGGGCCCCCAAATTAAGGTGTGTCTTATATATGGGGAAATACATTACTCATCAGTGCCTCAGAATTCTCTCCCTGTGTTCCACCCTGCTTGTCCCAGACAAATAGGACATCAGACAACTCCTGGTGCCTAACTCTGCAACATATCTTTTGCAAATTGTGGTCATTCCACATCTTGCTCTGTACTGTCTTTTCATATTTTCCTTTGAGGGGCAGTATATTTGAGGTAATGACTAAAGTTTTGAAGTGTGAATCAAAACTGAATGGAACATTTGCTTCTCTGAGAAATTCTGATTTGATAACAATTAGAAGACTTAAAAAGCCCAAATGCAAAAGAAATAAGATCAGGATAAAGAGGGATAACCTTGGAATATGTCTCTGATCATTTAATCTTCCAAAACCACTCACATCAAAGTATTAAAGTAAAGCACAAGTGTTAGACTTCAATTTCATTACATTAAACAGATATTCATCAAATTGTAATAATTAACTAGACATAAGAAAAGATTTATTATACTTGATAAGAAATTTCAAGTCATGACCACCATATCATTGAGAACCAATCATACAATTGAATTGAATAGTGTAACCTACTTAAAGTATTTTTCAGTGATTCCAAAAGGCTTATTTGTTGACTGATAATACTGTGAAACCAAGTTTTAGAATGTTGAGAGACTTTAAAAATATGTGAAATTTTAATTAGCAATGAACATTTTGTCATAACATTATTTTCCCAAAATTTTACAAGGTTTTAACTGAAATTATAAGGAAGTTGCCCTCTTTTAAATAGCTTTGCCATTCTCTGGTTTTGTGCTCTATGCCACTTAATAATTTTTCAACTTCTACTACTCCTGCCATTCATGTGAAGTCTTTATTTTTATTAGAAATATCTTAAATTATATAACAGAAGTCACCATCCCTCCCATGTTTTTTTCTGTCAAAAGAGAGAGAGAAGGAGAGAGTATTCCAGAAAACATATAGAAGAAATGGCCTATATCAGCATTTCCACAGAATTCCATAAAACTTAGTTCCTTAAGGTCTTTGTAGTTGTTATATTTTACATAAATTGTACTTGCTATTTGGGGAAATTTGAGTCTAAAAATCTCAACATCTCAGAATCTGTAAAATATTACTATACATTGCAATACTCCAAGACACAAAAACAGTACTTATTTATCAAATTTATTTGATTGTGGAGTCCTTTTCAGGTAGCATATGTGAAAGGTAGCTTCTCATAGAAAACATGTGGAAAATCTATACATTCCCTTTTTCTAGATAGTATACCAGGGAATTTGCTCATATTGGAACTTCTCTTTGAAGGTCTGAGGTAGGAAGCAGGATAACATAATGAAGAACAAATGCAATAAAATATGCAAAACTCAGAATAGTTCTTGGACCTTAAAAGATGGTATTAGTTATGATTACTATAAAAAGTCACCTTCTTTCTGATGCCTTTTGCAACTGCCCCAGGCAGTGTTCCCAGCCTTCCCTAACATTCAGCTTATTTCTCTATCAGAGCAATTAATAATTGCTTTCTAATGATCACTTTACATCAGTGTCTGTCCACTTGCTTCTTAGAAGAGAGCCAATGTCTAACTCATTCTTTCATCTTCACTTCCTCGTACTGTGTTGAGCACATGGTTGTCATTAACATAAGATTGTTAAGGGAATGAATCAGTCAATGACTAAAATTTTATGTCTTTTTATATTAAAATATAAAATCTTTCTAAATATATAACAAGATCAAGATCTGCACTCTACCACCTCAAAGAAATCAAAGATAATTCAATCATAGTATGACAATAATAATAACAACAACCTAATCAGCCACACACAAAGGGTAGTTTGTGCTGGGCATTGTGCTAGATACTCTTACTTATATCATCCTCTTAATCTTCATAACAACTCTCTGAGATTGATGTTATCATCTCCATTAGATAAATAAGAAAACTGAGGCTGGAGTGGCTCAATGGAGTGCCCAGAGTCATACAGAGAGTGACAGGTGATGCAAAGATTTGGATCCAGGCAGGCTTGAGTCCAAACTCATAAATTAGCTGCTCTGCTCTACTGTCAAGGTAACTAAATACAAAGGAGGGCACAGTGCTCTGTGATCCTGCCTCCTTGCTCAGATGGGTCTTCACTAGCTGAAACAAATAAAATAAAATACACCATTGCCATGACGTTATTTACTATTCTATAAGAAACAGTGGAGCAAAATGGAAAGTTAATAGACTTTAGTATTGCTTTGTCTTTGTAAGACAAGATAGTTTCTTTAAGTCTCAGTTTTCTTATTGTAATGAACATAATATTTGTTCCTTTTTAAGTTTAATGTAAAAATTAAGTACAATACTTATTAGGCACTCAAAAGATGATATAGGATTATGAAATAGTCTCCTCTTCTATTTCAGAGCCACACATTCTCCAGAGGAGGCAAAACCTGATGACTTCAGCTCTCTTTTTTTATTTATTTAGAAATTAAATTTAATAAAGTGACATTGATCAATAAGAGTACATAGGTTTCAGGTAAATATTTTTATAGCATTTCAACTGTTGATTATATTGTGTGCTCATAGCCCAAAGTCAAACCATTTTCCTTCACCATATATTTATATTTATATTCCCATCTCACTCTGATCCCCTTTGACTTTTTCCAACACCATCTATCTTAATCTGCTCTTTCAAATTCCTTCACTGACCTTCTAGTTGTCAAATTCAATGTTCTTTTCTCAATTATTATTTTCCATGACTTCTGTAATGTTTATAAATATTTTTAAATGTTTTCTTAGGATTTTTTTATCTAAGAAGTGATCTCCATTTATTGAATAAAATTTTTAAATTAAAAGTAAAATATAAAAAGGAAACAAAAATCATCCATATACTCATTATTCAAAATCAATTATTATTTTGATATTTTCTCAAATTATATCAATTATGTATATTATGCATGCATATTTAAATTTGGATAACAGAATATAAAAAGTTTGAATCCATGTATATTTATTTAATACCATAACATCATCATAAACCCATGTATTTAAATTTTCTTTTAAACCAAAATATTAACAGTCAAGGCTTGACTTTTCCCAATTTATTTAGAATATAAGCATTATGACAAACATTCTTATATATGAACATTTTACTGACTATATTGCCTTAGAATAAAAAGTTGCTTTACAATAACAAATATATTAAGGGGGACAGGGGCTATATTGGAAATATTTGTACCTTCCTTTTAATTTTATTGTGAACTTTACAACTGTTCTAAAAATTAAACAAAGTCCATAAAATATATGTACTAACATCTTGAAAGATAAAACCAAGGTGCCATTTGCATTTTTGCTTGATCCTGAAGAATGGAGTAGATAACAACTGGTGAATTGACTAGCTATGTAGCAGAAGAGAAGATAAGAAAAGTTCAACTCATGTGCTTAATAAAATAATTTAATTGATTTTACTCTTACTGACTTTGAAGTCATTTGACTTACTCTTATGATGAGACTAAATCCTCATAGTAGAAAGAAAACCAATTTTCTCCTAAGAATACTTATGTTGGTAAAGAATCAAGGCATTTTTATGTTGCTGAGGTCTAGCTAGGCACTCTGAACTAGTGACCACCAAGCCCCACCATAAATGAAAAGGAACATTACAGGACTTTTGTGTAAGAGGAACCAGTGGAGTGGATTGAGACTTAGAAGAGATTGAAAGAAGAGAGAATTGGCCAAGCAAGCAGACACTCACTAGCCTAAGAAAGACTCCATCTCAGAGCAAGATTCCAGAGTGCATATGTTTCAGAAAAGTAACAGGAAGTAGACCAGGAAAGGGACCATTATAAAAAATACTGTTCCAGCCCTGGCCATTTGGCTCAGTGGTAGAGTGTCGGCCTGGCATCTGGCAGTGCCGTGTTCAATTCCCAGCCAGGGCACACAGGAGAAGTGCTTATCTTCTTCTCCACCCTTCCCCTCTCCTTTCTCTCTCTCTTCCCCTCCTGCTCCATTGGAACAAAGTTGGCCCAGGTGCTGAGGATGGCTCCATGGCCTCTGCCTCAGGTGCTAGAATAGCTCTGATTACAGTGGAGCAATGCCCCAGAGGGGCCGACCATCACCCCCTGGTGGGCTTGCCGGGTGGATCTTGGTTAGGCACATGCAGGAGTTTGTTTGTCTGCCTCCCCCCCACACACCTCTCTACTTTTTACTTCGGAAAAATAGAAAAAAAATACTGTTCCACTGTACAAGTGTTGTGCTAGACCAGACACCAACTCCAGCCCTACTTGTAAGAGAAAACTTGCAAAGGCCAGCTGCATTGCCAGATTCCACCTGCCAATCATCCATATGAGTGAGAAAATTTTTATGAGGTAAGGGAGAATCATGAGCCTGGCTATGCCTTGAATCTTTGCACAATCATTTATCCTACTTACCCTTTAAGGATTATTCTCTGCTCTTTCCTGAAGCACTCATAAACCCTAAGAAAGACCAAGGACTCCTAGATGCCCAGGGGAGAGCCAAGATCTCATGTATACCCATGGAGACTAGATAGGACACCCTGTGGCTTTTGAGAGTAATAATATCCTATTACATGGAGATCTGGTCATGACCTTCATTACATTTTCAGCAATTGGAGCAGTGCTGAAGGCCAGGGATATAAGTGAGAAAACTCATCTGAGGATATTGTCAGTCAGGCCATGTTGAGTACCTACCTAGGCTAATGACTTTAATCACATCTAGTTCACCATTTCAACACTTTGGGGAGAAGTTTTCATTCCTCTCTTACCTCAGAATCATAATACGAACAACCAAAATTAAGGACAGTGTATTAAGGAAGTTAAATCATGATGGCCATCTCTATATAAATATTCTAAGTTAATTTTCTATATAAAAGAAATGAATTAGTGTGAGGTGTGGGCAATGTTAATAAGATATTTTACATTCCTAGATAAAAGTAAACAGCAAAAAGAGGCCAAAACTCTAAAAGTCCCTGCAATTTAGAATAGAATAGAGGTCACCTATGAGGTTTGTAAGTTAAATAGGTCTGAGCAAAATCATAAGCTCTTATTTCTTTAAAAAAAACCTCTATTAATAGAAACATAATTAACTATTTCATTTGGTTGTTAAGCTGCTGGGATGTAAAAACTGGAGACCATTTGGGCCATCCCATGAATAAAATGTATCAGAGAGACATAGAAAAAGACCAACCCAAGAACAGGATTTGAGTTCGTGGATCTAACTGTGCCTAAAGTTAAGAGGTACTCAGAAGGAGAGACTTTCCAGTTAGAAGAGTTAATAAATACTCTTTGAGGGTTTAAATCATAAAATTAAATTAAATTTGAGTTAAATTAATAATGAAATCAAAAGATTACTACAGCCTGACCAGCCGGTGGCGCAGTGGATAGAGCATCGGACTGGGATGAGGAAGACACAGGTTCAAGACCCCGAGCTCACCAGCTTGAGTGCGGGCCTATCTGGCTTGAGCAAAAGCTTGCCAGCTTGGACCCAAGGTCGCTGGCTCCAGCAAGGGGTTGCTCGGTCTGCTGAAGGACCGCGGTCAAGGCACATGTGAGAAAGCAATCAATGAACAACTAAGGTGTTTCGACGACAATGAAAAACTAATGATTGATGCTTCTCACCTCTCTCCG
Source organism: Rhynchonycteris naso (assembly GCA_037038555.1). Taxonomy (NCBI): domain Eukaryota; kingdom Metazoa; phylum Chordata; class Mammalia; order Chiroptera; family Emballonuridae; genus Rhynchonycteris; species Rhynchonycteris naso. Next base: position 66,904,143 of record CM072998.1, read on the forward strand.
TTTCTGTCTGTCTATCCCTATCTATCCCTCTCTCTGACTCTCTCTCTCTCTCTCTCTCTGTCCCTATATAAAAAAAAAAAAAAGATTACTACAAAGGGAGATACATAAAACTATTTTTTTTCTTAATTTTACCTGAAGTGTTTGCAATGGCCTTAGCCAGTGGCTCAGTAGATAGCATCAGCCTGCCATATGGATGCCTCTGTCCCAAGTTTGGTTCCAGGTCAGGGCACACATGAGAAGCAACCATCTGCTTCTCTCTTCCTCCCTCTTCCTTTTCTCTCTCTTTTCCCCTCCTGTAGCCAGTGGCTTGACTGGTTTGAGGTTTGGTCTGGGTGTTGAGGACAGCTCAGTTAGTCAGAGCACATCAGTCTCAGGTGCTAAAAATAGCTCGGTTGATTAGAGCACCAGCCCCTGTTGGATCCCAGTCAGGGTGCATGTGGGAGTCTATCTCACTATCTCTCCTCTTCTCACCTAGTAAATAAAGTGTCTGCAAGATCCCAACCGATGAAAAAGACAACTTATTTAAAGAAATTTGAAGGTATTTTCTTGTCTGGGTATTGGAAGTCAGTATAGTGCAACAGATGGAAATTCAAACTTTATATTACTTACTTTCAGTATTGGTGGTAGCAACTGCTAGCTGAGTGACCTTGTACATTTTATGAAATGGCTCTGTGCCTCAGGTACCTCATGTATAAAAGAGGGAAAAGTATCAGTACCTGTCTCACAGGGTTGTTGTAATAATTTAATTAATTAATTTCTGTAACATATTAGCAACTGTCACACTTGTAACATTCTATTAATCTTATTTGCCATTATTATTAAGAGCTAACAGGGTAAAGTACAATCAGATTGTATTTTTTTGTTCTGGGTTGGGGCATTACTATGGAGTGGTGATCATTATACAAGGCTCTTAATCATATAACTGTTAAGTGATATTAACATTGACCTACAGAAATACTAGGTAGATTATGAACATAAACAAAAAAATAAATCATGAACATAAAAATAAGTTACTTGTTTGAGTTACTTTTAGTTTTCATAATACTTTGGTATGTCATTTGCTAATGTGACAATGTATATCAATCCCTCAAAACAGGTTATAAGTTAGGGCCTAATTATGTCCTATCAAGTATTCATGATGCTTTTTTTTAAATTTATTAATTTCAGTGAGAAAAGAAAAGGGAGAGTGAGAGGGATAGGAACATCAAGTCATTTCTGTATGTGCCTTGACTGGTGATTGAACCAGTAACCTCTGCACTTTAGAATGATGCTTCGACCAACCAAGCTATCTGGCCAGGGCTCATAAATTTTTTTAATAGAGGTACACATTTAAAATCACCAGGTCTCTTATCATTTCCATTATATCAATCAGTTTTCAAAATACCAACTAATAAATGAACAAATCATTCATTCCAATCCTCTAATCATGATATTAAGGTATAAATTGTAATTTTGTGTTTGCAGGCTTTTTTCTCTGACACATTTACATAAATATTTGATGAGTATGAAAGAAAATTTGTATTAGAACCATGACCTTAAACTTAGCAAATTATTTCCATATAATTGGCTGACTATATCTAACATAAAAGCAATCTCTCAATCTTAATAATGTTGGGGGGAAAACTTCTCTAATTACTTAAGATTTTGAAAACTAGTCATCTTATCTAAATCAACTTGGATAACTTATAAATTGAGAAATTAAAATATTCTATTGATAACTATTGGTCATTGGTGTTTCATTTTGGTGCTATATTAGGAAGAAATGAAATAGAAATATTGTTTGACAAAAACATTACAAAAAAAATAAAACTATAGACCAATACCTGTCATAAATAAAGACACAAAATTCCTCAAAAAATGATTAACAAATCTAATATAGCAATGTATGAAAAAAATTATACTTCATAATTTATTGAAATTTATTCCAGCCATGCAAGAATGATTTAACATTCAAAAATAATTAATGTTATCCATCAGAACAACAAGCTAAAGGAAAAAAAAATATGATCATATCAATGGGTGCAGAAAAAGCATTATATAAACCCAAAATCTATTTATAATAATGATAAAAGAAATTTCAACAAGCTGTAGAGGAAAACTTCCACCAATTGACAAAGAATTTTTTATGTGTGTGTGACAGAGAGAGAGAGAGAGAGAGAGAGGGACAAACAGGAAGGGAGAGAGATAAGAAGCATCAATTCTTCGTTGCTGTTTCTTAGTCTGCTTAGTTGTTCATCGATTGCTTTCTCATATGTGCCTTGATGGGGGGTAGGGGGGTTGCAGCAGATCGAGTGAACCTTTGCTCAAGTCAGTGACCTTTGGGCTCAAGCCAGCGACCATGGGGTCATGACTATGAGCTCACGCTCAAGCCAGTGACCTCAGGGTTTTCAACCTGGGTGCCCGCATCCCAGTCCAATTCTCTATCCACTGCGCCACTGACTGGTCAGGCGACCAAGAATATTATTTAAAATTCTACAGACAATACCATACTTAATGGGGAGAAACTAGATGCTTTCCTGCTAACATTGGAAACAATCAAAGATGTTTCCTCTTACCACTGTTTTCCAACATTGTACTAGAAGTGCTAGTAAATGCTATTAATAAAAGGATTTTTTTTTCTTGGAAAAATAAAATAAAAGAATAAAAGATATACATATTGGTAAGGAGGAAACAAAATTGTCTTTGTTCACAGATGATTACTTATGTAGAATATCTCAAAGAATTTAAAAAAAATACTTCCTGAAACTAGTAAGTGATTATAACCAGGTTGCAAAATACAAAGCTAATATACAAATTAAATCAATGGAACAGAATATAAAGAGGCCAATATAAAGAACAGAAATAGATGTACACATATATAATCAACTGACCTTTTAAAATGAAGCAAAGGTAAGCCAATATAGAAGAAATAATATTTTCAACAAATGATGTTGAATACCTGCACATCCACATGAATAAAAAATAAGGTAGACACTCACCTTATACCTTTCACAAATATTAATGCAAATGGGTCATGAACCTAAATGCAAAATACAAATAGATAAAATTTCCAGAAAACCACACAGGAAAAAATCTAGTTGATTCTCAGTTTAGTAATTAGTTACTTCTTAAAATTTAAAAATTCTTGCTTTGTTAAAGGTGTTAAGAGAACCAAAAGAAGCCTCAGGCTGGGAAATAATATTTGCAGAAAACATATCTGATAAAAGACTTATATCCAAAATACACAACGAATTTTTAAGAAAGAAACAATCGTATTAAAAAGTGGGTAAAAAAAAAACCTGAAGAAACACTTCACCAAAGAATAAAAGCAGATAACAAATAAGCATATGAAAAGATGCTCAAAATCATAATGTTATTGTGGAATTGCAAATTAAAACAATAGCTACTTCTATATATCTTTAGAATGGCTAGAATTTAAAACACTGACAATACCAAATGTGATAAAGGATGTGGAGCATAAAGAATCCTTATTCATGTCTAGTGGGAATGCAAAACGGTACACATTTTGAGAGACAGTTGGGCAATGTTTTACAAAGCTAAACATACACTTACCATATGACTTAGCAATTGTACTCCTAGGCATTTACCCAAGTGAGATGAAACTTGTGTCCACACAAAATCTGCACAAGAATGCTTATAGCAGCTTTATTTATATCTGCAAATATTGGAAGCAATCAATATATTGTCCAATAGGTGATAAACAAATTGTGGTACAGCTATACAATGGAATATTATTCTGCAAGATGGAGAAATGAGCTATCAAGCAAAATAAAAAAGAAATATAAGAAGGAGACTTAAATGTGTATTGCAAAGTAAAAGAAGTCAACCTGAGAAGGCTGCATACTACATGATTTCCACTATGACAGTCTGGTAAAGGCAAGACTGTAGAGACAGTGAAAAAATCATAGTTTCCAGAATATAGGGAGTAAGAAGGAAGGGAAAGGAATGGATGGGTGGAAAGCAGTGGATTTTTAAGGCAAGAAATTATTCTGTTTGATACTGTAATGATGAATGCATAATACTATATATTGACAAAACCTCATATAACTGTATAACACAAAAAGTGAACTCTAATGTAAACTCTGGACTTTATGGTAAGTGCATACTGTACCAATGTAAGATGTTAATAATAGTAGAAGCTGGGAAGAAAAAGGGAGTTTATAACAACTCTCTGTACTTTTTTGCTCAATTTGGCTGTAAATCTTAAACTGTTCTATTAAACAAAGTTTATTTATAAAAACATAATTTCTAAGAAATGTTTTATCAAATTTCAATTAAATAATTAAATAAAGTGGAAAGTTACTGGTTGGACTTATTTAGAAAAATTATAACATTGAATAATAAATATTCCACAGAGAGACTATCATATAAAATCTAATGTTAATTGAACAGCTTAACCCCTCTGCATGCACACCTAGACACACACACACCGACATACAGATACATGCACGAAAACACAGAGTCCACATGGTCAAATTAAAGCTCCATGAAGACAATTGGGAAAGCAGATTTCATGAAAGGAGGACAAAGATTCTTTTAGTAACATGTTATGGTAAAATGAAAACTGAAAAAAATTATTGTGTCTATCACACAATTGAGTCTGTAATCTTTATAAGTCATTTGCAGTTACTTTTAAATTTTAGCTATACTATCTGAGTAAAACAACTAATGAGAATAAATGGGGTCAGTTCTAAAGAGAAATGATTCTGGGAATGCGGGGTTGGAAGACCACTATTGATTGATGTGCTGTTGGTCAGAGGGCCTTATTCAGAAGTCATCAATGGTTAAATGTCAGACTGGGGGGTATATTGAGTAGTGGTACTCTAGGGGTCAGTTCTGCACCTGGTGCTGTTTAATGTTTCCATGAGTACCTCTAGACTGTGCTTCTAAAGCTGGTTCATAGTTTGGCAAAGATAATTTTTCATGATCTACATACTATGGTGGAGAAATAGAAAATGTTAAAACAGGGTGACATACAGAGAAAAAGTGCAAGAAAATTTATTTTAGAAAATAAATCCCCTGTGTATACCATGGAGGGGCCCTGCTATGAACTCTCTAACCAGACCTGCATTTGTTTCTCTAGCAAACTATCCCTAAGCAAGCCCGAGCAGGGCCTTTATTCTCTTGAGATGTTCTTTGCTGGGTTGAGCCCCAAATGAAGAGCCTGAGAAAGATCCTCAAATGACCCTGACATGAAAATTGGTAAATTTTACTGTTGACTGTGAGTAATGGAGGTTCCTGGTATCTCAAGAATAGCAGCTGAAAGTTAAGAAAATGTTCACGCTGCCCAGAATTACTTTGATGACAAAATATCTTGTGAATCATAATATTTTAATTGATTAGCTTCTAAATATATATTTCTTATTACTTAGAAATTGTCTACAGTCATAGTTTTATTTTTTATTGTACTAGATCTATTAGTGATATAATAACAAGTAGAATAGGAATTCTGAAAATGAAAAAATAATCATGATAAATTAGAATGAACAAAGAAAGCTTCACTCTGCAGCTGAAATTTGGAATAAAGGAAGTATTTGGATAAAGCAAGAGAGGAGAATTTCTCTAAAATATTAATAAAAAAATATGTTCTAATGTAGGATGGAATCTCAAGTTTGGCACTATTGCATTTGGTGGTTAAATAGTTTTGTCATAGGAGCTGTCCTGTGCATTGTAGGGTGGTCAGTAGCATCTCTAGCATCTCAACCCAAAGCATGCAGTAGTGCTTCTGGCTTGTTAGAACCAAAAATGTCTTATAAATTTCCAGTGGGGGATGAGGGAAGGAGAAGGGGGACAGGATGACACTCTTACCCACCACACACACACGCACACACACACACACACACACACACACACAAATACACACACTGAGAACCACTCCTGTAAAAGAGAAATATTAAAAATTCAAAAGCTCTTTTTTTAAATAAAAATGTTAAATTATAGCAAGATTAAGTAATTTGTCAAAGTTAGAAAACAAGTAAGGGCAGATTCAAGACTAGAAGCCAGGCCTTCTGGCTCCTAGTTCAAACTCTTTCGTAACCTACTTGTTGCACTGAGTTCTGGATACCTGGACAAAGTCCAGGCAAGCAGGCTTGGATAGTCTGTTTCAGACAATATCAAGCACAAGTCATCCTTGAGTGTCCAATGGGTAATTCCTATGGCCCTCTGAAGGTCTCAAGACAGAGATTCCCCACCACTCCAAAGTTAAGGTTAATATAGTGAGAAGGAATAAGAGAAGTTTGTGGAAGCAGTGAGCCCCCAAAGCTGTAATTTTAATTCACTGCTGTAATTTCTGGAAATCCACAGTAGATCAATGGATGCCTCATGGAAACCAGGCCCAACCACTCTGCAAATAAGGTAATAAAGGCCTCCGTTTGTTATGTATTTATCAACAAAACAATAAAGTTCCTATAAATTAATGTGACATGTTCCTCAAAAAATTGGGTGAACACTGAAAGCCCAAAGGTAAAAGTAAAAATTGATACATTGAATATTGTCAAAATTTACAATTTTAGAGCATCATGAGTCACCATCAAGAAAGTAAAAAAGATAAAAAAAGTTGTAAAACCCACAGAATGAGAGAATGTTTGAAATTATATAGTCTAATAAAAGATGTGTACCCAGATTAATATAAACATTATAACTCAATAATAAAAAGACCAAGAACAATTTAAAAAATGAACAAATGATTTAAATAGATACTTATCCATAGAAAGTATAGAAATGGCCAATAAACATATCAACATCATCAGTCATTTAGGAAATGCAAATTAAAACCATAATGAAACACCACCTCATGCACTAAAATCAAATTGAGACAATAGAAAGTGTTGACAAGGATGCAGCGAGAGTGGAACCCTCATACATTTCTGGTGGCAATGTAAACTGGGGCAGACACTTTGGAAAATATGTGGACTCTTTCTTAAAAAGCTAAATACAAATGTATCACACAACCCAGAAATTCAACTCAGGACTACCACAAAGAAATGAAAACATGTCCACACAAAAACTTATACATTAATGTTCATAACAGTATTATTCACACTAGCCTCAAACTGGAAATGACTCAAATGGCCATCAATCAGCAAATGAATAAGCAAAATGTTGTATTAGCTATACAGTGGGATAGTATTGGCAATAAAAATGAAAGAAGTATTGATACATGCTACATCATGATTGAAATTCAAAAAGAAGCCAGACACAGAAAACATACCGTATAATTCCATTTATATAAAGTGTTAAGCCCTAGCTAGGTAGCTCAGTTAATTAAAGCATGTCCGGATATACCAAGATTGTGGGTTCCATGCCCGGTCAGGGCACGTAACAGAATCAACTAATGAATGCATAAATAAGTGGAACAACAAACCAATGTTTCTTTCTCTCTCTCTTCTACTTCCTCTTTCTCTCTAAAATAAAAAAATAAAAAAAAATTTAATCAAATATAAACAGACAAAGTACACTAGTCATTGTATAGGGCTGACAACAGGTATAGGGAATGACTAAGTACAACTTTTGTTTTAAAAGTAATAGAAATATTCTAAAATTATTTTGTGGTGATGGTTGTACTCTAAATATACAAATATTCATTAAGTTGAATACTTAAAATGGGTGAATTTATGGTATATACATTTTATCTAAATAAAATTTTAAAAAACACCTTAAGGATAGATGAAACAAGACACATGGGAAGAAAAGAGTCACAGTATACTTCTGACACATTGTGTCCCCGCCCCCTGACAGTGGCTGAAATCTGCATTTTTAAAATTAAAAAGAATAATGAATAAAATAAGTATTACTACATTCCCAAGAGAACACTTCTCAGTGTACATCATTAATATGACACAACTGATATTAAGTGGGGACTATAATATTTAAATCAAATGACAGGTAGAGAACTAGAAGATATTGATAAGAGAACTTTATTACAGTGAATTTAATGATAGAACAATTTTACCCCATATCACTTTCTAACAGCAGTGTCCCCAAGGGAACCAAAAACAAAAAAAAAAGTACCAACAGTTCAAATAGTAAAACATTGTACCAAAAGACTAAGGAGGAAAAAGCATAATTTCATAATGGTCAAAGAAGGTCTCCAAACAGAAGTGATATGGCAGTTTTGTTGCAAATGCAGAGTCTAAAAGATAAAAAGATAAGGGGAACATAATATGCTACTGTGGGTAGAAAACAGCAGAAGAAATGAAGTTTCTTTGCTATGATCAAATGTCTCCTGCGAGTCTTGATTGTTGGTGAAGCATTCAAGGGCTTCCTTAATATGAAACTTATCTTTCCAGTTTGCAACATCTTCTAGAAGTAACGCCCCACCTCTGGGTGCTCCGGACCCTCCCTTCACTCTCTTTTCTCCACACATCAGGTACTTTCTCCACCTCACCCCACCACCCATGTCCTTCACTGTGCAATGTCTTTCCCCACTCTTCACCTGTTGAAATTCAACCCTATTTTCAAAACAAAGCTTAATAGTCCCCTTCTTCCATAAAGCTTTCCCATGATTCCCCCTTCTTACTGGATATGTCTCTCTTCTACATTCTCACAGCACTTTGTATATTTCTCCTGGTATTTATTCAATCTTCATGTTATAACTTTCTATGCAATCATCTTATCTTCCTCCAGTATTATGAAGTTCTCTGGTAAGCAACCACGCTTACAGTCTTTATATTCCTACCTAGTATGTGCCTGGAAAAGGCTAACCTCTCAATACATTCTGAAGGGAATTTATAAAGGAAGGCATAAAGGAGATTTTCCACCTGAACTAATCAAATCTACAAAATCTATATTGTATATCAGGTAGTTCCTAATAACAGTGTCCAAAAGAACTGAATCAAGTTAAAAGTGATAAGACATTGACCTGCTTTACATATTTATTATTATTAGAAAGAGGCAATATTGCCTTTAAAAAATGAAAGAAGGGCCTGACCAGGCAGTGGCACAGTGGATGGAGCATCAGACTGGGACGTAGAGGACCCAAGTTCCTGACCCTGAGGTCGCCAGCTTGAGCGCAGGTTCATCTGGTTTGAGCAAGGCTCACCGGCTTGAGCCCACGGTTACTGGCTCGAGCAAGGGGTCACTCAATCTGCTGTAGCCCCCCAGTCAAGGCACATATGAGAAAGCAATTAATGAACAACTAAAGTGCTGCAACAAAGACTTGATGCTTCTCATCTCTCTCCCTTCCTGTCTGTCTGTCCTTATCTGTCCCTATCTCTGAATCTATCTGTCTCTGTCACACACACACAAAAAAAAGTGAAAGAAAATATTTTAAAAGTGATAATAGCAAAACCCATGAATATTCCTTTAAAAGTGGTTATAGAAATTGATTTAAAATCTAACATTATTGAGGTGTTATCTTTGTAACAAAATAAAGTGAGTCTTGGGGCCTTGGAAATAGTGACATAAAACACGATAATTATTCTATGTAAAGTATTACTTTCATTAACAGCATTTAGTAGTATAGAGAAAAGTTTTATGATAATGAAAAGAAAATAAGATCTAAAAACCTATGAGTGGTTATAAGAAAAAAACTCTTCAGAAGTATACAGTTATTCATTCAATCAAGCAAACAACCAAAATATATTCAGCATATTATATGCCAGAAACTGGCAGTAAGTGTTGAGGAAACAAAAACCTGTTCATAAAGAAGATAGATATATTAAAATGTTAGCAAAATTAATTAGATAAGTTTTAGATTCTAATGGATACATAGAAACCCAAATGAGCCTTACAGTCAATTCTACCCTTGCATTTAGAGAATGGTCCAGGAAAGGCTCTTTAGAGGAGGAAACACTTGAGTCTGGAAATCTTGGAGGATAAGTACACTGCCATTGCTGAGGGTATGTAGAAGGAGAAAGAAAACTGGGAGAAAAAGTACAGAACTGGAAAAACATTTAGTATATCCTGGGAACTACAAACAGATCATATGTTTGAAATCCAGGCTGTAAGAAGACATGCAGAAAGAACGTACTTGGAGAGGCTTGCTAAGTTAATTAAGAAGTATGAACTTCGGGCAATATAGAATCTTTGAAAAGTTTAAAGACCATTTGAAAAGCTGGCCGTGCAGTGGCACATTTGAATTTCAGAGAAAGCGCTTTGGTGGTGGGGGTGGGGGGAGAAAATGAATTAGAGAAAAACAAGACTAGAAGACTGTAATTAGGAAACTCTTACAGTTCTCTAGTCTAGAGGTTGCGGAGACTCAGCATGCAGTAGTGAAAGTGACAGATTGTGGATATATTTAGGAAGGTGATTCAACAGGACACGGTGATTGATGGCAAGTGGAGAAGAAGAGACAATGAGGAGTCAAGGTTTGGGGTTAGGTAATGGGGGCATGCCATATTGTTTTATAGGAAAAATGGGAGAAGGAGTGGTTAATGGAAAGATAATGAATTTTATTTCAGACATCTTAGGTTTGAAGAAAATGGGAGGCATCTTTGTGGCAATTTCCAGTAGGCAGTTGGATTAATGTGTCTAGAGATGAAAGAGAGGTAGGGCTGAAATTAGATATTAAAGAGCCATCTCCTTAGATTTGTTAATTTGCTCTCTGGTACAGGGCAAGAATTTTGAGGCCAACGTGTAGCGTCTGAAGAAAACTGAGTCTTGGAAGAAACTTCAGGGAACACCAAGCTTCAAACAGTACACAATCACCAAGTGGAAGAGTCTGCTACTCCAAAGAAATGGTTTTGCAAGGTCGTGTGTAATGTGGTATTTCACCCACACTGGCCCCTACTAGAATTTATCCCCCCAGGCTAAGACCAGCAGAACTATTCCTGGACCTTCTTTAACAACATGTTAAGAAGTGTTGGCATGAGAAGTTCTTTTCCTGGGTATTTAGTTTTATAGGAACAGGTTATGAACAATTTTACTACTCCTTAAAATAAGAAAAATATTTTGGAAAATCCCTTGGCACAAGAAAGAAAATGTGCAAACTCTTCTATCCCCATTAGAAAAATTAAAAGCATTCCCATGCCTTTTTATCTCTATGCCAGAATTTAAAAAAACAAACAAAACTTTTTCTTTTTTTAGATTTTATTTATTGAATTTTGGAGAGAGGAGGAGGGAGAGAGAAAGAGAAACAGTGGGAGAGTAAGAAAGATGGGGGAGAAGCAGGAAACATCTATTCAGAGTAATTGCTTCCTGTATGTGTCTTGACTGGGCAAGCCCAGGGATTTGAACAGGAAACCTCAGTGCTCCAGGTTGATTCTTTAACCACTGCGCCACCACAGGTCATGCTCTCTATGCCAGAATTTTTAAAATACTACACTCTGTGTGTCCGTCAGAAGACGAGTGGATTAAAAAGCTATGGTACATATATACTATGGAATACTACTCAGCCATAAGAAACGATGACATCGGATCATTTATAACAAATTGGATGTACCTTGATAACATTATACGGAGTGAAATAAGTAAATCAGAAAAAAAGAAAAACTGAGAACAGCACGATTACATACATAGGTGGGACATGAAAGTGAGGGTATGAGACATGGACAAGAGAGTGGTGGTTATGGGATGGGGGGAGGGAGGGAAAAGTGGGATAAGGAGGAGGGGAGGGACGCAGGGAAAACCAGATTGAAGGTGACAGAGGACAATTTGACTTTTGGTGATGGGTATGCAACACAATTGAATGATAAGATAACCTGGAGATGTTTTCATTGTACATATGTACCCTGATTTATTGATGTCACCCCATTAGAATTAATAATAATAAAATATATATTAAAAAAATGAAAAAAAAATACTACACTCTGTTTCATATAACTAATTCATTAAAAAGCATTCATTAAGAGTCACCTTTTGCAATCATCCGATCTGTCTGTATGTGGCACTACAAAGTTAGGCGTACAGGAAGCCCTAAATGGTAATCTGTCCAATTTAGCTCTAGAATAACATGACTGATAATTTTGGCTTGAAAGTGGTTAAAATATCATAAAAAAACTCCTGACTCACCACTCCTATTCAATAGAGTACTGAACGCCTTAAATAATCAAGCAGGAAAAAGAAATAAATGCACCCATTTCAGAAAGAAAAAAGGAAAATTGTCTGTGTTCATAGAAAATATGATCTTATATTTAGAAAATAGACTCCACAAAAAGACTGCTAGAACTAACGTATGAATTTAGTAATGTTTCAGGATACAAAATCCACATACAAAATCAGTTGTATTTTTATACCTAACAAAAAACTACATGGAAAAAAAATAAAGAAAAAAATCCCATTTATAATAATATAAAAATACAATAAAATACTTAGGAATAAATTTAACTAAGGAGATGAAAGATCTGTACACTGGAAAATATAAGATATTGATGAAAGAAATTGAAGAAAATGCAAATAAATTGAAAGATATTCATGTTAATAAATTGGAAGAATTAATAATGTTAAAATGTCCATACTAGCCATAGTTATTTATTTTATTAAATATCAAAATCTCAATGGCATTTTTCACAAATAGGTAAAAAGAATTCTAAAATTCATATGAAACTACAAACAACCACGAATAATCAAAGCAATTCTCAGTCAGGGCACATATAGGAACAGCTCAATGGTTCTTCCTCCTCTCTCTCTCTCTCTAAAAAAAAAGCAATTATGAAAAAGAACAAAGCTAGAAGCATCACACTTTCTGATTTCAGATTATAAAAAAAAGCTATAGAAAGAAAAACAGTATGGTACGAGCATAAAAACTGACGTAGACCAATGGAACAGAATAAGAAGCCCAGGCATGTATAGTCAACAAATTTTTGGCTGTGGAGACAAGACTATTCTATGGGAAAAGACAGTTTCTTCAAAGAGTGGCTTTGGGAAAACAATATTCATATGCAAAATAATGAAATTAGACCTTTCTATCTGACACCACTCACAAAAATAAACACAAAATGGATTAAAGACTTAAATGTATGACCTGAAACCATAAAACTTCTAGGAGAAAAAATAGACAATAAAGCTCCTTGACATTGGTCTGGGAAATATTTTCATTATGATACAAAAACAGCAAACAATAAAATGTAAAAGTTAAGAAAGTGGGACTACATTTAACTAAAACATTTCTGCATCACAAAAGGAAACAATCAGCAAAACGAAAAGGCAACCTACAAAATGGGAAAAATATATTTGTAAACTGTATATCTGATAAGGGGTTAGTATCCAAAATACTTAAGAAACTTTGACAATTCAATAACAATAATAATAATAATGATCTAATTTAAAAATGAACAGACACCTAACTGTACATTTCTCCAAAGAAGACACACAAATGGCCAACAGGTACATGAAAAGTTGCTGAACATCACTTCCCATGAGGGAAATGGAAATGAAAATCACAAGGAGTTACCACTTCATGCGTATTAGAATGACAATCACGGCCCTGGCCAGTTGGCTCAGCAGATAGAGCATTGGCCCAGCATGCAGATCTCCCAGGTTCAATCCCCGGCCAGAGCACACAGGAGAAGCAACCATCTACTCCTCTCTCCCTCCATCTCTCCCTTCTCTCCCTCTTTAGCTCCTGCAGCCAATGGCTTGGTTGGTCGAAGCACATCAGCCACTAAAAATAGCTCTGTTGATTCCAGCATTAGCCCCAGAGGAGGGTTGCTAGGTGGATGCCGGTGGGGGTATATGTAGAATTATGTCTATCTCCCTTAAAAAAAAAAAAAAAAGACCATCAAAAAGATAAGAGACAGCAAATTTTGCAAGGATGTGGAGAAAAGAGAACCCTTGTGCACTGTTGATGGGAATGTAAATTGGTATAGATGGAAACGTAAATTGGTATAGCCACTATGGAAAACAATATGTAGGTTCCCCAAAATATTAAAAATGGAACTACCATAGGATCCAGGAATCTTACTTCAGGGTATGTATCTGGGAAAATAAATGGAGTCACTGTCCTGAAGAAGTGTCTGCACCCCGTGTTCATTGCAGCATTATTCATGATTACTAAGACATGGACACAACTTAAGTGTCCATAGAAAAATTAATGAACATTGAGGGCAGTATGATAAGTGAAGTAAGTAAGACATAGAACTATAAATAAGAACTATGTTCTCACTTATATGTAGAATATTTTTTAAAAAACCAAATGTATAGAAACAGAGACTAGAGTGGTGATTGCTAGGAGTGAGAGCTGGGCTGGGGGAACTGGGGAGATGTTGGTGAAAGACTACAAACATCTCTTTGAGGTGAGAATTAAATAAGATAAATTTAGCACAGTATCTAGCACTTAGTAAACCATTATTCAACATTAGTTGTTATTTATTAATAATAGCTGAATAGTTGGTTCTATAATAACATTATATAATATTGTAATTTCATAATATAATTTGCTAAATAAGACAAGTTTTGGGGATCTCATACATATAACAGGTGACTATAGTTAACAATATTTTATTATACGCTTGAAAATTGTTGGGAGTAAATCTTAAATGGTCTCAGCACACACACACACAAAAGTGATGGATGTGTTAAGAACCCTTACCATGTTAATTATTTCACAACTTCTACGCTTCTATGTGTATCACATTATTGCATTTTACACCTTAAGCTTACACAATGATATATGTCGATTAAATCTCAATAGAACTGAGTTAGAAAAAGAAAATTCTTTAAATCATTCCTTCTGAAACACCACAGCCATAAAGAATGCCACAATCATATCATCAAATCAGTAGGGGAAGTAGAAGTGTAAAGTTTACCTGTACAATTAACTATGACAGGTCAAGACCTGGTATGAAAGCAAAGAGCATACAAGAATGGTGCACATATGGGGTTTGCTATACTATATTCTCTACTTTTGTTTGCTTGGAATTTTCTTTTAGAAAAAAGTTAAAAGACAGAATCCCAAATTAAGAACACAGGAGATGAAAATTGATTTACCAACTAATCTGACCAACTAAAGAGAGACAGAATAGAGATAAGAATGTCAGCTCTGGAGACGAATTCCTGGATGTGAACAACGATTGACCATTATATGATGTTGGAGCATTTTCTTAACATCTTTGAACTTCTGTTTTCTTATCTGCAAAATGGCATAATAATCTCCATCTTTATGAGGTGAGAATTAAATGAGATAAATTTAGCACTGTACCTGGCACATAAACTATTATTAAACATTAGTTATTATTCATTAGTAATAGCTAATTAATAGCTTATTTTATAACTCAGTACCATAACAATATAATTATCTAACTAAAGCTATTATTAGTAATGATAGTGAATCAACATTCTAGTTCAACAGACTAGAATAAGGTGAACCCAGAAAGGATGATTATAATCAGAGAAAAGAGTGGTCAGGAAAAAAAAATGTGTGTTTCAGGTTCCATTTGTCCATTTATCTAGCCGTTATCTATTTCATTCTAGTTACTATTTGGACACACTGTTTGTTATCTTCTTCCCCCATCTGACCTTAGACCTCAGATTAAATCCATTGGGCCTTCACCTACTTCCTGATAGGATCTAGCTAAATTTAGCTAACATATTAATGGAAACCCCTGGGTGCCTTTAGTGTGCTTCAGTTTTGTTAAAGGGCAGCTGGATGCATATTGATCAACTGGGACACCCTAGGGCTCTAAAGCCAGTGGCTGGATGCTGATAGGGTTGGGTAAGACCATGTCAAATACTAACATCCCTTAGAAGCCAGAGAACATGTTTCTGTAGTTCAGTTTCATTCCCAGAGCTTAGCATAGTGTCTAGCACTCAGGATGCTAAACAAGTCAGATGTGTTGTATAAATACAATGGAATATTATTCAACAACAAAAAAGAATGAAATCCTGCCATTTGTGACAACAAGTTGGGACCTAGAGGGTATTATAGTAAGTGAAATAATTTAGACAGAAAAAGACAAATACCATATGATTTTATTTATACGTGGAATTTTAAAATAAAAAGTCAAAAGCAATGAATGAAGAAAACAGACTCATAGAAATAAAGAACAAGCAAATGGTTGCCAAAACAGAGATGGGTGGAAGGATGAATAAAAAAGGTGAAGGGGAATATTGTTAATAATATTGTGATAACTTTTTCTACTGACAAATGGTTACTAGACTTACTGTGGTGATCACATCTTAAAATATATAAATGTTGAATCACTATGTTGTATACTTAAAACTAATAAAATACTGTATGTTGGCATATATATATTTAGGTGAGAAGATGGGAGTTAGTGAGGCAGACTCCCACATAAGCCCCTACAGAGATCCACCTGGCAACCCCATTTAGGGCCAATGCTTGAGAACTGAGCTATTTTTAGCACCTGAGACTGTTGCACTCCAATGGAGCTATCCACAGCTCTCAAGGTCATACTCAAAGCAACTGAGTCATTGGCTTCTGGAGGGGAAGGAGACAAAGGGGGATAGAGAGGGGAAGAGAAGCAGATGGTTGCTTCTTCTGTGTGCCCTAACTGGGAATCAAACCCACGACATCCATATGGCACGCCGACACTCTATCCACTGAGCCACTGGCTGAGATATCATGTATGTTTTTTAAAAGTTAGCCAAATGAATGAACGAAGGATTAAATGAAAAAAAAGTTGCACTAAGACCTTATGGTAAGCGAGTAGGATTCTACCTATGTTTTCATCCTGAATGGACTTAAAATTTCAACAAGTGTCATTTTATCGCAGAACAGTTTAACTAAAGACCAGGGATCTGTGAAGCCAACTGTACAGTGTCTTTCCTGGTTTGGATGTGCACCCACCAATGGCACTGTTCAAACCCCAGGAAGGCCTGGCTGATATTGGTGGGAAGAATGCGTAGAGGCAGTACAGACCCTCCCCTCTACACTCTCCTTTCCAATACCCTGCAAGAGCCATGCTGGTGGGGCTCACCTCTGCAGGGCTGCTCAAACTTCCAGCTTCTGTTCACGATTTTCATGTGTCAGCTTCTTCGTCCCTGCATCGGGACAGTCTTTCTGTTCCATTTCAAACATCTATTCTCCATAACAAACCATTTTTAAAGCATCAAATGCTCTTTATTTTGTCTAAAGCACGGATGACATAATATACAGTTTTTATTTTTAATCCATGACTTTCTTTTACAGTCCTAACTTAATTCTCATAATTTTGTATTTTAGGGGTTCATTTCTATTTACTAGGGTGGTTCTCCTCCTCCTCCTCCTCCTTCTCCTCTTCCTTCTTCTCCTCTTCCTCCTCCTCTTTCCTTGTTCTTCATTATCATTTATTGTTTGGTTCTTAAATTGTTCCTTTGGTCTGCAATGTTTTTGGTGCAAATATGTACCAGTACTGTAAATTATATGTTATTTTAGTTCATACTTCAACTGTGCTTGATAAATATTATTATCCCATTTTAGAGATGAGAAAAAGTCACCAGAAAAATTAAGTAATTTGCCCGTGGACATATAACTAGCAAAGTCGGGAATCAAATCTGCTCTCTTCTAAAAACACAGGCAAGTTCCTTTTTATCTGGCACCATTGAAAACTTAGGAATAGACTTGGAAGGGAAAAAAAATCAATCCTCCATATGCGATAATTCATATATACAAACACATTTAGAAAAAGAAACCAAAAGTGTTTTTTCTCAAAACAGGAACTGAGGCATCATGGGAGACAAAGAGAGGAATATTCAAAAGCTCTGCTCTATTTCTCAGAAGTTGAGCCAGGGTTGCTTACAACAGGAGCCCTGGCCACAGATTGAATCTTCAGTTCGCTCAGCAGTGACAGCTTCTACTACTCGAACACGGTGGCTCTGTGGGTTTAGGCGTCTTTTTGCCTAAGAGCTTTATGTCTCTCCTCGTTTGTCATGGTTCATTTCCTCGGGCAGGCGGCAGAGAGGGAACTGGCCGTCAGAGAAATGGGACGACTGCAGCGCCAACCCTGCAGGCTGGATGCGGCCAGGGGAGCAGCCAGGGCCAGGGCTCCGCGGGCTGCCAGGAGGACCGGGGGCCCGTCTCCCCCAGCTCCCAGAAGCCAGGGCCCTACTGCCGGTCGGTCGTGTGTCTGTCTGCGTCTTAAATTATGGTTTCAGAAAACTATCACCAGTTGTGTGGCAATGTATAGAAAACCGAACATTTGCACTACCCTACCCTTTCCCCCAATCTTTTATGATATATGTGTGTATGTATGTATATATTTTTTAATAAAGAAAGATGTGTAATCTATAATCTGTGAACCATGATACGCAACACATATTTATTGTGCTGTATCTTCAGCTCAATTATTCACAGCACAAATGATCTTCATTTTATGACCATTTAGAGCTATAACTAGGTTGAAAGTTTCTCAACTACAACCATCACTGACTAAAAACCCAAGTGTTGGTCAATCTTTCTAGCTGCTTGCTAGGAAATTGTATTGCTGGGGCCCTTTTTTCACAAAGGACACAAATTTGGCTCCTCAGAACAGGCAGATAAAAAACAGATGGATTTTTATCTATTCATTCAAAGTGGTGGGGAGGGGCCAAGTGATTTGTGTGTTTTGTGCATCTCTACTGGAGGACAATAAACTGATTGAGAGGGGTTTTTTAGGAAAAGAAAAGCAATCTCTGAAATAAATCAGCAACCATCCCTTTGGATGCCAGCTGACCTGGATGGACGTTTAGTGCTAGATTTAAAAGGCTTTGTTTACAGACAATTAAAAACCACATAAATTTAAATTGTCAAAAAAGAAATGGTTTCCAAGGCCTCTAACAGCCCCAAATCCCCTCCCCAGTCCTGTGCAGGAAAGACCCAGAGGCAAATACAAAGCCACTAACCCAAATGCCTGTGGAGTTTGCCAGGAAGCCAGATCCTGCTGCTTTTGCTGCTTGCTGATTCTATTGAAAAGCCAAGTCTTATATAGCTTCAAATATAGGTTCTCTTGAGTGCTAATCAGACAACGAGAAGTCACCAGGTGACCAGGGAGGAGGTGCACCCACGAAAGCACTCCACAAAGTACGGGATGAAATTACTACAACTTAGGCCTTTTAGGCAATCAGTGTGTTTGAATCTCCATTTTTTCTCACCAAGGGCAGTAGATTTAAAAAGTAATACCAACACAAATGATTGTCTGGTTTAACGCCTGAAGTATTCCAAATTTTTCTTATTTGGTGTATTTCACTTCTTCCCATCAGCCATCCGGCAAATGGACATGAGCTTCAGAAAACAGCGGCTCCGTAGGAAAATAAAAAACACCCTTGCATGTTTGCATCAATATTTGGTACTGATGTTGATGAATAAGTAATGATGTGTAGGTGTTGATAACATTTATCCACATCTCTGATTGGTTCTGACACAGGTGCTCCGTGGAGGACGAGGATTACAAACCGAAAACGGTCAGGCGAAAGCCATGGTTTTGGGCTGTCCCTCACAGATGCGGGGTTTTGCACCTGTGTTTGAAGTTGCTCTTTCATTTCGTTTCTCTGCAGAAAAGCCAGACATGATGTTCAAACTGGGAGCACCTGTGTTTGGGGCCAACTTGGACTGTATTGTAGCCTGAATGTGGTCTCTTAGATTCATTACTTAAACTTAAAAAGAAAACTTTTTTTTCCTTGGAGTTTTGAAATCTGAGATTAAAATGATGAGCACACATATTAATCTCACTCCAGTTCCAAGCATATACAGATTGTTGTACAGCTTGCTTACGTTGTTCAAGGACTTGGGTAATAAAAAAGCAAATGCTATTAAAAATCAGAGGAAGACTGAAATTCTGCTAATTGATCAAATATTTGTTCGAATCACAAGGCAATTTTGTTGCATTAGTGATGTGACATTTAGGCACTGGGGTCATCTACTAATTTAATACAAACTTACTCTATTCTAAGTTAAAGGCAGAAATTGAACAGCATCTCCAGCTAAATTAAAATTTGGAAGACTTTTGTCTCTAATAAACTGACAACAATATTGATAGATTCTTCACTCTCTGCTTAATTGGGTTAAGAACATTAAAAATTCTCCAGTTTAAAATAATAAGTCTTTTGCAACCGTAACTAATCTTTCATTCCCTAAGGCTCAGCCAGTGACAACTGGAGGCAAATCAAGAGGAATTTATCACTCCGAATCATGGCCACAAGTCTCATTAAAAAAATTGCAGAGAGAACAATTATATGGCACGTTCACATTCTTTGCGCTTAGCATTGGTAAATCTAAAGACTAAGAATGTGCATTATGTACATCTATAGGTTGTTTTAAACTTTAAGCCAAATCTGTAATATGTAAATTATATTTTTAACAGTTTTAATTTTTTAAAGAACAAATGCAAGGGGAAACTAACTGTTTAGCTATTTACAAAAATAAAAATAAAAAATATCTGACCAAAATTCTGTTGCTAAGTTATGCTGATAACAGCACATTGAAGAAATAGATTTATTATTTAGAGTTTAGATTCAAGAGGAGAAAATGTCAATCAAGTAATAATGTGTTCAATAAATATTGTAGAATGAGTATGATAAAGGAGTTATCACAGATAAAATTTTACATTAGTAATGATTTTCAACAAATAATTACAGACTGCTAAAAAATTTCTGGATTAACATTTGTTTTATTTTTTATCAATTAGCTCAGCCTTTGATTTGAATTCTCCACCCTCTGGCATGAAAGAGATACCTTTTCTTTAAACAAAGGATTATTCTTCCTCAAAAGAGGTTTTGTCTAGTTCTTTTATTGTTTTATGTCACACAGGGGGAAAATGCTTTTGAGGCATCACTACTGAATTTAACAGGGACGAGAGTTTACTGCTATGTAATCATTAGTCAATGCAGTAGCTGAAACCTTAAACAAAAGAAAACAAACTACAAACAGGCAAGCATCCCCTAAAGGCACATCAGAACACCAGAGAGGGTCTGCATGGATTTCAAACAAGGTTGCCCAAGCATGTGCTAAATATTGCTGCTCTTGACTTTAAACTGCACACCAAGGAATACAGTTTCACCTTCTATTCTGAAACAATACTGAGAGGCAGGGGGAAAACAATATAAAGGTTTTAGCAAATGTGCTTTACTCTGACTCTGTGGCAACTTTGTGAAAATTATATTTCAAACCTAATAAAAATCTCTCAGTATAAAGGGTCCTATCATAAAGCTATTAGAAAGGGATGCTTAAGTTGCCAGCGTCTTTGTGTCTTGAGCCAGGCTTTGTTACTTTGCACCAACTACCACCATCTACAGTAACAGGACTATAATATAGCTAGCTGTATCCTGCTAGAAATCTTGGGAAAACATTGCAGCAAGGCTTCTTGCTTTCAAACAGATTGATAATTTTCATATAATTTTCTCAACAACGAGGGTCCATATTAACCTTTGAGTAGTACAAACATTCATGTACACCTTCATGCCTCCTGACCATCCAGAATATGATCAATTTATATTAAAAACATCTAAGGCAACATAAAAAAAGTCAAATGTATGTTTTTCTTGTTTTTGTAAATTGGTTATTAAACAAACATGATTTTAAGTTAATAAAACTGTAACTAAAACTAATTTCATTTTTTGAAGAAAAAAAAAACCTCACTCCCGGGGGTCAGCGAGCATAAAAAATACTCACTACTCAAAGGGTTAAAACTTGTCGATTATCAGTTCCTAAAGCAGACTAATGAGGAAAAGCTGCTTTGTGAAAACAAACAACAATAACAAAATGCATACCTAAACTTGTGAGCAAGAAAAGACTATAAAGGAAGTAGAGATACCATTTTTAAAAGCAGGCAAAAGGCATATGGAATACATTTCACAGATAGAAACCCATGTGTTGGAGAACAAAATAGAGTGTAGTACAATAAAAACACCTTTCATAGCAAGTTTCTTCATCTAAAATATTTCTTTAATTTATTGATTCTTTTCTCTGGGTTGTGTGTGCATGTTTTCTTTTTAATTGCTACAGTCATTTTTGTAGTTTTGTTACTATTCATTCTTGCTAGTTAAAACAGAGGTAAAGTTAATTTCACAATATCAAAAGCCAAGGTACACTGGTTTCTAATCTGCTTTGCCAGGTTCTGTGGGAGCAAGAAATATTAGTCCACAGCAATATATGTTTTTGCTACACATTTCCAAGTCTTAAACAAATTTCCTCACTCTGTCCCACCTCCAAATAATTCTTACTTTTCAAAAATAGTTTTCAAGTAGCCACAGATATATTGTGTATCTTGCAGCTAATATAACATATAAAGTTCTAAATTACTGATTTTCTTGATTTTTGGAGTTCTGTGACAAAAATGCATGGGGCCAAAGAATAAGAATTTAATATGATTTAATTACACTCTCATAATACTCAATCTAAAATTCTTTACAAGATAAAATATCAGTGATCATAGCACTGATTTGGTAAATCAGTGTAAAAACTCAGATTTGGTTTCCAATATAACGTGGGTTTGAAATTTTCTTCCTATTTTAATTTATATAAAAATACATTGTACAACTTGGAACACCCCGAAAGGCTTATTTCCTTTTAGTCATGTTATGTTTACTTACATTGGTTGGAAAAAAATGGCATGAAGTTGTCCAACTGGGAGCTGGAGAGGTAGTTTCAAGTGTCTTAATAAAATTTATACTTTTGTTCCCCCAAATTAATTAATTATTTCATAAGTTTATAAAAGCACTGTCTGTTTCAGGTCTTACCAACACTTGTGTGGCCTCCATTATACAAATATTCCTTGAAAGAAGGGGCTCAGAATCTATTTTTAATTGAATGTATTGGGGTGACATTGGTTAATAAAATTATATAGGTGTCAGGTGTACAATTCTATATTACAGTACATCTTTTATACATTGTACTATGTGTTCGCTACCCTAAGTCAAGTCTCCTTCTACCATCATTTATCTCCACTTTACTCTCTTCTACTTTTCTCCACCCCCTTTTCCTCTAGTAATCACCATACTATTGTCTGTGTCTATGAAGTCTTTTTTATTTGCTTAATTCCTTCACCTTTTTCACCCACCTCTCCAAATCCCCTCCCCTCTGACAACTGTCAGCCTGTTTTCTTTATCTATGAATCTGTCTCTATTTTGTTAGTTTATTTTATTCAATACATTCTTCTCTGGCCCCCAAATCAAACCCCCTCCTGACAAGCTCAATTTAAAAAAAAAAGTTTATTAAATGTCTGAGTATATAATCAATGTATTAACAAATGCTCTGCCCAAGAAAAGATGGAAATAAAACAAAAACAGATGAAATACTTGAAACTTGAAAAGACTTAGTTTGTTTGTGGGAGAATAGTTTAAAAGTCTATATCCCATCTTTTTCTGAAAAAAAATCAATAAATAATAAACATAGATCAACACATTTTATAAAAAATTCTGATATAAATTTATCTTGTAAAATTTATTTTGAACTGAATCCTATAGCATATAACAAGTATAGATATCAGCTAAGAATAATAATGATAGTAACAAATTTTGTACAGAATAAAAATAATTATCAGAAACATTGCTTATAAAATCTGATTTTGTTTTCCTTAGCGATATGGGTATTGAAATTGTGTCTATATATGCACAAAAGGTTAGCTGAAAACTGATCAAATGCCAGCTAACTACCTATACCAGAAAAATATTTCGGCAACCTGCTTGTTTCAAATTACCCTTTAACGCACAGTGAAGATTTTATGATTTAGATTACCAAATTCTATGTATACCTAGGTACATCATGGTAATAAAAACATATATATGTTTTACGTTCCAATAAAAGAGTTTTCATCTATTTGATTCTATCCAGGCAAAAGTTACTCTTCATCACAAAAGTAAAAAAAAAAAAAAACTTCTACAGATAAAATTAGAAATCAACATTTTGGTCAGAAGTACTTCTCTTGTGTATGCCAAATGTCTTAGTTTTCAAAGTGTCCTTAAGAGATCATAAAAGTATTATTACAATGCTTGCAAATCTGGCTCTTTTTTCCATAAGTTAATGATGTGGGATGAGAGATATTTCATCTTTTATACAGTTATTTGACAGTGATGAATTTAATTCATTCCATCACATTGAATGATACATTTATATTCAGTATGTAGTTTAAAATTTCATAAATGATTAAAGTCCCTGTCGTTTTAATTATAATATGCAGAGAGCAGCCAGAACTTATTTGCAAAGAATAATGTACAAGTCAATAAATTTGGTGAGTACTCCTGACAACATATAAATAATGACTTTAGAAGTATAACTACCTGAAGTTGAAAACTAAATGACAAAGGTCCATGTTTTTTGGGCTTTTATAAACTAGCTGATCTAGCTTTCTACAGAAGCTCTTTGGGGTTATAATTTGCTGTATTAAATTGAAAACACAATAATACAATGATATTACATTAGTAGTAAACCAATTTCAAGAGCCCAGCTAGAAATAAATTAATCTTGGTCATGTTCCTGTCCCTGAACCTTGGTCACCAAAAAGAGCTTTGGGCACCCAGAACTTCCCTAGCATCCTCTAAACAAAGAATTGTCACCAATAGAATGAGATATCCCCACCCAGCCAGATGGCCTAACACTCAGGACCACATTGCTCCTATTGCCACTACCCACCCCAGATTGTACACTGCTACTTACAGCTAAAGTTGTTTCTATGAATAAAAGAACCAACTTCAATCCATGTATTCATTCACTTAGCAAATATTTACTGGGCATCAGCTATGTTCCAGGCACTATTCTACCCTCTGAAGTTACAGTAATGAACAAGGTAAGGCCTGGCCAGAACAAGATTAGCTTGTTTGAGATAAAGAATCAAAGAAATAAAATGATCACAATTTAAGGGTGCTATGGGGTTGAATAAGGTGAACCCAGTTCCTCTTGGACCTTACATCTCATTTATTTTATTGCATTCCACTCTACCTCAGAATTCTACTTCAAAACAAGAAATTAAAGTCTCACTGACAAAGCAGAGAACACTTGCTTGAATTTTTCTTAAAATTCAGGAATAACTGAGATAATCTAATTATTTTATGCCACTTACTGATTCAAATGGACAGAATGCTACCATTCTTCTGAGGGTATTTCTGAAACTATCTTTCACAGAAGGTCCATTGGGAAAGCAGCCATTTATATTACTCCCATAATCTTAGCACAGTGAAGGCTGGTTTAAAAGATCTAGTAGCTTAATCTTCTTGCTAAGATCATGAGCCTATTGACACAGGAATGGACCAAGAGAGGTTTAAACTTGTATCTGACACAAAGCATGTCATGACAAGCAGTCCTCATTCAAGGTCTGTGCTAAGAACAAAAGATAAGAAAGAAGTTGAAATGGTAATATCATATGACATTTTTCTAGTTTCAAATGTTTGGGAAAAAATTCTATGACTCCATATCAGGCAACAATTTTCAAGATCATAAATGCTCAATTTATGGGAAGTTTTGTCTGTATTGTAACTATAGATTTGCATCTATATAGTTTTATTGCAATTGGTCCCTTGGATAGTTTTGTTTCTTGGAAGAAAAGGAAAAAGAAACAAAGAAAGGAAAAAGGAGGAAAACAAAATAAGAAGGAAAGAAAGGCAAAATGAAGGAAGGAAAGAAAAGGAAGGAAGGAAGAAAGGAAGGAAGGAAGGAAGGAAAGGAGGGAGGAAGGAAGGAAGGAAGAAAAGGAGTGAGGAAGGGACGGAGGGAGGGAGGGAGAGAGGGAGGGAGGGAGGAAGGAAGGAAGGAAGGAAAGGAAGGAAAGGAGGGAGGAAGGAAGGAAGGAAGGAAGGAAGGAAGGAAGGAAGGAAGGAAGAAAGAAAGGAAGGGAGGAAACCACTTACGAATAAGGACTCTGGGCCTCTAGTATGAATTTTACACACTCAGAGGTACTGTTAACATCTCAGAGGGCACAGGAACATAAAAAGAGATAACAGTCTTCCTTGTGAAGCTCAAAGTGAAAGAGCCCATGCCCGTTTTGATCCAGCTCACTTTTCTTCATCTCTTCTCCTATTCTACAATTGCTCACTTAAACCCTCCCACTCCCAATATCACTACTGAACTACAGAAGAAATCTTTGTGCCTGTCTCAGAACTCTTAGCCTACTTCCAATCCATGAGTTAATTACCATCCCGATGCCGGTATCTGATAGAAAAAACGACAGACCTTTAATGAGAGTGCGGCTGCGGGTGACAGCTAACGAACTGTCACCTAGAATCTCTTAGGGTTAATAAGCCACCTGTCTTGAAAGTAGCAGTCATATTGGTCTTTGAAGCCAATTCCAATACTTAAACTCTTGATAAAGTTCTTACTGTGCCAAAGGAACTTACTAACAAAGCCACTGAGTCAATTTAACCTAGGGAAACTGGACCCAGTAGACCAGGCTATCAGAGTTTTGTGTTGAGATAATTACTGCACTAAAGAGAGCATATGGGCTGTCAGAGCTGGCACATGGCCTGCACCAGCTGTTACCTGGGCGCTTTGGAAAACCTACTGAACAGCATTTTGGACACAGCACAGCTCTGTGTAAGTTTTTCAAGGCTTCTACTGGGGGCTCTTCATAATAAATTTATTTCCTGTATAAGAAAGGTTTGCACTCAGTAACGTAACTGGAACAAGCATGTTAAATTTCTCTGGCAGAGACAGTATCACTGAATAAAAGGGAAAAACAATCTGGGACATAAGCAGGCACAAAGCCTACAAAGCCAGAAACAATCAAAACATTCACTAGAATAGGTCCCCCTGTCCTAAAAAATTAAAAAGGTAACTTTAACACATTTAGAATTTCCCTGAAAACCATTGATACATAAGAATGCATTTAAAATACTATCACAGTGTCTAGCACACAATAAATGGGAGCTGTTATGTGTTATTACTATATTATTAATCCTACCTTGTAGACATAGTTGGGATTCCTGACCCACCACAAAGTTGACCATTCTTCTAGCATGCCTGCTTGGACTATTTTATCTCAGGAAAATGTTTTCCCAAGAAAAGATATCAAAGTGTGAGCCACTGAATGCTTCTGAAAGAAAACAACTTCTATTTGCATACAGCAAATCTTCTTCTAAACTACCCCAAAACTTAACAACTGTAGTATCCATGACTGACCCTATGGGAATTCAGCTGTCTCTGAAGGCACCATACCACCAGCCACAAACCACAGGCAATGAAAATCTGAATAGAAACTGAAGCAAAACAATGGTGTAAAAAAAGGTTTTTCACTTAGAGGTCTTATATAAAAAGGCAAATTTCAATAAATATAGCCAAAACATGGCATTAACCATTGAACTTTATTTCCAGTACTAATTTTTATCACACTTGTAACTTAAACGTTTTTATTCAAAATGATTTTTTGTTTTTCTTCCAGAATGTAAAGAAGACTAACTTTGACAACAACAGACATTGGAAAGTCATTAAAACAGTAATTCGATGTTCGTATACAAGCAGATAGTGAGGCTGGATTTTTATTTTCAAATTCAAACTTTGTAATGCCTTTGAAAACAGAAAGAGAATGAACATTATAGTCACAGCTTTTCTCCCCCTCTTTGTGAAGGAAAGTCAGCTTCACTTCAAGGAAATAATTTAAAGTCAAGTTTACTTACAAAATAGATGTTGCTCAATGTTTTCTTTGAATCAGACACGACACTTAGTCTCACTTAAGTGAACTTATGCTGAGAAAATACACAGCAATTAAAGACAAGCTATGAAGGCATCAAGTCCAGCCCCTTTTGTCACATTCTAGAGGGACAGCTGATTTGGATTCCTAAAGCAAGGCATGTTCTGGGGGAATGGGTACACATCCAACTTGGAAAAATTCAGTGATGAGATTTAAATTTTTAAAATGTATGCCTCAGAAACATTCCTGACATTTAGAAAATCTACCACATTACATCACAGTGAGTGCATCACCACATTATATTTTGCAAGCTTTAGCAAATAAAAAAATCCCCCAGAAGTATCTTAATTCTTATCTATGGAAAACATTAAACTGCTAAGCGCTAACAACTGGAATTAGTCCTTAAATCTCTAATGAGAATAATAAAACATGAGTGCAGGTTGTGCTGTAACTTGATAAGGCCTGAATTTACTTGCTGTTAGGAAAAGTCACTGATCCAGCAGTATAGCTTTTTACTCCCCGAGGTACCGGAAACAGTATCTGTCCTCTAGGATCCTCCTCTGCGGTAAGCACTTCTTATCTGAGCTATCAGAGGATGCAGATAGCAGGGGAATATCTAGTAACAGCAGTTTTATGAGATGATCCATTACTGATTTAAATCAATCTCAGGCAGGTAGTTCTCCTTAACCCATTCAGGGCAGACCTGACCCCCCACCACAGAGGACGCTTGGACTCTCCCCCCTACTACCTGTCTTCAAACTCCCAGGGAAGACATTCACTGCAAAACACCCTCTGTTGTTCTCCAAACCAACATCTTTTATAAATCTCACTGCTCTGAGAGACTGTAGAATTGAGGTTTCTTACCAAAACTTGGCATCCAATTTTAGTTTTAGTGATCAATTCCATGTTCACTCAGTAGATATACATAGCAGGAGCTTAATAACCCTATTAGCAATTTGCTAAGACCCCCAACAACTTGCTGTGAGGAATGAGAAGATGAAACAACTCTTTCTTTTTACACTTGGGGGATTTTGTTAAAAACATATTTGCAGGGAAGGAAGACCCACTGCTTAGAGGCACAGATCAGCATAAATGCAAATGGAGGAGTGTTTAAGAGCAAATTAAGCCTGCATTTCAGGAATTAAGTTAGCAGGAATGTCAGATAAGCATATGATATTAGAGTTTTATAGGTTCTAAATGAAAAATGTTCTTGAATGTCTTAACACTGCATAAATAAATGCTAAAAACAGATTTCAGGCTTATTTGCACAGTCAAATGGATATATATATATATATATATATATATATATATATATATACACATGCAGATGTAAAAGAATAGATTTTAGTGTGTGAGGGAGACTTAAATGTTATCAATTTACTCCACTAATTTTACAGAGAGAAAATGGAGGCTTTGAGAGATTCAATAGCTCACTTATCCAAGGTCATAACTAGTTGTTGACAGATTCAAAATTTCCTAATACCTGCTAACGCTTTTTCTAGCATACCTTGCTGCTTTTAAACAGAAGTCTTTGTGAATATATATAACTCCACTTACCTATGAGATTTTAGCCCTTTCTGGATATCGGTACTAATTTAAGCTCTGAACAAAAACAGTAGTCATGTATTAAATATTTAAGATTAGTTATGTTGACTTACTTTTGGTTGATGTTTTATTACCATATCAATTAGATTTGAATAAATTCACCTTTTCTCTCAGTATCAGGAGTGTAAAGTGTCAAAGTCAGACACATACAGAAAAACAGAATCTGGTACCATCTATGCACGGTTTTGAACATCATCCCTAGTCCCCTCCCACACATAATTTTCCTTTCAAAAAATAGGGTAAATATTCAAACTTCTCTATTGTCATTCAGTTGTTTACAAATGTTGTGAACTAGGTGAACTTAGTGATAACCCTCAGAATTGTCATTTTCTTTTATCACAATTGAAATTAATAAATACATGTGAACCATGATGCTTCTGACAGTTACTTTGTAAATTAGAGGTGGGTTTTTTGGGGGGGTTTTTTCCTTTTCTGAGATTAGCCTTTAAACACTTTTTACCAGTGCAACTTTAAGTTCATTCAGGATTCATTAATTTACTGCATCTGGCCTGCTATGACACTAATAACTGATTGTGTGTGTGTGTGTGTGTGTGTGTGTGTGTGTGTGTGTGTGTGTGTGTATTTTGTTGTTTAGAAATGTGCTGATCTTTAGACATTAACAAACCCCCCATAAAATGCTCTTCACCAACTTTTTTGCTGGAGACCCATTCTCCTTCACCTCAGCCTCTGCTATTCATGTCTCTTTCAACTTCCAAGCTCTTTCACCTGATCATGTCCAATTGCTGAAGTGCAGGCAACCACCTAGAGAACCACAGTAATGGGCTTCCCCTTGAGAGAGCCACATGGGACTTCTGTTCATTCCTTTCATGTAGAAATGGCATGCAGGATATTTTATGATTCACTTTTCCCTTTTTGATAAGATATGAAAGAAATATCAAAAGAAATTCGGAGAAATCTCCATTTTCTCAGAATGAGATGAAGTACAAGGTGCTTCTACTTAAGAAACATGCTTTTTTTTCCCTGGCATTCTGGGTTCATAAAGGGAGAAAATTATTTTTACTGTTATTTATGTTTGATGTCTGAAAACAAGATTTGGTGTTTTTAGCATTTTTATCCTTTCAAATTAAATCACCTATTATGATGAATTTATTTAACATACAAACTAAGCAAAATGATGCCTAGCAATTGCAATTTTCATAAGCACCAATAAGCATTTGCTTATCAAATTAGTAAAACTCAAAAATGCAGCAGGAAACATACAAGGACTAAAATATTTCATGTGCCCCTAAATTAAAATATACTATCTTTATGAAGCATGTAATACTCCAACAATATCCTTTTGATATCTTAGATATTCAGTTAATATGAAAGAAATATTTTTTATGTAACATAATTATCTAAATATTTTATCTAGTGGGCGCACATTTGCAGAAACAGTCAAAAAGCCTTCCTCCTTTGTGTTATTTAATCTCATTTTCTGACAAATCTTCAAACGTCAAAATTGTTTCTAAGATTTAAGAAATGGGCATTTTTATATTTTGTGAGCCATAATCAAGTCACTTTGTCACATATCACTTCAACATGCTTTGGTTTTTCAATTATTTTATGCATTCAGATTTCTGGATATTTTAGCAATCTTATCAAACCATCACTTTAAAGAAAACCAGGATCAATGGGTTTAGTATCACATATACTATAATTATTCAGTGGCCTAAAGCTATAGTTCTTCTTTCCTGTCTTATCTTCATAGTACTTAATTTTCTAATACAAGAATAGAAACCCTCTATTAATATATTTAAGCCTAAATAACATTCAACTGTATGAGCTTTGTAATCACTCTGCATATGACTGTAGAACACATGATGACACTTTACCTGCTTTATCAATAACCTTGTTTATAAATGACCTATTATCAAATTAGGAAAGTTTACTGTTAAACTACCCATGGCCAATTAAAAAAAAAAAGATCAGTTCAGTTAGATACCATTAGGACAATTCCAAGACATTTTATAGCAGACAACGATTCAGTATTCTTCTACATTCAATGTCACAATCCCAGAAATTCAGAAGGCCTTTAAAAGGGAACACTTGGAAAATTTTAAATAACTCTAAATATGGTATTACATTTCAGTCGCCCTCAATTCAGTTATAATAGTGAAGATGAGAGGGCAGGAATTTCAGCGCAGTTAGGATATCTGAACACTGAATAAATTTTAAATGGACTTAACTTTTTGCTTATTTTTTGTTCTACCATTGGAAATTTGATTTAAGAAAGAAATGTATTTTCTGCTTGAATCGTTTCCCCACTCTAAGCAAGTACTATTCATATATTCACACAGAAAGGAAGATAAGTAACAACACAGTGCAGGCTCCATGTAAAATCTAGCCCAGTACCCACAGCGTAATAATGATGTCATTAAGGCGCCTAGCTGAATGGGTTTCAGACAGAACTGTTGTATAGCTGCGGACATAAATCTGAAAGAACTTTTTGGCTACATTCTCAGACTTACCTTGAGAGATATTTAGGAGCTCCAGCAAAATGAGTTGAGAGAAATGCACTCAAAAGAAGGTGTGCAGACTGCAGACAGAGATGTAGGCCCTATAGGTGCCTCCTTTTGAGCTACAGGAGGAAACAGTTTGTTAAATGGATCAAGACAGAGAAAGAATCTGAAGAAGGAGAAAACAGAAAACAAATACACCTTAATTCTAGCACAAATAAATGAGAGAAAGGCAATTGTGGGGCTGCTCAAAGCCTTTTTGCCTAGCTGAATGAAAGCAATCCCTAAGACTGAATGGGTAATGAGATCCTGGCTCCTGAGATTTTAGCTTTCTTAATCATGTTCATAATTAATTCAAGAACATTGATAATTTCATTACATTCTTTTTGTCTTATCAATAAATGATGTGCCTGCACTTTTGGTCCTGTGTACAGGGAGAGGAGAGATGCTTTGGGTAATATTGCAGTAGGAATAGTAGATATATATGATCCAAAAAGGTGAAGTGGTAATTATTATCCTTGACCAGCCTTCTATTATCAGAACACGATGACAAGCAGCTACAAATAATTAATAAGCTTTTTATGCAGAAATGCAAAGCCTTTGAAGAAAAATATGCTGCAAGTAGAATTCCTCACTGAGGATTATGTACATAGCATAACACGCTTTTACAGAGAAATAGTTTGAAATGGAACTTGTTAAAACGTCTGCATCACAAATATACGAAGAAAATCAACTTGTTTTTAAAATAATGTTTTTAAAAACTTTTCTTCATCTTAATGTTTTATTTAAAAAACATTCTGTGTCCTTCCAATTGTCTTCCTAAAGTCCTTCCCAGGATCAACCAACAAAGATGTTAAACTGAACTACTCACTCAGTAAAACCTTCTTTTTCAAATCAAGATGGAAAGCTCTGTCATTATCTGTCAGTCATCATCAAAGGGGTCCTTTTTCTTTATAGTTTTCTATTCACCCCAATGTAAATTTTCACAAAGCCATCACTTTAGTTTTATAATCCATGTTCAAGGGTTTGAAGGGAATGTTGAATATCACTTAATAGCATGAAACGGAAAGGTAGCTTAGTCTCCCAAACTGTTCAGATAATTAACACCAAATTAAAAACTGGTCAGTTAAGAAGAGCTGAAAATATGAGAATTCTTCTAATTGGTAACAAGAATAACATATCCGTTTTAAATGCAAACAAAGCATGCTGCAAATAATCCATGCTCCAGTGCATACAAGTGATATACAGACTAACATATATTTTTTTAAGTAGACCAATATGGTGTGATAAAATCTCAGCTGTGGTAATTCTTCCATAAAAATGTCTCTGAACTAATTGTGCTATTAAAGGTAAAAACAATCCATATGATACTAGAAAGCATACAAGTTGGCACTTCGATCTGATCACTAAACAAAACAGACTTTGAGAAGACACTGCAGAATCACTTAGTAAAGCAAGCTGTTGCCTGTGACATTGATATATGGGGCAGAGATGATGTATACACTGGGTGGCTTTATCAGTAAATCACTGACTCTATTTACTTCCCCAAGGAAAAAGACCTGTCCCTAAAAGAGAACTCTTTGTTAGAACCACCAGTAGGGGATTAATATTGGCAAAACATTCAATTTGGATATAGTTCAGCAGAAGATTCATAAAACAATAATTTAATAAGTTAACAGAAAAGATTTAGCACATTGGCAGCATACAATTGCCTAGAGAACATTAAGTTTCTTTATTAATTTTATCAAATTATTTCTCTGTGAATTCCCACCAGCTACCTATTTTTCAACTAAAAACAACAGATCTGAGAAATTCTAAGTCCCTAAAAATTACTTCTTAATAATGTGTGAAATATCAGCACCCTATAGACCAAATGCTACATAAAATACTCTTAGAGGACCATTAAATTTGAGTTTGGATGTCAATTTCCACGTGTTCCACCTATCTATATACATTTCAAGTCTGCTTTTAAAGTTCCAGATTGGTGGTAGACCTTGCAAATCAAACATGCCAATCAATATTCCAAGTTAATGCAGATCGGACTGAATTTCAGGGACAGAAGTGGAATTCTAAGTGCTTTCTGTGCAGTAAAATTAGAAAGACAAATATATTCAATGAAGTGCAGCTTGCACTAAAAGATATCAATTCCTCTCACCTTTACCTAATTACAGTCAACCTGAAAGGGAGCATCAAGGCAATGTTCCAGACACATCTCCAAATGCTTCCCTGGTGTTCACTCACAGCCATCAACTTGTAATGCTTTGACTTCACAAATGTCTCTATGACCTCCTCTCCATTCCCACAGCTAGCACCTCATTAAAGCCATTAGCCCCTGTTAATTGAGTTTTGTTATATTTAAATGTTCTTCTAGCTGTCTCAAGGCTTGCCTTCTCTTTTTGCTCTCACACTACTGCCCATGATGTTTTCAAAACACAAATCTAATCATGTCATTCCTCTGCTTAAACTTTCCATGGCTCCCCATTTCTCTCCTGTAAGATTGCTCCTCAAGTCCTTCTGATCTGGCTTCCCTTTACTCCTCTTAACCTCATCTTTTAAGCATGTGGTTCCCCATTTGTGTGAATTACTTTCTGTTTCCCAGACTGCTCTTCACACTCAGCCTTTGGTACATGCAGCAGCATTCTTGCCATATTTGGTGATTAATGGCCAATTATTTTCTGATTGGACTTTATAAGACTTGTGAAGATTTTTTCAGTTGCTTTTGAAATTTCTCAAAGGTCACTTTAAAATCAAGTCTTTGTCAATGGATTTGGTGGTTCTACATCAGCTGATTCTTGTTACAGTCTTTCTATGTGTTTTAGCTACTCAGCCTCACTCACAGTCATATTAGCTGCTTGTCTTGTTATTATTATGTCTTGTAGCCTCTGCTGTTTGCTTCCCACAGAACTGAAATGTGTCAGCTATAAGTAGAAAGTCTCGTTTGTTTTAAATTGGATCAAATATAGTCTGTTCTTGAAAAAGTCAGGTAAAATGATATTTTTGGACTTCACCACAATTATTTTATAAGACTGTTTTGCAACCATGTTTAAGTTTGCAGGTGAAGGTTGCTAAGACTCAGAAAACAAGATAAAACGGTTTGAATACATATCATATAAATATGTCAAACTTCAGTACATTCTGACTGCATTTTTTTCCTTATTTTTTCTCTAGGCCTCCTGAAAACTTAAAACAATGTTTAATGTAGGCAAAAGTGTATGTTTCTTACTTATTATATATTAGACATTTTGGGTACCTCAATATTGTAACAATCAGGAGGAATTAAATACAAAGGCACAAAAGCATGTATGGAATATAATGTGTGTTCAATAAATCTTTGTTGAAATAATAAGTAAAAGTATATTTGGCCTATAAAACTCAATTTCTTGAACACCACTCTACATTTCCACCTGACTGCTTTGTAAGAAAAATTCAAATTTGGTCAATTCAATGTTAACTAAGTCATGGAAATGTGTGATAATTTTGCAAGGATTTTCATAAATAGTACACATTTTTTTAGAAAGTGTTTTTGAAACTTCCTTATCAGTAAGAACTCACATCCTGCTGATAGCAAATCTATATAATCTAATTGTAAAACACAGGATGTTTCACCAGAATAAAAAGAGAAAGGGGAGAGGAAATTAACAAAGGGGTAAACTTTTGCGTCCCCAATGAGAAAATAGCCAGGGGGCGCTAGAGGACTAGAGCCACATGCTAGATGGAAAGAGATGCTTGGCTCTGACAAAGACAGGTTAGGGAATTTCACTTGTTTCTTAGTCTATTACTTGATATTGGCAGTAATTTCAAAGTTTAAAATTTTGATTTTACCAGGGCATTGACACTTAGGAAATCATTTAGAAGGTGATAATATTTGTGCTACTAATTAGACATGTCAACCAGTGGTCACTGGCACCAATTCAGCACCAACAGGAATCCTCAATCTGGGTGGGGTGTGGTGAGGAAAGAAAGTTTATTCAATGCAAAACACCTCTGCTCTGGTGAAACAGCTTCAGCGTTTCAGCTCAGCCAGGGAAATACACTCTCTGGTAGAAAGGGAAGGTGTGCCCCAGAAGTCAGCAGAGAAATGGCTTATATAGACAGACAAGTCCCCTACCCCCACATTGGTCTGTCCTCATATAAATGAGGACTCCCAATCCTTGCTGTTTGATTGGTCCAAAAGGTCCTGTCCAGATTGGTCATAATAGACCCACTCTGATTGGTCGGTGAAGAAGCTGATGGGGATGATAGCTGCAGAGCTACAATTGGATGGGGGAAATCCTCAGTCCTATTGGTCAAAATAGGATCCCAGAAACTCCTATATAAGGACTGGTTCAGAGGGAAGAAACATGGTACAGGCAGGCATCTCAGCCCAGGTGGAGGTAGTTCAATGCAGACTTATCCCTGAGTGTAGTAATGGGTGCTATGGCCCAGGCTGGTTGGCTCAGTAGATAGAACATTGGCCCTGTGTGGGGATATCCTGGGTTCAATCTCTGGTCAGCACCTGCATGAGAAGCAACCATCTGCTTCTCTCCCCCTTTTCTCTTTTCCCTTCTCAGAGCCAGTGGCTCAGTTGGTTTGAGAGTCAGTACCAGGCACTGAGGATAGCTCGGTTGATTTGAGCATCGGCCCCAGACAAGGCTCACCGAGTGGGTCCTGGTCAGGGTGTATGCAGGAGTCTTTTTCCCCTCGTCTCATTAAAAATAAAGAAAGAAAGAAAATAAAAGAAATGACTGCTAAGCTCTTTCTTTTTAATTTATTTATTTACTATTTATTCATTTTAGAGAGGAGAGAGAGAGTGAGAGAGAAAGGGGGAGGAGCAGGAAGTATCAACTCCCATATGCGCCTTGACCAGACAAGTCCTGGGTCTTGAACCGGGGACCTCAGTGTTCCCAGGTCGACGCTTTATCCACTGCGCCACCACTGGTCAGGCTGGTAAGCTCTTTTTTTTCTTCTTCTTCTTTTTAATTTGAGCCCACAAGGAGCCCTTCTTAGTTAGGTGTCTCCTTCCTGAGTGTCCATAGACATAAGAAGAAAAGTAGATATATTTTTACCCATTTATTCTCCCCTTTTCTATTTCTGAAAGTCACTTTCTTTTGTTTTACAACTGAGTTTGAGAGGCCTCCCCTTTCTCCAGTGGGAGCATGTGAAAGCCCAAATAGCAGTTAAAGTTCTCCAATTACAAACAACAAAAGGGAGAAATAGTTCATCCACAATAATTTTCTTTATATAAGAAATAATACCTGACCAGGTGGTGGTGCAGTGGATAGAGCATCGGACTGGGATGTGGAGGACCCAGGTTCGAGACCCCGAGGTCACCAGCTTGAGCGCAGGCTCATCTGGTTCGAGCAAAAGCTCACCAGCTTGGACCCAAGGTCGCTGGCTCAATCAAGGGGTTGCTCCGTCTGCTGAAGGCCCTCAGTCAAGACACATCTGAGAAAGCAATCAATGAACAGCTAAGGTGTCGCAACGAAAAACTAATGATTGATGCTTCTCATCTCTCTCCGTTCCCGTCTGTCCCTATCTATCCCTCTCTCTGACTCTCTCTCTCTATCCCTGTAAAAAAAAAGAAAGAAAAGAAATAATACCCGAACTTACATGTTTAGAATCTTTTAGAATTTGGAAAGGTTATTTAACTAAATAGAACCCACAAGGGTTGACACATATCCTACACAAATGTATTATTTTCTGAAGCATAATAAATGGATTCCTTTCATCTTTATCTTTTTTTCTTTTTTTGGATGGACATTTTTAGAAGCTGTTTCTTAGACAGTTCTAAACTCTTCTTTTATCTGAAATGGTATAGATTAAATATTTAGTTTTTTCTTGCTGATGCAGAACCAGATTTTTGATAGCTCAGCACTACTGTTCTGTGAAATTGTGGCCTTGGAGACTTGTACATTGTACAAGCTGGGTCACAGTGCTTGTAAATGATAAAAGTAACATTTCCTTCCTTAATTCTATGGCCTCTACTGTAATGTAGGCAATCTAAATGACAAAATTCAGTTGAAATGATGAATTATGAATGACTTTACTTTTGATCTATTGTCTATATGACTTTCCTATTCCATATGGTCTTCTTTGTTTGAAAACAAGAGATTTCAGGACCATGGAAGCCATGGATTTTTTTCCCCAAGTTTTCCCAGAAATCCCAGAATTCCAAGAATCAAAGGTGAAGAGATGCAATCCATCTTGTTGGGAGTATAGAAAAGGAAGTTGTTTGGGAGTTACCTATGAGAGACTGCAAGTTTCAAACCCTAGAACCTCACAGTGGAGCCAAGAAGATGGAGGAGAACACAGCTTCAGAGTATCCAGGCAGGGTTACCAAGGTGGGGTGAGTAGGTGCCCAGGGCACATCTGGCAATTCTGGAAAAGTTTTTGGTTGTCACAACAGAAGGCAGGTACTACATGTATGGACTGGGAAGAGGCCTGAGATATAACTAAACATCCTACAATATTCAGGACAGTCCCCCACAACAAAGAATTATCTGGCTTAATATGTTAGTGGGGCTAAGGCTGAGGAATCTAGTTTAGGATAAGGCCGCTCCAAACAACTTTCTTCTTCATCTTCCTTCAATCTTGTTGACAACAGAATTGCGAAACCCAAGAAGCACATAATTTCTTCTTCATACCCTTCTCATTCAGGCAGCTGGGGTAAGTATTCTAGTAAGTTGGTTTTCCTTCACAATTTCCTTCCTCAGCCTTCCTAGTGGTTAGGAGCATAAGCTTTGGAGTCATGTAGCCATAAGTAATTTACCACAGGTAAAGTATTTCTCTTATTTAAGCTTCATTTTTCACATCTATAAAATTGACAATATAATAATAGTACTCACCTCTCAAATTGAAGGTCAGACTATTTTCTCAATTCCTAGTGTCATGGCCTTTGTCTAGATTTTTTATTTTTTCCTGCGTGAACTACTGTCATACTATCCTCATTAGGCATAACTACTAGTTTGGTCTGCTCTCTATCTCTGTATCTCTTTGCTTTGGGGAAACCAATCCCTCTCCAAGTCTAAGTCATTCAGTGAGTTTTTCCCTTGGGTTCAGGTGTGGCTAAAGTAGGCTTGATCAATCAGAATGTTCCATCTTCCTGGCCACAGTGATTGGTTCAGGGATGAGAACCAAATCAGGGCAGTGCAATCCACCCTAGAGATTTTGGTGGAGCTATTAGGAAATAGGTATTCTTTTTTGTCTGGGATGACTTCCTGGTTATGGAAAAGTAATGCAGCCAAGGAGCTGGCTAAGCATAAAGCCAACCCAGAGAGAAGAAGAAGCAAGATATGCAAAGAGAAAGGGAAAGTGAGAGGGACATTTCTGATAACATTGGCTGGGCACCTGGATCCAGCCAGCCCTGTAGCAAGTCTACCTCTAGATTTTCAATTAGATAAGCTAATTTTTTTTCTTTCTTGCTAAATTCTATGTATATATATTTCTGTCATTTGCAAAAAGGACAACACAAAAACAGTTTGATTTTTCATCTTTGTATTCCTCAGCCAGCTTATTTTTATCAATTTTTGCATTATAAGACCTTGAAAATGTTCAGCTAGATGGAATATAATTACTTTGAGAAATGGGTAGCATAAAATAGAAGAATGCAGAAAAAAATGGAAGTGAAGTATGAAGGGAAAACTCAAGAGCACAATAGTCACTAGAAAGAATGGGCAGCCATGGGAAACTGGCATTTGTGAGGGGAGGTTAATAGAATCTTTAAGCCTAGGAGCTCATTGAGAAGGAGGTGTTTAGTACAGAACAGACATGGAGTGGAAGTGTAGCAATGCTCAATGTCCATTCTGAGTTGGACGTGGGCCAGGGAGGCACATGCAGTCAGTAGGATACAGGGATGAATTCTATAATAGTCAATGGGTGAGAAGGAAAGAATACAACTGATTTGCACCCCCTCTGGGTAACGGTAATACAGCAATGAGAAGTTCCACAATCAAGTCTTAGCTCTGCCACTTACTGGGATCATAACTTTCAAATTACTTCCCTGAATTTCTGCTTCATTATCTGCACAATAATTGATGAAGATCCTTATTCCTTAAGCTGGTTGTAATCTAAATGAGATAGCATTTACAAAGGTGCCCAGCACAGTGCCTACCAAAAAAAATAGATGTTCAAATCCTTTTGGGAAAGAGGCAGAGCATAATAAAATATCTAAACTCACTATAAATGTTTAAAAGCATTTAAGTGCACCAGACACCACACTAGGTACTGGAGAGTAAAATATATTTATATATTTATATGTATGTAAGACAGTTCTTTCTTTCAGGGCACAGTTTAGTGGGAAGCATAGACAGGTAAGAACTTTAATGAAAACACACTTTGCCAACTGCTACAACAGAAGCATAAACTGGAACTCAGAGGAGACTAAGATTCATTCTGCTTTTAAAAGCCTGAAAAACACTTTTTATTAACTCAGACTTGGGAGTTGAGTAGGACTTCAAAGAAAATAGGGCATTTAGATGGAGTGTAGAAGAATCAATATTAATTTTTCAGAATTTTTTAAAAATTAAACTAAAAAGAATTTATTTATAAGAACTAGAAAATTTATATAATCCATTTCAAATCAAAAACACTATAGTTCCTCACAGATGGCAAATAAGCAGAGGTAGAGACCCTGGCTAGTTGGCTCAGTGGTAGAGCATCGGCTGGGCATGTGAAAGTCCCAGGTTAGATTCTGACCAGGGCACACAGGAGAAGTGCCCATCTGCTTCGCCACCCCTCCCCCTCTCCTTTCTCTCTCTCTTTCTTTCCCTCCTGCAGCCAAGGTTTCTGGCTGCAAAGTTGGCCCGAGCACTGAGGATGGCTCCATGGCCTCCACCTCAGGCACTAGAATGGCTCCGGTTGCAACAGAGCAATGCCCCAGATGGGCAGAGCATCGCCCCCTAGTGGGCTTCCCGAGTGGATCCCGGTGGGGAGCATGTGGGCGTCTGTTTTTCTTCTCTGCTTCTTCAGAAAAAAAAAAAAAAAAAAAAAAAGCAGAGGTGGAGCTGTCCAACATGCTTAGCCATCAGGGAATGCAAATTAAAACCGCAACTACCAGAACACCAAAAATAAAAAATAATGACCACACCAAATGTTGGCTAGCATCCAGAGAAATTAGACCTCTCAGATGTTGCTGATGAGAATGTATAATACTATAGTCATTATGAAACTGAGCAATTTCTTACAGAATTAAACACACAACTTCCATACAACCTAGCAAATTGCATTCTTGGGTATTTGTCTGAGAACAAAAGGAAAGTTGTGTTCTTGAAAAAAAAAAAAAAACTGTACAAGAATATTCACTACAACTTTATGTAATAACCAAAAACTGGAATAAGTTCAGATGTCCTTTAACTGGATAATGATTAAACAGTCTGTTACATCCAAACCATTGACTAGTACTCAATAATAAAAAGAAGGAACTATTGATAAATATGACTTAGAAGACTCTGCAGAAAATCTGCTGAGTCAAAAATAAAATAGTCAAT
This sequence comes from Rhynchonycteris naso, assembly GCA_037038555.1. NCBI lineage: Eukaryota > Metazoa > Chordata > Mammalia > Chiroptera > Emballonuridae > Rhynchonycteris > Rhynchonycteris naso. Next base: position 66,945,075 of record CM072998.1, read on the forward strand.
CCCAAAAGGTTATATACTGTTTGATTCTATTTGTATAACATTTTTTAAATGACAGAATTTTAGAACTAAAGGTAAGAAGAGTGGTTGCCAAATTTAGAGATAGAGAAGGGGACAGAAAGGAGGTAGAAGGGGCCCTGTGATGATGGATCTATTCTGTATCTCGACTGTGTTGGTGGATACAGGAACCTACACATGTTATTAAAATTGATAGAAATAAATACACAGATACACACTAATGAGTGCAAGCAGAATTGGGGAAATCTGAATAAATTCTTAGATTGTGTGACTATATCAATGTCAATATCCTGGTTGTGATATTCTACTGTAGTTATTTCAAAATACTTCAGTTAGGTGAAACCAGCTCAAGTGTACAAGAGATCACTCTGTTTTATTTCTAACAACAGCGTACGAATCAACAATTATCTCAATAAAAAAACACTAAGTTCTGTATTATAAAGTAACTGAGGTTTTATTCAACATAATTCAAAATTTGTTTTGGTTCTTTATATTCTATAAGGATTTATTAAGCCCATAATTACAATCACAGCTTGATAGTTGCCATTAATGAGATTCCTGTTTTGTGTCAGCTTACTCCAGCTGGGGTCAACCCCTCCTTCCTTTGGCCCCCACTGTGCATTGTATTCTATCTTTGTTACAGTAACTGTGCTCCAAATGTGTTCACTATAATACATTTCTATCACCTCCTAAACACAAAACTGGTCTATGTTCCCCAGTTTCCCTGGCAATTAAGTATGTCCTTGTGATGAGGTTCTGGCCTATGGAACGTGGGCAGAAGTGATATACGTCACTCTGACCCATAAACTCCCTTGGTGCAATCTTCCACACTTTCTCTTCTGATTAGATACTAGGATCTAACAGACGACCCCATAGTCCTAGAAGAAAGCAGCAAGCCCATGACGGCAGAAGTCTGTGACTTCAATGACAATACAGAAGGCCAGTCTCTATTAAAAAGTAAATTTATATTACATTAAGCCGGTGATTTTCAACTGATGTGCCGCAGCACACGGGCATGCTGCAAGAATTTTTAAAACATGCAAAACCTGATTTTTCTGGGGTGGTGACCCTTCTTCCCTTAGATTTTCAAATTTAAAAAATGACAATGGCCAATGCAACAATAGCCATCTGGTGTGAATGAATCAAAATTATACTTAATTTTGTTGTCAGTTTTGCCAAAATAATATGTTTTTGGTGTACTGTGATATTTTAGTAATTAGTTTATGTGTGCCATGCAATGAAAAAGTTGAAAAATATTGCTGTGTTAAACCACTGAACTTTGGGTGTTTATATATTACAGATCAGAATGTAATTTTCCCTAATTAATACACGTGCTTGTCTGTACACGAGACTGGGTTTTTTGAGAGTAAGAATTTGTTTTGTTCACCTTTACACTCCTGGAGCCTAATACCGTGCCTGCCACAGAAGAGCTGCTTCATAAATGAGTGTTGACAATCATGCTCCCATCAATAACAGACTTTTACCTCACCTGCTATTTCATTGCCCTTGACACACCTATTCTCATCAGCGAATGTGGTAGGAAAACCTGGGATTTTATTCCGAAGTCCAAAGTCTCACTTACGGCTTTGAGAGAAAGAATGCTCAGATGAGCAAGGGGCAAGTCACTCCTTGGTTATTTTACTTCATTTCCTACCCTTAAGCACATATCTACTTTCTTTTATTTTGTGACTTAAAAAATACATTTGGTTTATCACAACTCATGTATTTAAATGTAATTTATTCTTAAATTTAATCTTTGACTCAATAAATATTTCTGCAAAAAAATTAACAGCAAAAATCTCTAGTGAGAACTTATATTTAGACACCTTCAATTTTTTCTGAAGAATACCACAAGATGTTACTGCACTATGAAATTGTATAAATAATTAAAATCAAACCTCACATATAAAAATAAATGACCTAAATACTTTTTATGATGTATTATTCTCTTACTTCATGGGTTGGTTTGCTTACTGGATAATTTGCAAAAACTTCACTCCTCAAAAATATAGGTCTCCAGGTCATTTGAGTGAATTTATGACCATAAAATTGTGGAATTTTACTTTAGTAAGAGTCTGTCATATTTTCTTTGTACCTTATCCTAGTATGCACGTGCAGCATATTTTCAAATCCCAAAAGAAAAATAAGACTAACTTGTTTAATGTATGCTTTTATAAATATATGGTTTCCCTTTAAACCAGTCTGTTTGTGTATTACTTAATATTCCCTTGTAACAATATTTTGAAAATATTTTAATTGCTGCAGATAGCTACACTATTCACAGGGATAGCTACACCATCACAGTATTTAACAACTGGAAAGATGCTCTTTCCAGTGGAAAAGAAACCACCTCCCACAGGTTGTGTGACTGTAGGAACTCACATCTTCTGATAAGCAGAAAAGCAAAGTCAAGAACTCATTCTTTTAATTCTGGCCAATAATGCCTTGGAATTCTAGAAGATGAATTCAATGTTGATTGTAAAAGCTTATATATTACAATATGAGTTTTGCTAAGAACAGATTATTTATTTATTAGATTTTATTCTTGTACTTAAATGTATATTTATGTATGAAATGAATGGCAATTGAGTAGGTTATGGTTTTTCAATATTTAACTCAACATTTATTAACTTAAATTTTATATGGCTGTCTTTGGAAATAACTATTTTCCAGTTCCAAAGTATTTTTAAGCCCCTCAAAAGCATATAGCCTTATTCAGAATTTTAGTAATCACAGTTATTATTTTTTATGGCCTGTGTTTTTACATTTAATTGCTTAATTCATGTGAAATTTATTTTGTTTTATGGTATAAAAATGAGAATTAAAATTTTTATTTTCCCATTTAACTAATCTTTGTGACTTTTACACTTTATCACATACAATATATTTTTAGAAAATACATCTATTTTAGAGGTATTTATTCTATGCTGTTAATATATTTTTATATTAGTGTAGTATCAGTCAAGATAAATTACATAGTAACAAGCAACTTCAAGATATCAAAACAAGAAAGAAATAAAACAAGTTTCTCATTCAAGTTATATGTTCAATGGGGTCAGTAGGGGGCTCTGTTTATTGTGGTTGCTCAGGAATTCCTGCTGCCCAAGTACATACTTGTCTCTATATGTGCTTCTAGGATTACAGAAGTCATACTGGTATCTGCCCCAATGCATATATATCACTTTTGCTCCATACTCTTTTTCCTCAATAAATTTTGAAAGTTTTTAAATTATCAGCTGTACAATTATCTTGATATAATTTTTCACCTGACCTGGGGTGGCGCAGTGGATAAAACATTGACCTGGAATGCTGAGGTCACTTGTTCAAAACCCCAGGTTTGCTTGGTCAAGACACATATGAAATAAAATTTTTTTTTTTTTATGTTTTCTTTTTTTTTTTTTTTTTTTAATTTTTTAAGACTTTATTTATTACTCATTTTAGAGAAGAGAGAGAGAGAAGAGGGGGGAGGAGTTGGGAGCATCAACTCCCATATGTGCCTTGACCAGGCAAGTGCAGGGTTTCAAACCAGCAACCTCAGCGTTCCAGGTCAGCGCTTTACCCACTGCGCCACCACTGGTCAGGCCGGTTTTTTATGTTTTCTTAAAAAGTTATAATAAAATGTTCATGAAAGCAGTTATAGATTTTTTCTTATTTTTAATTTCATATATTTGAATTTTATCTCATTATTTAATAGCTTTACTAAGCACGTTCCTATTTTGTTGACTTTCTTAAAAAATAACCTGGTCTTGGGTTCATTTTCTAAATATGTTTTTTTTTCTAATTTACTGATTTTTGCCATTAGTTTTATTATTTTTATCGTTTTAGATTCCTTGTGAGATTTTCTTTGCTCTCTTCTAATTGTTGAGTTCAGTGGTTGAATGATTTACAGTCTCTCTTTTAATTATTAATATACTTCTGAGCATATCTTTAAATATACCACACATTTTGGAATATATAATATTCTTATATTTGCATGTTTAAAGTTATTGTTGATTTCTACATTTAACCAAGTTGTTAAGAAAAGATGGCTTTTAAAGGCCTGAACATTCTTATTTAAGTTTTTTAAATAAAATTTATTGGCAATTAATATAGAGTGAGAGAATTTGACCTGATAAATTAACAAATTATAGTTTCTAAATTAAATTGTGTGTGTGTATGTTTGTGTACTTAATCTTTACCTAGTAACAATATATGTTCTAGGATTCCAGGGTGCATTGGTCCACTATTCAACTCTGGATGTATTAGATACTAGAAATAATAGTATCTACAAAAAGAGAAGTTGCTTCTCTTTTGGCCAATGCAGAAGACACGTCCTAAAGAGTAGATGATAGTCGACCTGTTATCTGTTCCTACTTCTTCATCCAAGAGGCAGATGAAAGGGTCAACATGTCCTCTATTCAATTGACTACCCAGCCATGCTGTTCAGATTCAAAGTGAAAGTGTGGGCTACAACTGGGTTCCTCAAACCACAGATGGTAAGACCCCTCCCTCCCGGACACTGCCATATGGTTGAGTGATAGCTCTACTTTTTCAGGAATGTTCAAGCCTTTAAAATTATTTATCTTTATTTCCTTTATTATACTTTTAATTTTGACTAAAATATATGCATCTGAACTCTCCCTTGTTTTCTGAAGTGTCAGTCAAGATTAGCTCTCCCCACCTCTGTGTATTTCAGTTTCATGACACATTTTGGAAGCTTCTAAGAGCCTGTGTCTTCTAAAAACTATTAAGATCTTTATGAGCATTTTTATGGGAAGTTGGAAAAGTTATTTTAGGGAATTACTGTAGCTTGTCACCATCTTGCTACTGAACATGTGTGGTTTTTTAAAAGTTAACATGTGGAACTAATACAATAACTTGTAAAGACTTTGTTCCTGTACCTGCACTTCCAAATTCTCACAGCTAAGAGGAGTAATTACACAAATAAATGAAATAATCCCAGGGTTTAACACATAATCAGAAACACTGTTTAGCCTTTAAATAATGTGTGACACTTTCTTTTTTTTTTTTTAATTTCTTTTTATTTTATTTATTTTAGAGAGGAGACACAGAGAGAGAGAGAGAGACAGAGAGAGAGAGAGAGAAAGGGGGGAGGAGCTGGAAGCATCAACTCCCATATGTGCCTTGACCAGACCAGTGCAGGGTTTTGAACTGGCGACCTCAGTGTTCCCAGGTCGACGCTTTATCCACTGCGCCACCACAGGTGTGACACTTTCCTTAAGTAAAATTTAGGGCCTGGGATGAAAAAAGCCAGTGCGCCTCAATAGCAGAGATGATAACAAAGTGTCCATAGGAATTTAAGCTTGAATTCTGTAGAGTTGCCAAGAGATCTAGCATTAATAATTTTAATTTTCTGTTACATAAAAACTTAGAAAGCCAACTGCTAAAATCTGTAACTACTTAAGTAACTAGCCTTTATTCTAAATGTTAATCCAATTATACTTCTCAGGTAAATTATTAAATTATTAGTTCCACCTGTTAAAATCTTACTCAAGTGATATTTTCTAGAATATTTTTAATACATAAGAGTATCTGAATAACTGTTTGTTAATATAGATATAACTGCTTTTTTAAAAGTAAGACTGTTTCACAAATAGATGCTTGTCATTTTTAAAACTTGATAGAGAAGTGGGGATCACACATTTTAAAATCAAACATAAAACTGCTCACAGAATAGACCCACAGAATAGCAGTACTTGACCAGCCATAGTTTTGAGATGGCCCCAAATTCACCTCAAGGGACCTGAGAAAGAAATTATTATTTCAATTAAGGCTTGAAGGATGGGGAAGACTGTAGAGAGCACATACTTCATACCAATATTGTCATGTATTAATGCCTCTAGCCCATGAGTCAGGGCTGCAAAGAACAATAATGTGACAAAGCAGTGGTCCTGGATTCAGGGTCAACCAGTCTCCACGGTTCAATCCAGTGGGCCTGCTCTTCCCTGAAAAACGTGCAGTTAATGTTGACTCTGCTTCCCTCAACAATTCCCAGAAGACCAAGGGCACAGTTGACCTCCAACAAATAGGGTCAGCCTTACAGAAAACTATGCATATAGGAAATGCTCTGCTCCTCCTGGGAGAATGACTTCAACAATAGCCAGACTTTTTTTTCCTTCAAAGACAAGCAATCACTCTGCTCACTTTCTATATAGGATAAAATGCCATACAGATCAAATGCTTTACAGATCAAATGACATCAAGCATGTGTGAGAGCTTTTCAAACCATGAAATCCCACATAAATGTCAGGTGCTGATATTACCATAATAATCCTGGGTGAAGAGAAACACAGCAAGAAGGGAAATAAGGAAGTACTTCTCACCTGCACCCTGTACTCTTTTTTGAGTGCAGGAAAAAAAAAAAATGGACTGGTGCCTTTCCACTTCTCTACCATATACTGAAAGTAATAAGTGGGCCTTTAACTCTTTGGATAATTTGCAAATTTTGAAATATCAGAGTGTTTCTCAAACTCTAGTAGTTCATACACTAACTTCATGAGTTTTACTTTAGCCTCATACAGCCTATACCATTATTTACTTAACAATTTTCTTTGCGTTGACTACTTTTCTAAAAAATAAGTGTATTTATCTAACAAGGAAATTTTATATTCCCACCACATATGGAAAAATAGTACCACTAGTCATAAATATAAGGTAACCATATGACATGTACAGTGAAAACAAACAAACAATAAGTTATAAAACTATCAAGAGGTACAGCTGCTTTAGCAAAGGGTGTGTGGATGCATCCACATGCAGTCAGGCAAAACCAGCAGAGCAATGACCCAGACTACCCACAGAATCAGGAAAAATAGTAAACAGTTGCTCATTTAAACACTAAATTTTGGGATGGTTTTGAAGTCAAGCTGAATCATTTGGTCGCAGGTCTTCTTATACATTAACATGTGTACACATCCTTTGGGAATATTGTTAAAAGGAATATTTTTATTCCAAAGCTCTGGGTGGGGCTTCAGATTCTGCAGCTCTTACTAGGTGAATTAAGGTGATACCAATCCCAGTAGCCTGTGGACCCCACTTTGAGTAGCAAAACTTTATAAGAGCATGATCTTTTTCTTTACTTTTTGGACATTACATTAGTTTGTTAAAGCTGCCATCACAAAGTACCACAGACTGGGTGGCTTAACAAAGAGAATATTATTTTCTCACAGTTCTAGAGGCCAGAAGTCCAAGATCAAGATGTTGTCAGGAGTGGTTTTTTTCTGACTTCTCTCTCCTTGCCTTGTAGATCACCATTTCCCTGTGTCTTCACATGGTCTTCCCTCTATGCAGGTTTGTGTCCTAATCTTCTCTTTTTATAAGGACACTACTCGTGTTGATTAGGGCCATCTCAATGACCTTATTTAGCTTTAGTGACCCCTTTCACTACCCTAGCTCCAAATACAGTTACATTCTAAGGCATATTTAAAATTGCAACATATAAATGTTAGAACTTCAACATATATATATTGTGGGGAACACATATAACATCACAATAGCTATTTAGAGAAGTTTAAACAGGAGGAAATCATGGCATCTGAGTTGAGACTTAAATAATAATTTGAATTTTGCAGCAACCAAGGAGGATAATGCCCATTTTAGGGCACTAAGGGGTCAGCTTGAGCTCAACTAGGTCAATTTGGGATGAACATACATTTCACATATAGAATTGGGCAGGAAGAAGCAGAACCCCCACTCACATGCATTGAACACTTTGATTTTTTAAAGAGTGCTTCATTATTGCCAGATACACAAAATCTATCCCACCTCCAGCCTGCCCCACAAAATTCAATTCCTATCATAAGGAGAGCATAGCTTCTGTTTGTTGAGAGGAGTGCAATTGGCTTGCACAATTGCAGAGTCTGTCCTTCTTCATCTGTGGCACTAAACCAATCCTCTGTCCCTAGAGGTATCCTTGATGCAGCCGGCATCTTTTCCGTCAAAGCCTGCGGTTGCTGGAACATCCCCCCCCTCCCCCCCGCCAAATCTACCTAAGCCACAGCATTATTGTATCCAGGGAAGAAAACAAAAGGCATCTCCTGCTGACAATAAATAATAATAAATAATAATACATGGTATTGATGTAGCACCTTTCTCAAAGGAGCTCAAAGTGCTTTTCAGACATTACCTCACAACAGCCTGTGATCCTAACCTGAGAAGTGGCTCCTAAAAGTATAGTCCTACTCAATCACTACAAGAAATCCAGAAATCAGAGGAGAATTTATATTCCTTTAAGGATAAAAGTGGGACTGCTGATATACCACTGACAGAGTGCTTAGGTCGTGTGGGCGATTAGCATCTTGGGCTGGAAGATTACCCTATTCTTTGGGTAGCACATGGGCCAGTCTCAGGGAGAGCAAAGATAGATGTGCTCTGAGCTGTGTACTTTAGAAAACTACTGCATTGACTACTTTCTATTTAGCCTGTTAGGTATTTGAAAGAGATATTACAGAACTACTGCATTTGTAAGAAGCAGCAGCAATGATGAAAATGGAAGGATGTATTAGCTATGAAATCACTGCTGCTAAGAACCCCTGTGTTTACCTGTTTTCTTACTCCTGTGCTCTGGGAATGCAGAACAATTGTCTCCAAGAGAGCAGTGCTGCCCCCTCTAGGCCAGTCACAGAAAAGAAGCCTAGTTCTAGAGTCCCACAAACCCAGGTTCGAATTCTGATTGTCACTTACAAACTGTATGACTTTGGATGGGTGGTTTTAAAGTCTCTGCTTCTCTTCTACAAAATAGAAATGCCAGTGATGCTTAACTAAAATCACATATGTAAAGAACTTAATGTCATCTTTGGCATATCTTCACTCTTCAATAAACATACAATTATCAAACACAATAACAGTCACGATAATTACTATTTTTCATTTTATCTAAGAAATTAGAAAGGATTGGAAGAAGGAAGCATCACAAGATTGTGAGAGTATTGGGAAGCCCCTGTATTCTGAACTTCATTCCCAAATCCCAAAATAAGGAGTATCACTGGGGCCTACATGACATCAGAGAGAATTTTCTTTGGTCTTGTAACATGCTGCAAAAATCTTCTCGATATTCTCCCACTGGAATTTGACACGAGGTAAATTCTCTCTGACATACAGTTTAGAGATTTAAAAACAATAAATACAATATTAGGCACAATTTTATTTTAAAATAAAATTATGAAGAAAACTAAACTTTCCATGTGAGTCTAAAATGGAACCTCTTCTTAGCTACTGATTTTGATCAACTGAGAACTTGAGTTCTCATTTACTCTGACAGGCTGATAGATATTTTTCTATTCTGGCGTCATACTTATTCTAAATAATGGCAAATGACCTGTATAATGATACATACATATCTGAGTTGCAAACTATTATTTTCTCTGTCTTGAAAACCCTTGATGATATTTACATTCTAAATTAAACTGAACACTGTATATTGATTTCAATATGTTAAGATGAAATTTAATTTCATGACGACTACTAACATCACAGAACATGTAGGATCAATGTGTTTGCTGATTTCCTGCTTACAACCAATATCTCCCCAAGGGTTTGAGACAAGATTTACAGAATATTGTTTCTGAAGATGTGTGCATAAATATGCTATCAAATAAGCTACAATGCATTGCACGTGAGGCAGTGAATGATTTATTTGCTGCATTCTAATCAGTCTGGCATAAATGCTGACACATCCTTTAGAGAGTTTGCTGTCGATGGTCCTGGCACTCAGTACCTTTTCCTAGGAGCAGAGCCAGCAGGACAGGTCTCCCTGTGGCTGCTTTTATAATTCACCCTCCCACAAAAAAAGGAAGTACATTTCAGCTAAGGTAGAGCTATGGATGTGCAGGATGCGACTACTGAGATGGCAGCAAGCCCGATGGCCAATTAAGTACCAGTATATATGTGTGTGTGTTGATCTAGCTCCAGAGAGCCTTTCTTTGACAACCAGAGAGGTACTCTAATACAGTGGAAATGAGCATGAAGTTGAAGTTGACTAGGAATGTGTTCAAGTCCAGATCATATCATTTACCACCTGGTTCACTTTGGGCAAATTACTTAACATATCTGTGCCTTGGTGTCCTCTTCTGAAAAATGGGAAGATGAATAACTACTATGTAGAGTTGTGAAGATTTAATATGATAATATATATAAAGCCCTCCCCACAGTACTTGGCATTAAGGAAGAGCTCAGTGAATGGTAGCTATTATAATTTGAATGATTCACATCGCAGTCATTCAAATAAAATTCTTATTGAATTCTCATTACAAGCAAGACACTGTACAGACACTTGGGAAATAGAAAGATTGACACCACATAGCCCCTACCTTGAAGAGGTTTATATTCTAGTTGGGTAGATAAATATACTGTATAAACAAATATAATTGGTAATAAATATAGTGAAGTGAGAAAGGAGAAGTATAATAAAAAGCTATGGGAGTCCACAAGGTAGATAAATAGATTGCTTCTTACTGAGAAGCTCAGAGAAGCCCTTTTGATAAAGATGCTATTGGGTTTGAAGTCTTGAAGAATAAATGAAATTCTAATGCTCAGAAAATTAATGTGAATAGGAATAAAAATATGGAAGCAAGAATATGTGACACAGAGATGTCTATCAGTTCTGATCAGCTGGAGGTTTAGATGGCAAGTTAATGTTCTCTATTGTTTTCCTCCAACCTATTTTTTGTAGTTACTCCCATATGTGCCTTGACTGGGCAAGTCCAGGGCTTCATACCAGCGACCTCAGCATTCCTGGTAGCCTCTTTATCCACTGTGCCACCCCAGGTTAGACCAACCTATTTTTCAAACTTCTGTTTCATTGACATAGTCAGCATTTGAATCTAGTTCATCAGACTGCAGCAGCCTAGCCCTTGACCACTAACCTCACAGTCTGCTGCTTCAGAAGAAGGTGAGAGTAGAGTAAGGGGGGCTAGTGAGGAAACCATCACTGGAAGGCAGCTGAGACAGAATCAGAGCCTGAAGTAATACACTTAAAGTAGAATCAAAGTACATAGAAGCCTCTATGAGGATTATGACAAGAATAGAATTGACAGAATTTAAAAATAAATTTTATTTAAGAAAATGAGAAGGAAGATTCAAATGTCACCAACTTTGCCTCTAGAACAGTACTTCTTAACCTTTTCTGAGGTACCGAACCCACGTTTCATATGCGCATTCACCGAACCCTTCTTTAGTGATAAATAAAATGATTTTTTTTTTCCCAAATTCAAGACATAGGTATATGTTTTTTTACTGGTGCACAAAATGAGCCGTGCATGAACATCACCTTGCTCAAAGAACAAAACCAACAAAGTGCATGAACTCACAACAAATTACGGTATTACTTTATTCTGGCCTCCGCGGCAGAGGCTTCTCCAAACCCCTGAGACTGACTGATCGAACCCCTAGGGTTTGATAGAACCCAGGTTAAGAACCACTGCTCTGAAAGGAGGACAATTAGAATATCCCCAGTCTAAGGCAGCATGGCACTGAGTAATATAAAAGCTGAATGCTGAAATCTGACAAAACCTTGAATGACCTTGGGCAACATATGCTTATCTACCTACAAAAGTAATGATCTGTAAGGTTAATTATGATTGTATGAAATATTTAACATTTATAGAAGTGGCTGGGCCATAGGAGGCACTCGATAAACATGAATTTCTTTTCCTACTGAAAAGATCAGCGAGTGTGGATGAAAAGACAGAAGACAGGAGAAATGTGCTACCACAGAGGGTTAGCTCTCTTCCTTTGACAGAAATTGCTCAGCCTTTGGAAATTCCACAAGGTTCTTGCAAGAAAAAGAAAGAGATGAGATGCAGATATTTGTCTACTGGAGTTTGGAGTTGGCTCCAGGCAATCTTAGATCTCTATCTCCATGAGGAAGGTGGGAAGAGCAGGGGGAAAATGATAGTGGAGAAGAAAAGAAGCTTCTCTTGCTCTACAATGGGGCTGACATTCTGATATTAGCATCCAAGACAAGTTAAGTCAGAGGATGATGTCTATGCACAAACTACTTTACAAACAATCAGCCAACACATGGGGGATGTCTTTGGCCACATACCACAGTTGTGACCTTGTAAGTAATCTGGAACATAAACTTAAAATTTAGTATAGAGCCAATAGATTTTTTTTTTTTTTTGACAGAGACAGAGAGAGAATCAAAAGAAGAACAGACAGGGACAAAAAGACAGGAAGGGAGAGAGATGAGAAGCATCACTTCTTCTTTGTGGCACCTTAGTTGTTCATTGATTGATTTCTTATATGTGCCTTGACCGGGAGGCTAAAGCAGAGTGAGTGAACCCTTGTTCAAGCCAGCAACCTTGGGCTCAAGCCAGTGACCTTGGGCTTCAAGCCAATGACCTTTGGGCTCAAGCCAGTGACCATGGGGTCATGTCTATGATCCTATGCTCAAGTCAGGGACCTTTCGCTCAAGCTGGATGAGCCCGTACTCAAACTGGCAACCGTGGGATTTTGAACCTGGGTCTTCTGCATCCCAGTCCAATGAAAAAGCAAACAGATTTTAACTCTATTTGAGAGAAGCTCTGGAGCCCATGCCATAAGCGAGTCCTTCCTTAATAGACTTTGCAGTGAAAATGGTTGGCCATTTTAATTACTGGCTTCAGGAAGTTGAGGCAGAAACCCTAGAGAAGGATCATAGAACTGATGAGGCTAGATCAATTCTACAGTTAGATTCTCAGGGCAATGAGACAACTTGTAAAAAAATTAAAACTGTAACCTATTCCATGGGCTGCTTAATTGGCTAATCTATGGAGAGAGCCAGGAAATAGTTGCTAAAAATAGAAGAGATTTTGAACTTTCTCAAAAAGGCAAAAGAAGAAAAAAAGTTCCCTTAGCACAAAAGTTGGATACAGTTTATAGGCAATTCTTTACTTACTTGAATAAAAGGTTCCAACCCCAGAACACTGCAGAAAGGCACCTCAGTGTCAAGCAGGGGAGCAAGACTTATTGAGTCATTTGAATGCCCCACAGAGATAAAACAGAATTTGTTTTTTTCTAAATGATAGGTGGGGAGACAGAGAGAGAGACATTCACATGCGCCCCTACCAGAATCCATCTGGCAATCCTCATCTGGGGCTGATGCTCTGCTCATATGGGGCTGATGCTTGCAACTGAGCTGTTTTTAGCACCCGAGGTGAAGGCTTGATGGAGCCATCCTCACACCTGGGGTGATGCATTTGAATCAGTTGAGCTTTGGCTGTGGGAGGAGAAGAGAGAGAGAGAGATAGAAGGGGGTGTGGAAGGGGAGGAAAAGCAGATGGTGACCTCTCCTGTGTCCTGATGAGGAATGGAACCCAAAATGTCTGCACACCAAGCTGACACTCTACCATGGAGCCAGGAAGCCAGGGCAAGAATATTTTGTTAACAGTGGACTTGGGCTGCCTTTGGATTATAAAGCAGTAGAAATGTTATGCAGCAATTCTTCCAGACTCCTCCTGTGGCAAAACCCTTCACATCTTTGACCACAGTGATTCTCCATAAACTTTCCACAACATGGCTCATTCTAGGACCTTTTTATTCTTGATGGTTTATTCCTAGACAAACTAGGTGTCCTTTGTCCTTAGATCTGAAATCCTTGTGATTCAAATCAGCTACCAGAGATCTGATGGCTGAGTGATCAGTTGATGACTCTAGCTCATTATCGAGGCAAGGGAGTTCAAGATAATTCTACAAGAGTCGTTCTCAAAGTATGGTCTGAAAGGCCCAAGTCCCTGGGACACTTCCCTGGGACCCATGGGACCTTCTTTTTCTAATTATGCATACATATAAAGCTTAATTTTCTTTATATGCTATAATCAAAAGGACCTATTGCAGCACATTGAATGCAGAAGCAGATGAAAATACAACTGCTTTTTATAAAGCCAGACATTTTAAAAGGTTTGGAAAACTGCAAAACAATATTACTCTTCACAAACTACTTTGTTTTGAAAAATATAAGTTATTTTTCAAAAGAACTATATATTTTGAAAAAACGGCTACATTTTTCAAAATAAATGTTATTTATGCTAATATGTGATAGCTTCATTATGTTATTTTAAATGAATTGAAATATTTCTAAAGTTCCTGGTTTTAATTACTAATATGGTTGCTATCAATGGATATAATCCATTCCGAAAAGAAAGAAAGAAAGAATGAAAGAAAGAAGGAAGGAAGAAGGAAGGAAAGAGGGAAGGAAGAAAGGAAGGAAGGAAGGAAGGAAGGAAGGAAGGAAGGAAGGAAGGAAGGAAGGAAGGAAGAAGGAAGGGAAGGAGGGAAGGAGGGAAGAAGGAAAGGAAAGAAAGAAAGAAAGAAAGAAAGAAAGAAAGAAAGAAAGAAAGAAAGAAAGAAAGAAAGAAAGAAAGATGAAAAAGAGAGGATAGGAGAGGAGAGAAGAGAAAAGAAAAACAGCTCTTTGGGGTCCTCAAAATTTTTTGAGAATGTAAAGGGATCTTTAAAAAGTTTGATCTCTATTGATGAGAACCATTCTGATTGGTGTGAGGTGATATCTCATTTTGGTTTTAATTTGTATCTCTCTGTTGATTAGTGACATTGAGCATTTATTCATGCCTATTGGCCATTTGTATGTACCCTTTGGAGAAGTGCCTATCCAGGTCTTTTGCCCATTTTTAAATTAGATTGTTTGTCTTCCTGGTGTTGATTTGTATAAGTTCTTTATATATTTTGGAAATTAACCCTTATCAGATGTATCTTGATCCCACTTCTGGGAATATATGCTGAAAATCCCAAAACACTAATTCGAAAAAATATATGTACCCCTATGTTCATTGCAGCATTATCTAAAATAGCCAAAATTGGAAGCAGCCCAAATGTCCATCAGTAGATGAGTAGATAAAAAAAACAGTGGTACATTTATACAATGTAATACTACAGAGCCTGTAAAATATATAATATTTTACCTTTTGTGACAGCATGGATGGACCTGGAGATTATTATAATAAGTGAAATAAACCAGGCAGAAAGACAAATATCATATGATCTCGCTTATATGTGGAATCTAATAAACAAAACAAACCGATGAGTAAAATCGAAAAAAACACATGTATACATGTATGTATACAGTGACATAGATACAGCTGCCAGAAGGGAGAGAGATTGGGGAGCTGGATGACAGAAGGTGAAGAGATTAAGCAAAAAATATATATGTAACACACAAATAACAATATGGTGATAGCCACAGGGAAAGGGGATGGAGGTAAGTGGAGGTGGGCAATGGAGGCTGGGTAAAATGGGAACAGAAAGAGACTTTGCTTGGGGGGATAGGCTCATGATGCAGTGTGCAGATGATGTTTTATTGAGTTGCTCACTTGAAACATGTACCCCAATAAACTTGATTATCAATAAAAAAATAAGTAAATAGAAAGTGTGAGATCTGCTATACTAGCAGTATATTGTCTGTTTTGTTTTCCACATTTCCATGTTGTCTAAGAAGATAAGATCCTTCAGACACATATAGGAAAATGACATGAGTTGGGGAGATTCTTGTTTTGATAATACAGCTACCAAAACAACTGTCGTTAAGTAAATAAATACAATGCCTTTCTTTATATTCTTTAAAACCTCTCACAAAGAAATAAAAATATACATACTACAACTCAAAAGAACTGCCATAATCTCAACTTCCAATCACAACTGAAATTATTTTCCCACACCAAGCTAACTACAGGAGCTAACCCTATCTGATCTACCTTATTTCATTCACGTAAATATATAGATGAAGTACAAGCGTTAACTAGCAATCTAACACATTTACTCTTCTTGAGCAATGATTCCTTAGGTGCCTATTCTTGAGCCCACCCCATATTTCCTGATGCAGAGAATCTCCCACTATGAATCCAGGAATCCTGTGTTTTTAGTAAGGACCCAGGTTATATGATAGGCAGTCAGGTTTGGAAACTTAGAGTATTTGACCTGAGCCATAGCTCTCAAATTTACCTACTCTAATTCAATACAGCAACTTTCAAAAAGATTTTATGACTCAGATACACTCTTATATCTAGTTTTCCATTCTTTTTCACTTAAACCTCTGGAATATTTTAATACATTAGAGGCCTCTTTTTTTTACTCCAGTTTTTACTACTTTTCTGTTAAATTCCATCTCTCCTAGTGGAAGACCCTGTTGGCATTTTATTTATGAAGGGGTCAGATCACTTTGCCACAAAAAGAAACATAAGTTCAACACTGTTAAGTGGGTAAATGATAAAATATGATCAATAATAAGATGGTCAAGGTTATGGTCATCAGGCCTTGGTCATTACAAATAAGAGGAGGAGATAGATGAAGTGTCAGCTCTACCAGAGCTGAAAACAGTCACAAGCACAATAAGAAGAGCTGAGTCAATGAGCACTTGCTTTTAAGAGCCTCCCAGAGCACCCCTGGTAACTTTGTCCTGGGATTGTCCACTCTGGTTCCTTTGCAGAGGATGAGAAAGATGGACTCATGTTAGACCTTACATAGATTGTCCCAAGAACAAACTCTGGCCCCTTGGAGCCTGGGTGGTGAAGATGACATGAGACTGGATACCATCCTGGGTTCTTTTTTTTCCCTTTATTTTGTTTTACTTTTTCTTAGTAAACCTCATTATGAAAGAGATAGAGGTGAGCAGGACAAGCCTCATAAATGTGCTGGGTAGATGAGTTATCTTCAAAACCCTGGGTACAATGGTGGTAATAAAGGCCTTTAATTTGTTGTACATAATTTATAGTTCGCTCATTTTTAAAGTAGGCCTCTAATTTATAATAGAAACAGAGACTTCAGAAGCAGCCCATCCATTCCTCTCTCCCTGTCAGCACAGGCTGCTTCCTGCGGAACATTTTGGAGTGTCTAAGCTCTCAGACAGACACTCCATCTACGTCAGCTCCACTAGGAGCCTGATGCACTGGTCGTGCTTGATCAACGTGCGGAGGCGCCCGAGACACAGTATGAATAGCCCAAGTGCGCAGAATCCCGGTGACAGACCTTTAGCTCACTCTGGAGGACACGGCACATTCATATTGACTTGCTCTGGGAGAGTATTTCCTGAGACCCTTTCTCACGTCCCTGCTTACTCCCCATTGTGCCACTACCAATAGTTTGGGCTTTTGGCTGTATTGATGGAGATGCCATCCTTTCTAAGTGCTCCTGGAAAGTGGTAACTTGGCCACCCTGGAGACAGAGGGTTTTGTATATCCCCAGAAGAGGCAGAACCTGATCAATAGCAGCAGGAGTGTTCCAAATTGGCTTGCCAACAGATTTCAAACTTGTTTTGTAAAGCTTAATTCTGGACTTTCGATCTGAGGATGGAGCGAGGTGATACTTACTGAACTGGAAGGTGTGATGATACAATCAGCCAAGTTCATATTAATTTTGCAGGAACCAAAGAACAGCCAGTAATGATTCTCTTGATTGCTTGATTCCTTATTTAACTATTCCTAGATACTCTCTGCTGACGCTCTCAAACACTCATTTGATTTTTGAAAATAACATCAGGTTAAGTTTGGATATTTTAACTTCTTAAATTGTGTGTAAATTGTGATGCCATTAGGAATAAACCAAAAAATAATTTATAGAAAAATTATCTAAGACTTATCCTACCTCCCTTTTCACTTCCCACATTCCTGAGAAAGAGTTAAGGAAAGCTATTGAAATCTGTTCAAAATCTACTTACAAAAAAATCTTTGAGACAAAGAAGTGAACATGATAGAATTGTATCTAACCATGTTGAATTCCCTTGGAAATTGCCTTTTGGAAAATTCTGATTCTTCAGTGTTATTCCAATATCTCTGCAACTTTAAACAAGCTTTGTGCTAGAAATAATAATATTAAATTAAAAGTATAAACAATTACTAGAAATATATAGGTTTAGAAACCATTAAATTTGTTCCTTAAGCAGGTTTATTACTTTTCTGCATACTTACATAAAAATTTATCTTCTACCAATTTGACATAAAATAATCAGGATCAGATTTATTCCTCTTATCAATACCATTATTTTGCAGCTTGAGGTATTCAGAATATTACCCAGGTAGCAGCAACAGTTTCTCAAAAAGCCATCTCTCCCCTACCGCCTTCCCAGCAACTCACCAATGTTAAGCAATTATTTTGTTTGTTGAAAAATAAACTTAGTCTTATATCAAAGGCTGTGCTGCACCTATAGTGATTTAGAATTCAAGTGTGGCTAATTTATAAAACTAGTGTTCACAGCAGGAATCAGATACTTAAAACTACTCGGAACCAGTTTCTTTTCTTGGGCCTTCTGCTTGAGAGAAATCTCTACCTAATAGTAGACTACATTTCCTTTCTTTCAGCTTTCACCGGAACATGGTTTCATATTTTCATTTCATCTGTGATCACCCCAGAACACAGCCACCTGCCTGCATTTTGGTTTGAGTAGAAGAGGTGATTGGAAGAGTATAGGACATGAACACATGATTTAGCCATTTAACTCTTGTAGTTCCGAGGCTTTAAGACAGTCATATTTTCCATCCCTGTGGTGCTTGCCTAGAAATTAAGGGTAGCCAGACCTACTTTCAAGAGTTCACAAGGACCAAGAAAGAAAATTTGTGAAAGTGTTTGGTAAACTAAAATACCGCCACCAACATCTTCTTTCTCTCCCTCTTCTTTAAATATTTCCTCTTTTTCTTGGTTCTTTCTTCTCAAATGAGCTATTTTTTTCTTATTTTAAGTCTTATACCTGCCTTGATAACTGTTTCCTTTCCTCAATTAGCACCTGAGTTACACTTTTCTCACTGAATTCATCACCAATGTGGTGCCAGACACATGAACCTCTGTGTCTGAAACAGTTCACACTCAGGATTCCATTTTATTAAACTTGCTAAGAAGAGATTACTTGCTGTGTTCATATTCTCTCCTACACATGTTTGGAACCTAGCACTTCCCTAAAGAAGAAAAAAGAGGAGGCCTGACTTGTAGTGGCACAGTCAATAAAGAGTCGACATGAAATGCTGTGGTTGCCTGTTTAAAACACTGGATTTACCTGGTCAAGTCATGTATAGGAGTTGAAGCTTCTGTTCCTCCCCCTTTTCTCTCTCTCTTCTCCTCTATAAAATGAATAAATAAAAATCTAAAAAAAGGGGGGGGGAGGAATATAAGAACAAGAAGAAAGAAGAGAAAGAGAAGTCAATGTTTGTAGGGCTGTGTGCTGAATGTTAATGTTATTTGAATAAATGGACTGATCTGTCATGAAGAATGACCCATGAAAATGTGCTAGGTTCAGACTGAGCTGTGAGCCTCAAAAACACAGAAACCAGGGCAGTGTGAAAAAAACTTTGTGAGGAACATAGTTTCCTGAAGAGGTTGGTTTCACAATTATTCTGCCCTAACTACCTTTTTACTCATGTATCATTTTGGATATTTTTTATTTATTCATTCATTTTTATTAGAGAAATAGAGAGGAGAGAGAGAAGAGATAGAACAGGGGGAAGAGCAGGAAGCATCAACTCTTACATGAGCCTTGATCAGGCAAGCCCGGGGTTTGGAACTGGCAACCTCAGCATTCCAGGTCGAAGCTTTACCCACTGCACCACCACAGGTCAGGCTCATGTATCACTTTGTTCAAGAAATTGTCCTCCCTGACCTTTGGTTCAGTGGTAGAGCATCAACCCATCATGAGCATGTCCCAGGTTCGATTCCCGGTCAAGGCACACAAGAAAAGTGCCCATCTGCTTCTCTACCCCTTCCTCCCTCTCTCTCTCTTTCTCTCTCTCTCTCTCTCTCTTTCTCTCTGTTTTCTTCTCCTGCATATATGGCTCGATTGGAGCAAGTTGGCCCCAGTCGCTGAGGATAGCTCCATGGTTTCACCTCAGGTGCTAAGAAGAGCTCTGATGCTAAGATACGGAGCAATGCCCCAGAGCATCGCCCCCTAGTGGACTTGCCTGGTGGACCCCAGTTGGGATGTATGGGGGAATCTGTCTCTCTACCTCCCCTCCTCTCACTGAATAAAAAGAAAAGGAAAGAAAGGAAAGAAAAAAGAAAAGAAGAGAAAAAAAAAAGATCGCCAAAATATGGGGTAGGGCCAAGTTTGGGACATAGACTCATCCCTTGACCAAGGGACAGGAATGGGAAGTAGAGCACAAGTGTACTCTGATTGACATTTCCACTAGGACCACAGAGAATGAGTAAGGGTAGGAAATTCTGTAAAGGAAAGGAAAGTGTTATTATCTAAAGAGAGAGAAAGAATATGAGGAAACAGATGCTGGGCTGCTAAAATCCACAAATTTCCACTTTTCAACATAAAGGACTTCCACCTCTGAATTCAACATAGTGGTCTTTGTTTCCTTAAAAAATACACGGATGTATTTTCTTTCCAATTAGCTCCAATTATTATCTCACATATTTAAAATGCAGTGGGACTTACCTACCTTGTGCTGATTTATACCTAAAATTACATAAGCTTTTTGACAGTCACTTTACATTATTTGTTCATATGATGCAAAGTTAGCTGAAGCCCCTAAGTCTTTTTCATATGGATTGTATTTAGGTCAGGTCTTACTAGCATCTTTGTATGTGTGCAACTGATCTTTTAACTCATATGTAAAATTTTACTTTTGTCCTTATTAATATATTATCATTAGTTTCAGACCATCAAGACCTTTTCAAAACCTTATCCCTGCCATCCAGTACTTTGTCACCTCTCCAAGTATGGAACCATTGTAAACTGATGTGTAAGTTTCTGTAAAAAAAAAGTAGTGTTTTAGAGAGGACTGGGGAGGCACATAGCCTCAATTGGAAGCTTCATATCATCACTTACTGGCTGCGCAAACTTGGGCAAGTTTAGTAATCCTTTTGAGTCTGTTTTTACAACTGTAAATTATGAATAATATTACCTGCCTTGTAAAGTCTTTTTTATAAAGAAGATTAAATTAGTTAATTCATGTAAAATCTAAACACATAACTTATGCTCAATAATCCTTAGTTACTATAATATTATCCATGCATATCTAAGTCAGTGATGAAAAAGCATAGATTAGAATTCTTGCAGAGTCTTCTTTGTATATGGAATCTTCTCTATATGTCACTCAAAATTATTGACACACCATCCTCTACTTTGTCAACCCAAATCTAAAAATAGTATTAACATTTAGCCATGTGTCCCCATGTCATTTTAATATGGGGATGCTGGTTTGTGTGCCTGTTTCCATCACATCCAGGGCAGCCTCTCCAGGCTTCTCTTAGACACAGAAGACTCTGCTTCCAGGTCTCTCCCTTTCACTCTCACTCAGTGATCATGGGCCAGTCACTTAACTTCTATGGCTCCCATGTGCCTTATCCGAAAACAAACAAACAAACAAAAACAAAAATAATGGACTGGTTAGATCAGGTCTAATTTTCTTTAAAGTTTCAGGTTAGTTTTTGAATTGTTCATGAAATACTTTCAATTCTAAATCTGGCCCACAATACTCTAAAATCCCAGTTGCTATGTGTCCCTGAGCAGTATCTCTCTGTCTCGACTTCTATGGCATTGTGCCATCATCTCTGTCACCTGTGTGGGCCTTTGAGACTCATCTGACCATTGTGACTGATTCTCAGTGAGAAGCTTGTACTGTCCCCACAGCACTTAGACAAGTGTTAGGGTACCAGTAACGTTTCTGAGCACCTCAAATGAAAATCAAAGTCTTCAATCCAGCCTCAGGCTTGCTGAATCAATATTTCTGGGGATTGGACCTAGAAATTGGTAATTCAGCAGCAAATTTCTAAACGATTCTCATGTACATCAAGGTTGGAAAACCGCTGACCCAACACAGGGTACATAGTCCTCGGAAATTCTTGTGAGATGAGCTCATTCTCTGCAAGCAGAAAGGAAGCCTGCCAGCTATGTTAGTAATTGAACATGTTCCCTTCGCTATGTGTCTGCTTGCTCCAAGCCATACAAAGTGGATAACGCATGAGTATCCATCCATCCACTTTTCCAACGATGCATCTGTGATATCTTTGGCAGAAGTACTCAAACCGCAGGGTCTACTCTTAGAAATTAGCCTTGGAAAACATTTCAAGAATAGTCTGAAATAAACTTCCCCATCAGGGATTTCCTAAGTCACTTCTGCTTTAGAAAATAAATTATCTTTTCCCCACTTACTCCTGACGGTACATTAGAGACCCCGCAACTGAAGTGAGACTATTCTTCCAAAACCTCAGCCTAAGCACTTTCAAGGCACCACACAACAGTGAGTCAACAGCATGCTGTCCATAAAAGCAAGCCTGCCAGCGGCTGGCGTAGGGAGTGAGGAGGAGGCCCTGCCCTGGAGAGAGCTGGCCATCCGGGTAGGCAAGCGCGGAACCACTCTGCCATAGCCTAGTCAGAGGCTGTGCATTGTAAAACCCATACTGTTTATCCAAGCCCTCCTTTCCTTCATTTTGATAATTTGTTTCCTCATTTTATAGTCAATATACTCAAATCTGAGGAGATGCTAAGTGTGCTAATTAATGGCTTCCCAGTGTGGTGAATGCTAAGCACTGTTGCACTTTTGAGCCTGTTCTGCTGAGAAACATCATATTTTCAGAGCTGTCAAAAGGACATTTCCAGTTACACTGGATTTCCATTTCCAAATTAGCTTAGCAAAATTTTGTAAGCCTCTCCAAAAGTTAGGAGAGGAGAAAATGTTTATTATTAATTTCTTGTCCCTAAATAATTCAGTCTTGTCCTTAAGGTTAATAAATCTGGGTAGGGAACACTGAAAGAAAACTGAACTCAGAATACTGTTCTTTAGTTATTTTTTTAAATCATGCTGGTTAATCTTTACCAACATCAGCAAGTTCTCATATGCCTTTTCTCAAGGCAAATTGTTCTTTTCAAATTTCATTTCTTTGCTAGCATGTAGTCATGTCAATGAACAACAACAATAACTAGGAGATTTTCTTAAGAATATTTGCGTAATGAAACTTTGACTCTATATTGTTGACTGGCATATAGAATTGAAATAGTTGGGGGGATGGCCTAATCTTAATTATTAAGTTTTTAGGAAAATATTTAGTTTTATTTCTTTCAAACAGATGTAATAGATATTTTAACATGTAGACACTTTAATAAATAGATTTAGATTTTACTCATGTCACCTTCTTTTCTGAAAGCTGTTTGAACAGGTTATTAGTGGTGCTCTCTGACCTCATTTATACTATCAGTTTCCTCATCAAACACTTCATCCATCGCTAATATAAATTTAACCCATGTATCATCATAAATTACAAATAACTTGAGAAAATTTTTGAAAGAAATTCTAGAGATTTCTAGAGACTTACTGTCTGTCTACGAGGATAAATATCACAACAAAATATTAGGTAAAATGTGTCATAAAATGAGTCTTAAAATGCTCAAAGGAAAAATAATCAGAAATCTATTAACTTGACTATGTTTCTTCACAAATAAGAAAAAGAATGCTCAGGGAGATTAATCTAAATATTCAAAGTATAATAAGCAGGTTCCAAGCAACAAAGCCTCATCCAAAACTGAGGATGTGTGGCCTGGAATAGAAAGAAATTCTGACAGTACCAACCTCAGGGATTCAAAGACGCATTAGCTCACTCTGCTTCTGTCTGGGCATTTCTCAGGCCAACCTTCCTCTGGGCAGCTTGTGTGTGGAGAAGAGAGAGACCAGCAGCTACCAGTATGGATTATCCTTTCATTTCATAATCCCAGTAAAAAGCAAGTGCCTCTTTCCTGATAATTCCAGGAAAATCTCACAAAAGACCCTAATTGGACTGGTTTGGTCCTGTATTCATCTTTGAGTCAATCACTGGCTAGAGAAGCAAGATACTAACTACTGTAACATAGATGTAGAGCCCAGCCAGGGTGGAGATTGGGATGGAGGGCAATTCTCTTAACAATAAAAGAAAAGGTGCTGTCCAGGCAAAAAGGAACCAACATTCACAACCCACCATCACATAATTAGCTACTGACAAAGTCAATAGTACAGCCAGAGTCCTGACTTCTGGTGTTTCTCTCCAGAAAGTTTTAGTTTTGCTTTGCTTTGATTTTAGAGACCATTTGTTTACTGTTTTATTTGGCCTAATTTAGGGATTGGAAAGGAGTAAATCTTAAATAACATCATATTGTGCCTGTCATTGTTTCTTATTTTTATTTCAAAAGAATTAGTCTTTCTTTCTTTTTTTCTTTCTTTCTTTCTTTCTACCTCTCTCTCTCTCTCTCTCTCTCTCTCTTTCTCTCTCCCTCTCTCCCTCTCTCTCTCAGACTTGCAGAATTATATGCTCCTTTGTAAATGAAAAGGCCTTATGGGAGAGATGTTCAAGAGAAGATTCTTAATGTCTCTTTTTCCAGTTTCCA
Organism: Rhynchonycteris naso; assembly: GCA_037038555.1. Lineage (NCBI taxonomy): Eukaryota > Metazoa > Chordata > Mammalia > Chiroptera > Emballonuridae > Rhynchonycteris > Rhynchonycteris naso. The sequence continues at coordinate 66,969,364 of CM072998.1, forward strand.
ACATATGGCCCAACATGTGGTCAAAGAAATGCTGAGGGTGTCTGGTTCCCTGACTCTGGCTTGCTGCCTAAAGTAGAAAGAATACTGATATATGTCCCAAGTGACCCCAAACCTTTAGAACCTTTTAACTCTTCTTCCAAAAGCCTTTTACAAAAGAGTCCATATTGGCCCTAAATGGGGCCTGTTTGAAAAGGGCCACCTTCAAGATCTGGCTGGTTTTCCCTGAGGCTGGCACATGGTCTATTCACTAAGAGCAGAAGAGAGTAAGTGCACTCCATCAGCCTTCTTCCCTTTTCTATCAAATGTAAGTGGTGTTATAATATTGATATGATCAAGACTAATGAGCCATTAATTCTAATTCAAAAAAAATGAGGTAACTGAACATGATCTTTCACAGTGCATTGATCTGATATGCCAGATGAAGGCAAGGTTACATTTCCTCTTGGAAATATGCCTGCTCTTCACAAACAATTTCAAAATGTTCCCCATATGGATGTGCTCTTCTGCATGCCAAAAATAAATCTAATAGAAGAAGACAAATAGAATGTTTGAGGAGAAAATATGTCCACCTTTTAGCATTTCTTTATCTTTCTTCTCCTTCCTCCAAGGGTCAAGCCTGTGGAATGTCACTTTGTGAGTCATCAAAATATCTTAGGGGAAACACTAATTTTATCTTGAATGCAAGTATATGAGAAGGTGTGCATCTATCTCTTTTCCCACACATACAATAGTGAACATCAAGAAGATTAAGTTTTAATTACTGACCAAATTTATTATTTGGGGGCTAACTCCATATGCATGTGATTTAGGATGGAGCTAAAAATAAAGACATCTAATTCTACCATGTTTAAGAGGTAATTTGCTATGTCAACTTGAGGCTGCAATAAAAGATTTGGGGTATAATTTCTTCCACTGAAGGAACTAAAAGTTAATCAAAACAATTCTATTTCCTTAGGGAAAAGACTATATATAAATTTGGAGATATTGGTTATAGTAATTAAGAGATGTCGAATGTTGAATGTTAATCTAATAAAAATTATTATAAATAATAGTCATATTCTGACCTCAAAGGAACTTTGATCAAACTACCTTTGCACATATTTGAATAATAACTTGAATATGTACACTGTTGTGAACTAAGTTGCATTTCCCAAAATTTCATATGTTGAAATCCTACCCTCCCATACCTTAGAATATAACTGCATTTAGAGATAATGTCTTGAAAGAGATAACTGAGTTAAAATGAGATAATTAGGATGGGACTTAAACCAATATGGCTGCTGTTTTGATAAGAAGAAAAAGTTAGAACACAGATATGCACAGAGGGAAGATTATGTGAAGACAAAGGAGAAAGGTGGCCATCTGCAAGTAAAGAAGAGAGATCTCAGAAGAAATCCAGCCTGCAGCCACTTTGGTCTTGGACTTCTAGCCTCCAGAACTGTGAGAAAATAAATTTCAGTTGTTTAAGTCACCCAGTCTGTGGTATTTTGTTATGGCAATCTTAGTAAACTGATACACCAACAGAACTTTAATATAGTGCTAAATCTCTAAGTGATTATCTTTAGTTTATGGGTATAACATTTTAAAAGAACAAAAAAATAACTATATCAAGAATATAGTGATTGAAATTATCCCTAAGAGTAGAAGAAGCTAGTCTTCAATCATCAACTCTACTAATAAAAGCAAAAATGTCACTTAAAATTTCTAGCAGAAATAAATCACCCATGGACATTTGAAAGGAAATTTTAGAGAATCCAAGTATGTCAATAATGTGATTTTCTACTAGAAAAGTAATATTGTGTAAATATAATTAAAAACAAAAATTTCTCCTAACCCAGAAATCTTCTCTGTAGTAAAGAAAGAAAACATTTTTATTATTGAATAAGCACTAAACCAGAATGTGCTGTGCATCACAGGAAGTGTGCTAAGAACTTGCAAAGACAGAAGGAAATCCAATTGTTGTACATAGCCACACAGATACAACCCATTATATACATGTTCTCAGTCAGAGGACTTGATAGCACTTCTTGTCAAACATAAACTACCCTACCTTTACCTGGTAATTAGGGTGACCACCTGGGTTAGATAATTGGCAGTATCCAACAGAAAGTCAAACTTCTCACATCTCTATGGCAGGAGGTAATTTTTTGAGTTTGAGCAATGCATGTACTGGAAGTTAGTTAGACTCATACCCTCTCAGAGAAACTGGGAGGGTGGGGTACTATCTCTCCTGATGTTTAAATTTCAAAGAGAGGGCTCTCAGATTCTTAAGAAAGACATTTTCAGGTCAAAAAGCTGACAAAATGCCAATCTAGTTTTTAAACAAATATATATATATATATATATATATATATATATATATATATATATATATCCCCCCCAAAAGGAGGAGGAAGTATGTACAATGGTAAGTTTTCTAAAAAGAAAGGAGGGGAAAGAGATCTTTCCCTTATTTATACAACAGGAAGAATGAAGCTTCTTATTTTTTATTTGTATTTGTCCTTATATTATCATGTTAGAGTGAGAACAGAAAGACATAATTCATATTTTCTCCTGTTATCAGACAGTAACATTTTTGTGCATAGAATTTTTCAAATCCTTAATTTTAAAACTCCCCACATCATGTTCCAGTCCCACACAAAGCTTGGGTTTAGTGACTCCATAATTGAAAAGACCAAGAAACCAACCTCAAAGCAAGAGAAAACATGTATGGCAAAATCATCTTTACTCTTAGATTGTACTAATTCAAAATGTTACATGAACAACACAGTAGAAGTAACACTCTTATATCTTATTTTGCTTATGGGGGTTCTTAAAATTTATAGATGAGTTCCCATTTCTTAAGATCATTTTTTTTTTTTATCCTGGTGTTAACTATTCACACATGTTCAGGAATCAGTAAATACTGTCATCTGAGAGTACAGCCAGATAATGAGTTTGTGTGTGTGGGTTTTTTGTTTGTTTTTAGTGGATGAAATCAAACTAAATCACATTGAGGAAAGGAGGGGCTCAAAAGATAGAAAATGTAGTTTTTCTGCATGTGCTCTGGAAGGCAAGTTCCAAGAAGACCTTGCTCCTTATCTGTCCTGCATTTCTTCCTTGAGACCTTGGACCCTGGGGCTCTCACTCAGTCCTGTAGCTCTAAATGCCACCCTTGCTGGTGACTCCCAAACATGGTCTCTAAGACAGATCTCTCTCCAAACTCCAGACTTCTATTTCTAATGGTTTATTAAGGCCACTGGCACACTTCATCCTTCATATGCCCCAAACTGAACTCCCCATCTTCCCCCTGAAGCTATTCTACTTGCAGCCCTCTGAGTCTCAGTTCCTGGCAACTCCCAAACTTTCTATCGTGTAGGCCAGAAATTTCTGCTTTGTTTGTTACTTCTTCGTTCTCTCAGATAGATACCATTTGAACATATCCAGATCTGACCACTGCTTATCACAGTTACCACATCATCCAAGCGCTTGCACGCTCGTGCTCTCTCTCTCTCTCTCTCTCTCTCTCTCTCTTTCTTTTGTTATTCAGATGCTTCCTCAATGCTCTCTCCTGTTGCTACTTTTAACCCTCCATAGTCTGTTCCCAATGCAGGAGATCGAGTGATTCCCTCAAAACACAACTATTTTCAAAACAAAACACTCTTCTCCTCAAAACTCTATCTTTTATTTTGGAGTAAGAACCAAAATTTGCCTGGTGCCTCACGAATGGGCCCCTTTCCTTTTGTTCTACGACTCCTCTTCTCTCTCACTTTCTCCATTGCGGCCACACTGCCCTTCGGTCTGTACTGTATATACTGTGCCTATTCCTGCCACAGAGACCTTGCACTTGCAGTTCTGAGTACCTGCAAGAGTCTTCCTAAATCTCCTCCAGCTGGCTCCCACCTCAGACTGCAGCGCAAAGGGCATCTTTAAGTGAACACTTCCCTAGCCACGCTGACCATAATGTGTCCCTTACTTATCCTTTATCACATTGGCCTATATTATTTTCTTTATGGTACATTTTTTACTTAATAGTTTGCTTGGTTATTGTCATCTCCTCCTCCTCACCCTCTGCCCCTCAACTACAATCAAAACCCTGTGAGCTGAGAGATCATGCCTGTCATTTTCACCCCTATACCCAGCACATCACTAATGCTCTGTAAATACTTGTTGAATTGTCCTGTGACGCCCTGTGGTGAGAGTACTTTGAAACACTTGTCCATAGAGCACAATCAGTGATTTTATAAAGAAAATTTGTGTGCCTAGCTATAAGGACAGGGTGTTACAGTTTCTTCAAAAATTTACCTAATTTATCTGTGCTTTTCTCCTAATTATTAGACTTGGGAAATTCTCAAGAAGTTCATCAATTATTACAAACACTCTTAAGAATAAAACTCACAATTTCCCCTGGATCTCACTTGCAAAAGAGACATGACCAGGCACGTATCAATGTCACTGCACTGCTCACTGAAGAGTCTGTGCCTCTCCCACCAGGAGACCAGAAACAAGTCGATGGTCTACTTTCCTCAGGTTTCCTACCGGAGAAATTTAAAGTGAAGTACCTGTCCCTGTTTTGAGTATATTTGGGTGACTTACTCCAAATAGTTTTAATGTTTCAACTACTAAAAATATTGAGAAAAATTATAGTTGTTATTATCAACACGCTCTTGTTACCACTAGATTATAAACCCCTTGAGGGGAAAAATGTTTCATCATTCAGGCACTGTAAGTTCACGGTTCCAATATGCTGGCATACTTGACTGGATTCAGGAAGTAGCCTGATATTTACTGACAACACACAACCATTAAGGAAGCTGATATATTTTTGCTGCAAAACCTTTACCAAGAACTGAAAAGGGCGTTGGAGCCACTGCTCTCTTTGAAACAGAGTTGAATAAATGAAACAAATATGAATGACAGTAAAGCAGAAGTCAGCCCCAAGTGAAAAAATAAAATGGCATTTCCACAAGTTCTAACTGATATATTTGGGGAACTAGAGAGCTAGAATGAAGGAGAGTATCTCAGCTATACTGGTTTTGGTGGCCAGAACCAGGGAGATTTATCAGGGAAGCATACAATAAATACTTAACAGCACTGGCAAAAATTTAAGTTATAATACTGGGTGAGGGGAAGCCTACAGCACACAAATAGTAACAGTGGAATACCTTGGGCTTTGTCATCAAATTGAAGTATAATCTATAGTTCTACCATGTACCAGCTGTGTGCTTTTTGCAAAAATATGTCATGTTTCTGATTTTCAAGTGTCTTATTAGTCACATGGGAATAATGACCCCAGCCTGACACAATGAACAGAGTGAGGGCATAAGAGACAGACACTAGGGACCTTCATAAGTGATGACAAGTAGATGTGTCAGTGTGGATTTTGTTGTCCTAGGATGTAGAGCAAATAGATCAAGGAGTTGGAGACTGGTGTTGCACCTCCAGCCAGAAAGGTTATTTTGATGGAACTAGAAGCTCATGTAGTATCTTAGGAGAGTCACAATATCAAAGTAGTACTGTGAGGAGACACCTTGCCTTAGGAGAGACTAAGGTGACTGGAGGTTGAGGGAAAGGGACTGATGGGGTGGTGGTGAAGACCTGGGTACATCCAGGACGATGGTGAGAATGGCCCCTGACTAACAGTATATGGCTATTTATATCACAGTGGTATACAGCCACCACTTCGAGTCAACCCAGGGAGTCTGGAGACAGGCTTTTGTTTAGATGTTCGAGTTTGGGCACTTAGGAGGCATCATCTGGCTTCAGCTTTTAGTGACTTTTCTCTGACAACAGGAAAACATCATATTGAACAGCCAAAATTAAACCACCACTGGCCAACGTAATGTTTTTCATAAAAATCAGAGTTTTGTTTTTTTTTTTATCAGCAAGCTCATTTCAACCAGCTCCTTAGTGAAGCAGAAAACCAGCCTACTAGTCTCGCTTGACCCTCGTATTCACACCATTCCAAGCCAATACTTAATGCATAAGATCAATGTTTTCCTTAAAGACGGTAAGATTTACTGCTGAAACACTGGCAAAGCCTCATTATGCCTCAGCCCTATCCTATATGAAATGCCCCTTCATACGGTCCTTCATGGGTTAGATATTTAACTATAGATCTTACTTTTCCAGAGTTTGGCAAAACCTTGATAGGTCTGGAGTTCTTTTGTATGGATCTCACTTTTCCAGAGATTAGGAATTTCAGAAAATACAAAAATAATGACTACATTTTATCAGCTGCTTACTCAGTGTGAGTCAAACAGCCATATTAGTAGCTTTCATGAAATCATCTCATACATCACACACACACACACACACACACACACACACACTATGAAGTATAATCATAGAGGAGGAAGGTCATCTTAGAGCAGTGGTTTCCTTTTTGGCTACACACTACAATCCCTTGAGTAGCTTCTAACTAATAACTCTATGCCCAAGCTGCACTCAGACCACTGAGTGAGAATCTCTTTAGGAGTGACCTAGCCATTAGGAGTTTCTAAAACTCTGCAGAGGACTCCAATGTGCATTCAAAGCTGAGCCCCACTTTTGTAATACCTCCCCTAGTGTCCTTCAAGTTGTAAGTACCAGAGGACAGTCATTCTAGTTTAAAGCCCATGATCCATAAAGCTATAACCACGGTTCTTGAACCCTAGCAGCACAATTAGAATCATCTAGGGAGATTAAAACTACCAGCAAAGAGCCCCACTCCAAAAGATTCTGAGACTATTAGTCCAGCTTGGGCCCAGCCACGTATATTTTTTAAAGCCACTATTTTAATATGTAGTCAGGTTTAAAAACCATTGCTTTATATTATTCTTATTGGTTTAAAAGAAAACCTGTAATATTTATTTTCCTACATACCTTGAAGGCTTTCCCAAACTAATCTATATTTCTACAAGCTTTTTCATTGGTCTTTTCTTGCCCTAAGGGAATGTACTTAGCGTTCTTGACCTCCATCTGCTAATTAATATGATCAATGACTTTAATAATGAGTATATATTGAATGTACCCAATATAATACATATACCCTAACATCAGAAAGTGGTTCAAAATGTGGAAGCTTATAAATATTTCACTCGGTTGGGCTTTTTCTTTTACAATATACAAGTCTAGAAAAAGAAATGTCTGAATAATTTCTTGAAATGAGCAGGGGAATGACTGGCATCAATGAAAACTCCAAAAGCAGAAAAGTAAAGAAAAGGTAAATGTCACATATCTAGAGGGTCACTTACAGGACCAGGCCTGAAGGTCATAAAGACACTTTTATAAATGGAAACATAACTTAAAAGATCCTAAGAGGAAGACAAGATTCTCAAGTGGTAAAATATGAGTGAACTAATAAAGTGCTAAACAACTGAAAATACTGATTTTTTCCAAATTATTCTCTTGTTATATTTTAGCCTCATTAATACTTTTGTTCATGGAGTTTTTAATGACTTTATTGAAGTATTATTGACATATAATAAAGTGCACATAGTTAGGAATTATAACTTGATATTTAGATATGTATGTATGTATGTATGTATGTATGTATGTATGTATGTATCTATCTATCTATCTATCTATCTATCTATTCTCATGAAACCATGACCACAAATAAATTAGTTACCCCCAGAAGTTTCCTCATAACCTTTTATAATTCTCCCCTACCTTTAAAAAAATGACTGATCTAATTTTTGTCACTATAGATTAGTTTTAAAACTTCTAAAGTTTTAAATACAATGTGGGGCAAAAGTAGGTTTACAGTTGTTTGTATGGGAAATAATACAATAATTAATAAACAATAATATAAGAATAAACTCTGTTTCATATACTGTTGCCAAACCCTGTAAATAGAATCATACAGGATGTTGTGCAATATTGTATTACTCAGTATATACTGTTTTTCAGCAGGAAGGGTTTATTTTACTCAACCCAATTATTTTGAGATTCATCAATTCTGTTGCATATATTAATAATTTATTTCTATTCATTGCCGAGTAGCAGTCCATTATACAGACATACCATAACTTGTTTATCCATTCATCGTTGATGGACATTTGCATTGTTTCCAGGTTTGCTATCCCATATAAAGCTGTTATAAACATTTGTATACACATATGCTTTGTTTTTTCTTGGGTAAATATATGGGAGGTGAATGGCTAGATTGTATGGAAGATATATGTTTAACTTTTTAATGGCCTTGGATGGTTGGCTCAGCAATAGAGCATTGGCCCAGCCTTTGGAAGTCCCAGGTTTGATTCTTGGGCAGGGAACACAGGAGAAGTAACCATCTGCTACTCCACTCCTCCCTCTCTTCTCTCTCTCTCTCTCTCTCTCTCTCTCTCTCTCTCTTTTCCCTCCTGAAGCTATGGCTCAAATAGTTCAAGCAAAGTTGGTCCCAGGTACTGAGGATGGCTCCATGGCCTCATCTCAGGTGCTAAAAATAGCTCAGTTGCTAAGCAACAGAGCAGTGGTCCTAGACTGGCAGAGCATTGCTGGGTAGGGAGTTTGCCAGGTAGATTTCAGTCAAGGCACATGCGGGAGTTTGTCTCTCTGCCTCCCTACCTCTCTCACACACACAAAAAAAGGAACCCCCCCAACAAAAAGTTAAGAAAATGTCAAACTCTTCCAAAATGGTTGTAGCATTTTATAATCTCATCAGCAACATATAAATGTTTTTGTTTCTCAAAGTCAATTAACTTGACTTTTTTTAACATATAAAATATACCCATAAACATTTATCTTAATGTTCTTGTTTGTTATTCTAACATATATATGCATTCTACGTTGATTTTGGTTCATTGATTTTTCTCCTCATTAATGGTAGTATATTCCTGCTTCTTTGTATGCTTGGTGATTTTAACTAGAGACCAGACATTGTGAATTTTTTCTTGTTGGATGTTGGCTATACTGTGTACGCCTATAAATATTTATTTGGAGCTCTGTAAGTCACATGAAGACAGTCTGATCTTTTCAGGTCTTGTTTTTAACATTTTTCAGTTGAGATCAAAGGTCTGCATAGTGTAGGGTTTCATTTTTCCCCACTATTTAGTTAAATCTTCTCTGAGTAATCTACCGATGCCCCATGAATTATAATATTTTACAGTCTGCCGGATGGGAACAGGCACTATTCCAGCCCTGTGGTGTACAAGGCATTTTTCCCTCTAATTCATTTAGATGGTCCTTTCCCACCTGTGGGTAGTCTCTTCATATGCAGGGAGTGATCAGTACTCAGTAGTCAAAGAGAACCTTCTGCAGATCTCTTGGGTTCCTTCTCAAATACTCTGTCCTGGGAACTAACTCCAGCTGCCTTGGTCTTCCCATACTGGCAACTCTGTCTTCTCAATTCGGAGAGTCTTCCAGTGACACCAGGGTTCCTATTTTCTGAGCCATAACCTGGAAACTCACTCCATGCAGTTAGTAAGAGCAATTACAAAACTCACCTTGTGTTTCAAATATTTTGTCTGGTTTACTTTGTTTCAGGTGGGAGAATAAACCTGATTCCTGTTACTCTACATATTGGCTGAAAGCAAAAGTGTCTCCTGGTTATTTAAAATTCCCAATATAGATGTTTCAAATAATCATGGAGCTAGAGTTATACCAAGGAGATGGCAAATATTAAATGCCCAAATAGAAGCAGGATTTCTCTTGTGGTATACAACAAATACAGGGAACATACATGTAGATTTGGTCTACTCACAGCTGCCTTGTAATTACCGCAATGATAAGGATTTTGTCTTGCATTCTTCATGCATCCTTCCATCATCCCTTGCCTATACCCAGCAGATGCAGATTAAATGGTGGTAATTACTAGATTACATTTTTCTTTCATAGCTTAAGTTTGTTTCTTTTGCTTTAGCTAAGACACTATACCATCACAAATGCTCACTAATATGCCTTATTATGTAGATTTTGAAAGAACTTTTTCTTTAGCCTTTTTTAATAAGCAAAAATAAATCTTAAAAAATTCCAAGTCTGGCTTCTTTTTAACCCATATAAAAGGACAGGAGCTAACTCAAATGCTTTTAAAATTTTTACTGTTGATCTGGGAAATGTTGGCATATAGTAGCTGATTGAAGAATTAAACATGGATAATACAGGGTGAGATCTCTTTGGAAATAGGAGGAAATGACACTGCGGCAGTATGGCATTTCACTGCATCCTTGGTATCAGGAGTACCCGCTTCAATCCTGGTATCACAAAATGCCTGATAGTGGGCAAGCCCCTTGACCTCACTAAGTTTTGATCTGATCATCTCTAAAAGAGCACAGCAATACCACCTTGTACAACTGGTGTAAAAAATCAGAGAATAGTTATAAAATTTTAGCATAGGCCTTACTAGCTGCTAGAAGGGTACATTTCAGAATTTGGAATCAGACTTGGTGGTTACTTAGCTACAGATTAATAGGTAGTCTTTTCAACATGAGGCTCAGTTCCTAAGTCACAGAGCTGGTATAAGTATGACACTGGATAACAAGGTGAAAAGCACTTTGGCAAACTGTCCACAATAAATACTTGTTGTTTAATCCCTGACTAGTAACAAACACTTCAACAACCCATAAAATCTCTGTAGGATTCTTGAAGAAAATTAAAACACTTCGGAGTGAGAGAATGTGACAGTTGGTATTTCAGTCTCTCTCCAACGAAGTTCTCAGTTCCTCTAAATCAACAATGCATCCTCCCCAAAACCAAAACACAGTTATTGAAGAACTGTCAAAATGAACACTCCAGTGTTCATCAGACCTAATTAATTTTTGCATTATTATTTTTTAAATATTTTATGTTTTTTCAATACAAATTGATACAATAAAACCCAAGCAAGCATACAGTATTTTGCATTATTATTTTATCAGGTCTCACATTTCAGCACTAAATAATGATATAAATCAACCAGAAAACAGCATGAAAACACCAATAAAGAAAAATATTATCTGAACTTTTTCATATTGTTCTTTTATAATGTCTTGTGTTAGCAATGGTTAGAAAGAAAAGAAAAATACCTCTTAAAATGATCTTTACCATAAATATTTAAATTTTGATGCTGTTTATCCTAGATAAGAAAAAATCTTAGAAAAGAAAATACAATACTTTTTTCAGTAGTGATCTAGAGATAAACAACAATAATAGCAGTGATGCACACACATAATACATAGAGAAATAAAATTGATAAAGAATCAGAAAATAAAAGTCCCTTAAGAAAACTTTTCACAGAATATACATAAACAGGGATTCTGGAGTAGTTAGATATCTTCTTTTATTTAATCCCATGTTGCCTATACTCAGAACTGTCATGAACGTGAAAGAAAAAATAATTATTTTCTCTTACAATAACAGTCACAGAATAAAATAGTCCAAATATACAAAATATTAGAAATACCAATTTCAAAATATAATTTGGAGGTGTTAAGATAGTCTGCTACTAACTTTTGCAAAAGATCCTCTAACACAACAAAACCTGGGTACACAAAGCTAAATTTATTCAGATTTTAAAGAAATAAAACACACTTGATTATTTTCCAATAATTTATGAAAGAATTGAAAAGATTTGTGTTAAAAATACAGACTACCACACTCACAGTGTTGTTTCTACTTCTTATTCTTATAGTGTTAGTGCTCTGTGGGAGGTGGAGCAGGGGGAGTCTTAGAATTGTTGAGGGAACAGGATGGTAAGCAGTCCATGTGGTTTGAACAGGCTCCTTTTGTGGATTCTGATGAGCATCCAAACACTAAACAGTTTTACTCACATTTCTACTTTTCAAAGGGGGGGGGGGTGATGACCCTATTCCAAAGGTCCTAATTTCCACCTGCATAATTTGTGGCTCTTTCTAAGTAAATGCTAATTTAATTGCTTTAGCCAACTTAATTATTTACACCTTAACTTGGAAAGTTTCCATATTAAAGAATGACACCTGCCCCCCTCCAAGGCGCATAAACTGGAGGAAAGCGGGTAATGGTGGCCGAATGAGGGTGAGCTGAAATCGTGGCAAGCACAACTGCAAAGTAAAAAACAAAAGACAGTGATGCCGGCATGGATGTCTGGAAGCAGAAAAAGAAAACCTAGAGAGGGGGGTGGTGAAGGGGAAAATGAGAGCAACCAGTGAAATGGGACAGTCCATGCTCAACTATGACTGAAAAGATTCTCCACTGCCCTTCTTTTCTTCCTTCTCCCAACCTATTCTCTCATCTCAAAACAAAAACAAAAATAGCATTTCCTAATAGGACAGAATCTATACAGGTTCTAAAAGAGCATCTCTACTTAGTAAAATGTCTATGATGAGATCAGTCTTTAAAGAGATGGAAAGGATGAAAAAGAAACTATCAAAGAGCACTTGCCTTGAAGGCAAGTAAACAAAAAGGATAGAGGCTTATATTCATTCAGCATGGATCTTTAAGAATCTACTTACTGCATTCAGACACTGAGCTTGACTTTTCTTTTTAACGTAAATAGCATTTATGGACCATGCTAGAACATATCAGGTGCTGTCCTAAAAGTTCTTCTTGAATCATTTTATCTGATCTTCACAATGCTGTAAGGATGACTCTACCATTATTCCCATTTTATAGGTTGGAACATTGAGGTTCAGGAAATATAAGCAATGTGCCTGATGCCACATAGTTGTTAGTCATGGAAGGCAGATTTATACATAGATTATCTGACTCTGGAAACTTGTCTTTATCTATTATGGTATATTATAAACTAATTACTTTGATGAGGTTTGGAAGGGTTGGATGGAGATTATTGACATCATCTCTCATGGCCATACCTTATGGTAACCTCTATAGTGCCCTTCTAATTTTCCATTGCTTCATAAACTAAATGTAAGGTTAGTTTCAATATCTTTAATGTGGTGTTAAGTTTCTCTACATGTTGCACACACCCACTCAATCTTCACATAGCTATGCAAATGAGGCAGAGGCGGTTCAAAAGAAAGAATTTGAGTGTATGGGGAAAGTTAGCATCAGTAGTTTTCTTCCAAATTGAATATTCTTTATGTAACTGAAAAAGAACTTGATTCCCTAAAGCTATAGTAGCAGATCATTGAAGAAGCTCCACAAAGCAGTAGAGAGAAACCAGCACAGGGCACCATGGAGGTAGCTGGGACATAGTGGCTTGAATCTCAATTCTATCATTTAATTCCTGGGTAATCTTTACACAGTCACAATCCTCTCTGAGGTTATTTGCCCAGAGAAATGGAAAAATAAGACACCTGCCTGCGTAGCCGAGTTGTGGAAACTAAAAGGGATGATATGTATAAAAGGACCTTACTGAAGCTATGAGCATGTGAGCCTGAATTTCTTGGAAGCAAACCTGCCTTCACATTTCACTGCCTTTTGACCAGTTCAGTTTTCTCTTAAATTAAATACAAAGACTGTCTGCATTATGAAAATTCTATACTGGCATATCTCATATTTACTGCACATAAGTACCAACTAGTGATATTGTTAAAAATGCAAGTTCATGAAACTTTGCTCAAATATTCTGATTCAGAAAGTCTATGATGGGGCCCAGGAATTTTCATTTTTGGCAAGTATGCACAGAAAAATGCACTTTGAACATTTACATGTATATCAATATATGTCATATAGCATATATTTAAAGCCTTCCATATAATATTATTTACTCAGTGCAGACTAGGCCCAAATTAACTGATGCTGCTGAAGGCCCCTAAGGCTCATGTTGGGACTATGTCTTTTATATCTTAATGAACAATTTAGAAACAGAGCTATGGGGCCCCCCAAATTCTATACTAGGAAAGAATTTTTGAAACTTAATCTTGAAATAATATGTAATGAAACAAGGACAGTACAGTTAAGGATCTATCAGTGTATAGGAGAGTATTAAAAAGTAGCTACCCAGATTATCAAAATATTTTTTTCTTTAATTGTGCTTTGCAAAAAGGGGCATAAGGGGAAAGTTAACTCTAAAGGAAGTTTAAACATGAGGAAAGTTTTTATTCATAAAACAGATCAATGAAATGATAAAAGGAACCCATCACCTGAAAAAATACTCAGGCTTTAACCCTGTTTTCAAGTCTTTAAATCCACTTAGGTCTAATTCTCCACTTGAATCATGCATAAATGTTAGCAGAATATTGTTGACATTTCCTTTAGCATTTTTCTGGACTGCTTTAGCACTCTGCAATTGCTGTAGGACTGTGAAAAGATATATCTATGTGGAAGTCACCAGTGCTCATTATGAAAAGATCTTACTTGAGTCAAAGGAAGTTATATTCAATAAATGATGAAGAAAGTATTGATTTTTACTAAATAAATCTGCCCACATGGAGCCAAGTGTATGAGCAACACTTCCAGAAGAATTTGGGCATTGATGGAAACTATCCTAAGACTTTAATATAATTCGAAATTTAAATGGAAAACATACAAGTAATCTGTTAATTTTCTAGCCATGGAAACTTAGACTACAACCCATCAATACTTATTTCAATAGTCCTACAGACATGATGTTCTGCAAAAATGTCCCCATTAAAATTTATCACTAAGTTTTCCCCTGAGTTACAGAGTGGGCAGAGATTCTTCATTTGCTAATGAGAAACTCTCCACTAAAATGTTTGCATTATATCCTCACTTCTGTCCCTTGACTTGCAACATTCACTCTCCCCCAAAATTGTCCTTTCCATCTAGCTCTTTCATCTGAAACCTGGCCTCGAATAGCCCATGGTTTCTGTGCTGCCCTGTAGCCCTGGATGTCCATGACCCCATTCAGATCCTGGACGTTTAACTTATACATACTTTACCCTTATCTTTCTAGCAAATTGTAAGCTCTTCTCTGAGGGCAGAAACTATATCCTCACTTTCTCTGAATCCCCCCACAGTGCCTGGCCACATCTTTGCACATAACAGGCATTCAATAAAGATTAATTAACAGGGATTGAATATACTTAATATCATGAGTATCCCCCAAAGTGGCACACTATTCCTGAAAGCCACCAACCCAGTTTGCTAGTACTGACAGCCACCATGATCATCTTCTTCTCCGTCTAAGCTCAGTATTGATCTTGGTGCTATGAGAATCCTGTCTTCCATGTGATAGAAATCCAAACCTTGGTCTGGACCCAGTGTTAGCTGCATGTATCTCTCTCGGTTGTGAGAGAGACAGAGAAAAATATACTGCAGCCGCTGCTGGTTGTCATTTTCCTCGACTTGGCTCCCAGCAGCTATAAGGCATACAAACACCTGTATTTGTAGTACTTGAAAAATCACCCTAAAAAGCATGCTTCCGTATTACTAAAAAGTTTAAGCAAAAATAAGGAGAGCATATCTAATGTGGACTGTTACTTCACCCACTCATCACTAGTGAAGCACACAGTGGGTTCGCAATACAGGAACCAGTAGATCAAAGAAATAGGGATGCACGTCTCTACTCCTTGCTCAGTACTTCGTGGGGCCCACACTCTCTCACTAGGAAAATCACCAGAAAATCTCAGTTAACTACCTCTCATTATAACATGACATTATGTACAGAAAAATAGTGTGTGTGTGTGTGTGTGAGAGAGAGAGAGAGAGAGAGAGAAAGATAAAGAAAGAGAGAGAGATAGAGAGAGAGAGAGAGATAAAGAAAGATAGATAGATAGATAGATATAGATAGATAGATAGATAGATAGATAGATAGATAGATAGATAGATAGATAGATAGATGGAGAGAGAGAGAGAGGAAGAGGGAGAGAGCACACAAGCACTCGCTGGCCCCATTCAAAAGGATTGGTTGCTTCACAGTTAACCGATCTTAGTATAAAACTGTTTTGCCTACAAAGGCTCTCCTACACTAACTAAACACAGGCAGGAATACTTGAGAAAAGTGCCCATTTTCTAAAATCAAAAGTTGCTTTTTGTTCAGTATCTTAGACATCAAAGGAATAAACTTGCTTGAGTTCTTATGACAATAAGAATTAAAAAGCTGGTAAAACAGCACTGTCCTCAATCAAGCAAGAGAGGATTTAAACAGACAAATAAGTTCCCTGGTAGCATCAATCAAGGGGAGCATTGGAGTTCTTGGACGGAACACTGAGACGGTGATTGGAATAATGAGAAACAATGCTGAAAAACAATAGAGACTCGCTGGCTTTCCCCCCTCCACTACCACTTCCAAATGATAGCTATAATTCACTAAAGATCATAGAGGCTGACATTTATGTTGAAGATCACTTCTTACCAGCCTTTTATTTATGAAATTCCTCTTAAATGAATATCTAGCTGAGGGGAGTAAATTGTACATGGACACCTCTATCAATAGCAAGATAAAATATATTGACATGATATCAAGTAAGTAGTGTGGATAAATATATTATCTGGCACAGGACTCCACATGGTGAGCAGTTATATAGGTTTGTGGCAAAGGACTAGACATATGACAAATAAATATACTGTACTTAATATTATCGTGCCATGCGAGAAGCCTCAATCTTACTAAACCAAATAAGAATTTAAGAGAAAGATTTGAGCCATACTCTTAAGTTTTTAAATCAGAAGGTAGCTCTCTTTCTAAAGAGGCAGGATTTCATATCTAAATAAAGAAGTTTATTTAGATTGGCTAAAATAATGAAAGCTTAACCCAAAAGAATGAGTTGTAGATTCTTTATTGAGAAAGATTTGAAAAATGTCTGCTGATGAATAAATTTAAGTTAATTATTGAAAACTAAAGCAGCACAAAGCTGTTAACAAACAGCATTTATTAAAATTAACCTACAACTTTAAATTGGGGGGGGGAATTTTGTGTTAATAAGGAAAAAAATGCTCATTTGTGAATTATTGACATTTTAACTCTTTATTATATACATCTTCAAAATCTGCAATAAAAATAGAAATATGACTCTTGTTTTATTACTGTGTCCAGAAATGAAGGCCAAATGAAAGGAAAACATTTCTTTCTCAATTAAGAAGGCTTTTAAGTCTTTTTGCCTTGAATTTAACCAATGCCTCATTTTGCCAAATCAATCATGTTGCTCTACTATTGTATTAAAATGTACTTGATAACAAATGGTTGAAATCAGAAGTGACATTTTTTTTCTAAGATGCATTACTAATAAAGTAACACGCACTTTCATCCTGCGTGAAACAGCTGGACCATGACGAGATCACATTAGCACTAATTAAAATGATATTTTTTGTGCAGTTTTTGCTAACCCAGCTTCATTGGACTCAAAAGGATTTTTGAAATCCATAATAAAGGCCATTATGTAATCTTACCGTGATTCTCTTGAATCAGGCGACTGTCTAATTTCTCTATAACAATATTTTCTTAAAACTCTCAATAAAATCAATATTAAGTTTTTACTCTAATAGCTCTTTTTTCAATATATGATCCTCATTTAATTTAAAAAAATTAAAGCTTTAATTTATTTTGCTTGATGAACAAGAAAAATATAATATTAAAGGCAACATTTTGCAATGTTTCTCTTTTTCCTCACTTTACTGGGTCCCTGTTGTTCCCAACGTATAATTTGCAAAACATATTGCTTCAATACTTACAATGAGAGAGGCGGCCCAGCTGTGGGAGGGAGAGGACAGCAGCCTCCAATATTACCATAATAATCTGCCTAGAGTCCCATGAGCCCTCTGGTATATACAATTCTCTGTACTGCAGGCCCCAGCTGGAGAACATTCTCTTGACATGTATGCCAACCTTTGCCTGCAGGCAAAATAAAAAAAAAGGCAGAGAAGTAATCATGAAAATAAAAAATCTTGTCAATAGCATTAGGATGCAGTTCCCATGTTTTTGCTCACGTAGGCAGGCATTGTGCTAACAAAATGATATGAGACTTTAAAAGACTGCAGCTGGTATGCATTTAGATCTTTTTTTAAAAATGTGCTAGGTTAATTCTGCAATACTAAAATTGGGGGAAGAGAGGAGGGGTCTGTGGGCAGTGATAGTTTAGTTATTACTGTCAATGTATATGACAACTTTATTTACCAACTATTACTCAGAAGATTGCTTATTATAGAAAATGAACAAGAAAGAATGGTGTTATAGTAATAAAGTTAATCAAGGATGAAACTTTCAAACCACTCTTTGGCAAGAGAATAGAAGAGGAACTTGAAGAGTTGCTTATTAACATACTTTATAAATAATCCCATAAAAATTAATGTTATTATATCTGACCCTAAAAATGTAATCTTAAATCAAAATATTATATCCACCTTTAAAATGATAAGCTAAAACAATCCAAAGCTTTTTGTGAACAAAATGTGTGTGTTTTGAAACTGAAAATTTAGATAAGGTTGTCAAACTTTACTTCAAAAGCCAATATAAATCAATAGGCTTAGTCTAGTACACAATTAATGTTGAAAAATTTGATATCCTTGTTATAGCACTATAGGATCCTAAACTTTATGTGTTGAAATATGAGATTCCTCTGAAAACAAATTAATCCAGGATATTTCTGCAGTCACACATATGTTAAGCACTTTAATCTGGGTGACACCCCACTGAATAAATATTCTGAACAGGTAAGAAAATGCCTTTCTACAAAGAGAATGTTACCTTTCTTTGTCAAATTTATTTCCCAAATTCTACACAGACTAGAAGAGGGCCATATAGTGTTTTATTATATCTTAAACAGGTCTGTTAGCCAGGAAATATTCAATTTTACTGTCCTTATCAATATGATTTATGAGAACAAGATAAAAGAATAAGGTTTATAACTACATGTTTATGTGACTATTTAATTAATGTCAATCTCTTCCACCAAATGTAAACTACATGAGGACAGGATCATGGATATTTTATTCACCATTTCATTCCAAGGACATGGCACACACTAGGTACTTATTGACAGAATGAGTGCGTATATTTAATTATTCATTTATTCATACAACAAATATTTACTGAGGCACAGGAGATATAGCAATGAATAAGGTTAATGAAAATCCCTTCACACAGGCAAGGATAGATAATAGGTAAAAAAAAAAAAAATAACAAAAATATATACTGTGATTGATGTTATATAATAAAAAGAAAATTTAGCCAGGAAAGAGAACAGAGTACCTGAGTGGGAGGCTGCTCTTTTAGAAAGGGTGGCCAGGGGAGACCTCTCCTGGAATGAAAGTGTGAAATGAGTTTGTTCTCTCCACCGGGTAAAATTGAATAGGTCCCAAGTAAGAATTCAAGAAAAAGGAATGAAAGCAAAAACTCAAAATGCTGACCCTTTCATCATTTATGTAGATACCTGTATCCCTCACGAAATTAGAAGTCCCTCAAAACAAAGATAGCAACTCTTTCCTTTTTTGGATCTTATTTCTTGCACTTGGCACAGGGTATCATGCATAGCAAATGCTCTACCAATTATGCTGAATTGACTTGGATTCTTATTAGAATAAGTGAACAACTGTAGAAACAGCTCTGCCCTAGAGAGTGACAAAATAGTCAAGAATGGAAGAGAACCACCGAACTCACTCTGGATGGCCAGAGACAAGTGGAGTGAGGCTAAGCACACACCATTGTGTGACGTTTATCTTGACACTCCCTGGAGCTCCCTATACTCAGCTGCCCTACCTGGAGATGATCACCTTTGATCCCAAGAGAAAACAATCCAGGTTTATAGAGAACTTTGTACATGTGTCATTACAGCCAAAAGACAATCAGTGTTCTTGCCTTACGAGTGCTTACATTGGGATCATTTTCATCTGAGAAAGAAAGCATATTTACTTCACTCTTATTAAAGCATACCTATTTCATTCTTATTAAAGTGATCTGGAAAGGGAAGTGCATGCCTCTTGTATCCATATCCTTCACTTATGGAACTGGATAGATATGAGTAGCAAATCACTTGAGGTATTTGGGTAGGTGCTGTCTGGTGAGGACAAATGCCACTCTGTCATAAAAACATTGGTTAAAAGGGCATTGCACTCTCCACAGAATGAGGAAAATAAGACATGAGGCAGAGGGTCTTTAACAGTAAAAGACAGACACAAAAAGCATTGGCATGAAAACACAAGCGCAACCCAAAGTCATAGAAGAAGGTGTATAAGGCAAAGCAAGAAAAAGTTACAACTAACACAATGCAATGGGGAATGTTGCAATATCATATTCCTCCTTCACCTCTCATTGTGCAGGGTCTTTTTTTATCCCCAGCTTTATTGCATATGCTCCCATTGTCTGGTTTTATTTTTATTTTATGTGCCATATTTTCAAGGTGCCACTTGAAAAGGATAATTCAGTTTTAGCCTATGACAGAATATGTAACCATGTCAATTTTTGAAAGGAAAAATAGAAGCCAAACTAAAATGTTACTTGTTTAGTCAAAGCAGCATATCACATAAATCTCGAAACCAAGACTGGTTAGACAAAAGTGAAGTGGTTGGTTACCAGAAGGAGGTGAGTGAGGGGAAGGGAGTAAAAAGGCCAAATATATGGTGACGGAAAATGATTTGACTGTGAGTGAATGATGGGCACACAACGCAATCAATAGTTCCAATGCTATACAGATGTTTTCCTGAAACATATGTGTTCTTATTGACCAATGTCACCCCATTAAATTTAATTTATAAAAAAGAAAAAAATAAGCATTTTGAGAGTCTACAATGCACACTAAAGTTGAGTCAAAAATTTTTAAATAAAGCAATTCAGCCTCATCTTCAGAATCTCCTGAGACACCCCCTGCCCTTTGGGAAGCCCCATCTGATATGCCCTTCTGCTTACATGCTGCCAACCGCCTTTCCCAAGGATGTTCCGTTCAGTCCTGCCTCTCCTAATAGCACCTTCTAATTCAAATCTCCATCACACCATCAAAATCTACCAGTTTTGTGTTTCATTGCCTCAGGCTGTTCTAATTAATGGTTCTTAACAAAAATTCATAGGACTTCACATCACAATATATGAGTAGCAGTTCCTTCTACCCTTTTCAATTTCTTTGTGATTAAGTTAGCTTTGCTCTTCTGTTCCTTTCTACAACCATCCCCTAACCAAACTTGTTCTCAGTTCAGCCACACAGGCAGCGTTATAGCCCATTGCCCATTGTGTCCCTAGGCACTCTATCTAAGCTGGGCTAGTCATGTACTCACAGGACTAAGAGCTTCTATTTGTTTGATCAGAACTAAGTGAATGCAGGAGATAGACAAAACTAGCAGAATAAGATAGTCTTAAAGAGCAAGCCAATTACTTGTGTCTGAATTCATATTTGGAAGCTACTTGGAGTACCTAAACAACTGCCTCAGGCTTCATGAGAGCAATGTGCATGACACAAAGTTACTGTTTTCCAAATTTTAGACTTTGGATCATGTTGTCCTTCAAATACATCAAATAACTTGAAATTACAAATACTACATGGTATTAACAAGCTGAAATTTTATTATTTATAGCTTTCTTCCACTTCCTCAGAATAGAAAATGCTTGTTCTACTTTTGTTTCTGTCTTTTAAGTGATGGGAGGCAAATATTTCCTAATTTTTCTTTCTGATCATTTCACTCTCGTTTTTGGTTCCTTTTTTGGAGGGGGTTTTGTTTGTTGTTGTTCAATGATTGATCCTCATACGTGCCTTGATGGGGGTGAGGGAAGTGGGGTGGGGGAACTCCAGCTGAACCATAACCCCTTGCTCAAACCAGCAATCTTTGGTCTCAAACCAGTGACTATGAGATCATGTCCATGATCTCATGCCCAAGCCAGCAACTGGCTATGTGCTGAGCTCAAGCCTGGGACCTTAGTACCCCAAGTGATGCTCTATCCACTGCGCCACCATCAGTCAGGCTGATCATTTCACTCTCTTAAGAAATTTTTCAGAAGCTACTATTACACAGGTGGGGAAAAGTAGGTTTACAATTGTGAGTACGTAAAACAGAGTTTATTCTTGTTATTATTTATCAATTATTATATTATTTTCCATCTGTAAACCTACTTTTGCCCCACTCCGTAGTATACCCGGCAAATTTGTTTTTGTGTTGTAAGTTAACTTTAAAAAAAAGAAAGAAAAAACTCCAAGCACTTCTTTTTCAAATTTTTCCATAAACAAAAGATCATCATTGGAGCTGGCAACAGAAGAACAATCATTTGCCTAAGGAAATGGAAGATCCAAATTCTATTTGAAATTTTAACATCCTAGTTAGTTGCCAACTATCTCAGGTCCATAGGGTTGGCAGCTCTTGAACTTAGCCTGCAGACTTTGGAAGGAAAATAACAATCACATGGACTGATAAGAGAAAAATTTAAATTAAAAAAGGGAGGATTACCAAAAAAAAAAGGGGGGGGGAGAATTACCATAAATGCTCTAAGTTTGACTTAGATTTTATTTTTTAAAAATATAGCCTACATTTTTGTTGTGTTAATTTTTGTGTGTATGGCTTGAACAACTAAGTCTCATTTTCAATTTTATTTAAATATCTACTATATTTATACAAATTGCATATTCACATTTCATTATCCATAGAAAAAATGGCCAAATAAATATTTGTTAAGTTGAAATAAATGGACTTTCAATGTGATTGAGAAATAAATTTGACCTAAATTAGGCTAACTCACCTATATCAGTGTTTTACTATAAGTACACAAATATTCGTATTATTTCTGTGTAGGAATATAAAAACTGTAACAAATAAATACAAATCTGATAAGGATGGACATCTAGGACCTTACATGGTCTTCGGCATGCCCATCTTCTTCCAGTTCAAGAAAAAATAAATAAAGTAGGCTTATCCTCTAAATTGGTCTCCTTCTCTTAAACTTGTGTCTTTCTGAGGATGTGGGCATTGTCTGCATTATAATGCTAAAATCTAAATAAATTTTAGTGGTCCTGGCAGCTAGAGTCAGCACTACCCCTCAGTTTCCCTATGGGCAACAATCTCTCAGCAGGCTTCCTGGCTGCACAGCTTTGGAAGTTTGAAGAGTTCCCATGGGTGAACAGCTGCAGAGGAAAATTTAAGTTGGAGAGGATTCAATCTCTGCACCAGGAGAAAAAAAAATGATAACTCTGTTTGCATATATAAGAGCTCATTTTTTTCTGCCCAATTTCTTAGTTTATCCTAGTCTTTTTTTAAACTCTTTGAAAAATATATCTACATGTTCAGGTTATTATATTGCAAGAATAAGATACCGTGTATTCATAACATAATGATCTAATTGAATGCTGGGGGGAAGGGTGCAGAAGTGCTAGCGATTCTGTAAATAATCATTGAAGCCAACCACTCAATGAACACTCACTCATTCTACAAGCAGCCCATGAGTTTTCAAATGCTAGGTTATGTGCTGAGTCTACAGTTTTAAACAAGACAGAGAGAACTATGGTCTAATGGGGGGAAGGAACAATTGAACAAGTAATTTAACAAAAATGTGACAAGAAATTACAAAATGAGCATTTAAAATAGTGGAATGGAAAAGAAAGGGATAAACAATATCATCAAGAAAGATGATACAAAACAAAGAATCAAACAAAGCAAAGATTCTCTCTTAACATTTTCAAAATTTATTTAAGTGAAGGACAAAGGGAACAAGAAATTTATTTTTAAAAAAAAACAAAAAACTTTTCACTGGATGTATAATAGTTTTCCATCTACTCTAAATCTCAGTCCCTGTCACTGGGCAACAGTGAACTTCCTGCTGCACTTGAATGTATGTTGTCTGCAAAGCTAACAGGTGATACAGTAACAGTATGTAAATTAACCAAGAAATAGAGTACAAAGACTATATTTGAAATTCTATGTGCAGAGCTAGTCTCCCAGTGACCTTACTGCGGAAAAGCAAACATTTCTGCGTCAGAGAAGAAGCAATGCACATACCAAAATAATCCATGCTACTCTTTTTTTTGATCTGGAAGAAAGCCCTCAGAGGGAGATACACTACAGTAAATGCTGCATCAGAAAGTGAAAATGGCATAGTGAATAAGAATATCAAAGTGTGTAATGTTGTGTAAAGCTAACCTCCCTCTCATATTTTAGACTAAGCAAAATAATGACTATGAAATGCTTTTATTCTTTAATAAAGAAACACTCCATGTACTATTGCATATAGCAGATCAATTACACCTTTTTTCATTAAATGACATTTCCAGGGGCCCTAACAGAGCTATTATTGTATTTATTTTTAATATCACTTTTACACTTTGAAGCAAATTCTAAATTAGCTGAAGTGAAGAAACAAAGAGCCTCCTTTCCTTCCTCTACCATAAAGGCCAATCCAACTTTTAGAGCCCTAGCCAATGTTCAAATCAAGTCAGGCATAGGAGAATGAAAATGGGGTTTTAAGTTAGCAAGATGTAGTTTTCAAGCCAATTTCTACTACTTATTACCATGTAATCTTGAGCATGATGCTTCAACTTCCTAATCCATAAAATGGGGTGAAAAATGACTCTATGATACATTAATTGCAAGAAGTAACTGAGACAACATAAGGAATGTACCAAGCAGTGCACGTGCAGTGCACATTTAGTGTGTGTGGCAGCTATTACACTACTGGTGCTTCCAGAATTCTCATTTATTCCTCTTTAGTGTGTCTCTTCTTCCTATTTTTAAGACTGCTCTTGCTTATTATGATTATCATTAGACAACTGAATTTCATAATCTAATCATCCAATCTACTTTTTGTTTGTTTGTTTGTTTGTTTGTTTGTTTGGGGCAGGGGTCAGGGTTTATTTTGTCTGAAGTGAGAAGCAGGGGGTGGGGGCACCCGACTGGGATCCACCGGCATGCCAATCAGGGGGTGATGCTTTGCCCATCTGGGGCATTGCTCTGCTGCAACTGGAGCCATTCTAGCACCTGAGGAAGAGGCCATGGAGCCATCCTCAGGGCCAGGGCCGACTTTGTTGCAATGAGGCCTTGGCGGGAGGGGAAGAGAGAAACAGAGAGAAAAGAAAGGTGGAAGGGTAGAGAAGCAGATGGCTGCCTCTTCTGTGTGCCTTGGCTGGGAATTGAACCCAGGACTTCCACACGCCGGGCCTACACTCTACCACTGAGCCAACTGGCCAGGGCCCGGTCTACTTTTTTAAAGTTGAACTGAAATAGAATTACTAGGTCATAAGGCAGTTCCATTTAATTTTTTGAAAAGCTTTCGTACTGTTTTCCACATTTGTTGAACCAGTCTGCAATCTCCTCAACAGTGCACGAGGGTTCCCTTTTCTCTACATCCTCACAAACATTTGTTATTTATTGTTTCATTGATGATAGCTATTTTAACAGGTGTGAGATGACATTGTGCTATTAATTTGCATTTCTCTGATGATTAGTGACATTAAGCATCTTTTCAGATGACTGTGGCGATGTTTGGTATGTATCTAAAAGAATCCAAAATACTAATTTGAAAGAATGTATGTATCCATAAGTTCACTGTAGCTTTATTTATAATAGCCAAGCTACGAAAGCAACTCAAGTGCCCATCAGTAGACGAGTGGATAAAAATAGTACGGTAAATATATGCAATAGAATATTACTTAGCTATAAAAATCATGAACTCTCACCATTTGCGACAGCATGAATGAACCTAGCGGGTATGATGTTAAATGAATTAAGTCAGTTAGAGAGACAAATATCATATGATTTCATTTATATGTGAAATCTAAAAGAGCAATATAAGTGAAAAAGCAAAACAGAAACAGACTTGTAGATAAAACAGAACAGTCTAATGGCTGCCAGAGTGTAGGGCATTTGGGGGAATGAATGAAAAAGGTGAAGAGATTGAGAAGTAAAGATTGGTAGTTACAAAATAATCATGGGGATTTAAAGTATAGGAAATGTAGTCAATAATATTGTCATACCTATGTATAGTACCAGTTGGGTACTGAAAGTATAAGGGAAAACACCTGGTAAAGTATATGATTGTCTAAACACAATACTGTACACCTGAAACTAATACAAGGTAATACTGAATGTAAGGTGCAATTGAAAAAAAAGTTTTTTAAAGTTTAGCTGAGTAAGTCTAACATTTTATCAAAGTTACTTTAAGCGGTCTTTCTAAGTTCTTCATAAACAAGGTTAAGAGACTACTCCTTAGAACAATGCATTTAAATTTGAATTTCATTAAACTATAACAAAGTAAGAAATAAAATGGCTGCAATTTTTCAGGAAAGCAAACCACTAAAATGGCCAAGGGATTCAATTAATCTATCAATTATTCTTATACTCAAAGACTGTCCTTCCATCAGGAACTGGGTGAGACTATGCTATAAATGGGTTTTGTCAAGCACCTGGACAAGGAGCGCACTGTGAGAAGCAATCTAAATTTGGCAGAGAAGGATAGAGTGAGGCTTTGGGTAATCCCACAATTTCTTTACAACACATGAAGGAAGTATTCAGATAATATGACTGACATTTTAACTAAGCAATTGCAAATGTATTTCTACAAGTGAGTTTGAACCTTAAAAAGAACAGAAATTATAAACCTATAAATCTATATAAACTAATAAGGCTGCCATTATTTTACCCACCCACCCCCAGTCATTGCTAGTTCAAAATCCAAATAATAATCAGTTTTGCCACATCAGCGTCACATCTCAATCATCATAAAAAATATAGGTATCTATTTTGTTTACCAATTTTACCCAATAGATTTAATTGCCAACAAATGTTGGCTATTTCCAGAAACCAAGGTCATCCTAAAAGGAACCAAATAAAACTACACTGAAGATATGTGAAATAATATAATGAAGACAATATAATGTTATATAATTGTATTAAAATGTATAATGTTGTGAAAGAAATCTCTTAGGAAAAGTTAGAAAGTCATGTGAATTCTACCTAGATGACTGACTCTCTTCAAAAGCACAACCCTGAGGGTATTTGTTCAAGAAACAGAAAATTGTCAGATAAACGTTGCTCCTGATGTCATCCTGCATCTTCTTTTTACACGTGTACCTGGGAAGAAATGTATCTCATGATAGATGGTCCCTTCCTGCCCTGCTCCAGGCTTGCTCTACATCAGCATCCTGGTTATGCTGTCGTTTCTGCAGCTGTGGAGCCAAGTCAGCTTTCTGAGGGAACAGCAGCCAGCTGAGGAACAGAGGTAGCCATCTGCAAAAGCTTATCCTTCTGGGGGAATGGATATTTATTGTCAGCCGAGTCAGGAATGAATCACAACATACATCAGTGGTGGTGGCAGCGTTATTCATATAATATTTAATAAGTTTATGTAATTGGACCCAGATTCATTAGGACTTGTTGCACTAAAACGACAAACATTTCTCAAAGAGCAGGGTATCCAGCTGGAGGATGTAGAGTGTTTATTTAACGCTGGTGAATACACAGCCACAGGAGTCTAGGAGCTGATACAAAAATAAGCTTGAGCAGTTTTCAAAAAGTGCAGCAGCCAAAAAAGGGGCTGAGTGGGTAACAACAAAATCAGACAAACTTAGTAAAATCTCATCTTGCATTCAGTTATTCAATTCACTGAGGTCCACTGAGCAATCCCTAATGCAAGAAAAGTGTACAGACCTCTTTCATTGTTTTTTAAATTTTTAGATTTTTTAAATTGACTGATAGGAAGAGGTGGGAAAGGAAGATAGAGAAACATGGATTTTGTTGTTTTATTTATTTATGCATTCATTGGTTGTTTCTTGTATATACCCTGGCCAGGGATGGAACCCACTCTAACCAATGGAGCTATCAGGCCAGGGCCTGATTTTGTTCATTGTTTTGTAATCAATTACCCATGTATTCAACTTGGTTTTTGTTTTTTTAAAAACTGGATCTTAAATACAAAGAACAGTTCTCACAGTGTTGTTTCTCCATTATAACACTTGACACAGTGCTTGGTATTCTAATTCTTAACAGTTTTTAGTTCTTTGCCAATGTCAGAATGTGATAGAATGGAAAGAGTACTGTCTGTACCTTAAGTAACAAGACATGGGTGCAAATCTTGTTCTTCCACTCCATGTATAATTTGGGTAAGGTACTCAATCATTCTAAACTAAAAAAGTTCCTCAAATCCAGTGTAATAATAAGTATGCAAAAGTACACCAGCAATAACCAATTTGAAGATACACAGGTGAAAAAGATGTCAAAATTTTAAATAATCATTACTGTATTTCCCCATGTATAAGACGCACCCTTTTTCAAAAAATTTTGGGTCTAACAGTGGTTGTAGTTTTTTTTACCTAAATTTCTCACTTTTTTACACTTGTTTTTGTTGTATAAATTTTGTGATGAATAAGATAAGTTCAATAACTGTATGTAATACATTTTTTTTCAAATATTTGGCTCCAAAATTAAGGTGTGTCTTACATATGGGAGAGTTTTATACATGGGGAAATACAGTAGTTACCAAGCAATAATCTGATTCAAACTATGTGTGATTTATGTAGATAAAAACTATGAGCATCTATCTCTTGAGAAATATAAACAAAATAAAAGAATTGCTTTATCTGGTTGGGAATATCAACTCTGTAAATTATTTTATGGATTACTAAAATTCTAAAAAAAACTCTTAATGACTCTTTAGGAATACTAATAAAATAATTTTAAATTTTATTTAAAGAATATATAAGTAAAAATAGATAAGAAACTTTTGGAAAAAAAAGTTATGAGGAAATTGCCTTATCAATTATGATGTAAAATATTAAAAAGCCAAAATTACTACAATAATTGTTTATCAATAAAAATTTTAATATGTTAATCAATATTAATTCTGAGCAGTAGAAATGTGAATAATTATTGTTATTCTTTGGCTTTTTATATTTAAAATTTTTAACTGTAACTTAAAAGAGCTGATAAAAATATAGTTATCACTTAAGGAATAAATGGGTTAATTGACATAGATAGCCCAAGTGAACCTTAATAAATGCAATAATTTAATATGTAATAAAATAAGCATTATAAAATAGTGGAGAAGGAATGAAATATTCAAATTATGTCACTGATAAAACTAACTTCGAATGTGGAAACAGTTATTTAGATTCCTCACTCTCTATACTGAAATATATTTTAAGTTGCTATCAGAAACTTAAAAGCAAAACTTTTAAATATATAAGAAAATTAAAAAGACTTTCTTATTTTAGAAGGAAGGAATGCTTCCTAACCATAACACTAATGGAAGAACTAAGAAAAATTTTAATATATTTTAAATAGTCTTATGTTAGAACTTCTGTATATCAAAATATAAAGTTAAAAGACATAAAATACAATTGCAAAAATATATGTCATGATGTTATAAAAAGGGGGAATTCTTAAAATATAAAGAATTCATAGAAATTGAATACTGAAAACATTATCTAAGAATCAGTAACACAAGAAGTGTATATTGTGAAAGTAATTAAACACGGCCCTTCAATTGAGGCGACTCCAACGTTTTAGCAGTTTACATAAGCAAATGAAAGAAAACTTAAGCCAGAGTCAGTTCCTATAAATGCCTCACATTATGAATTCACGACTTTCTTGACTTGAGATGGAACATAAAATACAATATACAGATAATGTTTTATAGAATTGTTCACCTGAAACCTATATGACTTTATTAACAAATGTCACTACAATAAATTCAATAAAACAAAGAAAAAGAAAGCCTGTTATAGAATTAAATATAGAATATCTAGAACTAAAAAAATAAAATAATAACTTAAGAACAACCAATCACAAACAGCTAAGTAGGCTTTTCCAGATTGGGTAACCTTAAGCCAGAGCCCATCAGATCATTTTTTTCTTTGCTTCCATGTCTTCTCTACAAAAGCATTTCCCTTAGCTTCTGCTGGTGGAGCATTCTTAACCACTTTCGGTTTGGCACTGCCCAATTTGAAACAACATTTGCTCAAAGTTCAAAATTTAATGTGTCTAAATTTACCTTTAAATGATACAAATAGCCAAATTATGGAAGAGTAATTTCACGTATCTTATAAAAAGGATTTTCCCTCACCTGACCAGTGATGGTACAGTGGATAGATCTTGGAACTGGGATACTGAGGTTCTGAGGTTCAAACCTCCAAGGTCACAGGCGTGAGTAAAGGCTCACCAGCTTGAGCATGGAATCATTGACATGATCCCATGGTTGCTGGCTTGAGCTCAAAAGGTCACTGGTTTGAAGCCCAAGGTCACTGGCTTGAGCAAGGAGTCACTGGCAAGGCTTAAGCCCCCTCCCTCCCTTCAAGGCACATATGAGAAGCAATCTATGAGCAACTAAAATGCTACAACTACAAGTTAATGTTTCTCATCTCTCTCTTGCAAAAAAAAAAAAAAAAAACATTCCACCTCTTTAGTTATTTTTAAAATGCAAATTAAAATAAAAATAAGCTATAGTTTTCACATAGTGAATTACAAATGTTAATTATCTTAGTAAAAGAACAGGAACAGACACATTTTTCTACAGTATCTATCATGTAAATTAGTATAATTTTGTAGAAGCATTTGTTAGTTTTAAAAGCCTTATACTCACTCAAATAACAAGTTTTGTGATCCATTTCTAAAGAAATGATCAGAAATGTAGTGAAAGATTTATATACAAAGATGTTCATTGTGGTACTATCATAACAATAACTATCCAATAATTTAAAAAATGTTTAATTAAATTATGGTGGAGTAAATTGAATACTGGTCATTATTTTGAAATGTAATCATACATGTACTTCCTTTAATAAATAAAGGCAGTCACAATATATTGTTTAGTAAAACTAAGTATACAGAAGTAAAAAATAGAGTATAATCTTAACCATATGAAGATATTCATATAGAGAAATAACTATAAAGTGTTGCCCCAAAATACTATTTTCAATTTTATTTAGAAAATTAAATTTAATTGGGTGACATTGATCAATAAGAGTATATAGCTTTCTGGTAAACATTTCTATAGCATTTGAACTGTTGATTATGTTGTGTACTTATCATCCTGAGTCAAATCATTTTCCATCACAGTATGTCTGTCCCTTTTTACTCTCCTTTCCCTATACCCCTCCTGCCAGAAAATATTAACAGCACTTATCTCCTGATCAGAAGAGTTACAGGTGAACATGCAGGTCCAACCCCTGTTTAAAGACTCAAAACTGAATATAAACAGTTTTAGAATGATGAAATATCTTCACACTTTAGGGACCTTAGCTCCTTTCATCTTGTTTCTTCAATATCCCTAGCATTGCTCACATCTTCTTAGCGTAAATAAAGAGTGTTGCCTGTATTCACATCAAAATGGGATCAGCCCTGCATTCACATTTCAGATAGTAGGAAGGATGACAGGGGAATGAGAAGGCTACACTTATTCCTTTAAGGATATTACTCCAAGATTCCATATGTTGCATTCACCTTTATCCCATTGGCCAGGCTTAATCACAAGACTGTATTTAGGTGCGCATGAGGTTGAAAATGAAGCCAAAGACGAATGATTTTTTTGTGATTATTTAAAAATCTTATCATTGTGTAAAAAGGAACAACAGAATATTAGGGGACAATTTCTGCCATGATCCACCTCTTTGGCCACCCAAAGATGCTGGTACTCCTTACTTTACATACATAAAACATGTTTACCGACTTACCAAAAAGAACAACCCAAAATTTGTATCTAATTATTAAATGTAATTCAAAGTCTGGAAAATCTAGGAGATGCCCAGTTCTTTCCATCACATTAAAATGTGGTTTCTCTTAGTCTAACATCCTATAAAATAAAATGCAAGCTATCTGCCCCTTCCACCCAGTGCATATAATTAACAGTGATCAAATAGGAACACATAACTGCATTTTTAAATCCTATTAATACAATTTCTTTGAAGAAAATAAAATATATAAGTATAAACTTAACAAAAGATGTGTAAAAATCATATGCTGAAGATGATGATATGCTCATTACATAAATCAAAGGAGACTTAAATAAATAAAAAATAGACTGTGTTTATATATTAAAACACTCAATATAATAAAGATGTTAATTTTTTCCAGATTGATCTATAAGCTCCTCTCAAATTTCCAGCAAGCAGATTTTGTCTATGTTTTTATGGACAGAGAAACTTATTCTAAAATTTATATGGAGAGGCACAGGTGCTAATAAATTCTTTAAAAATGAGAATAAAATGGGAAGAATCATTTTACTCAACATTATGGTTTGCAATATAGCCATAATCAATTTGCAATATAGCCATAATCAATTTGTGTGATATCAGTGGATGAATAGACACAAAGATTAATGGAACAGAATAGAGAAGTTAAAAATAAATCCACACAAATATGCACAATTCATTTTTGACAAAGACACAAAAGTAAATCAATGACAGATGGTGTACTGGAGCAATTGGACATCATAGACAAAGGAAAAAAATAAGAACCTTGACCTAAATCTCATACCTTACGCAAAAATTAACTCCAAATTGATCACAGATTAAAAGGTATAAAATTAAATTATAAAACTTAAGAGAAAACAGAATTAAACCTTCAAGATCAAGGGTTAGGCAAAGAATTCTTAAACTTTATACCAAACCATAATCCCTAAAAAAAAATATTGATAGAGCTTATCAAAATCTAAAACTTTTACCATTAAGAGGACAAAAATACAAACTAAAAAGTGGAAAATATATTTGAAAAACACAAATACTGGAAAGAATTAGTCTCTAGAATATATAAGAAACTCTCAAAACTCAACAACCAAATGATCAGTCAGAAAATGGGCAAAAAATATGAGCCAATATTTCACCAAGGAGAAAAAATATATGACAAACACATGAAAAGAAATTTAACATCATTAGCCATTAGGGAAGTACAAATTAATGTCTTAAGCCACAATGAGATTTTACTAGACACCTATCAAAATGTCTAAAATTAAAAACAATGATAATACCAAATGCTGAAGAGGATGTACAGAAACTGTTATTCATACATTACTAATGGGAATGTTACAAGGCACAACCACTCTGGAAAACAATTTGGCAGTTTCTTATAAAACTAAATTTATGACCTGAAAATTGCTCACTTGGGAATTTATCTGAAAAAAATAAAAACTTAGTTTCACACAAAAGCTTGTACACAAATGTTTGTAGCAGTTTTATTTCTAATAGCCAAGAACTGATATCAGCCCAGATATCCTACAACGAATGAATGTTTCAACAAACTGTGGACACCATGAACTACTGCTTAGTAATAAAAAAGAACTGATCATTGATATATGCAATGGTTTGGATGAATCTCTAGAAAATTATGCTAAATGAATAAAGCCAAATCCAAAAGTTTACATACTGTATTATTTCTTTATACTATAACATTCTTGAAATGACAAAATAATAGAAATAAAGACTATATTAGTCATTGCCAAAAATTAGGGATAGGGAGTAATCTTATTGTTTATCACAGCTCTATTTATAGTAACCAAAACCTGAAAGCAACCCAAAGGTCTATTAATAAAAGAATGAATGAATAAATTGCGGTATATCTATATAAATAGAATACTATTCCAAAATGAAAAAGGACTACTGATACACACAACATAGGTAGCTCTCAAAAGCATTGTTATGTAAAAGAAGTCACACATCTATTTACATGAAATAAAAACTAGAGTCCATTTACATGAAATTCAAATAGAGGCAAATTGAATCTCAGGAAGTGTTCAGAGTGGGTGTAGAGCAGGGGTGCCCACACTTTTTCAGTTTGCGAGCTACTTATAAGATGACCAAGTCAAAATGATCTACCTACAATAAAAATGCAAAACATAAATTTATTTCTTCTATATTATCATTATTTAAGTTACTATTATTACTATTTAATATTGTGTGCTCTTCTTTCACCTTTCTCCTTCTCAGCTCTCTTTTCGGAGGAAAGTCAATGTCATAGTTTTTATGAACAGTCTGAAAAAGCCACTCCACATTTTCCTTCTTTGGAATAGCAATGGCACACAGACAGATGAGGCAAACTCACTTAGAATATGACATAGTGAAAAAAATCCCCTCCCATTCTGTATGGAAGTGGTAGGTTTTAGGCTTCTTACTCAGACCAGCTATGGCACTCATTTTTATACCCTTTGTTGTATTTAGTTTAAATAAATTGAAGGCTAACTACGCAACAATGTAACTGAACAAGTTAGCGCAGTTTAACGCTCATGCGTAGGATGTCAAAAGTTGAGACGTCAGATTGGCTACCCTGTATGCCAATCAAAAGACAAATGTCTTTTTAATGTCGTGTGATCTACCCACACTTCCTTCGCGATCAAGCAGTAGATCGTGATTGACGTATTGAGCACCCCTGGTGTAGAGGTAGGGAAGACAGACTAGAAACAGGTATGTGAGAACTTTCAGAAATGATTAAATTATTATATTTTGAGGACAGTGGTTACAGAGTCTACATAATTGGCAAACTAACTGAACTGAGCACTTAAAATCCATGCTTCTTATATCATATTATTTACAAATTCATATTTTAAAATGTGAAGGGGTGAAGGGTTAGATTGAGTGAGATGTCGGTATAACTTCACCTTGGCATTTCCATGATCAAAGAGTCGAGAATAGTTGCCTTCTTAAGCCTCCAATTGGACCTGAATAACTTTATGTTCATCTCACAGCCACTGAGTTATTATTCATTTACACACTAATCATTTCTGCCATGTGCCATGCACTATTGTAGGCATGTTCTTCCTTCCCCTGGATATTTCAAGAGTGTTGGAATCTGGAGGGAGAACTTGTTCAGAAACAATATCCTGGCTGTCCTGACCCAAATCATCCTCCCAAAACCAGAAAGAAAGGCAAGTGTTGCCTCATGTCCTTTTGGTGTGACTGGTGACTAACTAGACACATGTCATTAAATATATTACCACTTCCTGTAGCACATGCAATGACTGAGCACATGCACTAACCCTGTAGGCTCTTTAAAAACAACAAAGATGCTACAGGGACTCCCGGCCTGCAGAAGAATGTCAAAGATGCCAGGTCCTGATGTGGAAAGGCAGAGTAAAGTTTTCAAAGCTTCTTTGCCTTTTCTCTCTTTTCCCCTTTCTACTTTCATCTTATTCTTTTCTTTTGATTTTTGTTCCTTCCCAAAACCAGTTTGTGCCCAGCCTCTCATTTTCTGTCTTGTATTTAAAATTTCATAGAATAGAATCTTAGATAAAGTTTTAAAGGTTCTTTATAGGGTCTTACTCATCCAGAAGGAAGCACTTCTATAAAATGCATTTTTAAAATAAATAAAACCATATAGGAAGGATCCCAAAGTGAAAAGAAAGCACAAAATACAGATTTTGAGAAATAAGAAAAACCAGAGAAAGTATAGATGAAGAGAAATAATGACCTTCCGTCAAAGCTTTAAATAGAAGCTTAAAAAGATAAAACTATTATTATCACTGCAAACAATAAGTCATGGACTGGAACAGCAGCAATAATGATACATTCACATAGCATGAAGCAATTCTAAAGTTTAAAAGCAGAAGTCATATTTAACAAAAAAAAAGCTGCTAATGAAAAATATAAGCTTAATATTATCAGAAATTTCAACAAGTAGATGTAAAATCAGATGTAATTATATTTCAGAAAATAAACAGCAGGAAAAAACATGCCAAGACATTATTATAAGCCATAGTTTTTTAATATTTGGCTTATTCTTCTATTGGGAGGTAAGTAGTCCCACAGAATATGGCACAGGTCTTAATGACTTGCTTTGATAATTAGACAGTAAATGAATCATGAGTAGAATCTAGATTTTCCAGCTCTTGGTGTAGTGGCCTCACTCCAGACCTAGGAGATACATCTTGAATTTTAAAAGATACCTTTGCATTTCAGAGTTCTCTAAATTATTTCATGGATCACTTGATTTATTCAAAAAAGATAAATCAGCATATTGTTTTTTAAAAAGTGAGAAGCTTATGTTTTAATATGTAGAATACAATAAAGCTACTCTCAGGTCATAATATCAGTATTGATTTATGGATTAGTTGTTGTAGATAATCATCCAAAGAGCTCAGAGACCCTCAAATCATTCTATAGGATGCAAACTGTCTTTTTTAGAATTCACTCGTTGGTGCCCAGCAGGAGACTGTGCCCTAAATAGGGACAGAAAGCTTGCCTTAATAAACTCAATATTTCATATATGCCAAAGATGAGATTATTTAATTTAACAGGAAACAAGCATTATGATAATATAAGAAGGTAGCACAGCCTGCGATATTGAGGGTATTACCTCTCAAATTGCTAAACAGAATTCTGGTCCATGTCAAACAGTGCCAGCCTGTAAAAATGGTGGCATAATTTTGAAACTGATACCTCATGGAAGATGCCACTATATGGGAAGTCTAAACCAGGTAAATTTTATCTGTCCCAAAGGGTTCTTATTTTTCTCTATCTGTAAACACAGTAAGTATTAGGAATTATTATCCAGATGTTGGTTCACTAACATTTGTGAAAGAAATCCACATAATGTCAACAAAGTACATAAATCCATCAAAGTTGTTGATGTCGGTAATTTAAGAAGCAGTTGTGTAGTAATAGGGTATCACTCATATAGAATTAGTTCAACACTATCTCATTTTTTTTTCAGACTGAATAATCTATTTTTATTGATTATTGGAAAATAATCTATTTCTTAGTAATTTTCCACTTTAATAATCCATATCTTGTCAAGTTTAATAAGAATTGGAACATAAGGCTACATAAGAATGGTCAGAAGTAGGAAGTGCTTTTTTACATCTATAATTTCAGAAAAATGGACATATTTCAGCTTTGTTAGTAAATTAGCATAACACTCTACAAAGCAGAAGATAGTAGAATAACAACATTGCAAGGCAGAATAGGGTAACTGTATCACTTACATATAAGATGCTGAAAACACTAACTCTGACTCAGATTAATTTTTCTAGCATCCCATCAACATTTATATATTAGTCTACAAAAGCTGCGACCATGGCAAACTGACTAAATGTTTGTTCTATTTCTTTCGAATGGGAAAAGCAAAATTTTGATATAAGAGAAATCTGAGTTTGTATCCTGGCTTCCTTCTAATAAACTGGGTAATTTTGAACAACTAAGTTTCCTGAGGTTCAGTTTTGCCCCATGTAAACAGAGATAATAACAGCTGCTTCAGAGACTATTTGGGCTATTATGAAAATAACCTAGTGCCTGGTGGAAAGTAGATACTCCATAAATGTTAGTTCCCTTTTTTTCCCTCAGGCTAAGGCTCAAGGTTTCTAAAACTCTTAGGATTCCTCCACAGATTAAAGAATTCTACATATAATGGACACTCAGTAATTGCTGAGTGATGACATCAAAACATTTCAGCAAGACTGAAAATGTGCAGGTTTTAGTCACACTATCTCCAGGTAAACAAGATTTCTGCAACAGAATTACAACTATGGATCCACAAAAAGGATCAATGATTAAATTAAAGAACAGTAGATATTTATGGCTTATAGTGAAATAAACTGTAATGGTTCTAAAAAAATTTTTGAATTGGTTGTATAAGATCAAGAGCTCTCATTATCCCCCCATTTTTAACTTATATCTAAGTTAAATAATGCCCAAATATACAAGCATGCAGTAGACTAATAATAGAATTCCATATTGATTTGTTTGTCCAAGAGACATAAAAAGCAAATCTTATGGAGAGCTTTATGATGTTAATAGTTTGCCTAATCACATCATTTGGAATACAACACTTTCTCTATATTTAAAATGAGTGTAAAAAATCAATATTCTCTCTCTGCACTATCTGTATGCTGCCACAGTGCACTCAGAATTTTTTCAGAGTAATTTCAAATCAAAATTGGATCAAAGTGCCACCTACATGGGCTTCATTCGGACCTGCCATGAGATTATTGGTGCAATATGAACTACATTTGCATTCATTAAAATACAGCAGAATAAGTTGCCACTATGCATGCTAAATAGTTGTTTTTCTTAAACTAAAATATCTCAGGTGACTCACTTTTATTCCCAAATCTCCTAAAGGGTATTTTTCTACATTAAAATTGCCTGCATCCAAGCAATTATTTGCAAAAACTTGAACCAGCAATACCTTTGTTTATTTGTGATATTGTCTCTATTTTTCTACGTCTGTTTCAAGCTGCAAAGCTGCCAAGAAAGCTTAATCTTATTCTCCTGCTGTTTCCCTTTCAGCTCAAGTCAGCTTCCCCTGTTGCAAAGGGCAGGTGCTAAAGATCCAAGTCACAAGTGAGTGTATGAAAGAAAAAAATGAAAAGGCTATAACTGCATTAATGAAATGAGAAAGGGAGGTGTTAGAAAGTCTACAAGGCTTTGAGTAGTAGCTCGGTTATCATTTGCATACCTCTTTGGCTCCTTATCTAAGCTGCTACCTACAGCCTGGTTGATCCAGGACCACAAGCTTTGTGGATGCTGCATGCATAAGATAGCAAAAGAACCCATATGTGGAAATTGTGATTCATTACATACACAGTTCTATTTTAAACCACACCTCTGACTGCAAGCAGGTTTTTGCCTGGAGGTAGGTCATTGAGAGTCAATGTAAATGAAGATAGTTCCTAGCAGGGGAAAAATTAACTTACAGAACTCTGTGGGCATAGGTTTTTCTCAAAGTAGCATCGATAGTGGTGCTCTTTAGGATGGAGCCTCATCACCCAGGTGCTGAGCCAAGGTCTCCATACTGATTACTCAGAGTGAGGTTCTCCCAGCAGACTGCTCACATGGTGTCTTCCAGTGACTCTGGGATACCATCACTGTAAATGAAAATAACAAGGGTTACAGTGAGAGACACAAGATACACTGTAAGATACGGTAATTATATCACTAGTCAATCTTCTACCTTGAGTAATGTTCACTAGAAACTGTCAAACACAAATCACATTAGAGGAAATACCACTCCTAACTTATCCCATCTTATAAGCACTTTAAAGTCATGAAAATACAGAGTTGAAAGCCTGGGTCTCTGGGAACCGGGTTCTTAAATTCCATAAAGAATGTAACTTCCTTTCTCTAATCTGGTGGCTTTTGCTCACAAACTCCAGGTTGAAATTGGAGGTAAAAAGAAGTGGAGGGGATTCTCTTTTATGATTTCTCAGTAGTTCTAGACCAGTGCTTCCCAAACATGCTGCACATTTGGAATCACATGGGGAGTTTTCAAAAATATAAAAGCCTAGTGTTCCACATTCAGAGATTCTGGTTTACTTGTATGAGATGCCCTGGCAAAGACTTGCCAGATGATTTGACTATACAGAAAAGTTCAAGAGCCGCTGCACTGAACCATGGGTGCTCAAAATGTAATGTGTTTCTGACTCACCTGGGGGTCTTATTAAAATGCAGGTTTGATTCAGTAAGTCTTGATAGGAGCCTGAGACTCCATATTACTGACAAGCTCCCAAATAATACCAATGAGCCTGATATGCAGACCAAACTTTAAGTAGCAACTTTTAGACCCATTGGTACTGCAAGCAATGAGATCATAGAACCCCTTTATTAATCACCTGAAACCTAACCTTTAATCATAGCAGCGATCCATTGTGATGAACAAATAATAATGGTATATGCAAATGACATGTATTTACATTTGCATCCAGTTGAAAAGGATATTGGATTATAATTGCCAGTCACTACTTTTGGCACTGGGGTATTTAAACAAAGACTAAAAAATGCCGAGAGTAGTCATAAATGCAAAAATATTAATTAGATTGTAATATAGCTATCATAGTGAGTTTTGAATGCTTTTGTTTATATGAATAATAATTTCCATAGAATTACCCAACCCATTTTATTTCTTATCCCCACATTACAAAGTTGGAGGCAGGACTTTAAATGGCTTCTATTAGACTCTAACAGCCTGTCCTAACTTGATACTTAAATACATATGGAATATTTTATAACTATTAATATATAAAGTATTTTTAAAAACATAAAAATTTATCCACTACTAAAATCTAAAAGTGACATGCTATGCTAGTAATTGGAAAGATTTTCCTGCTAATTAAGAGGCCGAAGTAGTTGTATTAAGAACAAAAATAGAGGGCTACCAGGCTTCATTTCAATAATGGTAGCTTACTATATGTGTGCACTTGTTTTAAATGCTATATAAGAGTGGCACAAATGTAAGTTTACAGTGTTTTTAAGAAAAATAATACAATAACTAATAAATAATAATACAAGAATAAACTCACATACTTACAACTGTAAACCTACTTTTGCCCCACCGTGTATCTGTTTATCTAGATAGATAACTAAATACATGAGTGTGTAGGCATATATAATATTTATATCTATAACTTTATCTATACTATATTCATATTCTCATTTAATCTTAGAAGATACACCTTTATTATCCCCATTTTGTATCTAAAAAAAACCAAGATACAAGAAATAACTTACACAAGATCAGAGTTAAAAAGTGTTGGAGTCACAATTCAAATCCTTATTTTCAAGGCTCCAATCTTTGTTTTTACCCACCCTGTTATAATGGGCTTTAAAGAGAGCAAAGCCCTTTATGTGAAAGAAACTGGAAGTGACCTTGATCATTCCTTCACTATTTACCCCCTCACTCAGAAAAGCAGGTTTTGGGATTTCCAGAATTCTGAGGAGTTGTTCCTCTAAATACAAGTGATGCTTATTGAGATAATCAAATGGTTTATCTGACTCCCCACCTCCAGTTTTTTTAATTCCTTTAGTATACTTTAATTCCAAGTGGACAGGAATCAGAGAGGATTTCTAAGTCAATTGCCATCAGCAGGTCCCCGAGGGACTAAGAGTGGGGAGAAAGGTTGCACTTGGGCCCTGAAAAGCAGTAAAATGATTGCTCTGAGGAATTTTCAACCCAAGGGATGAGAATCAGAACAGGAGCACGTGGTTCTCAGGAGTTCTGCCAAATGATGCAAATAGTATAGCCTCTGGTAATTGAAGACCTGATTTTGCTTTGGAGCCTCTGGTGAATATAGAACTTTCAGCACCTTAAGTCTGGTGCTGATTTTTGTACTCTGAATGTACTGTTGAAGAGTACAAAAATGCCAGGGGGAGACACCAAGGTATAGGCTGCTGCCAGAAAGATTTCTAAGACATGCTTAGAAAATTAAATTTAACAGTTTGAGGTCCTATCCTGGTGTCTAGGTGCTTGAAGTTATCTGAGTCAAAAATTAATGGTATTCCCATTAAAATCAGGAATCATTCACTGTTAATCATAACTCACTATAACCTAGAAATAGCAGCATTATAAATGGGTTAAAAGTTTATTTTAAGAGCTAATGATAAAGATAATTCTAAATGATAGAAGACTAGACCCTTGGTAATTAAACACAGAAACCAAAGAAATGCTCACTATCATTGCTATTTTTTTCAATGTTCTAGAAATCTCGGCCAACACAAAAAGCACAACAATGTATATACTCATTGCTAAAAAAAATAAATAGGAAAAGAAAATATTGCCTTCTTTTAAATATGGTAAGATTCTCAAAAAGAATCTTTATAAATCAATAGAAAAGCTATTGAAATTATTAAGAGATTTTAGTAAGTTAATATATTTACTAAATAAAAATATTAGCCTGAGTGGTGGTGGCACAGTAGATAGAGCATTGACCTAGAACACTGAGGTCCTTGGTTCGAAAACCCCAGGTTGATGACTTGAGCACAGGTTCCTCAGCTTAAGCACTGGTTTGTCAACCTGAGCATGAGTCACTGGCTTGAGTGTGGGATCATCAACAACACCCCAAGGTCACTCAGCTTGAGACCCTGGTGAAGACGCATGTGGAAAACAATCAATGAACAACTAAAATGAAGCAACTACAAGTTGATGCTTCTCATCTGTCTTCTCCCCCTCTCTCCCCTCCTCTCTCTCTCTTTAAAATAAGTAAATAAATAATAAATAAAAATTTAAATCTATGTATGCTGCAGACTATAAAATTAAATGACAAATTAGGAAAACATATAGTAAATAAAGACAAAAATGTATTAATCTTAATATATAAAAAGCTTTTAGAAATGAATAACAAATAAAAGCACATTGATAGCATAGGCAAAACAAGTAAGCATAAATACAAATGAATATGTAAGAATCTCTTAAGTAAATACAAAAATGTAAGTTTGTTTTTAAAATAGGAGACAGCAATAGCAATTTGATTTAAAAATTCTAAAAGATACAACAGTTGTCAAAACCTACAGAATGTACAACATCAAGAGTATACCCTAATGTAAACTATGGACTTTATATAGTATTTATGAATCAATATATGTTCATTGCTTATAATAAATGTACCACTGTGGTATAGATATCAACAGTGAAAGAGATTGTGCATGTGAAGGATCAGGGGTATATGGGAACTAACTGTGCTCTCTGTGCTTTCCATTCAATTTTGGTGTGAACATCAAGCTGCCCTAACAACATTTCTTCATTAAAGAAAAGATATTAGCAAAACACTCTTATACACTGCTATTGAAAAGTAATTTAGTACACTAAGATCCTAAAGTTTTGACTATAGAAATTAATTCAAGTTGTTAAGAATTAGCAAAGATTTGTATATGAGGATGTTTAGTATTTATAATGTCAAAAACTAGCAACAAACAAAACAAAACAGAACCTAATTGCCAATGAGCTTTCCAGACCAAAGAAAGTGCAAAGTCACTGTGGCAAAAGCATGCCTGGTATATTAAAATTTTTTAAATGTTGAAGATAAAATATTATACAAAATGAAGATGTATATTATATATGTGTGTGTGTGTGTGTGTGTATA
Organism: Rhynchonycteris naso; assembly: GCA_037038555.1. Classification (NCBI taxonomy): domain Eukaryota; kingdom Metazoa; phylum Chordata; class Mammalia; order Chiroptera; family Emballonuridae; genus Rhynchonycteris; species Rhynchonycteris naso. The sequence goes on from CM072998.1 coordinate 67,011,815, forward strand.
TATATATATATATATATATATATATATTTTTTTTTTTTTTTTTTTTTAAGGGACAGAGAGAGGGATAGATAAGAAGAGACAGACAGGAACAAAGAGAGATGAGAAGAAGCATCAATCATCAGATTTTCATTGCAACACCTTAGTTGTTTATTGACTGCTTTCTCATATGTGCCTTGACAGCAGGCCTTCAGCAGACCGAGTAACCCCTTACTTGAGCCAGTGCCCTTGGGTCCAAGCTGGTGAGCTTTTTGCTCAAACCAGATGAGCCCACGCTCAAGCTGGCAACCTTGGGGTCTTGAACCTGGGTCCTCCGCATCCCAGTCCGATGCTCCATCTACCGTGCCACCGCCTGGTCAGGCTATATGTATAATCTTAAATATATAAAACACAAATGTTTTTTAAAACTGTATGGGTGAAAGATCCTCAAAAAAAGAAAAATAGAATTACCATATCCAAATGAACCAGTAATTCCACTTCTGGGAATATATCCAAGGGAAACAAAAACATTACTCAGAAAGATATCTGCACCCTTATTTCATAGCATTATTTATAATAGCCAAGACATGAAAACAACCAACTATGTCCATCAATAGATGAATGAATAAAGGATGTGGTATACCAGAATATATATATACACACACACACACACACACACATATACATACATACACACACACATACATACACACACAGAGAATATATATATATATATATATATATATAGAGAGAGAGAGAGAGAGAGAGAGAGAGAGAAAGAGAGAGGAGTGTGTGTGTGTGTGTGTGTGTGTGTGTGTATGCACACACAATGAAATATTATTCAGCCATAAAAAATGAGAAAATTCTATTATTTGCAACAACATGGGTAGACCTTGAAGGGATTATGCTAAATGAAATAAGTCAGAAAAAGAAAAATACTGTATAATTTCACTTAATGTGGAATTTTTTTTAAAAAAATAAAACATGTAAAAAGAGATCAGACTTGTGAATACAGGGATGAAGGGTACAGGAAGGAGAGGCCAATAGTCAAGGGTGCAAGCTGCCGGTTATGAGGCAAATAAATCCCAGGGATGAAACATGCAGCCTGTGACTAGCTAACACTGATGTGTAGAAAAGTTAAGACAGTAAATCATAAGAGTTCTCATTACAAGAAGAATGTTATTCTCCTTTTTTCTTTTATTTTCCTCTTTTTATTGTATCTCTGTGAGAAGATAGATCTTAGCTGAACCTGTTTTGGTAATCATTTCAAAATACAGTACATGTAAATCAAACCATCATGCTATATCCCTTAACCTTATATAATGATGTATGTTAATCATTTCTCAATAAAGCTAGGGCAATGGGGGGCGGGGGGTTAAGAGTCATGGGAAGGTCCCAAAAAAACACTGTATGGAAGTTTATAAATATATTAACGTTAGTATTTCTGGGTAGTAATATTTTGAGTAATTTTTATTTACATTTTTTCTATTTTCTGAATGTTCTTCAATAAACATATCATAAATAGAATTTAAGCATAAAATAAATATTATTTAAAAATATATTATTCAAGGGTAGCTCAACATTTGAAAGTCAATGAGTTTAATTATCACATTAGTGATCTGTAAAAGGATGCTTTTATCAATTCATGAAGAAAAAGCATTTGACAAAATTCAACATCTCTTCATTATAAAAATTCTCAGCAAACTATGAATAGGAGGAAACTTCATCAACTTGGTAAAAGGTATTTTGAATATAACTACAGCTAACATTATACTACATGGTAAAAGATTAAATACTTTTCCATAAGTTCAGGAAGAAGACAACTTAAGACTGCTACCATATAAAGAGAAGCAACCTGTTACTCAAAGTGTGGTCCAGGGACCAACAGCATAGGCAACACCTGTGAGCAGGTTAGAAGTACAGAATTTCAGGCTAAGTCCTAGACCTACGGAATCAAAGTCTACAGTTTAATAAGGTCCCCAGGTAGTCCTTATGCCCATCACAGCTTGACATGGTACCAGAACAAGCTTTGGAGCTAGACAGCCTTGAGTTTCAATCTTGTCTCACTCGCATGTTGCTGTGGGAAGGTCACCTAAAATTTTTGGGTTTCAGAATCTTCCTCTAAAATGTAAAGGAAACTATATTTCCCCTGTCAGGTTGTCGTAAGAGTAAAGATAATGGACATAGTGACATCATACTCCCAAATGTGCCTTGTCATTAAGAATATTTGTTTAAGAAGCCTGAGACACATGTGCTGCTTCCTTTTTAATAACCATAGCTTGTTAGTGAGTAATGATAAGTGCAAAGGTGTAAATGTGCAGAGAGAAGGCTAACATTTCCCAAACTGATAGAATACAGGTAAAAGCAAAATCAAGAACTCGGGTCTCTTGAGTGCCACATTATCATACAGTGCTTGACTTCACTGGACCCTTATCACAAAGCTCACACTCCGCTCACCCTAAGCTTTATCTTGAATTGCTGATTTATATATTCCTGGACATAATATCACAGTGATGGGTAATATTAGTTTACGTATATATAGACACAGTACTGCTGTCATTTCTAAAGGCCAAACTGAGACCTACATAGGACATCTCTTTTCTCAATCTACCTTATTTATCTTTCCAGACTTTAAAAAATAAAGTTTCTTACTTCAATCTTATAGCTTGATGGTTGACATATTGGCCCCCATACACAGAGAGCAAGGAGAGACTGAGGAAAGAGGCAGACCACTCCATATTGGTAGGTGACATTTTAAATAAGCAAGAGAACTTACTTATGAGGGTTATCTTCCACCCCTGGCCACGACAACCTTAAAAGTTTATACAGGGGCCTTAACAGAGTTTAGTCAGATACATAGTCCACAGGTCTCAAAAACACCTTACTCATTCAAGGATAAGTCTTTGAAACAGCTTTTAGTGGGGAAACATTGAGCAGAATGTGCATTTCAAGGACAGGAGATGGCTAAGAAGTTCCAGGCTTTCTCAGGTTCAGCTCGCTGGTCAACTAGCAGACATACCCTCTCGATGACCTTGTCCCACAATAACTCTGAAAATAAATGTAAAAATATTTAACAAAAAAAAAGAAGCAAAATAAAAAAGTAAAATGCAAGTGGAAGACCTGTTCTACAACTTCTTTTATCTCTAAATAGTAATAAGATCAGAAAAATGAATTTCATCCTTCATATTGGTCAACAGAAAAGAATTAATGGGACTAAGGAGTCAGAACAGGGTGTCTTACTTTTAATTCCAATATTTCGGGAACCTGAGAGTCATCATGTTCTCCGCATGTCTGATTTATTACCTTCCTGCTGCTATTTTAGCCATTGTCCCTTTTTTGTCCCTAATGAGGATAGAGAACATTTGATCACTAGTTATCCTTGCAAAAAGTTCTCATGTCCTTATTCAATCATCCTTCGAGTTTGTCTTCATCAGTTTTGCTCAGTTTCATCTTATGAGCAAACCATTTTTCCTGTTACCTTCCACTCAAACAAGATACCAAACCCATCTCCTCTTTTCATATTTGCTTTAAATTCCTTTCATCCCTTGTCCAACTTGCTCTGGGCATTCTATCTGTATAGCTTTCATCTGCCCCTTTAACCTGTGTCTCTCTTTACAATACTGAGAGATGGCCTCCTGCAGGATCTGACACTTGATCCTGAGCTGTGCCTAGAGGTGTCAGGACCCTTCATCACTTCTCAGTACTGTTATGCTTCCCAACAACAATCCCAAACTGGTGCCCATCAGACAGACACCAACCAAGTGACAGGATAAAAATGAAGGCACTACAGTGACTTTTCATTAAACACTGCATTCAGGGTCTCTCTTTGTCTCAGTTCCTGAAATTAGCATTGCAGAGGAGAAGCAACCAAGATGGCGGAGTGCTGAAGGAGAAGCCAGTTCGTGCAGAGTTTGTGCAGAGAGAAGGAGATGGGAAACAGAGGTGAATAAGGTTGGTGGGGCCTTTGATTCTAGGAATACTTGGATGAGTCAGTGACTTTAGGAGCCCTGAATGGAAAGGGAAGTGTTTTCCCACTTTGTGTGTATTTCTCACCAGCCGGGTGCGAGCTAAGATTAAATGTAATGACCCACCAGTTCTTGGCTCCATTGTTTCATTACCGTCTGCCCAAATCAAATGCAAACTTGCATGGGTCAAATGGCTGTGATGGTGGTCGTGGCTACTGGCTTTACACCCTACTTTTCAAATAGTATTGCTTTGCAAAACTAAAATGTTGAAAACTCTTAGTCAATTTTTTCATCTTAGCACTTTTTGTTTGTTTGGTTGGTTGGTTGGTTGGTTGATTGGCTAAACATTTAAAAGAAGCTTCCATCTGTTGTCTAAAACTCATTTTATTTTTCTGAAAGACCAACATCCAGACTGACCAGGTGATGGCACATTGGATAGAAAGTCAACCTGGGACACTAAGGACCCAGGTTTGAAACCCCAAGGTCGCCAGGTTGAGACCTGGCTCACCAGCCTGAGCATGGGATCATAGTCATGACCCCATGGTCGCTGGTTTGAGCCCAAAAGTCGCTGGCTTGAGCAGGGGTCACTGGCTCAGCTGGAGCCCCCAGTCAAGGTATGTATGAGAAGCAATCAGTGAACAACTAAAGTGCCGCAACTATGAGTTGATGCTTCTCATCTCTCTTCGTTTCTATCTGTCTGTCTGTATCTCTCTCTCTCTCTCTCTCTTGCGCACAAAAGAAAAAGAAAAACATCCAGTCAAACTCAAAATCTCACCTTTGATTAAAGGTAAGTCCTACTGGACAGAACCTTATGATTGAAGCAGAGCCAGTGTATTAATTATGTTTATTTTCTGTATTTTAAGATGCTTTGGACCTTGGTATCCTTGTCAATCGATCACAGGATGGACTGTCCCTCCCAGAGCTAGCTAATTCCTTGTACCTTTGACATGCAAACCAACCAATTCAAAACTCTAAACTCTAACTATCTCTTTTAGAAGACTCTCAAACACTAAGCCAATATTTGTTCTGCTCTAAATCATCCCAGGGCCGGGTACAAAAAGAGACCATTCCTATAGCCTTGAGCCCACTGAAATTATTCAAAGTAGCAAATCCTAAATTGTTTACCTTGTCCGCCTTGCCTTTCTTGCAGAAACTATAATAAAGGCTTGTGGCCCTCTTTTTTGCCTTTTCTGACTCCAGGACAGACTCAGAGCTTCTCTGTGTGACCCTGTGGACCATGCCTCCTGTTTCTAGGGAACTGTGAATGTTTTTACTTCTTGGTGGTCATCACCTGATCTGCTGGTATCACTGTACCTGATTAAAATGAATCCAGGATGCATTTTAATAGAATTAACAAATGGGACCTGGCCCAGATGGTTTTTTCGGTTTAATACTCTTAAATTTGCATGAACCATGGAGTCACCATCAGAGAGCCACTGTATTTCTTACTAATAGACCCCTCCCCATCTCCATTCCAAATCCACTTGACTGTAGATGTGAATGACTGGAGAACTGACTTGGCTTCCCAAGGGGAATTTCCCAGACTGAATGTCAGATGCACGAAGGGTGGGCCAGGTTCAGGCCCACCTCCAAATTGCAGGAATAGGGAATTCACTTCAGGGGATTTTTGAAAACCAGATTATATTTATTTTAGATCTGTTCCTTTATATTCTTGGAGTCAGTAATAACACAGAACAAGCAGCATACAAAGAAGTCCGGCCACTGTTTTAAATATAAGCAAGCCACAGTGGAGCAGAAGTCATACTTTGCTCATATCTTGGGAAGAACTCATTTCTTAGCAAAGGTTCCTTTCAGTTTTTAATCAAAGGTTCCTTTCAGTCATATGATTCTATGCCTTTTACCATCATTTTTTTTCTCACAAATTTTGATACAGTCCACAGACAGACCACTAAAATACATGAATCGTTACTGTTAACTAACAGACCAGACTGAACAAAATATGTGCGCTTGTTTCATACAAAAAAATAACTTTGTGAAGTTCAGAAACTTAAAGCTTTATTTCCTCCTATACCGATGACCCATCTAGGAAAAGTCTTCACAGCCAAAATAAATGTTGTTCCTATCTCCTAAGAAATTGTTCACTGTCCAGAGAGAGAAATCTGTCCAACCTTATAGCCATTGAGGGTGGTAAAATGGAGCACAGAATTTTAGTGGCTCTGAACTCCTCACTTTCTGCTTCTTTCTGGACATTGACCAGAATAACCTGCTGGGAAACCCCAATAACAAAGACTGCCTTTACACACACTTTGTCTTTCCCTTCATTTATAATTGAGATTGAACTTGTCAATAAAGTTTTCCAAAGGCCATTCAACACAATACTCTTAGACAAGTATTTACATCTTTTCCTTCTCCCCTATCAAAAGCAAGACTACTTTTGCTACCTGAAAATAAAAATGAATAGGAGTGGAGGGCAATTGGAAGCAGAGCTTAGCTTTTCTATCCTGGTATGGTTTTAAAAGAATCCCACTCTTAACAAAAATATGTACATCTTGGACAATAAAAACTTGTCCCACTTTTTTCGCCTGCTGTAGCCCCTTGAATGAAGTCTAAAGAAATTTCTAAAAGGGAATCCTAAAGTTCTTTCACTTCTTGCTTCTCCTGCTGTGGCCATTCTGTTGAGTGGTCCATGGTACTTTCCTTCTTCTTTTTATTTTATTTTATTTTTTTTGGTAACAAATGAAATGAGAAATTGCTGGACTAGGGCCCACTTTTTTCTCCCCCAAAATATCCACTGTTCCTATTGGGATTCTGTGCTTGTGTTCACATTTAGGAAAATGATCCTTTGTAAATACCTGTTAAAAAAAAAAAAAAAGTAAAGTAAAACAAAAAACAGCCACACTAACAATCACATTGGTCTTGTCTTGTCAGTCATTATCATTTTTCACTGATAATGTCTTGTCAGTCATTATCATTGGGCATCTCACTTTATGCCCAATCCCCAGATATTGAAAGTTGCTCTTTTTTCTACTTGTAATATTCACTTTAACTCACAACTTATGCAAATAAAGATTAATTGTACCCAAACTATGTAGATCATTTTTTAATTAGCAGAGTTCACTGTGGTTAGAGAATATGGTGATTAAGTAGGTTAATCCATCATAAAATTTACAAGTTCCTCATCCCCCAAAATTTCAACTTAAGATGCTTTTATTCATTTGAACAACTCAGCCTTGCAATAAAAGACAAGAAGGCAACTAATGTGAGCTAAAGCCCCATATTTGCATTAGTATCATTCAATGGAAGAAAATAACATAACCTATTTTTAATTACATTCAAGGTGTTTGTCCTATTAATCTGAAAATTAAACATGCAAAAATGAATTGCATTGATGAACTATTGCTTTCCTGCATATTTGAAAAAGAAATAAAAGTACTCTGGATATAGAGCAATGTGCGGTGAGCCCTTGCAAACTCTTGCATGCATGGTGGTTTCCCGGGAAACCAAAAATCTGCAGATGTACAAACTAAAATGCAGATGTGTGCATTACAAAGAACTAAATTCAGTTTTCATTTCTAATGAAGCCAATTTATTTTACACAGACTACCATGTCCCTTCAAATTGAAGTAAAAATCTGATCTCCTAAGTGTGAACACTAAATACTATTTGAAGACTAACATTTATTCAATCAAATTTGATTTTTAAATTCATACAATATATGATCTCCATATACTGGCAGCTAGTGAACTACTAGGTAACCTTGCTCTATGTTATCTCACCAGGGGCCCTGCTGAATCACCACCTTACAGGTTGTATGCCAACTCTGGAACAAACACAAATGTATATTTCCTCTCCAAATGCCCCACTTCTGCCAGGAAACTAACAGATGCACCAACAAATGTTGCAAGTCTGCCTATTAAACATGGAGCTCATTGAATTTCTATTGCATTTCTCCAGCACAAGTGCATTTGGAGCAAAGAAAGAAATTCAAATGAAGTCAGGTGTCATTCAAGAAAATTACAGTCCCACAGAGGATAGTTTTGAGTTGCAGCTTTGAGTTGCCATGCTGTGCCTTTCACAGCTGCCTACAGTTCTTGTCATTAATAATCAGTAAATAAGATCTGCAGGTGGGCCTGGAAGGCACCCGAGCCAAGAAGATGATAGTTAGGGCTTCTGTCTCTAAGATGGGTGGCCAGGCTCATTTGCACAACCCAGCTTATGTTTCCACACAAAAGTGCAACCCTACTTAGCATAGCTTCAGGGAAGCTGCCACAATATAGGGGATGCTAATTACTGTAACCAACTGGCAACGAGGCATCCAAAATTAAATGGTCTGTGACTGAGCAGATGAACAATTTTTATGGCCCAAAGATCAGGGAACAGAGATAGTTTGTTAAATTAACTGACAGCCTCTTTGGTCTAAGTAGGTGAGTTGAAGTCATTTGAAAGCCATGCTTGCATGCAGTTACATACCAGAGTCTCTCCTGTGTAAGTATCGTTGCCCTGCGGTTTTATGTGGAAGTATGGCTACATTTAGTACATAAAATTCAAAAAGTTCCCCAGTTTAATTCATAAATGACCAGAAGAAGCTATTCTGAATCCCAGTAGGATTGATTTTTCACACATAAAGGTCTGATCTTTTAAAATTTACCTGAAACTAATTTAAATAAGTACACAGGGAGATTTTTAGTAAATCTACAGAACCCTGCATGAACAAAAGCTTTTAAATTCTAATTTCCAGCATTGATCACACTTAGAAATTAAGCATTTTCACTAACCTATCAGAAGTTTATTCCCAACTGAAATGCAGATATCAGTTTTCCCCCCAAAATAAATCATATAGAGATGAGAGTATAGCCTCAAAATTTTCCCAAGTATTTTAACAAACAATACTTTTTCATATTACAATTTAGGCCAAGCTTTCTAATCTTTAGCACTATCAACATTTTGTACTGTATGATTATTTATTCTTAAGGAGGTGTGGGGAGGGGGTAGGGAAAGACTATCTTGTGTATTGTAAGATCTTTATCAACATCCCTTACCTCTACTTACTAGAGACCAGTAGCAACCCCCTTCCACAAATTGTGACAACCAAAAATATTTTCATTCCTGACCCGTGGTGGTACAGTGGATAGAATGTCAACCTGGAATACTGAGGTTCAAAACTATTTCCAAACTCAAGGCTTGCCTGGTCAAGGCACTTAGGAGAAGCAACCAATGAACAACTAAAGTGAAGCAACTATTCCCTCCCTCTCTCTCTCTCTCTCTCCTTTTCTCTCTATAAATAAATAAATAAATAAATAAATAAATAAATAAATAAATAAATAAAATCTTTAAATATATATATATATATTGAGGCAATGCCAAATGAGCCCTAGAGAACAAAATTAGCCCCTGGTTCAGAATCACTGGCCATCAGTTTAACAAACACCTGTGGAATGCTTATGATATACCAGACTCTGTGTGAGCTGAGGTATGGGAAATGGGTAAGAGTTAGGTTGAGAAATAACCTGTGTCAAAACACAATGCAGTTGTGACCAGGAGGAGAGTATAGTTTAACCAGGGAGATAAGCACATACACAGCACATTTCAACAATATGTAATAAAGGCTAAAATACAAGTGTGTAGAGGGTCCTCTGGACAGACAGAGGAGAGGAGACTTACTTGCTGATGGTTCTGATGAGATTTCCTAGAGGAAACTAGGAGCCAGAGCTTGGAGAATGAGTTGAAGTTGAGCAGGTAAAGAAAGGTACAGAAAGATAGAAGGAGCATTCCAGAGAGCCCTGGTTGAGAGAAAAGACAGAGGTGTGAAACAGCAGGGTATATGTGAGGTACTTACATCCAGGTCTAAGCAGTTCTGTTCATTGATACTAGTTTTAAAAGCAAATTGGGGGAGGAGAGAAGAAAGAATGTTGAGAGAAAGGAGGGCAGTATATCATGCTTTTTGACATTACTATGAAGTGCTCTCTAATCACTAATTTAATAAATATTAATTTACTGTCCACTAGAAATTCAAAAATGTATATGAAACTCCTTGCTATCTAGACGCTCACCATCTGGTGAGATATGAGAAATACAGGTATGACTCAGATATGTTCTAAACTGCAGATTGGAATATAGCTTTGTGTATTACTCCAGCCTTTAGAATCTCCCTTCAGATACTGAATTTCACTAGGAAACATTTGAATTGCCAGATTTGTATGACAGCATTATAGGGGAATGTGGAGAAGTTTAAGACATTCAACCTAGAGAAACTTAATAATTTGGTTGGGAAGATAAAACTCATTAAAAAATTCATAAATCATGCAAATTATGAAAAATGTCAAAGAGGTACAGGCTGCAAGAGTGGTCAAAGAGGCAGAAATGGTAGGCATCCATGGCCAGGCAAGAACTTGAGAAAGACAAAAGATTTACTCTGATCTTAAAATGTGGGTAGTATTAAAATAGTAGGAAGGGGAAAACATTTTAGAGAATGGGGGGAAATGGCAAGTATAATGACACAGATGTTGGCCTGCACCTGGCCTGGTGTTATGAGGACAGTGAGAAAACACCACTGGGCAAAGCACTGGCTCCTGCAGGAAGAAAAGGTACAAGTAGGTGGTAAGTACGATGTAGAGAACTTCCAGCTGGAGGAATAGGGTGGAGGATAGGGAAGTGGTTAGATAGGGCTTGATATTTATGTCTACTTTAAAAGATAGATATAATGTTGACAAGAGTTAGGGGGAAATACATAGACAATGGCAAGGAGGTAGAAAATTACATTCAGTGTATGTCCAATATGGCTGCAAATTTCTATTGGGTTTAGATGGTCTCAGGTGGTGAGTGAAGGGGATGTCCTACGTGCCCATTGTTGTTTATATTTCGTGATAAACATCATTTCTTTTATAGCATTGTGCTAACATACCAATTACCATAGTCTGATCAGTGGTGGCACAGTGGATGGAGCTGAGGTCCCCAATTCGAAATTCGAAATCCCAAAATCTCAAAGTCACTGGCTTGAGCTCAGGATTATCAACATGATCCCAGATTGTGAGCTTGAGCCCACCCCACTCCCGTCAAAGTCCGTACAAAAAGCAATCAAAAGACAACCAAAGTGAAACAATTACAATTGATGTTTCTCACTCTCCCTCTTTCCCTTTCCTTCTCTAAGTGAAAATAAAAAATAAATAAGTACTAATTACCATAAACAATTACAAGAGGTTAGTATTTTTTTAAAAAAATTTTAAAACTATGCTTCGATATGTATAATACCTCTACAGCCAAATGCCAACCTCTAGGAAATGACTTCTGCCATTCTCCTCCATTCATTCTGACTTCAATAAAATGACATCCACTTTTTTCAGCCCCACAGAATAGGCAGTAAATAATGCCTCCCAACCACAGGTGCATCTGCCCCACTCCCCTTAGGGACTCTGTTGCCTGCAGCCAAAAGACTTAGGTGCATTCCTGCCTAGAGCAGGTAATAATCCAGCCATGCTAGTTAGCATCCTGCAAGTTAACTCCTTCTCTCCCAGAGACAGGTATGAAGGAATCTCTTCCTGTTTTCCTTACATGCTCTTTGGAAGCACACAGTTTTGAATGTAAAAGGTAAGAGATTGGATATAAATTCTACCTTTCTGTGCCCTTTGGCCTCAACACATATGTCAGCATTAATATTCTATAACTAACTGAACATAAAAGGAAAGATATTTTTGCCCATGGTTCTCAAATTTAGGTGTATATAAGAATCACCCACTGCCCAGAAATTGTAATTCAGTAAATATAAGGCTGAAAATAAGTACCTGCTTTTACTTAGATGGTTCTGATATAGGAACACACTTTTAGAAATTATTTTTAAAGGAGCATGAAGTATAGTTTTTAAAGAATGTTTTAGATATTTTTCTGGAAATTAAAGCCAGTTGTTCTTAGTTTTGACTTTTTCTCCTCTCTAAGTAAACAAATAAATTTATTAGACAAAAGGCAATTTTGTTGCCTCCAAAGGGTTTGGGTGATGACACAAATGAATCAGGAGTAGTCAATATTTTAAAGTCACTTGAAGTGTCCTTCAAGAAATCTGCTACCACGAATCACAAGGCTCGGAATCAAATCTTCCATTGCTACATTAGTCACATTTTTCAAGATATAAGGAACTCGAAAAAGATGTTTGTCAAGGAATCTGCCTGCGTTGAAAAGAAAATCCACAAAATCCTTTGAAGTGGGTTGAGTGGCAGTTGTAAGTGAACTTAAGATCTGATGATAGTTCCCATAAAACCTGCTTGAACATTAGCCAAGGTGGGCCAAAAATCTGCCTCACTCCTTGACTTGATACTATCAAGGAAATGGAAAAGAAAAAAGGCAAAATCTTTATCAAAATTAAAAACTTTTGCTCTTAAATGATACTGTTAAAAAAATAAAAAAAGAAGCCACAAATGGAGAAATAAAAATATTTGCAAAGCCTAAGTCTGATGACAGATTTATATCTAGAATGTATAAAAAACTCTTACAACTAAAAAAGAAGACAAGAATCCAATTTTAAAAATGGGCAAAATATTTGAGTAGACACTTCACCAAACAAGATATATGATGGCACATAAACACGTAAAAAATTCTTTAGGGAAATGCAAATTGATTTAATAAGAGATGCCACTACATACCTATTAGAATGACTAAACTTATAAAAGCCTAACCTTACCAACTGTTGAAGTAAATATGGAGGAACTGTAGTTCCCATACACTGCTGGTAGGAATATAAAGTATTAAACACTGTGGACAATTTCTTAACTGTACTAACAAACGAAAGTCTGTCAACTGCAGGAGAGTTGCTATGTAGATAGCAATGGCATATAAGACCCAAGAAACTCAAAATGGAGCCCCCTTCTCTCCTTTTGAAGCAAGAAGGATAATCTGCTGGTAGTTTTCTTTCCTGGGCGAGTGAAATACAGTAAATCAACCAGCAGAGAGGCCTTGCCTTCTAATACGTGTCTCAGGATCAGCCTGCAAGGCTTGATGTCCCAGTGCTTAGCCTTGCAGATTTCATGTCACTTCTCCTGGTACTGAGCACGCCTGTCACTAGCAGCAGCATGCCAGCGGAGACTGTCAGTTGCAGCTGTTTCCCAGCTGTTTACAGCAGAGCTACATTGCTTCAGGCTGAGCTTCTGTGCTTTGTCCAGACACCTGGTATGATTTCTTCCACCTATCTTCTATAAATCTAATGATGCTATTGGGACTACCATAAAGGTTGATATTCTCTTTAAGCATTGAATTAGTTTCATGGCCCCCAAAGTGGTGCTAGGCATTCCTCTTGGCCTCAACTTGCCTTAAGAATAGGTCATGCAGCCCAGGAAGCATACATATCCCCTTGACTGCATTCTGGGTTGATTCTAGAGCTTACTGAATTGAACTCTTGGATTACTCTGGAGACAATCCTGTTTATTCACTTTGCTGTTCAAAAGGTACATGCCAGTTTATTTCTAAAATGACTAGAGCCCTGATAAAAGTGAATGCTATAATCTCATTGATCCTCATCCACATCTACCAAAACTTTTCCTCAGTAAGTCCAACCATTCTTCTAAGACCACGCAAACTCATTCCTGCTCCAGAAAATCTTTCAATATTCTAGCCTATTGAGATTTACCTTTCTTATTTCTGGCTGCATGCAGCATGTATAATATTCTGCTTTTATAGTTCACAATTCAATCTATCGTGTATACTCTTGATAGGTCAGATTTTCTGAAGCATAAATGGTCAGAAATTTCTCAATGGTCAGAAATTTCCATTGGCTCCCAAGAACTTACAAAACAAAGTCCAAAGTCCTAGGGAACTCCATCACTGGCCTCAGCCCATCTGACTGGTCTCTCTTCTGTTGCTCTTACCCAGCTTATTCTCCAGCTAAGATGAACTGTGGGTTGCTCCTCAATGCTTTCTTATTTCCATAACTTATGCTATCACCTCCACCTAGCATGTCCTTCCCCTACTCCATATGTCTATATGACAAGTTCAAATGGTATTTTCCTATGAGGTTCTCTCTTTTATACTCATTAAAATAAAATCTTTTCCAGCAACCAATACCCATTGCCACTTATTTAAATCTCTCTTAACACTCTTGTCATTTTATTTCTTCCTAGGAGTTATTTGTTTATAAGTATTCTGTCCTCTGCCCCCCACTCCCACTGAACTACAAATATTTTAAGAATAGGTTGCATCCATATTCCATTTATTTTTGTTCACAGCGTCTTGATTCTAGTACAAGATTAATAAGCAACTCTTTCTAAGACAAGCTTAATCTTGTCCTCCAAATAGAGACAGCAGGGCCAGAATTTGTGACGATTTGAGTCTTTTTCCCCATGTTTGGTAGTTCCATATCATAAGGCAGGCACTAAACCTCAGTTTTCTCAAATGTAAAAGTGAAATAATAGCATCTTTCCAGTGCTCACAGGGTCATAAAGATGAGCTAAGCAGATAATGCTTTGATAGAGGTTTGAAAATCGCAAAATTCTATGCAAGGCTTACATTCCCCAAAGTCAGCATCTATCATATGCATTTGTAGTGCATACATATTTTTTATACACAGCATCTAAAATTTTAGACACATAAACCATTGCAAAATTAGATGATCTCAATGACACTACATCTAGTATCTGTCTGTAAGGCCAGAGAAGCTTGGGAACTTGATCCTAAAACATGTATGAGATGCAGTTATAAGGGTGACTCTCAGTCTTGTGCCATTTCTGTTCAGCCATGTGTAGTAGACACTCAGAAATACTTGCAGAGCCAAATAGATTCTATGACATTTTAACTTAAAGTTCAAAAGGCACTATAGATTAAGGTTCCCCTTGAAACTTACATGACTGAGAAAATAATATTGAAACAGTAGTTAGGAGCACAAGCTCTATGTCCCACCACACAATAACTGTCCTATCTTAAGCAACGTGTCAAAACTTCTCTAAGCCTTCACTAAAATATAAACTCTAAGAGGGTGAGGATTTTGTGGCTATTTTATTCATTGATGTGTGCCCAAACCTAGATCAATGCCTGGCCCCTAGTATGTGTTCAATGTGTATTTGTTAGATGAATGAATGATGTTAGATGAATGAATGATGTTAGATGAGAAAACCCCAGTTTTCTCAAAAGTAAAATAGTAACTACCTCATAGACAGAGTCCTTAAAGCTCTTAACAATGACTGGAATCCAGTAAGTGGTGGTTATTATTATCCTAAAAACAAATCTCTCATTATTTCTTCCATTTGGGGATAGGGAAAAAAAGAGTTCTCCAAAATAATAGGTTTTCTAACCTGAAATCCAATCTTGGATACTAGGGATTGTATGTCTAGTGAGAATTAAAAAGCATGTTCTGTCAATTGTTTGCTAATTTTTTCCATTTAGCATTACCACTGATGATCAGAACTGGGAACAATTAGAGACAAACAGCTACAGAACAAAAACACTGGAATAGAGAATAAAAAGCTCTCACTGCAGCCACACACTAACACTACATGTCAATTTTTTTTCATAAACCAAGAGACATCTTTTTTCTACCAAATACTTAAAAAATTAAATGCAGAAGCAAACAAATAAATAAGGCATTAGTAGGGCATATAGGTTATATTCTTTTTATATTAAAGGGATATTTTATTAAATGCCACATTTATACACACAGCTGATGACCAGTTATAAAATCAAATGTACATGTTAACTTACTTTTTCACAAATAGAAACATTTGTGAATATTGTGAATACTCACTCATAGAAAATTAAAACACTGTTAAGTAACTATTTAGCTCAAATAACAGTTACAGTGAATCGCACAAAGTGATAACTAATATTCAAATAATATAATAAAATCTAATTAACAATAATATTGACCTTGACATAATTTAATATACCCTTGGAATTCCAGAGGCATCTCAAGATCCTTCAGAGTCACAGAATCATAATCAAGATTTTCAGTTATAATTGAATAGTATCAATAGTATAATTGTGAATACTGATTATTCAAGCATTCTAGTTATTTGAATTCTGCATAATAGATACTTGTTATGTAGGTATATAAAAGCAGGTATGCGAATGAGGTGTGTATGCAGCATAAATACAGTATGAACACAGAATGTATAAATTTCCTTCATGCCTTGCTTTCCATTTCCAGAACATTGTCTCCATGTTTCCATAAAAAGCACAGTATGTTCTAAATAAAACATCTTACCTGTTTAAAAAAGGGTTTAGGCAGTAATTTAGAGTTTTCCATACATATACCTAGTAATTTAGCATGTACTTTGATTCCGAAAAACTAGTGCTTTTGTACTTTTAAAAGTTTATTTTAAAACTATAATGTTTTGCCCTGGCCGGATGTCTCAGCAGTGGAGAGTCGGACCGGCTTGTGGAAATCCTGGGCTTGATTCCCAGTCAGGGCACACAGGAGAAGCATCCATCTGCTTCTCCACCCTTCCCCCTTTCTTTTTTTCTCTCTCTCTCTCTTTCCCTCCCACAGCCAAGGCTCCATTGGAGCAAAGTTGGCCTGAGCACTGAGGATGGCTCCATGGCACCCACCTCAGGCGCGAGAATGGCTCCAGCCACAAAGGAGAAACGCCCCAGATGAGCAGAGCATCACCCCTTGGTGGGCATGCTGGTGGATCCCCCTCAGGTGCATGCGTGAGTCTGTATGACTGGTTCCCAGCTTCTAACTTTGGGAAAATACAAACAAATAAATTAAAAAACCCACAAAACTATAATGTTTTATCGCTTGCAGATCCATCTGAAAAATGGTTAAATGACAAAATTATGACGGAGTACTCAAACATTGGTGAATTCAAAATTCATTTTTAATAACATCCTATTATCATTTAACAAGATTTTATCCTCTATTGGTTCCCCATCCATTATCTACCTATTGTATTGGTTTCTCATATCTACCATATATAAACATGCTACACCTGAAGTCTCCTCGTTCATTCATCCTTCAGGTATAGATTTTAAATCAAGACTCAAGCCTTGCCTGACTTGTGGTGGTGCAGTGAGTAGAGTGTCGACCTGTAACCCTGAGATCGCAGATTGGAAACCCTGGACTTGACCGTTCAAGGCACATATGACAAGCAGTGAACAACTAAAGCGAAGCAACTATGAGTTTGTACTTCTCTATAAAATCAATAAATAAAATCTTAAAAAGAGAGAGAGACAAGTGTCCTTTCTGGAAATGTTTGCATATTGAAGTATACTGAGATACACTGTGTTTTTCCAAAATAAATTCCAGCAACAACAATAACAAAAATTGATATAAATTTTCATCTTTTCCCACAACTTAGTTCTTCATGACAAATATTGATATAAACTTAACATTTTACAAAGTGTTCATTTTTCTGGGCATAAAGTATCTATGTTAAGACCACAGTACTGAATCTTGAGTAAATTTATAAAATTCAGTAATTACCTATATATTACATCACCCCTACCAACCCCTTGCTACCCAGCTAAAAAATCTGCAATATTCTTGACTCCTACTCACCCATCACATAGCCAAATTCTTGCACCCATCTTAGTAACCAAAGGCTCTCACTCACCCAGCCAGCTCCTTTCTATACACACAGTTACTGTTCTGAGGGGCCTTATTATCCCCTTCGGCTGCTGGAGAGTCTAATTATCCTTGCCTTGTGATGGGAAAACTTAGCTGATCCTTACCCTGAAAGAGACTTCCTCCTTAAATTCCCCACAGCACTGTGTAAACCTCACAGCCAGCTTAGAATAAGTACCCCATAAGTAGTGGCTGTTACGGCTATATTATCTTACTATATTTGATCAAGTTTTAAATGGATCTCAAGCCCAGAGTGATTCAAGCCCCTTGAGGACAAATACCACGTCTTGCACAGTTTAATATCCTCCAGGCATAATATATGTTTTTTGAAACATAGTGTATTCTTGACAAATGAATGTTGAATGAACAGCCACAGAAACACAAGTTAAAAATCCACTTACAGCTTTAAATAGCTATGTAGTTTTGTTACCTCTCTGAACCTCAATTTTCTAACTATAAAAATGGAAGAATGGCAGGCTATCAGGCTGTTATAAGAAATACATAGTACACATATCAGGAATGCCTTTTGTCCTGAACCACTATTCTCTTTGGATTACCTTTTACAGCTCTGCCAGAGTCATGTGTCTGAGAAAGAAATTATAGAAGTCAGACTCTTTCCTTTTGCTTCCCCTTGATTTCTGCAAAGCCAGAGCAATAAGATTTAGATTATTTTTTGAAAATATATGTTTAACTCTATGCATTATATAAGGGTTAGAAGAGGTGGAAATGAGAGCAGAGAAGGAAAGCATTCATCAAAGTCTCTTGGGTAGGTAATATACCTCCTTGCATAGGGTGGGTGGGCAGGGGAGAATGAGAAGATTCATTTGGCCCAAGTCTTTCCTTTATCACATGACTCAAATTTGGTCTTTAAACATTATCTCAAAATGAATGTAAACACTTCATTATAGACACACTAATGATGTTAAAAGGAGACAGCTATCATTCAACCTAAATATGTATATTAGGATACTAGTTCTCAAACTTTTTAATATAAACCTCAATTTAAAAAAATCTATTTTACATCACAAACCAGCACAAAAGAGTATTTATTATTGCCACAGTACTGTACTGTGTATTTGTGTTCAATTGAATGTTTCTTAGGGTGTTTGCTGGTTGTAAGCAAGACAGGTAGAAGTGAAGATGAGGGATGGGAAAAATGCAGGAAGTCAGTACAATGACTGAGGCCCTGCATGCTGGCAGGGGGCAAACATGAGTCTGCCAGTTTACCCTGGCTGGGGGGAGAAGGTGAAGGAGTTTTCAGACCTGGGTTACCCTGCTCTTCGCTCACTAATAGGCTTTATGAAACACATGGATGTGACTCATGGATTCAAAACAAAAACAAACAAAAATTGTGTAAGAGAACACTGCCTACATTTCCAGGGATTGATATTCTATGATGAACCCTATAATTATTTTGGGCAACATGAAAGTATATTGTATTTTTTGTGCCAAAGAAATAATTATGTTAAATGTAAATTTTCAGAATACACAGTAGTTGTAATACTGAATTGGCATTCTAAAAATTTTAATATACCAAAAAAAATATTAAAAATAAGTAAAAACAAACAAAAACAAAGCTTTCAGGAAGGCCACAGTCAAATCTGATTAGGGTCCCACCTTTACAACTTCATTTAATCTAAATTACCTTCTCAAGACCCTATCTCCAGATACATTTCTATTTTCATATTGAGGGTTTGGGCTTTAACACAATTTTAGGAAAGACATAATTCAGTCCATAACAAAAAGTATACAGTAAACAAAAATAAATCATATCACCTAAAGTTATTATATTGGGGGGACTAGGTTATGCTATGGTAACACATCTTAGTCACTTAAAATTACAAAACTTTAGTTTTCTTTCAGGCTATTTGCTTTTCAAGAGTCAAGAGTTCACAGCCCTGGCTGGATTGCTTAGTGGCTAAGCGTTGTTCAGGTGCACCGAGGTCACAGGTTTGATACCCGGTCAGGGTTTATGAGAGAAGCAACCAATGAGTACACAACTAAATGGAACTGCTAAGTGAAACAATGAGTTGAAGCTTCTCTCTCTTTCTCTTCCTGCCCCTCTCTCCCTCTCTCTCAATCAATGGAAAAATTTTAAAAAATAAAGAGTCAAGAGTTTGCTCCATGTTGCTTTACTCTGGAACAGAAACTAATAGAGCAAACACTGTCTTAAATGACATTGGTCATCATGGTAGAGCAAAAGAGAGTTCTCAACAACCTTGAAAAGGCAACAAAATGCTACAAATCACATTACTTTTATTTTCATCTTATTTGCCGTACTGGAACCAGAGCTCCACCACAGACAAGATAGCCAGGCAGGGCAGACCAATCATGTGCTCAGGGGTCAGGGGATCATGCATCACTATAAACAGTATTCATGGATGCTGTTATACGTTGAATTGTGTCCTACCCCACCCCACCCCCAAATCCATACTGAAGGTTTAACTCCCATTAACTCAAAATGTGACCTTTTTTAGAAATGAGGTCATCGCATATGTAATTAATTAAGATGAAGTAGGGAAGACCTCTAATCAAGTATGATAGTCATTCTCATAAAAAGTAAAAATTTGGGCACAGACATGCATGCATGGAGAACACCCACCATGTGAAGATGAAAGCAGAGAACAGAGTGATGCTTCCATAAGCCACAACATGCCAAAGATCACCAGCAAATTATGAGAAGCTGGGGGAGAAGCATGGAGCAGATTCTTCCTCACAGCCCTCAGAATGAAATAACCCTGATGACAAACCATATTTGTCCACTGCATAAAAAAAAATGTCACTTACTCTGTTACTTCATGGTGACTTGCAGTGTCTAGTCGCTCATGCCCTTGCCCCCATTGGACATTACCTTCCCCAGTCACAAAAGTTGAACTGCAATAAAGCAGGCATTCCTTCCCTAATAAGCCATGCTGAAAAATGAGAGAACTTTAGAAAAAGTATTCCCAAATAACTATGATTTAATGATTAAATTACCACAATTTCAAAACTGTTTTGTGTATGCAGTTGTCAAGTGATTACATAACTTCACGCCTTCTGTGAGTGGTAGTCAGACCCAGCTGCTTGGGAGGAGTACACTAGCCTAAACGAGGCCTGTTCAAGTTCCTGGGAATAGAAGGCCAGCATGCTAAGAGAGCTAAATGAGGACAGTGGAAGGAGTTGGTGGAGAAAGAGTGAAGGAAGGTGTTTTTATGCTATGATAGCCCCAGCTGTTTCTGAGAAAATGTCCTTCATGACCTGCTCAGTTATGTGGATGAGCCTCTTCCTCTCAGTTGAGTTTAAATGCTGCCTCGCAGAAGGAGCCATTCCCCGGGAATACCCCACAGGCCTGTAGCCCATGGCCTTGCTATGCTGAATAGATCCTCCTATTTCTTGCACAAAAACATAAATTAGTATAATGGTTTGGAAACATCATTCTTATGTAAGAATACATACACACACACACACACACACACACACACACACACACACACACACTTGTTCTTTTGAATCCTAAAAACAACCGCTCAAATAAACTAATATACATTCTAAAATGGTGACATGGAAATAGAGAAAGAAAGAGATTCAGAGCTGCAGAAGGAGTAGGTTGTCAATCAGACATTATTTGCTGATATTCACTGTGTTCAGCAGTGTCTCACATGCAAATAATGGAACTTCAGTTGAGTTAGGGAGAGATTTTTCAAAAATGTGGAGTTCAATAGAAACATCTATGCCTCTGTGCACAGCTGTGGTAGGGACTCTCCTTTCCTATTCCTGTAAGAATAAACTCACTATGTAACTGGTGACATACTAATACATTTGCCTTCCTGCATTTATACTATAAACGTCAACAAGTCAGGGCTGAATCTGTCTTTCAACCTTTCAGCTTTAACATTGTCATAGTACTTGACCCATAGTCGTTATTAAATAAGGGCTTATAGAAAAACTACATGTGGTAAAAAATAATTGGTTGATACAGATCAGAAATGATAAAGAATTTGAAAAGCCAAGGGATTATGAGGAAGCTGGAAGAGACAGGAAAAGCATCACAAAAGAGATAAAATTTGAGACTTAGTCATAATGAATGGTGTGGCAGGGGAGGGAGAAAGAAAAGTCATAGATCAAAGAGTTGGGGATGGTGATGTGGAGAAATGAAGCCATATCTTAAATAAGCCTTGTGAAAAATTACTCAGCTGCTAAAACAGTGACTGGGGATGTCAAGTGTGCAAAGAAGGTGTTTATGCCTTACCTAAAAGAGGTAAAGCAACTAGGCAAGACTCCAGCCAGCTGCTGAGGCTGCCACTGCCGAATGCAGGATGCTTTTGTGGGAGAGGTGCACTCGGATAGAATACAAATATTTATAGGGCCTCTGTAAACAGGATGAAAACAGGGGCCTGGTTTTAAGTTCCTATGGGAGGATCTCACCTTGGAAGGCTTGCTCACACCCTATGAGCAGGAAGAAAAGAAATGTGCTCTGTCAGGCAACTTAAAGATAAAAACAGCCAGGATCTCGGATCTGGGTTCCCCATTCTGTTACCTTGGCAAATCCCATAACCTATTTGTGTTTGTAGTTCCTGTTAGGATATTTCCAGAAATGATATTTCTCCATTTATTCTCTATCAATTAAAAAAACATTTGTGAAGTGCCACTTAACCTTAAGTGGAACTAAAATATCTTTTTTAAAATTACCTAATACAAAAGAATCACCCAATTTCACATTTTAAAAATATTTTAAATTATAACTTGTTAAGTCACAATCCCAGGGGCTAACCAACCATAAGAGCAGCCAGAAGAGAAATTGCTAGATATAAGCATTTTATGGTGGGTTAAACGATTTGGGTCATTTATAAAGTGGCTCATTACTATTACTGGCACATCATTGGTAGTCAATAAAATATTTGTTGAGTGAATAAACATAGGCAGATACATTGTTTGATTTATAGCTGTTTACCCACCCTTAGACCAGTGTCTAGCACATTAAAAACAACAACTATGTTTTAGTGGAATAACTAATACATGTATTTATTTCTTCTGCAACCCTTACATTGTGATTACATGCAAACTTGATGTGCAGATTCAGTATTAAAACCTCAAATGCTGGCCTGACCTGTGGTGGCGCAGTGGATAAAGCGTCGACCTGGCAACACTGAGGTCGTCAGTTCAAAACCCTGCACTGGTCTGGTCAAGGCACATATGGGAGTTGATGCTTCCAGCTCCTCCCCCCTTTCTCTCTCTCTCTCTCTCTCTCTCTCTCTCTCTCTCTCTCTCTGTCTCCTCTCTAAAATAAATAAAATAAAAAAAATTAATTAAAAAAAAAAGTGTTTGTTTAAAAAAAAAACAAAAAAAAAAACACCTCAACTGCTACTGAAGAGGCCAGGATTTGGTTCCAAGTCAGCATTGCATAACTTTTCAAATAGAATGTAAGCTCCATGGAACAGAACTTTGACTTAGTCGTTCCTTAATGTTTTTAACAAAAATACATTAAATAAATGAATCCTAACTTCCAGCAGTTTATTCCAAAAAATAACTAATATGCAAGGAAAAGCCAAGTTCCTCTGCTGTAATAACAAACATATCTTCAGACATTTTAGCTCATTTCCAGCATGTGAAAAAGTGGTACCATGTGAAGAAGACATTCATGCAACTGGGCTAGCACCTCTGATTAATTTTTAATCCAACTTTTATGAGTTTTCTCAGTGTTAACCACAATCCAAGTGTGCATGGGGGGTGTATAAATTTGAAACAAAACAAAACAAAAGATTGTCTTTCAGGAATGAAAAATAAATGCAATCTCAAATCAATATTTATGAAGTTGTGATTAATTGACTGATGACCAAATGATTACAAAACGTCTGTCTGAAACATCTACTCAAATTTATTAGCTTTGACCAAAAAAATTAAAAAACAATCTGAACTGGGTCAATGAAAGAATAATGCATTCCTAATCAATTTTTAATAGCACTTAAGATTTTATATTTTTTTAAACTTGCTTTTAAATAATTTATCATAAAAATGATTCTGATTTAAACAAGGGGTAAAAGGTGTTCCATAGCTATTTGATGGTTTTCTCATGAAAGAAATTCAATTATGACTGACTTTTTATTACTGAATTACTTTATTAATAATAATAGATCTTGCATTTACACAAAGGCATTGGGCCAACAATCCCAGAGTGTCCAAGTCAGATCTAGGGTTTAGCTCCAATTTTACCATTAACTGGTGGTTTACCTTATCTGTGCCTCAATTTCCTTGTCTATAAAAAGAAAGACTTATATTAAAAAACCTCCTAATATCCTTTCTAGTTTTAAAAGTTTATAATTCTAAGGATTTAGGAGGGTTTAGCTCATTTTAGGGCTCCCCTCAGGCTACTAAGAAGTAGTAAAAGAAATGTAGCAGAAAGTCAATGGGCCATGTAATCTTTGTTTTCCTATTAGGGTAATGGCAACGGCAACATTATTTTAAAATTTCGTCAAATAATGACTATTAAACATTATTTTTTTTTTTTTTTTTTTTTTTTTTTTTACAGAGACAGAGAGAGAGTCAGAGAGAGGGATAGATAGGGACAGATAGACAGGAACGGAGAGAGATGAGAAGCATCAATCACCAGTTTTTTGTTGCAACACCTTAGTTGTTCATTGATTGCTTTCTCATATGTGCCTTGACCGTGGGCCTTCAGCAGACTGAGCCACCCCTTGCTGGAGCCAGTGACCTTGGGTCCAAGCTGGTGAGCTTTTGCTCAAACCAGATGAGCCTGTGCTCAAGCTGGCGACCTCAGGGTCTCAAACCTGGGTCTTCCGCATCCCAGTCCAACGCTCTATCCACTGCGCCACCGCCTGATCAGGCGTCAAATAATGACTATTTACAACATTATTTGTCAAAAAAAAAAAAAAAAAAAAAGGAAATACCCTTCATAGAGTACAGTGAAGGCATAGTTTCTGGCTGTAAATCATCTGCATTATTAAAAGCAAAGACTGGGATTTGGCCTGGAATCAGTCTGGACCTAGCGAAAATCCTAATCAACTGGGACAGTTAACAATATTATTCAGATGTGTGTGTGTATGTGTGTGTGTGTGTGTGTACTCATCTACAAAGCATTAATGAATAAAGGAGGTACAATCTTATTTGTGCTTAGCACATATGAATTAAGATGTTTGTAAGAATATGCTCTAGAACAGGGGTCATCAAACTTTTTACACAGGGGGCCAGTTCACTGTCCCTCAGACCGTTGGAGGGCCGGACTAGAAAAAGAACTATGAACAAATCCCTATGCATACTGCACATATCTTATTTTAAAGTAAAAAAACAAAACGGGAACAAATACAATATTTAAAATAAAGAACTAATCAATTTAAATCAACAAACTGACCAGTATTTCAATGAGAACTATGGGTGCAGATGCATCCTGTGCTCCTCTCACTGACCACCAATGAAAGAGGTGCCCCTTTCGGAAGTGCGGAGGTGCCGGATAAATGGCCTCAGGGGACTGCATGCAGGCCTGCGGGCCAGGCCGTAGTTTGGGGACCCCTGCTCTAGAATGTTAATATTGATTGATTACCACACAGGATAGAGAGGCGAGACATGAGCATAGAGGAACTTCTGCATATTACTTTATATATATTTAGATGATTTAATTTTCTTAAGATGAGGCTTATTATTTTTATAATTAGCAAAAAGCAATACATTTTTCCATTCTGAAGTGAAAAACAAGTAAAAACAATATTTAAAACAGTCTAGGTTTATTAAAAAACGGTAGTTTGTAGCCAAAGAAAATATAGTTTGTGGAATAGTCACTTTATACCAGATACTAGATAAATCAGACACAATCCCTGAACTCAAGAAGCAGACTTTTGTCGGGCAAACACATAAAGACAATTATAAACAATGTGATCAGCACAGATATAGATTTGGAACAGCACACTAAAACAGCACTGGGAAGCCATAACAATGATAGTCAATGTGTAAAGAGATGTTGCAAATATACTAGATTCTAACATTCTTCTTAAAATGTTGGTTATGACTTTAAAAAATCTATCTTTGTGACTGAGTGTTAACACCAATTACCAGAAAAATTAACAAGAAAGGAATTTGTCCCAGCAGCAATAAAAAGATCTTTTAAAAATATTGTTTTCAACACATCTCCCTGCTGCACTGAGTCCAAGGATGGATGGAGAGGTAGAACATTCTCAGGCCTACATCCCACTCAGAGGATGGGAATAACAGGCCCTAAAATACCATCTTTGGGATCAGAAAGGTGAGAACAAGTAATGGGCAAGATGAAAATATGGAAAAACATAGTATTATGGGGAAAGAAACACAGTAATGGGGAAATTTGAATGACAGTGGGTAATGGTATGGAGCTTCCTCACTGTAAAGCCTGAGATCTGCAGCCAGGAATGTGAATTCTAGTCCCCATCTAAATATGACTACAACAGCCAGAAAATAGTCAAACTGGGTGATTATTATGCCAGGAATTCTGAAAAAAATGACCATTAAACAGACAATCAATATGACTATTTTGCCCAGTCCTTCACTTCTAGCACATGGTAGTCTCCAATTCCTAGGCAATGAAGATACTGAGCTGTTTGGAAGAATTCTGTCACCTGTTAGCTTATTTTGAACTGGACTTTGGTTTCTTCAAGTGAACTACTAGCGGCTCCAATCTCATTATTGTCTGTTCCTTATACATATAGACCTGATAGTAAGCATACACTGCATTGACATCACTGAACACACACACACACACACACACACACACACACACACACACACACACTTCATCAACCAGGAAGCTAAGAAGCAGAGATTAAATAAATTGGCTGAAGCCAGCTGAGCTAGGAAATTGTTTCCACAAAAATTTCTACCTTCACTGTCCAGATCCAGAACCTCTTTAACAACGAGGCAGTTTATTGTAATTTATACTTCGTCTTTTCCTGAAAGATTATTAAAAATAATTCCATCGTTTTGTTTCTAAATCTCCTTCTTCAAAGATTGTATTTGCATAAATTGATCATATTGGCTCTTCCTCACTTAAAGCTGCAGTTAAATCCCAAATCTGTTACAGTCAAAATTCATTTAGGAACTTGCAGAGTTTTCTTTTTCATTAGAAGAAAATGGGAATTTATAACCTCATGCATTCTCCTTAGGAGTTCAACAGCACAGTGGTACATTTCATTTCCAACTGTGCACCTGAAATGAACTTTTTAAACGCTTTAAACTCAAGTGCTTTGGGGGAGTGTAGTTCACACTCTTTGCAGCTTTCTCACCTGTGGATGTAAATCAGAGACTGTGGCTGAGACTTTTGCTCTTCATTTTAGATATAAACCACAGAAGGGCCAGCAGGGAAAGCGTGTCTTCAGAAAAAGCTGCGATTAAGTTTACCCACAACGTCTTAGATAAGATAAAGAGATGATCAGTGTGTTGATTTTAAGTGACATTACATCATTTACAAATACAAAGAGAGCTAGGAGTGGCAGAAAGTTGTTTTGAAAAATTAAAATGTAGAGATCGTCCTTTCTCCTCCTGTTTTGACTGCACCGTATGTTTGCATACTGAGCAGGGCTTTATCTTTAGACAGACCCCCCCCCCCGTTCCCTCCCTCTCCTCCCCCCGCCACCATCCTACCCTCCAGGAATGATTCAGGGATTTAAAATCGCCTTTATTTCTCTTCCTCTCTTCTCACCACTATTACTCGTTCCTTTAAACTAAAGATCCTCGATCCCTGTAGTAAATATCCTTCCATTTTCAGGAATCTTGCAGCTCTTGAACAGAGAAAAGTTTTTTTGTTTGTTTGTTTGCTTGCTTTTCTTAATGAAAGAAATGAAGGAAGGAAGGGGGAAATTCTGCAAGACCGCGCGTTTCAAAAGCGCGTTTTCGTTTCCTTTCCCGGCGGGCTCTGGTCCTGCCGGGTTGCCGTAGCCGGCCTCGCGCTACCCCAGTCGCTGCAAGGAGCCGCGGTCGGCGGGACTTCCGTGTTGGCGGGATTCTGAACGCTACCATGGCTCAGACCGTGCAGAACGTTACATTGTCGCTCACTCTGCCCATCACGTGCCACATTTGCTTGGGGAAGGTAATGGGTAATTCCGGGCACAGCTACGAAATGGGATCGGGTATGAAGTCGCTTTCCGAGGCCGAGTACGGTCTCCGTGTGCAGCGGGGACTGGCGTACAGCGCCGAGATAGGTGAAGACGCTAACACGCGTCCTCCTGCTGCGATAGGAGGCCGCGTCCTGGGGGACCCAGAGCGCGCGGTGATTAATGGGTTCATCCGTGCGCCTTCCGAAGGAGGATGACAGCGGCCTGGGGTGTGCAGGGAGGGCGAAGAGGCGGCTGTGCCACCGCCCCGCGGCCTCCCGGGCCAAAGTCGGCGTCGCTGGCGGCAGGGGTCGAAGCGGGTCCCAGCAGTGTTCTACGCTTCTGTGCAACGCGTGTGGCGTGCAGTGAAGTCCCTGAAAGCACATTTCCTGGAGACCTCGCTTCAGATTCCTTCGTCCCTTCCCCACCTAGAGTGTTCCTGTTCTTGGGCCTACTGGGGAATATTTTCCATTCCCAAGGTCCTTCTTTTCTGCTTAACCCGTCTTAAGTGCCCTGTGCGCTAGGTTCAGCATTCGGAAAGGGACTAACTAGCACGTGCCCCTGAGGGGTGTTTAGAATGAGAGGCGCGGTCTTTAATTTCAAGAACGGACCAGTCACGAGGTAGAATACCCTTTGTCATGCAAGAAATGCCTAAAGTGTTTGTGAAACAAGGTGGAGAAAGCAGTTTTGAATTTGATACGGAATTTTAAGTATTCTGGGGCATTGATATCTTTCCCTTCCGTTTGAGCCTCTCTTTTCGGTTTTTAAAAGAACGTTTCTTCACCATGTTGGTACAGAAGGAAGAAGGTAGTACGAACAATTCTTTTCTACCCTGAAGTGTTATCACGTTTGTGGTGTGTGTGTGTGTGTGTGTGTTTACCCCAAGTGCAAACTGAACCTACAGTTGCAGGCTTAGAATTGTTAAATATAAATTTCATAGAGCAAATATTTGAGTGCCTGCCAATAAGATCAACTGCTTTAGGTTGTTTGGGGTTCTATGTGAATTTACTGAGTTTCAAGAAATACTGTAGAAGGAAGTCAGGCTTGGAAGCAACTAATAGCTCTTAATGGTCATCAGAATGAGATGCCAACAAAGTAGCCAATGTGCTGTGAGAGCACATACAGGGCGGTTTGATCGATTATGACTGGAGGACCCTGTCTTGTAGAGTGGTATTTAACTGGCATTTGCTACCACTACCTAGTACAGGGCTGAGAGCGGAGGTGATGTTTCTATTTGGTATAGTCTACATCTGGCCCTTGGCATGAAGGTTCCAGAAATATGTATTAAATTCTTGAGTGCATTTCCTCCAACAGTAGCCTTTAAAGGCTGGTAAAAGTGTCTTTGGGAAATAATTTTTACTGGGTCTTATTGTATATAGTTCTATCTAGTTTCTGTTAATAGGCTGTCTTTTGCAAGTGTGTTGAAAATATGTTCTGCCTGGTTGATTGCTTTTTGTGCTTAACAAAAATTAAACGTAGTAGAATGTAATGATTTGCGGATTACAGGATGTTTTCCTATGCATTTAATTTCCATTTACTCCTCTCACCAGGGCTGTGAGATAGAGTGGGCTGGTTTCCCCGTTTGTTTTTTTAATAAGAAAAATAAGGCTTGCCTGACCTGTGGTGACGTAGTGGATAAAGCATAGACCTGGAATGCTGAGGTCGCCAGTTCAAAACCCTGCACTTATCTGGTGTAAAGCCAGTGGCGGCGGCCACCATCAGAGCCGCCTGGCCAGTGCAGGTTCACATTAGATTCGGACAGTCGGTAATGAGACAACGGAGCCAAGAACTGGTGGGCCATCATCTTTAATTCTAGCTTGCACCCGGCAGGCAAGTAAAAACACACTGGGCTCCAAAACCCACTCATTCAGTGCTCACAAAGCTACTGACTTATCCGAGTTTCCTAGAATCAAAGGTTTCTACCTCACCAGACTTATTCACCTCTGTTCCCCATCTCCTTCTCCAGCACAAACTCTGCACAAACTGGCATCTCCCTCAGCGCTCCGCCATCTTGGCTGCTTCTCCTCTCCTCCACGTGGCCTTAATCTGCTCTCTCTAATGCTAACTTCAGGAACCGGGAGAGCAAGCTCCGGGCCTGCCGCACTTTATACAAACAAGGAAGTCTCTGATACAAAGTCACTTTTCTGAGGCATAATGGGAGGATTCCTCATGAGAGTGTACCACCCCACATCATCCAATCAGTCAAAGGTGTGGGGACAAGCTTACTCTTAAAACTTCCATGTGGGCAACGCCATCTTTAACAAAGTGAGCATAATATATTTTATCTGCCCAACATCTGGTCAAGGCACATATGGGAGTTGATGCTTCCTGCTCTTCCCCCCTTTCTCTCTCTCTCTCTCTCTTTCACCCTGTCTTCTCTAAAATGAATAAATGAATAAAAAATTAAATTAAAATATATTCTCAAAAAGAAAATGAAAAATAAGGCTTAGTTTTTATTAAACTGGTATTTAAACCTCTTTTGCTGCCATTTGTCTTGAGTAGGTTATGTCCTAAAAATTCACTTTACATCATCCATACCAGCAGACAATTTTGGTCTTTCTTTTATTTCCCTGTAGTATTAGTTAAGCTGTATTCTAAAATTAAATGTGACAATAAAAGATTAACAGTTTTTAAACAGGTATTTTTTTTTCTTTTTTCTGTCTGCTGTGGAGGCAGGAAAGTGGTTGAGGACCTGAGTTCCCCCTGCTGTGAGTTTTAATCTAGGCTCTTCCACTTTACTAGTTTAATGACCTTTATAGGACAAGTTAATCTCTTTCAGAGAAGTTACCCTTATCTCTAAATTCGGAATGGTGATAGTATCAACCCCCATCCTTGAGATTATGGAAGAATTAAATGCTATGCAGTACTTAGCATAGTCTGGCACGTAACAACATTCGATAATTGTGTGTATTCACTATGGGCATGGGGCAAGCCATCAAACTGAGGAAACTAGCCTTTTCTAGTATCTTCTTCCCAGTTACTTTGTGAGGCCAGTGCACTCACTGGATGAAGCTTTCTTTGCGTTCCCAACAGAGTGGGACCTATTCTGGAAATTGCCACAGTACATTTAGGAGTTGTAACTGGTTCCAGAGGACTGTTGCCTTTTGTATAGCTGGAGCAGATCTGATGTACTTTTGCCATTCACCCTCCCCCACACACCTCTGTTCGTTTTGGGTACTGGTGGTGGCTTGGCTTGGAGTAGCACCATGTTCCCAGTGTCAACTTCACCTTCCCACACAGCATCTCCAGCAGCCTCTCAGTCTGTCTTTGTGTCCATCTTGCCTAGCCCTCTTCCAGATAGTCATTCTTGGGTTGCCCTCACTATTTGTCCCAAAATTTTGACATCAGCAATCTTCTCTTTTCATTATTCAACATAATTAAGGGACCATTGTTTCTGGGATGACACTGGGGTGGGGGAGGGAGGAAAGGTGCATGTTGGGCAGATAAAATATATTATGCTCACTTTGTTAAAGATGGCGCTGCCCACATGGAAGTTCGTTGATATTAATGTGTGTTCTGGGACAGGCTGTGGGCAGGCCGGGTCGTCATAGCCTAAGGCTTAGTTTAAGAGTAAACTCTTCCCCACACCCTTGACTGATTGGATGATGTAGGGTGGTGCACTCTCTTGAGGAATCCCATTATGCCTCAGATGGGTGGCTTTGTATCAGAGACTTTCTTGTATGTATAATTGGATTAAAGGTTTGGATTTTCTATGCTATAAACTGGGGCAGTCCGGGAGCTTTCTCTCTCTCTTGGTTCTTGGTTCCTGAGGTTAGTATTAGAGAGGAGAGCAGAGTAAGGCCACATGGAGTCCAGGAGAAGTAGCCATGATGGCAGAGTGCTGAGGAAGAAGCCAGTTTGTTAAGAGTTTGTGCAGGAGGAGATGGGAAACAGGTGAATAAGTCTGGTGAGCTAGAAACCTTTGATTCTAGGAAACTCGGATAAGTCAGTAGCTTTGTGAGCACTGAATGTGTGGGTTTTGGAGCCCAGTGTGTGTTTTTGCTTGCCCACCGGGTGCAAGCTAGAATTAAAGCTGATGGCTCACCAGTTCTTGGCTCCTGTGTTTCATTACCGACTGTTCGAATCTAATGCGAACCTGCACGGGTCAGGCTGCTGTGATGGCGGCCTCGACTACTGGCTTTACAGTGCATATTACCTTAAAGGAGATGGGGGTGTGGGAGACCTTAAATAGAAAGAGATTGGGATGGGGGAGCGGGAATGCTGAGGAAAAACAGTAGTGAAGATAGTCTAAGTATGCATGTGGTCAGTGCTTTGTATTTTGATTACAAACGTAGTACCCAAAATTGGAAAGTTTAGACATTTTGTACTGCCTCTGTCTCTATTTCAGTCTTAAAGGGGGATTCTCTCTGCCCAATGATATTGAGCAATTTTTCCAATACTGTAAGTAAGAGCTCTTTGTGGCCTAAGTATGTTAGGTATACATCTGATTTATTTGTAATATATTTTCTCATCTATTTCTCCTTAATTTTTTTTCTATTCCTTGGACTAGTGGGCCAGTAGTAATGATCTAGTCCAAAATAATCTGTTAAGTGACATTTTGGTTCTGCTGCCAGAATGCTACAGACCAGTTTATCTCTAGATAACTCCAGATATTTATCTCTTCAATTAGGATTCAAGCTGTGAAACCAAGTTGTTATTGCATGTAATATGTTTATTGGCCGTCTCTGTGTTTTACCATGAGAGACAGTCAGATGTGATCCACGATTTGTTTTATTAAAAGGTAGAAAGTTACAGATTTACAGGGTTAATTGCTCTGCACCTAGGACTGCCTTCCTCCACAGGCCTATTATAGTGGAAGAGCCCACTTTCATACCTGACTTTCTCTTCTCTTCCTCCTCTTCCTCACTAGCCTCAGGAGGCATTGTCTTATCACTTCAGCATGTTTAATCCACATGAGTTTGGAATTGTACATGTCACTTACCCTTGCTTTTGTCATCTTGCATTTTTATTTCATGAGTACAGTGGTACCTTGATACAGTGGTACCTTGAGATACGAATTTAATTAGTTCTATAACCGAGCTAGTAAGTCAGTCAACTCGTATATCAAACTACCGATACTGGACCCGTGCGCCAACTATCGGCAGCTTCCCGGATCACAACTCATATCTCGGAATTTCACTTGGATCTTGAACAAAAATATGGACCGAGTCACAGCTTGTATCTTAAATATATATATATATATGTGTGTGTGTGTGTGTGTGTGTGTGTGTTGGTCTGTTCGTATCTCAAGGTACCAACCACTGTACTGTTTTATTACTAGACATCTCATTTGAGATTAAATCAGATGTAATCTAATAACATAGGCAAATTATGGCTATTTATGTATCTTGGGAAGATCTTATTAAATAATATTATGTGTGTGTTTTGGTGTTGGAGCAGGATCTGGACTGAAGAGAATGAGTGTGACAGGAATTGAGAGATAGATTCTTTTTATTTTGCTTCTGTAGGTTACAAATAAGTAACAGTACTATACTTTGGTTTAGCAATTTTTTTCTCCTATATGGGTTTCTATACTTCTAAGCTAAATTTAAACCTGGAAATCATCATCTGATAAGTTCTTGGTACAAAGAAATGAATTAGTCAACTGTTTCAAAAAATCCAACACCATGACAGTGACAATACCAGATTCTGAACAATGAAAATGATTCTCCTATAGGTGACATTGCCAGTGGCTCTTAGCAGACAGTCAAGTAGTCTGCCTGGTTGTTCTTGTGTATCATTTTGATGGACTAAGGGGAAAGATTATTATCTTTCGCTTTTCCAAAATGGCCATTGACCTTTTGTTTCTTGAAGTGCTTTTAGAAGCTTTATCTCAGCCTTTCATTTTAATGCATCAAAATTCAGTTTTATTTTAGAATGTATGAGGTATTGTTATCAGGTGCTGTAGGTGAATACAAAGATAAGCAGGACACTCCCACTGCCCCCAAGGATCCTCAAATCTAACACAGAAGGCAGAAGGTAAACAATTTTCTTAGTATAGCACAACACAGAAAGAAATAAACATTAAATCAGTGCATAACAAGTACCCTTATGGGGATAACAAAGACCCAGGCACTTCTAAAAAGGATTAGTAAAGGACTTATAGAGGAGATACCATTTGATTTTCATCTTAAAAAGTGGGAGAGATTTTATTTTGATTAGGGAAACTGGGGACCAGCAGGACAAATTAAAATAAGAAATGAGAGCACAGCCTGATGAGGTGGTGATGCAGTGAATAAAGCATAGACCTGGGACACTGAAGGCCCAGGTTCGAAACTCTGAGGTTGCCAGCTTGAGCATGGGATCATAGACATGACCCCATGATCACTGCCTTGAGCCCAAAGATTGCTGACTTGAAGCCCAAGGTCACTGGCTTGAGCAAGAGGTCACTGGCTCGGCTGGAGGCCCCCCCCCCATCTCCCATCAAGACATGTATGAGAAAGCAATCAATGAACAACTAAGGTGTCATGACTATGAGTTGATGCTTCTCATTTCTCTCCCTTCCTGTCCTGTCTGTCTGTCCCTGTTCCTCCCTCTCTCTTTCTCTCTTACTCAAATTCTCTTGCAAAAAAAATAAAATTAAAAAAGAGAGAGAAAGAAAAAAAGGAAAGAAAGAGAGTTCAGTAAACAGGGAGCCTCACTACTGGTATTTTTATTGGTGAACATCTAGTAGACCTGTGTGGTTGAATTGCAGGTTATGTCAAATATTGAAACAGCAGATAAAAGAAAATAGCTGTTGGAGAACCAGATTGTATTGCTCTTGAATGCCATACTTAAAACTACAAGCAGAGAGAAACCATTGCTGTTTTGCAGAAAAGCAATGACAGCTGCTGATCCATATTTTAGAAAGGTGGCTCTGGCACCAGTATGAAAGGTGGCCAGGAGAGAACATTTGGAAGCACACTTGGGAGGGGTCATTACAACAGATCAGGAATAAAATGAGAAACTGAACTCATTGAGGTGAAGATGGAAAAGAAGGGATACGTGATAGGGAAAAGAACATTCAGAGGCAGAGTTACCATATTTCAACTATTCTGAGGTGTACTTTTTATCCACATTATAACATCTCTGAAACCTGGTTGTATCTTACAGTGATGGTATCGTACAGTTGCAATTGCCAGCATTTTTCATTCATTTTACTTATTAGAGCATCTTAAATTTTAGGCTTCTTAGACTTGATAAATGATACCAGGATTTGGTGACAGATTGGATGTTGAGGAGAAGTAAAAAGGATGAGTCGGAGACAGCTCTGAGTAGTCTAGCCCAGATGGTAAGGGGTGAGGATTGTTGCCATTAATTTAGACAAGAGGGAGTATAGGAATGTAAAGCCAGTAGTCGCGGCCACTATCAGAGCCGCCTGACCAACGCAGGTTCACATTAGATTCGAACAGATCGTAATGAAACACAGGAGCCAAAAACTGGTGAGCCATCAGCTTTAATTCTAGCTTGCACCTGGCGGGCAAGCAAAAACACACACTGGGCTCCAAAACCCACACATTCAGTGCTCACAAAGCTACTGACTTATCTGAGTTTCCTAGAATCAAAGGTTTCTAGCTCACCAGACTTATTCACCTCTGTTTCCCATCTCCTCCTGCACAGACTCTTAACAAACTGACTTCTTCCTCAGCACTCTGCCATCTCGGCCGCTTCTCCTAGCCTTCACCTGGCCTTAATCTGCTCTCCTCTCTAATACCAACCTCAGGAACCAAGAGAGAGAGCGAGCTCCTGGACTGCCTCAGTTTATAGCATAGAAAATCCAAACCCTTAATCCAATTACAGATAAGAAAGTCTCTGATACAAAGCCAACCATCTGAGGCATAATGGGATTCCTCCCTACATCACCACCTTACATCATCCAATCAGTCAAGGGTGTGGAGAAGAGCTTACTCCTAAAACAAAGCCTTAAGCTATAACGACTGGGCCTGCTTACATTACAACTTTTCCCCCACAGCCATCACAAGCATAAGGGCAAATAATATCACCTGGGTGACAGGCTTCCATGTGGGCAGCACCATCTTTAACAAAGTGAGCATAATATATTTTATCTGCCCAACAAGGAAGAATGAGTATGTGGAGGAGGCCATGTTTGGTTTTGGACATGTTATGGAGAAGGCAGCTACAAGATCCTTACATGCAGTTGGCTACGGGGCAAGTGGATATAGCAATATTGTTACGTTTCCATTCCTGTGTTTGTTTGAGGTATTGCTATATGGAAGTCTTTGTGCTTACGTCTTTACACTAGAAATTTTAAGCAACACTGAATGAAAAGTGTACTAGGTTAACCTACAGTTGTCAGAGGCAGAAACTGATGCCCCTTGTAACTGAAGGGCTTATCCAAGGTCAAACACTTCAGCAAGTGGCAGAGCTGGAGCTGACCCCAGGTTAATTTCACAATGCCTAAGCTCTGCCACTTACTGAGGTCCAGTGACAGGATTCTCAGAAGTTGTCACCATAGAAAATATGTTAACACCATGAGATACATGAGATTAAGAGAGAAAAAGAACTATGTCAAATAAGATGGTCCAAGACAAAACATTAGAGAAAGAAGCTGTACCACGTCCAGTCTCCGATCCTCCTCCCATCATACCTACTCTCCAGCAGTACTTCAGCTTTGCCCAGACCCATCCATTGACTCTATGACTCTCTCACTTTTTCACTGTCATTACCATTCAAATACTCATTTCCCTTATTAACCATAGCCATTTATTATCATCAGTCCCTTGTCTCTCTCTTCCTCCTTGGCAAAACTTCAACTCATTTATTTACTTCCTGCCTGAACATGAGTAGCTAAAGTTGGTAAGAAAAATACACACCTATGTTAATAGGTCTTTACAGTCAAAACCACAGACCTCAAATAGGCACTCAACAGTGTTTGGCAATCTTGCTACATGTCCCTAGTAAATTTACTTTCTCACTTTTCAAAATAATTGCGTTATTCTTTTTTCTCAAGTTGATGTCCCTCTTCACTTCTTA
Organism: Rhynchonycteris naso; assembly: GCA_037038555.1. NCBI lineage: Eukaryota > Metazoa > Chordata > Mammalia > Chiroptera > Emballonuridae > Rhynchonycteris > Rhynchonycteris naso. The sequence goes on from CM072998.1 coordinate 67,048,276, forward strand.
CTTTAGGCTGGTAACCTCACCTCATATTTAATGACAACATATAAGCAATTAAAACAGTTGCAACATGAGTTCTTTAATATTTCTATCAATAGATTTTCCTTTGTGTTAGTTTTCCCACTCTTGGTCTTTTGTAACAATGGAAGACAGATTTTCACTCCTCTATAAGCCAAATCTACCCCCTTGTGCTTTGGATCTCATTCTCACGGATGTCTTCAAACTTTTTATAAAAACGGCCCACTTTTGCAGAGCTGGTCAACCTGGTCCGCACCTCCCACTAGTAGGGGTTCCAGCTTTCATGATGGGCAGTAGTGGAGCAACCAAATGGCACCACGATTGGCCCACCATGAAAGCTGGAACGCCCACTAGTGGGCGGTAGGGACCAGGTAGACCAGCACTGCAAAAGTGGGCCATTTTCATAAAAAGTTTGAAGACGTCTGTTACATCTTAGGAATTTTGCTATGTGTGGCTCAAACCCCTCTCTCTCAGGTAAAGAAAGGGCTTAGTCCCACAAAGACCACCCCCTTCAGAAGCCAGTCCTAAGTACAGGTGGTTACCAGTACCTTCTGACTGACTGACTAAATCGACCTCTCCGTGAGTTCGATTAATTTTCTAAGCTCATAGAACTTAACGAAACCTATTTACCCACTAAATTACTGATTTATTATAAAGGATGTTAAAGGAAACAGTTCATTACCCAGATGAAGAGATATATAGGGTGAGTTCTTAAACAGAGGAGCTTCTCTCTCTTTGGAGCTTGGAGCCCACCTCGTGGCATGTGGAACCACTTTGATTCCCTGAAAAAGGGCTGACAGGCTACCCTTTTGGGTTTTTATGGAGGCTTGATGACTAGTCATTACTGACTGAGTTTTTGGCCGTTTTTGACGGATCAGCCTCAAGCCCCTCTCCTTTCTCTGGAAGTCAGGGAATAGGACTAAAAGTTCCAATCCTCTGACCTCAAAGTTGGCTCCTCTTGGCAACCAGCCCCCAACTTCAGGTGGGGTTCAAAAGTCACCTCATTAACATAATAAGAGACACCATTGTTGCTCTCATCACTTAGAAAATTTCAAGGCTTTTGGGACCTGTGAGCAGGAGCAATGAATGAAGACCAGATATCTGAGAAATATATTTAGGTTATCTGAGTGATCAAATACATGTATTTCTAATAAATTACAACACCATGTTCCCAGATAAGCACCCCCTCCTTGCTGTTGGTAGAGTACTTTAGAAGATGAGTTTCACTGCTTCATGGTCATCTATTTATTTAAATAGTACAGTCAAATCAGTTGAACTGAATGAATTAGAGTTGGTTTCACTAAGAGGAAGCTTAAATCGATGCTGAGTTATCTTCTCTGTTTAGTTTTCTTATGCTAGTGTTTATAATAAAGGGGGCATCTGAATTTTGGAAGCCAAACTAAGAGTAGAGAGCACTTTGTAAGACTTCAACTGATTACCTGCCTGGCATGGCTCACTGTACATCTGATTTCTTTGAGGATGGGGAATCCTTTAAAATTAACACTCGTATTATGAGTATTCATATACTGAGGTGGACAAGCATTTTCTCTGTGGAAAGTGGCTTGTGGTGGATCTGCCTCTTTCTTCCCTCTACTTCCTCTGCTTTCCCTTGATCTTACAGTCCCAATGCGAAAGGACTCTACAGCAGTATTATTTTTATTAGAACAGGAAATATAGATAATGAGTCTCACAGTAAAAGTACCATGTAAATGAAGTGAAAGCCTAAACATTTCTACTTTTTTTATTGTTAAATTGGTACTGTTTGAAAAATATTAAATCATTTTTCCCTCTATCAAGTTCCCCAATTTGAATTGAATGTTTAGTACCGTCTTAATGGCAATTACTTCATCAAACCTTTGTTGAGTACCTACTGTGTACTAGACAGTCTTCTAGGCACCAGAAGATTTATTTATTTATTTATTTATTTATTTATTTATTTATTTATTTATTTATTTATTTAACAGAGACAGAGAGAGAGTCAGAAGAGGGATAGATAGGGACAGACAGACAGGAAGGGAGAGAGATGAGAAGCATCAATCATCAGTTTTTCGTTTTGACACCTTAGTTCATTGATTGCTTTCTCATATGTGCCTTGACCGCGGGCCTTCAGCAGACCGAGTAACCCCTTGCTGGAGCCAGCGACCTTGGGTCCAAGCTGGCGAGCTTTTGCTCAAGCCAGATGGGCCTGCGCTAAACCTGGCGACCTCAGGGTTCCAAAGAGCCTGGGTCCTCCGCGTCCCAGTCTGACGCTCTTATCCACTGCGCCACCGCCTGGTCAGGCTAGGCACCAGGGATTTAGGAGTGAACGAAACTAAGGAAGTTCTTGCTCTCATGGCGCCTTCACTCATAATAGGGAGATAGACAATAAATATGTAAACAAATATATAATGTCAGGTAGAGAACCAAAGCAGTTTCTCTCTTCTATCTTCCCTCTGATTAAACAACAAAACACAGTCAAAACATCTAGTTTACTCTGAGCAAGCCGCCTAAGTTTTTCACACCTCATTTCTTTCTTTGTAAAGTGTATTTACTCTGTTTACCTCGCAGGGTTATATAAAAACAAAGAAAACAAAAACAGAGAAAGAGAAAACGTATTTGAAAGCCCTTTGAGAAATATAGGACTATATTAATGTAAAGTGTTATTATCTGTACTAGTTTAAATGGTGTCAGAGATTTGTGTATTTGGTGTATATCAGTATCTGTCAGCTTTGTTTGCTATTTAGATTATATACCACATGAGAGTGGTACTTATGCCTTTTAGGGTTAGTTTAGTTTTCATGCCTCTTTGCTTTGGGAGAGTTTCTAGTAAGGTGTCCAGTAAGATGCTTAATTTTGATTGCTGTTGCTATGTAATATGGTAAAATCAATTGAGGGAAGGATTCAAGTATCAGATGAGTGCTTGGACTAAATGATCTTTAAGACCTATTCTGTAAAAGAACATTCTATTCCTCATTTCATATTTCTAAAATAGAGTAGTTTAAGGAAAATTGTCCCAGCCTTAGTGGAACAAAATGCATTATCTTTTCGGACATGAGTGTGGTTTGGAGCAAAACAAAACCATTTCACAATACAGGGTAAGGCAAAAGTAGATGTACAGGTGTGAGTACACAAAACACAGTTTATTCCTATATTATTATTTATTATTGTATTTTCCATATGAACAACTATAAACCTACTTTGCCCCACACTATATGTCAGGTTTCAGCCTCTGTGACCAGCTATCTCAGCTCGTACCTCTGTTAAACATAGATGAGAAACTGTGTGGTAGCAGAAGCAGCAACTCTGCTTCTACACTTTGCTGTACTCTAGACAAGCAATTTGCTTGCTTTTAACTAAACCTATTGGGATCCTAAGTAGGACTGTTGCCCTGTACTAAAAGTAATGTTTCTTTTTTTTTTTTTTTTAAGGTACGTCAGCCTGTCATATGCATCAACAACCATGTATTTTGTTCAGTTTGTATCGATTTGTGGTTGAAGAATAATAGCCAGTGTCCAGCTTGCAGAGTCCCCATCACTCCTGAAAATCCTTGCAAAGAGGTTATCGGTAAGGGCCCATTTTATAGTAACATAGAAATAGATTTGAAACAGTGTGAAATAGTGTATATTTGGAAGACCATAATAGACAACTTTCAATGATGTTATTTTGCCAATATCATACTGTATGGATTGGCCATTTGTATAATCTGTAAGTGGAGCGACTGAGGAGCCCAAGGTATTAGGAGAAATCTTAGAGCTTCATGCAATTATATTCTGGTGAGGTTTTGCATGTTGACCAAAACATTAATAGTTTCAAGCAGCAAATGCTAAAGGCTAAAAAAGAGGCCCTGAGAATTCGGACAGGAAAGTTAACCTAGCAACAAGAAAGGTTTCATGAAGCAGGTAGCCTTTAAATTGGAGATTTAAGGATGGATAAAATTTCAACTGATGAAGATTAGGGAGGACATTTTATGCAGAGGGAATAGTGTGAACTAAAGTTCCGAGGTAGGAAAACAAAGCCTGTTTTTGTGTTTTCGGAAATTGTCAGTAGTCTAGTTTTGGGTCTGACTACGGAAATAAGGCTGACAGGAGAAATCGAGGCTTTAGTGCAGAGAATCTTGAGTGACAAATTAAACCAGGGACTTGCTGGGTGGGTGAAAAGAAGGGTGAGGGCCAGAATGGTTTAAGCACAGCAGCACCATGGCCTGAAGTGTGCTTGAGGACTGTTCCTCAGTGGGTTATGTGTAGTGGGCTGTAGTGGAGAGGCAGGGTGTGAGGTCCTGTAGGAGGAGCTTCTTGCCCAGGTGAGACAGATGTCAGTCTGGATTAAGGGTCTGAAAGAACACTCAGTGCTGTGCTAGTGCAGGTCAGAGGAGGGATAAAACTTGAACTAGAAGATCCTTGGAGAATAAAACATTTAAAGAGCTCTTTTAGCATAGGAAGTTTCTTCTACTCGTATAAGTTATTTCTCTTAGATTGCAAAAATTCTTTATTTGTTTGTTTATTTATTTTGCTTTAGGAGAAATTGAAAGTGAATCTTTCAGTAGCTATGTATAGGAAGCACCTTTCAGAACCTTTTTTAGTCATGTGTTAGTCCCAAGTTAGTGAAAATGGGCTTAAATAAGACTTTCACCATGGGAATGGAAAGGAAGATGTATGCTAGAATAGAAGAACTGGTAGGACTTTGGAACTAAGGAATCTGAAGGAAGACACAGAGATGGCCTCCAGATTTCTTCCTTGAGTGCTGGGTGGAGTCTGGTAGAGCAGTGTTTCTCTGCTGTGCTGTGCACTGTAGCATTAACCTCTCTTCCTTTGTTTTTCTTCTGTACTAAACCTCACCAAGAAGCCAAGTCTTTTCTTGCAAAATATGAAGATAGATGATTAAAATAACTTGAATGCTTTTTTTCTAGCAGTTTCTCTTCACATCTCATCTCCTGCCTTCATTCATATATGTCTAAGTGATAGTTCATAGATTTTTTCAAGTAAAATAGTTCATCTATCCTTGCATTTGGATAGAGTGTCCTGAAAAAGAACATCTGTAAAATGCCTTTGTTATCATACTGCTGAGAAGTACACGGGGTCCTCGGGTTATGACAGTCTCGACATACGATGTTTCGAGTTTATGATGCTCACTCCTGTAAAAACTTTAAAAAATCGAGATGTGAGTGTTTTGGCTTATGCCATTAGTGTTGTACTTATGGACTACATGGGAGAACTAGTTTGGTTGCACAAGGTGGAAGAATACGCAGTAATGCACATATGAGTGAGGGAGTTGGCATCCCCAGTATGCTTACCTATGCCATTTTGAACTGTTAAAAGTGCGAATGTTCTGTCTCTGTTAGGCTGGGGTGTGTTTTGACTTACACCAAAATTTGGTTACATCACTCACTGTGTTAGGAATGGAACTAACTGTGTCATGACCTGAGGACCCCCTGTACAAAGAAGAAACCACAGCAAAATTGAAGAGCTCTTGGGAAGAATTCACTTTGAGTGTATCTGAGTCATTGTTATACAATAATGCTGTTATTTCTAATCCATTAGAACTAGGTTGTTAGAGTCAGTGAATTGACAATTAATTTTTTCAGTGTGTTACCATTAATTAGATATGCTTGAATGAATAAATTATTATAATATATACCATAATGTATATGTAAGTTATTATATATAGATAAGATATTTTGATAATTATATATAAAATATATAGATAATCTATTATTTGTATAATATGTTGCTTAAATATAAATATAATCATTGGTTTTATCATTATTTAAAAATTGCCTGGTATTCAAAATTTATAGTGGTCTAACTGTGATAATGAAACATAGCATTTACCTTTCCAGAGTTTACTATAACAAGATACTTAGATTAGTGAACTCTACATGGTACTATGTGTATTTTACTGAAGACATTTCTTATGATGTTACTTGATATTTATCTTTTCTAAAAGCCAAGATGGCAACCCCAAGTATGTATATAAGTAGAAATGAAACTGGGAAACTCTATAATAAACAGTAAGAAAAGATTCAGTTTTATTTCCATTCTGCCCAAATTAGAATGAAAAGTTAGATTTTTTTTTTTTTCACGTAGGAGGGACAAGTGAAAGTGAACCTATGCTAAGTCACACAGTCCGGAAGCACCTTCGGAAAACTAGACTTGAGTTACTCCACAAAGAATATGAGGTAAATCATCATTAAAATTTAAAATGATGGCAGCATTGAAGTCAAGGTAAAACTGAGCTATATCAGGCCCTGGACTTTGTCCATGAAATCTTATTTAAATGTCAACTTAAAAACATTTGACAAGTTCTTTATCTTTTTCCTTTTCCTATTTCAAATAGAGGAAAGGAACAGATAGAAGCATTTCTGTTTTTTCTTTCTTTTAGTTTAGAATAAACAGACACATCTTTTTGTAAGTTTTTCCTCCCTAAGAAGTTGGGAGATAAAAGAAACCCTCTTGTAAGTGGTCCTGCAACCCCCACAAGGCATTATGAGTCCCCCGGTAAGCAGAGAGTGTAGTCCCCCGCTAAGCAGTAAGTGTAGTTCCTGGGCAAGCAGGGAGTGTAGTCCCTCACTAAGCAGTGAGTGTAGTCCTCAGTCTGTTTTGGTTTCTGCCTATAAATTCAGTGATAACTATAAGTCTGATCAGTTCTGATAAAGTAAATATACCTATGTCAACTACTAGCAAAGAGATTTTTGGCGTGAAAGATGGTATTTTCTAAATTATTTTGCATGTATAATAATGTGGGGTTTTTTAAAAATAAAAGCTGTATATATTTAAGGCGTACAGCATGATGTTTTGATAGACATAGGTAGTGAAATAATTATATCAGTCAAGCTAATTAACATGTTCATCTCCTCTCCTAGCAAATTTCCAATATATAATGCAGTATTAACTAGAGTCATTATGCTGTTTGTTAGATCTCTAGACTTATTTATCCTGCATAATTGAAATACTGTGCTCTTTAACCTATTGCCCCACCTCTCTCCCCATTTCCCCCACCTCCCCACTACTGTTTAACTCTCTGCTTCTGTGTATTTGACTTTTTCAGATTCCATACATAAGTGAGATTATGCACTAGTTTTCTTTCTGTGAAGGTGACTTGACACAGTGATGGAATTTTTCCAAATTAACTTCATGCTAATGAAATACATAAACATTTGAATAATGAATGTTAAGTCCAAGTGTTCTTTTTTGTTGATTAAAGAGAGGATAGTATTGGCATCTTCTTTTAATACAAAATATCTTTAAGTTAAACTATATACATGAAAACTATTTTAGTTACCTCAATTTTTTTAAAAATAAAGTGAGGTATAAAGAAATTACTGAATAAACGTTCATATATGTGTTTTTCTACTTATATTTGTTTATTCATTAATATGTTAATTCAAACAAAGTGATTTTCTCATTTTATGATGCTATTTAATTTGAAATATATTATGATTTAAAATAGTAAATAGAACTCTGTTAATTCAGAAATGTATTCTTACATACTTAATGAATATTTATCATATTTAGGTACTAATCAAATTAATCTTTTAGGAGATTACTGGCATATTGAACTATAGAATTTATTTTCTAAAAGCAGAATTTCTCATAGTCTTAGTTTAAGAAATATCCATTATAGATGAATAAATGACATCACAGAAAAGAGTTCAAGCCCAAATGTTTAATAAATGGATTTGAGCCAATAAGCATTTCCAGATAGAGAAATCTAATACTTGGAATATTCACTGTGGTAATTGAAGAAACAGAATGTGGAAAGGTAAAAATTAACTGCAGGTATTGTTCAGAAATGGAAAGTGGAAGGAAATGGTATATGCTTTCAAATTTTACTTCAAATAGAGAAAAATATAAACATCAAACAAAACTATAATAGATCACCTTCATCAAAATCTCTATCTATATATTTATAGATCTATCTATCTAATTTTTTTTTTCTAAATGAGAAGCAGAGAGGCAGAGAAACAGACTCCTGCATGCACCCAAGCAGGATCCACCCAGCATACCCAGCAGGGTGAATGCTCTACCCATCTGGGGCATTGCTCTGTTGCAACTGGAGCCATTCTAGCACATGGAGCCATCTTCAGTGCCTGGGCCAACTTTGCTCCGTTGGAGCCTTGACTGCATGAGGGAAGAGAGTGACAGAAAGGAAGGAGAGGGGGAAGGGCGGAGAAGCAGAGGGGCACTTCTCCTGTGTTCCCTGGCCGGGAATCAAACCCAGGACTTCCACACACGCTGAGCCGACGCTCTACCACTTAGCTAGCCGGCCAGGGCCTCAAATCTATTTATTTTTAATTTTCCTTAGTAAAACAATTAAAGATGCCTTAGAATTTTCTTCTGCGGAATCTACTTCTTGTTGAATTCATGTGGCTTTTATTTCCTAGATATCTTAAATAGAATCAAAGATTTGACATTTTTGTTTTTTAAAATCACAAACTATCATTGAATTTAAATGAAAGCAGTAGGAATGCCAGTTTCTGTCTGAGTTGAAATATATTTTGAGAATTACAGTTGTAAGTTTCTACCTACGAAACTATTCTGATATGTAAAGAATATGTGTATCTACAGAATTTTGAATATAAAATTTAAAAACACTTTGGCCTTCGGTTAATAGATATATGTGCTTAGTGTTTCTGTCTCCCTAATGGCTATGCACTGCTTTTTCAGGATGAAATAGATTGTCTGCAGAAAGAGATAGAGGAGCTCAAGAGTAAAAATCTCAGCTTGGAGTCTCAGATCAAGACTATTCTAGATCCTTTAACCTCGATGCAGGGCAACCAAAATGAAGACAAGCATCCAGTTGTTGATAATTCAAGTAAAATTGACCCTGAAACTGTAACAGAGTGGAAGAAAAAACTTCGAACAGCTAATGAAATCTATGAAAAAGTGAAAGATGATGTGGATAAATTAAAGGAGGTAAGTTGTGATTGTTTTTAAAATTCTATTGTATGTAGGTTTTAGATTTATATTATAGTTCTTAAAATTTTATAATATTATAAATACCTTCAAAAGTATAAATAGCCATATTTAGATGATTTATGGGGAAAGGACAGAAATCCCTGAATGAGCATTTATAAGCACTAGGAAAACTTTTTCTCGTTAAATGTCATTAGCTGCCAGGAAATATCAGGTGGTTCCATTTGTGACTATAATTGGAGACTGTAGAGCTTCTGTATGAGTTTGCATCTTCTTGTTGGAGAGTGACATCATTTTGAAGGATGTGTTTCTATTTTTTCTCTTTGTGGTTTACCTTCACATTTTTTAAGCTTATGTCAGTGACTATCCAGTATACATAAAAACAAATACATATCCATTCCCTTACCTATAAGATTAAAGACTTGGACCGTGTCTTTTCTAGCAGTACCATTCTCTGATATTTAAGCTTGTAAATAGTTAAAGACTTAATGCCTAATTCAGTGAGAGTTGTGAGTAGCCTCTTTGTGTCTTATGAGACAGGTTTATTTACTTATTTATTTCAGTCATCCTTCCAACGAGATAGATAAAGCATAGGTGAGAAAGCCCAGCCTCTCGGATTTTCCAGTCTAGGAAAGGAGATGTAATGCATGTAGTCATGGGAGATCATAATCAAGTGCTGTAAGAGCTGTGTTGGCCTAAGGGAGCATCCTTTAGCTTGACTTCAGTTTTATCCATAGTAGAATTCTGTGGTGCTGGCTGGAGATGGTTTTGTGGTATCCAGGTCCACAGCCACCCATTCAGCCTACCTGCATTCCCTTAAAATACTGTTACTCAATTGAACTACTAATCCTGCCTTCTGAAGTCATTCATGAGCTCCATGTGATATTTTAAAGAAGTACTACCACATACTCACCCTCAGATCCTTAATAGCAGAGAAATATCTGCAACTTAGTGCAAATACTAAGCTATTTTCACATACCCTCAAAAACAAAGTGCTGTTTAGGTTCAGAAAAGGTCTAGATAAGAGAAAGAAAGGAATTTGACGCTTTTAGAGAATAAAAGAAACTACAGACCTAATTGCACTAAGTTTATTACTAGTATAGGGGAAGTGTGTAGTTTCTTTGGTATTGATGGCCAACATTAGCATGTTGGTTTGTCTAAGAAGAGAGGAGGGCATAAAAATGAATGACAGCTGGGAAGTTACATACAGTATTTATTAATCTACCATGTCCTTTTAACTTTCCTTCCTCTTGAGCCATCAGTAAGTTCTGTATGGTCTCCTTTATATTTGTTAAACCTTCATTAAGTTTTTGGTAGTAAATATTTCTTAGAGCATGAGGCTTGGTATGAAAACTTTACTCTGCTCCTAAGTGTGGTGTAGAGGATATATGGAAAAGTATATAAAACACAGTTTATCTTTGCTTTTTTAAAGACCACATGTTAAATTCAATACTTAGAGCTACCCTGGGACCTCAGAATTATTTTGGATACTTCATAAGCCCGTTTTAGATGCCTGGTGATGCTGTTAGGTACTAGTCAATAAACTGGGGCATAAATGAATTTAAAAACATAGACTACAGAGGCAAAACTTAAATGTGAAGTACAAAATAACATACTATAAATCAAATACAGGGTATAAAAGATTCAAAATAAAGGACTACTTAGAATGAGTGAAATGGACATTATTTTTTCTGATGTTTTTAAGACAGAATGAGTTTTGAACGATTATGAAGCTAGTATCCAGTCAGTGTTGAGAATGCAGAATAGTTAGCTGAAGACTTCATTACTCTTTTAGATGCAACACATAGGCAGAACTCTGGCCTTTGTAATCTTTACCCTCCTAACTCTCCTGAACTTGAAAATATCTCCTGATAGTTGAGGAACTAACCAGCCCATAAAGAGAACATTAGGGAGCCACAGGACTGGAGAGAGATACAATACAGAGGGGATGGAAGAAAGGACTCTCAAATGAGTTTCTAATTTAAGCTTATCATCATCATCAAAAAGCATTCACTAAGTGCCTCCTCCTCTTATAGTACCGTACTTGAGAGCTTAATTCATTATCTGTGTCTATGAGGAAGTAATGACTTTCCTTAATCTTCAGAGGGGCAGTAATGGTGTTTATCAGTCACTTAAAGAATTAACCCTGTACAATCCTGGTTGATTTATAACCATGAGAACAAGCAGGTGCTCAGAGCCCAAAAGGAACCTGGATGAATCTAAGAAAGTTAGGCTTTGTGCCCAAAATAATGTTCTCTGCTTTTCTTCTCTTGTCATTCTCTTGGGGGATATTTATGTGGGTGGGCAGGAATGTAGTCAGAAGTTCTGGAAATTAGTCAGAAACATTGGTCAAATTTTGGAATTTCTTGGTTTAAATCTTTTTGTTGACAACAGTTCTGTGACCCAGTTGTGAATGTTCTTCTAGTCTAACAAAAAATTTCTCCTGCAAGTTAGTGAGATTGGTTTCTACACTGGGGAGTCTTATTGTTCTTTGGAATTCAAAAATGCAATGACTACGGGATTTAAAGGAAATAACTTTTCAGAAAACTCCAAAATCTAGGCAAACTACTTTTTAGACTGTCTAGAATCAATATTGAGCCTCAAGATTTTCTAGCAATTGATATTTCAAGCAATTTTTAGGTTTCATAGAATTCAAAGAAGAAAATCATGCTTGGGTTTCTTTTTTAAGTAAAAGAGAATCCATAGACTTTATTAGAAAAGATTAAATCAGTTTTGAGAGTCTCAGAAGTTGTGAGCGAAGGTATTTGGGAAAGCCTTTTTGAAGAAAGAAAGCAGTTTAATCATATTAGATTTATTATCACTAAAAACTATTTTTAAGTAGCAATCAAGAATCAATCTTACAGTTCAAGAACTAACTCTTAGTATTGGTTTTGCAAATAATTGCATATGGTATAATGTTACCATGTTTAGAATATTCAGTTATGTGAAAAAGGAAAAAAAATGCCATTAGTATAGTCCCTTAATGACTCTAACTAACATAGTTCTGTTTATTTCCCTGGATAGGAGATTTGCAGAGTGGTTGGGGAATATGGATTTAAAATGGTTGGTTGTATCACAGTTTCATAAGTCATTCCCAGTGGTGATTTTGTTTTTGAAGGCCACGTTCCAGCATTCAGTTTTCTGATATTATCACTCTAAAAAATACTGATAGCTCATGCTATAAATTGTACAAGGCACTTTTATTTTAGCTTGTGCTTAATTATTTTTAACTTTTTTCAAGGCAAATAAAAAACTGAAATTGGAAAATGGTGGCCTGGTGAGGGAGAATTTACGACTGAAGGCTGAAGTTGATAACAGATCACCCCAGAAGTATGTATTTTGTTCATAGAGCAATGTTTCAGATTATGTAAATGTTTTAGAAAAAGCTGTTATTGTCATATGTTTTTCATTTTACTCTTTTCATTGAAGCCTGTAGGTTTAAGTAGAATGTCTGACCTCTAAAAGTCAAGTATATAGTTATGTTATTCATAAAATTTTGGTCTTAGTTAAGGCTAATTTTGAAGAAAGGATTTCATTCTTATTCTTTTTCCTCATCTGATTAGCAAAAGAATTGTTTTGTAACCTAAAATCAATGAACTTTGACATATAACTGTTTAATAGTACTAACAAAGAGTAGATTAACACAGTGCCCTTTAGAAGCTTTTTGAAATGATCTTCATAATAGTTAACATTCATATAGTGCTTTCCTTTTGCCTGTCCATCCATAAATGGACAGCAACGTATGATGTACAACTAATATTGCTGTCCATTTACAGATAAGGAAACAGTGGCACCAAAGGACTAAGTTAATTTATCTGAATCTACACAGCTAGTGTGCTGTGTAAATAGGATTTGAACCCAGGTAGTCAGCCCCGTTATATTTTTACACTATCCATTACACTAAAAAGCCTATTGGAAAGAACTTAAGGCACTAATCCCTGGTTGGGGACCCATTTGAACTATTAATGATGGCACTCTTTATGATGGGATAGTTTTCATTCCTTTCAAAGATGTCCAAGATTGCAAGTATTGACTCAGAGTTAGTTGTCTGTTTAAAATGTAAAAACAGTTGAGACTTAAGAGTTGAAGATGGAGAAAAGGTGGGGGATACAGTGCTTGAGGTTTTTCTTCTTCTAGGAAAAAGAAAAAGACAAGTGAAAAGAGAATATGGCTCCCATCCCTCTCTGAGGGGTGGTGTATCAGAACTCCACACTTTCTTCCCATCCAACCACTAGACTTCCTTTCTTCCTAGAGGAAAAAGACAAGGCAGAATAAAGATATTTTCTACCAGCAATAGCTTTCTGCTTGTCATTTGACAAGAAGAAAATGTTGCCTTCAGTGAAACAAAATGTAGTATCAGGAAATGGTAGAAGTAAATCATAATTGCTCAAAACAGAGATAACTAACCAATGGCGAAAGAAACATAGCTTTACTTTTAAATAGTTCCTTCCCCTTTACTCTGCAGCCTCATTTTGCTTTCACTTCAGATAATGTCCTACTTTGACAAATGAGTGAAATAAGCTTAGGAAATGTTGCTGTTATGTGGTGGTTTTGAATCTTTGCTCCTCTCATTTATTGGCAGCTTGCCTTGCCAGTCACAGTAATGCCTGTCCATTAGTCATTTCCCACAGCATGCTGAATGGAACTGAGGCCATTTTGTTTGTAGCTTTTATTTCTTGAAAGGTTGCCCACCAGATTTCAGATTTAATGCTAGCCACCAGGATGTGTGTTTTTAAAAATCCATGGCTCCAGCCTGATAAGTAACTGAAGACTCTCACCTGAAGAAGCCTGGACTGTATCAAGCCGCCACACTTCTGAATTCCATGTAACTGTAGGATTTGCTGTCTTTAACTCAATTTCTTCCCTTTGGCATAAGAGGACAGTTTCACTTAAAAAAACAGTTTGAACTGACTCCTCTTCCAGATCAGTTTGCAGTGCATTGAGGTATTAAATGCATAGCATTTGATGTATAGCCTTGTTTACTCCACATCACCAGACTCTAGTGGGATTCAGAGGGAAGCTGGACATGGCCAAAAATACCCAGATCAGAGCTTCTATTTGTTTTGAAAACAGTATGAAAATTCATGAGTTTAAAAGTACGTGCAAGCAAATTAAAACTATCTATTCTGTTCCCTTGATTAGAAAGTGCCTTGACCAAATACTTTCTCTTATCTACTTGGCTAGATGTCAAGGAATGTTTTTTATATACATGGCATTAGTTTCTGATGTATCCTTTAAGTTATGCAGATATAGTCTATAAGCCATTCAGGAGAGCTTTAAAATTTATACTGGAGAGGAAAACAACTAGGAAGGCATATCTGTCAGCTTGGGCTGCCATAACAAAATACTACAGGTGGGGTGGCTCAAACATAGAATATTTTCCCACACTTCTGGGAGCTATAAGTCCCAAATCAAGGTTTGGCAGTTTCAGTTTCTGTCAAGGACTCTTTTTGGTCTATAGATAGCCAGTTACCTTCTCACTGTTTTTACATATGAGAAAGAGAGAGAGAGACCTGATATCTTTTCCTCTTCCTATTAGGATACCAATCCTATTGGATATGGGCTTCATCCTTATGACGTCTCATTTAACTTTAATTATATCCTAGAGACCCTATCTCTAAACATGGTCACATTGGAGGTTAGGCTTCCACAAAGGAATTTGTCAGGATGGGAGTAGAGAATACAATTTACTCCATACTAAAATTTATTTCTTTTCAGGATACTGAAAAAAATCATGTTATTTTCCCAAAACTAGACTACCATCTGGTTGGTCTCAAGTAGATAGTATGATACAAACGTAATATTTTATAATTTACTTAAAAATAGTGGTATAATCTTTTAGAACGAGGAGCTGAATTATCATTTATATCCTCTGTTACTGTTCTTCTATTCTATCTTTTACCCTTATTATATCCAAACTTAAAGTACACCTGGATATTTTTCCTGCCTCAGCATTAACTTAAAAGCTCTGTTGAGCAGTGTGGCAGATATCCTATTAAGCATGTTCTTCTAGGTTTCAATAATAACCATTTGGTTCATTGTCAATAATTCATTGTACTAGTATCCAAACTGATGGTCAGGAAATTTGATCATTTTCTTTGACTTTTTGTAGACAGTTCCTAAGTTCTTTCTTTTCTGAAATAATTTATTTCACTGAGGGGAAACCATCTATTTGCCTTTTCAGTTTTCGAGATAGACAGATTCCCACATGCTCCCCAACTGCGATCCACCTAGCAATCCCTGTCTGGAGCATTCGCTCAAATCAACCAAGCTATCCTCAGCTCCCGAGGCTGATGCTAGAACCAACCAACCCACTGGCTGCAAGAGTGGAAGAGAGATAAATGAGAGAGGGAGGTAAAGAGAAGCAGATGGTTGCTTCTCATGTGTGCCCTGACTAGGGATCCAACTCAGACACCAGGTCGACGCTCTGTCCACTTAGCCAGCTGGCCAGGGTCTGCCCTTTCAGTTTTTTTTTTTTTTAACACAGATGCATAAGAGAATCAGATTTGATGGTTAGAACTCAAGAGGTGGTACTGTGTCTTTTAATTTACAAGGCTACTATGTAAAGAAAACTCATGTCCCAGCCAACCCAGAAATACTGAATGTTTACTTAACACTGTACAGGGTGCTTTGAAGTATACAAAATAGCAATTGAGGATTACTTGCTATAATTTATCTTACCACCTTGTACTTTCCCTTCCTAGCACATATCACAATTGATAATAATTACATTTTGTGTAATTATTTGTTTTATGACTCTAGTTGTGTTCATTGTTGTAGCCATTGCATTTTATTAAGTTCTGGCTTGTATTCTGCTCCTGATATATATTTGTTGAGTAAATGAGTGAAAAATACAGCCCCTAGGATTATGAGGAACAAGACAGACAAATCCAGAATATGGTACGCTCAACAGAAAAAATGACTTGATTTCTTCATCAAATCATTGGCAAAATTGGGGGGGTCAGGGCAGGGAGCAGGCTTTACATAAAAGAGAATTAAGAGACATAATACCCAAATGTAGTACGGTTTACCCTTGAACAACTTGAGCTTGAACTGCATGGATTCACTTATGCATGGATTTTTTTTTTCCAATAAATATACAGTTGGCCCTCCAGATACCTAGGGTTTCACATCGGTGTATTCAGCCAACAACAAATCAAGACAGCATTTTCGATCCACAGTTGGGAATTGGAGGAGAGGAGGGCTGAGTGTATTCTTTGTTCTACACCATTTTATATAAAGAGCCAATTCCCTGTAGATTGCAAGGGATGGCTACAATTAAGTTTTGGGAGAGTCAAAAGTTATATAAGGAACTTGAGCATCTGCAGATTTTAAACTGCATTGGGGGTCAGCAGCCTTAACCCTTGTGTTCAAGGGTCAACTGTATATTGATCTTGTTTGGATATTGATTAACAAAATAGCATGACCAGGTAGTGGCGCAGTGGGTAGAGTGTTAACCTGGGACGCTGAGGATCCAGGTTTGAAACCCCAAGGTCACTGGCTTGAGCAAGGGATAACTGGCTCGGCTGGAACACCCTCGTCAAGGCACATATGTGAAAGAAAGTAATGAACAACTAAAGTACCACAGATATGAGTTGATGCTTCTCATCTTTCTCCCTCCTGTCTATCTCTGTCTCTCCCCCATCTCACTAAAAAAAAATAATAATAAAATGTCAAGGACATTGAGGTAATTAGGTAAATCTGAATATGAACTAGATATTAGATGATACCAAGGAATTACTGTTAATTTTGTGTAAGTATTCTGGTTACTTAAGAAAATGTCTATTTTTTAAGAAGTGCATACTAAAATATGTACTACTGAGCATTTTAACAAAAATGATGTACACACGTGTGTATATATGAAATGAGGCAAAATCTTGATAATTGTTCAAAGTGGGTGATGAGTATTCAGGAATTTTTTTTTTTATTACATGAGAAGTGGGGAGGCAGACAGACAGGCTCCCTGCATGTGCTCCTACCAGGATCCACCTGACAAGCCCTCTACTGGGCAATGCTCTGCTCATCTGGGGGCTGCTGCTCCATTGTTTGGCAACCAAACTATCTTAGCACCTGAGGAAAGGCCATGGACCCATTCTCAGTGCCGGGGGCCAACTTACTCTATTTGAGCCATGGCTGCAGGAGGAGGAGAAAGAGATAGAGAGAAGGGGGAGGTGTGGAGAAGCAGATAGTTGCTTCTCCTGTGTGCCCTGACCAGGAATCTAACCCAGGACTTCCACACGCCAGGTGGACACTCTACCACTGAGCCAACCAGCCAGGGCTAGGCATTATTTACATAGTTCTCTGTACTTTTGTGGATGCCTGAACACTTTTATAGTAAAAAAGAAAACAAAAACAGAAAAACATGGTTCTTGCCTCCAGGAAGATCCTAGTCTAATGAAGGCAAAAACAAAAATGTATGAAAAAAATAAACACTAAGCAGATACTAAACTAAAGAGCAGAAACAACAATGTGTGTTTAGAGAGTGGCAGGTAGGTTTTAGTAATGAGCATCTTTTTCAAAGAAGCAAGACTTGAGCCCAGCTTTGAAGGATGGAGATTTCAGTTAGGGCGGCGAAGAACATTCTGGGCAAGTGAGAACAGTTTGAGGTGATGATAGGAGTACTCTGCAGTTCCTTCAGCTCTAATCCCTTCTCCCCTATAGCAGCCAACGCATGCTCAGGAAAGATGGTGGCTTTCTTCTGAGCTTCTCAGAGCAGAAGTCCTTTATGTAATTTATACATCTCCACTGTGACCGTCATCACCCAAGAAAATAACTGGTTAGCATGACTCCACTACATCCACTACTCTTTGCTCTAAGCTGGGAGGCCTGTTGTCAGTCTCCAATTTAGTGGGAAATACCAAGAGTGTCACACTCCACATGGTAGGAAACAACAAGAATGATGAGAAGCTGAAGGGAAGACTGAAAGTATTGCGTTTCTCGATTCCTAAATTCCCTTGGCTTCAATTACTATTCCTAAACTGTGCCAGGAAATGTAGATATATTCTTGATAGAGTTAGGATTTCCTTAGTGATTTTTTTTTTTAGCTTAAAGAGGTATGAAGAATTGACTTATAAAGCATTTCAAAGTTCCATGCCCCCTTTCCAAGTTTTTTGTGTTCTTGTGCCATTTGTTTGGTCCTAGGCATGCTAAGCAGGATTTGTGCCATGTAGCCAGCTATTAGGAGGCTTTGGCTGAGCAGCTGTTGCACTCAACTATTAACTCACCTTAATAGTATAGGGTAAAGTGCTCCATGTATCAAATTTCACATCATTTGTATCAAAGTTGGTTATAATTGGATTAATGGCTTACTTTCCATAAATACAGGTTCAGGAATGTTGTGTGTTCTTATTATTGTATCTTTAGTGACATCTGTGGCTTTCTTTTGTGTGTGTGTGTGTGAAAGAGACAAAGAGAGGGACAGAGACAGGAAGGAGAGAGATGAGAAGCATCAATTCTTTGTTGTGGCACCTTAGTTTTCACTGATTGCTTTGTCATATGTGCCTTGACCAGGGGACTACAGCAGAGTGAGTGACCCCTTGCTCAAGCCAGCGACCGTGGGCTTCAAGCCAGCAATCTTTGGGCTCAAGCCAGTGACCATGGGGTCATGTCTGTGATCCTACACTCAAGCCAGCAGCCCCGCCCTCAAACTGGTGAACCTGTGCTCGAGCCAGATGAGTCTGTGCTCAAGCTGGCAACCTCGGGGTTTCGAACCTAGGTCCTCTGCATCCCAGTTGGACACTCTATCCACTGCACCACCACCTGGTCAGGCCATCTGTGGGTTTAATAATCACTCCTTGAACGTAGCAGCTTTTTTATTGCACGGCAGCCCCAAGACCGTGACTATGAACCAGTCTTCTTCACCCATGCCCCAGCTCCTTCTGAGAGAAGATAAAAGCTCCAGGTACTCTCTGGACAGTGAACAGTCTTTCCTGTTATTAGTATATGAAAAGAAGTGCTCTAAAGAGGAAAGCATAGGCTTCATAGATTACAATCTGTGTTTTCCTCCCTTTTTGCTGTATTTGTGTTCCTTGCATCATCTCATCTATCTCCATGGTTCTGATAATAATATCTACCTGTGTATGAGAGATTACAAAAGAAAATTTAAGTCTTTGACCTTACCTTTTCTCGTAAACTGTGGATTCTTGTTTCCATTTATCTACAGTACTTTATACCTTCACCTGAAATCCTATCTTAAATTTAGAGCAAAGAGGTAAAATACAGTCATGTGCTACATGATATTTCAGTCATATGAACCACATGTACAATAGTCCATAAAATTATAATGGAGCTGAAAAATTCCTGTTGCCTAATGATGTAGCTATTGTAACATTGTAGTGTTATTACTGTGTGTGTGTGTGTGTGTGTGTGTGTGTGTGTGCTGATGCTGGTGTAAACAAACCTACTGTGCTGTCAGTTGTATAAGGTATAGCAGATACAATTACAGAAGTGGGCTGCACCATCCAGGTTTGTGTAGTATATTCTATGGTATTCGCACAAGAACAAAACTAAGTAACGAGGCATTTCTCTGAATGTATCCTTGTTCTTAAGTGGAAAATCACTTTTTGGTAGTCCCCTCTTATCCATGGCTTTGTTTTCTGTGGTTTCACTTTTCACAGTTTCATTACCCCCACAGTCAATAGCAGTACCAAAAACATTAAATGGAGAGTTCCAGAAATAAACAAATTTTAAAATGCTCACTATTCTTAGTAGCATCTGAATCTTACGCTGTTCCGCTTCCTCATCCCTTTGTCCGGTGCATCCATGCTGTAGTTGCTACCTTGGTTCTAGTTTCTCTGCCCCTTCTTCCCCTACCCCATTCATTTTCACTATACTCAAACTGTCTCTTTATAAAGTAGAAATCAAATTATTTAAATCTCCTACCTAAAACTGTCCAGTGTTTTCCTAAAATAAAATTCAGATCCTTTAAAGCTAGGCTACACTTAACCTGTTTCAGTTCATCTTATTCTCATTTCCTCAACACGTCTTGCTCCAGCCATAATGGCCTTCCTCTGTTTCTAAAACATGTTGGACTTTTCCCCTCTGCTTCCAGTGTTCTGCTTCCAGACCTTTATGTGTCTCTGTCCTTCATTATCAGATTCAGAGAGGCCTTTCTGCTCATTCAGTCAGAAACAGGCCTCTGCTTCAGCACCTCCTCCTCACCTTCCTCAGTCTTGTGTGATACTATGGTAATAAAATCATGGTGTGGGGAAGCAGTATGGTGTGTGATTATGAGCTCTGGAGCCAGGCTCCCTAGGACTGAACTTGTTTTGTTTACTTACCAGCTCTGTGACTTGGGGGAAGATACTTAACCTTGGTGTATTTCAGTTTTTATCTTCTATGACATGGAGACAGTTGTACCTACCTAGTTGTGGTGAGGGTGAAATGAATTAAAACTTGAAATACACTTAGAGCCCATAATTAATGCTCAAGCAGTGCTATCATATTACTGTCTTCTTCACCCTTATCGCTGTCTGAATTATCTTGTTCTTTTAAATACTTGACCTGTTTGTTGTCTGCCTTCTGTAGTCTAACTTTAACTTCACAAGGGTAAGGACCTAGCTGCTGTCTCCTTCACTTGGAAAATTCCATCATCTGAAAGGCATCTGTTAAATATTTGTTGAATAATAAAATGAATAGATAAATAACATTCAATAAATTCTTAACCTCTTGGAGCCATCATTTTCTTCATGTAAAATATGGATAATGCAGTATTATGAAGATTAAAGTAGTTAATTTTGTATCTTTGGCACAATGTATCTTTGGTACAAAGAACTGGTAGACTTGTGTGTGTGTAAATAATTGTATCCATTATCCATCCCACCAAGATTGTTTATCCTTTTGCTTTGTTCCTGTTCTCTTTAATGACTTTACTACTCATCTGGTTGCCTAAGATAAAAACTCCAATCTTCCTCTGCTTCTCCACCTCTCTCCTTATCCCACACTAATTGTTCAGTATTTTCTGTCTATCCTGCCTGAAATGCCTTTGTAATCCATCTTCTCATTCCCACTGGTTTAGATCCACATGTCTTGCTTAGTCTATTTTAACTATCTTCCAACTGCTTGCTCTTCTTTTCTACTTGTAACCTTTGAGTATCTGCTTTATTGTTGCCTACATTCTAGAATATAAATTTTATCATCTCACTCCCCTGCTTGCTAACCTTGGTGATTCCCCATTGCCCACAAATTAAAATCCCGATTTCTTAGCAGAGTATGTGAGGCCCCTTACTAATATGGCCACCGCTCAGCCTTCTTGTCTGCTCTCAGTCTCCCCTCTTGCACTCTGCTTTGGCCACGCTCAATCTCACTGGGCGTAGAATTGCCATGTTGTGACATGTCTTTGTACATTTGCTTATGCCCTGGCCTCTTTTTTATTCTGCCTGGTTAATTCCTTCCCGTTTTTTAAGATCTAGCCCACTTTTTACTTTAGCTGTGAGGCCCTTCATGATTTTTGTAGACAGAGGAAACCCTTTCTCTTGTTCTATCCATTGTTGTTCTATCAAATTATTATAAGGATTATATTGTATACTGACTCCTTCCATGACTGTAACAATCAGTTAATCTGTCAGGTCCTTGGAGTTAAGACATATTTTTTAAATGTGACCTGTATATGTGTTTATGTAAAATACATGTGTGTGCACACACATGCACCTTACCTGGGGGCTTGCAGAAGGAAAGAGTCCTTTATAATGCCACTTGAAGAGAACTGTGGTCAATTAAAATGTTGAACTTTCCTGAAACTTAAAATACAAAGGGTTTAAGAGGGCAGGAAATCATAATTCCTGGCATTTCCTCCAAATGAAAAGAGTAAAGGGATTTCCTTAAGTTTTCCTAAACTGCACTAGAGATCAGGAGTTGAAAAGGGAAAGAGGAGGCATTGTTAGGGCTTGCCTGGTTCCTGGACAAGGTTTCTTAGCTGAACCTCCTTTTTTGAACCGGTTTTTCCTGCCCTTATCTGTCTCCATGCTTGCTGTCTCTGAGCTGTGGCCCCTTCACTTTCATGGGTCTGCTGTTCCTCAACTGTGTTTTAAGACATTCCTGTATCACTCACTACTCCTGGCTTTTGGCTTTTTCAGCAGCATCTCTGGGCTTGCTGGCCTTGGCTATTGTCCCTTCTTGACCTATTCTGGCATTTTTTGTTCCTCATAATTCTACTCTGACAAACGCCATGATTCCTGGTATTTGACCCCAGCCTGATCCAGTGAGTGATTCTGCTATGCCCTTTGGGTTTTCCCGGAAGGGGAACTTGTAGACTCTCAGGGGAACGTGATGGTACCCTGGGGCCAGACTGTGACAGTCCGGTGTGCTCAGGCCCCTTAGCTGCCTGAGGGGCCCTTCTCTGGATATTCAGCTAATTGGGGATGGACAGTGACTGCAGTTTTCTGTCATCTGTCTTTATTGTATTGATAAGGTATTTTAGCAGCCTGCAGTACATGCTAATGACTAAGCAATAAGAAGGTTGTCAGAAAGATTATGAACTGCTTAAGAACGAGGATGTCTTCTATTCCTTTTGTTTTCCTTTCTCATAGCCCCTCCGCATACATTAACCCTCAATAACTGTCATCTCAGTAATGATTACAGGATGGCTGGATCACAGTTTTTTGTTTTGTTTTATTTTTGTTTCAAACTGCTCCTCATGCTGAGAGAGATTGGTTTAACTATAATGAAAATGTATAGATGAATACTAGTGCAGAGATTTTAAAGTTTGCTTTTTTCATACAACAGTACTCTTTTACACTGTTGAGATTATGTTGTTGCTAAGGATATTATGTTTTGGAAAAAGGTAAATGCCCTTTATTACTCTTATTTTAGAACTGTAAAAAGATATGAAATAGCAAGTCCTTTATTATTCTTATTTTAGAACTGTGAAAAGATATGAAATAGCAAGTCTTACGGTCCTCTCATTCCATGAAAGATTAGGATCCCCACTGATGTCATGTAAAGCTCAAGGCCAATCTTTTGGGGCAGAAAAATAAGGCATTTTTGCATGGAATGTAATGAAATGTACATATCAAATGAAATGGAATTTATTTCACAGTAGAAGAATAGTCCACCTTCACAGGCAGTGAGTGTATATATGTGCATTAGCGCTTTTCAGAGACTTACCAAAAGGGGAATCTGTCCCTTTTCATTTACATGTGCTGCCCAACACTTTGGTTGTTTCTGTTAAGCATTCCTTAGGTATCTCAGCAAGAATTTTTACCCTACGATTTTTTACTACAGATGCCTAGTTAGTTTAATAAAATAAACACACACAAATCTTTCCTTTAAATTGTGGTAATAATACGAGCTGTTATTTTAAAAATCTGCTCTCCATTTGAAAGTTTGAAAAAGCAAATTCTACCTTAAGTTTCTAAATAGAACTTTTGAAAGATACAGGAACAAGTCTTCGGAACAAGTCTTCAAGGGCGTCAGTTCTTTGTCTCATTGTTCTTACAAATATTGAGGCACTTTATATTTTGTGATTAAGATACAACATAAAGATAGCTTGTATTTTTTTTTTTATTCCTCGGTATTAGACCCTGAAACAAGTACCTGTGCGATCGTTAGGCCCTAAAATTTTTATTTACTTTTTTTTTTTTTTTACTTCATATAAGTAGCATTATTTCCTTGTACTGAAGATACCTGCTAATTGTGCATGAGGTAGGCAGATAATCATATGTACTTTCTATAGTTAATACACTAAAGACGGTGCTTTCAGTTCACGGTTCTGGTTCAAATTTAGTCTCCATGTTTCTGGTTAAACTAGACATACTTTTGGGTTGGCATTTGCCAGGATGCTCTATCTAGATTATGGTTCCCTGCAAGGCTACTTTAAAAAAGTGAATTTGGAAGGTTCAAAATATCCTTGAGCTTTGTGTCTGAGACATAGTTGGTATTAGACAAATATCCACTTTTTACATTCACATCTTGTTTTCCCACATCTTGTGTTTTTTTTTCTCTCCATGTTTCTAGTAGCAAATGTATGTATTAATAAATATTACAACAATGCTAGTCCCTTGACTGTGTGTACAGACTTTGTGCTCAGTAAACTGGGCTTGCATTTTAAACTATTTCATAGTATAAATAGGTGTTGATATTACTGATATTACTTAAGAAGAAATCTCATGTGCATACACTTCATATGGTTTCAAACATGGTGTTTGCTTTCAGACAGACTTGAATTCAAATCCTTTTCCTGCCGCTTACTTTCTGCATAACCTTGAACAAGAGACAAGCTTTTCAAGTTTCTCATTTCTCATCTTTAGGAATAATAGATTTTACTTTATAAAGTTGATATGGTGATTAAATTAGAGATATATCAAGCATATTGCAATGTGCTTGACACAAGTAAACATTCAGTAAGTTATGGCTGCTGCTATTATTACTGTCATCATCATTGTCAATAGTTGTCACATTGCTGTTAATGATTTATTTTTACACATAGTTTTGGTAAGTTATATCCCAAAAGTTTACTTTCCTCTTATTTCATTTTAGTCCAGGGAATAAAAACTTTGTCATGCTTCTTCAGGGGAAAGAATGTCTTCCTATTCTCCTCAGTTTGCCTTCTATTATTTAATATGTTGTTGTGGAATTAACTTACATGACTAGGATTGGCCATAGACAGTATATTTATGATTAACAAGTTTTCTAGGAATGTAGCATTTTCATAACTGAGTGCTTAATTTTAAAAAGAGAAAATTTTCTTGAAGAAACACTAGCAAGTCATATAGTTAAGCAGTGGATAAAAATATATAAACTGCTTCTTAAAGTCCCCTAGTAGTTTAAAGATATGCTGTGCCCCCCTGCCCTTCAGACACATGCACAAGAATGGAATAGATGTAACGCACCAAAACTCTGGAAGCAGGTGAGAGAGAATGGCCCTGGCCACCAAATACAGTTTTGAGTTTCCTGCAGTCTTGGTCTTCTCTATCCTCTTTCCCTAAAATATGCCCCCCCCCCCCGCCCTGTACACAAGGCAGAGCACCACACTGCACTGGGGCCTTGTCCTCTTCTTCCCGCTCCTATCACAGTTCCGGTTTCTGAAGAGCTCATTTTACAGGCTGTCACTTAAGTTACGTGTGATCAAAAAGAGGAGTCTGCAAATTTAAGGAATCTCTAACTGGTGGATTATGCTTTAGGAGAAGATTCCTAGGAAATGGAAAGTTCTTCCCTCTGAAGCTCTACCTCTCTTCCATGTTTAAAATAAAGAAGATACTTTTCTAAAGTCCCTGAAAGTCAGGGAATGAGAAGATAGGCAACTGCAGCTATGTAGAAAGGCCACTCTACAATAAAATCCTTGAATGACCCTGAATTGGTCATTCTTTCTTAGGGTAAGTGTGGCAATTTTTTATAAAAATATTTGAGACTTACATAAGTTTACTTGTTTTGCTCACATAGCAACCATTACCTGAGTATAAGTAATCCTGTGCTTGATTTGGCAGCACATTTGCTAATACTGGTAATCCTCACTTTGCACGGTTATATAGCATCATCAAAATAGTATTTTAAGTTAAAACCATGCAAAGCAATCTTAATAATCAATGGGAAAAATCTAATTGTTCTATAACCTATAATAATTTTTGTCAAAATATTAATCTCTTACTGTCAGTTATAAATGTATATGAAAATGAAAAATAGTAAAACTAATATTTATTAAGCTAATGTTTATATAGTTAAGTTTAAAACAGAAACATCGAGAATTAAAGTCTTTGTAAAAAACTTATGGAGAGCCTGACCAGGCATTGGCGCAGTGGATAGAGCGTAGGACTAAGATATGGAAGACCCAGGTTCGAGACCCCGAGGTCGCCAGCTTGAGTGAGGGCTCATCTGAGCAAAGCTCACCAGCTTGGACCCAAGATCGCTGGCTCGAGCAAGGGGTTACTCAGTCTGCTGAAGGCCCGCGGTCAAGGCACATGTGAGAAAGCACAATGAACAACTAAGGTGTCGCAACGAGAAACTGATGATTGATGCTTTTCATCTCTCTCCCCATTCCTGTCTGTCTGTCCCTATCTATCCCTCTGACTCTCTTTCTGTCTCTATAAAAAAAAACAAAACTTCTGGAGAGTAATCTGAATAATGGCTTTGCCATCTTATTGTATGACTTACATATGAAGCTAGCATCTTCTTTAATGCCTTAATGAACTGTCATACTCCTAACTTTTCATACTTCCAACATTTTATCCATCGTGCTTTCAATGTCGTGAAATATCTCTATATTGCTTTAATGTGAAGTTTTTGCCAGCCTGTCACTTTCTATAGATGTCTTTATCCTTTTTGTCACAACCACTTTTCTCATTTATGTCAGTAAGTTTGCCTCTCCCCAGTTTCTCTAGCATGTCTGAGGGCTCTTGAATGGTAACAATTTCAACATTCCCACAATCCGCTATTCTTCAATAATGACAATTTCTATTTGATCCTAATTTTACTTCTAGCATTAGTTGCTTTTCATTGCTGCACCTTCAACTTTGTAGGCTGACTCTGTCTTTTGATTATTTTTGTAAAATGTCGTGTGGCGCTATAGCCATCTGTTTTACTGTCCATGTGTGAACTGAATAACAGATCACAGTGACCAGTCACTTTCAGACTTGAAAGAAGTGACCTGATTGGTCACTGATCATCATACACCTCTGTTATTAATATAGTGTTTTGTGAACTGAAAAGCTAGCAATGAAATTTTACTTTGAGTCTTGTTGTTAAGTGACAGGTGTTATTTAATTAAACTGTGCAAACAAATTTGTGCATATCCAAACTGTGTACAGCAAGGACATCAACATTGAAAATCTGTCAGGCTAGATCTCAAAAGCTGGTCCAGATCCAAAGATTGCTTTCCCTTTGCTTCACTATTACTTTAGCTAGCAACTAAGGAAAAGATATAAAATCAAAGATGCATGGAAGGCAGGTGGGCTCATTTTACCATTGTTCCCCTTGTTCATGAAGGTGATGTTTCTGAAGTTTGTTGGTCTCAGCAACCCACTACATGTGCTGCATTATCCCTTTTGTTGGGGATGCCTTTGAGAACAGAGTGAGGCAAAGTCATTTGCTCGTTACACAACTAGTTTACTAGCAGCATGACACTAGATGTTACTTCTTTTGATACTTGGTTCTGGCATTTATTCTTTTACCACGTTTGCTTTCTTCTGACCTCTTTTCAAGCATATGTTAGTCCTCCTGTGTGATGGGCTTATAAGTAATTGTGGTCTTGGAAATTATTTTTTGGAAATGATCTTAAAATAGTTATAATACCTCAAAGGTGAAACCAATAGGACTTTCTCAGATTTAGTGGGAACAGGAACAGTCTTGTACTTCAGTAGCTTTTTGGACAAGGTATCCCTCAACCAGAATATACACATCAGTTACATTGCAAGATGAGAAACGCTTTAAGCTTCTCCAGGATTATAGCAGAACACACTTCTGATATCAATTGCAGCTCCCATACTCCTCTGTGATGTTTTCTCTAACATAATGAAGCCTTTGGCCATCACTGCTACTCTGAAAATCAAAGCCTTTTGGTCTCTAATGGAATGTTTATGAAAATACTCCATTTTGAAATTTGCTCAGGAAAAGGAAGTATAGTAAATGATGTTAGAAATCCCTCCGGTTTGCCTTGGCATTGATTGATTTAATGGCATACACTCTGGAACTATCTGGAATTAGTGTGAATAAGTATTAAAACCCAAAGCTAAATAAACTCTTATCCTCATTTTCTTCTTCCTTGGAAGTTTAGCATCATATATGCATTCCTAATTATTATTTCTGTATTATCAATTAAATTGCTCTTTGCCAAATTTGATATAGATATGTAGGATAAGCTAAACATTCCTAATATCTGTGTCAGAAATCTCATTTGTTTGCATTCTTTTGTTAAGGTGTAAGTGGAAGGGTTTTGTTTGTTTTTGTTTTTGTATTTTTTGGATGGAGCATTGTAGAATGGCAAGGCTGTAGTGGAAAACAAAACAAAACTAGACTGTGTATGTCATATTCTATAGTTTCCTTGGTGTCATTGGAAAAAAAAACTCAGTCAAATGTATGCAACATTTACTTTAGTAATATAGTGACTCGTATTACTTACATGTAAAAGAGGCCCAAGAACCTTAGGCTTATCTGATGTTTAGGCCGTCTTGATAAGGCATTGATGTATCTTAAAATAAAATAACATTCATTTAACTAGTACAGCTGCTATGGAAAACAGTATGGTGATTCCTCAGAAAATTAAGAATAAAGTTACTGTGTACCCAGCAATCTCTCTCCTGGGTGTCTACTCAAAAACATTTATTCGCAAAGATCTATACACCCTTATATTCATTGCAGCATTATTTATAGTGGCCAAGACATGGAGATAACCAAATGTCCTTCAATAGAGGATTAGATAAAGAAGCTGTGGTACATACATACAATGGAATACTACTCAGCCATAAGAGAAGATTAAATACAGCGATTTGTGACAATGTCGATAGACATCGAGAATACGGCAGTCAGAGAAAGCTGGAAACCATATGATTTCACTCAGATGTGGAATATAAAACTGAAACTTACAGACATAGACAACAGTATGGTGGTACTAGAGGGAAGGGGGAGGACGGGGTAGTAAAGTGTAAAGTGGGCCAAATACATGGTGATGGAAGATTATTTGTCTTTGGGTAGTGGGCACATAATGCAATAGACAGACCGTGTATCATAGAAATGTACACTTGGAACCTATATGATCTTATTAACTGATGTCACCCCAATAAATTTATTTTAAATAAATAAAATAATGTATGTAGGGCAAATAATGAAATATTGCTGTATACCAGGAATTGTTCTAAGGGGCTAGCTAGCATTAAATGTAAGATAATTAAACTCCTTTCTTTCCTAGAGCTTATACTGTAATGGAGAGAGACAGAAAACAAATAAATTGCATGGACTGATTAATTGATCATTTCCACAGCTTTTTATTATGCATTTCTGTTCATTTGTCTATCAGCATAGGTCCCTTACTAGTTTGGTAAAATGGTCTGATTGCTCAAAGTATTGTAGACTTATCAGGTATTGAAATGGAACTTTGGGGAATTGAAGACAATGGCCTTTTAGAAAGCAAGCAGCTCCATCAATGACTTCTGCTTGTTTGTTCTTCTCATATGTGCTTCATCGCTGGCCTTTGTTCTTACTTGTCATGGCCTTTCAGCTTTGTTTCAAAAGTAACAAAAAAACATGGTTAGGGCTATCATTTGGACTTCACTCAGAACCATCTTTTAATTTCTTTTAAAAAACACATAGGAGAGCCTGACTAGTTGTGGCACAGTGGATAGAGTGCTGACCTGGGATGCTGAGGTCCCAGGTTTGAAACCCCGAGGTCGCCAGCTTGAGCCCAGGCTTGCCAGCTTGAACGTGGGGTCTTCAGCTTGAAACCTAAGATTGCTGGCCTCCGCAAGGTGTCACTGGCTCAGTTTGAACCCCTCATCCCACCCAAGCCCCGGTCAGGGTCCATAGGAGAAGCTATCAGTAAGCAACTAAAGAGATGCAACTGCAAGTTGATGCTTCTCATAGCTTTCCCCTCCTGTCTCTCTCTCAAAAACAAACAAAAAAAACAAAGAAAAAATAGTAAAGATAGCATCTTACAATAAATAACATTTGAAAATTTAGGCTAAAGCCTGGAATAAGAAGCTAATATTTTGAGAAATGTTCTTTATTTTTTTATTTTAAAATATTTGATATATTTTATCTTAGGGTATCTTTATTATAAAAATTGCACTTAAGAAAAAGATTTTATCTTTGTAAGCAAATTTAAGGCTATCACTTTTACTGTGTGCATTAAATAAACATGCTACATGCCTGACCAGGCAGTGGTGCAGTAGATAGAGCGTCGGACTGGCATGCTGAAGACCCAGTTTCGAGACCCCGAGCTCGCCAGCTTGAGCACGGGCCCATCTGGCTTGAGCAAAAGCTCACCAGCTTGGACCCAAGGTTGCTGGCTCCAGCAAGGGGGTGCTCGGTCTAATGAAGGCCCACGGTCAAGGCACATGTGAGAAAGCCAATCAATGAACAACTATGGTGTCGCAATGGCAACGAAAAACTAATGATTGATGCTTCTCACCTCTCTCCATTCCTGTCTGTCTGTCCCTATCTTTCTCTCTTTCTGACTCTGTCCCTGTAAAAAATAAAACATGCTACACTGTTTTTTCCTTTTAAAAATATGTGTGGGTCATTTGGTTATACCAGAGAAGTTATAATCAAGAACTCAAGATCTTTTTCCACTTTTTAAAATTCTCTTACAGAAACTACAGCTCTGTCAAATATAACATTTACAAACCAAAATATATTTCTTAAATAAGGAAACACTTCCCTCATTTAATCAGACACTTATAGTAGTAAACTTTGTCTTTAAAACAGGAAGCATTGTTATTGTAGTTGCTTTTGTTTTTGTTATACCTATGTTTTGTTTTGTTTTTGCTTTTCTTTTTAAGGTTGAAAGTGAATATGCTCTTTTCTGAGAGTTCAGTTAATTGCAGTGAGTAGATCAATATTCGGCAACAACTCTTTTAAGGCCCTTTCTCACCTTGAGATTTTATGAATCTATTCGTACCTTTGCCTCTGCTTTTTTCCCTTTGTGACAAGAGCCAGGTTCATATTGGGGGTAAGTTGGAGAGTGAATTCAGCTATAATTTAGAAGGAGGTGATAAGCATTTAGTGAGAATCATAGAACATTTAGTAGTGATTCTTAAGAAGTACAGTTACTGTTGGTTCCTTCTCTGTTACAGATTTTTAAAAATACTTAGTACATTTTATTAATTGTAATTATTTTTATTATCAGGGAAAGGAAATAAAAAGATAAACCCATAGGTAAAACAATTTTAATAAGGTGCCTTCTCAACTTACCTTCCTCCAAAGAGACAACCTCCAAATTCTTCATGGATTAATATTTAATTAATCAAAGCAATGATTAAGCAAAGAACCTTTGTGGAGAGAAGTTATTTTTATGGGGTTAGAATTTAAGGCTTAATAGAAGCAGTTTTCTGAAAGATAGAATTTTTCTTGTTGATCAGATGGAATTTAAGGTAGACATTTTATGTCCCTTAAAGTCTATTGATCTTTGTACACCACCTCCAGATCTACCACCAGCCCATGTTTGTTGCTCAAAAATTGTTTTCTGAGCTGAACCCAATACCCATTCTTAAGGGAATATTAAAAACAAGATAATCCCGAGTAAAAGGAATGAATTTTTGATGTATTCATTTACTCTCCAAAATGTCCCTTTTCAGAAAATGTGCAAATGTTTTTTATGCATAATATATTGAAACACAAGCACTGACTTTATATTTCAAACTTGTAGGAAATGAGATTGATGTCTCACATAATTATAAAATGCCAAAAATAAGTATAACTGAAGTGAATTAAAGCCCAGTGCTCAGAAAGGCCAACTAACAGCTTCAAATCAAGAGTGGCTATAATTGAAAGGATCCAAATAAGTATTTAAAACTATCCCTGCTGGGACTGCTAAGATTTCTGAATTTCCAATTGGCATTTTATGTTTGACAAGGTGACATTGTATAAGAACTGTATTATAAAACAGTGCTGTATGATAGGAAAATGATTGAATGTAAACATTTCCAGATGTGGACCACTGTTCAAATGTTATCATAAATCTTTGCCATTGTTTTAGGGGATAACTAACTCTTCATGCATATATAAGCTGAATCGATAGAGCTAGGTCTTGGAAGGGAAATCTTCAAGTTTGTGCTTCTCTGCTACCACAAAAGTATTCTATTAGATCTTTGCCATTATTACCGTATACTTATTGTTAAATAGGTGGGAAAATCCTTCTTTTCTTAAGATATTACATCTGACATTGTTTTCCTCCTCCTCTTGAGTGATCCAAATGATCACTTATGTGAAATTAGAATGGGCTGAGACAATTAGCACTCCTAAACTTTGAAAAGGAAAGAAAAAAGCTTGAACTGTAAGGTTCACTATTCTTTCATCCCTTGCAGGTTTGGAAGGTTTGCAGTAGCTGCTCTTCAGTCCAAAGTAGAACAATATGAACGTGAAACCAGTCGACTCAAGAAAGCCCTGGAACGAAGTGATAAGTATATAGAGGAACTAGAATCTCAAATTGCACAGTTAAAAAATTCAAGTGAAGAGAAGGAAGCTATGAATTCCGTTTCCCAGAGAGCACTTTCTGCAGATGGCAAAGGCAGCAAGAGCAGCGAGGAGGACTTGCCATCAAAGAATCAAGGTGACGGTGCCAGAAAACAGCTTGGCTCATCGACCTTGAGTTCTCACCTGGCACAGCCTTCTAACAGTTCTGCCCGGCAGGAAAGCACCAGCAAAACAGAACTAAATTGTTCTAAGAACAAAGACCTATATCAAAAACAGGTGGAAACCATGTTAGATGTGACAGATACAGGTATGAATACTTACTTGGCAAGAGAATGGGGTAGTAAGCCAAGTGACTGCGCATCCTACAAAGATGAGCTCTATGATCTTCCAGCTCCTTGCACGCCATTATCCCTTAGTTGCCTTCAGCTCAGTACTCCAGAAAATAGAGAGACCTCTTTGATCAAAGCAGGAAGTTCCAGAAAGCACTCAAACCATCTCAGAAAATTGGTGTTTGATGATTTTTGTGATTCTCCAAACGTTTGTAGTAAAGATTCTTCAGAAGATGATAGAAGTGAAAATGAAAAGAAATCAGAATGTTTTACTTCCCCGAAGACAGGGTTTTGGGATTGTTGTTCCACAAGCTATACCCAAAGCTTGGATTTTGAAAGCTCAGACGGGAGCACAATAGCA
Source organism: Rhynchonycteris naso (assembly GCA_037038555.1). Taxonomy (NCBI): domain Eukaryota; kingdom Metazoa; phylum Chordata; class Mammalia; order Chiroptera; family Emballonuridae; genus Rhynchonycteris; species Rhynchonycteris naso. The sequence goes on from CM072998.1 coordinate 67,080,924, forward strand.
AATTCTGTTGGAGAAATTTCTTCAAAATTGAGCGAGAAATCAGGCTCATGTTTATCCAAAAGGTTGAATTCTATTCGCTCTTTTGAAATCAATCGGACAAGAACATCCAGTGAAGCCTCAATGGATGCAGCTTACCTTGACAAAATCTCTGAGCTGGATTCAATGATGTCTGAGTCAGACAATAGCAAGAGCCCTTGTAATAACGGTTTTAAGTCAGTGGATTTGGACGGGTTATCCAAATCATCTCAAGGCCCTGAATTTCTTGAGGAACCAGATAAGTTGGAAGAAGGAACTAAGCCAACCCTTTCCAAAGGTTCTTTAACTAATGACCAGTTAGAAAATGGAAATGAATGGAAACCCTCTTCTTTTTTTCTCCTCTCACCATCTGACCAAGAAATGAGTGAAGATTTTTCACTCCATCCCAGTTCTAACTCAGGAACTAATGAACTCAAACCTCCAAGCTGTTTGTTTCAGACTGAATTTTCTCAAGGTGTTTTGTTAAACAGTTCACATAGGCTATTTGAAGATCAAAGGTTTGGGTCATCGTTGTTTAAGATATCCTCAGAGATGCATGGTCTTCATAACCAGCTTCAGTCTCCTTGGTCTACTTTTGTGCCTGAAAAGAGGAATAAAAATGTGAACCAATCAACGAAAAGAAAAATCCAGGGCAGCCTTTCCAATGCCAGCCCATCTAAAGCAACTAAAAGTTGACTCATTAGGTGTCATTTATGTTTTTATCCTGAAAGGAATATAACTTTTTAAAGTTATATTTTTCCCCCTTATAAAAGTTCTACACAATTTTGAATTGATAGTCTTTAGTCAGATGTCAAGTCAGAATGATGAATTAGCATGTACCCAGAATACTTTTGTTCAATTTGAAGAGTTTATTCTATTATTTTAAATTTTCATTTGGAAATCTTTGACCAGAAGGTAGGCAGAGTATTATATGTATCTGGTTTGGGTGTATTTTGTTTTGAATCTTGATTTAACTATTAGATACAGTGGCCTATTAATGAGCCTCCGTGGTCTTCAGAACTAGTATTTTTTAAATAAAACTGTGTTTTCTACACACTGGTCATAAGACAGTTGAGTTTCTTTAAAGAAGGATGGATGTTATTTTGCCTGCTCCATTTTATTTAAGTCTAGTGGTGTCCTAACTTTTATTCAGGGCTGTTGTGGAGAAATAACAGTCTAACCTTACCAGTGGTCGGCAAACTCATTAGTCAACAGAGCCAAATATCAAAAGTACAATTGAAAATTCTTTTAAGAGCCAAGTTTTTTAAACGTAAACTATATAGGTAGGTACATTGCTTTTAACTTAATTAGGGTGCTCCTAAGCTGGCCTTTGAGACACACTCAAGGGGCCAAAGAGCCACATGTGGCTTGTGAGCCGCAGTTTGCCGACCACTGCCTTAGACCAAATTCATTTACTTTTTTAAAGGTATGTTTGCATTTTTAATATTGTGTTTTGTTCAGTTTTTCTAAAAAGCATTTTGCTAGTATGAAAGAATAGATTTCTATATGAGTACAGTGTGTCCGTAAAGTCATGGTGCACTTTTGACCGTGTGACCGGTCTAAAGTGCACCATGACTTTATGGACACACTGTATATTTGTTTCATGTCAGATAACTGTCATTTGCTCATCTTTTTGTGTGTATTGAAAATTAAAAAAAGAAAAGTTGAGCTTACTTTGGAAAGAAGGTATGGAACAGTTGGGTTTGGAGGAGCCTAAACACGGTAGCTTCATTGTTCCAGATATGCAGGTGTGCAGCACTCACCAACAAGTTTTTGATTCACTTATGTGGATCTGCCAGGGAAGCTTCTTTGGAGTGATCAAGTTTTTGTTTGCATGTTAATGTTCTCTGTGAAAACTCATGCATGGTAGTATTCTTGCTTGCACTGTTGTTCCTAAGAAAAAGAAGTTTCAGTTGACTAACAGGATATCTTATAGAGGACAAAATTTTTTTTTTCATGAAGAGTGTTAGGGAGAGCTAAGCACAATTTTTAATTTAGGCTCTGAAAAAGTATATTGGTATGCCTATATAGGTTTTTTAAAATGGTTTGTATGCTAATGACTTGTTTAGCTAATATGCACTGCACATTTTACTTTAATACTGTCCTGTGTCACATTAGTACTGCATGCTTTTCTATGTGAATTGAATAAAGGGTGTCATAGCACTATAATTCTTGATGTTGTCTTCGAGACTGAATTAACCTACAAAGACCAGTCAAACTTATTATTTTTAATTTATTTTATAACATAAGGTTTGACAAACAATGACCCATGGACCAAATCTGGCCAGCACATGTTTTTGTGAAAGGCCTGTGAACTAAAACTAGTTTTTACACTAATGTTTATAAAAATGCAAGGAATATTTCATAATACAGGAATATGATAATTCAAATTTCAGTGTTCTCTGAGTCATCTTATTAGAATACAACTACACTCATTTGTTTACATATTTTCTATAGCTGCTTTTGCACTGCAGTGGCAGAGTTGAATAGTTATGAAAGAGACCTTATGTCTCATAAAGCCGAAAATACAGAAAAATTGCTGACCCCTGTGATTAGACCCTAAGGATTCAACAAAACCATAAAAGTATGATAAATCACTTTTATGATTTGGAGAATTATGCCCTCCACTTTTAGAAGTAATAAACCAAAATAAAAATTTTTAGAAGCTAATTTAAAGCATTCTTTTGTTTTATCATTTATATTTCCAATAAGTATTTGTGTATCATTTTATCTTTCTGGTATGTTAGAAGCTAATGGATACTTTCAGAGATATTAGCAGTTTAAATATCTTTGACAAAGTGGTTATACATTTGAAATTTTTTTAAATGTAGATATTAAATTTTTTCTGAATAGAGTCAATTTGGGGCTAAGCCTCTTATTCTCTCTGTAACTCTTTTGTACCATGAATGTATCAGTTTTTTAATCAAAATATATACATGACCATGTGCCATGGAACCTGTGTGTAACCTGATTTACTAATGCCCGCCTGAAGTGTGAGTGTCTATACTGGGGCAGAGTGTTTTCCAGCTGCTTCAGAAGCACCCAATACAGTATTTCATGTATTAAATTAATCAAACCTGTAAATTCTTCAGTTGCACAGAATAATCTCTGCAGGATTTATTTTAATCACACATTCTCATCTGTCCTCTTTACCATAATTTATGTCATGACAAATATGGTGGTCTCACATAGTTCTGATTAGTATATATACTATACACACCCACCCACACAACTATCTTTTATTGAAACCCAAGTACTTTGGTAACCTCTATTTCATAATACTCTTCAAATTCTGCTAGCCACCTGTTAGTCCCAGTTCACAAATAAGTGAATTGAGGAATAGTAGTCATATGCAGCTCACATGGGATAGAACTGTTGTGGAGCTGAGCCTCTAACTCCAGAGCTTGTATTTCTCCCTTATGCAAGGAACTTCGCATTTCTAGCCCAAAAATGAATAGATAGGAAATTGGCAAGGAATCTTTTAAGCAAATTTTGGAAGTATTAGCATGGTTTTTTTTTCAAGTAGCATTTAAATTGCTGTCTTTGTTCCTGGATCTGACTCAACTAAATGGAAACTCAATGTTGGGAGTGTGTGTGCCACTTTTATGTTTATAAACATTCATACTGACATTCAGATGAATTTAAAAATAGCACTAAGGCAATGTCAGAAAAAGGTTCAGTAGTGATGAATAAGATACCAGTTCATGTCTTTATAAAAATAGCTTCCATTGACTGCTCGTCTTTCTAAAATGTTGTATCTAAGACATTGTGACATGCTAAATACATTTTGACATGACCTTTTGTGTAAATCTTTTAATTTTCAAAATCATAATCTCATCCAAAACAAGATGTCTTTTTCTGGTTTTAATGCATCAACTAAAACCAAATCTGAAAATGGTGGACCTTAAGATTTGTAGCCCCTTAATTTCAAATATGCGTTGTTTTCCTAGAATCTCATATTTACATTGGTTCGAAACAAAGATAACGCTGAACAAGGGAAAGACTTTGGTCTTGAAGTCTTAAGCTGTTTCAGGGACTTGTTTCTGTATTACTTCAATAGTTTCCGTTTTTCAAAGTAATATATGCACTAGATTTTCTCCCTTGCTTTTGTCTCAGTGAATATTTATAGAGGACATCAAACTGAGGTTAATAATTTAACTTTATGGAATGTGGCCTATTAGATTAGAAGGATTTCCCAAATCCTCCTAAGAAAGTCTTTCCTTCCTATTTGTGGGAGTCATACAACACAGTCTTTGCCTATCATGAGGTAACTTGATCCTTCTAATAATGCTTGGCAGAGTGAAAACCTTTTAAGCAATGACCTTAGAGTGTATTGTGAACATTTATTACCTAATTCTTGGAACCCCACTCTGTGGGAAGCATCTATTAAATGTAGGTTTCTTTTAAGAACTAAGGCTAGGGTGATTTTCAGTTTCATGTGACAAAGGAAGTTGAATACCTTGAAGCTCCACTTCTCAGACTAGATTCCTAAATCTGCTAAATGTTAACAGGAAGACCTCCCCCCCCCCCCAACAAGTGTTGGATTAACCAGGTATGTAGAAGTGTGTGCCCTGTGTGACACTTCTAATTTGGGCATAGAAAGATCCAGTCCCCAATGGCAAGGATTTGATTTAGGCATGTACTGAGACGTCCTGTGAGGAAGGAGGATCTAGTTCTGGTCTACTATAATTCTTATGACATTGGTGAATGGAAAAGTGCCCCTGTTGAGGAGAGCAAGAGATGGCTTTATGGAGGTACTATTTGTATTGGGATTTTAGGGATGAATAAAGAGGTCAGTGTGGAAGAGGACATCTTGTATGTCCACTATGCTGGATGAGGCGCCTATTCAGCCTACTCTCTGAAGAGGTGCAGAAAGAACCATTCCCTAAAGTCAGGGTTCCTGATTGAAAAGGTTTCCAGATACTCTAGCTTGCTCTTGCAAGTTTGTCTTTCCCCGCCTTCTTTCTCTGAGCATCCCCTGAGACCTTACTTAGGCTCACCCTCGCCACTAGGGTCTCTGGCCTAATGGCGAGACTGACTCCCTGGGCGCTAGAAGGCTCAGGAGGTGGCAGGGCTGACATACATCATCTGTCATTAGACTACACTTGGCGCTCTGAAGGCGGAAAAGCGAGACCTAGCTTTACGCACAGGGTCGTTTTTATGCTGGGATCGGGCGGGGGGGGGGGGAGGGAGGGGGCGGGTGAGATCTAACCCGCCAGCCGGGGCTCTGAGCGGTCCTTCCTCCCTCTAGTTTCTGTGAACCCAGCCCTCCCGATTCCCGCAGCCAGTGCCGCTCCCCTCCCCTCTCCCCTGCATCTGGAGCACCAGCTGCCTGGTGCCCCTCCCGCCGGAGTTTCCAGCGCTTTTGAGGGTTCTCTCAGTTGGTCCCGCCCAGTCTCCACCCGAAGAAACGACTGGCTTTGCGGTTTCCTCTCATTTTATTACCACTCACGAACCTGGCGATTAAGACGCGAAACCAACAAAGAGTTTTCTTTCCACCTTAACCTTACACACAATCCTTTAACAAATTAATTAATCCTAATGAATTAACACTTAATTTATTTAAACGCGCTACAGTCCATGAATTAAATTTTCATGCAGTGATTAAAGGCTGTTAAAATATGCATGATTTAGTTAAAATTTTATAATAAATCAGGGCAATGTGTTACATGACAAGGCAACTATTTCCCAGTCCCTCGCAAGAGGCTTTGATTTGTGCGGGCGGCGGGGAGGAGGGGCGGCGGGCGGCGACGCCGGCGAGTGTTGGAGCCTAGCGAATGCACCCAGCTCCACACTTGGGTGTCCAGGCTCGCGGCTTCGCGCTTCCTTACGCGGCTTCTGGGTCCTTTTGGGGGTCCTGTTACTGCAGGCAGAGCTGAGCCTGCGGAGGGCGACGGAGTCCTCCTCTCGGTCCTGAGAACTGCGCTCAAGGAGGGCTGAGGGTCCTCTGCTGTTTTTCTGCGGCAAATGGAGCTCTCTCCATTTGTGTGTGTCTGTTGTAGAGTTTGGTTTGTTCGTTGTTTTTATCCTAGGGAACTCGAAACCCCTTCTCTGACCAGCGCGCTCTTGCAGTTTTGAAGGTGCCTTGCTGGACCAAGGGCGCCTCTGCTCCTCTTGGGACCTAAATCACTGGGGCCTGTGGCCATATTTAGTGCTACAACATTGCTTACTTGGACAGCAAAACTGGTTCTGGCAACTAGTAAGCAGGGGAGGCATGCCCCAGTTAGGGGGGAGATGTAGTTGTCTTGTATTACCCGTAGGGCTTCCACAGGGTTGGTAGGTTTCAAGTCCACAGAAAGACTAGGCTGGAGATATATACATAGATCTCTACCTACGTAGGGCCAAGAGTGATAATGACCCGCAGTAAACTTTACTGGGACTCATCATTCTTGTTCCAAAGACAGCAGGAACATCTCGAGGTGGCGTGGTCAACATCCAGGAAAATGTACCCAACGGAAGTTGTTTAAATTAAACGAACAGCAGATAGAAAACAGTGAGTTTTCCACCGGCTTACTCCATAAACTCTGCGAATCCTAGCTGGAACCCAGTCTGAATACGGGACTGAGATCCACCCCACCCACTCTAATAACTCATCCCTCCGCCCCCGACCTTAGGGACGGATGTAGACCATCGGCCCCAGGAGCGGGCAGGGCGTGGTAGAAAGGAAGAACAGCGGCCTCCACGAAATCTCCGAGCCCTATCAGCAAGAGCGTCACTCTGGACACGCGGCTTGAGCTGGGCTTAGCCCTGCGGGTGGAAGAGGGCTGGGCCACCGCCCGGGACCGGACAGGGTGGGCGCGCGGCCTTGCGGGCTGTGTAGGGAGGTCCAAGGAGCGTTGGCAGGTTCGGCGAGGAGCCCATTCTTCTCTCCGCGGGAGGGACTGGGTCGGGATGCGGGAGGGCTAGTGCTACGATAGACCAAGAATCAAAACAGCCCAGGTGTGGCCCTGGGAAGGCGGCCCGGAGTAGAAGCGAAAGTACCGCACCAAAATCGCTTCTCTAGCTCACCCTTCGAACAGTGTCCGAGCGGGTGTGCGCCGAGACCGCTCTAGAGCAGCCCCTCTTCCGAAAACCGAACCCCCTCCTGCAGGCCCGCTCCTCCCAGCATGCCCCTTCCCACTGCCTAAAACAACCTAAGCTTTTACTAACCGCAACGTACTCTGGACTCTGGGCGCTCCCCTGCACGAGGTGAATACCCGAGAGAAACCTGGTGTCCCGAGTCTGAGATGAGCAGAGCCCCTCTTGGGCCGCCAGAGCCCGAGGTGGTTGGGCCTGCAAGTAGGGACAAATTCCCGGGTTCGGGCAAGAACGTGGGACCAGATTCCCTCCTCCTATATACACACACAACCTCCACGCACTTAACTGGATATTCCAAAGAACTAAAACCCTTTGTCTGAATCCGGAAAAATAACTGGATCTAATGGGGGGTGGAGGGAGGAGTGCAGGTAGCAGCTCTTGAGTTCAGCACTAACTTTCCCCCAGCCTCTTTGGAAGGAGAAAGGCAGCCCGAGCCATCAGCATCTGTCAGGCACACTGCCCCGAACTTGGTTGTGTTTATGTGTATGTGTGTTTGGGGAGGGGGCGATGTGGGAGGGGGAGTGTAGGGTGGTAAAATGCTAGGGCACTTCACCCCTCCTCAACAGTGCAGGCCCTTGCATAGCGCCGCTGTCGCAGGCGGGTCCTCACTCCAACCAACGAGTGTCTTTTCCCTGAGCTTGGGAAAGAAGCTCTGCCAAAGGAAATGTTAAGTGGGGCCTGCCAAAGGAGGAGGAGAAAATTAATTAATGAAGGAAAGAAATGTGTCTCTGATCCAAATGATAGACTCCCTATCCCTGGAGGCGGAAATTCCTTGGAAATCAATAGCTGTGCATTCATTATCCCCCTCTTGATAAAAGCAAAGCTTTGAGATGCGGGAGGGGGAATCTGTGTTGGACATTAAACAGGAAGTGTGTGTGTGTGGGGGGGGGGGTTAAGAGTGCTTGCCCCAGGAATGTATGCCAAGGCTCAGACCCCATGTGGGCATCATGGCAGGGGCCTAGGCAGGGGCCAACTAGTTACTGCATTTGCCAAATCGGGAAAACAAAACAGTGACATATTGGTGGGTTAAGCCCTGGTCCACCACCGGGTCCTTTCACTGCCTTGGGGTAAGTAGGGAAAGGTTTATAAGGCCCCAGGATCCACTACAGTGCCTGCAGATACACCGCAGTGCCCCACTCTCTAGCCTGGGGCTAAGGCCCAGCAGGGAGATGCCAAGATAATTCTTCAAGCATCATCCCCACCCCACTCATCATATTTCTCTACAACTTCCTCTTATTGCACCTGTCACACCTGTATGACAAATACCTCTTCATCTGTAGCTGCTTCAGTCTCAGAGACTGCCACCTCCTGGAGGGTAGATACCTCTTCTTTTTCTTTTTTTTTTTTAATTTATTCATTTTAGAGAGAGAGAAAGGGGGGAGGAGCAGAAAGCATCAACTCCCATATGTGCCTTGACCAGGCAAGCCCGGGGTTTTGAACTGGCGACCTCAGCATTCCAGGTTGAAGCTTTACCCATTGCGCCACCACAGGTCAGGCGGTAGATACCTCATTTTATCTTCATTGTCTTGCCTTGGCCCAGACTGGTGCTCAGCAAGCATTTGAGGAAGGAAGAAAAGGTAGAAAGTAAATGAGGGAGGGATGAAATAATTGACTTTGGAAATAGAACGGTCTAGTATCAAGATTTACTGCTCTGTGTGAAGACAGCACACCCCTCTGGCTCAGTCTTCATCTTCTTTTTAGGGAAAAAGGAGACTCCTTTAGTGATCTTCCTGGCTGCGCCCCTACTCTATTAACCCCCTCTCCATTAACCCTGGCTTGTCGAACTCTCTCTAGCTTTGCTCCTGTCTCTTCCCATCTGTTTTCCTTTCTACACACATCTATTGTTTTATAGGGAGTTTTTACTCTATGACAAGCACCTTGCTAAGCGCCACTGTGGACACGGATGTTCCCTAAATGGACTTCCAATCAATTGGTTGGGGAGTGGGTTGAGAATTTTACCCACAGTTCTCATATTTCTAGCCCTAGGAAAAGCGAGATATTCTGGGCAAAGGTCTGACCTCATCCCAAGGTAAGAAGCGTTCTGATGTCCAAAGACGTAAGCTAAAGGTGGAGTCTCCGCAAGCCAGTGAATTCCTGACCTTAAGACAGGTGCCTCTCCTCTGGGTTTACTGGTGCCCTACAAGCGTCAGAGGGTAAAACGAGATGAACTTCGGGTACTCTGGAATTCGCTTCGCTCTCTGGAGGTCCACCTGGGGCCCAAATCTGTGCTGTTGGCGTTTCTGTCCTCCTGTACTCTTCAAGGTCCCTAAAGACCAGCATCTTCCTTGGCGGGGGCGGGGAGGGGGCAAAGTACTGGCGCTCGCCCTCTGTCAGGCCCTTCCTTCCCTGAGAGAGAGCTTGGGGAACCACCGCGAAAGGTCTCAGGAATGATTAGGTTAAGTCTGGACACCCGCTGCGACTACTACGTAGGACTCACTCGCTCCCTCCAGCGATGTCCTGCTCCTAGTCCATTCCTTGTAGAGATAAAGTTGCATTTAGCACTCCCAGGAGACCGCGTAATGGATGGAAACGCGGCTCCTTCTCGCACCAGCAAATGAACATCCCTCTTACTCCTCTCTCGGGCTGCAGTTGGGGAAGGGGGGAGGGACGGGTAGAGAGAAAAGAAAAAGCCTTGGTGACGCCTGTGGGCTCGTCTTGGAATCTGAGCTGTGAGTGAGTATGCTAAATAATAGGCATTTGTCCAAAGAAAAGGTAAAATCAACGCAAACGCAAATTTAGATTTATGAAAATAAGATCTGCTTTTTGGTGGAAGTACAGATCTCTGGTATGAAAGAGATAAGAAAAATTATTTATCTGGTCTCTGGCTCTCATAAGCAGCCCCTTGCCGATCTCCAGCTCTCTTGCCCCAGATGTGATAACATCTGTGCTGTTATTATCACTGCGGGCTAGCTAGCGCTGCGTCCCTGGGGACTCAGGACCTGAACTGTAGTCCCTGGGAAGGCCCCTGATTTGCCCTCCACATAAGGGCTATATAATAAATTGGGTAATTGATTTATTCTTTTTCTTGGGTTTTAACAAGAAAAGTAAATACTGTAAAAGGCCGACCAGAGCTTGGGCCCTTTCTTTCAAATTGGTTTGAATTAATATTTTAATTACGTTTTTCGATAAACTGTCTTCATCCTGTCTCCTATTGGGGAAAATTATACATACGGCGAAGAAGCCAAAGCGATAGAAGGAAAAAGAGTTCTGCTTTCAACATCTTATTCCCTTTTTCTCTGAAGCAATTTCCTTTTCCTGGAGTTTTCAGGATAAAGTGGTGTGTGTGTGTGTGTGTGTGTGTGTGTGTGTGTGTGTGTACACGCTGAGGAGAGGAAAGGATCCCAACTACACCCTGTTAACTATTTTTCCTTTTGTTTACTAGAAGCCTCAGATCACCCGGAGCTCGTTTGAAATGTGGGTTTGTATACAGTTAAAGGAGACAAAAAGAGAGAGAGAGAGAGAGAAATGCACGATTTCATTTCAACAGCCATTCCCGAGTAGAAAGCACACGCTCCTTGTGGCTCCTAAGTGGCTGTCACTGTCTGTGCCTGACATAGTTATATTCACAAAAACAACAACAACAAAGTATGCGGAGGAAATTAAATTATGTGGGAATCAATAGCGTCTGACTGTTTCAAACAAATGTCTGTCACCGCGATTATTCTCCAGGAACCTATTTATAAACCTTAAAAGAAATAGGTTCTTGGAGCAAAAGACAGCACCTTCTGCATTTCTGTGTTGTTATTTATACTGTATACAGAGGAATGCGCGGGCATAATTTAACATACAAATGCCCAGCTGTATACATTATATAACAGCTTGTTAGACATCCTGGAAAGGAGGTGTGCCTAAATAATGCGAATATATTCAGGGCTTGAGCTGGGGCGGGAGTGGGATAAGAGGAGTAACCACAGGGCTGCTTGCGAACGTCTTGCCTTTCTCTACTTAAAAGGTGCCTACCCTCAGACAATAGCTGGCCCTTTTGATCTTTCCAGAACCCCGGTGGGAAAGGTGAGTCGAGAACCGCGCATGCCCTGGCAGCTACAGGTGCATCACCTGCGCTCTCCTTTCTGGTGGTCACTATAAGAACGGCTCCCACGCGTTGGTCCCGGCATGGTGAGCGCGCGCGCGCGCAGTCGCACGGCGACGCCGAGTGGGAGAGCGCGCGTCAGACAGACAAGACAGCTGATGCCTGTCAGCGTGGCTGGCCCACGAGCTCTCGCGAGAGCTCCCTGGCCGGCCGCGAGAAGTAGGGCTCAGGTGTAAGAGGAGTTCATCCCGTCCGCGCGCGGGGCTAGAGCTCTTGGAGAAGTGGGATCGCAAGGCCGGTGCGCGGCGCTCTGCGCGGTCAAAGGAAGCGCCTTGGCGGCTGCGGCGGCAGCAGGAGCAGCAGCAGCCCCCAGAGCGGACGCCGCCTCCGCGCCGCCAGCTGCTGCGGCTGCAGCCTTTGAAGGGAGGCCGGGGGAACCGGCGTGCGCACTTTCCCGCGGACTTTCGGAGTGTTTGTGGATTTACATGCCAAACCATCAAGATGATGTCCATGAACAGCAAGCAGCCTCACTTTGCCATGCATCCCACCCTCCCTGAGCACAAATACCCGTCGCTGCATTCCAGCTCCGAGGCCATCCGGCGGGCCTGCCTGCCCACGCCGCCGGTAAGCACCCCACGCCCGCGGTCCCGGCCCGCGCACTTGCCCCCTCCCTGTCTCCGAGACGCTGCATGTGGGGTGCTGGTGTGTGCAAAGGTCCCGGTACGGGGTTTGCGGGCAGGGATTTTTAGAGGAATCCCGCTGCTTGGCCCATTATGTATAGTGGCACTTAATGTCATGTTCCTGTCGCCCTTGCCTCCGTGTCGAGCGCCTGCGATCAGAGTGGGGAGCGGTGGGGCCATGACTTTCGACTTTGCTCCACTTTCTCTGTTAATTTCCTGCCTTGGAAAGGTGATCTCTGCGTGTTCGGTCCGCAACACGAGTCCCAGGCTACGAGTTACATTTCCATTTCTTCTCCTTCCCCCCCTGTCCTTTTCTGTCTCTCACACCTTTTCCCGGATTGTGTTCCTGTGTTCCCCTCTTTACATCTGTTCACCTTACCACACTCCCGACCCTTCTCTTCTGTTCCCCGGTCTCATTCCCAACGTGTCCTCATCCCGTCTTTTCCGGTCTTCACTATCCCTAACCCCGTTGTTGTTATTTTGGTTGCTTTGTGTTTGTTCTTTGCTTGTTGTGCTTTCCGGCTTGTGTGTGGTTTTGTTTTGTTTTGTGTTTTGCTTTTTTGGTTTTGTGGTTTTTTTGGTTTGGTTTGTGTCGCCTGCAGCTGCAGAGCAACCTCTTCGCCAGCCTAGACGAAACGCTGCTGGCGCGGGCCGAGGCGCTGGCGGCGGTGGACATCGCCGTGTCCCAGGGCAAGAGCCACCCGTTCAAGCCGGACGCCACGTACCACACGATGAACAGCGTGCCATGCACGTCCACATCCACCGTTCCGCTAGCGCACCACCACCACCACCATCATCATCACCAGGCGCTCGAGCCTGGCGACCTGCTGGACCACATCTCATCCCCCTCGCTTGCTCTCATGGCCGGTGCCAGCGGCGCGGGCTCAGCGGGCGGTGGTGGTGGCGCCCACGACGGTCCGGGGGGCGGCGGACCGGGGGGAGGCGGTGGCCCAGGTGGTGGCGGCCCCGGTGGCGGCGGCGGCGGCGGCCCGGGGGGCGGTGGCGGCGGGCCAGGCGGCGGGTTGCTGGGAGGCTCCGCGCACCCACATCCACACATGCATGGCCTGGGCCACCTGTCGCACCCGGCGGCTGCAGCCGCCATGAACATGCCGTCGGGGCTGCCGCACCCCGGGCTGGTGGCAGCAGCGGCACACCACGGCGCTGCTGCAGCGGCAGCGGCGGCAGCGGCGGGGCAGGTGGCGGCAGCGTCAGCAGCAGCCGCGGTAGTCGGCGCGGCCGGCCTGGCGTCCATCTGCGACTCGGACACGGACCCTCGCGAGCTCGAGGCATTTGCGGAGCGCTTCAAGCAGCGGCGCATCAAGCTGGGCGTGACGCAGGCCGACGTGGGCTCGGCGCTCGCCAACCTCAAGATCCCGGGTGTGGGCTCGCTCAGCCAGAGCACCATCTGCAGGTTCGAGTCGCTCACACTTTCTCACAACAACATGATCGCGCTCAAGCCCATCCTGCAGGCGTGGCTCGAGGAGGCCGAGGGCGCGCAGCGCGAGAAAATGAACAAGCCTGAGCTCTTCAACGGCGGCGAGAAGAAGCGCAAGCGGACTTCCATCGCCGCGCCGGAGAAGCGCTCCCTCGAGGCCTACTTCGCAGTACAACCGCGGCCCTCGTCAGAGAAGATCGCAGCCATCGCTGAGAAACTGGACCTCAAAAAGAACGTGGTGCGGGTTTGGTTTTGCAACCAGAGACAGAAGCAGAAGCGGATGAAATTCTCCGCCACTTACTGAGGAGGCTGGGAGTGCGGGTGGGGCAGAGCGGGGAGCTGAAGGGGCCTTGTGGGGGCTTTTCCCGTGCCTGCTTCCCCCCGGGTTTGGAATATCTGTTATCCTGCTTGCATTTGGAGAATCCCTCCTCTACTGCTCTCTTTCATACCCCTTCTGCTCTCCTGGCCTTCACCCTCCCTCAGCCTAGAGAACTGGGGTGCTGGGTTTGGACACTGGAGAAGTTGGCAGGGAGAAGAGGGAGAATTGGGGTGAGTAGGGAGTGGGGGAAGGAAAGCGGAGACTGGAGGACGGGTTTTGAGGAGCAGGATGGATCTGGGGGTTAGGGTAGGGGGAGGCTTGGGAAGAGTAGGGAAATGAACTGTTTTGGACCAGAGACATTTATCAAAATCTCCTGGGGACCAAGGAACTATGTACAAAAACAAACCTACCAACCACCAGAAACTAAACAAATAAAAACAAACTAAATCAAAACAAAACAAAAGCAAATAAAATATTCTTTAGAAATTTAACTCCAGGGAGCCGTATTCTGCAGCTTTATTCCCCCTATGGAAGAGAAAAAAGAGCACCACTATTATTACCACTGACCCAACCCTACACACTTGAACTGAGAAAGGAAAACCAAACGAACTGGAAGGTGAGATTCTGGATAGGGAAACTAGTTGTTCTGTGTGTTTAATTTTTCCCACTAAGTCTCACCTCTACCCCATTCATGTCCTCTTTGATTTATTTTCTGTGTTCCAACGAGACTCCATGGCTGCTCTCCTTTGCCACAAAGTGAGGTAAGGGGGGGACAGCTGAAAGGGGATGGGGGGTGTGAGTGCCTGTTTAGGTGAAGTCCAAGTTTTCCAGTGACCTGGTCTACACTCCTGTAGCCTGGGCTCAGTTGAGTGGGGGTACATCTGAAAGGGGGTTGGGGCATAATTGCCTGTTTAGGTGAAGTCCAAGTTTTCCAGTGACCTGGTCTATACTCCTGTGACCTGGGCTCAGTTGGGTGGGGTGTTTAGAGAGAGAAAGGTAGTCTTTGAGCTGACTAAAAGGCGGAATTTAGGAGCTCCAAAAGAAATATTTTATTCTAGAATAAAACAATTTTAACAATGACTTTTTCATTTTTGCCCTTATATCTAAAAGCTAGAAACAGACTATTTCAAAATCTATCCCACCCCCTGCCACAGAACCTTTTATTTTTCTGAGTGGTTTATTTTAAATAACCTACTGAATTTTATTTCCTATTGACTCAAATAAACTGATGAGGTAGAAGATTCTTGGAGAGATACTCTGTCCCTTTTCCTCCACAGAACAAAATCCATCTGGCTCTTCTAGGCCCCCTTCTCTTCTCTCTTGGAGAACATGAAATCGTTGAAATACTGAGAAGTTTCTGCTTTCAGTTCAGCAGGACTTGGCTATGAGGAAAATCAACTAAATCCTAAATGAAAGAGATGTTTAAAGTCCTCCATTTATTTCAAAAGGGTCTGCATGTTGGGGGGGCGGGGAGCAGAACAACTATGTTTCATTATTATTATTATTAATTATTCAAAAGTAATTTATTGCTGGGGATAAATGTTGGGTAGCAAGAACTTTAATTTGCACTACCAGTCTCCCAAATAGAAAATCATATATAGTATTTCATAGTTATAATCAAGTTACTTATGAACTGATGATGGATTAAAAGGTGAGAAAGACAGTTGAAGGTGGTTAGGTAAAATGCCTGTTTGGTGCACAAGATACTCTTTTGATCTCGTGTGGAGATGTTTTATTACCATCCTTTAATAAGAACTAAAATATTGAAAACAGAAGAAATGAGAAAAGAAAAAGACCCTGCCATTTAAGAAGACTGAAATCATGCATGATCTGAGAAGTGCAGAAAAAAATCACAATTAGGTCTCACTCTGGTTAGGCATTGTTTATTTAATTACGTGTGTATCATTGTTTGCAGCGCAAACATTCTATGCATTTGAAACTGAGCACTAAACTGGGCTAGCTTTCTGATAGACCGTTTTGTGAATAGTGTGATTTCACAGTCTACTGCCTGTTTTCACGAAAAACACAGCATTCTTGTCATATTCTTGTATTTAGAGGAAAAGTAAAAAAGGAAGATTATTGTAAATATTTTCTTTAATACACACACTCACACAGTGGTTACAAATTGCCAGTGTTATTCCTAAAATGTCTCATGGATTGATCTATCTGTCCATGTATGTCTGCTGAGCTTTCTCCTTGGTTATGTCTTTGCTATATTATCTTTTCCCCTTCCCACTTCTATCAGAAACATTTCTATGCGCCAAAATACGACAGGGGATGTGTCCCAGTACACTTACAAATAAAATATAATTGAAAGAAGAGCAGTTTTATGATTTGGGTGCATTTTTGTGTCTATACTAGGCCAAATCCTGGTAGAGCCGGTAAGCAAATGAGACTCAAGTCAACCAAAAATACTGGGGAGGATGTTAAAAGGGGGATAAAAAGAGGGGGAAGGGTGAGAATGATGTATTTTTCTGCTGAATCAGAATTCGCTTTCAGACAACTCATGTGAAAAGTGGTGCTCTGAATAAAATGAATTCTATATTAGTTGTCTGTTTATCAGTTTTTTTAAACTGCAAAAACTCTTACACAACAGCCCTTACTTGAAAGTAGTCAAAGCTAATAAATAATCAGGCACCCCAAAAATACTTAAATCGAGGTTCAAGAACAGAGGTAGTTGGAGGTTTTTATATTTTGTTCTAACCTAAAAACATTCCTTTAAAAATGTAACTATATGACTTTTCTCTGGAAGTTAATAATATAAAAACCATCCATTTATCTGTTTCACCTCCAAGACAAATGCCTCTGTTCACTTGTAACATTTACTGTGCCACCTACTGCTCCAAAGGGACCAAAGATTCTTATCTTTTGGTGACCTGGGATTAGATCAGATGCCAAATGTACAAAGTTTCTTAATAGCTGGGATTGTATCTTCTGAAATCATCCTACTTTAGCCAAATATTTTTAATTTTACCGGCAAATCTGTGAAATAAAACACTTGATGTTCAAAAAAGAATAGTACTTTTAAAAAGCTGTGATTTTACAGTTGTTAATGTTTTAAAAAAGTACTTAGAGGTATTTTTAAAAATAGATCTCTTCCATCAAAATTGATTTTTTTCTGTTGTTACTGACTTGAAATGTCATCAAAGTTTTTAATAAAATGCATTTGTAAAAAAGAAAACACATTATTTTATAGAAAAGTATGACTGATTTCATTGTTGGAGAACCAGAAATGAACAAATGGAAAGATTTACAAAGGCTGCTTTAACAAAAAAAAGCTGCCCCAAACGAAATGTTGCAAATACATTTGTATTATATAATGATGACCAATGTATGTAAAATAACTTAAGCATTTGTTTTGTATTAAGTAAAATCCTTACCAAATGAAAAGAAGACAATATTATGTTAATAAAACATTATGAAAATACATGCTTTGCAGAGTTTCCTATTTTCTGTAGTAGGAAACTATGCAAAACAAGAAATGCTTTGCTATCTAGTGAGTGAATCTGTGTACCGCCGGCAGGGATAATAAGACTATTCTAAGACAACTTTAAGTGTCAGTTTGTGAAGAAACAAAGAAATAAACAAGCTAACAAATATCCTCCTGAAGAAAATGCGAAGGCTAGCCACTCAGTGAGTAGTTGGCCTTTTCAAAATTTTCTGGTTCTGAAGAGCAGAATTTTACTCTAAGCGGATTCACAACACCAGTCAGTAAGTGGAACTACTAAGATGTATGCCTCTGGTTCTTTTAAAGACCAATCTAAGCATAAGTGGGAGAGAGTAGGGAAATTGTTCTCCGTTTGCATTTCAGTTTATCGGGAAATCCAGGCGACGGTGGAGTAGGAAAGGCAAAGAAAAATAATCATAAAATGCACTTGCCTCGCTTCTGCTATCCATTCGTTTTAAATTTTCCCCAGTCGTAGCTGAGTCCTGTTCTTTCTGTAGGTCTAAGAAATGATGTCTTTAAGAGACATCAACTAACTTCTAGATTTTTGTTTAATGCGTGGTCTGAAATTGCCCTCAATTTCGACTACACTCTCATAAATAAACCGTAGGCACATACTGCCGTGATTGTATCGATTTTTACTTTCTTGTGAAAAACTACTTCGGTCCTGTTCCTACAAGTGGCCGCGCTTAGAGAAGAAGATAGGGCGCCCTCACCCCAGGACTCACCTGTACAGCTCCCGCCCTTGACCCCAGGCCCTGTGGCCCTGGGCTCTCCCGCCATCCCTATGAGAAACATTTCTGCTCTATCTTTCACGTATATGGGCTTTCATAGTCTGGTCTGTGAAGTTGAAATTGTGACTTCTGACCCTGGCTAAAAGCAGTGTTCCCTACCCAGTCAAACAGCCTTGGTGGCCAGTGGGATGATAAAGGTGATGCCAACAATTATCTGGTTTGGTTCTGCTTATCAGCGTTATTGCCGCCGCAGTCTTAGCCCCACGAAGACAGCCACTCAGTCCTCGCAGGTGGTTTCAAGAGACCGCAAGCTTAATTGATTAAATAAAAAAGAGCAGTCAAATCCAATTCTCATGGGGAGAGAGGACTCTTTCCATCTGCGAGATAAACCTTGTCGCAATAATTACGTTATTTAATATTTGCTCAAACCTCCGTGCCACCGCCACTGGTGGCGTCGGACTGGCTCACGCCCTCCGGGACAGCGGGCGAGGCGCGCGGTCCGAGCCCGGCCGGAAACAGGCTGCCGGGGCGCGCGGCCGCACTTCTCGAGTTGGCTTACCCTTTGAATAATTCATAGCCTGAGACTTCTGGAAACTAATAAAATGAATGATAACAAGAAGCTAATTAAAAACTTTACGAATTGTTTCCAAGTCAGCTTGATGGGGGTAAGGTAGCCTTCCCTTTCTTCCTCCCCCAAATCTGGTGCACCTACAGGGCTGGGCGCGGGCCGGGAAGGGCCTCGAAACTAGAGCGGCCAAACGCTCATCCGACTCCGGGAGCTATTTCGGAGGCGTCTTCGTGGGGCTGCAGCTCGCTTGTCTCCCCGGCGTGACTTCTGCCTTTGGGGCGAGTGGGTTGGTGGGTGCCGTTTCAAACCAAAGGCAGAGCTGATTGGGTCAGAATTTGCAACCAGGAGGAAACCCACCCTCCCTCGACCCATGCAAGGTGATCTCTCTGCCATGGGAACACCCACCCACTTAGGGCCATCCACGCGGGGAATCTCAGAGCCACAAAAGCTCTATGCAAGCGGCAGCGGTGTGCTCGGTATGAGTCCCTCCGCCGTCGCCCGGAGACTCGCGGCCCGGAGGCTTCTAGCTGCCGCAGGCTGCAGCGCCTCATGCCCGACGAAACATCCACAGACCTACTAGCTCGGGTTGGGACTTGGCCAGGCCACAGAGGAACTGAGCTGATCAACCCCGCCGAGGTCCGGAATCCAGCGCGCGTGCGCAGGTGTGGCTGGCAGGGTGCGGACCGCGGGGAGTTCTGGGCGGACTGGGCGCGCACGGAGCACGGGGAGCGTGGGGAGCGCGCCAGCCCGCACATGCGCGTTACGTGCGCCGAGTCCCTCAGTGGTGAGCCGGGGTTCCGCAGCTGGTAATTAGGCACTCTGGGAGGTCATCTCCCACCCAGTAAGCGTCTCTGAGTGCGTCCTGCGAAAAAACGGAAGGGAACAATGTCACACAAAGGTTAAAAATACTCCCATCCCAAACTGTTAACAGTTTGCTAAAGTCAACAGACGCCTTAAACACCACAAAACTTTCAAAACTGGCTTACATGAAAATAAATAAATAAATAAATAAATAAATAAATAAATAAATAAATGGAATTGGGAGCTATAATACCTTGGCTTTTGTTTTATTGTTAAGGTGCACATCACCAAAGCCTTTCTGGATTTGGATTTATTAGGCAAGGATTTATACCCGGGGCGAGAGGAGGGCTGACCACAGGGCTTTTCGTCCCGCAGAATTCAATAGAATGCTGTATCGCAAAACAGACTGAAAATCTTGGTCAGAGAGAAGCTGGCAAAGCACAAGTAATGAGACCAGCGTCCTGCTCCTGCAAACCCAGGAGTGGGGCGAAGAGTTCCCGCGTCTATCCCCTGCCTCAACTCTGAAGGTCCCAGAGGTCGCTTCTCTCGGATTTAGCAAAGGAAGAGGGTAGAAAGAGGAAAGGAGGAGCTGAAAGAGTGCCTGGAAAGGGAAGTGGACAAAAGGGAGTTGGGGGAGGAAGAAAAATAGACTCCTTCCATTGATAAAGTAAAATGAATTGCAAACAAAAGTTTGGTAACTCTGACTCCTGGCTTCAGTGCAGCATAACGTAAACAAACTTTTGTGGGTACAGATCAGAATTAAACAAAGTGTTGACAATTTCCAGCCGTGGAAATTCACTTACATCAGTCTCCCACAACCCCCCAAGTGTTGACAATAAACATTTAATGAAGGCAGGGACCAGGCTGTCTCCAATCAGTGTCAGAATACTTTAAGCAGACAATTAGCACGGCTTCTTCCACTTCAAACATCGCACGCTACACTCTAACATTATATAAAAAATACAAAGTGTGAGACAAATAATATGTTTATACAGATATCTTAAGTGGTCTTCAGTAGTTCTGATACCCCCTGTACTTAATAGAAACAAATTCATTGTAGATTACTCGCGCTTAAAAATGTTAAATACAGTTAATGCAATATTAATCGCCCTTTGGTGATATAAAATGCAATATTTTCAGGCCGCTATCGAGCTTTTCTAGAGGAAGAGCTGATGAAAAGAGTCACAGCTGAATAGTGGAGAGGAAAAGCCCGGTATTTATTGCTTTTGTTTGGCTTTTGGCTACAGAGACAGGAACCTTCAAATGGGGTAAGGACATTTATTTTATCTGCAATCTATTGCTGCGAGAGCAGGGGCGGCAGATGGGGCTGGTGCGATATTCACAGTGTAATTTAGAGCAAATCCTAATAACTAATAATGATTTATGTTAATTTTGATCACTTATGCGACTTTCCCAAAACGTTGTGATGAAAGGAAAAGAAAGAGAAGCAGAATGTGACAAGGAGCTCTGAGGCTGAGATTGGAGCTCAACTATCCTACTTAAAATGTGTCTTGTGAGTTAGCAATGAAAATACAGGCATTTGCAAAAAGCAGGTAGGATCCATTTGATGCCGGGCAGAGGTATCTCCCGGGGGTTTGCATTTCTTCTGAAAATATACCTGAATGAGAAGAACCTTGACGCCTTTGAGCGGAGGACTCTTTTATCCCAATTTTAAAGAAAAACATATATGTTTCGATTGTTTCATTTGCTTATATTCAGCTAAGGGCGAGGGGGGTGGGCGAGGGGGGAGATAAAGTGTGTGAGAGGCAGGAGTGCGTGCCGGAGTCTTCCCTCCAAAAGTGTAACCTGAGCCTGAGTTTTGAAATCAGCCTAGAGCTCAGGAGCAGGCTCTCTCGCACACTGCCGCCATGCCTTATGCAAAAGTTTTATTATTGGCTGCTTAAACAAGTTGCCGTTTCTTAATCTTCACTTCTCATCTGATATTTCTTTGACTAGAATCAACTTTTGGGAAGCTTTACCTTCTCCGCCTTTCGTTTTTTAACACTCCCCCCAAGGGATCCCAGGGCTTTTAAACTTAGAAGTACCTCCGCTCTCCCCATCCCCCTGGTAACGTGGCTCTAGTTCAGAACCCCAGAGGCTGCCAACGGGACGTAGTTCCGCACTAGAATAGGGGACTTTCGGCTGCCACGCAGTGCACTACAGAGGGTCGGAGCGATTTTGAAAGGGAGGGTGCGCCTTGCTCGTGGCAATTTACTTTTTCACTTACCTTTTGCACGTTTTAACGCCTCAAGGCTATAGTTTGAAAGTAAAACTGCATCAAAGCAACTCCTTATTAGCTCTGTATTTGAGAAATCCAAAGATGAAACTACCTAAAAGGTTTAATAGGGCGAAACAGCATTTATTTGCCAAGCAAACAGCCAGAGTACAGTTCAAAAAGGGGTACAGTGATGCATCAGCAGGAGGCTGGAAGGAGAACGTTGGGCAAAGCAAATTTAAAGCTTCAGTTACGATGTTAAAGTGAATTGCATAATCTTCAAGTGGAATGTCTCCTTTGATTTTGAATTATCATTTTCCCTGCCAAAAATTTATACATGCATACACACGTACGTCTGTGTGTGTGTGTGTATATATATATACATATATATGTATATATATATATATATATATATATATATATATATATATATATATATATATATTGCATACATGTACATACTAGAGGCTTTCCCTATCTTTCTGAGTTGTGAAGACTTTTATTTGTTTGTAAACTTTCAGGTTTTGTAGAGCAAGAATAGTTACCTCTCCAGGGATTTGATCTGAAAATGTATCTAAAATATGATCAAATCTTTAAAGTTAAACTTTTATTATTTTCTTCTTTATTTTCTTATTTTAAGATTACAGAAGTAAAAATGCACTTAATTTTTTCTACTAGAGAAAATTATCAAGCTACATGATGCAGAGTAGTTTCTTTCTTAAGCATTATGCTGTATTTTGTTTTTGCTTTTGAATCATTTCTATCAGTAACTGTATTGTTATTGTACTGTTGGTATTCCCGGTATAAAGAGGACTTTAAACAAAATAAATTTTTAAACAAAATAAATCCAGGCAGCCGACGTTAGATGTTTACCGATAATACTCAGGAGCTGGTTCGTGTTTGTGAGCTTGAAGCTGCGCCTCCACGTGCATATCCATATATAAACAGACGCAAGCACAATTTTACTGCTGTTGGTGAATGTAACTGAGCCTTTCTCAACTTTATTCCGGTTCTTGTTATATTGTTTCAGCACCAGAAGCAACTCCCTTAAAATTGAAGAGTGGTGCATTATTGAAACCCTGTATCAAACAGCTCTGGGGTGCAGCCTTTCTGAAAATGCCGGCTCTGGGCTCTAGATGAGGTCTGACTGTCTGACTGCACATAAGCCCCTAATATGTTAATGGCCGTAGGGGATGCCTAAGGTACTATCTCAAGCTGCTTCGCACACCATATGTCAGGCCGTTAGCCACATGGATCTATTAATCAAAAAGAGCTGAAGAGGGAGAAGAGGGTCTTCGGAAGGGGGAGAGAGTGATGGGGGAGGAGGAGAGAAAAAGGAAAAAGCATTTAAACCCTCACCATTCTCATTTCTTTCATTTAAAAAAGTGAATAAAAATAGCCAGAGACTCGACCAATACAGACTTTCTTTCAGTCAAGTTGAAGACTGCTCAAAAATCTCTACTGAAAGAGTTGGAATAGTATCTGGTCCTGTTTAGGGTTCCTTTATCGCAAAACTTTTATATGCAAACTCTTTGATACAAAAAAACTTGTTTTTGTAATGTGGGTCGTTTTGTAGATGGGCTTTATTAAAATTAGTGGAGGAGGAAGAAGGGGGCAAATGTGTTTTTAGAAGATACAAGGGGGGTATGAAGAGAGGTGCCTGGTGGATTTCTAATAAATATATAATTTATTAATCTAGAGCTGCAGAGACAGTAGTTTGCAGCATCTTCAGTTCTTCTGATAGTGCATGTAAAATGTTTGCATTTTTATCTCTTCCTCAAATGGGCTTTAATTGTAAACAAAACTGCAGAGTCTACAGGGTGCAAAATGTATTTAACTCATTGAAGAGGGGATAAAATGAGGAAACATTTAAAATCCCCATCTTTCTTATTTCTGTTTTGTTTAGAAGAATTTCTTGTCCTTCCCTGAATGTTGAAAAATATTCCATTAGATAACAGTTTAAAAAGTTTGCACAACCTTAGAAGTAATTATGTACTCAACATGGTGATGGTATAAATAAATAAGTACTATTAAGTTAAAAAAAAATTTTTTTACATTCTTTTTTGAAATGGTGGATATGTTTGTTATATGCCTTAAACTCACCGTTTGTAGAGAAATCAAATGAAAGTACTGATTTTAAAATGTCAGGAACGGAGTAAGAGAAGGGAAATATATAGGCACTTAAATTTAAAAGTTACATTATTTTCATGTGTGATGCTACCTGATGGTAGAGAAAATATGAAATCAATATCAATTCAGGTTTGTTGTTGTTTTAAGTGGTAATCAGTGATGATGAACCATAATAAAACTTAATCTCTGGATTATCAATGTTCAGTTTTAAAGTTTGGAATTAATGATAACATTTAGGAAATTTGAAAGTGATTTTTAATGTTGTCATGATTAGTAGGCATGTTTTAATAGTGTCATGATTAATAGGCTTATACCACAGTAGTGAATTTATAGGATAAAGAAATGGCTGAAAATTTATTGCTTTTAGGTTTTAAAAAATATATATGCAAATGATTGACTACTTATATATATTTGAGAGCACAGATTATTCAACCACACCACAAACTCTCTGTCATTAACATAGATTTACAGTACTCTATTATGTTGGACTTGTAAAGAAAGAAGCAGCAGAAAGTTCTTGTTTATGTTTTAAAAATACATTAAAGACGATAATTGTGAATCTGTGCTCAATGATAAAACAAAAATTATATAACTGATCTGTGACATTATTTATAGTGTATAAGTGGGGTACTTTGTACTGTATATGAGATTGTATGTATTAAATGTCCTTTATTTTTATAAAAGCATCTATTTGTGTGTGTATAGAAGTTCTCAGTTACAAGGAAAGGTTAACATTGCTAGGTAGCTGTAATTAAAAACACTAGTACATTAGATCATTTGGTTTGGTTTAAAAATCATCTGTCACTGTTTTAGTAGACAAAAAGCTTTTTAAAAATAGAGAACTGGAGTATAGTGTAGAAAACTGCAGTAAATCTGTAAACATGAGAGGTCCTGAAACACTATATTTCATCCAGGAGATGGTGAATGCATAAAGACAGGATCGTCCTGAATTTCAAGAGTAGCTGGGTAGATAGAAACACTTATTATCTCTAAATTTTGGTGCATGCCACACTAGCCTTCATTTCTTCCCCTGTAGTTAAAAGGTAGCCCATATATCTGTCGCTTTGGGTTTCCAAAGACTCGTAACTTAATTCCTTCAGGCTATTCATCAGCACAGTAATTAAACTAGCAAATGGATGTAAATAAAGTGAAATTGGTTTCATGACAGATGAGGCAAAGAGGCCTCTGACATGAAACAAGGCAGGACAATAATGATTTCGGCAGCATCGGGCTATGGAAGGAACCCCAGCTGAATTTATGAGGTGCTGCAAGTGATTTGCTGGAAGAGGACAAGACATGAACACTCTTTAATTTGACAGGAATTTTGCATCCTAAAGAGCATATTGAAATATAAATCCAGAAACAAATTTAGGCAAACTGTAAACAAATGCATTGTTGGACTAAAAATACTACTCAATATTTAAAAAGGAAGAAGAATAGAAGACTATGTCCCCCTCCCCCCCCCCCCCAGTAGAAGGGCTTCAGTTGCACAACTTATTATTTAATCTTGGGGAGTGAGAAAATAATTATGAAACATCCTTTTCTTCCTATGAATTCTATTGCTTATTTTAGGGTTAGCAATTTGGCATTTCCAGGTTTATTGCTTGTGAAAACAACTAATTCAATAAATGATTTAAAAAACAGCATGATAAAAACATCGATAGAAATTATGGGTATATGCATACGTGAGAGGGGAATAAGAAAAACTGGGAGAGAATCCCGGATGGACAACTTATCTTACAGAACACAATTATTGCTACATTTAAATAAAATCTGGGATAAAAATCTGGTACCAGTTTATTGCCTCTAGCGGTCTGTGCCTGGATATTCAGAAAACAAATTTCTAGCTACAAAGAAAAATTGTCTCAAGCCTTTGATCGGATGAAGCCTAAAATAGCATAAATTTGGACTTGCAAACTAAGCATTTCCATAGAGTAGGAAGGAACTAAACTATAGCCAAGAATCAAGGAATAAGTGAAAAAGGGGGAAAGAATGAGTTCTTGGCTGGCTCACCAGACTTGAATGGAAATTGAGTCACCTATTCCACTACGATAAAGTCACACGCAGAATAAAAACACACTAGTAACAGATTAGTTCCTTTCTCTAGGAAAAGATGAGAAATGAACTGCTTTATGCTTAAATGTAACCGCAATTATTTAAACCCCTTTCATGAGGAGCAAAACCCTCCATGGTTGGTGTCCCCCTCCTACAAGATTCACGCAGGATTTTCAGGACCACGACCAGCTCCCCAAAGGTAGGTAGGATGGCTGCATTGAGGAAAAGGTTAGCCTTTGACCTAGTAATGGTGACATCTAAATACTCTCTAAATTTAAGGGCTGTTTAATTATTTAGCAGTAAGATCAGGATCCTTGAGTGGGATCCTAAGGTGACTAAAGTCTTCAAATCTTTTAACTAGCAGTGTTTTAAAGGAAAAGAGGGGGGAAGGATAAAAGAGTATGTTATCAAAAATTCTTAATGAGAGTAAAATTTTTAAAAAACAAAACAAAACTGAACACCCACTGTATGCTCCCTCCCTTGTAATAGTGGATGGCTTTCAGGCCACGAAAGAATTTACAATGAAACTCAATTGACTTTCTCCCTGAGCCTGTCCTATTCTTTATTAAAACAGAAAAATATGCCTAATTATTTTAAAATTCTTTCCCAATCACAAGGCACAAGCAAGTTTTTAATTATAATACAGTCTGAATAGGGGGAGCATATGGAGGAGAATGTCAAGAAGAGGGTGTCAGGGGCAGATCCTCAGAAATCTGTGTTCATTTCTGGCTCTTATTTGTTCAGTAATCTCTACCATCATAACTAAATCTTGAAGCACTGATGTAGTTCGAGTTGTTGTTGACTTAACGTCAAAATTCAATCACTGGGGGTTTTGCATCAGCCGGGCTACTTATTTGTCTAATAAATCCGTCATTTTGTAAGAAAAATATTTGAGCAGCCGTACTTGACCTCTTGGTATCTACAAGTCACATATATTTCTCCCAGTTTACAAATGCAAAATCCAGATGATCATCTAATGCCTGGAGGAACTGTGTTGATTTCTGATTGGATTTTAGATGGAAATGTCTATTTTAAATACCTGTGATTAAATTGTACATATAATAGAATGCAAGCATTTTAAGCTGATTCCTGCTTGGAAACTTAACAACCTGCACTGCTGGTCACAAATTAAAAAAAAAAGTACAAAATGCCAAACTCACTCTTTACAAAAAAATGTCAGCCTCAATACTAGGACTTTATTAAAATCAGTTAAAAAAAAAAATCTTAGAGCCTGACCAGGCGGTGGCGCAATGGATAGAGTGTTAGACTGGGATACGGAGGACCCAGGTTCGAGACCCCGAGCTCGCCAGCTTGAGCGCGGGCCCATCTGGTTTGAGCAAAAAGCTCATCAGCTTGGACCCAAGGTCGCTGGCTCCAGCAAGGGGTTGCTCGGTCTGCTGAAGGCTCACGGTCAAGGCACATGTGAGAAAGTAATCAATGAACAACTAAGGTGTCGCAACGGCAACGAAAAACTAATGGTTGATGCTTCTCACCTCTCTCCGTTCCTGTCTGTCTGTCCCTATCTATTCCTCTCTCTGACTCTCTCTGTGTCTGTAAAAAAAAAATAAAAATCTTAGAAGAGTTTCTTTATGGATGAACCCCTACCCCACCCCCAATGTTCCAGTTCCTATATGTTAGGATTTTTTTTTTTTTTAATCTTAATCCCAGGGACAACACACACTAGAAAAATCAGGGCTGGCACTTCAATCTCAGGGCTGCAGTGTTGTCTACTGCATAATTGTAACTAAGGACCAAGGAAATACACATCACCATTCTGAGTATTACTACATAGTTAAGGAAAATAATGTGTTATGTTTGAGTGAATTAGTTTTATTCTCTTGTATAGTAAAGAACTTGGAACTCTTTGTTCTACACTTTTTGTACCTCTTTTCTTCAAGCACCTTTTAGTGTAAAGATCCCTTCACAACTCAGGAGTCTTTCTGCAATCTTTGGCGAAGGGAATGAGCCATGTGAGAGTTTCTCTGTGTAGTGTTGGGGAGAATGAGACACCTGGGACTCTCATCTGTTGGAGCCAGTGCTTGACTAAACAGAGAGATTTTCAGAAGTCAGACTGGAAAACCAATTTTGCCAGTTGGTGATGAGGCCAGGCTAACCGAAGCCTCAGAAACCTGAACAACTGAACACATGGCAAGCATTTATTCCCAAGGTGTGTCCTTTGGCTGCAGTCCTCTGGCTTGGCGCTCTGGATGAGGTTTGGACAGGTAGCACCTTGGCTGAGGGGCAGGGCCTGGCAGGCCATTCAGGTTTGGATCCCTCCCTTAATTTTGTTTTTTGTTTCTTTGATGGAGGGCGTGTGTGTGTGTGTGTGTGTGTGTGTGTGTGTGTGTGGTGTGGTGTGTGTGTGTGCTATTCAATAACGGGGGTGGGGGGGGTAGAGAAAGTTTGAAAGTTTTGCTCACGCTTGTCTGTATCTTAAGCCAAAGGTGGTCAATACAGAGGGGAGGGTCCCTTGCTGCCTTTGCCCTCACTCTGCACTGGGTTTCACTGCCTCGGAGCCCCGCGTCCATTCCAACTAAATTTAGTATTCAAATGTTTTTTTCTTTCCTGATCAATTCATGCTCCGGATGCCCAATCTGCTACTTTATGGTGGTAATGAGAGGTATACCCTCTCCGAACATTTCCACACTCCCCTGCCTGGGCCGCCGGAGAGGTTGGTCCTTGAGTGGGGCTCTAGTGACGTGTCCAGGCTGGGCAGGGCTGGCGGGCGGCTTGTGGCGCTCCGTGATGGGACGTCGGGTTGGGGCGACCCTAAGAGACAGCTAGGCTCCTAGCCTGGGACGTGTCCAGGGTGTGCTTCTGCATTAGCTCGTTTTCTCCTGGGACCTGGAGGCGTCGCTAGTGAGCAGCAAACTTTGAGGGTGCAAAGGCGCAGGAGGGGTTAAGTGGTGTTCCTGCCTCAATTTGCTTTGATCATGCACTTCTTAAATTTGGTAGGTGCCTATTACTGACCAGTCCCATGGAAGGCTGCCTAATTTGGGAAATCCTTCACATTTCTGTGAAGGATTTCTCATAAACATTTCACTTCCATTTCCAAGCTGGCTCTTCCCTTTCACATCAGATTACTTCATTTCCTCCTCATAGGACCTTAAGGCATTTAATACATTCAGGGAAAGACATGGAAAAAAAAAACCACCACTCAACTCTAGGCCCATCCTTCTGTGTAAGAACAGTACTATTACTTCTAGTTCCAAGGCTTGTGGAAGGTGGAAGGACCAGTCTCTTAGTGATTTATGCCACAGACCCCGTCGGATTTCCAGTTCAAGTATGAGGAGGTGGAGGAATAATTCTTTAGTGTGTGACAAAACCAGTTAGACTGAGTTGGAAGTTTGTCCAATACTTGATTCTCTTAAGAAAAAACGTAGTGAGGGAGCTTTCATAGTCATTAATCCATCCTGTTCTCTTGTCTCACTTCTCCCAATTTCCCCTTCCGTTCTTGAGAGAAAGGAGCTATTCCTGGATTTTCTATTAGTTGATTCTCTGCTTTGCCTTCAGATGTGGATATTTCTGAGGGAACTTTACTCCTTGTGTGTGGTTAGGATGAGGAGAGAAGGGACATATCTGGAGAAGTCTAACTCTCTGAGCTTTGTTGCAGGGAAAAGTTTGCTTGGGCCTTTCCTTGGCTTCTGGATTCTGCTTCATCTCCCTGTAATGTTGGGGAAAGAACTTCTACATTTACATGGCTTTGCTTTGTTTCCTGAGTCATTCACTTCATTGGAAGCTGGTGTTTTGTGCAAGGACTGTCCTAGCCATCCAGGAAGGCAGTTATGGCAGGTGGGATAGTTAGGAGATGAAGGACAAGATGTTTCAGAGCTAGATATATTTTTAAACTCAGATGATTGTGAACATCCAAATGTATGGGACATCATTTCTTGGAGGAACCTTATGTAAATACTCAAAAGTTCCACCTGTAAGGTTTTGAAGTTAGTCTTCACCTGCGTAAAGTAGTTACAAGTTTGTGAACTTTTAAATGAGAACAAAAGAGTAAAAAAGAAGAAAATGCTTTGGTATGTTAAAAATATTAATGTTAGTTTTTGGAAATAAATGAACTACATCGCATTTATTAACAAATTATAAAATCTTAAATCAATATAAATTAATTTAATTATGAATTATAATTGCATTATACATGATCAATTTGAAACACTACATTAAAGATAATTAGAACTGACTTCCATTACTCCTCACTCCCCTAATAGCTTAATGAAAAGGAATGTCATATACCACCTTTGGTTAAACCTGTAAATTAGAATAAATGCTTGTTTTTCAATAAAAATGTGATAAAACAATTGTACCCTTAATAGACATTTTTATGGCTCAATTGCGAATGTGTAATGGATTTTTTTGGGGGGAATTGTATTATTATTTTTTCCATGAACCTAGTTAAGTATTTATTAGGGTTGATTGAGCTGTCAGTGTTTTTTCAGGATCAGACCTCGAGCATTTGAATGAAGACTAACTTTTATGTAAAAATATCATGCTGTCCTCGAAGCGTGTGCCAAGAGGTCACTGCAGATGGAGGTCCTAACTTAGCATAATGGGTTTAACATTTCCATGACATCATCAGGGAATCTGAAAGGAGTCTAAGGATAATCAGAGTGGTCATTCAGAAGAACAGTAAATATTTTATGAGGATATATAGGAGACAGGAAAGATGGTCAGAAAGGTGATTCTATGCTCCTTAGAGTTCTGTGAACAAGGCTTCTCAGTTACAGTTAAAAGAGCTGCTGCATATTCTTATATTAGTAAGTGAATTCCAGGCACTCAGAATAGGACCTAGATTAGGAATTAGTTTGTATGTGATCATTTTTGTTTCCTGAACTCTTCATTTTTTCTCAAGGCACCTGTATTTCTCTTGTATATGCTTGTAAACAGAAGTACACATTCATTATTCTTGGGACTAATTGTGTTTGTTGATTTCCCAATATTATCTAGTACAATGTGACAAGTTCTTTACTTTTAAGAGGATAAATTGAAACCAGAAACGTATCAGAAGTACTTGTGAATTAGATAAATTTAGTAAGCTCTATAAATTACTTGTTTTATTTCTACCCTTTAATAAATAATATTTGAATTTTTATATTAATATAGGTATTTTTCTGGGATTAACTTTTATCTACCACCAAGTTTTCACCTCCAACCTCAGACATTGATACACACACACATACATACACACACACCTATATATGTGAAATTCACTAAACTATATAATTCAGAGTCTTAAACATTTTTTCCCTAAATTATGATCATATTTGTTTCCAGTCAGAGTTTATATGAATAGAAGTAAACTTGTTTTATTATTTGAAAAGTAAGGTTTTGTTAAAATATGTTTTTTACTTGCTCAGGTTTATTGTTTTTTATTTTTATCTCACTTTGTATTAATTTCATTAAGTGCTAGAAATTAACCATTAAAGTGAGTATTTAGGTTCAAAATGCTAACTGAAGTGAACATTGAGCCTTCCTAAACTTATTTATTATTATAAAAATTATTTTGACACTTCTGAAAATAAAAGAACTTTTACCATTCTCTGCAGAAGACACAAAACGCATTAAGTATCTGGAAGAGTAGATAAAGTATTTTAGACTGTAAAATTTTAATCTTCTCTTTACCAATCTTGACCTTTCAACATCTTAATTATCCTTAACAGCCTACATGTTGTCATGCCATGAAGCCATCCTGGTCTCCCAACGGGAAGAAATCTATTTGGGAAACCTTAGGCATGTTATTTCTTTTCTTTGTCAATTACCTCATATGAAGGTCTATTGTAAAGACAGGTTTTGTGTTTTTGCCTTCTACTATAGTAAAGGCTTCTCAGAAGAAGAGATTTTGTCTGTCTTCATATTTCCCAGAATGTAACATAGTATTATGTATAGCAGATAAAATTTCATGAATATATGAATTAAGGAATGCACAAAGTTTTTCCCTCTCGGTTTTCATATTGAATGCCTGTGGAAATAATGCAGTTTCTTGCTCCTCATTCATATAGTCCCATTTTACCCTGGTGATTCCACATGTAGCTGGACAAATGGCAACCCTGACCTTTTGGGGTTCTTCTCATCTTTACTTTTTATGTTCAAATTATGTTGTATCAATTAGAATTTAGTCCCACAAAAACTCATTATGCTTTTATTTTAAAGTCACTTAAAAGAAGTTCATATTTTAAATATTTTAATTGTCTTTACCTAATTTGTGAAAACATAATTTTTGCAATTGCTTCATATCTATGCAATGATTATGGACTGTCTTTATGGTCAAAAGCCTTGATTCTTTGCCTAATTCCCCAGCATACCTTATTATTTGCTGCATCATGGGCAGATCTTGCCTTAAAAATTTGGCATTTTATCACCACCAGATATTAACTTGAGAATGTCTCTTCATGATTTATTCTTTCTTTCCCCTTTGCACAGTCACTGAATATTGCAATGCAATGATTTCTGCAAGTGGGCCAGTCAAACATCAAATAAATCATTCCTTTATAAGATGCAAAGTTTAAAGCACCAGTTAGCAAGTTTTACTTCTTGGTAATGGGACTCAGCAAATTTTACTTTCTGACACATTTATAACCCTTCAGAGTAGGTACAATAATTACAAATGACTCTACCACCACCACACCCAGTTGGTGCCAGGTTTTGCTCTGTGTCTCTCTAAGAATGCTTTTGATTACAACTAAATAATTTTTAATTATTGATACTGTGATTTGATCAGTGCATCAAATATTACAGTGTTATTTTATAGATTCTGATACCTATTGGTTTCTAATATTGCAAGAGATTATTAACACTCTTAACAAAGGGAAGGGCTCTTAGTAAAGTAACATAAATGAAATTGACCATTTCTGTTTTTCAATATCAAATCCATCTTGCATTTGAAAAGACCAAAGAAATTTTATTTGTAACACTGTTTTAATTATAGTTCCTGAACTGAGGGAATGTCTCTCATACTTCAAGTTTTTCTTTGTCTACAGAGATAAGAAAACACAACATTTCTAGGTCTAGTTCTTTTCACATTAACCAAACCCCAAAAGGGAAAATGCATCAGTTCAGGGCCTGTATATTACATTTCATGAATTGCTGCCAAAGAGAATAAATATTTTGTTAATCACAATCCATATTTCTACATGTTTTGAGCTCTTTGCCAAACAAAGAAAAGGCAAAACTTCATACTCATACATTTCTACATTATATGTAGAAACATTAAAAAATAGATTAGGAAATAGATTAATATAATGACCTTACTCTCAATCATAAGCTGCCAGCTAAGTGTTTGAGACTGAAAAATTGCACTAATGAAGCTATTTGAAGGCTTTTGTGGACAACTGCTTCCTCTTTGAAGATTAAATGAATGATGTTGATGTGATTAATCTTAGTACAGGGAGTGATGCAGCAGCTAGAAAATACCTTGGTGATTTTCATAATTAAACTGAATCAACATTTCAAAGAAATGCCAGTGTTATCACTTGTATATTAGAATTACATTCATTAGATGGAAGAAACAAATAATTTGAGCAAACAAGATTTTCCTTTTGGTGTACTGAGACTTCTGTCATGTCTCAGAGTATCTTACTATAAATCATCATTACTGTTTAATTTTGTCCTTGCCTTTTTAGCTGTTTTTGTATCTCTGTGTGCATGTGTTGTGTTATTAATGATTTAAAGCATCTTGCTTCTCCTTTACTTATTTTCAAACCTTTGAATTTCATTTTCATAACTCCACTTCTAAGATAGCTGTCTGTTTACTATAAACTTAAATATGTGATACTTAAGAAATCTGACTTCTAATAAAATAAGACTTCTTGGAATTGCTTTGGTTATCCTGCAAAGAACTGAGGAAATCATAGTTCTGATACCTCCACTTATCTTTGATGTATTTAGATCTCACAGTACAATATATCTTGATTCATTTATTCACTGTATATGATTTCTAAAAAATGGTTTTCCTTTTTTTTCATAGAAGAGTAATTTCAACCAAGAGTCACTTTTTGTGTGTGTGTGCTTTGTGTATAACTTAAGAGAACATCATCAGCACCATTCACAATCAATCAAAATATGAGAAATTGCCTTGGTAGATCAACTAGAAACAGCTCTGCTGACTTCTTCGTGCAAGTGCAAGTTCGGTTCAAGGGTTAAGGATTACTGCATCAATAGAAACACAGTGTTACTTGTTCTATCATCATTTTAAATTATTTTAAAGGTTTCAAGGTGACTCTTGGTAACCCTGGTATTTGTGGTGTTCTTCCAGTTGTTGCACGATCTGATCTGTCCTTTTCTGGTTGTTTAATAGAAGTAAAAAAAAAAAAAAAAAAGTGGTTATTTTTTTTGATGTCCTGAGTAAATAACCGTTTTTTTTTTTCTGTCAGAAAAAAATTTGTGTTCACCCTAAAATCTTAAGTGAAATGAGTTTGATAACTATCATTGAGTCAGTGAAAATACTCAGCCCCAAACTTGTTTTTATTTCAACTTTGTAATGCAGAAAATGCTGGCATGATCAGGTGTCCAGCAGCTCTGGAACAAAGCTTCTAGAATAAACAATGTACCAAAATCGGTCTAAGATGCTGGTATGTATTTCTTGCTAGAAAGACTCAGCCAAAACATGATCTAATGATCTGTAATCTGTTGGCATTCTTCATGAAATTGTCTGTCCGACTGTGCTTGAGAAGCTGGACGGTTACCCCATGACTGGAGGTTGCCAGTTAAGCATGACAGCAGATGAAAAACGAGACCAGCTGACCACATTTGGGTACACAAAATGTTCAGTTGAGACAGACTTTTCAGAATTCTTAGACTACCTACATCAAATCTGAGTAATTTCTGAACCGAGAGCGCAGCTGTGCCTCAGGTCCCTCCTCTCACGCTTGTCTGCGGTAACCACAGCAGTCATAAGAAGCAAAGGAGGACAAGAGTAAGAGGAGACTTGGGATGCTGAGAGGCTAAGAGACCCATGAGGGGAGGAGAGTCCAGAAATCTCTTTTGCAGGGTATTTGCAAATGGGAAAACTGAGAGGCCATAGTTGCAGGAGGAGAGAGGGAAGACAGACCCCTCCTGCTCAGGCTGCAGACAGCGCATGAAGGACTGGCAGGAAGGTACAGTGGGAGGTGAGCAAAGGGAGGGAGTGTCCTGCATAAATATCCTGGGGATTATCAAAATGATATAGTGACAAGTGCAGTAAACAATCCTAAATTAGTGGGGAACCATCAAGGATTGAGAAAGGGACAGAGAAGGGGAAGTTAAAATGACAGAAACTATGAAGAAAGTTGAGAGGCCTCATGACTGCCGGGAAAGTTACGCATCTTTGAGAAGAATCTCTTCCATAGAACTCCACAAATATAATTCACCAGACTTGTCTGCTGTCCAGTTCTAGAGAGCTCAGGGAGAAAAGAGATAATTGCTCAATAAATCATTCTTATCAAGCATGCTTTCTCTTTTCTGGAACACTGGAGAGTTGGAAGATTAAGAAGTTATGAAATTGCTCCCTGTTCTTCCAATATTCTTGCCGTGTTCCTGAGCTAGCCAACTTTACTTGCATTTTTAACGTTTATGGGGACATATTTAGGCACCCTGACTTCTCCAGTTTTCACTCTGTTTTTGGCCAGCTCATTCTTCATATCACATTTCCCCCAAGAGATGATTTAGATGTGTTTCCACGTCCATGTCCTCACCTCCCTTTTTGCTTTGGTGGGTAGGACAAAATTAGTCTTTACCTCTCAGCTGATTTTCCTTTAAGAATCTCCCAAAGAGCTCTTCCAAGGAGAAGGTAGCATTGAGAAAAATCCCTTCAGTGTGCTTTTCCTCCCGGCAGGCCTCATGGCTCTCACTGCATTTCGGCTCAAATGCCAGTTTGATCTATATCTCTAGTTGACAGAGATCACAGAAGCTGAGTCCAAGTCAAACCGGACTGTCACTCAGCACTGAAAACTCTGGTTATTTGAATACCATCCTCTGGTGCTATCTGAAAATCAACAAGGTTCTTTACCTGCAGTCAGTATTTTCCCCTGTTCTAATTTGCCAATAAACAGTCATTTACACAGAGATCTACACTTCAAGAGAAACTTTGTTTCTGTTGGAATATAATAAGATACATTTGTTTTTGTGATGTCTTTTTTTTTTTTTTTTTTTTTTTTTACAGAGACAGAGAGAGTCAGAGAGAGGGATAGACAGACAGGAATAGAGAGAGATGAGAAGCATCAATCATTAGTTTTTCGTTGTGACACCTTAGTTGTTCATTTATTGCTTTCTCATATGTGCCTTGACTTCAGGCCTTTAGCAGACTGAGTGAAACCCTTGCTGGAGCCAGTGACCTTGGGTCCAAGCTGGTGAGCTTTTGCTCAAACCAGATGAGCCCACGCTCAAGCTGGTGACCTCGGGGTTTTGAACCTGGGTCCTCCGCATCCCAGTCCGACACTCTATCCACTGCGCCACCACCTGATCAGGCTTGCGATGTCTTTTAACCCAATTTTAACTTTACCCTGTTAGGAATTCAATTTTCACTAGAAATAATCTGGATTCCCATAATCTTCCTTGTCCTAATCATCTCATCTAATTTCTCCTTATTCCTCATTTTCTGCCGATTGGCTTCTTTGTCTCCCCATGGTCATCCCATGCTCATAGTTCATCTTCTTGCCAGAATTTTTTGCTCCTCACTTGACCAGTGTATCTACATTTGCCAAATCCCAAGCCCATTCCACTTTGTTCATGAAGCCTACTTCAAACTCTAGCCCTCATTACCTATAAATTAAAATTTTCTGTAAATTCATATGACACTGAACATGTTGGTAGAGTAGAGCCTGCAAAATCGGAATGTCTGGGTTTGAATTCTGGCTCTGCACTTTATTATCTATGTGACCTTGGGGAAGTTACATAAATTGTCCATGCTCTACTTTCCCCATTGGTAAAGAGGAGATAATATAGTCTACTTCATTGGATGGTGGGAGACTTTTTTTTTTTTTTTTTATTACAGGGACAGAGAGAGAGTCAGAGAGAGGGATAGATAGGAACAGACAGACAGGAACAGAGAGAGGTGAGAAGCATCAATCATTAGTTTTTCGTTGTCGTCGCCACACCTTAGTTGTTCATTGATTGCCTTCTCACATGTGCCTTGACCGCGGGCCTTCAGCAGACTGAGCAACCTCTTGCTGGAGCCAGCAACCTTGGGTCCAAGCTGATGAGCTTTTGCTCAAGCCAGATGGGCCCACGCTCAAGCTGGCAAGCTCAGGGTCTTGAACCTGGGTCTTGTGCATCCCAGTCCGACGCTCCATCCACTGCGCCACCGCCTGCTCAGGCTGGATGGTGGGAAACTTTAATGAACTAATATAATTAAAACACTTGGTGCAGTGCCTATTTAGAATAAGTACTATGTGTTTGTTATAATTTGTGTTTTGTGTTTTTGTTTAGTCATATGTTAAACAGTAGAAAAGCAGAGGTCATCTTTTTTATTTTTAGCTATACCAACAGTGCCAAGAGAAAAGTAAGGACAAAGATGCATGTAATCACTTGCTTATGAATTGATTGTGTCAATTAAGTTAAAATGTTTCCTCTCACGTACTAAGGGTAAGAAAAAGTCACTGTGAATGTCAGTCCAAGAGTTAGACTAAGGAGAGTGTGTTTGGATCTTATGACCATCCCTAAGCCCTATAGAAAAATCATCAGGAGAATGAGCATCTGCACGACTCATTATTTCAGAGACGTGGAGCTTTGGTCTCCAGCCACCCACATGTTTCTGTTTTTTATTTTTTTCTTTAGAATTTCTTCTTACTATTAAAGAAAAGACAGTCATTTGTAAACTAGTTAAACAGAAGGTCTGATCTAGAACCAGAAAAGAGGGTTGCAATAAAAGTAGGAAAAATCAGCTTTGGTATTTAATGGGAGTTGTTTTGTTGTTGTTGTTCATTTTCTCTTAGTCAAGGATTTTGTGGTTCATAGATATATATCTAACAAAAAATGTCATACTTTAAACTCGTTTGCTATGATATAATATGTTTTTATTTGCCACTCTTTTATTAAAATTTCAAATGAACACCAAGTTGTTATCCTTATTATAAAAAAGGAGGTATAAGTATCTGTTTTTGATTATTATTTTAAAGTCATTATTTTTATATTTGAAAGAAAAATTAAGTGATTCCTTATGTTCCTGAATTCCATGGCTCCAAG
The DNA here is from genome assembly GCA_037038555.1 of Rhynchonycteris naso. Lineage (NCBI taxonomy): Eukaryota > Metazoa > Chordata > Mammalia > Chiroptera > Emballonuridae > Rhynchonycteris > Rhynchonycteris naso. The sequence continues at coordinate 67,118,590 of CM072998.1, forward strand.
CACAGGAGTAGAAATGTGGTATACATGTGTAAACATATTTTTATTATTCTCACAACAGGTCTCTTTGACTATGGTAGTAACACTTTGATATTCTGATGTTACTCATCAGTGCACTTTTCAGAAACAGGAGAATATAAGCCAGGCTCAGACCAGTACATGGATCCCATTTTTAGGAGGTCCAACTCTTTGGAGTTAATACCTAAATATCAGCAAACATCCTTCAATGGGACCACCTACAAATGGGAGGATGGGTGAAAGTCGGAATTGATCATCCTTGTCTATTAATGAGAAGTTGCATGGATCTTATGTGGGAAAAACTGACATCATTTTCTCATTCTTTTCACGAGGGAGGTAGACAGGATTGGAAGGTAGGGGTGATGCAAACTGTAGAAATACAATAAGCTTGTAGTCCTTGAAGAACTTTTAGAAATCAAGCTTATTCAACGAAGGTGATATGGCCTGGAGTGAGTAGTATATGAGTCTGATGCAGGGTTTGGGAAAGCAAAAGTAGTGACAAAGGAGTGATAAGTTGAGGTGAAGGAAAAAGAGGTGGATATCTGGTAATATAGCTGTTAGCACAATTTTTGTTCTTTTTGTTTATTTGTTTTATTTTCTTTTGTTTGTGGTTTTTTTCCTAGCATAATTGTTTAAATAATTCTATTATCTGTTGCAGCTCTAATCACAGTTTCCTTCTATAAAGGAGTAGCAAGATTACATCTAGGATATAGGCTGAGTTTACATAAAAGTCTACTCCTGTGTTTCCTCATCTCACTGAAGAATCAAATATAATTTTGATTTCATATGTATATATGGGAAAAGCATTATATAAAATGGATAACAAATATAAATGAATATTAGCATATAAATATTAGCATGTAAATAAATATAATGAATATAATTTTATTCTTTTTCCCATTTTACATGTATACATATACACATGCACATACATATATATGTATATATGTATATACCCATACATATACATATATATGTATATACACATACATATACATATATATATGGGAAAAAAGAAATCTCAGCCACTTCAGTGTGCCTTAAGTGTTAAGTTTTGAGTGAACACATCAATTTTATATGGATCTTAAAAGGAGGAAGGCTATGTAGAAGAATTAAAATGACTCTTCTAAGAAAGTTTGAGTTGACTGAATGACTGATATAAAACAAGCCTCATTTAAGAAAATCATACAGCTGTTTGGTACGTGGAATTCTGTTTTAAAAACAATTTATTTTCTGTAAACCATGTCCTAAAACTCTCAAATAATGAAACATTTCCAATATAATTTCATTTTGATTCAGATTTTTTTATGTCAGTTTAACTGTAGTTTATAGCTAATCTAATTTCTCTTTTAGAAAGCACACATCAAGACAATTTTCTATTGAAATGGCTTCTAGAGGTCACACAACAAATTCTGTTTCTGCTCTTTCTTTCCCTGTTCAACCTTATTCTTTGACCTAAATACACTCTTGTTGGACTCTAAGATTCAGAACATCTGTCTACAACCTTTTGCAGATTCCCTCAGGAGGCCCAGTTTTGCTCTTTACAGTATATTGCTAACCACAGTAGAAGCCATGAACACATTGAGTTTCCCTACAGGTACCAGACTGCCTGATTGTCAGTGACAGCAATTTATGCTCTTATGACCACTCATTGCTATAACACACTTAAATTTTATATTTACTCATGGTGCCAGTCATGCAGTCATGTTTATACAACTCAGTTGTGTGAGTAACTAATTTTGTTTTATAATTCTTTCTTCAGAAATATTTTATATTTTAAGTTTTTCAGAGCTCCAGATCCCTGAGAATCATAATGCTTGTGATGCTTGCTCATTCATATGAATTAGACCAGATATGGCAGAGCCTTAAGCAGATGTGCTATCACACACTAGAAATGCATGTTGTATGGTACTTTTTTTATCACCATGGAAATTTTGAATAAATAACACTATCAATGGAATAGTACTCTTCCACTGTTTGCTTTGTGACCTTTACTTTGTCATACTAAAATATGATAGAAATGTAACTGAATTCACTTTTGTGTAGGTAGGAGGACTACCAGCACATTGTGCTATTATAATTCTCCTTAAATTGCTTTAAAGAGCCAACTGTGACCTAGGACTCAGGTATCTTGCATCACTGACTGTTATTTTGTTTGCAGACTTTCCCATTTTCTGGTTTCAGACAGGAAACAACACTATAGGAGATAGTGAAAAATCTAATGTTAATGCTTGGAATAGGAATGACTTGGTTCAGTGCATGCAGGTGAAGCTCAAAATCTTTTATATGGAAAGATGATGTTGTCAACTAAGAATGACTTAATCAATGGAAGTTGATTACAAGCCTACTGAAGAACAAAATGTTCAAAGAGTAAAAGCATATCTTATGTGGATTTTTGGCCTCAAAGATTTAGAATAAAGCTCAGTACATTTGCAATGGAAAGAGGGGATGTGAACCAACTGTATGGTACAATTGTCAAATGCTTTAAGGCAAGGACAGGGGCAGGGAAAAGCTGAAGGGGTTAATACTAACAGAGTTGTAGAGTACAGTGATTTTTGTCAATAAATCAAACAATAAATGAGTTTAAAGAGAAAGAATGAACTATGTAAGTAGGTTTGTGAAATTAATGATGATTCTAAATTCTCCTGTTAACAGAGAGAAATGTAACAATGTTAGTGAATAGGAAAATGGATAGCTATTAAGGTAAGATGGATTTTTTTATTTCATTATCTGTTCTTACCTTTGTGGCATAAGACAGGCAACCTAATGGTACTTTGTATAACTGTAAACTGAGTCTACCTTATTTATTTAGGGAATCTAAAATCCATGCAGCTTTTAAAGGGCACATTTAAGTGCATATTTATTTAGTAGGGTGTTTCTTATTTCAACCAAAGCAAACCAAACCCAAGTAACTTAAAAATTTAAAAGAATTTTCAAAGACCTGGAAATAAACAACAAAGTTCAACACTGAATCTCTCTGTGCATTCAGCACCAAGCCCAGTGCCTGGCACATCTTAGGCACTTTGTACTATTAAGGAATTTGGTGAGAAACAATTTTGAAACTGACTAAATTAGGTTCTTTGGGGAAAAAAACTTGAATTCATCAAAAGCATTTTATGAGTGGAGTTAGTCATCCTGAACATGTTAATTTTGTTTCATCTCATCAGAAATAAACTCATCTGTCACTGTTTTGCATTTTCTAAAGTGACTTAAGTCTGTTATACAATGCTATTTAAGACCCTTGAGTGTGGCTAGACCTAGTGACTTGTTTCTAATGAATAGATAATGGCAAAAATACAGGGATGTCATTTCTGAGATTAGGTTCTAAAGACTGTGACCTCCTTTGTGGTTCTGTCTTGTACACTCTCCGGGATCACTTGTCCCAAGGGAAGCACCTTGCCATGAGCAGCCCTATGGAGATACCCAGGTGGCCTGGTGAGGAGCTGAAGCCCTTAGTCCAGCAGCAAATGAGGACCTTCAGCCTGGCTGCACAATGGGAGTGGGTGAATTTAAAAACTAATGCTTCAGGGGAGGAGCAAGATGGCGACGGAGTAGGCGGACGTACCAACTTCCAACTCCCAGAACCAAAGTGGATTACAACTCAATTTTAAGAACCATCACCTGGATAAACCAACTTTGAACAAAACTAAGTGGACTCTTCAACCAAGGAACACAGAAGAAGCCACATTGAGACTGGTAGGAATAGCGAAAACGCGAAGAGGGCTGCCCAGCTCCCCGGAGAAAACGGCAGCCCGGAGAGACCCGTGTGGCGGGAGGAAAGTTTGGCAGAGAGGGCGGGACCTGGGTCCCAGGAACCAAGCCACAGCCTGCAGTCCCAGAGCCTAGAAGAGGCGTTTGGACAGATTTGAGCTGTGAAACAAGTGAGGGAGCTCCCAGGCCTACAGTGTGGAGTATTAGGTCCCTTCCTACTCTGCTGAGGGCTGCTTAAGGTTTTGGGGTGGCAGGACGCTGAAACGCGGTTCTGTCGGCGTGGGCGGAGGCCAAGCCGGTGGGAGATCGGTCTAGCCCAGGGGGTCGGAGGGGAAGCGCGAGAGCGGTCCGGAAGCTGCGGGCCCGCCTTTAATCCCACTTACGGGGACAAAGCGGGAGGCCAGGAATGGGCAGGCCCTGCGCAAGCCGACGCTGACCGCGGGGACCGGGCTAGGACCAGGGACGGGCAGGGGCTCGCAGCTGAGCTGACACTACCAGTCCCCTCGCCCCCGGCCGGAGAAACCGCGGTTGGCCAGTATACGTGCGCGAGCGGGCTCCGAGCACGAGAACGGGGTGGACCCCGAGACGGGTGGAGGCTCGCAGCTGAGCCCACACTATTATCCCCATCCGGCCGGAGAAAACGCGAATAGCATTCATACGTGCACGAGCGGGCTCCGAACGCGGGGGCGGGGTAGAGTCCGGGACGAGCGGAAGTACGCAGCTCGGCGGAACCCAGCAAACACGCCCGCCCCAATAAACCTTGGTTTCCGACCCTGCGCAAAGGGCCCTGGCCTCGAGGGCGGGGCTAAAGCTCCGGACGGGCAAAGGCTTACAGCTGAGAGCACGTCAAAAGCCCCGCCTAACCCGCGGAACTGTAGCGAGCAGGCTCCGACTGCTGGTTCTGGGCGGAAGTCCGGAAATAGGCTGGGTCCGCAGCTGAGGAAAGGTGCTCGCCTCTACCCTTGGTGCTGATCTTGTGGCTTCAGTGACAGCCCCTCCCACGGAGGAGAGGCAGAAATCACAGCAAAAGCCACAGTGGGCCCGCGCTGGCAACGCTCATACCCAACCACCCTAGGCACCGACAGAGGGGGTGGGGGGCATGCAGATAGACCACACTTAGAGAACACAAAGGCAACACCTACTGGACTCCAGTGGCCACAACTTGCTTATATACAGAAAAAATGGGCAGGCAGAGGAATGCAAACCAAATGAATCAAGAGAAATCCCCAGAGAAGGACCTGAATGAACCAGATATAACCAAATTACCAGAAGCAGAATTTAGAATAATGATAGTTAGGATGTTCAAAGAAATTAGAGCAACAATGGATAGTCATTATGAACACCTAAATAAAGAGATAACAAGTATAAAAAATGAAATTGAAATAATAAAAAAGAATCAGACAGAAATGACAAATACAGTATCAGAACTGAAGACCACAATGGAAGGAATTAAAAGCAGGATGGATGACGCTGAGGATCGAATAAGCGAGTTAGAGGACACAGTAAACAAAGGCACAGAAGCAGAGAAGAAAAAGGAAAAGAGACTTAAAAAATGTGAGGAAACTCTAAGGGAGCTTTGTGACAACATGAAGAGAAACAACATTCGCATCATAGGGGTGCCTGAAGAAGAGGAGAGAGGACAGGAAATGGAAACTTTGTTCAATCAAATCATAGCAGAAAACTTTCCTAAATTAAGGCTGGGAAACACTCCACACATTCAAGAAGCACACAGAACTCCATTAAAGAGAAACCTAAAAAGATCTACACCAAGACACATCATAGTTAAAATACCAAAGCTAATGGATAAAGAAAAAATTTTAAAAGCTGCTAGAGAAAAAAAGGCTATCACCTACAAAGGAGCCCCCATAAGGATGACATCAGACTTCTCAACAGAAACACTTGAGGCCAGAAGGGAATGGCAAGAAATAATCAAAGTAATGCAGAACAAGAACCTACAACCAAGACTACTTTATCCAGCAAGGCTAACGTTTAAAATTGAAGGAGAAATAAAGAGCTTCCCAGAAAAAGAAAGCCTCAAGGAATTCATAAAAACCAAACCAATTCTGCAAGAGATACTAAGGGGCCTCTTGTGAACAGTTTAAAGAGAGGAATGAATAGAGCAAAAGAAGAATACAGCTTTAAAGAATAAAATGGCAATAAACAACTACATATCAATAATAACCTTAAATGTAAATGGATTAAATGATCCAATCAAAAGACATAGGGTAGCTGCATGGATAAAGAAACAGGACCCATACATATGCTGTCTACAAGAGACACACCTTAAAACAAAAGATGCTCATAGACTGAAGGTAAAAGGATGGAAAAAAATATTTCATGCAAATGGAAATGAAAAAAAAGCAGGGGTAGCAATACTTATATCAGACAAAATGGACTTTAAAACAAAGGCTGTAGTAAGAGATAAAGGAGGACACTACATAATGATAAAGGGAACAATTCAACAGGAAGATATAACTATTTTAAATATCTATGCACCAAATATAGGAGCCCCGACATACATAAAGCAGACTTTGATGGATATAAAGGGCGAGATTAACAGCAATACTATCATAGTAGGGGATTTCAATACCCCTCTAACAACACTGGATAGATCCTCAAGAAAGAAAATTAATAAAGAAACAGCAGGCTTAAAGGATACACTAGATCAACTTGATTTAATAGATATCTTCAGAACTTTTCACCCTAAAGCAGTAGAATATACATTCTTCTCAAGCGCTCATGGTACGTTTTCTAGGATAGACCACATGTTAGGACACAAAAATGGTCTCAATAAATTTAAGAAGATTGAAATCATATCAAGCATTTTCTCTGATCACAATGCCATGAAACTAGAAATTAACCACAAAAGAAAAAAATGAAAAATACTCAAACACTTGGAAACTAAATAGCTTGTTATTAAATAATGAATGGATTAACAATGAGATCAAAGAAGAAATAAAAAAGTTTCTAGAAACAAATGATAATGAGCATACATCAACTCAAAATTTATGGGACACAGCAAAAGCAGTTCTGAGAGGGAAGTTTATTGCACTACAGGCATATCATAAGAAGCTAGAAAAAGCTCAAATAAGCAACTTGACCCTGCATCTAAAAGAACTAGAAAAACAACAACAAATAAAACCCAAGACAAGTAGAAGAAAGGAAATAATAAAGGTCAGAGCAGAAATAAATGACATAGAGGCTAAGGAAACAATACAGAGGATCAATGAAACAAGAAGCTGGTTCTTTGAAAAGGTAAACAAGATTGATGAACCTTTAACTAGACTCACCAAGAAAAAAAGAGAGAGGACTCAAATAAATAAAATTAGAAAGGACAGTGGAGAAATAACAACTGACACAACAGAAATACAAAGCATTGTAAGAAAATACTATGAAGAACTATATGCCAAAAAATTAGACAATCTTGGTGAAATGGACAAATTTCTTGAATCATATAACCTTCCAAAAATCAATCTGGAAGAATCAGAACACCTAAACAGACCAATTACAGCAAATGAGATCGAAACAGTTATCAAAAAACTCCCAAAAAAGAAAAGTCCTGGGCCTGATGGCTTCACAAGTGAATTCTATCAAAAATTCAAAGAAGAACTAACTCCTATTCTCCTCAAGCTATTTCAAAAAATTCAAGAGGAAGGAAGAATTCCAAACTCCTTTTATGAGGCGAGCATAATTCTGATCCCAAAACCGGGCAAAGACAACACAAAGAAAGAAAATTATAGGCCTATATCCCTGATGAATTAGACGCTAAAATTCTCAACAAAATATTAGCCAACCGGATCCAGCAATATATGAAAAAAATCATACACCACGATCAAGTGGGATTTATTCTGGAGAGGCAAGGCTGGTTCAATATTCGCAAATCAATCAATGTGATTCACCACATAAACAAAAGGAAGGACAAAAATCACATGATAATTTCAATAGATGCAGAAAAGGCATTTGATAAAATCCAGCACCCATTCATGCTCAAAACTCTCAGTAAAGTGGGAATACAGGGATCATTCCTTAACATGATAAAGGCCATCTATGATAAACCGACAGCAAACATCATACTAAATGGACAAAGATTAAAAGCAATCCCCTTAAGATCAGGAACCAGGCAGGGTTGCCCACTTTCACCACTCTTATTCAACATAGTTCTGGAAGTCCTAGCTACAGCAATCAGACAAGAAGAAGAAATAAAAGGCATACAAATTGGAAAAGAAGAAGTAAAACTGTCATTATTTGCAGATGATATGATATTGTATATTGAAAACCCTAAAGTCTCAGTCAAAAAACTACTGGACCTGATAAATGAATTCAGCAAGGTGGCAGGATATAAAATTAATACTCAGAAATCAGAGGCATTTCTATACACCAACAATGAAATATCAGCAAAAGAAATTAAGGAAACAATCCCCTTCACTATTGCAGCCAAAAAAATAAAGTACCTAGGAGTAAATTTAACCAAGGAGGTTAAGGACTTGTACTCAGAAAATTATAGAACATTGATAAAAGAAATCAAGGAAGATACAAACAAGTGGAAGCACATACCGTGCTCATGGCTAGGAAGAATAAACATCATTAAAATGTCTATATTACCCAAAGCAATTTATAAATTCAATGCAATACCAATTAAAATACCAATGACATACTTCAAAGATATAGAACACATATTCCAAAAATTTATATGGAACCAAAAAAGAACACGAATAGCCTCAGCAATCTTAAAAAGAAAAAATAAAGCAGGAGGTATCACTCTTCCTGATATCAAGGTTTACTACAAGGCCATTATACTCAAGACAGCCTGGTACTGGCATAAGAACAGGCACATAGATCAATGGAACAGAACAGAGAACCCAGAAATAAACCCACAGCTTTATGGACAACTGATATTTGACAAAGGAGGAAAGAACATACAATGGAGTAAAGACAGCCTCTTTAACAAATGGTGTTGGGAAAATTGGACATCTACCTGCAAAAAAATGAAACTAGACCATCAACTTACACCATTCACAAAAACAAACTCAAAATGGATAAAAGACTTAAATGTAAGCCGTGAAACCATAAACATCTTAGAAGAAAACATAGGCAGCAAGCTCTCCGACATCTGTAGCAGCGGTATATTTGCCGATTTATCTTCATGGGCAACTGAAATAAAAGGCAAGATAAACAAATGGGACTATATCAAACTAAAAAGCTTTTGCACAGCTAAAGACAATAGGAACAGAATAAAAAGACAAACCACACAATGGGAGAACATATTTGACAGCACATCTGATAAGGGGTTAATAACTAAAATTTATAAAGAACTTATAAAAAGCAACACCAGGAAGACAAACAACCCAATCAAAAAATGGGCAAAAGAAATGAATAGAAATTTCTCCAAAGAGGACATACAGATGGCCAATAGGCATATGAAAAAATGCTCAACATCACTAATCATTAGAGAAATGCAAATTAAAACCACAATGAGATATCACCTCACACCAGTCAGAATGGCACTTATCAGCAAAACAACACAGAATAAGTGCTGGCGAGGATGTGGAGAAAAGGGAACCCTTCTGCACTGCTGGTGGGAATGCAGACTGGTGCAGCCACTGTGGAAAACAGTTTGGAGATTCCTCAGAAAATTAAAAATCGAACTGCCTTTTGACCCAGCTATCCCACTTTTAGGAATATACCCTAAGAACACCATAGCACTGTTCGAAAAGAAGAAATGCGCCCCCATGTTCGTGGCAGCATTGTTCACAATAGCGAAGATCTGGAACCAGCCCAAGTGTCCGTCAGAAGACGAGTGGATTAAAAAGCTATGGTACATATATACTATGGAATACTACTCAGCCATAAGAAACGATGACATCGGATCATTTATAACAAAATGGATGTACCTTGATAACATTATACGGAGTGAAATAAGTAAATCAGAAAAAAAGAAAAACTGAGAACAGCACGATTACATACATAGGTGGGACATGAAAGTGAGGGTATGAGACATGGACAAGAGAGTGTTGGTTATGGGATGGGGGGAGGGAGGGAAGAATGGGATAGGGAGGAGGGGAGGGACGCAGGGAAAACCAGATTGAAGGAGACAGAGGACAATTTGACTTTTGGTGATGGGTATGCAACACAATTGAATGATAAGATAACCTGGAGATGTTTTCATTGTACATATGTACCCTGATTTATTGATGTCACCCTATTAGAATTAATAATAATAAAATATAAAAAAAAATAATAATCATAAAAAAAAATATATGTAAGATACTTAAATTATAAATTGATGAAAAAATAAGTTATTGTTACTATATCAGTAGTATCTATACTAGCATAGGAAATTGTTGACTAATCTGTCGATGTTGAGAAAGACAAGATCAAAACTTACTCAAAAAGAAAATAAGATTCACAGAGAAAATAAAATAAAAAAAAAAACAGTTCAAGACTATCAAACACCTAGGAAATATATAAAATAGTTTTCTTCTTGAGTGCAGCAAGCTTTATTGGATTTATAAATTGGTCTGTCATTTTTCTGGTCTGAAGACATATCAAAATAATGATGCTTTGGGGCAAAGTCAGAAACATCACCTAAGAGTACATTGAATTTGTAAAGCAGTTCTTATTTTCTAACTCTGAATTCATCAACAGTGTGTCTCCACCAAATATATCCAATCACCTGACTGTATTTACATATTAATTGTAGGAAGTAAATAAGTGAAAGATTTCTGTCTTAATACATTACCAAAGTCTATGATGGTACATAGGTTACAAATGTGAGGCTAGAACCAATTATTACTCTCCACTCAAGTAAATAAAGGAAATTTTTGTATCAGATTTACTTGATAAAAATGCCTTGGAAAAAATAATCCAATATTCTATATTATTAGTAAGATATTATTTTAAAAACATTGAATAGATAATTAAACCTCAGGGTTTTGCTCGATATTGATTTTGCTTATCTATATGTCTTTCTTGTGTTCTTCTCTCTTGTTTCTTGTTGTCTTTTAAATTAGTTTTGTGTAATGTAGGAGGAAAATGTGTTTTGCCTATGTCTTTGGAATAAAGTTTTATGTTTTCTATATTAAATTTTTAGAAGTAACCAGTGAAATATATATACATTAGAAATAAACCACTAAGAAAAAGTGAGCACTAAGAAAATCTGAACCACATCACTATTTGCACACATCTTATATATTTTTTTCTGTATTCTTATTACTCAAAAGATTATATTTTATTTTAAACTGGAACTTGCCAATTAGGACTACTACAATGCTTTTTAGAAAATCACAAATCTAAGAGTCAGAACTTCCTAAATCAAAAAAGTTTCAAATAATTATTATCAGAAATGCAATCTTTAAAAATAAAGGGTGGCCACATTTATCCAGAATGGTCAGGATGAGTGTTACCACATAGGTAAATATTTCAGAATAACGTTTCAGTGGCCTGAACTTTTTAAGTAATTACCAACTTTAATGGAAGACTTTAAAAAAGTTTATGTACCTCCTTTCATATAAAAATTTAATATGCAGAGTATAGGCTTAATATTTATTAATGATTCGAGGTCATTATCATGAACAGGATACCTTTAATTCACGTAATGGTTTATAGAGCATCTTCAGATACACACCTTCTCATTTGGTCACAGCTTTATGTCGTAGGTGGGGCAGGTATCAATATTCCTGTTTTACAGAAGAGAGAACTGAGGCTCAGGGGCTCAGTAACTTTCCCAAGGATCTCTCACAAGTGGCAGAACAAGAAAGCAAACAAGAGACTCTGGCTTCAAGCCTAGTGCACCTTTCCTTACCCAGCATTGCCTCTGTGGACAAGTGATCACACAGCTGTCATTGCAAAGATCATGCAGTGGTACATGGACCATTTTCCTTACTCTAAAATGCCTCATACTTCTAAGAATTTATGTTCTTATATTTGCTTTTCATAGTTTTTACTGCACAGTGCCTGGCATATAATCAGCATTTAGCCATTTTTTTGTGAACCTGTCAGATGCCTATTGTGGCATACCTGGTACTAGAAACTTATTTTCCTATTAATATTCATTCATCTATCCATTCATTCATGCGTTCAACATACACCTATTTATTGAGAATGTACTATGTGCTGGGTCACCAGACTAGATGTGGGGATAAATGTTGTAGCTGTAAAAAATACTTGAAGTTTAGGAGCTTACACTAATCACATGTCACTTAAATGCCAGACTTCTCTTCCCCCTTAAACAAAGCTACTTTAAAGGAAATGACAATGAGAGTATGTAGTAGTTTGCCATGGCAACCATAACAAATACTATGAGACGGGGTGGCTTAAGCATCTTCTTATTGTTCTAGAGTCCAGAAGTCCAAGATCAAGGTATGGGTAGGTTGGCTTCTCTGGAAGTCTCTCTTTTTGGTTTGGAGGTAACTGCCTTCTTGCTGCTTCTCTTTGCATGCATGTCCGTGATGTCTCTCTGTGTGTCTACATTTCCTCTTTTATAAGGACATCAGTCACAAGGAGTGAAGTCCCACATATATGACCTCATATTACCTTAATTACCTCTTTAAAGGCCTATCTCCAAATACAGTCACATTTTGGGGTACTGGAGTTTATGGCTTTAGCATATGACTTTAGTCAGGGATGTGGTGGAAGCACATTTTAGCTCATGACACTGTACTAATTACTCTCTGTATTATGTGTTAGCTCTTTATAGAGACTTACATTAATATGAATCTTAACAAGAGCCCTATACATTAGGGTACAGTTGAAGACAGGCTCAAAGTAGTGAACAAACTTACATGAACTGTAGCTTGTATGTGGCAGGCAGCTCCTGGCTTTGAGCCCGGCCAGTCTGACTTGACATTTTTGATATTTATTTGACAGTGTAGAAGTCTTTTCTTATTCTGGATCTTGCCTTTCTTAATAACTGAGCTCTCAGGGTCTATGATTTCCAGGTAAAAGAGTTATGCCGCAGGCTAACAGGATGTTCGTATGCATTTACTTTAAATTGTCAATCTCACTTTTTCTTTTTAAAATTTCTGTCAGAACATTTTTTTCAATCTGTATTTATTATGTGCATATTATGTGCCCAGCAAAGTATATGATATTTATAGGCAATGACAGCCATAGATTTGCTTATTTCCTGTACTAAGCATTGCACAGCTGATTGGCTATCTGGCTTTTGTATCTTTATTGCAATGATGATTGAAACAATCCTGTATAGTCTTACCCTCATCCCTGAGGTGCAGGAAAAGTAAAGCAAACTGTGGGAAGGATCGCTAATGTGTAGGGGATGAATTATACTCATGATTGAAAATTTCCCACTTTATTTTACTTAGTAGCATATATATTCTTGTTATATTTTGTATGACATATTTTTGAAGTTGTTATCTGGAGCCTTAGTATCATTATAGTTACTAGAACTGTGCTTTTAAAGTAAAAAGATGGAGATTTCATTAAACATGAAAGAAGAAATACAAGTTTAGCTCAATTAGCAAATATTCTTTGAGCACATTCCATGTACCAGGAATTAGGCCAGACAGTGGGGATACAAAGATGTCCCTGGCATCACCTACTTCAGTCCCTTGTTATCTCTTCCCCAGACTGTTGCACTAGACTCTTAACTAGAGTTCCTGCCTTCAATCCTGCCCCTCCTTACGCAGTCTGCCAACCACAGAGACAATCTAAATGTAACTCTAACATACAGTAAGTACAAGTTCTCCAGCATCATAGATAGCTAAGATCATCAAACACTGCCTCCTTCTCTTTGTTTTCTATTGTGAAATTGATGCAAAACCTTTTCCTTGTTTGTTTTACATAACATTGGACCTCATTTTAGTTATCAGGTGCCACAGAATCATTCACAAATTTCTTTCAATTTGATATGACTATCAGACATGTTCCCATTTAAAATATATATTATTTTGAACTCTATGAATAACTATAGTATTTAACACATATTAATATTTGATAACTAAACTTAGTTGACTTATCACCTCAGTTAATGCCACATATTCAGACAGTAAAGAAATATTTTGGACAAAATAGTCTGTGATGTGAGTAGAAATAACTTAAAATATTTATTTAATACCACATAATGCAAATATTAGTTAAATTACCTAAGATTTTATAAAAATCAATAAACATTTTTAATTCAGAGAGAACATTAATATATCATCTTATGTTGTTGGATAATGTGAAATCTAATATGCTTGGCCATTTCCAGAAATTCCTCACTGGGTTCCCCTGAAGGAGCTCGATTATTCTAGTCTGGTGGGTAGACCTAAAGCAGTATGTAGTTGGCTAGTGGCCAGTTGTATTTCCTCAAGCATCCTCTCTCCTCAAAAGCACTTCTCCAGTGAGCTACACATTAAGTGGAAACTCATGGTCGATTTATGCTAAGAGAAGATGTTTTCTCAAGGAACACTTTGGATTTTCCTCTCTCTTCCCTCTTTCTATCTTGATATTGATTTGTATATTACTGAATTTTAATACAGGCTTATAGATAGTTGAATTTCTCGAGTAACATTTTCTTAGTTGTTATAATAAATCATCTAAGTACATTAAAACACTATAGTAAAACTTCACTAAGCTGTGATGTTCAGAGAATGGTTAATTTATTTAACCTGAGATAAACAAGAAACTCCCCTGCCCCTTTAAAAAATAATTTCTATTTTACCATTGTGTTTAAAATATTTTGTATAACTTTCTCATGTATCATTAATATAATACATTTATAGTAGTTACATATAGTAGACACATATAGCATATAATAGAATATGACAAATAAAGCTTGTCTTTCCAGGATTTGTGTTTAAATAGTTTAAACATAAATTCTTAATACATTTCTGGGGACTGGCTGAAGGAATAAATGAGTGGAAAACTGAGGTAACAATAGAGCTGATTTTTGCTCTGAGAACAGTTTAGATGTATTTTAATTTGTTTTTTACAGTTAGATTCCTGCTCTTTTGTGATTTGGTTTGCTCTGTCTAATGTAAAAAGATATTAGGAAAAAAAATAGGTTGATTGAGTAGTCAGTTATTTGGACTTAGGTGTTAGTATCTAAGATTAGACACTGGAATCATAATAGCCTGAATTACAGTTTTGCTATCTCCTGTATAAGCTTGGGTAAATTACATAACTGCTCTGAACCTTCTTTTATTTATTGTTAAAATGGGGGGAAAATGGTTCCTACCAATAGGCTTCTTGTAAAGAGTAAATGAGTTAATGTAATTAGAGGTCTTAACTGGATACTGTCAATAAATGGCAGCCATATGGTCATTCTGCTCAAAGACATTTACAGTAGAATTTAGTGTGCTTAGTTTGTCTCTATTTTGTTTTCCTTTGTTGAATGTTGAGTAGAATCCTATTAAAGGCCCTAGTGCTCCCTTCTCCTGGGCCAGACCCAGGTGAACTGAGCTTCTCTCTCTAATTCCCATGCTTCTTCTACAAAAGAGATGTTGATTAAAGAGATGTGCTTGATTTAAATCATTCTAGTAGCTCAGGAACTTGACACATATGTAGTTTTTCTGGTGGCAAAGTGGTAAAAGTATGAAGTTCCATGTATTCCTCTCACTATAATTTAAGTTTATACTCTTACTCTGACAGAAAAATGGAGAAAACTTTGACAGTATCTTCCTTAAGATTAACTATCTAGAATCCAGAGACTGCTTTTTATAGTATCAGGTATTTTTTCACCTGTCGATTAAATTATCCAATTTCTCAGCAGTCCTATTTTTAATTCCTCACTAGTGCTGCCTTCCCTCCCTCCCTCAAGTTGGCTCCCCAGTTAAACATACTGGAATCTTAAATAGCCGAGTCACTACTAAAGTAAGAGAGAATCTCTGGTACTGTTCATACGCACAATGCTTTCAATGAGGTTAAGTCTAAAATAGACTAAATCATAAGTGCAGGAAAAAATCAAAGTTGAACATATAACCCTTACACAAGTACCATATTTCCTTAGGCTTTTCTTATTATATCACATACATCAAAGCTGGAACACAGAGAGGAGGACTGGCCAAGATGCTCAGCTCTCTTTATTACTAGGAGTGCTTTGTGACTAGGCAAGGCAAAATCTTTTTTAACCTCCTATCCTTACTCCATTATATCACTGGGATTAGATTTTGGCCCATTAGGGTTTTAGTTGTTTTAGTTTCTTGACATATGTGAGGAATGACAGTAGGTTAACTATGACACACACACACACACACACACACACACACACACACACACACACACACGATTTTGGAATAAAAAAGATTGGGGTATGGATATTAACTGCTACATATTACTTTCCATTTCTTCATCTGTGAAACATGGTTGACAACAGTGCTTGCCTCATAGAATTGTGAGATTTAAATAAAAGAAAGCCTAAGCATATTAAGTCCGTCTATCCATCCTTCCTTCCTTTTCTTCTTCTTCTTCTTCTTCTTCTTCTTCTTCTTCTTCTTCTTCTTCTTCTTCTCCTTCTCCTTCTCCTTCTTCTTCTTTTTCTTCTTTGAGAGAGAGAAGCAGGGAGAGAGAGAGACAGGAACATCGAGCTGCTCCTGTACGTTCCCTGACCAGAGAATCAAATCAGCAATCTCTACGTTCTGAGATGATGCTCCAGCCAACTGAGCTATCAGCCAGGGCTTAATTTTTATTGATCTCTTAGAGACAGAAAGAAGAAGGGAGAGTGAGGGTAGAAGTAAGGGAAAAATTTGTTGTTCCATTCAATTGTGCATTTTTTTTATTGCTTCCTATGTATGCCCTGACCAGAGATTGAGCCCACCACTTTGTTGTTTCAGGGAGATGATCTTAACCAGAGGTTCCCAAACTTTTTACACAGGGGGCCAGTTCACTGTCCCTCAGACTGTTGGAGGGCCAGACTATAAAAAAACTATGAACAAATCCCTATGCACACTGCACATATCTTATATTAAAGTAAAAAATAAAACGGGAACAAATACAATATTTAAAATAAAGAATAAGTCAATTTAAATCAACAAACTGACCAGTATTTCCATGGGAACTATGGGTGCGAATGCACCCTGTGCTCCTCTCACTGACCACCAATGAAAGAGGTGCCCCTTCCAGAAGTGCGAGGAGGGACGTATAAATGGCCTCAGGGGGCCGTATGCGGCCGGGCCATAGTTTGGGGACCCCTGCTCTTAACTGACTGAACTAACCAGCAAGGGCCCATTCATCCTGCTATTTATTCAAGCAATGTTTATGATAATTATTTTTACCCGATTTTGAATTTCTGCAATAAAAATCCAAAAGGCAATCAGAAAAAAGAAACTTCTAGAATAATGAACAATGTTCTAACTAAAATCTCTACTCTTTTGCTGGACTTTATGCCTCTGACAGCCCTGGGAATGGTTATAAGCTTTTCTAGTTTTATTCACAGGAGTTAAAAGTTTCATGCGTTATCAAAAATCCTCCCTCTCTCAAAACTACCATCCACATGAGGCCCAAGGACAGACGTGTAATTGAATGGTGCATCAGCAGATGTTCTCATGTTTACCCAGAGGGGTGAAACTGGAGACATAAGCACATGACCCCTCAGTAGGTTGATAATCCCTGGGTAGGAGCTATGCAAAAGCATGAGGCTTTTAGACAATTCTGACCTCAGGCAAAATATGAATCTGACTGAATTGTCTTCTACCTGCTGGCACTCTTCTTCCTCTCACGATGTCCACTCTTTCCCCCAAAAGAGTGGTGCCTGTCATCCTTCGTGGTGCCCAGAAGAAACTAAAATTGCTTTCTCTCTTAGGCATTGTGCATTTTAAAATAGGCATCAAAGCTGTAAATTAAATAAAATGTCATCTTGGAAATGGTCTGCAGGGAGGGCAGCCTCTACTTTGGACCTGCTTAAAATCCAGCCTTTGGATACAGAGAGGAAGGTTAAACTGTCAGAGAAGCTAGGAGAAGTTGGACAAGGAGGCCGGCATGCTCTTTTCCTTCCATTTATTCTCCATATATAGTGTGGCACAGTTTAATCCTGACCTGGGATTTACGTCATTGTTCTCTCTGGGATTCATTCATCAAGTTCCAAATAGCAGTCGCCGCAGCCTCAGTTCTCCTGGGCCTGCTGTGTCAATTTCCACATTGACACAGAAGAGTGGAACAAGTACTGCCGGTGGACCTTGCATGGCTCTCTGTGCAAAATCCCAACTAAACTGCCTTTAAATAAATCACCCCAGAGAACATTGACCTTTCCTTCTATATCTGAAACAAATCATTTAATGAAAGTCTACTAATAGAACATTTGACAAACTATACCAAATTCCAGTGAGATTATTCAGGAACTTCCACTTCTCTTAAACCATCCTGCCTATACATTGAGAAGAAGGGCAAGACAATATTTGACTCCCTACTTTGGATGGAAGGGGCAAACCCCTTCCATCCAACAGCTGTAAGATTTATGTTTCCCTCTCTGGGCTGTGTAATGTCAGTGTGTGATGGTGACTTTCCCTAAACAAATTTTACTGAAAGAGATTTTTAGTAGAAAAAAACGAAAAAAGATTTTGAATAAAGGACATATTTTATTGACAACTCACTTGCAGTTTTGAAGCGTGCTTAAATGGTAAGAACACAGTAAGTAATTTATTTGAAGTATAATAATTGGGTTCCAAGTTTTATGATTGATACATTTTATTGAAAATAGCACCCTGAGGTTTTTCCAAATTAAAGATGAAATCTAAATAAAACCTTAAATAACCCATGTGGAAATACTTTATTGTAGTTAATAATCAAGCAAAATATGCTTATTTTGTTTGTAGACTCAACAGATTATACCTATTGTTGCTTCCATTTGAAAGGCGTCACACTTGGCTTATGTAAAAGTAATAGCATTCCTAACTATTAATAGCAAATCAGAGAGACATTTATGGACATTTATACATAATTTATAAATGACCCTTATGAATAAAGTGTTACAATGATTTCCATTAGCATAAGTTCCACAATTATGGTCTGCATAAGAGATACATTTTTCTTTCTTGAATGCACATATAAAAAAAGTGTCATTTACTTTGTGAAATTTTGTCCATAATGCTTCAATGTATTTCTATGCTGCTAAGTGATTATAAATCTGAATTTATAGGTAGGGATGTATCCTATGGGTATGAAAAGACCCATGGAGCCTTTAAGACATGTATATCTTCTGGACACAGGTCACATGACCATGTTTCCCTCTTGAATTGTGCAGTTTAAAAATGAGCTCAGGCTTCCAGGGCTGGCTTAGACCAACTACTAGGATGTTAGAGATCCCGATGAGGACCTTGGTCTTTCTTTTTTTTCTCTCTCTTTCCCTAGGGTCTCTCAATCCAGAAATTTCAGTACTAGCTTCTTCCTTTGTAAGGATGTCCAAGTTTAAAGTAAGGTACTTACTCCAACTTCCAACCAAAAGAAAAATTACCGTGAGTTTTATATTCCCTTTACTGTGCCAGGTAGTATAAGTGTGTAATCGTAGTGCCTTTCCTTTACATAAATTTAATTAAAGTAGATTATTGGTTTTAAAAAACCTGCAGAAGGACATCTTTTTATTATAACTTACTTGTGGTTTTGAAGTGTGCTTTAAGTAGTAAGATCACAGTAAGTAATTAATAAAGCGGGTTTAAGTGTTAAGACAGATAACTTTGACCTTGGCTGACTGGCTCAGTGGTAGAGCTCAGCATGACTTGTAGAAGTCCCAGGCTCGATTCCCAGTCAGGGCACACAGGAAAAGTGACCATCTGTTCCTCCACCCCTCTATCTCTTCTCTTTCTCTCTCACTCTCTCTCTCTTCTTCCCTCCTGCATTCATGGCTTGAATGGTTCCAGCAAGTTGGTCCTGGGCACTGAGGATGGCTCCATGGCCTTGCCTCAGGTGCTAAAATAGCTCAGTTGCAGAGTAACCAAGCAGCAGCCCCAGATGGGCAGAGCATTGCCTGGTAGGGGGCTTGCTGGGTGGAACCTGGGCAGGGCACATGCAGGAGTCTATCTCTCTGCATCCCTGCCTATCAGTTAATTTTAAAAAAAAGGATTGATAACCTTTCATTGAAAATAACACCCTAATTTTTTTCTCAATTAGAGATAAAACCTAAATAAAACTTTATATATTTAAACAATAAATACTCAAGGACTCCAACTTTGAAGTAAGATAATATCTTTCCTTGATGACCCAGTGAGAAGCTTCTTTCTCTCCATGATGGGAATGCAAAGCTGGAGAAATAGTCATTATAGCACTCCTGTTTTGTGATACCCACTGTATACGTATTACCTTGTTGTTCCTCACAACCACCCTATGCTGATGTCCATTTTGATGATGTACCTATGAGTTATGTTTTGTTAAACTTTTGGTCTAGATGAGGAGATCAAAGATCAAAGAAATGACATACATTTCTCAAAACTACACAGAATGCATCCAAAAGATTTTGGCCCAAACCTATGCTTGTCCCACAATATATATCCCTGACCCTATGATTCTGCCTGAGAGCAAGGTGCCGGTTTTCTTGAACTGTCTTCATTAACTCTCTGAAGACCTGGGGTTACTTTGAACAGCAGTGTCATTTATGTAGGGCACAATCATTACTTTAGTCTCTCAGTGCCAGGAGACTGCCTGGGCTATGAGTTCGAAAGCTTGATCCAAGAACAAAGCCAGTAAGGAAATTAGAGTCAAGCATGTCCTCCAGCTATTGATTTACCATTTATTGATAACCTAACTGTTATCCTATAACATAGTCCTGTATCTCCATGGCAAGGCCATTTGAAGTGGGCAGGATGACCCTGGCCAAATAGCTTGGTTTGTTAGAGTGTCATCCCCATGCACAAAGGTTGTGGGTTCAATCCCTGATCAGGGCACATATAGGAACAGATTGATATTTCTGTCTCTTTTTCTCCCTCCCTTCCTCTCTGTCTAAAATCAACAATAAATAAATAAAAAATAAAGTGGGTAGGATGTTCTAGCTATAGCAGAGGTCATTATTATTACCTACTGCCATGGCCCCATTTCTCAATTTGCCAAAATTCTTGAGGAGAGAGCAGTAAATCAGCCATGGTGCCCCTTCCCCATTTCTCTCAGTGCTAGTTTCATACCCTTTCCCTCCTATCCCCATACTGACTGGAAGCATTTGAACAACAAAAGCTAGTTCCCTCATTAAAAAAAAAAAAGATTGGAAAATTGTCCGCTTGGGAGTGCATATAAAACTGAGGAATGAAGGGCTTTAAAAGTGGAAGGTCCTGACTAGGTGGTGGCGGTGGCACAGTGGATAAAAGTAGGAGGTGGCCATTTGCTTCACCCTCAATATTTATACAGAAAAAACACATTCATGGTGGTTAAGAGTTAGCTAGCCCTGAGTTTCATTCAGTCTCCTTGACTCTGACACTACTAGATGTGCAACTTCAGGCAAATAGTTTACCTCTTTACGCTTAGTTTCTCATCTGCAAAATGGGAATAATAATGGTACCTCCCTTATCAAGTTCTTGTGAAGAGTATGAGATGATTTCTGGTTCAAAGCAAACTTTCACTACAGGGCAGCTCCCACTGTTATTGTATTATTATTCTGAGTTCAGCTAAGTTCATACAGCCATTTGTAGTTCTGTAGCACTGCTGGCACTGGTGCTGGAACCCAGGCCTCCTTACACAAACCACATTTTTTTCTCTCTTTTTAAACCCAACAGATCTATAATTTTGATATCAACTTTTAATGCCAACCTGTAAAATGCTTTCAGCTGATCAAGAAGACTAAGCTAGAAGACTTATATTACTAATTTTGGCTTTATTAAATAACTCTAGTTGTTGCTTTAGAATAGACTGTTTTTCACTTTACTATTAACTATATCAGCATTCAATTCATTCTAGCAAATGTCTGTTGCTACATATATAGTGTGTCCGTAAAGTCACGGTGCACTTTTGACCGGTCACAGGAAAGCAACAAAAGTCGATAGAAATGTGAAATCTGCACCAAATAAAAGGAAAACTCTCCCAGTTTCATACCTATTCAGTGCAGTTCAATGTGGGCTCCATTTGTTGCCCTACACACATCCAAACAATATTGAAGTTCTTGCCACACACGGGTAAGAACGTCTGGTGTAACAGAGTTAATAACGTCAGTGATTCTCTGTTTTAAGTGATTAATGTTGTTGATACGTTCAATGTACACATGTTGCTTCACATAACCCCCAAAATAAAAGTCTAAGGGCGTCAGATCTGGGGATTGTGGTGGCCATTGCTTTGACAGAACCCCTGCCTATCCACCACCAGGGAAATGTTCTATCCAGAAACTCACGAACAATGGTGGCATAGTGTGGAGGGATGCCGTCCTGTTGAAAGATAACACCTTCTGGAAATTGTGGCACTGCATACAGTTCCAACATGTCAAGATAGGTGTTTGCCGTCACAGACTGCTCCGTGAAAACAATGGGCCTATCACCTTATCATGCATCAGGCCACACCACACGTTCACTTTAGGGGTGTTATGTTTGCACTCAACGTAGGCATGAGGATGTTCAGCAGCCCATATTCGGACGTTATGGTGATGAACATGTCCACAGATATGGAAGGTCGCTTCATTACTAAACACAATCTTCTGCAAAAATCTTGCATCATTGTCGATCTCATAAAGCATATCTGAAGCAAATGCGCATCATGTGGGTCTATTCGCCGGTTTGATAGTGTGCAATAGCTGCAATTTGTACCCCGTAAAACAGAGATGTTTCTTTAACACCTTATGAACTGTAGTCTTGCTTAGGTGTAATTGTCGAACACACGCACACACAGTTTTTTTAGGGCTCCTTAGGTAGCTATCCCGTATAATCTCTATAGACTCTTCACTGACTGATGGCCTACCAGAACGGGGTTTCTCCACCAAACTGCTGGTTTCCTTCAACTGCTTATCCCACCAAGTAATGTTATTCCTATGTGGTGGCGCTTTGTTATAAACGCGCCGATATTCACGTTGTACTTTGGTCACGGATTCGAATTTAGCGAGCCACAGGACACACTGAACTTTCCTCTGTACCATCCACATCTCGACTGGCATGGCTGTGGGCTGCTCCGCTGTATACACAGTGTTACATCATCATCTGCACATGCACACATGCTACCACATCATCCTACAGAAACTGGGAGGGTTTTCCTTTTATTTGGTGCAGATTTCACATTTCTATCATCTTTTGTTGCTTTCCTGTGACTGGTCAAAAGTGCACCATGACTTTACTGACACACTGTATTACCAATCATTAACAAAAAAAGTCATCTATTTTTTCATTCTAATATTCATTTTTGTGCAACATATTAGCCAGATCCATCACATAATTCTCTGAGAGTTTGTCACTCCAAAATTTTAGTTTTCCATTTGAGAACAAGAACAAGGCAGGTAATGACTGGTTCTGATGAAAGCAGTTAGAGCATGAGTACTGATGTAATTTGCAGTAGAAAAACCTGCTGGTATTTACAAAATAAATCCTAACTTTACAAATAATTTATCTTTTCTTTTTGGATTGTCAGATTTAACTTTAAAATTTAGTTCAAGAAATTTTTATTTATATTATTTTGTGACAGAGACAGAGAGAGTCAGAGAGAGGGACAGACAGGAAGGGAGATGAGAAGCATCAATTCTTCATTGCGGCACCTTAGTTGTCCACTGATTACTTTCTCATATGTGCCTTGATGGGGGTGGGGCCAGGGGTGGTGGGGCTACAGCAGACTGAGTGACCCCTTGCTGAAGCCAGTGACCTTGGGTCCAAGATAACGAGCTTTTGCTCAAGTCAGATGGACCCACGCTCAAGCTGGCGACTTCGGGGTCTTGAACCTGGGTTGTCCGCATCCCAGTCCTGATGCTCTATTCACCGCGCCACCGCCCGGTCAGGCTAGTCCAAGAAAATTTTATGAGAGTAATCTTTTTTTCCAAGAAATTTATTGATGTATAAAATAAGATAGTGAACAAAGAATCACTGTTCCCTCCCCCCCGCACAAAATATAATGGTAATGCACTACTTTAATATCTTCAGAACACCTTTAACATTAATGAATCCTAAAACCAATATACATACTTGTTTTGTAAAGAAACAAAAATTAGAATACAAATTTAAGGTTAGCTGTGTTTATATGCATGAGCGATTATTGTATAAGGATATAAATAATAAATTACAGAGATTTATAAATGAGTTATCTATGATAAACTAAGCCAAGACTTCTAATCTTCTCTTTTACTTTGCATACATTGAGCTATTATTTAAATAAAAGCTATTTAACAATTAACTACAGATTTTATTTTTGTAATTTTATGGATATCCTCTGAAGATAGGCAAAACTGGATACCGACTGTAGAAATATTAACTCTATAACCTTTATTTTATAATCAACAATTCTTTAGGAATTGCTTGGTTGTTTTTTAAACTTAAAAATATCTATTTATGACAAGCAGAAATATAATTACATTCAAATACTTGAGTCGAGTAGTGGGAAAGCCCTTATTTTCAAAAGATCAAGGCAAACTGCATGTAAATCACACCAGACCTTCAAATAGTTTTCAAAAACCATCAGACCTGAAAAAGACCATCTACTGTACATAATTGAAATTGAACTGCTCGGGTTAACCTGAGCCTCCGTTTTCCTCCCTTGTTCTGATCTCAGTATCCCTAAGAGAATTCAAAAGCCTGCCTGCCTCTAGCATATCCTGTTAAAGCAGGATTTTATGAAAGTACCTTAAGAGATGGAAAATATAAAATACTATAATTATTTAAGTCCAAAAACCTGATCCTTACTAGGTCTACTCTGACTATATGAGTCATATTGTACAGAAGGGCTAATATTTATTGTTATACTTGGATTTATATATTAGATAGAGGGCTGCCAATGTTGTAGTCAATTGAGTGTGTCAAAGATTTGGATGGGGGCCAGCGTCAAAGCAGGCACATCAAATGTGTTTCTTACCACAGGTGAGAGGAGACTAGACAAACTTGCATTGTTTCTGTCAGCGCTATGATAATTAATTTCAACCATATTATCTGAATTAAAAAGTGACATTTATTCCCTGTGTTAATTTCCTGGAACCTTTCCAATTTTCCTACTTTATTTTGGAAAAAGCTTGGCTAACATATGAACAAATCATTAAGAATTGATGTGTATGTGAGGTACCTATTCATATAAAAGATGACACCTTAAAACATTATTTTTAGTCAACATTAGTAGAAAAGAAAACGTATATGGGAATGGATCGCAACTCTCTCTGGCACAGCTGGAATGCTGTGTGATGAAAGGGAAAACAGAGAACTATTAGCAGCCCTCGTGGGCCGGAGGTATGGCTCTCCATTCCTCACATAAACCCGTGTCAGCTCATTCGCTGATAGCTGTGATTGACTGTTGGGTCGCATTATCCCCTGCTGATCGCGCTCTCTCACTTCTGGGGATATCAACAGCAGGGATCGTCAGTCAGGGCTCAATTGATTATCCTCAAAATTTGCTCCTGCTATTGACCATAATGGGGGGAAAATTGTGCCTCTGAATTATTCAGAATGAAAATATACACAGAAGAAATCGATGAGGCACATCTGATATTAAAGACAGATTAAAACAGGCAGTAGAAAGGAGCTTGAGGCAGCCGTGACATAAAGAGAGGAAGGCATTTCAGAGATAAAGGAAAAGAGATTTTGCTTTTTGAAAAAACAAAACAAAACAAAACTAAAGATGTTATAGCTTTCAAAGATTTTTCAAATTAATAGTATTATTCATGGATGCATTAGGGCTTCCTGGCCAAATAGTTCCCTGTAACTTAGAACAGTGCTCGATAATTTCTTTCCCATATTCCCACAGTCTCTAACTTAACTGCGGCATGCCATGCTAAAAACCTCAGGTCAAAACCAAGATACTAACAAATAACTAAGGCCTTGCACTAGGAGAAACTACACAAACAAAGGAAAATGGACCGCTCTCACCATCACAGTCATGAAAAACGCACATGCTTTACATCTTCGAAAGAGCCAGCAAGCAGAGGTTGTTACAGGCAAGCAAGTGGGGGGACATGTAGAAAATCTCTGGGGTAAGAATTTTGTCCAATTTAATCTGGATTTCTGAGAAGCAAGGAATCTATTCAGTTATTTCAATGGCACTGAAGTGGATAATTTACAATCCTCTGGAAATTTCATTCTTTAGCAGACTTCATAGCACTCGAAATTCCCTTTCTCCTTTATTACCAGGTGTGTTTATTCCAAATGATCAAAAATCATTGTTTTACTTCTCCACCTCTCCCTGTCTGTGAGGTTTTAGTCCCGGTTATTCTTCTGTTCTCTGCAGGAGACACAGTTAGCCAGTAACCCAGGAAACTTGACACCTGCCTCCCCACCCCTTGCCCCCAAGGGTCAGGGACCAGCTTGAAGAACAAGGAGACTTATTAGGTAGGCAGTAACAATCTCCATTGACTTTGGTTGAAATGTCACTCAATTAGCAGTCTTCCCCTGGGCTACTGAGTGGAGAGAGGCAATTCTCCTGGGGCGTTTCTCTTTTTCAACTCTCCTTCTGAGGTGAGTCCCGCTAGTTGGAGAAACATACCCTTCCTGTGAAATAGCAGGGACACAGCATCGCTGGACAGTGCTTGGTGGACTGAAGATGGACCTTGTCAATTTTTTCCCTCAGCTCTCCTCTTGGATTTTCTATTCTTAAATAATGTCACTGATTTAAAATGTTATATATATATTTAAAGTATAACATTGAATGCATGTGTCTGTGATGTGTAACATGATCAGGTCCAACAGGGGAATAGGCGAGAACTGACTTCTGCACTGGAGATAGTTCTGAAGGCAAGTTGAGTTAGTTCATTAGGTGTGTGAAGATTTTGGGAACTGCAATACTAAAACTATGGAGATGGGCTATGCCATTGCCTTGGGCACTTTACTTGACTTGGCCTGTCAAATGGAGTCACTACTATTGATAATTACAAGAAGAGAGAAGAATAGAAAGTCAACGAGTTCACCCCTGTACTCTCAGCCCTAGGGGTTTTCTTCCTATAAGCATGCTAATCACTTTCCAGCCTCTCAGATGCTATCACCAATTCTTTCCACTCTCTAGGGGACTGTTTCACTCCTCTTCTCTCTCTGCAGAATTCCAGCACCCCTGACTCCATCCTCCCTCTCATCTTTGACCTTGCTCCTCCCTTAAGTAAGTGAGGATTCTGAAGCAATCAGACAGTGTTTGCACATCTACCTGAATGCAGTAGCAGCTTGCTCCCACCTGCCTTTCATGGAACAGGAAAACTATGGGATAGCCCCCTTCAAGGACATCTGCCTTGGTCATACTGTTCTCTTTCCTCCATCATCTTTCTACCACATGATTCCCATTGTCATACAGACATGGTATAGTTTCTCCTAGCTTAAAACAAATAAAAAACACCCCCAACCAAACAAAAATCTTTTATAACTCCGTTTTCTCCTTAAGGTACCATCCATTTTTTTGTTACCTTTGCAGGAAAACTCCATGAAAGGTGTTGCCTGTACTACTGCCTCAAATTATTTCTTCCCAATGTACTGTTTTCAACTTTTTATTCTGAAACATTTTAGATTTACAAGCAAGTTGCAAAAAATAGTACAGATAGTCTCCATAAGCAATTCCACTTAGCTTCCCTTAATGTTAACATCTTATGCAATCACAGTGCAGTTATCAACACCAGGAATTCCCATTAACACTTGATCTCACTGCAATTGTGCCTTCTCTCTTGCCTCCAAATGAAGTTGCATTGACCTCCATAGCACTAAGTGTAAAGGCCAATTCTCAGCCCTTATCTTACAGGACTTAGCAGCAACATTTCATATGTTCGATAATTCCCTTCTCTTCAGTACACTTTCCTCCTTTGTATTCAAGGTCACTACCACCATATACCCCTTCTTTTGCTTCATTCTCAACCCTTCCCACTTCTTCGTGTTCTTTCTAGTTTTTCTTTGTCTTTTTGACCTCTTAACATTGGAATGTCTCAGACCTGAAGTCTAGGAGACTTTTTCTCTTTCTCTACTGTTCACATTTCCTTGGTGACAAGTCAACTCTCAAGGCTTTAAATACCATCTATGTATATACTATACATAGTGGTTCTTGTCTTCAATTTGGACTTTTCCTCCAAACTCTATACTCATATGTTCAGTTGTCTACTTTTAACCTCGCTTGGATGTTTAACAGGCTTATCAAGCATAATCTTTCCAGAACTGAACTGAAAAGTTTTGTTTGTTTGTTTTTTTAATTTTGTGATTAACAGTTGTTTTCATTGGTAGTAAACTAGTGCAAACAATCAAAATAATACATATGCAGTTTTCAATACACAAAATATAAGTTAAAGTAATTCAAAAACTGTACAAAACAAAACACTGGAGGAAAATCACACATCTTAAGATGCAGTAGGAAAGGTCCTCTCCATCCTTTGATTACAGCTTGTACTGAGTACCCAATAGAACTTAACCTTACTTACCAAAATAAGAAATAGACATTTTAGAATCAAATGTATTTAAGAGGTTTAGACACATTTTCTAAGATTTTTGCAGGGACAAGTAGGTGACCCTTTAAGTAGTAAAGTACAGCTAGGAGAAAAGTGGGTGAAGGAAATGAATTAGTATTTTGTAACCATTTTAATAATTTCTTGTTTTCCAAACACTGCTTTTACAACAGAAATGTTTTACACTTGCACAATATTAATTACTTTATTATATATGGAAACCTGTCGTAGGCAGGTTGCACAATAAGACTGAAAACAAGCAGTGGTGCCTTACTTACCTCAGAAGAGTACATAGGACTGAAACATCACCCAAATTACATAAAAGCTCATTGCATAAATGCTAAACTAAAAAGTGCTTTTCCCTATTCCTCCCATTTATTTATTTATTTATTTATTTATTTATTTATTTATTTATTTATTTATTTAAAGTGCAAATAGGGGAAATACAGAGACAAACTTCCTCAGGCGCTGGTCCGGGATCCACCCAGCAACTCCCGTCTGGGGTTGATACTCTCTGCCCATCTGGGTCATGCTCGCAACAGATCTATTTCTATTGCATGAGGCAGAGTCTTGATGAAGCCATCCTCAGCACCCAAGGCCTGATGCGCTGGAACCAATCAAGCCATGGTTGCAGGAGGGGGAGAGAGAGAGACAGAGACAGAGACAGAGAGAAGAGGAGGGGAAGGGTGGAGAAGCAGATGATGGCTTCTTCTGTGTTCCCTGGCCAGGAATCAAACCTGGGACTTCCACAAGCCAGGTTGATGCTCTATTGCTGAGCCAACTGGCTAGGGCCCCTCCTGATTATTTCTAACACTTTATTCTCTGTGTTAGTAAATGGTAACTCTATCTCTTCAATTGTTCAAGACAACATTTTTGGAAAGAAATGTTTCTTTTTTTCTCATATCTCACATTTAATCTTCCAGACAATTCTATTGGCTATGCCTTCAAAATATATTTAGAATCCTGTCATTTTAAAATATTGTCTCTGCCAGTATCCTGTCCCAAGGCCCCATGATCTCTTCCTTAGGTTATTTCAATAGCAAACTCACTAATCTCCTTTCCTTTTTCTTTGCCCCTTGTCCATTCTCTACCTATAATAATTTTATTAAAATATAAAGCAGATATGTAATGTTGTTCAGAATAGCTCCCTGTCTTTAATGGTACCCCATCTTAGCCAGAGTACAAGCCAAAGTCCCGCCAATGGTATATGAGGCTCTCCATGACCCCATTGTCCTCTCTTTTACCTGTCTGACCTCATTTCTGAGCATTCTCCACATGTCTCCCTCTCATCCAGCCACACTGGTCTTCTTGCTGACCTTGGAACACTCCATTATCCTCTTGCCTCAGGACCTTTACACTCGCTGGTTTCCTTTTCCTGAAATACTCTTTCTTCTGAAATCTATCATGAATGTCACCTTCACTCAAACGGCACTTCTCAGTGAGGATTATTTTGCCAGCATATATAAAATGCTCTTTCCTCCTTTCCAAGAGTTCTTGACCTCCTTCCTGTTTTTTGTTTAAGTTGCACTTGTAACCATTCAAGTACTATATATTTTATTTTATTATTCTCTGTCTCTGTCTAATAGAGTGCAATATCCAAAAGAGTAGTATTCTTTTCCTTGATATTTACATCCTCAGTTCATACATATTATCTGCAACACACTAGGTCCTCAAGAAATATTTATTGAGCCTTACCAGGTGGTAGCTCAGTGGATAGAGCATTGGACTGGAATATGGAGGACCCAGGTTCGAAACCCTGAGGTCGCCGGCTTGAGCGCAGGGTTGCTGGCTTGAGCGTGGGACCATAGTAGACATGACCCCATGGTCGCTGGCTTGAGCCCAAGGTTGCTGGCTTGAGCAAGGGGTCACTAGTTCTGCTGGACACCCCCCCCCCAGTCACAGCACATATGAAAAAGCAAGCAATGAACTAAGGTGATGCAGCGAAGAATTGATGCTTCTCATCTCTCTCCCTCCCTGTTTATCTGTCTCTTTCTTTCACTCTCTCTCTGTCTCTGCCAAAAAAAAAAAAAAAAGAAATATTTATTGAATGAATGTGTAATCCTCTCATATCTCTGTGAGTCAGGCTCGCCAAGTATTATTGTCTTTATTTAATGGGGGAGGATAAAGAATTTAGATGTAAAATAACTTGTCCAGAGAAAATGAGAATTCTGAAATGAAAGTCTAGTTTTCTCAACTCCAAGTTCTTGGGTATTTCACTACATGTGACATTTAATTCAGGAGAGGCTATCTAGCCAAAGATTTTGATAAGTCAAGGGTTATAATAGAGACAGGGCAGGGAAGTGCACTAGTCATTGGTGGTCAGCCAGTTAAATTCTTTGGATCCAAAGTTCTCTTCACAAGAGAAGAATTCCAAGTAAGCTTTCACTGCAGGGTGACAAGAAGGAACATTAATCTGCCAGAGCAGCTGTTTGCTCTTATAAAATACATCAGTCTTCATAATAATGGAAAATCCAAGAGGCAGCTTTGCTGATTGAATTGAAAGTCAATGGGAATCAAGGAATTGTCCATGCTGAATTATTAAGTAACTATTTCTAAATTAAGCCTTTTGAATGAGCAGCACACTGGACTGTGGCTTGCACAAATGTATGTTTTCCTCACTTCCTATTAAGAGAAGTTACATTAGATGTATGCCAGCACATCAATCAAAGACCCCAAAACAGGTGTGTGAAATGAGCATCCATCAAATAGGATCTTTGGCTCCTCCACAGCAGAGTGCTTTGGAACCCATTCAATGGATAATGCACAGGAAAAGGGAGAAGCTGGGCAGAGCTATTAGTTGAATTCGAAAGAGTGTAGAAAATACAAATTGGTGCTGGAACAATGTCAGAAGATATATTCAGCAGTTTGCTTACTCTGATTTAGAATGCCAGTGTGAGAAATAATCCAGGCATGTGTGGAAAGGGCTTATTTTTTTTTTTTTAAAAAACCTTTTATTTTGGAATACTTTTGGATATACAGAAAAATGACAAAGGTACTACGGAGTTCCCTTATACCCCATCCCAATCTCCCCCATTATAAACATCCTACATTTATATGGTATATTTGTCCCAATCAATGAGCCAATATTGACATTTTTTTTTACTAAAGTCTGTGTTTTATTTATATTTCTTTAGTTTTTACTTTATGTCCCTTTTCTGTTCCAGGATCTTATCGAGGATACTATATCACATCTAATTTTCATGTCTTCTTAGGCTCCACTTGACTGAGAAAGTTTCTCAGATTCCCCCACCCCCCAGGTGTGTAGAACATCTTTCAATTATGGTGTTTCTCAATTATAGTACGCCAATGTGTTTTTGGGAGGAAGACCATAGAGATAAAGTGCCATCCTCATCCTATGTCAAGGGTACATTCTATTATTATGACTTATTACGGTTGATGCTAACCTTGGTCACCTGGTTGAGGAAATATTTATCAGCTTCCTCAACTATAAAGTTACATCTCCCCCTTAATTTCCATACTCTTTGGAAGGAAGTCCTTCTACGTGTAGCCTCCACTTAAAGTATGCGTAGTTACACTCCACTTCCTTGAGGGTGGAGTATTGATGTAAATTAATTGTTTTTTTTTTCTGTGTAGATTTGTCTCTTCTCCCCCATATATTTATTTACTCACCATGCATTCAGAGATATATATTGTATATGCTGTGTTATAATCCAAAACTACTTTATTATTTTTATTTATTTAGCATTTCCTTGCTTTTCATCAGTCTTTACCATTTTTATAGTTTCACCTTTTAAGTGGTATCATCTAATTGAAATCATGCAGCATGGAAGCTGAAAGACTGTTTATTTCACTTTGAAATATGCATTTTACATTCATTCATGTCTTTATGTGGTTTGATAACTCACTACTTACATTAACATAAGTTTTTGATCAGTTCAGTAAATACCTAGGAGTGTGATTTCTGACTCATATGTTAAGACTATGCTTAGCTTTGTCAGAAATTGGCAGACCATATTCTAAAATGCTGTACCATTTCACATTCCCATAAGCAATGAAGGAGAATTCCTGTTGCACGGCATCCTCATCAGCAATAGGTGTTGCCATGTTTTGGATTTTAGCCATCTTCAAAGCTGTGTAGTGATATCTCATTGTTGTTTTAATTTGTATTTCCCTGATGCTACATAATGTTGAGCACCTTTCACATGCTTGTTAGGAAAGAGCATTTTCTTCAGGATTCTCAACCCCTTATGTAATGTGGTCTGGTTTTCCTGTGCCTGGAGTTTATCACTATTCAGTCTAAACCTCCTGAAGGTGAGAGAAGGAAAATTTTAAACCAAATTTTCTCCCTTATAATTTCAAAATGGCCAAAAATATGTCTGACATTATTATAAAATGAGTAATTAAGAGAAGATGAAAATGTCCTAGTAGACAATGAGTCTATTCTTTGTATATTTATTTAAGATAAAGTTGATTTATATTTCACATAATATATTTTTATTGAGTTTCATAAACACATTAAATTAAATGTTATCTTTATTTTTATATGTGGCTACTAAAAACTTTAAAATTACACATGAAGCTTTTCTCTTTGCCTGCAGTGCTTTTCTTTCAGCCTGACTTTCCCATGTCTCATAATTTAGATCGCAATACAACTTTCTCATACCTGACTACTAATTTACCCTATTTCATTTCCCTTCAACCATATTATCCAGTTTTATTGTCTTTGTAGCACTTGATGTTCTTTCTTTTATCATGTTTGCTGTCTCCCAGGCCCTCTTCATCCTTAGAATGTAACATCCTTGACAGCTGAAACCTTGAACATTCTGGTCACTATGGACTCTTTGATGCCCACAGTAAATGTTTGTTGAATGAATACTGAGAGACTGAGGGTAGGTTGTTGTGAAGAATCCTTTATGTGTCTTTGCCTTCAAGATGGACAAGTCCAGAATTCTAGTCTGTGTGCCTTCAACGGACCATCTCATGAATCCTTTGTTTTACCTTTTCTGCTGCTTGTCCTGGAAAATGGAAAAGCAAATGTGGATTGTAAAGTCCTTGTTATTGTTGTAAAGTTCTTGTTATTGTTGGTTTATAATTGAGCTTCTAGGCTAAGAGTTCAAGCTTTCACTACAGAGATTTCTATTCTTAGTCTTGACAACTACTCCTGTGACTCTGGACAGGTTACTGTCCTACATAATATTTAAAAAATTTTAAGTAAAGAATATGACTTTTTAACGACTTCCTTGATTTGTTTTAAAAAACTCTGCCTCACCTCTGATTATCCTTTATTGTGTAATTACAGGGCATTGGACAATTGCTAGGACCACCTCATAGATTTTCAATGCTCCTGGCTTTAATATTCTATGCTAGATTCACAGAACTCTTTTACAGATGCTAAGCATTCAATCCTGAAGGCTCCACTTCATCATCAGGTAATTAGTATTTTCATTAACTTGCTTATTGTCAAGGAAAATGAGCCTTGATCATCTAATTTTTCCTCAATGAGTTGAATATTGTAATATATCTATAATTAATGTGCTTTATGCCACAAACGTGTAATGGAGTGGAAATCTGAGGCTGCTCCCAGCAGTCACTGTCAGTAAATGTTT
This sequence comes from Rhynchonycteris naso, assembly GCA_037038555.1. Taxonomy (NCBI): domain Eukaryota; kingdom Metazoa; phylum Chordata; class Mammalia; order Chiroptera; family Emballonuridae; genus Rhynchonycteris; species Rhynchonycteris naso. Next base: position 67,152,304 of record CM072998.1, read on the forward strand.
GATGAATAAACAGAGACTTTCTAATGGGAAATGGTGGCGACTTTTATAAGCAGACACAATAAAGACTTTATTAACATACTTAAGAAGCATTCTGGGAAATAGAATTGAATGCATTATTACTGTAGGCTCCTTTTGTGAAAAGTAAATTTTACTGTCCCCATAACAAATGTTTACTTGTTTGATGCAAGTTGTAGTATCAGTATTTTATGGTGTATTCTACAATTTAATACAATGAAACTTAAGTTAGCTATATATTCCATATGGATTTGAGATTGTGAAAAAAAAGTTATGATAATTCTATTTGTTAATTATTTGCAAACTTGATTTACATGGAAAAGAACTGTATCTACCTAGGTTTTTTTAAGAGCTCAAAGACAAATTTCAACATATTTATGCTAGCTAATAAATGAAAGTCAATATAGGTGTGTGCTTTGTTCTACATATAAAAATTCAGTTTTAAATAATAAACCAAAAAGTAAAAAGGGCAGAATTTAAATTTTATAATATATATCTGCATGCTCTAATGCAGATTCTGGCTATGTGAGTTTTCTTGTATCAACATATTTTTCTTTGCCTGTGGAACCATGTGGTTGTTTTACTTAAGAATAGTCCTTTCTTCAGTATTGGTTCAATAGAATTAGAAGGGCATAAGAGAGCCTGTTCATTGCCCTACCTTCATCCTGAAGATGAGGCATCTGTAGTGGGAAGATTTGCAATGATTTTCCCATGGTTTTATAGCCAGAAAGTGGCAGCAAGGGAACTAGAACCCCAGTGACCTTACTTTTCTCACAGCATACACTCTGCCAGGCATGGATTTAAAAGTGGTAAACCCTTTCATCATTTTCACTCGAACAACCTTAACAAAGCTGCCCCAGGTACCAGGGGAATGGCAGCTTGCATCTTATATGGACATACAAGAATCATTTCCAAGTCTACCATAGCTTGGCCCAACCCTTGCAGAATGGTTATCAGCATTCTGCAAAGATGAAGAGAAGAGAAAATCAATTTGGGCAAAGAACACCAAAGGGTAACATTTTAGTCATGACAAGAAGGAGCCAATCTGTCCTTTATATTGTAGATGAAATGGATTTCCCAAGATGAAAACTGGATCCTGTCATCTCACTACTCAAAACATAGTGGCTTCTCATTGTTCTTGGTTTAAGGACTAGATTTTTACAAGGCCTATAATATAACCTCTGCTTACATCCCCACATCATTTTATAGCATTTTCACCCCTCTGCCCTTTGTGCACAGCCCCGGGACTATTTCAGTTCTTCAAATGCAGCATGTTCCCTCTCACCACAGGACCTTTTTACTTACTGTGCTTCACCCACCCCATATTCATCCTGCAGAATTTGGTTCAAATATCACTGTCATGGTCAAATATTTAGAGCAGCTTCTTTGCCTTTATGCATCATAGAACGGTAAACTTTGTCTTGTTTGATCATGTGATTTCATCTGTGTGATTAGTTGAGTGAAATCTGCCTCCTCCTCTATTGGAAAGCTCTATTGTTGCTTAATATTATATTTCAAGCACCTATTGCAGTGCATGGTACATAATAAGCACTCAGAAACATTTCTTTTAAATAAATAGAGTCAGCCCTAGCCAGTTGGCTCAGTAGTAGAGTGTTGACCCAGTGTGTGAAACTCTCAGGTTCAATTCCCAGTCAGTGTACACAAGAGAAGCAATCATCTGCTTCTCCTCCCTTCCTGCATTCCCTTCTCTTGCAGCTGTGGCTCAATTGGTTTGAGTATGTTGGTCCCAGGAACTGAGAATGGCTCTGTGGAACTTCTGCCTCAGGTGCTAAAAATAGCTAGGCTGCAAGCATCAGCCCCAGATGGGGGTCACTGAGTAGATTCACATTGGGGCACATGTGGGAGTCTGTCTTTCTATCTCCCCTCCTCTCACTTAAATTAAAAACAAATAAATAAAGTCATACCTCTCATAGAGTATTTAAATTACAAGGATGTTTATAGTCTTCAGGTTATGGTTAGTAAACTTGAAACATCCTATGTCAAGACTGTCATAACCCAAGGACACCCTGTATCTGAAGGAGAATGTGATGTAAATACAGGGTGATGAAAAAAATAACAACAACAAAGAATTGGCTTCCTTTTTTCAAAAGGCCTATGAACATGTGGGATTTTTCCATAGCAAAGTATACTAGGCCAGTTATTCAAATTTTGAGCTCTGAATTCTGATTTCCAATGGCCTCTGAGATACCCACCTGCACATCTGTACATTCTGCTAGCAACCAAGTGCCACATACTGAATTTATTGCCTTTCCTTTCGAAACTGGTCCTCCTTCTGTAACACAAAAATAATTCTCCACGCCTCATGTCCTTTCAGCTCTCAACTCCAACCAACTTTCAAAAAATATTCTCCTAAATAGCTTCCCAAACTGTTTTTTCCACCTGAAGTCAATAGCCCACATTCAAACCACCTTTAGCAAGAACTACTGCCACAGCTTTCCAAGTGGTTTCTCTGTTGTCAGACTGTACCCACCAATCCATCCTCTGTACCACCTGAGTTTTTCTTGCAACAATTAAACTTAAGCATGCCACTTCCTTACTTAAAATTTAAAATCCTTTTTTTTTTTTTTGCTACATAGGATATGGGTCAGATGGATTGAGTCATGAGAATTTTTGAGCTATGTTGAAAATAAGTTTATAAGCATTGCAGTCAAACAATTGGAAGCTCGAGCTTTCTTACTTGGGGCACATATTTCTCCTGGTCTAAGTTTTACTATGTTATATATTCTTCATCACCCTCTTGACCAATGTAAGCTGAGTATTACTTGCATTCTTACTATATTTTCAATGTGCCTTACACCTCTTTGTGTATTCTATAAAACTTTTAATGGTGGAGCTTAACCTGGTGGAATACAAGACATTGTTTGAACTAAATAAAAACATTACAAAAATATTCATGAAGTGGGGAGTTTCTGGGTTAGGAATCAGGCATTTACATTTTCATTATACTTCTTCCCACTTTCAGTAAATGTATGATTATACATATGCTAGTAGACAGAATTTGAGAGGAAATACAGAAAATGAAGAGTTTACAGGGTCCATAACTTTTGTAGTGTTTGGCCTGTATCAGTATATTTCTAAATCTTTTACTCTTTCCTCCAAAGGATTTGTGCAAATTAACAAGAATTGTGTATTAGTTTTTATTAATCTTTGCCTTGTCCTCCCTCCTTTCACCAAAAGCTCTCTCAGAATGTTTATTCACACTATGAGAGAGCATTACACTGATCAAAGGCTCAAACCTGTACCTAGGTCAGAGGGCAGTGAGAATTAAATGAGAATGTATGTCCTGTACCTGGCCTATAATAGGCCTTTGGTAAAAGTTTCCCCCCACTTTTAGCTCTATGTTCAATATGTTTTAATTTTGATCCCCATCAAAGCCTTTAACCAGAGTAATTAAGCTTTTATAGTAACATCTTAGAGAGTGAATGGCTGATGCCTTTTTGAGCATGGGGTTGAGAAGCTACTGTGAAGAGCCCACCATCTTTGACAGCAGGTTTGGTGAGAGTCGCTAGTACCCTCCAGTGGGGTACTGGGAGGTTGGATCAGAAAGTGGAGAGAGAGTATTTCCCGTCTGCTGCTTAGCGGCTGTGTGGTTTCTGGTACGTTGATTACCTTTCCTGAGTCACTTTTTCCTTAAATGCAAAATGAAACAAGTGAAAGGGTTTATGGAAGCATTAGCAATAGTTAATATAAAGTGTCCAGCACAGTACCTAGCACATAATCACTTCTTAATAAGTAGTAATAATAATAATGTATTGCTCTTCTCTCTCTTTTCTTTCTCTTTCTTCATCAAGAAAATGATGAGCAAGTAGGCACCACAATTAATTTAACAAGTTCAAAAACTTCAGTTTAAAAAAAAAACACAACAGACCAAGCATCTTAAAGTACCTTTAAAAGGAATTAGAAATATTGACCAAAATAAAGAGAGGATGGTACAAATGTCTGTAGATTTTTATGCCTTTCCAGTTGTGGCTGGAAAATCAAATTATTGAGCGAGGGTCACCACCATAATGGAATTTCAAGGAGCAAAATAAAGTCATAAAAAGGAGAAGATATTTTTGTATATTTGCCTGCTGGGTAAAGATGCAGTTTTTGCCTTTTAAGTTGAGAGCTAGATTAGAAAATGCAGTGAGTTTATTCATTAACTCAATTAACAGTACTCTACTTCAAATTCTCACCTCTCTGTAAATATTCTACTAAACATACAGAACACGTTTTACTTTCACATGGTAATATATAGATCACCATTTCACATAAAGAGATCAACAATTGTTTTGTTACTCTGGGATTGAGCTCGATAATATATTTCTGAAGTGACAGTCCAAACATTGTAACAAAATAGACAAAAGTTTAATGACGTATGGGTATAGATAAAACAAACCATGTTGCCAATATCCTCTGACAAAAAGATTGTATGTGACTTATTTCTTTTCCAAGTTATTTCTAAGTATATAATTGTCCTAGTTTTACTGATTATATTTTTCTATTTTTAACTTTTGGTTGGTAAATGAATTCAGTGACACTAACAGAATCTTTCAAGAGAATAATACTCACTAGGATCACAATTTATCATGTAAAACTCATAATAACTTAGAAAAGATCTGAAATGAAAGTACAGGATGTGTGATTCTTTGTTTTTTTTTTTCTGGATTAAATGAAGGGAAGAATAAAGTGGGCAAAATAACCCATATAAAGGCATCTGAGTCCTAAGTCACACTGATACTTTCCTAATGGACTATAGAGCACATAAAAATAATAAATCACGTGGAGAAGGCATTGCCAAGGTTAGAACTGAGGTCTCTGGTTTTTAATGGAAATGTTCTGCGTGTGAACTAAAAGAGCAACATCCCTGGCTCAAGCATTAAAGCATCTGTCATACTTAACTCAGAATAGTTCAGGAGTTCAGTAAAATACCAGATAGAGTTCAGCACTTTTATTTCTCTGGGTATTAAAACTATATATAACCAGGAAAAAAAGGGGGTTGTGATAAACTACTCAACGTGGTAGGTGGAACATGAAAGAAGGTAAACTTAGAATTTCTGAAATCTCAGGGAAAAATTTTCCCTATTATAGCTATTATTTCATTGTGTATAGTTTTTGTTGCTATTTTATGTGCACTTCTGAAGGCATGGAAGTCAATGATAAGCAAATATATAAGGAGAAACATAAGCTGAACTAGAAGGAAGAAGCCTTGAATGTATTTCATTACTTAATGTAATAAACCACGTTCATGTACTCATTTATTTTTTGGGTCCTGGAGAAAACCTAGATAGGCAAAGCAGTATCTTTGGGGGTGGGATACAAAACTGATATCAAATTGAATAGTCTCTCTGTGGGTGGAGGACCAGAGATGGTGGCTTTTCAGTCAGTGAGGGGCTCCTAAGGGAAACAGGAGAAAATGAATGCCCTGGATTAGCACATTCAGTGCTTTGGGGGCCAGATTTCCTTGGTCCATTAGAGTCGATGAACACATTGTCATCACCCAATAATAAGATTAATTCTTTCAGTCTATGGAACTACTAATTCCTGAGAGTAGTTAATACACTTGTACTTGGAAACATTTTACTCAATAAGTGGGAGTCTTTGCAGAAGTGGCCAAAGCTGGGATGGAGCTGTTGGATCCATGATGGGTTAGTGGTGGTTTAGCACCTCTGAGAGGTCTAGAGAGAAGCATATGCTAATGTTCACTTAGACACAGAGGTTAAAAGGTGCAATGATTAAAGCACTGTTCGAAGTTTTGAATCTATCAACTGGATTTCACGATTCTGCCTTATTTTTAGTTTCATGGTAGGATAACAATATTAAGACCTTCAGGTATTTCCTGGACAGGATGGGGTAGTCTCCCTCCTCCTCTTTCCCCAACCCTATAGGGAGAGGAGTACAGTGGGGGATAGCTGATATCTGAGACCACAGTCAAGTGGTAAGTCTAGCTTCCTGTGAAGCCTTTATGTCAAAATGATTTGAACTTCTGGAGTTGGAGCATTCTTCTTTTCTTTTTGGGTGTCCATCTGCTCTGGATTCTGCCTTTTGTAGTTTGAGATTAGTTATGATTATCATGGAAAGGGGGAGTGTTTCTTCTTCAAATCGAATGCACACAGAGAACACCACATGATTTTCAAATACTTTTCTTTGATTTGTTGAAATAGCAAGTCCCAAAGTGCAGCTATGGGGGAGGTGGGAAGAGAGGGAATCAATCATTTTCATCCAATAAAAATAGTGTTACCAGGTGCTATGACTCACTCTATGTCCAAATCCTTTGCTGGGTGGAAGATTACATATTAATATCTTGAGAGAGCTGGAGAGATGTGGTTTGAGTGGTCAGGGAAGAAAGAAGAGAAGATTTGCCTGGACTTGAAAAGGCTGGCTCTTTGAAATACTCTGAGTTTCCAAAGCATCAATTAGCTCAGATAAAAATGCAAATCAAAGAAAAACTTTCTCAATCTTTTAAAATATAAATTCAGAACTCAGTTTCCCGGCCCATCTTTTAGGTGCCCCTACCCCCACTTCCTTCACACGTGGATGATGTTACAGTTTTAAGTTGACCTATTATTTTTGGAAGATAGCTTTTGGAAAGAAAAAGAATCTATGATTTTAAATCTACACGTACTAGAGAGCTTTTGAGGAGAAGCCTAACACACACACAATTCACAATTACTGCAATTTTATATAAATTTTATTAGTTCACATGCTAAATATACAGGATCAAATATGGTCCCTGCCACTTTAAATAGTTTTGTGAACCTATTTCTTAGTGTTGTTATGAAGAATAAATTAGAAAATATGCTTGGCATGCTGCCAAGAACCTGATAACATTTTTATCAAATGTTAGCAATTTTTATAATTTTTATTATCTTCATCGCTTTTATTCCCCATGTATGTTTTATTTTCTTCTTTGTTCCAGAATTTTCTATATTCAGTTCATCAAGGATTAAGTTGAATTGAATTGACCATAGAAATATCCCCTTGTCCAGTTTTTATCTGCCACATCTGCCATGACCCATACTCTCTACTTTCACATATTTCTGCTCTGTCACTTGCAAATCATTCAAATACGTGAAAAGCCCCTGGAACACTTGTCATTTGTTTGCTTTTTTTTTTGTTTCCTTCACATTCTTAATTTCTAAAATTTTGTTTCTCCAATGCATCTTTCGATTGAGTTTTTTTAAATCATAGCTTTATGAGATCTATAATGAATATTTAATTGGTTCACCCTTCTTTCATCTGAATTCTATTAATTAAGCTTGTATATGTTTCTCTTTTCCCTGGTGTTCCCAAAGCAACCATTTAACTCATAGCTGATTTCCACTTACAAAAACCAATCTTCTGTTTCCTCTTCTTTGCTTCCTTCTCTCTCCTGCCTGCTTTTTCTCTGGGCCACAAAGTAATGCAGGGAAAGCCCTTTGCCTCTTGGATGCAACTCACCAGGCTGTATAAGAGCTCTCCCACCATGACAGAGTAGATTGTTGGAAACTTGTTCTAACAGCATTATTTCTTGTAATCCTTTCCTGTGCTGTAAGCGTACTGGGTACCTTGTCTGCCTTCCTTAGGCACATAATGACTTCCCCTGGTGTAGCAGAGCTTCCTGTAGGACAGTCAGAGAGCCATGGTGTTCAGAGGCCAGCGCTGAAGAATGCCTGCCAGCAGCTGCCTTCTATGAGGCTGTTATGCTGCAGGAAAGGTTGAGCTGTCCAAGCATCAGCTTTCAAATGCCTGGTTCAAATTCTGACTGGGCCATTTGTCCTTGTGTAGTGTGTGAGCAATGCTTGTGTGGCTGTGCATGCAGGTAGGAGTGCCTTTTTTTCGAAGCAAGAACACTACTACAGCTCCATTTCTAATTATTTCAGGGCTAGGGAAACATTTATACAAGGTGGGGCAAATGTAGATTTACAGTGGTGCATATGCAAACCACCAATTTTATTCTTGTATTAGTATTTATTAATTATTGTATTATTTTCCACATGAACCACTGTAAACCTATGTTTGCCCCACCCTGTATTATCCTTGCATTATGGACATAATAGCTAATAGCTCTTTTTTTTTTCTGAAATAATATTTCATACATCTCAGAACTTCATCTTTTAGGAGAAGTCCTCTGACTTTTCTCTTACATTTTCCTTCTGTTAAATGTGAGGATAATGTCAGTTTTTCCAGTTCCTAAATGGAGCAGGGGGGTCCTTAAATATTTTTAATGTTAGCAGGATTTAGAAACAGAAAAATGCCTTCACAATCACTATTAACTGCTGATTCACGTGGTTTTTGTGGCATACCTCTTTACTTTCATGTTGAAGTAAATAACTTCATAAGGTCACATAAGATAGAGCTGGGATTGGACCATAGTCTATATATGCTTTTCATCACCTCATGCAGCTCCTGATGTATACTACAGAGTGATATAGCTCCAGCTTCTCAGGAAACTTCCTCTAAGTCTTGCAGTAGCTCAATATTGATCTTAGCAGGGAGCTAGAAACAAAAAGAAGGCTACAGCTCACTCCAGCATGGGGAAACATCCTGAGTCAGAGATTCTTCTCTTACTTTGAGCCCTGTCCTTTCTAAAAAACTGAAACTACTCTTATTTGCATTGTAGCCTTTAAGTTACTTAATGGGAATTAATACGTGTATAAGAAATTTCCCAAAGGTTCATTATAAATTTACTGTAAAAAAAGCAGTGTATATATATATATATATTTAAAGATAGGGCTTCATTAAAATTTTAGGTTATTAATAAAAACATTTTTGTCAGGGCAAGTTTAGTGTAAGTGCTAGGGTGAAAATACCAGTTTATGTACATTAGCTATATTCAATTGGCTCCAACAAAAGAAGCCATAAGATGTGTGTGTGTGTGTGTGTGTGTGTGTTTGTGTGTGTGTGTGTGTGTGTGTGTGTGTGTGTAGGGGAGAGGAGGTTGGTAGTGAGACTATTAAAGCCTACCAGAAAAGTACATATTCAGAATTTCCTTTCACTACAAAAAAGGTTCCTGATTATCTCCTCATTTCAAACCTCCTCTGCTATCACAAGATGTAGCAGAGAAAAACAGCATTTTTCTATAAAAACAGAACTGAGTGTCTGCTTATTTGGGAATTTATATCTGTTTATTCATTTATGACCACCAGCCAGGTAGCCTGATCAATGATAATAGAAAAGCTTTGTGAGGAATGTTGCATGCACAAACTCCCCTGTTTCCACAGAGAATAAGTGCACAAAAGTAAATCTTAGTACAAACAGGAATGTGGCTTAACTTATGCTCTCTCTAACTGTCATTCAATAGAGGCTTATACTGGTCAGGTCTCGGTGGACTTTCCCCTGATTTAGCATCACTGTCTTCTGAATCAGAAGTCCCCTTAGACGCACCAACCTCCTGGTGCACTTCTAATCTGGGTCATGCTGCATGTGCTTGCAAACCTCAGTAGGAGCAGCTCACCCCTTTGCTAGATTATAGAAGAAATAGATCTTTGTTAGAACACACCTCACCTTGAGGTGATGTCTCCCTGCTGTGGGTTCCACTTGCACATCCCAGTCTTGTTGGTCAGAACAATCCTGAAGTGATGATCTTAGTTATTGCATAGCACTTTCAAAATATTTGAGCAGACTTCAGGCTCTCTCAAATAAACCATCTTCCTGAGTTATGCAGCTCCGTTTCCCTTAATCATTCTTTATCATATATTCTAACTTTGAGAATTCTTCATATCTTGATTGTCTCACTTCTGAAAATCCTACACCCTGAAAACACACTTCCCAAAATATGACACCCAGACATGGGCACAACGAGCCACATGAGGTGCACAGGATCACAGGGTAATACTGTCAACAGTTTGTTTCTGGAGACTGCACCTCAACTGTTGTAGCTATAAGTGAGACTGCAAATTCCTGATAGGTAGGAACTGGCCTTAGTCACAATCAGCAGAGTAGCACATGAGTCAAATTGTGTGAGCTCTTCCTGAAAACAATAACGATACTTCACAATTAGTAAATCAGTGCTTTCCCTCTGTGTTCACAGTAAGATGATACCCCCAACCTAGCACATGTTGAATCTTCCCTGATCAGTTCAAATAGCATCTTTCCAGATCCACCATCATGTCACTGCAGTTGTCTCAGATTACCCCAAGCCCTTTTTGTCTTCCAGAACTTCTGCTACTTCACCTTGTCCTATAGCAAATGTAAATGCAGACTTGAAAAGTATGTTTTCTACTCTTCATGCAAGTTACTGTCAAAGTGTCGAATAGGATAGATTCTTACATTATGCTCATCAATCCATTAGTCTTTTTCATCACCCCCAGTTCTGATTCTGATTAATTTTACTGCCACAGTTATCACATCTGAATCATAGCAGTTTGTCCTTTTAAAATAAAAACCTTCAACATTTGTTCATTCCTTACATTCAGACACTTAGTTCTTGTTTTGTACGGGGACAGAAAGAGAGTCAGAGAGAGGGATAGATAGGGACAGACAGACAGGAATGGAGAGAGGTGAGAGGCATCAATCATTAGTTTTTCATTGCCGTTGCGACACCTTAGTTGTTCATTGATTGCTTTCTCACATGTGCCTTGACTGCGGGCCTTCAGCAGACCGAGCAACCCCTTGCTGGAGCCAGCAACCTTGGGTCCAAACTGATGAGCTTTTGCTCAAGCCAGATGGGCCCGCGCTCAAGCTGGCGAGCTCGGGGTCTCGAACCTGGGTCTTCCACATCCCACTCCAACGCTCTATCCACTGCGCCACCGCCTGGTCAGGCCAGACACTTAGTTCTTAAGAATCAATTGAGGCCCTGGCTGGTTTGCTCAGTGGTAGAGTGTCCGCCTCTCGTGTGGAAGTCCTGGGTTAGATTCCCAGGAGAAATAATCATCTGTTTCTCGACTCCTCCCTCTCCCCCATTCTCTCTCTCTTCTCCTGCAGCCATGGCTCAATTGGTTCGAGTGCATTGGCCAGGGCGCTGAGGATGGCTCCATGGAGCCTCTGCCTCAGGTGCTAAAAAATGGCTCGGTTGTGAGCATGGCTCCAGAAGGGCAGAGCATCGGCCCCAGGTGGGGGGTTGCCGGGTGGATTCCAGTTGGGGCGCATGTGGGAGTCTGTCTTTCTATCTCTTCTCCTCTCACTTGGAAAAGAAAAAAAAATGAATTATTGTGCATGCTATTGGGTGCATGGTGTACAATGAAAATCAAAAGGGACAAAATCCCTGTTCTCACAGAGTTTATATTGTGAGGAGCAAAATAAACAAATAAAAATTACAATTGTTACTGGTGCTAGGAAGAGAATTATCAGAGTGATCAGATAAAGAGTTCTAGGTGGAACCTACTTTGTATAGAGCAAGCACAGGTTTGGGGAGTGATGACAAGATAAGAAGCATCAATAAGGAGAATTTGGGGAGAACATTTCAAGCAGAGGGAACCGCTAAAGCCCAGTAGCCAGAGTGAGATTAGTGTGTTCCAGTAGGCCAGTGGGCCTGGAGCAGAGAGAGCCTTTATGTTTTCATATGAAATCCAGTAGGAAGCCATTGAGCAGTTCACGTAGTGGAGCAATATGGTAAAGTTGCATTTTTTGACAGACCCTCTGCTGTATGTATGATGATTGGATTGAAGGGAAGAAAGTGGAAGAGGGACTAGATGGCAGTTATAGAATGCTATGACAAAATCTAAGTGAAAGAAGAAAGGGCTTGGACCAGTCAGTGTAGTGAAAATTGGAGTAAAGATGACTGGGAGAAGCTTTCATTTTGGACATGTGAAGTTTTAAGTGAATCTGTGACAAGAACATAGAAAACAAAGAAAGTAAGCAGATAAGATAATTTTAATTGCCCCAGAAATAATTTAAAATGCACCAGAAAGGATAAATAATCACTGTTTATTCCACGCCTTAGCCTTGAATGACACACTGAGTCAAAATGATGTCCATGCTGAATGTTGACTTAATCAGGCATTTAAAAATAACTATACTAGGAGAATGGGGCACGAGGAAGGAAGGAAAGTGCTTTGTAGTAATATTCCAGGTTGGAATTCAATAAATAATGTCCAGAATTGGAAAAGTTAAGAATCAGTAACATAAACATGTTATTTAGAAATATGGATGTATATACTAACAGAATCAGCTTAAAATAATAAAGTGGTTGGTTATCTCTGAACAAGGGTGGTTGGGGGTGGTGGGAGGAATGAATGACAGCTGATTTTTAAAAAAAAGATTTTATTTATTTATTTTAGGGAGGAGAGAGAGAAAGAGAGAGAGAAGGGGGGGGGAGGAGCAGGAAGCATCAATTGCCATATGTGCCTTGATCAGGGAAGCTGGGGTTTTGAACTGGCAACCTCAGCACTCCAGGTCAATGCTTTATCCACTGTACCACCACAGGCCAGGCCAGAGAGCTGATTGCTAACAAAACTTTTAAACCTGGGTATCTCTTACAAGTATATGCATATATACATTTAATAAAAATCAAAGCTTAAAAAATTTAAGAGCACCAACCCTAAGAACAGCCAGCCCCACCAGCATACCTAAATCATAGGATAAATTCAGAACTGGTGCAAGGCTAAAAAGAAAAGTGCTGCCACCTGACCTGTGATGATGCAGTGGATAAAGTATTGACCTAGAACACTGAGGTCGCTGATTCAAAACCCAGCGCTTGCCTGGTCAGGGCACATATGGAAGTTGGTGCTTCCTGCTCCTCATTTCTTCTCCCTTTCTCTTCTCTCTCTCTCTAAAAAAATGAATAAATAAAATCTTAAAAAAAAGATTTTAAGAAAGGTGCAGCCTTTAGAAATACTCCCACAGATCTACTAGCCCACTGACTTCTCACAACAGTGCTCTAGGATAGCTATTTTGCGTTACCATTTTACAGATGAGTTAACTGAGCCTCAGTGAGATTAAACGATTTGTTTGAGGTCACAATTTATTCACTCATTCACTTCTCAGTATGTATTTATGGGTCATCTCTTCTGCACTAGCCTGACCAGAATTTGGGCACAGACTTTTCAAACTCTAGAGTCTGTGCTCTTTCCCTGATACCAAAACAGATCCCCAAAGCTAGAGAAATCCCATGGATGTGCTTTTTAAAAGGATATGATTTTAAAGGGAATGAGAGGTTTTAATATATATATAATTTTGACTATGCAAGTGAGACTAATTTAAATGAGAAGGAAATGAGACTGAAGGTCAAAGTACTCAAAATTGCTACAAAATTAACTCCCTCAAGAGCTCAGAATTTTTAATAAACCAAATAAGCCAGAAGTAGCTCATGACCAAGGAAAAGAATTAAATTTAGGCACAAACCTATAAGATTTGAGTCTGAATGGTTGTGGATCAATACAAGATAAAATTTTATATTCAAGATCACCAAAATTGCCTAGAATGTTGAAAGGCAAGCTACGTGTGTCTGCTGTTCAAAGATGTTATAATGTTAATAGATATCAAAGTAAGAGCCAAGCTAAACTTAAATTTAATTGTTTCTCTTTTCATTAAAGAAAATGGTTTCTGAACAGAAAATAACAAAATAAATATTGCTTAGTGGTGATCCAAGACCAAAGCATTAGAAGAGATAGTGAGTTAATGCTTGGAGAATTTATAAGAATTTAAATAGGTTTAATTCACAAACCTGATAGAATTGCATGTGAAGCTGTTGAAATTTTTTTGTATGTTTGACGATGGAATTATCTATGAAAATCAAGTAATTCAACTAGGATTCTGGGACATGGGAGTTATAAGGAAATAGTGAGCAGAACTGTAAAAGGCTAATATACTAAAGCTTAAGACATAGGAAGCATTGATTAGCTAGAGCTTTGGCTGAGAGGAAACATGGCTTCCTAGAAAGATGTCAATTACTTCAACACTGGGCATCAGCCACCACAGCATCGGAGGCACCGGCAGCAGAGATAGAGATCCCTATCACAGAGCCATTGGTGACCACATAACATAGTTATTCCTTTGGTTGTCTGTAGATTATCTATAGATGATCAAAATGATAGGAGCTTCTTATTAAGGTGGAGAAGTTCTTGATATACAAATAAAAGCCCTCTTTGGGAATTTCCAAAACAATTTCAAATTTAAAGACAGTTGGAGTACCTAAAATCTGGTGGGAACAGAACCGTGAACATTTTATTTGGTCACTATTGAAACAAGCCTTCAGTCAATCCATTCTTCATGTTTTTTCAGAGATATTATTGTCCCTTCTTGTGAACCTAGAATGCTGATAGCTGATCTGTATTAATATTCCAGGTAAACTTGACATTTTAACAGAGCATTCCTGTGGGATGTTTGGATTCAAAAGGATGAGTTCTTTATGGAAGAAATTTAGGCCCTAAAGAGGAAGGCTTTCGCAGAGGACCATTTCCCTGTCTCATATTTCTCATAACTGGTGTTCCAGCTCAGCTTGTGATATATCTCCATGCCTCTTTGGTTCCCCTATCTTTTTCACTTTATTGAGGTTTATGAATTATTTTCTGACTTTCACAATGGTACATGCCAATTGAAGTAGGAGTTTGTAGATTCCCTTGTAAGGTCTGGAGAGATGCATTCCCTTCACACTATTTAAAGAGGTACAAAGAGCACACTAACCATATTGACTTCTCGTTTCAGATGTTTAACAAATGTTATGAGCCACAGGGAGTATCTCAAGTGTATATTTATATTGCTGAGCACTGTAAAATGTGTCTTTAGGGTACTATTGTAAACAAGCTGTCAAACTTAACTGGGTTATCTTGGGGAAAAAACAACCCTTGTTGCACATGTCATTTACAAACCTTGTAAGAAACATTTGCTAATCAAATTGATTGGATGATGTGAAAGCCATGGAATCTTGGTGCTATCTGTTCAGAAACCCAAGCCTTAGATCTTTGTCTTCTTTATATTTGGAAAACTATTTTTAAAATTAAAATTCAATCAATTAACAAATTGCATCAGAATGTTTACAATTGTTACTGTGTTTTCTTACTTCCTTTTTTGAAATGGATTTTTAATCAATTGATCAACTTAAATTTATTTTTACTCATTTATATAATGTTGAGGGTTAATATCAGTCAAGTTTCTCATTTTTCTGCTTTTATTAGAGAACAAACAACCTCAAACAAATATCCAAAATTTCTATGATTAAATCTAAAGTCATTTTCATCTTAAAAATAAAACACTGGAATTCCCTAAAGTGAAATATTACTCATTACATGTAATTCTAAGGATTCTCTGTGAGGAGAATCAATTGAGTAGAGAAGTGACTTTCAACCTTCTTCATCTCATGGCATGTATAAACTAATTATTAAAATTCTGCAGCACACCAAGAAATATATTTTTTTACCAAGCTGACAAAAAAAAATAGGTATAATTTTGATCTATTCACACAATGATGGCTATTGTCGTGTTGACTGTTGTATTTTTTTTATTTTCCAATCTAAGAGAAAAAAGGTAAGTGCCCCTGATCAATATATAGTTTTAAAAATTCTTGCAGCACACTGGTTGAAAATCGCTGGAGTAGAGGATCAGCCTCAGCAGTATCAGAGCTTAAAGCAAGAAAGACCATAGCCTGGGGTATCAGGGAAGGCTTCCTGGAAGAAGGAAGGTTTGAACTAGCTTCAGGAGAATAAAAAGAATGTCCACAAATGGACTCAAACATGAGGATATTCAGGAAAGAGGAAACAATAGGAAAAATAATCTAGGCATGTCTGGGAAATAATGACTAATACAATTTAGAATGAAATATATGTATATAAGTAGTGGGTCTAGAGAAGGTCCTCTCACAGCAATTGGGAAAGAAAATGTGGCAGAGGTAATGTATTCTCTCAGTTATTGATTCATTTGTTTGACAACCACACTCATTAAGGATCTTCTACATGCCAGATACTGCTGTAGGAAATGACAATACGAAGGAGGGTGTGCAATACAGAAATTATGAGAGGCCTTCAGACACAGTACAGTGACATATTAGTATAAGGTGTGTAGGGGAGGCCAGAGTCCTGGAGCATTCAGAGGAAAATCACCAGCGTGCATGACAAAAAGGGCCTTACACTGTTGTAGCCTGAGGAGTTAAAATAAGCTTAAGTGGAAAAAACTTAGAGCATTGACTTCCACTCATTAATTCAACACGTCCTTATAGACAGACACCCTACTCTGGGCATTGCACCATGCTAGCAGGAGAAGGAATTCTGAGCATTTAGAATGGAGGGTGTAAAGGCATAGAGCTTCCTCCGAGGATGTACTGCAGAAGAGCAGAAGCCTGTCTGGAGTGGTTGGAACTCAGGGCACAGAGGGCATTTGACCTCTCTTGATGGCACAGGAAATTCTCCAGGCTCTTGTGGCCCTAAGGTCATCTTTATGGACATCCTCTATCTTTGAACTCCAAATGTGCAGAAGTGCCAACTATTAATAGACAGTAAATAGCAGAGCTTACTGTAAGAGGCTGACGAATATAGATCTGAGATGTCATTATCCTGCTAATTTCTTCTCTGCCCGCAAAAGCTTTGCTGGCCCTTCCTTTCTCATAGAGCCAAACACAAACGACTGGGTACAGAGGCTATTCTACTTGGGTCTGTCTGCAAATGCAAATCGGGCACAAAATAAGAAATAAACTGTTATTATAAGCCTGGTTTCTTATTTTTGTTAACTTCTTGTCCAACTTTTTAAAGGACCAAACTGATTTCTTCTCCATCTTTGCTTCTCTCTCCCCTCCAAGCAGTCTAGAGCATGATTGATAGCTTTCTTTCTGGGAATATTGAAGCTAGGTCCTTCACTAATAGAGAATCCTAAAATCATGTCAGGGAAATATATATTTTTGTCTAATGGAGCAATAAACTGGTTATAGAGTCTCCTTAGAACTTTTTTAAAAAGCTGCTGTGGGCAATAGTTTGAATGTTCCAAATTCTGAGCATGTCTTTTTTAGTCTTAAATAATTACAAAGCTGGCACGTTTGTATAATTATACTAGTGATAGATTCATACAGAAATAGAGCAAAAGACTCTTAAAATATTGTCCACACTATGGTTCTGTACATGTATAAAAACTGAAATAAAGTAGTTAAAGTTTTAGGGAAACTCCTATAATTTAAGGAAACAGATATAACTTGGAAAAATATCCTTGTGATTTTGTGCCCCCACCTGTGAAAAAGTTGAGATAAATTTCAGATATGTTTTTGAGGGTAATATTAGAAAATTTAAATCACACACAAATGCAGAGACAAGGCATTTCAGATTTTTAAGTGAATGATAAATGTTAGTTTTTAGTTTCCACCATCGTATTGAATTGCTTATCCAGAGTAAGCCATTTGCTTATTTTTCCAGAGTAAGAATTACAATTTGGGACTTCAAAATGTTTTCCCCCTACAGATCTATTTTCTATCACATCAACATGGCCCTCTACTTTGTTACAAAATATTCTATTTTGTTTTCTTTATAAACTTCTTTGCCTGTAGGTATTTTAATATAATTTTTTCATGGCTTATACTTTTTTCATTTTAACTCTGAATTTTAGGACTATTTTCCACTCTTTAATTAGGTAAATCTATTTTCCTTATCCATTTATATAATGCCAGATGATTTAACTTGCAGTTGTGCTTTCTTAATGCGTTGTGAAACTAGAAGATATAATTCACATCGCAAGTGTAAAAATATCTCTGTCAGAAAACTGTGAGAAAATAAATGAATTAGAAATCTGCTTTTACCAAACAAATAATTCAATTAAAAAATGGGCAGAATACCTGAACAGATGCTTCTCCCAAAAAGACATACAAATGGCCAACAGATATACGAAAAGATGTTCAACTTCATTATTAGGGAAATGCAAATCAAAACCACAGTGAGATACCATACATTATACCTGCTAGATTGGCTATTATCAATAAGACAAGTAATAATTGTTAGAGAGGTTGTGGAGAAAAAAGAACTCTCATTGACTGCTGGTAGGAATGTACACTGGAACAGCCACTGTGGAAACAGTATGGAAGTTCCTCAAAAAATGAAGGATAGCCTGACCTGTGGTGGCGCAGCGGATAAAGCATCGACCTGGGAACATTGAGGTCGCCAGTTCAAAACCCTGCACTGGTTCGGTCAAGGCACATATGGGAGTCGATGCTTCCAGCTCCTTCCCCCTTTCTCTCTCTCTCTCTATCTCTCTCTCTCTTTCTCTCTCTCACTCTGTGTCTCCTCTCTAAAATGAATAAAATAAAAAAGAAGAAAAATAATGAAGAATAGAGTGACCATATGACTCAGCAATGTTTTTTCTGGGTTTTGATGGAAAAACTTGAAAACATTTATTTGCAAAGATACATGCACCTCTGTGTTCACTGTAACACTATTCACATGGAAACACTAAAGAGTCCTTTCATAGAGTATTGTTTAAAGAAGATGTGGTGCATATCTACAAGGGAATACTATACAACCATAAGAAAAGATGAAATACTGCCATTTGCAACAACAGGAATGGACCATGAGAATATTATGCTAAGCAAAAAAGTTAGTCAGAAAAAGTTAAGAACCATATGATTTCACTTATATGTGGGATATAAAACTGAAACTCATAGACACAGACAACAGTATGGTGGTACCAGAAGAAAGAGGGTAGGGGAAGAAAAAGGGTAAATTTTAAAGGGAGTCAAATACATGGTGACAGAAGATGCTCTGACTTTGGGTGGTGGGCACAAAATGCAATACACAGATCATGTATCATAGAAACCCACACTTGAAACCTATATAATCTTATTAATAATGTCATCCCAATATAATAAAAAAGATATTTGTTGTTAGTGATGATGTAGAAAAATATTGTTTATTGTATTTATTGTTTGGTCATATAATGTAGATTTTGTGCACCTCCCTCCAGGCTTTATTGAGGTATACCTGATAATGTAGACTTTTGAGTTATTATATATATATATATATATATATATATATATATATCCCTGTGAAAATATTGGGTGAATATGAGAACCATGCAAAAATCAAAAAAGCTAATATAGGGTTTGGCAAGACTAGGTTTACAGTTGTTCATCTGGAAAAAGACATGCAGGTTATAGTTATTACAATAGCTTTATTAACTCAAAAGAATGTCACAATGGCACAGTAATATTTAATAGTAATGTAATGGCACAGTAATATTTATTAGTGCCTGTCAATAAATAAGGCTTAATTAATATTTAAGCCTTATTTATTGACAGGCACTAATATTTCTAAAGAAATATTCTTTGAATAATAATGGCTCCTGTTTGCCCTGGATGGATAGCTTGATTGGTTAGTATTGTACTGGTATGGAAAAGTTGGTGGCTTGACCTCTGGTCAGGGCACATACAGAAACAAATCAATGTTTCTGTCTCTATCTCCTCCCTTCCTCTCTCTCTAAAATCAATAAATAAAAAAAATTTTAAAAATGGTCCCTGTTTATCACATGATAACTAAATCCCAGACATTGAGAAGGATGCTGAGAATAACATAATATACATGACAAAATCTCTGGCTGTAGGGACTTGATATCTAGCAGGGAGAAAATCATAACAATAGTGTGAGATAAATTCTGTGATGAGAAAGTACAGGACATGGGAGTTGGAGAGTGATTCAGTGTTAAAGAATAGCAAGAACTAAAAGAAGTAGTGTTAAAACTGATGTGGTAGGCATAACTCTAAGATGAACCCCAGTGCCTCATTGCTTTGTATAATCCTCTCCCTTTCAATAAGTGTGGGGCCAATAATTTACCTCTATCCATAGAATAGGACAAAGATAATAAAATATTATTCCTGTGATAATGTTATATTAGAGAGCAAACATGCATATGTAATTAAAGATCCTAATCAGTTGACTTTAAATAACCCCTCCCCCCAAAAAAGATTGTTTTAGATGGCCTGACCTAATAAGGTGGGCTCTTTAAAAGAGAAGTCAGATAGGATTACCTTCTATCTTTGAAGAAGTAAGCTGCCTTTTTGTGAGAGTCTATGGCTGGACCCCATGACAAATAATTGTGAGGGCCTCTGAAAGTTGAGAGGAACTCTAGAATGACAGCCAGCAAGAAAGCATGAACCTCAGTCTTACGACTGCAAGGAATTGAATTCTTCTAACAACCACGTGAGCTTAGAAGACTCTGAGCTCCAGATAAGAATGAGTCCAGAGGATACCCAGATCGTAGTCTGATAACACCTTGAGTGCAGGGCCCAAGGCTGCACTCAGACCCCTGACTCATGGAAACTACAAGATAATCAATATATGTTTTAGACAACTAAATATGTGGTAATTTGTTATACAGCAATTTTTAAAAAATGCTAATACAGCCAAGATGTGAACAATGGTTCTTAGATCGGGGAAAAAAATGTTTCAGGATTGTGGTAGAGTGGCTAAAGTCAGAGACTTTCTAGTCAAGATTAACTTGGCTTCTCATTTAGCCAGGTGACTCTAAGCAGGTTACTTAACCTTTTATTTTTTCTAATGGGTAAAATGGATATTATCAATATCATCACCATCACCATCCTCATCCTCACCATTATCATTATCATCACCACCATTCATCATGTTTAATTCCATGATCTTTATCATTATTTTTTCCTTATAGAGCTGTTGTGAGGATTAAGTGAACTAACTTGTTGAATAATTTTAAATAAGAGAATGGCACGGACAGAGCAAAATTCTAACTTTGTCTACTCCTGGATTCCAGAATGCGCTTCTCAACTGTAATTCTTATTCTTCTCTGTTGTTATGAGCTCAGGCTCAGCAATCTGACACATCTGAGCTTAAATTCCAGCTTTACTCCGAGCAAGAAATTAAACTTTTAGGACTCAGTTTCCTCATGTATAAGATATGAAATAAGAGTACCCATCTTATCAGCTGTGACAAGATTATTATATGCAGTGTGTAGCAAAGTATACACTGAAGGATTTCTTAAAATACTCAAGAAATGGTCTTATGTGTTACTATTTGTGGACTGCATTTATTGTATATATGACACACAAGTAGTTATATCTATGAGGGTATAAAAGCTTCTCTGCATAAAGGATAAATTATGAGGGAAAGTATAGTCTCTCTAAAGCATTGAAAATAAGACATATTTTAATTGGTCTAGATTGCTTCAGGGTCAGGTAAATATCAAAAAATTAGTAACATTAGATGTTCTGAGCTTATGTTTCCAATCACTGTGTTTCTTAATTTTAAAAATTCTTCATTGTAATTATTTCCTTTGTGTGTGGACGTAACCAAGCTGACTGATTTATATCTCTCGGGTCCTTCTTCACTGATTGTATAATTATTTGGTCTTTGATTTTCAAGAACTGAATCATTGCTCTCTGTTTTTGTAGCTCCTCTTTTTTTTTTTTTTTAAAGAAGAGCTTGCTTTGATCTGTGACTAGGTCCTAGTGACGTTTGGTTGTCTAAAAGCAAGCTTTTCCACATAATGTGGCTTATTATTACTGTAATTTTCTAAACTTGGCTATTGCTACTGTGCTACCCCAGAACAAGCTGAAAATTGAAAATGCTGGAACTTATGATGAGGAATGGGGAAGGTTCGTTTTATTTTTCTCGCACTAACGCAGCCCTTCCCATGGCTGCTATGCTTGTTTTATTGGCCCTTCTGCTTCCTCTTTCTTCCTGTCTCATTGGTATAGACTATGTAAATTGTTGTCTTACAAATTATTCTTCCACTTGGCACTTGCTGTTGCTAATTGCCTACTAACTTTCTCCCCATTTGAGTAATGAGTGGCAATTTTGCATTCACATCCATGCAGATATTATGGTTTCTTATCATTATTACACTGCATCTATTTCTCTCTTATACTCTATTTGACTTATATGTATATAATGCCTTTTTTTTACATGAACGAAGCAGAAGCCATTTATATTCATAATTATTTCATCTTTTCAAAAGCAAGGCAAAAAAAGTATATTCACTGTATACTGTGTAGCTATTTAGATTACAAAACTGAATTACAGTTACTAAAATTTCCAATAAAGTTCGAAAATTGTGCAGTTGTATAAACATAGCAGAGCCTCTTTATCACTTCTGTCAGGGCAGGGAGTTAAAGCCTGCATTTGCTTTAGGAGAACTGGCTGATTCCTTAGTGCTTGTGTGAACTGAAGGTGTAGTTGAGACCCCTTTATTGGTCAGCTAGTGGCACATTTCGCACTTTTGAAAACTGTGCCCACGGACTGATCATACCTTTCTTTCTGCTATGGTTGGGACCATTGAGAGCCACAAGACAAAAAGCAATAGAGGGCAGTGTTCTGCTATAGGAAGATTACATAAAACATTCCATAAAAAGTTATTCTGTGGTTTATTCGAACATGCATTCCTACCCATGTTCTCTTGATTTTGGATATTAGATTCCATAGTCATCCTCCAAAGGCTAGCAGATTATTGCTGTAATCTCTATTCTAAACTGAAATTATCTTCCACTTCTCTTGACTTTGGGTTCATTCTTTTCTAATCCACTCTTCATATCACACTGTTGTCAGAATTTTCTATTTTAAGCAGAAATCTATGTCACCCCATGCTTAAAAACCCTTGCAATCTCTCAACTGTAAATAGGAGATGATGGTTGAGTCCACAGCTGTAGAACGAGGGAAGCTTAGTTGGACAACCTTAGGGTAATTACTCTACTTGAACCTGAGCTTCCTCCCCTGCAAATGGGGGTAATGATACCTCATGCATAGGATCACTGAATGGATTAGAAATAACATCTGAAGTTCTCAGAGGAGCCTTTGTACAATGTGGACTTTCAAGACATGCTAGCTCTATTTTTTATAAGTGTGATTTATTTAAAATCTGTATTCCTTTCAGAAAAAAGAAATGCATCAGAGAGACATTCGTGTAATTTGGTCTCTTTCTCCAATCCATCAAAACTTATTGTAATTCAATTGTAAAGCAACTGTAATTCACTGCTCTGTTTTCTCATGTGCCTGGTTATTTTATATTCAAGTGACTATTAGGGGACTGTTCCATTTTTAGCATCTGATTTTAGGGGCTTGACAGAAATGTCAACATAACATGGCCATAAAGAAATACACAAACAATCAGATCAAAGAGGTTCAGCCAGAAGAGAATAAAATTTAGAGCAAGAGAGAAAAAAATGTTCAGAAGAAAATTAAAGAACCTGACAACAAATTAAATATCGTCAGCAAGAACATTTTTATCTGGTGCAAGATGTTTGTGTTTGCTGATCCTTCTTTTGAAAACCCTTGCTCATATGATTTCCTTTGCATTTGTAGGCCTTCTCCCTGGGATGACCTCAGAGCCTACCCACAGTCACATTTTTGCCCATTTCATATTTCACATTGACTACTTGGCCCTTTCACTGTCTCATCCTAAGGAGCTGCCCCCAATTACTTCTGTTCATCTTTACTGCCTTTACAGTATTTTTCTGTATAGCATTTTTCATTATTTTGAAATTAAAATATTTGTCATTATCTGTCTCCCCCACTAAATGTACACTGCCCAAAGGTATAGTGTAGTATATAGACTGAATGTTTATGTCTCCTCAAAATTCGTATGTTGAGACTCAGCTACAGTGTATTCATATTTGGAAGTGAGGCCTTGGAGAGGGGATTAGGTCATGAGGTCGAAGCCCACATGAATGGCATTAGTGCCCTGGTAAAAGAAGACCAGAGAGTTTCTTCATCCCTTCTGCCATCGAAGGACACTGTGAGAAGATGCACATCTATGAATCAGGAAGTGAGTTCTCACTGGACAAAAAGTATCTGCCAGCACCTTGATCTTGGACTTCCAGCCTCCAGAACTGTGAGTAATAAATTTCTGTTGTTTATAAGCCACTGGTCTGTAGTATTCTGTTATAGCAGCCCAAGTGGACTAAAACATAGGGACTTTGTGTTATTCAGAGTTGTGCACCTGGTACAACTAGAAGAGAGTCTGGTACCATGTTGGGTACTCAATAAATACTGAGAAAGTAAGTAGATAAAAAATTTAATGTTAAAATTCCTAAGAAGAAACGTTTTGAAGAACTTCCTCTGCTTGGTTAATTATCAAAGAACCCCAAAACTCATAGAGACTTCTTCCTAAACAACTTCTTAGTAAAAGAAATCTGTTTGGGCACCTATTTTCTCTGTAGATAATATATAAAATACTCATAGTGCAGTTATTGGCATATAGTGTTTATTTATTAAGTACTAACAATTATCATTGTAAGTATGATAGATAAAAAATTAGATTCTATTCTGAACACAGCCTGCATTACAACAGCATGAGTATACTCCTCACAAAGGTGTCTCTGATCATTGTCCCTCTGTCAGATTTGAATGACCACACATGAACACAGGATGGGACAAAAGCAGGTTTACAGTTGTTCGTATGGAAAAAGACATGCAGGTTATGATTACTACAATAGCTTTATTAACTCTGTGTTTTGCACACTCACAACTGTAAAGCTACTTTTTCCCTACCCTGTATATTAGTGTGAAAGGAGGGTAATGAATAGTTAGGGACTATTACCAGCAGCTGCAGGGTAACAGCAGAGCCTCCTTGCCAGTACTCCTGAGGTCTCTTCCGGCTCCAAAATCCAGAGCAGTTCTGACAGTTTTCAAAGTTCTTCCTTAGGTTTCTTTATCATCTACATCAGGCAATTACAGCTATGAGCAGAGTGGCGCCCAGAGAGGAGAAAAGAGCAGGAGATGTGGGTTCCTGATTTAGTCCTGCTGCTGTGGGCTGCTCATTAATCCCCACTCAATCTTCTGACACCTCAATTTCCTCATCTATAAATGGGAGTAAGACTGGCTGCCCTAGCTACCCTTGTGAAATGTTGGGAGGGAAAAAGAAATGAAGGCATGAAAATATTTTAACAAATGAAAGCACAAGAATCTTTGAAAAGAGCAACATTTAGCACAATGTATCAGCCTCTCTCACTTCACCACCAGAGACAAAGAAAGAAAAACAACTCTACCCTTATTTTAAAAAGGCAGGTATGATAAGGACACTCCAGAACCGTATCCTGTGTTAAATGTTATTTCTGCTATCGTTAATATCCACTTTAAAAGTGCAAATATGAATGACAGATTATAAAAAAAAAAATGACGGAGACCTGGGAAGAAACAAAAGAGACACTGTGAATATATATACATGTCTCAATCTTGGCTCATATTAACTAAAGCATGTCCAAAAAAGCATGTGTGTTTATATGATGTGTTGTCTGCTTCCTTTTCCCATCTCCTCTCTCTTCTTGATTGCTCTACAGATTTTCCAAACTTTGCAGAGGTTCTTTCTGCATATTAAACTTAAGACAACTTCAAAAGCAAGCACAAACAACCCTTCTAAAACATTTGGTTCAATAAAGGATAAAGTATATGACATACCACATTATTATTTTTGCAAAAGGCTATTATGTAAAATGCAGGCTTGTATTAGCTTAAATAGTCTGAAGCGAAGCTGCAAAGGAAAGGAATGTATACACATCTATGGAGGCAATGCCCGCGGCACCGGGGCTCTAACAGACAATTGCATACCCTCACTTAAAGGGCCAAGAAGAAACCATATGTCTATTTTAGTGACTCCATCCTGAAATGGCGTACTTATTCCTTTTATTGTATCTTCAAATAAATACATATGGGACCCGTCAGATGTCAACAGTGGCTCTGAAAAGAGTATGAATTAGTCACACTGGCACACAGGGTTCGGGAACAATGAATGGTGCTCTGGAAGACCCTTGAATACAAACCTATTTGCCTCTTAATCCAAATGAATAATTAATGATAATTATCATGCTGCAGTTATTATCTGTGATAATAATATATCCATAAGGTGAATAAATTCAATCTGCTACTATGCAGAAGTGGCAACTCATAATATTCTTAAGAAATACAGGTATAATTATCAGTATTAATGGTCAAGGGAAAAAAGAGATTTTTATATAAGGAATTACAGAAAAGGTCTAAAGAAAGGTGGAAATGAATCTTCCTGATAATATTATTTCCACAGCTCTCACCGCATGGCCCTGCCGCAGTGGTGTTGGGGTTCCTACTTTTGTGGCTAGGTTCCATTTAAGTAAAAGCTTTATTATGCACTTGTGCACGGCAATCTGCCCTGAACATTTCCATTACCACTCTTTAGAAAAGGACTCCTGTTCAGTTTAAGATCCTGTAAAAGAGCTTGTGAAACATGTTGGGACATGTGGGGGGAGATTGGGCCACCAACATGACAGTTTAACATTTAAAGGGAATAAAAGTGCAGAACTCCAAATGAAATAAAATGTGAAAAGCTTGCCTATTTGATTGGAGGTGAAATGCTGATTCATAGTGGTTATGGGTAGTAGTTGTTCTTTTTAAAATGTCCTAATAGAATAGAGTCAACCTATAAAAAAGAATGCAATTGTGGCTGGCACATGACTTAATTCTTCCTATCGGTTCTCAATCACCATTGAAAAGCAAGCTGCTTGGTCATTATGGTGTGTGTGTATGTGTGTGTGTGTGTGTGTGTGTGTGTGTGTGTGTGCATGCACATATCCTTGAGTTCAAGAACGTGTACACCCACATACACAAATACCCTTTTTTGAAAAAGTCAGGTCTATTGAAGTATAATTTATGTAAAAAATTTAAATATATAATTTCTTGTCCTGGCTGGATAGCTTGGTTGGTTAGAGTGTCCTTCGGAGGTGCTGAGGTTGCCAACTCTATCCCTTGTCAGGGCACATACAGGAGCAGATCAATGTTCCTATATCTCTCTCCCTATCTCACTAAAATCAATCAATAAAAATATAAATAATTTTTTTTTGTATCTGACTTCTTTCACTAGCATAGTGCTTTTAGGACTCATTCATGTTGTTGCATGTATTAGTAATTTGTTCTTTTTCATTTCTGTGTAAAATTCCATGTATATTTATATCACAATTTATCCATTCACCAGTTCATGGACATTTGGGTATCCAGTTTTTAGCAATTATGAATAAGGCTGCTATAAAAATTAGCCTACAGGTCTTTGGACATTTCATTACTTTTGGGCAAATACCTAGAAAAGAGATTGATAGGTCCAATAGTGAATGTATATTTCACTTCATGACTGCCAAACTTTTTCAAAGTGATTGAAACATTTTACATTCCAGAAACAGTAGATAAGAATTCTGGTTGCTCTGCATCCTCACTGACACTTGATATTGAGAGTTTGTAATTTTTTGCCATTCAGGTTGGTATGTAGGGATGTCTCATTGTTGCTTTAATTTACATTTCCCTAATGATTAATAATGTTAAACATTTTTCCCCATGTGTTTATTTACTATATGTACATTTTCTTTTATAATTGTTCAAATCTTTTTTATCCATTAAAAAGTTGGGCTGGGAGAGGAGCAAGATGGCGACGGAGTAGGCGGACGTACCAACTTCCAACTCCCAGAACCAAAGTGGATTACAACTCAATTTTAAGAACCATCACCTGGATAAACCAACTTTGAACAAAACTAAGTGGACTCTTCAACCAAGGAACACAGAAGAAGCCACATTGAGACTGGTAGGAATAGCGAAAACGCGAAGAGGGCTGCCCAGCTCCCCGGAGCAAACGGCAGCCCGGAGAGACCCGTGTGGCGGGAGGAGAGTTTGGCGGAGAGGGAGGGACCTGGGTCCCAGGAACCAAGCCCCAGCCTGCAGTCCCAGAGCCAAGAAGAGGCGTTTGGACAGTTTTGAGCTGTGAAACAAGTGAGGGAGCTCCCAGGCCTACAGTGTGGAGTATTAGGTCCCTTCCTACTCTGCTGAGGGCTGCTTAAGGTTTTGGGGCGGCAGGACGCTGAAAGGCGGTTCTGTCGGCGTGGGCAGAGGCCAAGCCGGTGGGAGATCCGTCTAGCCCAGAGGGTCGGAGGGTAAGCGCGAGAGCGGTCCGGAAGCTGCGGGCCCGCCTTTAATCCCACTTACGGGGACAAAGCGGGAGGCCAGGAACAGGCAGGCCCTGCGCAAGCCGGCCCTGACCGCGGGGACCGGGCTAGGACCAGGGACGGGCAGGGGCTCGTGGCTGAGCTGACGCTAGCAGTCCGCCCCCCCCCCCCCCCCCCCCCCCGCCGCCCGCCGGAGAAACCGCGGTTGGCCAGTATACGTGCGCGAGCGGGCTCCGAGCGCGGGAACGGGGTGGACCACGAGACAGGCGGAGGCTCGCAGCTGAGCCCACGGCTGCTATCCCCATCCGGCCGGAGAAACCCCGGATAGCGTTAATACGTGCACGAGCGGGCTCTGAACGCGGGGGCGGGGTAGAGTCCGGGACGAGCGGAAGTACGCAGCTCGGCGGAACCCAGCAAACACGCCCGCCCCAATAAATCTTGGTTTCCGACCCTGCGCAAAGGGCCCTGGCCTCGAGGGCGGGGCTAAAGCTCCTGACGGGCAAAAGCTTACAGCTGAGAGCACGTCAAAAGCCCCGCCTAACCCGCGGAACTGTAGCGAGCAGGCTCCGACTGCTGGTTCTGGGCGGAAGTCCTGAAATAGGCTGGGTCCGCAGCTGAGGAAAGGTGCTCGCCTCTACCCTTGGTGCTAATCTTGTGGCTTCAGTGACAGCCCCTCCCACGGAGGAGAGGCAGAAATCACAGCAAAAGCCACAGTGGGCCGGCGCTGGCAACGCTCATACCCAACCACCCTAGGCGCCGGCAGAGGGGGTGGGGGGCCTGCAGATAGACCACACCTAGAGAACACATAGGCAACACCTACTGGACTCCAGTGGCCACAACTTGCTTATACACAGAAAAAATGGGCAGGCAGAGGAATGCAAACCAAATGAATCAAGAGAAATCCCCAGAGAAGGACCTGAATGAACCAGATATAACGAAATTACCAGAAGCAGAATTTAGAATAATGATAGTTAGGATGTTCAAAGAAATTAGAGCAACAATGGATAGTCATTATGAACACCTAAATAAAGAGATAACAAGTATAAAAAATGAAATTGAAATAATAAAAAAGAATCAGACAGAAATGACAAATACAGTATCAGAACTGAAGACCACAATGGAAGGAATTAAAAGCAGGATGGATGACGCTGAGGATCGAATAAGCGAGTTAGAGGACACAATAAACAAAGGCACAGAAGCAGAGAAGAAAAAGGAAAAGAGACTTAAAAAATGTGAGGAAACTCTAAGGGAGCTTTGTGACAACATGAAGAGAAACAACATTCGCATCATAGGGGTGCCTGAAGAAGAGGAGAGAGGACAGGAAATGGAAACTTTGTTCAATCAAATTATAGCAGAAAACTTTCCTAAATTAAGGCTGGGAAACACTCCACACATTCAAGAAGCACACAGAACTCCATTAAGGAGAAACCCAAAAAAATCTACACCAAGACACATCATAGTTAAAATACCAAAGCTAATGGATAAAGAAAAAATTTTAAAAGCTGCTAGAGAAAAAAAGACTATCACCTACAAAGGAGCCCCCATAAGGATGACATCGGACTTCTCAACAGAAACACTTGAGGCCAGAAGGGAATGGCAAGAAATAATCAAAGTAATGCAGAACAAGAACCTACAACCAAGACTACTTTATCCAGCAAGGCTAACGTTTAAAATTGAAGGAGAAATAAAGAGCTTCCCAGAAAAAGAAAGCCTCAAGGAATTCATAAAAATCAAACCAATTCTGCAAGAGATACTAAGGGGCCTCTTGTGAACAGTTTAAAGAGAGGAAAGAATAGAGCAAAAGAAGAATACAGCTTTAAAGAATAAAATGGCAATAAACAACTACATATCAATAATAACCTTAAATGTAAATGGATTAAATGATCCAGTCAAAAGACATAGGGTAGCTGCATGGATAAAGAAACAGGACCCATACATATGCTGTCTACAAGAGACACACCTTAAAATAAAAGATGTTCATAGACTGAAGGTAAAAGGATGGAAAAAAATATTTCATGCAAATGGAAATGAAAAAAAAGCAGGGGTAGCAATACTTATATCAGACAAAATGGACTTTAAAACAAAGGCTGTAGTAAGAGATAAAAGAGGACACTACATAATGATAAAGGGAACAATTCAACAGGAAGATATGACTATTGTAAATATCTATGCACCAAATATAGGAGCCCCGACATACATAAAGCAGACTTTGATGGATATAAAGGGCGAGATTAACAGAATACTATCATAGTAGGGGATTTCAATACCCCTCTAACAACACTGGATAGATCCTCAAGAAAGAAAATTAATAAAGAAACAGCAGACTTAAAGGAGACACTAGATCAACTTGATTTAATAGATATCTTCAGAACTTTTCACCCTATAGCAGTAGAATATACATTCTTCTCAAGCGCTCATGGTACGTTTTCTAGGATAGACCACATGTTAGGACACAAAAATGGTCTCAATAAATTTAAGAAGATTGAAATCATATCAAGCATTTTCTCTGATCACAATGCCATGAAACTAGAAATTAACCACAAAAGAAAAACTGAAAAATACTCAAACACTTGGAAACTAAACAGCTTGTTATTAAATAATGAATGGATTAACAATGAGATCAAAGAAGAAATAAAAAAGTTTCTAGAAACAAATGATAATGAGCATACATCAACTCAAAATTTATGGGACACAGCAAAAGCAGTTCTGAGAGGGAAGTTTATTGCACTACAGGCATATCATAAGAAGCTAGAAAAAGCTCAAATAAGCAACTTGACCCTGCATCTAAAAGAACTAGAAAAACAACAACAAATAAAACCCAAGACAAGTAGAAGAAAGGAAATAATAAAGGTCAGAGCAGAAATAAATGACATAGAGGCTAAGGAAACAATACAAAGGATCAATGAAACAAGAAGCTGGTTCTTTGAAAAGGTAAACAAGATTGATGAACCTTTAACTAGACTCACCAAGAAAAAAAGAGAGAGGACTCAAATAAATAAAATTAGAAAGGACAGTGGAGAAATAACAACTGACACAACAGAAATACAAAGCATTGTAAGAAAATACTATGAAGAACTATATGCCAAAAAATTAGACAATCTTGGTGAAATGGACAAATTTCTTGAATCATATAACCTTCCAAAAATCAATCTGGAAGAATCAGAACACCTAAACAGACCAATTACAGCAAATGAGATCGAAACAGTTATCAAAAAACTCCCAAAAAAGAAAAGTCCTGGGCCTGATGGCTTCACAAGTGAATTCTATCAAAAATTCAAAGAAGAACTAACTCCTATTCTCCTGAAGCTATTTCAAAAAATTCAAGAGGAAGGAAGAATTCCAAACTCCTTTTATGAGGCGAGCATAATTCTGATCCCAAAACCGGGCAAAGACAACACAAAGAAAGAAAATTATAGGCCTATATCCCTGATGAATTTAGACGCTAAAATTCTCAACAAAATATTAGCCAACCGGATCCAGCAATATATGAAAAAAATCATACACCACGATCAAGTGGGATTTATTCTGGAGAGGCAAGGCTGGTTCAATATTCGCAAATCAATCAATGTGATTCACCACATAAACAAAAGGAAGGACAAAAATCACATGATAATTTCAATAGATGCAGAAAAGGCATTTGATAAAATCCAGCACCCATTCATGCTCAAAACTCTCAGTAAAGTGGGAATACAGGGATCATTCCTTAACATGATAAAGGCCATCTATGATAAACCGACAGCAAACATCATACTAAATGGACAAAGATTAAAAGCAATCCCCTTAAGATCAGGAACCAGGCAGGGTTGCCCACTTTCACCACTCTTATTCAACATAGTTCTGGAAGTCCTAGCTACAGCAATCAGACAAGAAGAAGAAATAAAAGGCATACAAATTGGAAAAGAAGAAGTAAAACTGTCATTATTTGCAGATGATATGATATTGTATATTGAAAACCCTAAAGTCTCAGTCAAAAAACTACTGGACCTGATAAATGAATTCAGCAAGGTGGCAGGATATAAAATTAATACTCAGAAATCAGAGGCATTTCTATACACCAACAATGAAATATCAGCAAAAGAAATTAAGGAAACAATCCCCTTCACTATTGCAGCCAAAAAAATAAAGTACCTAGGAGTAAATTTAACCAAGGAGGTTAAGGACTTGTACTCGGAAAATTATAGAACATTGATAAAAGAAATCAAGGAAGATACAAACAAGTGGAAGCACATACCGTGCTCATGGCTAGGAAGAATAAACATCATTAAAATGTCTATATTACCCAAAGCAATTTATAAATTCAATGCAATACCAATTAAAATACCAATGACATACTTCAAAGATATAGAACACATATTCCAAAAATTTATATGGAACCAAAAAAGAACACGAATAGCCTCAGCAATCAATCTTAAAAAGAAAAAATAAAGCAGGAGGTATCACTCTTCCTGATATCAAGGTTTACTACAAGGCCATTATACTCAAGACAGCCTGGTACTGGCATAAGAACAGGCACATAGATCAATGGAACAGAACAGAGAACCCAGAAATAAACCCACAGCTTTATGGACAACTGATATTTGACAAAGGAGGAAAGAACATACAATGGAGTAAAGACAGCCTCTTTAACAAATGGTGTTGGGAAAATTGGACATCTACCTGCAAAAAAATGAAACTAGACCATCAACTTACACCATTCACAAAAACAAACTCAAAATGGATAAAAGACTTAAATGTAAGCCGTGAAACCATAAACATCTTAGAAGAAAACATAGGCAGCAAGCTCTCCGACATCTGTAGCAGCGGTATATTTGCCGATTTATCTTCATGGGCAACTGAAATAAAAGGCAAGATAAACAAATGGGACTATATCAAACTAAAAAGTTTTTGCACAGCTAAAGACAATAGGAACAGAATAAAAAGACAAACCACACAATGGGAGAACATATTCGACAGCACATCTGATAAGGGGTTAATAACTAAAATTTATAAAGAACTTATAAAAAGCAACACCAGGAAGACAAACAACCCAATCAAAAAATGGGCAAAAGAAATGAATAGAAATTTCTCCAAAGAGGACATACAGATAGCCAATAGGCATATGAAAAAATGCTCAACATCACTAATCATTAGAGAAATGCAAATTAAAACCACAATGAGATATCACCTCACACCAGTCAGAATGGCACTTATCAGCAAAACAACATAGAATAAGTGCTGGCGAGGATGTGGAGAAAAGGGAACCCTTCTGCACTGCTGGTGGGAATGCAGACTGGTGCAGCCACTGTGGAAAACAGTTTGGAGATTCCTCAGAAAATTAAAAATCGAACTGCCTTTTGACCCAGCTATCCCACTTTTAGGAATATACCCTAAGAACACCATAGCACTGTTCGAAAAGAAGAAATGCGCCCCCATGTTCGTGGCAGCATTGTTCACAATAGCGAAGATCTGGAAACAGCCCAAGTGTCCGTCAGAAGACGAGTGGATTAAAAAGCTATGGTACATATATACTATGGAGTACTACTCAGCCATAAGAAACGATGACATCGGATCATTTATAACAAAATGGATGTACCTTGATAACATTATACGGAGTGAAATAAGTAAATCAGAAAAAAAAGAAAAACTGAGAACAGCACGATTACATACATAGGTGGGACATGAAAGTGAGGGTATGAGACATGGACAAGAGAGTGGTGGTTATGGGATGGGGGGAGGGAGGGAAGAAGGGGATAGGGAGGAGGGGAGGGACGCAGGGAAAACCAGATTGAAGGTGACAGAGGACAATTTGACTTTTGGTGATGGGTATGCAACACAATTGAATGATAAGATAACCTGGAGATGTTTTCATTGTACATATGTACCCTGATTTATTGATGTCACCCCATTAGAATTAATAATAATAAAATATATATAAAAAAAAAAAAGTTGGGCTGTATGCCTTCCTCTTCTGGAGTTATTAGAGTTTTAAAATTTGTTATGGATTCAAGTCCTTCATCAGATATATATTTTGCAAATACTTCTTTCCTGTTTTGAGGTGTAGGTCATAATTTTGTAAACAGTATATTTCAAAGAGTAGAATTTCTTAATTTTTTGAGCCTGACTGAATTTAGCAAGCAAAGACAAATATAGAAATTGTGCAGATTAAGACAACTGCTCTTCCCAAATAAATTACTGTTAGTTTTTGAGCACTAACTACATATAAAACTCCAGGCTGAATCTCTAACAGCATATAAACAACCACTTATAAAAAATAGTAGCAATAGTAATTCAGCAGCTTCTATAATTTTGTGAAATGCCATCTTACACTGTGCTTTCTTGTCTTTATAGACACAGCTATAGATAAATATTTTACCTAGGAAAATGTTGAAGGGAGTATGCATTACCAAAAAAATGGCATTTCCCTTTGATCAAATATTATAAATTTACTTGAATTCTACCATTTATAACCTTTATACCCTGGAGGTTTATAAGTGGAAAATGTTACTAATTTCTTGGTATGTTTAATATGTTGGCATTGGGAAAAGTTACCTTTTATTTGACATTGGTGGGATAAGTCTAAAGTATTAGAAGAATATAAAAGTTAACTCTAGAAACTGTTTAAAAAACAGTATTTTAAAGCCAGTTTTAAAAGAGTTATACTTATAAGAAATTATTATAAAAATTTCTAGGTTTACACCAAAAATCTGACTGATTCTCTTTAACAAATGTATATTTTCCTAGTTCAGGACAAACTTTAAGTTCTTACAAGTCCTAACAAAATTAAATATTTATTTTAGAATTGTTGATAATAAAATTTCAATATTGTGCTGCCTTTCAATTGAAGAGCAACTGAAACTAGATATGGATTTGGGTATCTTTTTAAAAATTGTTTGAATAATTGATACATCAGTATAGAATCATAGATAATTAAGAATTAATGAACTAGAGAACTAGAGAAACTATTGCATGTATTCCTCTCACAGGTACAGAGAAATGAAAAGATGATCTTAGTTTGAAAGATCTTTGAAAGGGAGTCCTCAATGCACTTCATCATTTGCAATGACTATTCAGTAACACTCAAAGCTGGATAATGTTTGAATCCAATGCCTATGCCTTCTACTTGATGTTGATGCTATGCTCTGGTGGCCATTGTACCCTGTGTGGGAGCTCTTCACACACCCGAAAACAGTAATTATACCTCTCCTGAGCTTTCCCCAGCATTTTAATCGTCTTGGTGGCAGTGTTCTGAATCTTCTCTGAATTCTCTCTTTCTCTTTTACAGACTCTAATACAGGGCAATGCATTATGATAAAGGTCTGAGTAGAACTGATTAATACAGAGAAAGTGATTGTTTTTGTGTACCCTAATATTTGAATCATCTCGTAAATATTACAACATCATGTTATTAACTTACTACTAGTTTATTACTCATTGTGAACCTCTAATAATTTCTTCTGTGCTCTTATTTATGTTCAGCTTATACTTTAGCACTTGGAAACTTCTATTGTTTTCTCTCCCTTCTTCACTCAGTTGGGTCCCTCATAAGGTGTACGGTCTGAATGTTATGTCTTTCCAAAATTCACATGTTGAAATTCTAATGCCCAATGTGATGGTGTGCTGAGGCCTTTGGAAGGTGATTAGGTCTTGGGGATTGAGCTCTCATGAATGAAGTTAAAGTCCTTCTGTCATGTGAGGATACAACGATAAATCAGCAACTCAAAAGACAGGCCTTGCTTGATTGTATAGGCACTCTGATCTTGAACTTTCAGCCTCCAAAAATGTGAGAAATAATGTTCTATTATTTATAATCTTTCAAGTCTGTGGTAACTAGTTATAGCATTTCAAATGGCCTAAAAAGGACTTGGTGAGTTGGCAGAATGTTTATTTTTTTGTTATATAATCTATGTTATTCAAAATCACAATATATAAACTAATAAACTAAAAAGGCTGAGAGAGTTTCAGAAACTACTGAGAATGGTGACAAGGAACCAGATAGCAGCATTACGCCTTAAGTCCAGACTGCCTGTAGAGTCTGCAAGTTTAAACAGATTCAGGGGTTCTATTTGTGATAGAGAAATGTGGGATTCTGAATATGGCAGAGATATTTAAGGCAGATAAACTAAGTAGGTGGTCCAATAGTTCAATTGCTTTTTAAGGTTTTATTTATTTTTTAAATTTCTTTTTATTTATTCATTTTAGAGAGGAGACACAGAGTGAGACAGAGAGAGAGAGAGAAAGAGAGAAAGGGGGAGGAGCTGGAAGCATCAACTCCCATATGTGCCTTGACCAGACCAGTGCAGGGTTTTGAACTGGCGACCTCAGTGTTCCCAGGTCGACGCTTTATCCACTGCGCCACCACAGGTCAGGCCTCAATTGCTTTTTAATGCTCTTGGCTACATTCTAAATTATAATTTTTGTGATACAAAGTAAATTATAATTTAAGTTCCAGACATAAGTCTGTGTACAATATATTCACATAGCAAATCTATTTGCAATAGTAAGACTAAATGATATTAATGATATTTCTTTAACATAGCTGGTAAAATATATACTGTCTCTTAAATATGAATTGCCCATTGGTCTAAGAAGTGATTATTATTTTTTTTTACTTTTTTAAGTGAGAAGAAGGGAGGTAGAGAGACAGATTTCTGCCTGCACCTGACTAGGATCCACCAGGCATGCCCACTAGGGGGTGATGCTCTGTCCATCTGGGGCCATTGCTCTGTTATAACCGGAGCCATTTTAGCACCTGAGGTGAAGCCATGGAGCCATCCTCAGTGCTTGGGGCCAACTTGCTCCAGTTGAACCTTGGCTGCAGGAGGGGAAGAGAGAGATAAAGAGAAGGGAGAGGGGGAGCAGTGGAGAAGCAGATGGTCACTTCCTCTGTGTGCCCTGACTGGGAATCAAACGTGGGACATCTACACACTGGGCTGACTCTCTACCACTGAGCCAACTGGCCAGGGCCAGAAGTGGAGTCTTTTGAAAATTTGCAAAATTATTTTGTGTAAAGTAATAATTATGTAATATTAGTTGTTTTCATAAGTTGTTCTCTTCATAATCAGATACTAAGTGTGCTGCCCAACATACATGGAGATGATACTATTACGATAATGATAATCTAGGGTGTTATACTTTGAGGTAATGGATTCACCCTGATCTACTTCTGTTGTTTAAGACAGTACAGTTGGTGACCAAATAAGTCTTTAAAAGGTCTGGCTAAAATTAGTGAAGCAGTTGTAAATGTGAAACATACTAAATGCCTGGAACTGAAATTCAGAAGTTTATAAAATATTTTTCATTTATGGGAAAACTTTCCGATTTGCATCTTTTTTTATGAATGAGTTTATCACCTGATTGGAGATATATACCCACAGACATTATATTTACAAATATATAATTGCCATATATTGTGGTAACAGGTAGTGGTCTAATGCATGCACTGTAGCACACATTCAAAGGGCCATGTCATGTTTTTGTATGTACTGGCCCAGGGCAAGATGATTGGTTTTGATTTTCACCATGGTTGTCCTCAGGCAAAACTGTGTGATAATTGAATTTGTGTTTAGCTCTCTCCATGTTTCTTTCTTGGCTCCCTTCCTTTTACCTACCTGACCATGTGGTCCTCAGGTACTTAGTATTCAAGTTGTTTCCTGGTTGCTTATAATCTTCCACTAACGCATCACCACTTGGCCCGCTCTTCTTCCCAGGGCTCTGTATGCCTCCTATTTCTCTCTGCCCCATTCCAGTGGGTTTTCCCTGCATCTCATTCTCAGTATTCTTAGATGATGAGAACTAATACATTCTTTTAAAAATGTGTACCATTATATTTTTCACCTACCGTGATTAGTATTATGAGAGTTTAGATATTACACTAAACTAACTTGATAGGATTGATGGAGAGATATTTTGGAGGTAGAAAGTGATTTGGACTTATGTATGTCATGCTTACAGATCCAAATACTTCCTTCACACATTTGGCTAACTTAGAAGCAAGGCTGGGAGCACAGCAGGAAGTACAGCTGATTTTCCAGAACCCATAGTGTTGTCT
The DNA here is from genome assembly GCA_037038555.1 of Rhynchonycteris naso. Classification (NCBI taxonomy): domain Eukaryota; kingdom Metazoa; phylum Chordata; class Mammalia; order Chiroptera; family Emballonuridae; genus Rhynchonycteris; species Rhynchonycteris naso. The sequence continues at coordinate 67,190,088 of CM072998.1, forward strand.
TCCTCAAATGGTGCTTTTCAAAACCATTTCGATGTTGTATTCATTGACTTGGTGATTTTAATATGATTATTGAAAGACTTTAGAGAAAGGAGAATGTTAGAAAATAAAGTTAACATAATGACAAGGGTCAAGGTTTTTGCTTCCTCTCTAGGCAGGTGAGTGCCATTCCAGCTGGCTTCTCCCAGAATGGCTCCTCCTGCTGTTTGAACTGGAATCGGTTCTGGACTGTGTGCCCACTGAACTGATTAGACCTGGCTTGTTTTGGGAACCTCTGTAGTTTCCAGCACATTCACTTCTGGCATTTGTCAGTTCCAACAGAAAATTCACTAAGTAGGAAAGCTTACTTTTTAATATACAAGCATTGGCAAGAGTTTGGTTTCTATTGACAAAGAAGAGATATTTTAAAGCATTATTACATTGCTAAGGAACTGTTAATTTTGAAACGAAGGCAAGGTCTCTGGGTAATTCTGGATCAGGATATTTATTTAATAAATTTTAATTGAGCATCTGTTGAGTTAATGTTCTAAACATAGAAGTGAACAAAAGAGACGTTGTCATTTTACACTTTAGCGGCACAAGAGTCCTTTAAAAAATGTAAATTATGCTCTGGCTGGGTAGCTCAGTTGATTGGAGCATTCTCCTGATGTGCTAAGGTTGTGGGTTCAACCCCCGGTCAGGGCACAGACAAGAATCAATTAATGAATGCATAAAAAAGTGGAACAACAAATCAATGTTTCTCTCTCATCTCCCTTCCTCTCTCACTCTAAAATCAATCATAAATTCCTTTAAAAAAAATTAACTCATTACAAAAATTAGTTATCAGTTATAATTTACTATAAATACCCATACAATGAATATTTAATAAGCACCTGATAGTTTCTAAGCACTATTCGTGGTGCTGTTAATACTGAAGAATATAAAGGTGCATAAAAGATTGTCTCTATCCTTGAGGAGTTTGTAATCTGGGATAGACAGTTATTTAAACAAATAGCTACCTTGGCCACATAGCTCAGTTGGTTAGAGTGTTGTCCTGATGTGCCAAGGTTGCAGGTGCCATCCCAGTCAGGGCACAGACAAGAATCAAGCAATGAATGCATAAATAAGTGGAACAACAAACCAATGTTTCTCTCTCTCTCTTCTTCTCACTCTAAAATAATAAAAAAAAGAAATTAAAAACCTAAAAAATAGCTCAAATTTTGGGAATTAAACATTATCAGAGAGCCAGGTAAAAAGTGTTACAGGTCCATTAAGATAGATATTCACTGCTGACTACTTATAAAGATCTAGGCAGGCCTCCCCTAAGAAGATGTTATTTGATTTGAAGTTGAAGGACGAGAAGAAATCTCTAAGGTGGAAGACAATCTGGGTAGATGGGGTTTGTAGAAAACTGAAGGCAAGGATTTCCAAGGTTGGAGGTGATTTCCATGGTCTGGAATGCTGTGAATTCCTTCATGTGCAAGGGCAGATGAGATTAATTTTGCACATGAAACTCACCTAACTACATAACTCTCCTCTAATGAATACAATGAACCAGTTCTCTTCTTTCATATGTGGGCTGATTCTGGTCATACTACCTTGATTTTCACAGGTAGCCTGCATATTCTGCTTATTAGAAATCAACACTAGCTTTACATTTGCATGAAATATCTCTTGTCCTAGTATAGTCACCAATAATGAGTAATAAATAATGTTTATATTAAAATAACATGAAATTATCTCTTTGGATGATAGATGTTATCAAGTAGTTAAGTTTTCAAAGTGCCCAAGGTACATAAGTGTTCATATGCCCTTAAGTTTTATCTGTATATTATCTTTTAGAAACAGCTCTTGAAATTCTTACCTATGTTCATTTTCTATGTTGTTATTTCTTGAAAGTCTAAATGTAGAAATACAAGGGCACATTTGACCCAGAGAATAGGACAGAATAACTATGCACGGCCACATTGATACTCCACCCAGCAAATTATGATAGATAGGTTGGTAAATGTGAATTCAACTTGTAGTAGAGAATTGTCTGCAAAGATTTGCAGTCTATTTTGATGGCCCTGAATGTCACATTTCCTTCCCTTTAAAAAGAAATGTTCCTGTCATTCAACACCTGTAAAATTTAGGTCCTTAGTATTCTATGATCTTGTGACTTTGCACTTAGCACAATTGGAACTTTCTATTTCTTCTTTTAAACTACAGTTTTTACTCTTCATTTCTTCAAATTTACAATCTATTAGTCTGTCATTGATATTCTCTCCTCATGACCCTCTTTCACCTCTTCATTATGACCCTGTCATTCCAGCACTCCTTTACCTACAATGTGCCCCTTAAGATCTCCTAATTTCTCTTCATCCATATTTTTCCATTCATTTCCCTTTCTTTCTTGTGGTTTTAGAGACCCTGAACTCCTTTACTTTCTCATCATTCACTAATTAGCATGTCTCCATGGTAACAGACAGTTGCAGAGTGGGAATTATTCTCTGTACCAGCTACTGCTGAGTAAACTCCTGGTCTAGCAAGGAGGGACCTTGACCTGATTAAGACAGGAAGAACTTTTCTCTTCTTGGCAGGAGAGGATCCATATATTTTAGAGAAGGCCCTGTTTCCTAGGGTAAAGAATAAGTCAATTTAGTTGAAAAGGAGTATATACTTGGACTTAGGCATGCAAAATCAAAGTATAAAAAAAACTAAGAAAATATTAAAGAAGATGTAGGAAAAATATCTAATGCTGGCTCTCTGCTTGTGGTTTGTAAAGATTACCAGTGCTTTGATCTGGAAGATGCTTATGAAGCAACTGGTAGCAAATATTTGGTATCATTTACCTTCTAATTTTACATGTACAATTCAATAAATGTGTATCATAGGGCTGAATCTAAGACAGAGAACAACCCTACTTCCAGATGTTTGAAGTTTATCATTATTTAAAAATTCTATGGTCATTATTTTAAGCTATATATCAATAAATAATTATATACTTTCTAAGAAGCTATAATGGCATTATTATAAAATTTACTGTTGCAGTTTTTAAAATGTTATATGACATTATATAGTGCACATAAATGAATTCTTTCCTCGTATATTTTCTTGCAGTTAAGAGGCTAGGAATAATATTGTGAGTTAACATTTATTGAGCTCCTGTTATTCTTTAAATACTATACTATATGACTTGCATATATTGCCTCTAAATCTCATGACAGCTTTTCAACATTAGATACTGTTATTTCAAGTTGTGTATAAAGTAATTGAGTTTCTCAGAGGTTAAATAATGTTCCCAAGATGAAAAAGCTAGTAAGAAAGAGCCCAGCATGGGATTCTCAGACACCTGAAACCAAATCTGTGTACAGATACATTTACCTGTACATTTCTACATAACAATGTTTTCATGAGAAGTAGAAAGCTATAAAATTGCAAAGCTGTATGTAGACTTCTATTTTCACAGAAAAACATTTATCACTAAGAGAGGCTGATGTTTGAGTCTCCTGTGTTGGAAGGTACATTAGCTTGAGGATAGAGACCAGAAATGTCAGCAGTTTTTACTGGATGTCAGGGAATGAAATGTTTTACCACATGTGGAACCTGGAATAGTAGAAATTTATTGATTGCAAGTGTAAGGTGGTGGGCAGTGGGGGAAGGTCACGTGAGAAACCAGACCCAGGAACTTTGGCTAGAACCATCCACACTCATGCATGCCAAAAGAAACTTCCCAGAAGTCCTTGGGAAAAGAGTGACTGTTCGTCAGCCAGTGAGATTTCACCACGTCATATTAGCTCGACCACCCTAGACGGGACCCTTTACATATCTCCTACGTGGCTTCATCTGCACAACTTTCCTGGCCTCTGTCCCCGGTGCCAGGGAATATTGTCTGGGAAGTACGGTACTCAATAAAGCTTTTATTATTCCACACTTTGTGGCTACACCCCTTCCTTCTTCCTTGGTGGGGAAAAATATCTTACATTTGGTGCCAAAACCTGGGAGGAATCAGAAGTCCTCAAGGACCGATCCTCTTCCCTTCCCCTCCAAGAAAGAACCAGGACCTCTGACTTTCCACCCAATTGAAGGGACTTTCAGTTTTAACATCCTCACCAATTAAAGTATCGCCAAAAGAACTGGGAACTGGTTGAAGATTCCTTACATTCAGGGCTTCTAGTTATTCGCACTCCCGTCCTAATTCCTGTGCCACCTGTTCTATGTGCAGGACCTTTTAGGCCAGAGAAACCTCACCTAAACCCTCCATTCCAAATCTTTCCTCCTTAGCTGATCCCCAATTCTCTCCCCCTCCTGCTTGACCTCTGGGGGTGTCCCTCTCTCGGGACCCCTCTCTGGTCCTCTGCGGACCTCTTCTGCTTGGGTCTCTTCTCTCCAAGAGGCCCCTCCCCTCCCTTCGCAGGATCCTGTTTCTCATTCACCTGCAAATACCATTTTCTCTTTTTTCTCCTCTGCTGGCCAGGGGCTCCTCCCTTCTCCACTGTGTTCTTAAGCCCCTCCTCCATCAGGCCATTCTCAGCCTGCCATTGGCCTTTACACTGGTTTGCAGGACCCCAAGGCCCAACCCCAATTTTCTTGCAGGAAGTTCTGGCCCTGTCCTGCCTCTGGCTCCAGCGTTTCCGGCTGTATCTGGATGCCGGGCTTCCTAGTAGCCCCCCTCCTCCTATTCTCAACCCTCAAACCCCTATTCAAGACCTGTGAACATGGCATTTAAGGTTTTTAATGGTCACGGCTAGCAGGAACAGGCCAAGGTTGTTTACCAGACCCACATGCAGCGGAAGGTAGCGCTCCAAACCCAGGCTCTTGTGGTAGCCCTGAGGCCAGCAGAGCAACAGGGGCAAGGCACAGGAAGTGCCCAACCCAAGTCCAACCTGCAAAGAGGAATTCCACCAGCAGCTTGCTTTTAGTGTGGTAAGCAGGGTCACTGGTCTCGTCAGGGACCCTGCCCATGGCTGCCCACTAAGCCCTGCCCTGATTGCAAGCAGCCCAGTCACTGGTGGAGCAATTGCCCCTTTGGGCAACAAGCTTTTCCTCAGTGCCTCTATGTGGAGGACAAGCCACCCAAAATGTGAGGCCAATCCAGCCAGGTGGACCCACCGCTTGAACTCCTAGACCTCATGAATGACTAACACGGCCTGGACTCGGAGACTCCTATCATCCTCACCCATGCTGAACCCAGGGTAATGCTGCAGGAATGTGTAAGTCCATCTCATTTATTGTGGACATGGGGTACCTTCTCTGTTTTGCCATCATACTCTGACCTTTAGTTCCCTCACAGGTCTCAGTTATGGGAATGCATGGGACCCCTTCTTTTCCTCTTCGTAAGCCACTCCTGACATGCAATTTTGCCTCAAGCTTGCCCCCATGCAGGACCGCTGGCAGTCAGAACCACTGGGCCCTACCCATCTCTAGCTCACCAAAAGGCTGGGCCTTGCAAATCCTCCTGTTGCTCCTTTTTTTTCTTTAAATTCTTACAGAACTGCATCTGCAAAGTTTCCCAAATCATGGTCAAACAGATGTTCCTCCTGACTCCCTCAAAGTCACCACCTTACAACCTCCCCTCCCCACGATGCTCCTAACCAGCAGGAAGTAGCCAGACAAATAAGCAGCACCCCTAATTAACACAAAAGGTCAGAATGTAAGGTGGTGGGCAATGGAGGAAGGTCACATGAGAAACCAGACCCAGAAACTTTGGCTAGAACCGCCCACACTCATGCACACCAAAAGAAACTTCTCAGAAGTCCTTGAGAAAAGAGTGACTGTCCATCAGCCAGTGAGATTTTGCCATGTCATATTAGCTTGACCACCCTAGACGGGACCCCTTATATATCTCCTACATGGTTCTAACCGCGCGATTTCCCTGGCCTCTGTCCCCGAGGCCAGGGAATATTGTCCCGGAAGTGCGGTACTCAATAAATCTTTTATTATTTCACACTTTGTGGCTATGCCCCTTCCTTCTTCCTCAGTGGAGAAAAATACCTTACAGCAAGCATGTTGGTCATAATGCAATTTTGTATAAACAAGCTGAAAACATTTTGTCCCCTAACCTATGAGTCTGAGCATGGTATTGCTATTCTGGAAACTCTGCTCCTTTTTATTTATTAGTATTATTTTTTTTATTGATTGATTTTTAGAGAGAGAAGAAGAAAAATTGACAGAGACAAACAGAGAGACAGAGAGAGAAACACCGATTTGTTGTTTCACTTATTTATGTCACTGGTTGATTCTTGTATATGCCTTGACCAGGGATCAAACCACAATCCTGGCATGTAAGGACAATGATTTAATCAACTGAGCTACCCAGCCAGGACCCGGGAACTCTGCTTTTGATAATGAGTTGAGATGGAGAACTTGTGTGTTGCTGGAAGACTGCTAACTTTCCACTTCTCTTCTCAATATTTATGATGAAAAACATTCTTTTTTTAAAAACTTGAATGAAGTGTTACCAATTTGTAAACTGCATTCCATCAACTTACATCTCAAATTTAGTTGAAACCACAAAAACCTTTGTCTTCATTCAATCTGTGAACAAAATGTCTGTTATATAAGGAGAAAAATGCGTTTATTGGTTAATTTCTATATGCCAATTACTACTGTGCAAAGTGCTTTTATATGCATTGGTGGTGGCTATGAGGGTACATCTCTCTGATTTCCTTCAACAGGAAATGTAATCATGTGGTCCCAGGTGCCGAGCCTGAAATCTTTCACTAGGTTGGTACAGGGGCTGAAAGGGTTCTGGCCACTAATTCTAATGTCATTTGTGTGTGTATGGGAAGTTTCCCTGTAACACTAAGCAAGTTTTGGACATTAGCTGGGTGACCTAGGATTCAATTTAATCCTGACACTATCTACCTTCAGATAGTGTCAGAGCCCACAGGATAAGGGCTCAGTCCTTCAAGACTGTCTTCCTCACCACTTCAACTTCAGACAGCAGATACAAGCCCAGGTTGTTACTTGAATTTCTGACTGCCTGGCTATAAAGGTTCCCAAGAATTCTTCTTTCAGTCGGATTAATTTGCTAAAGTGGCTTACAGAACTCAGATACTTTTTACTTACTGGCTTATTAAAAAGGAATATAACTCAGGAACAGCCAGATGGAAGAGATGCACAGGGCAAGGTGTGGGGAAAGAGCTCAGAGCCTCTAAGCCCTGTGACAGTGCACCACTCTCCTTGAATTTCCATGAGTTCACTGACCCTAAAGTTTTCTGAACCTGTCCTTTTGGGCTTTTATGAAGACTTTATTATATGGGCATGTTGTTTAGATCATTAGCCTTGACCATCAATCTCAATCTCCAACCCCTTTCTCCTCCTGAAAGTTTTGTATATATGTGTTTGTGTGTGTGGGGGTACAATGAGACTGAAGGTTCCCCTCCTCTATCAGAGTGTTGGTTGGGACTATTCCCCAATTTTTAAGTGACATAAGTCAACTGATTAACATAACAAAAGATACTTTTCTAGCTCTCATCATTTAGGAAATTCCAAGGGTCTAAGGAACTCTGTGCCAGAAAATAGGACCAAGACCACATGTATATTTCTTATCATACATCCCAATCTTACAAAGCCACACCTCCCAAGGGCTGCTCCCAGCCCATGATTGTGCATTGCAGGGACACCAAGACAGCTCTGTTCCTGGAAGATGGAGAATTCTCTAAGGAATGACCAAAGCTCGGAATACTTCCCATTGACAATGCTGAACTTTCTTAGAACTACAATCAAGACTCTTCCATCTAACCTTCTTTCTTCACTCTCCTACAGAGGAGCAAACTGCCTTTTGGTCTGAGGCCTCTTCCAACCTCCACCTGCTGCCTCACCATGTTACCTCACAAATGTCTCCCCTAAGAAACTTCCTTGTGCCTGCCTCTTGGAAGATCTGCATCGGCACATTGTCTAATTCAGTCTTCCCAATCTGGTGAGCTATTTATGATTGTAAGAAACTGAGCCTCAGGGATTTTGAAACACTCACCCAGATCAGCCTGCTAATTAGTGGCAGGTTTCAAACTCATCTCTGTTTGCCCCCATGGTCTATGGACTCTTCCTACTCTGCTCACCACTACTTCATGTGCTGCTTTGCATGTTGAAAAGGTCTATGGTAAAAAAGAAGATAAGCAAACAATGTTCACACTGTTTTTCAAATATCTTACAATTTAAGCTTTCTTATATATATCACTGGCAGGGAGCAGTCTGGTTCCTGAATATGTTAATTTTCTTTATTTTTTTTCCCCCTTACACTCCTTTTTAGGTATATCAAAGCTGCAAGTGTTGTATCTATTTTTCAGAGATAACGTGATTTTGTGACATTCCCTGAGGAGTTTGAGATCTAGGCACCAGTGAAGAGATCACAATGAAACACGAGCATTGTTTTCAAGTGATAGAGTAATTATTGTATGAAAGTCTGAGCATTATTTAAAAGGCAGTTCTCATTTGGATCAAGCAGCCGCATGGGTTTTCCGAAGGCAGAAGGCCTCCCTGGACTGAACAAAGCTGAGGCCAGAGCAGGACTGCAGGCAGCTTGTGTTACAACGGAGGCCCCTTTGGGGAGGTTCCAGCCAGTGCAACTGATTCCTAAAGAATCGAAAGCCCAGCGGGGAAGCAAAGAAAATAAAGGGAGACTATTATTTTCTTATCCATCCCCCCACATCCCTTTTTTCATTTAGTGTAAAAAAAGAAAAAGGTACAACTTATGGTAATTCACTAGGAAACCTGGCCAGGGTTCAAGAGGGCAGGGAGCCCGAGGCCTCGCCCCTGGATGGCTGTTGAAAGATGCTATGTCTAAGATCTTTGTGCTGGGAGTGCACTGGCTCCCTTTCCTCTCTACTTTGCAGGGCATCCTTTCATGTGATGTAGGAACCTTTATGCTTCTCAGAGCTGTGCCACTGATATGGGTGCTACAAGCTGATGTGTAGACAGATTCCTGCTGCTGCTGCATTCTTTTTCTCTGCTGGGTGGAAGGAACAAGGATAAGCACCTTGATCTTTGATTTATTTCCCCTAGTGAGTCTACCACAGAGTCTTACTCAGAGATGGAGGCCCCCACTGTTGATCTCATCCTGCCTCAACATTCCTTTCAACTTGATTGTACCCCGCTTACCTCTCCAGCGTCATCTTCCATGGCTTCTTCACATCAAGACAAAGTGCTTTCCATTCTAGAACCTTCCTCATTCCTCACACAAACTCCTACACATTTTCCCTACTTGGTGCCTGCCTAATTTTATTAAGACTGAATTCAAAGGAAACATCTTCAGTAAAGCTATCCCTGACCTCTACAAATTCAATTGATTACTCATTCTCTGCACATTACAGTCATTTTGTTAAGCTGAAATTATTTTTCCTTCTCTTTGAAGACACAGAAACAAATGCAACAAATTTTCTTTGCATGACCACTAAGTGCCTGGCATTGGAATGATCGCCATATAGTGTTTCTTGAATTCTGTTTTGACAAAAATGTTAGAGAAGAAGATGATCCTTTTGTACTGGGGTGATTTAGGATGACATTCTGAAATTATTGAACTATTGACTCTTAAGAAGGCAGATTAATGTAGAGAGGAGGACCATTTTTAATCACTGCCCATGAACAAAACAAAACAAAATAAAACAACAAAAATCTTTGCGTTTAAGGTCTCTGATTTTCTCAGAAGTTTTTGAAAAATGTTCTGAAATATTGTAAACTTCCCTTCAGTGACCCTATGCCTCTCTAGGTCTTATACTAATAATCTGTTTCATAGCTCTCTTTAGGAGATACATTATTTAATCCACATGTGAGCTGTCGAGGCCCGTAGACTTCCTGAGTGTTAGCAAGGAATAGACTCTGCATGGCCCATGAGCCACTAGCAACACCATGTCAGCCGCCACTCCTTCTTCTCGTGGGGTTGTAGGTAGCAGCCAACATATCTTCACAATGCAAGAAACACCCGTATTTGATGCCTAGAGGATTTTTTATTTACTTCTTACACTCTGCTTCAAGCCATGAGGAGCAGATGATCAGCTCAATGAAAGAACAATATAAACAATAGCTTTTTATTTTTCATTAATATGACTGTTAGAAAATATTTTTGAAATTGACAACTCTGCTTTTTACTGACAACATAGACAATAAGCTGGCAAACTACAGCCTGTGCTCCAGATTCATCCTGCTGCTTGTTTTTATTTTTTTATGTAAAGTTTTATTGGAATTTAGCTTGTTATTCTAAGTAAAGTTTTATTGGAACTTAGCTAAATCATTGATTTACTTCTTGTCCATGACTGCTTTCACATTGTAATGGCAGAGTTAAACAGCTTCAAGAGAAACCACTTGGCTCACCAAGACTAAAGTATTTACTATTTGGTCATTTGCAGAAAAAGTTTGCTGGGCCCTGATGTAGCAATCCAAGGGTCTGCCAAAAACCAGGAATGCAAACTCTTTGATATCCAGTGCTGGCCAAAAGCCTGAATATGAGAATATATTATTTTCAGGTGTTAGTTTCAAGAAAGCCATCGTGCTTTCTCCTGAGCTATTGGTGAGTTTCTAATCCTATGAGTACTCTCAATCCTATGATAGATTTTTCTCCTTTCTCTCATAGCTCTTGTTACCAGGATGTCCTGAGTCAAAATTTCAGTTCTTCTGTGTTTGTGGTACTTACCTTTACTCACTTCTAGTTTTACCTACTCTTCAATCTTTTCTCTCCAATTTCTTAACTATTAATTTTAGGTTGATGACTTTTATCTATATATATTTTAGAAAAAGACCATATATGAATAAATATGAAAATAATATGTATTCTGTTTTGTTTATTTATATTACTCTTTAGATTCCACATATAAATGAAATCATAAGTATTTATCTTTCTCTGACTGACTTACTTGACTTAACTTAATAAATAAACTCTAGGTCCATCCCTGCTTTTGCAAATGGTAAGATTTTGTTATTTTTTATGTATTGGTGGGAACACTTTGTAAAGTATGTAAATGTCTAACCACTATGCTGTACACTTGAAACTAATACAAAGTAATATTGAATGTAAACTGTAATTTGAACACCAAAAAATCAAAATGTTGTCAACTTCAATTGGCTGCTGTTAATATAAAAAATGGTCATTAGTCTCTGCAAAGTGCCTAAAGTTGATTTCCTTGGTTAAAAACTTTATTTAGTTTTTATTCTTTTATTAATAAAAATAATGATAAATTTCAACTGTTATTAAAAGGCTAGTATTACCCAGCATTACGTGTACATTCTTAAACTTATTCCTCATAGCAGTGTGTGATAGGCTCTGGTATTCCCATTTCATAAGACTGTGAAATGAAATTCAGACGCGGTACCTTGCTTGGAGGGAATGTACAGTTATGGCCTCCAAGCCTGCAGGAATCTGGCAAGTGATGACAGTGAATAAAGCAGGTGGGTGTATTACACTGTGGAGTTGCGGAAGCAGTGAGCACATGCTCTGTCTAAAGGGGCAGCTACTCCTTAGCTGCCGTGCTCACATATCAGCTCACAGTAACTTCAGTTTCTGATTTTTCAGAAATCTAAAATCCCGACTTTCACGGAAATGTTTTAACTTAAAAAAAATAACAAAAACCCACTGTTCAAGAGTAATGAAATATGCTGTGGGTCAGGTTTGGCAACTGAGCCACTAGTCTTCAAACTCTGGATGAAGATGACAGAAACTGGGGCAAACTGCTTAGGTCTGGATCCTGACTCTACCAGATTTTGGGTTACTCTAAGTGACTTAACCTTTCTAAGTCTCACTTTTCACCTGATGAGACTAACAGTAGCTCTGACTTATACTTAAGAGTCCAGAACACTTAAATGTTAGAACATATACATCACTATCAGACATATTGCAACAATCAGAAATGTTGATTTCAATTATATTTTGACTTATTGGGGAGTTTTAGTCAAGTGTTTAGCCCATGCCTGTCACATAGAATATACTTATTAAATGACTGCCTATTCATTATGATTATGACTTAAGGACATATGGCTAGTAGTTTTATATCTAAGATTTGTAGCCCAGTCCTAATAACAAAAAAAAAAAAAAAAAAAAAAAACCCACAAAAAACAAACAAAGAAACAAAATCAAAACCCCTTAAAAGCCATATCCTTTCCCCAGTATAATCCTGTTTCTTATAAATCAGTGTGTTGTTTTGTTTTTTTCCCAACTCTAGTTTTACAGATGTTTATCAGAATAGATGCTGGCAACTTGATGAACTATGTAAGCTTTTTTATTGATACTATATAACTAATTAAATTATTGCTTTCAATTTTGCTCAAAAATTCTTTAAAATTTTTCTCAAATCGCTCTAAATTTATAAATCTAAATTTCTTTTAAAGGTACATACAGCTGTCATTGATTTTAATGGGAGTCAAGAATACAGAGATGGAATTTAGCCAGAAAAATTTTAATTGTCTGTTTATTTTCAGTTGGAGATAATAAAAGTGGTATGTTTCCTTTAGAGTGTATCAATATTAAGTATTCTTGCTAGCTAGGTCAAGTACAAAATTATGACTGATGTTCAAAGCAAATAATTTCTGCATTTCACTGGTAGACATGAAGATACTTTCTTATAATGAGCAAGAGTAGGTATAGCCACCAAAGATAACAAATAATATTAAAGAGGGGAAAGAATTTTAATGAAGTGAAAAAAATAGCCAAATATTATGTATAAAGGATGAACAACTCTTTGTATTTGTTCATCTGACTGATATTCCTTATTAAAGGAAATGATTAGTACAATAATGTAATATTTTCTCTAATAAGAAAACTTTACATATTTACCTGCAGGGTTATTTTATCTACTGAAAGAGTTGGTAAAATACTAGCATCTTGATTAACAGTGGCCATATAGAGCAAACCACCAAATTTGGAAATAGAGGACATAGGTTCTAATCTCAGCTCTTCACATAAATAACTGATTTTGAGCAAACCACCCCCTGTATAATTATTGGAAAAATAAATCTGAACTACCAAGAGTGAGAATATTTGTAAAAGCACTTTGTTTCTAGATAAAAGTACAATAATGTTGCTATTGTTCTTTTTATGTGATGATGGTGATTGTATAGAATGCACATAACATTATACTCTTCTACTAAAAACTTTAAAAGTTTTAATTACTTTAAATAACAAAAGACACTTTTAATTGTATTTATTTTGATTTGGCTTCACAGAAAAGGCCATATTGAGGTGGTTCATATATTATTTCTTGTCCAAGGAAAGAGAGTAACTTGGCTGGCAATAAAAAGAGTAAGAATGAAGATCTTGAGGACAGGATAAGAAAGTTGGAATAAGTAACACAAGAAATGAAAGTGGAGATGATTGGGTATAAGTAAATGAAATGTTGAGCAAACTGAAGACCTTGGTTGTGCAGAATTTAGGTGGCTCAATTAGCTAATTTCTTTTTCTTTGCATGTATGTATATATGTATATATGTACGCATGATACATGCATGTATTTCAGTATTACCCTATATTCTGGGCACAGAAGCAGAGAGACAAAATATATGTATTCATACAGTACTGGTAATTGTTCAGAGGAATTCAGGGAGAGGAAAAGAAGATAAATATATTGAGGGTTTTGGAGAGAAAATTCTTTACTTGATAGACAATGTATTTAAAAATACTGAGAAAAGAAATGGGAAATGAATATCTAAAGTAGATTGTTGTAAAGGATATGAATATACTTTAAAAATGATATTTTTTTTTGAGAATCTGTGAGTGATAAATTCTCTTAGTCTTGATGTCTGAGATTTTTTTAAAAAATGTGTTATTTATGATAGTTTAGCTGGGTATAAAACCAAAGGTTGACTTATTTCCTTTCAGAAATTTGAGAAATGATATTGTATACTGACATATAGGTTGTTGCAGAAAAAACTATTGCCTTTTTGTTCTTTTGTTGGTAAATTGTCTTTTCCCTAGTAGTTTTTAAGATTTTATCCTCTTTGATATTCTGCAGTTTTTCTATTGTGTTTAAGCATGGGCTTACTTTTATTTACCCTAGGAATCAGATAGTTTTCAACCATTTTTTTCCTATTAATTTCTTCTTATGCAATGCTTATTAGACATAGTTGAAAACCTTCATTCTAACCTCTGTGACTTTTGAAGTGTCATTTTGATGTATTAAATATAATTTTACAATATTATCTCAGTGAATTATGTCCTATCTAGCTCTCATCTCACTTTTTGTGTTCTAAAACAAATTTCAATGAGAATTTTTTAACTTCTATGTTTTAAACAGTTATTTTTATATTTATTTTTTTCATTTCTGATTAATTTTATTTTTTATATTCTTTTTTATTTCTAAACTGTTTTAAAAGTTTATAGTGCACAAGTATATAACTTGGTTATCTCAAGGCAAACACCTCTATAGCTTTCATGAAGGTCAAGAAATAAAATATTGACCTGCATTTTAAAAATCCCCTTTTAGGGATCTTCCTAATCCCTAGCCTTTCTCTTTTCCACAAAGATGACCAGAATCCTGAATTTTGCTACCAACATGTAGATTTACCTTTTTTAAAGTTTATGTAATTGAAATAATAGAATATATATTCTTATCTTGTTTCTTTCACTCTATATCATGCTTGTGAGATTATTATATCTTATTGCTGAGAACTATAGTTGATTAATTTTTATTACTGTTCAGTATTCAATTGTATTGATGTACTACAATTTAATTATCCATTCTAATGTTAATACACATTTTGTTTTTCCCAGTCAGGATTTATAATAAATAATGCTACCATGGTCATTTTTGTACATATCTCCCCTGCATAAGGCAAACACTTCTGTTAGATAAATATCAGAAATAAAATTGTTTGCTCAAATAATATGCATATCGTTGGTTTTAGTAGTCAGTTTCAAATTGTTTACTAAAATTAATTTATAAATTTACATTCCCACTAACAGTATATAAATATTTGTATTGAATCACAAGTGTTAACACTTGGTATTATTAATTGTTTTTAGTTTTGACCATTCTGGTAGGTGTACAGTGGTACCTCATTGTGAAATTGGTACCTTTACATAAATTTATTGATTCTTTGAATATTCTTTTTTTTAATGAATTTCTACACAAGAAATTTCTACCACTTTTTTATTGGATAGTATGTATGTTTTTCTAATTGATTTTCATGAGTTTTTATGTATATTGTATATAAACACTGCATTGATTAAATTGATGAATATATCTTCTTCCATGCTCTGGCTTACCTTTTCGTACTCTTGATGGTACTTTTTCTTCTTCAATCAATAGAGGTTCTTAATTTTAATATAGTACAAGTTGCTACCTTTTTCGTTATTGACTTGTTTAAAAAAATTTTCCTTATCCATAGTCATAAAAATATTATTTTACATTCTTTTTCATTTTCATTATTATTTGCATAAATATCTACAGATCACATAGAATAGATTTTGTCAATGGTATAATATAGAGATGATTCTTTTCTCTCTAGATATTAATTTATAGTATACCAGCTTAATTTACTGAAATACTATTCTTTTTCCATTGCTCTGCAGGGGCAGCTTTATTAAAATTAGTATCTGCATATATAGTAATGTTTCTGTGATCTTTTATTTTTTTATTGGTTTATATGTCTATCATTGTACAATCACCACACCATCTTAATTGTTATAGTTTTATAATAATCATTGATATCTAATAGAGCAACATCTTTCATCTTTTTCCTGTTTAAGTGTAATTAATTATCAGCACTTACTTTATGGTCACTGAAGTAATTTATTTTATTGTTACTAAAGTCTTATTCAAAAGATAAAATATAATTACCTACAAATTAAAATATTTATTTTTCAGTTTGTGAAAATGACTTTAACTCATTCATGCGGGGGACAAATTTCATCTCTGACAGAATTCTGCTTTTTGATAAATTTTATAGTTCTCAACCACATACAGGCAACAGGAAATATAAAAGAAATTTTAATTATGATAATTGAATACTAAAAAAATTTAGCAGTCTATTAGACTGTATTTTATTTAATAATCTAGGAAGTTCACAGCCATCAACAGTTCCCATGTAATTTCAGGTGCCATTGGGAATTAGGCATTCTTGATGGAACTGTTGGTACAGCAAATCTTGTAGATGAAGTAAGTACATGTAATAGCACATGCAAAGTACTCCTTCTAAAATAGACTTCAATGGCTTCATTTCCCACATCTGAATTAGGTCACTCAATATGGCTCTTACTTCTAATGTTAGGGCATATTCATTTTCTATAATAAATTTATGACTGTCAGAAGGTATCAACTTGATATACATGGCATCACAGCCTCACAATCTCTATAGAATTTTTTCTCTCCATCTATTATGTCCTTATGAAATTTCATTTCATTGCCTTAGTCACTTCAATAGTTTCTTGTCAGCCTTTGCAGCTGTGTCCCTGTACTCTGCCACATTCTCACTCCAGGGTCATCTCCTCTCTTTTACCCTGTGGTTTTATATTCTTTGAAAAAAAATATTAAATATAACCTTTGTTATTGCTCTGTATTTGGAGTGGAATTGATGTATCAAATTGTGAATGTTGTTTCACCTTGACTGGAAGTCAAATTTAAGGGTCATTGTAGCAGCAAGGCGAAGAACAAATTGAAAGTGAGCAAGAATGGAGACAAAGTCATTGTATGAGTCTTGGAAACTGCACTGGTGTCATGAAAGTGGAGAAAGGAAAAATGGTCTTCTAAATCAATAGGCAGGCTGAGCTAGAAATCTCTGGATCTGCTTTCTCACTCAGAATTCTGGGGGGCGAGGGTGTAGAAAAAAAGCTATAGAACAGATATCCATTAAACCAGAGATTTTGATGAATCTTACTTTTAGTGATTTAGGGACATTTTTTTCCAATGGAGTAGAAATTACTGAGAGACCTTAATTTGAACCCTGGTATGGTGTGGCAAGATAGGGACAGGGTAGGAAGAGATGCAGGGACAGACTGAGATATACACTGAGTTGTCCGTTGTCATAGGAAGATGGCTGGCATTGTGTACTTAAAAGATTTACAGTAAATGGTAATAAGCCCTTAGAAGAAGGGAAAGAGATGAGAGGCTGGGGAAATGAGATACACCCACACACACTAAATCAGGGAGTCAGATAAAAGTAAATATTTCTGTTATTCCAAATTCTTCACAAATCTGAAAGAAGTTATGGATGCATAGCTTGGCCCTGTGAAAGTTATCCAGTGTTTCTCATTCATAATATTTGAGAGTTAAAAATGAGGACTGATGACATTAATGCCTTATTTTTAAAATAAATAACAGAACTCTTCTTTTATCAAGTTTGATTTTATGTCTAATACAATAATATATTAATTATTATTAATTATTATTAGTAGCAGATAACTAGATATTTATATCCCTTTAGAATTTAAATAAACTAGACTTTAGAGAGCAATGAGGAATGATCTATAATACCTATGTAAGAGGAGATTTTATTCATTTACTCATTTACTCACTTATTCACTCAGCAAAAATCTATTAAGGGCTTATTAAGTTTCAGAAAGTAGTCTATGTCCTGGAAGTACATCAGTGAACAAAACTGTCAAATTTAATTTTTAATAAATACAAGTAGTAAAATGAGTACATAGAAAAAGTGTTTGTGTACTTTCTGAAGTCTTCTATTAGTGGTGGAAGAATCAGCACCAGGATCAAGTTTTTTAATCACATTTTCTGGCTCTTCCTTCAACTAATCTAATTCTGTTTCAAAATAAAATATATTGGATATATGTATTAGTTTACATGTGACTGCTAGGGATTGGGGGACACAAAAATAAAGTAGAACTGCATCCTTTAAGAAAAAGATTTGAAGCCAGACAGATAAATAATTACAAGCAAATGATACAATTACAGCTCAGACTGCTAAGTGCAGGGAGCTCTGGAGCATATAGTGAATGTGGTTTCCTGCACTGGAACAAATAGAATGGCTTTCTAGAAAATATCCTGCAAGCTGGCTCTGGAGGGACTGGTAATGAGCCAGCATTATTGGTGAGGGAGTAGTGTCCCAGCTGGGAGAGGAGACCATGTAGAGATCTTCCCTCACATTCTTCTGGTGCCATCATTTTGTTTAAATCTGCCAATCTTCTATTCCCATCTTTCTGGAATTAGGTTCTGTCCTTTGTGGGCACACTAAAAGGATTTTATTCACCAATCTCTCTTGTCCAACAAAAAACAGAGCAGTGATCACCTCTGGGTATGGGGTGGATATTGACTGGAAATAAGCAAGAGAAAGACTTCTGGGGCACTGAAATGTTCTGCATATTGATCTGGGTGTTGGTTGCATAGATGTATACATACTATATACATGCTAGACCCCAATTAAGCAAGAAAAACTCCCAACCCAAATGATTTCACTCATGTCAGTCCTATGACATTACGTTTATGATATATTTTTGCACTTGACATCAGATGTATTCTAGTTTTCGTTTGTTGATTTTTTGTATGATCAGTTTTTTTTCAGAATCCAGATTATGAATTCTACTTGAGACTTTGATCTTGTCTTAGGCTCATGCTTGTCCTCTGATAAGGAATCTTTACTGTCTTAGATTAAAAATGCACAAACCCACACACAGGGTGCAATTCATTTTATAGTGTTGGAAATTATTCTTATTATGTGACTGGCAAACTAAGTATGACACCTTTGACTCTAAATAAAAATTAAGCTGATTAAGCAAAGTGTTGGGTAACTGTAAGTCAAGCAATATTGTGGACAGCAAAGGAACCTTTACTAGTCAGAACCATGATTTTTCTTCTTTGTAGAGATTGCTTGAGAATTCTTGGGGGAAAAAGGTGTGACATTTTTCTATTCATTTTGAAAGAGAGAAAAATCTAGCTTAAATGATAAAATATTAAAAAATAAAGTTATTAAAAATTACTATTCTGATTGATGCCACTTATATGTAAATGAAGAGGACTAAATATGTAGTTTTTATTCAGCGAAAGGAGGAGAGGCAGTGAGACAGACTCCTGTATGCACCTGCACCAGGACCCACCCAGCAAGCCCACTAAGGGGCAATGCTCTATTCGTCTGGGGCATGGCTTTGTTGCTCAGCAACTGAGCTCTTCTTAGCACCTGAGGTGGGGACCATAAAGCCTTCCTCAGCACCTGGGCCCAACTCACTCCATGAGCCATGGCTGCACGAGGGGAAGAGAGAGAGAAAGAGAGAGAAGGGGGAAGGGAAAGGGTGTAGAAGCAGATGGTTGCTTCTTTTGTGTGCCCTGACTGGGAATTGAACCTGGGACTTCCACAAGCCAGGCCGACACTCTATTGCTGAGCCAACCGGCTAGGGTCTAGATAAATACCTTATTTTAAAAAGTATTAATATCTCCCTTTGCCTCCCACCCTCTCTCCCTTTCTCCAGCTTTCTCCCTCTCGTGTCCATATTCTTTTGTGTCATCTTGACTTGATCTAGTCATATTTTTAACAAATATTACTCGGCAATGTAAAATGACCTTTTAACAGCAGTGTAACCTAAAGTTCTTTCCAACCTAAGAGTCTGACATATAGGTGAGGGTCTTTCTGTCCCTTTTCTCTAAAGTGACTGAGTCTGGTGCAGTAACTCGTTTCTAGAAGTGATGGCAGAGGAATGAAGTGAGATTAGGACTCTGCCAGTGGGTTGTTTGTAGTCATTTATTCTAGTCCCTTGTTTCCCCCACCCCCTGTTTCTCTGCCTCTCCCTCTTTCTCTCTTTTTCCTTATTCCTTTACATTTTAAAAAATAAGTGATTCTCATTAACTTGTAAAGTGAAAAATCTGCTTTAGCAATTTTGGTGCTAACATTGTCCCCATCCTGAGAATCAATACCTAAATAATCATTTTAGACAGAAGAATCAATGTAAGTGAATGTAAAATGTGTTGGGAGGTCTTAGCTTTAGCCTAAGTTTTGTCTGTTGCTGGGGTTCAAAGATGTGTGAGTTTGTCAGCTGGATTGTTGGGGTGGTCATCCAGAATCTCTTTGTGGGAGGGACTGGGGATCTTTCTAGAGGGTAACTTATCCAAGGCACAGAAGAATACATGATATGGTTGATTGGTAACAATACCCCAGACCAAGGGGAAGAATGATTCTGGCAATTTTTCAGGTTGCTCTGTCTACCAGCCCAGCAAATTCTTCTCCCTACCCAAATTGTACTTATATCTGTGGCTTATGACCCTGTAAACAGGATTTGTGAGTTAAGATGGAAAGACCTTAGCAAAGCTAAGACTGTGGGGCACAGTACACTATTTTGGTTGTAGCCACCTGACATAATGTAATACCTGAGGAGACAGAGACATTCTTCTTCTCTTCAAAAGCCAACAGCTGGTAACAGTGGATTGTCACAGGATCAGATATGTTAGTAGTCACGGGAAGCTGTGGTGTATGTGGGGACAGCAGTGCCCAGAGAGAGTGGCGGTCCAGCAGGCACGATGCTTGGCAGATGGACTGGTCTGCACTGTGAGGGCAGTGGCATGCTGCAAAGGTGAAATTGTGTGTCTGGGAAGCCAGCAGGCAACACACGGTGGGTAACCACACTTATTTGTGAGCCAGCTGAAGACACCTGAAATACTTGGAGGTGAGGGACTTTGCAGAGATCTGAGCTATTAGAGGGAAAAGCAGTGATATTTGGGTTATTACTACACAGCGAATGAACTTGCTACAGGTGTGACTCCTGAAGAAACCCAGGTTTACAAGCGTGGCATACAATAGCATGGCCATGCCTCAGTATTTAGTCCCCAAACCAATTTTCAATTAGTCTACTCTTTAATAAGATAAAATAATGAGTGCTACAATGAGAAAAGACCTTACCATTTTGATAAGGAAGAGGAGAAATTGTGAAGTATGAGGGGGAAAAGCCCTGGAATTAACAAAGGTAATTAGAATAGTAAAAGTGAGAGGAGCTCATTTCACATTACTGAATATATTTTAATTGAGCAAAAAGAGAAGGTTATTTATATACATGTATTCACAGAAGGCAGAAACAGAGGGCAACAGTAACTGTGAACCCTGACACTAAAAATTAAAGAGGAGGAAATAGAGTAGTGAATCCCTGTACTCAGCCTAGTTTCCTTCTGAGCTTTTGAAAAATCATAGTAGATGATATAAGTCAAGCTAGAATAAACTTCCTGTGAAAAAAATGCTAACTTTTAGCAGTCTCCTTTAAGTGCATCTTCTTTATTTGTCAACTCACTTGCCAGGCATACAAGAACATTAATTTTTTTCTTCGTGAACTTCCCACAGATCGGGCAGTCTCCGTGCACTGAAAGCCTGTTTCTTCATGCGTTGGTTCATGCTGAATAAGGTTGTCCTTTCCCTAAGTTATCCTTTGCTTGTCTGTGCAATTTCCATGAGCAAATATGGGTATTTGTACAAGCAAATGGAAATGCATGAAAATAATGTGTGCTTGGTATTCGCAGACCCAGCCAAGGTTTAGATTTTTAGAGTTAAAAGCCCTGTAAGTGCTGCATGGATTTCTGAGAATGCTTCAATGAGTGCAATTCATGAGCCTAGGCAATAACTATAATTCCATTTTCTAAATATCTCCTGGTGAAGTATGTATATGATTTGGGGTTGTAGAACATTTTTAGACAACATTTTAATAGGATATTGCAGAGCTCACTTTTGGCTCTAAAGTACAGGATGGGGCAAAAGTACATTTATAGTTATTTGTATGAAAAATAATAATAAATAATAATATAAAATAAACTGTGCTTCACATACTCAAAACTGTAAACTAATTTTGCTCCACCCTGTATTTAGTAATACTTTATGGTTTAAAATGTAGTATAAATCTTTCAATTTCATTTTAAACTATTACTTTAAAGGTTATATAATTATGAAAAAGTGGCAACTAAACATTCAGGTTTATATTGCCAAATGATATTGGAAAAGGAAAACATTACACATATTAGTAAAGATTAATAATTACACAAAACTAAGCTTCCTCTTACAGGACACATAACATTTTAATAATTTAAGGAATCTAAGCACTGTTTTGCTGGTGCTGTATTCTAATGCCTATGTGTTGTAACTGCACTTACACATGTATCTATACTTTGAGAAATCTAGTGGTTTCCTCTGGTCTGAAATCTTCCAACCATGGCTAAAGAAGGGACTTTGGATGCGCCTTCCTCTCTTAGAATTTCCTAAACCTTCTTTGCTTACATTTAAGCCTGAATCTTTCTTTCACAACACAGACACAAAATCCTACAATATATTTTTCAGTTTGTATTTTCTGAATATCATTTTCTTAGTCCAACTATTCTCACACATTACTTAAAAATTTCTACTTCCTTATTACATTGCTTCCCATTACCATTCAATGTATCACTTTATTTTTATCATGAAAAATATATTTTACAAAGGAGGAAAGGCATATTTTAATAGACTTTCAGGATGCCAAACAACTGATTAAAAGTGAGAAAGCAAACTGATCAAATGGAATTGTAATACAGTATATCATGATGAATAATGGTTTAGGTGATTTCCTCCTATTATTTATTGTCAGCTTTTTTTTGGACTCCATGTGACAGATTGCATTTCCCAGAGGTCCTGGACCAGGGCAGCTTGGCGCGCTCCTGTGGCTGCCTGGCCCCCTGTGTCCCTGAGCGCCTCTGTGGAGGCTGGTGCGGAGGGGGTTGGGAGAGTTCGTGTTCGGCAGCACTGCCTGTCCTACATTATCTTCTAAAATCTTGCTAGTACTCTTTCAAGAGTGGAATCAAAATTTCCTTTCTTTGCATTTGGTCAAGATTATGACTGTGGTTCAGATTACACTATGTGATGAGGCTCAGTCATAAAAAAAAAAAAAAAAAGCAGCTCTGCCTTCCTGGTCTGGATACTCACTTTTTGAGCCCTGACCTGCCATGCCACAGTGAACACCTCTGTTCTGAGATGAAGCCGAGGCCACAGGGAGAGGCCACATGTAGGTGTTACTACCAAGATCCCCAGCTGAGGTCCTAGCCGACACCAAGCATAGAGCACCAGGCATAAATAAAGATGCCTCCAAATGACTTCAATCCTCAACTGGGGATTCACAGCCAGCCTTTGAGTCTTCTAGTTGAAAACCCAAACATCTAAGAGCAAAGCCAAGCCATTCCCACAGTGCGTTCTCTGAATTACTGACTTACAGAACCTGTTAGCGTAATAGAATGCTTGTTTTAAGCTCTTAAATTTGGTTTAATATTTTATACAGCAGTACTAACCCAAAATTTCAGCAAGTCACTTGAGATATTGTAAAGTCCATTTGGGATAAGATATTGGGCTATACATTTCAAAAATTCCATCATATTTAATAATTTTCAGAGAGAAAATCACTGGTTAGTTAGTTTAAGGCAAATATTCTCAATGTAAAAAGAAGTTGCATCTAGAAAAAGTATATACAAAACCTGTCTTATAAAGATACTTTTAGTAAATCAGTCTGGCTAAGGAATATGTTAGTGCCCTTGGAACACAGATAATTTGAGCTTGGCCAATAGATGTATTTTAGTACCTGTAGTTAAGGGTAGTGCATTTGATTTTTACTGTTTCTTTTCTTTTTCTTCCTTTAAGTTAGCAACCCCTTAGAAAGGGGGCTGGTGTGCTTATGTGGTGTTGGATGGTGTGTGATCAAGAGGGAAGTGAAAGTAATCTATGTTCAACCCCTTGTCCTGCATATCTGATCCTGGCAGAAGGAATTTTTATGTACAACAAACATAAACTTTCTGTTCTACCCCACAAGTCAGAATGAGAAATAACCAATAAACTCTCCTTCCAAAATATTTTGGAAATTATAGTGCCTAACACTAAGTAGGAAGGGCAGATCAATGGCTAGAGGAAAATGTAGTAATAATTTTCTTCTATTATATTTACATGTTTTGTGTGGAAAAATAAATTCCAAGAGGAATAAATAGTTTGGAGTGGAAAACAAAAGTGTAAGACAAATAAATACATTGCTGTGAGAAGACATTTCTTGGCAATAACTCCCCTGTTTCTGATCATTCCCATGTATCCACCGATAGACATGAGGCTTGCTTTATTTCAAGACTGACCATAGGACAGCTACAGTAGGTTCCAAGCCCATGTGGTCCTTCCTTTGTACTGAAATAGTGTTGCTGATCTGAGGTCGATTCTGTGCCCCTTGAGGATTACGTGTGCTTTTATATTGCACACTGAATTTTGCTTCCCAGGGGAAAAGCGTAGAAGAGAGAGAAGTGGACACCAAGCATAATGGTACTGGACATGTTGATTGCCGGTTACTATAGAATGTTGTCCGAAATGGGTCCCTTTCTGAATAGCCCACAATCTAAATGATAGTTCAAAAATAAGTTTGCCACCATTTCTATACTTACTTTTGCAACTAAAAATAAAAAGCCAGTGATGTATTTACAATGTATATTCAATCATTGCCCCTTATTATGTCAGTTGCAATCCTTTTTTTGGAATTAGGGCAGATATGGGAGAGGCAACACTGCAGAGAGAACACAGAGGACATGTGTCTGGAACAGGTATATCTTTCCTTCTGTGTTTAAGGCATCACTTCTATCATCAGTGCCACATGGCTATATATACAAAAGAATATCTGACTTGCTGAATATAATGATACATCCTTCTGACCATGACACTGAATCTTTAGTTCCAATTTTCTATGGCTTATCCTATTTAAGAAGCAGTATCTGCAGTAAATGGAGGGCATAATCTTAAATCATCTGGACTCTGGTATTGGGGTTGATGACAGCTTGAAATACTCATAGTTATGAATGAATGAATATCCTTTACAGAAAGCTCCCACTTTTCCCTCCTCTCTGTGCTAATCACTAATATTCATTGAGGTTCACTCAGTCTCAGGCACTGTGCTAGATACTTCACTTGCATGGTTTTATTTAATTTTCATGGCAACACTATGAGAAAGAAATTATCATATAATTTTATCAAAGAGAAAAACAAAGCTGAGATTAAGCTACTTATCGAAGTCACATAGAACTTGGACCCAGTTACATTGAATGTCAAAGTCCATATTCTTAAATACTATGTAGTACTTACTCCTTCTGAAGATCTTTTTTTTTATTAACTTTAATGGGGTGACACCAATAAATCAGGGTACATATGTACAATGAAAACATCTCCAGATTATCTTATCATTCAATTGTGTTGCATACCCAAAGTCAAATTGTCCTCTGTCACCTTCTATCTGGTTTTCCCTGTGCCCCTACCCTTCTCCCTTTCCCACCCTCCCATCCCTCCCCCCACCCTGTAACCACCACACTCTTGTCCATGTCTCATAGTCTCACTTTTTTGTCCCACCTATGTATGAAATCATGCTGTTCTCAGTTATTTTTTTTCTGATTTACTTATTTCACTCCGCATTCTGGAGATCTTAATTGATGATTTTTAAAATAATAATGTTATGAAAAAGTACTGGGATTTGACTCTGTGAAATGGCTCATGATTTATACCAAATATTTTGTTTATCCTTTGGGCTCCTCAAAATGTATCTGAAATATTTAAGACACATTTATACGGATTGCCAGCACATTGGTAAGTTTTCTGGATTCTGCCTTTTACATGTCCCCAAACATTTGTGAAATCCCAAAACAATGTGTTTGTGAAACAGACATAAAAATCTTGCTCTCCTCCATTAAGACAGATGTTAAACGGATTGAAAAGATTATTTTTTAATGCTACTCTTTTTGCAATATCTTTTGCTTGGAAAAATATAGTTTTTTAAGTAAATATATGTGACTTATGTTACAATTTAATAAGTTTAATATTCTTATTTTAAATCATTTAATAAATTAAGATTTAAAAAATTTCTCAGTTTTAATTTCCAGTACTGTAAATATCAATATGAACAAAAGCCCGTTGGATTCTGGGGTGAAAAGGTTTGAGAACTACAATCATAGTTATTTACAAATCTATGCATAGTGTATTTAAAACTTACTATGTATGCTCTATCACTGCGCTCGATATTGGAAATGAAGTAAATCTGATGGAAGCCTATCCTTGGAGTAGACCCAAAATTTGTGTCACTGACATGTAAAGATAATTACATGATGCATAGCACTGCTGTGGCAGGTTTACAAACAAACCGAAAATTGTTTTGAATTAATTTCAGAATCCCACTTACAGTCTTATAGCATCTGAGGTATTTCAAACATCCCATTTTATAGGTAAGAAAACTGAGGTTCAGAGAGTGATGTGGCCAAGGTTTACAGTTTGAGCATCAAACTTAAGGTAGCCAATTCAATCTAAAGGGTGTGTTTATATTATCATCAAGATCTTCTCACATTTTTCTTCTTTTTTATCTCCGCTATTCTTGGATTGTACAATAAAAAGAAATCTCATAGAGCTCAAATTGTTAAAAAAATTAAACCAGTAAACTTCTTTGGGAAGAGTAAATTAGTGATCCTTATTAAGAGTAAGCTAAATCACTTGGTAAATTATGTTTTAGAGAATGCATGATTATTACTTATGTAAGATTTCAGTATGAATTTCCCATTTTGTGGGGTAAAGAAAGCTCTTATTTCATCAAGAGATTGAACATATGCAGTGCCTTGACCTTTAAGACAAATTTCTATGCTTCTACTTTGTTCAATTTTATTAAAATAAAAATAATGACTCAAAAAGAATCAACATACAAACAAATAAAATAAAGTGCAATAAATCCGCAGGGAAAATCACCTCATGCTGACTGATACTATTTCACTCCGTGCTAAACCATGCCTATTTCAGAAGGGGCTCAATGCAATAAATATGGCTCAGCAGAACTTTTATTCAATAAGAAAACCTTCATAAATACAGACCTTGTGCATTTTACTTGATCTGCCATAGAAGTGCATTTTGTTGAAGCATAACTTTTTAAAAGCTTATAAAGACATTCCCATATATTCAGGAATATCATTCTTGCAGCAGCAAAAAAAAAAAAAAAAAAAAAAAAAGGAAAAAAGAAAAAAGCAACAGTAGCTTGTGAATCCTTTAATCATGGGCATTAAAAAGATGTTTCGAAATTGCAAGGCTGCTGATTCAAACTAATATTTTATTGGCTTGCTTCCGGGCTGCTAGCTATCTTCGCATGTGCATGATGCTGATGTAAAATGACATTTGCACCTGTTGTTGCCATCCAATGTTAATTAGCATAGTGCCCTAAGTAGTAACTGGGCCATCACATCCAAACTGAAGCCATTAACATATTGCAGCTGTCATGACTAAGAAAAGTACCGGTGCTGGGAGATGTGTGTGCATCCCTGCATACCTTGGCTCCGTTAGCAAAGCTCTTCCAATTGAAAGTCGCTTGGGAGAAGAAAACAAGTGTGGAATGTAGCCAGTCAGGAGTGAAAAAATACATTTTACTGCAGGTTTACTTTCATGTATTATGCATAGCCTTCAAGGTCACTGCATGATCATTTATAAGATTTTAATGAGATATCAAAGTGGGAAGAATGGAATGTAATTAATGGAATCTTGTTGAAAAGATAGACAGGTATAATAAGAACTCCCAAATACAATACAATTTTCTAAATTCCAGAGCTAAGTAGGAGACCAAATATCAAAATTATATTTGCAGCGAGGAGGCGAGCGTTACCATATTGAGAAAGTATTTTATTATCAAACGCCTTGAACTCTTTTCAGCAAGACAACAATTTCAAAAATTAAAGAACACGTAGAAGTTTCTGTAAGAGAATAATGATAGGTACTTGAGTTAGAACACACGGATCTTGTCTAAACCCAGAGGAGGCAGATGACCTATGCCAAGACTTCAAGAAGAAGAGTTTCTATTAAGTATAGATATCTTCTATGAATCACTGGAACAGGGCACACAGGTTAGCTATCTTATGCCAGCAGCACTCTATTCTCCAGAAGGTGTTTAGTTCAACACACAGTCAGGTTTCTTTGAAGTTCTCTATATATTTTTTAACTTATAAAAATTGTTCAGCTCATATAAATGTTGGTGAATAAGTAGATGCAAAGCATAGGAAAAGTCTAGATTGCTTAATATCTAGCTAACTAGAAACTTTATTTATTTATTTTTTTTGCACTCAACCTAGGAGAAAAAGGCAAATGAAAAAAAAATTAAGTGGACTATGAAGGTTTAATAAAAAGAAAAACAACTTCACGATATATCCTGGAATTGATATTCATGCTACTAAATTTTCCAGAACTTTATACCCACATTTTTGTTCAGGGAGAGCTGATGTTAAAAATAATGATACCCAGGCCCAAAGGACTTTGAAGTCTTTCATGATTCATCAAAGAAAAATAGATTCCATTCAGCACACTGTTGTAACTAAGACAAGAATATGTGGTACGGCTCAGAAAGATTTTATAGCCAATAATCTTGGGGGAAGAATAACTCTGTTTAATCACTTTACCCTCAAATCTAGCTATATAATTCCTTTAATATTCTGGTTAATTTTATTTAGTCCCAAATTCTGTCTTTTAAAAGACAAGTTGCTTAATCTGAGTAAATTTTTCAAGATTATATTGAAGAATGGGACCTGTACTTACTTATCCAACACCTAAAATTTAGTTAATTTCTTATGTATATAAATATATGCAGTGGGGATAAAAAACAAGTAAACCAGTTCATTTGAAACTATATCAAATATTGATAGGCTGAATGACTAAATTTTTTACTTTTTGGTAGTAGTAGCTTTGGGGTAGAAGAAAAATACCTTTATATATTTGTAAGGTTGTCATAAACCAAGACAAATATTAGTACTAAAAAAAATTTGTTTACTTGTCATGTAAAAATGCAGTAAAATAATAGATTTTTATTGATGATCCAGGATGTTTTATATAAATGTTACACTATGCTTTCAAAATTGTATTCTGTTTTCTAGTTTAATGATAGCAAAATTAACCATGTTTGAGTATACTGGAACAGTCAATGAAAAAAAATTCTTACATCTACTGATATTTTATGTACACAGCATTTAGATATGAAAAAATAACCAGAAATAGTGGCCAGATATTTTAAATTTTCACCAAGACATTTTATCTAATTTAATCAACTTTAGGTAAGCAAATAGCTTGGTTAATATCAGTAATAAATTTGAGAATAGAAATCACTTTCTACTTCCCACTCAACACTGGGGTCACAAGAATGCTATTTTCTCAGCTGCATTATTACACAAGTTGTTACTAATATGTCTCCTTCAATCGCTAGCCACAAATACCAGCACTATAATTTACATTTCCCCCAGCCGTGACTCAATAGAATTTGATATTTGGGGGGAGAAAGCAAATAATCATTTAAATCTAATCAACAGTACTAGACATATGAAATAAAAATAATTTAAAATTTATGGAGAAACCATCTTCCTATTTTTAAAAGGTTAAGTTCCCCTAAGCTATGAAATAAAAACACCCTCTGAAAACCTAGGGAAGCAGTAAACACTGGTGGCAAGTGACAGGAATTGATCCTCCTTGGCTGTGCCTGTCATGTCTCTAAATTTTATTTCCACCATCTCTAGAATGCTATGAAAAAAGAGAGTGGGCGCCGGGCTATGGCCCCGGGGCTTGGTACCTAGGTCTCTGACTTTTCCTCAATTAGGAGGCCTCCCTGCTTGATGGAGAGATGTGCATCTGACTAGGGGCTTGGACAGTTGCGAGTTATTGATTAGCCATAATGTGAAGTCAAATCTGAATAAAAAAGTGCCATGATCAAAAGACCTTCATCGGAGACAGCATGCCCTGTAAGTCAAGGGTCCAGAGATTCTGATGAGCTCTGTTTCCTTTCTGAGTGAGAGAGAATTCCAGTTTCTTTATAAAGGCTCTCTTGATAAGAAAGTCCAGTGGACCTCCTGTCAGAAAAGCCGAGGCTTCAGATTTGACAGGCGCTTGTTAGTTTTTCATCCCAGATCACTCAACATTCAGAGAAGAGAAGAAAAGAAGATTGCTAATATTGCTGGGTGCCAGGAAACCAGCCTTGCACTTGAACTAGGAAGCTATTGCTACCTTCTTCTACATTAAAGAAAACACACACCCTACCTGGCTTGGAAAGTATCTCTCTGTACAATGCTGGCCTCGTCACAGTGAAGTACACAGCACAGTCACCAATTAAAGATGATGAACAGCCAATCTATGGCTTTTAATTAAATTTTACAAATTATTTCTCCTTAAAGTTATACCCTTGCTTCCTTTCATTGGACCTATTATTTTGACCTTTTAAATTAAACATGTCCAAATGCCTTACATTTGTAACTCTGTTTTTAAGACAGTTCTATGTATCATCTACCTTAAGTCTTTAACACAGTCCTGTACAGTAGAAGGCCATGTGTCACTAGACCCATGTGAAGAATGCAGAAACAGACAGATGCAGAGGACACAAGCTTGTTGAAGGTCACACAGATAAATAATTAAAGGTAGAGTCAGGATTAGAACTCAGACATCCTGATTTATAGTCTGGTGTTCTTATCACAGAACTAGAATTAAGCCATTCTAATTCCTCAGTGATGCATTTACAGGCCTGACTGCTATATAAGTAGCCTCATTCTAGAATTGCCATACTTGAATGACCTGTTTCAGCAACGACTGTATTTTCACTAAAGGTAATGAAAATAGAAAGTGTTTACTGCTTTCTCTCTTCACTAAGTATAATATTATTAATTGGTAACGAACCAAACTCATATTCATGCTGCAATATTTCCCTTTTCTTGCAGTAAGTAGTCTCTTAGTATGCCTATATGCATTCATTCAGTCATGTATTCTCCTGGATCCTAATTTCCTGTGTTTCAAGGCTATGTTTATCCTAGCCACCGTTGTATGCCCTCAATCAGCACTATCACTGGTCCAAATAGATATTCAATAAATATCAGTTGCAGAAATAAATGAACAGATGAGTGAATAGAAGTACTAGTAGCCCATAGGAGAACCATAAACAGATTAGATATTATTGACAGAGTTCTCTATAAGTTAACAATACACTTGTAAACACTATTGTCTTGGTCAAATTTTAAATGATTTTATTAGAGCTTTGGAAACTCTTACTAGAGCCTCAACTCCCTTAGGACAGTAACCATGTGTTGTTCACTTTTGTATACCCATTTGCCTGGCACAAAAGAGGCCCTAAATATGTACTTAAAAGGACTGTAGAAGACAAATTCATTCTACTCTTTTTTTTTCTCTCTGTTTCTAATATACATGCAAAATAGTAAGTAACATTTATTGAGTACTCTGACAGCTAGGTTGCCATGCACTTTGTGTGCATTATTACTATTACTTCTCAAATTACCCCAAGAAGTAGGTACAGTTATTATCTCCATTGTACAGATGAAGAAACTGAAGAATAGAAAGGTCATATGACTTGCCCCAAGTCTCATAGTTAGGAAGTGGTGGAGCTGTTATTTTAACCCAGATCAGATTCCAAGGTGAACGTTTTCTACTATTCTCTGGCATATTGCACTGTTTTTTTTTTTTTTTAATGAGTAATTAATAGCAAAAACTTAGGCAGTACTTACACTGTGCCAGTCATTGTCCTAAGCACATTAAATGTATTGATTTATTAAATCTTTATATAACCTCGCATTAACCTTCTGAGATTCTATCATTATACTCATTGTGCTGATTAGAAAATGGAGACAGAGAGAGCCTCAGCAATATGCCTCAACTCAAACAGCTTGTAAGGGTGAAACGAGGATATAAACCCAAGCATTCTGGCCCTCAAATCAATGCTTTCACCATCATGGAATACTGTCTCAATGAAGTTTGGATACCAGTCAAGTTTTTCTTTAATTCATAATACTAAGTTTATGCTAAAGAATGCTTAATCTATAATATTTTGATTTTTAATTTTTAGCGCATTTTAAAGACTACTTAGAACTTCCCAATATACATAGTCTAGATCTTTCATTTGATATTTACCTCAAAGTGTGGTAATGTTTTTCTTGTAGTATCCAATATCTCTAACTAGATTTCAAGCATCTGGAGAAAAAATGGCTGCCAAATCCTTAGTTTAAGAGTTGAAATCTGGGCCCTGGCCAGTTGGTTCAGTGGTAGAGTGTCGGACTGGCATGTGGATGTCCTGCATTCGATTTCTGGTCAGGGCACACAGTAGAAGTGACCATCTGCTTCTCTACCACCACCCTTCCTGTCCTGCAGCCATGGCTTGATTGGTTCGGGTGAGTTGGTCTTGTGAGCTGAGGATGGCTCCATAGCCTCTGCTTCAGGCACTAAAAATGGCTCCATTGCTGAGCAATTGAGCAACAGCACCAGATGGGCAGAGTATCACTTCCTAGTGGGCTTGCTGGGTAGATCCTAGTTGGCAAGCATGCGGGAGTCTGTTTCTCTGCCTTCACTGCCTTTCACTTAAAGAAAAGAGTTGAAATCTGCTCTAATTTCTACTTGCAACTTTGGACATGATTAGAAAGTCCTGTGTTTAGGATATATTATATTAACTAGTTATAAGATGTTATGATACACTAATAATATAAACTAATTTATGAAAATGACTTGTATGTATTCATTTATGTCTGTTAAATATTTTTATTACATAATACACCAGAAACTATATTGTAAAATTAATATACTATTAAGTATAGTTAATAGGCTAAAACTATTTACACACATTGGAATTGTTACTTTTTAAGCATTTCTGACATTAAAAAAATATTGGTTTTTACCAGTATGAACTTCTAGTGCCACAAGTAAAATTACTTTCTTTAGACATATGTCTCATTCTACAAATTAACCATTGTTAATGTGTGTCACCCTCTTAAAAACAAATTATAGAATGGTAGAAAGTAAAAATAAAGTTTTTTTTAGTAAGCACTTCTTGAAAAGCAGCCAGTATATCTTCTGACATCCAAAAGCATAGGAAACACTTCCCAAAGACATGTTGAAATATTTTTGACATTAAGCCAGATCAGAAAGTCAGACCACTTATGGCTCATGGGAGATACTGACAAAGTTCTCATGTTTTGCCTAAAATCCGCGATTTGTCTTTATTTATACAAAACATCTTTTATCACAATGTTTTGCAAAACTTGTCTTCTCAGATTTTAACCCAGTGATAATACATGAAATGTTGATACAAATGTCAATTTCAGTGTTTCTATTTGAATTGATACCAAGAAACCCTTTCAAAAGGAAACTATGGTTTTTCAAAGCATCCTTGGCTGTTGTTAGTGTGACAGCCAATAAGACTTGTTCTTTACCGTCTGAGTCAGCTTCATTAGTTGCCTAGTAAAGAGATTTCAGGAGTATCCAAATATAAAAAATTTCACATTCTGAGATCTATATATTTAGTTCAGTGGGAGTGATTTTGTCCCCCAGGTGATATCTGACAATGTCTGGAGACATTTTTGATAGTCATGACTGGCAGTGCTACTGATGTCTAATGGGTAGAGGGTTAAGGATGCTGTTAAACATTGTACAGTGTATGGGACAGCCACCCCACAACAAAACGTATTTTTTCCAAAATATAACAGTGCCATTGTTAAGAAATTCTGCTTAGTTTAAGGCTGCTGGCCCTCTACTAAAAAGAGCCAGTGACCTTAAAACAGAGAATTTGGGTGGAGAGGAGCTTCAGGGGAGAGAGAAGATGTCTAGAGACATTGCATGGGGGAGGGGCATCGCTATAGGAAGAGATATAATGCAGAAGAAAGACTGAAGCCTAAAGTAGTACATTTTTTTCTTTATAGACAGCTTCTGTTATAATCTAGAAAACATAAAACAGAGATGAGTATGCATATAGAACATTATAAAAATATTCAATTGGATAATAGCAGCTAGTAATCCAAAGTCAGCATAAAAATGTTTGAGGCATTGGTACAGTCCTTAAGAATCTGATCTGTACCTATTATTCTAAACTTTCTACCCATTTCTCTCCTATGTAATTTCTACTTTTTATCCTGAAAATATTCTTTGAACTTCATTGTCTCCACTTTGGCTTTATTTCTTGCTGCTGCCTAAAATACATTTTACTTTTACTTTCTGTTTATTTATCTCATGGATGGCAAAGAATTTTACATTGCAAGCAAACTCTGACCAATTGTTGTTGGTTAGTCCTGTATTGAGACAAAATCTGTGTCTCAATCTGGGCTTAGTGAGAAAAACTGCCATGTTTACCTATGTCTAGTATGGGCTGGGAAATGTTGAAACTCAGTCATGGCCAAATATCTGCCACTCAGACTTACAGTTTTAGTCTTATGTAGTGTCCAATCTCTCTAACCAGATTTAAGTTTCTAGTGTAATGATGACTTAATTTCAAATGTCAACTCTTTAAAAGTTGACTCCTGCTCATGCTGCATTTGCCTTTCATGCCCTCTGACAATGACCAGCCTCAGTATCACCAGGAAACTTTTTCAAAAGATATATCATCGGTGCTATTCAGACTTACTTACAATCTTCACGTGTAGAGCTTGGGAATATGTTTATAGAAAGTGATTTATACTCAGTCCTTGGTTTAGAACCATCTCAAGACTTTTAGTGATGATTTTCTCTTTCCAAGTTCTAATTTTCTTCTTCTATGTCATTGCTAGTGCTTGGTTTTTCTTTCTTTTTTCCCCTAGAAAACTTTCCACATTTTGTTATTGTATTTAAAACTCCCACTATATTTTACAAGTCAAACTCAGAGGCCACCTTTCTTCTGAACTTTTCATTGTCGATCTAGAGTAAGACATTTTGATTTACTTCTCCAGAACTTTTCTGGCCCTTAACGAGCATTTATAACATGATCCCTGTCTAGAGATGATTTGTGTACAATCCCATATTTTGAGCTGTCATCTCTGGCCCAGAGATTATATTTTACACATAAAAAATGATCAGTAAAGTTTGTAATGAACAAATTATTTAATAAATTAATTTAAAGTTGTTATAGCATCTTGTTTTTTTTTTTTAAATTTTTATTTCTTTTTTTTTTATTTATTCATTTTAGAGAGGAGACAAGAGAGAGAGAGAGAGAGAGAGAGAGAGAGAGAGAGAGAGACAGAGAGAGAGAGAGAGAAAGGGGGAAGAGCTGGAAGCATCAACTCCCATATGTGCCTTGACCAGACCAGTGCAGGGTTTTGAACTGGCGACCTCAGTGTTCCCAGGTCGACGCTTTATCCACTGCGCCACCACAGGTCAGGCCTATAGCATCTTGTTTTTACAGTCTTCCTAAATAGAAAAGATACTAACACAAGTGTTCCTTGATGGAATATTTTAAAAGTCATGGATTTGTAAAATATAGTTGAAAAATCTCTTTTGCAGTGTCTCATTTCTGATCCTGATAGCCTTGCCAAATTATAGCCTTGTGTAATCATTTCCTTATTTTGTGTCTTCCATGATACATTATTTCAGGTACTGTTCTAGGCACAGAAGATAGTGGCATTAAACAAGATTTTTAAAGGAACTTACAGACTGACAGAGAAGACAGAAATGTAATTAAGCATTAGAGATACTCTGCCAGCTTATATATGGGGCACAGTGGAGACACAGGGATCAAAGGGTCAATTCATTCCAGGGGGAAAGAGTTTAACAATTTTAATGTTCTAGTTTATTTAAACAAATATATCAAAATGTGTATTACGAGCTTGGAACTGTCCAAGGTTCTGAGAAGGCAGAGCTAAATAAGGTATAAGGAGTAGAGGAAAAAGTATAAAATTGGGGATTATCTGAGGCAGGCGGTACTAAGGGAAAGAGAAAGGCATTTGAAGCAGAAGGAGAAAGCAGGTTATGGTATAAAACAAAATGCAGCATTTGCATCGTTGAGTAGGCACAACTGGTAACATAGAATGTTCACAACTGGAACATAGAATATTAGGTTTTCTGATCATAGGAGAAACTATAAAAAGAGCTGGAGGCTGAGTCAGAAAAAAATTTATATCACACATAGGAGGGTTGGGACTTGGTCCTATAGGCAATGGAAAGATAGCAAAGCTTTAATCAGGAGAGCTTGACTGAGTAAGTGTTTTAGAAAACTCACTTTGGTGGTTATCCATAATCCAGTGTACTAGTTATGATACTCAAATATGAGAAAACCCAATGTTCCAGTGTGTTCTGTTGAAAAAAGGCCATAATATTTTCTATAAAGCATCTTTAACATGAAGCTGTCATAATTATGCATACATAACACAGACAGAATTTCACAGAACCAAAGAAAGATTTCAGAAAATGTGTAAGTATAACTATATATACAGTTTCATAATACCCAAGGTATCAAGAAATTTCCTTTCTTAATAATGCTCTTACCAAATGTAATTGATGTATTTAAGTTGGTGTTTTATTAGTCAGTGCTTGCATTTGAGTAAGAGATTTGTAAACATGACTGTGTGTGGTGTGAAGAGAGTTGGATCAGAATAAGAAAAGCTAGTTACAAAAAATGTGCCTTTATCCCCAAATTTAAGTAACTAGTTATGAGGAAACATGTTATTTTTGAAAGCGAATTTTCAAAACACTTTTTAATTTGACATTTACTGAAGAAGAAAAAGTAGCTAGGCCAGGTGTTTGATACTCTGAGTGTTTTTTTTTTTTTTGTCAGTTTGCCTGCCAGTTCATCTAGGAATATGATATAAAGCCATAGTATTTTGTGGGTAGCTCATTGGAGCAATAATTCTTTTCTTTAGTTGCAGATATCTATGTTTGAAACACCAAGCTGATACCTACTGTTTACTTTCTACTATGATGCCACATACCTCTTACTTTCTTCCTACTTCATCAATTGCTTCTTCTCAACCTTATTTTCTGGTTCCTTCTACTCTATTTGATCCCCAAAATTGAAAAGTCAAGAGTTTGGCTCTAAGATCTCTCTTTTTCAAGAATTTATAACCCAAATCTATGTTTTCAGCCCTATTATCTCTCCTGTACTCCAGCACTATATAGCCAGATTATTTCTTGACATCTTCATGAGGGTGTTTAAGAGGCAACTCAAATTTAATATGGCCCTAAAGAGGACATGATTCACACCCCAAAGCTCTTTTTTGCCTTATCTAAGTGAATTATTGAACAACTCATTAAAGACAAAGTATAATTTGTTTCTTATTTCTTTTACTATAACAACTACTAAAACTCTAGCAAGTCCTTTCAATTCTACAGCTAAAGTATACTCTGAACTCTGACATCTCTTTCCATCCTTATCATTCCTACCCTAGTTCAAGCCAGCATAAATTTAGTAGTTCCTGGATTATCACAATGTTCTCTTTTAAAATTATATAATGGCATGCTACTTAGCCATAACAAAAGATGAAATACTGCCATTTGTGACAACATGAATGGACTTTGAGAATATCATGCTAAGTGAGATAAGCCAGACAAAAAAAGTTAAGAACTATATTATTTCACTCATATGTGGGATATAAAAGAAAATGGCTCCTTATGCTTATTCTTAGCTTCATCCGCTCCCCTTCAGTAAAATATTCTTTTTAGAAAATAATCATAAAGAAACTCAACCTTGCTCCAAAACTTTTAAGGCTTTTGGTTATGCTTAATTGTTATAAAATCCAAACCATTTTGGCTCATGCCCTCCTGACCCACCCCATTTGAGACCACCTCATCCAGTTTTTGCCCCACTTCACTGGTTGCTCTTCCTCAGTCTCTTTGTCTTGTCTTTCCAGCCACACTTCTCTTCTCTCCATTCCTCTGGGATGCTAAACTCATGGAACCTTGAAACCTTCAATTTTACTTCCTTCTCCTTGAATTGTTCACCCCTAGTTAATGTCAACCTCTCAGAGATAGGCCTTTCCTAACTACCCCATATGAAGA
Source organism: Rhynchonycteris naso (assembly GCA_037038555.1). Taxonomy (NCBI): domain Eukaryota; kingdom Metazoa; phylum Chordata; class Mammalia; order Chiroptera; family Emballonuridae; genus Rhynchonycteris; species Rhynchonycteris naso. The sequence continues at coordinate 67,227,650 of CM072998.1, forward strand.
GGCCATTTACTAATAGAATATTTCTATTTCTTTTATAACAATCATTGGATATTTTCTGGTTGGTTATTAATGTATATTTTTTTCTTGCTTTTCTTTACCAGAAGACAATACCTTGAGAATACAAATTTTTTACACATCTTATTTAATGCTCTATCCTTGATACATAGAATGGGGTGATCTGGCGCATAGCTGATGTTTAATAAATGTTGGTTAAATATTGTTGAATAGCCATTGTTGTATAGATGGTGTTTAGCAGTAAAAACACACATTACCTTCTTTGGGGAATACTATGAAGTGATCTGTTGGCCCTAATTAAGATTCCAGACTTTTAGACTTACAGACAGCAGAAGAAAGCCATTAGAGTAGTTTCAGTAATAGTCCTTTTGCCCTCAGGTCAGAGTGCTTTAGAGAATGGGTTTAACCTAAAGATTTCCCGCCTATGCTCCTATTAATAGGAGATGTAGGGTTTAATGTAAAAATTAAGCTGAAAATAACCAGCCATAACATTTTTCAGAATTATTAGAGGGTTGGGAAACAGATGATAAGAGAAATGGGAAGCATTTATTATAATACTTTATAAAGCACTGAGCTATTCTGAGCTCCATACACGCTGTATTATGCTCAAGGAATATAATGTCTGCCCTCTTTATCCTCTGGATGAAAGATGGGCCACAGTTGGCATCAAACACATACAGCATTTTGAACTATGCTTCTTTTAAAAGTTAAAGTGTATGATAATGATCAAAGGAATAATACAAATAGAAAATATTCATGATGTTGCTGATTGGTGGATGTATCAAAGAGCTTGAAAATAGCTAACAAAGGGAATGGTAGCTAAAATGATGTACTTATTTTCTTACAGTAAGGAAACTTACATAAATCGAGGTTTCACTTAATATTATTTGAGTTTCCTTATTTTTGCAACACTTGTAAAATTTTAGGGCAGACCTCATGCATTTTGTGCTGTTCTTGAGGATACCAAGTCATCGCTTCTTTTTTATCTTCTTCATATAGTGAGACTGTTTGAGGAAATAGTCTACAATCAGAGCATATTGTTTTCTAAACTAAATAGGTACAACAAACACTCAGCATCAAGGCTGCTCCCCTGGAAAGCAAATAAACAGGCAAACAGCAGCAACAACAACAACAACAAAGGATGTTTCATGCCTGTGCTGGGTAGAATATTTGGTTTCCTGGAAGGGTTGATTAAGGGAAACTTTATCCAAGAAGTATATACTATAATATTTTCAACATAAGGAAAATGAATGGTCACAATATAGAAGGTTTTGGAATTTCCATGGCTTCAGAAACTAGAAAATCTGCTGCCTCCACACATTCTACACCTTTCCCTCAGCAAAATGTTACACAATTGTGCTGAGAACACTTGTGGCCTCTAATGGCCAGATAATGGACCACAATAAAAGTTATGGGTCCCCAGCTGGGTTGAAGCTCATAATGGTTGGCAAGATCCATTACTTTATCATTAGGATCTACAGAAAAGGGAGACAATTGTAAACCAAAGAGAAAAAACTGTCATTGCACATATTCCTCTTGTTTGAGGAAAAAATTTGAATTCTCAAAAGAATTGGTGGTGATTTTCCTATATATACAAGTTCTTATATGCCTACCTTACATCTATTTTTAGAAAGCTTCCAATGTATAAATGTACTGAAGGTCAACCCAAGTTGATGGATTATGATTAGGACATGATACTGGATTGGATTTAAAAGTAAGTAATTACAATATCCAATGGTTTTTAGATGGGTAATAGATAGATAGATATATAGATAGATAGATATATGATATATAGATGATAGATAGATAGATAGATAAGAAAAGATGAATAAATTTGGTTAAAGTTAAATCTCAATGATTTTTCTCCTCCCTTCTCAATTTAAGCATGTTTTACAACACAACATACAATAGTTTTAACATTATTGTATATTCTGGAGATCTTCCTCTGCTATAGTAAAAGCCAGGACCCTTTCAATTAGAAGTATGGCAAGTGATTATTCCAGTGTCTTAGTAAGATTTCTTTAGAAATCAATAAATACATCTTTAGCCATTTTGTTTAGCCTTGAGGGAGTCTTGATGTTGTAGTTGTATCATTTAATGAACATAATGGTGACTTGATATAATTTCTTTTTAAAAAAATATGATGCATGTATCTCTCTTTTCTTATCCCTCTTACCTTTGAATGAAATTAGAGTCAATGTATAGTAACCATTTTCTATTGTGTGTGTCTGGGACAGAGGTTCAGCAGCAGGGGAGAATGACATGACTAGCCATATTTTGTAGATCTTAAGATCTGTTAAAATCATAGAATTATCCCCCTAGAGAGATGATTTGAGACCCTACATATTAAAGTGAAGTACAGTGTGGTCCTAAGGTAACTCGGGGTTTTAATCCAGTTACATAATAAGCCCCAGTTAGCTGATTAGGGATATAAATTTTAATACAGTTTGTTTTGAAATTTAAACATTGTATCTAAAAATGATATGCCTCTAGCACAAATAAATAATGTGGCAAAAATATTTTCAGTTCTTTTTATAGTTAAGCCTATATGAATCTCCCCCTTTATTTCATAAAAAAGAATGAATTCCAGTTCTTAAAGAACCTCAGTTTTGGTTCAAAGATATCTAAGGTGCTCAGAATCTTTTTGTTGAGTTCTTCATACATTGTGGGCTGAATAATATTTAAATGGAATATGTGCTAATATATTTATTTATTAATAATTAAAAGTACAGTGTTTCTTTCATATGGTTTTTAATGGATTTTCATGATTTTGTGTTCACATGCCTTAGTTTCAGCGCCATGATAATGCTATTATCTTTCAGGGTTAGGGGGTTAGAGGCTCATTGTTTTTGTAAGTATAACAAAGGAGGCTGACCAACTAACTGTACAGTAATTTGAATTGGATAAAATATACAGACTAATGAAACAATACCAATAGTTTAATTCTTCTTAATTTTTTTTTCCTGGATCCAAGTCATTTTACTAAGACCAGTTTGTATCATGGTTATTGTGTGAGCGCATCAGGTAGTACTGAATAACAGTCTTCTGGTTTGTAGCGTGTCACAGAGCAGAAGATCTATGGTCTTAATTTTTCCAGTTATTCTGAAAGAGCACAACATGCACCATTTAGAGAGCAGTCTACCATGTTACATTCTTATTTTTGCTGGTTTTTAAAATTATATAGTCAGAGGAGGATAGTTCTCCTAAGCAACTGGTTTGAGTTCATCTTAGTGACTCTGGATCGTGTGCAATGTGAACTGTGTAACTGATCATGCTTTCAGTTTCTCTTGGCTGCCAGAAAGCTTGTAGCTATATTTGTGGCTGGGTTTTAACTATCGTATACTATTTATGTATCTTTAAATAGTGCTTTTAATCCTTTCTGAAAAAAAAAGGCAATGTTTTTATGATTTAAGGTTCAGGCCTCTATTGCTCCACTATTATATCTTTAGCAAAGAACATGCACAGTCATAGGAGAGAAAAAGAGAAAAGAAGAGGGACTGAAGGGAAAAGAAGATGAAAAGATGAAAAGGAAAGGAAAAGAAGGTAACTGAGAACAAAATGAGCAACTCTTTGTGTGTGTTTATATTCTAAAACTGTGCTGTCCATAATGGTATCACATAGTCACCTGTGCTTATAGATTCCTTCAAAGGTGTTTAGTCCAAATTGAGATGTAAGCATTAATCTACAACAGCTTTTGCAGATTTAGCATGAAAATATAATGCAAATACATCATTAATATTTTTATATTGATTATATATTGAAATGGTAATATTTTAGATATATTGGGTTAAGTAAAACATTTTATTAAAATTAACTTTATCTTTATTTTTTATTCATTTATATTTTAAAATTTTCAATTGATTTGAGAGAGAGAGAGGAAGGGAGAAAGAGAGAAACATCAACTTATTATTCCATGTAGTTCCATCTAGTTGTGCACTTAATGATTGCTCCTCATAGATGTGCTGACTGAGAATCCAGTCCATGGCCTCAGTGCCTGGGGACGATGCTCTATCCCCTGAACAACCAGACCAGAGCCCTTGTTTTTGTAAGCAGCTACTTTGAACATTTAAAATTATATGTGTGACTCACATTTATAACTTGCATTATATTTTTCTGACAGAATTATTTGGAGTTGCCTTAACATCTTTTCAGAACAACTTATCCTGTGACCTCATTCCCTCTCTTTGTGTGTGTGCGCGTTAGCTATAGGTAAAGCTCTTCTGTGATAAAACTGAAGTTGACAGAATCCCTCACCTCTCAAATTTTAGGCTTTTTTATTTTAATAATTATCTTCCAAATTTTCCACAGAGAGACAGGCATTGTATGATAATACCTGCAAAGGGTTTGGTCATGTGGTACTCATGCTTTACGAAGAGCTGCCTTTTTAGTGCATATATACACCTCCAGTTTTATATACTTTAAAAAAAGACATAGTGAATTGTCTGTCTTTACCATAAATTAAGAATAGAATGAATACAAATGTCCTTTTTCCTGGATAAACAAGCCAAGGATATTGTCCTTGTATCATTTTTCTTAGCTATAAAAGCTAAGATAGAATGCTACTGTAAAAAATTCTGGATAGAAAATTTTGTGAAACTTAAAAAATACTCTGTATAAGATGTTTTTTGTATTGAAATCTACAGCAATTTTATTTGATTGCAAGTTGAATATATTGTAATTACCTTTGAAGCCATAACTATTAACATATTGTTCTGCAGTATTTAAATCTATGTGGGTGTGTTGGGCTCAATGATACGGCCTCCATCCCTGACTTCAGTTGTTGCATTTTTGATCATTCAAATATGAGTGAAGAATTTTCAGGGACTGTTTAAGCATGGATTATGGAGAATATATAAAAATAATTTACTTTCATATTTTACTTCAGGGCCCCACCCTTTCTGTCCAGACTTCTGTAAATGACAGTGAAAGTCATTTCCTGTGGAAGAAGGTAAAACTCCAAGGCCTCTCTGCCTTCCCTACAAAACTCATTAACAATTAATGCAGTCACTTGGGGGTAAGGCCTTGTTTGCAGAGTGTCCAGGTAAATTGCTCTTGTTAGAGAATGGAGCTGCTGTCATTGGTCTTGGGGAACATGAAGACGAGACAGTCAGCTAAAGAATAGCACTTAGCCTGACCAGGCGGTGGCGCAGTGGATAGAGCGTCGGACTGGGATGAGGAAGACCCAGGTTCCAGACACCGAGCTTGCCAGCTTGAGCATGGGCCCATTTGGCTTGAGCGAAGGCTCTCCAGCTTGGACCCCAGGTCACTGGCACCAGCAAGGGATTGCTCGGTCTGCTGAAGGTCTGCGGTCAAGGCACATGTAAGAAAGCAATCAATGAACAACTAAGGTGTCGCAATGGCAATGAAAAACTAATGATTGATGCTTCTCACCTCTCTTTGTTCCTGTCTGTCTGTCCCTATCTATCCCTCTACCTGACTCTCTCTCTGTCCCTGTAAAAAAAAAAAAAGGAATAGCACTTAGGAAAAGAGCGAACAAAAACTCCATCTTAGAATAAATTTCAAGATACAAGAAAATGTTTTGGTAGTAATATAATATTTAATGTTTTCATGAATAAAATATTGGTTTGTAATGCATTTAAAAATAGGTGACTGTGGTGACCAGCTTAAAATCTATGCATCTATTTTTCCTCTGCAGTGATCAGGGGCTTCTGATTAGGATGACAAAGATGAGATATAAGGCACATGCCATTTTGCAGAATTGCTCTCCACTAGAGGCCATGATACCAGTAAAATTCGATTAAGGTTAAGGCAGGAATGTAAATTTTGTTAATAAGGTTTCTATATTTTAATTCAAAACCAAACACCCTGCGGACCTATTGATAGTAATCCCACTTAATCTTGCAAAAGGCTTTTCTGGTATCCAGGGATCCAGATCAGTACTGCCTTTTATTACCTGGAAAAGGAAGAATTTTCTTAAATTTTTACCTTTAGGTAGCATAAACAAAACTATAGAATTTTGATGACTTAAAAAAAATATCTTATTATATATAAACTTAAATGAGTATGTTATATGCAATGAATATGTTATATATAAATATCTAATGCATAAATAATATATTCATCCATTCAACAGCTCTGTGTTTAAAATTACTTTACTTGCATTTATAACACACATACTTAATTTACCATCCCATGCCTTTCTGAAGTGGGTAGAGCTCAAAATGTTTGGAAAAAACATTTTTAAAAATTAAGTTGAAGAAACATCACCATAGTCCTTGGGCTTCTCACTCTGGTAACTTCTCCACTTTAGGGAGGTGCTGCCATCTACTCTCCCCCCTTCATCTTAGCGCTTCCTCTGACCTCTTTGTGCCTTTCCATTCCCACAGTCTCCATCAGGGCCTCACGATATGATCCAAACTCTTGTTCCCTTTTTCATGTGCACTGCCTGCATCCCCCTTGAACAAGATGCTAAACAACTTTGTACTTTACTTATATATGTGTATACAAGTAAATGTAAATATACATATGTATGTGTGTATATGTATATCAAGTGCCAAGAAGAATGCAGATTTATATATTTTTAAAAGATATATATGTATATATATATACACACACATATATAATTAGAAGATATATATTTTAGAAGATATATACAGATATATCATATAAAATCTCAAATGCTGAAATCTTTAAAAATATATTGACATAGTGGAGTGCAAAGGATGTAAGTTTTAAAGCCAGATAAATGTTTATGTGCTCTACTTCCTTCCCTTCTCACTTAACTAGGGCATCTGCACTTACAATTACCCTCTCTTTCTTTCCATAATTTCTTCTATAATTCCCATCAGCATAAAATATGCAATCTTATCTCATATATTTAAAACATCCTTGAGAAATAACCATTTCATTGGTAACAAATATAATGCTTGGTTTAGACTATAAGACAGACCTGTCTTCCTTATTAGGTTAAGGTCCCAGGATGCCAAGATATTTGTCTGTCTTGTTCAGGGATATATACTTAGCACTTTAAATACTGTTAACAGTGGTCTAGCATCTATTAAGTTCTAAGCAAATATTTGTCAAATGAATGAATGAATGAATGAACAAGGCTTGGATCATAGTAAAGGCTCAATCAATGTTAGCTTTTATTATATTTGAAAATGACACTTTTAGAGTCTGATACTTGTTATAAATGCCAAGAAGATTCATAACAACTATACAACAAAGCTTGTCTAAAAACATTATATCATTGGGTTTTTATGTAATTGTTGAGGGAAAACTCTGCTGTGAAATCTGAGAACTTTCTATTTCATTTAACTCTAATATTGTTTGAACATGGTGTTCAGTGTCTAATCATTTCCCTAAAACTATAGCACATTAAAATAATTAATATAAATTATACAAGGTTCTTTATCTACATAAAAAGGTTAAAGTTTTTAAATATTAGAATTGGCTTATTAATATTATTATTATCATTTTGGGTTAGGGAACAAATAACAATTTTGCCATCAACTGATAGAAAATATAGGGCATATCAATATAGGTTCATTAATTTTAACAAATATACCATTCTAGTGGGAGATATTAATAATAAGGAACATGTGTAGGGTTAAGGGCTTATGGGAAATCTCTGTACCTTTTAAATTATTTTATTGAGATATAATTAATATATAACATTATATTAGTTTCAGGTATACAATATAATGATTCAACATATGTATATACTTTGAAATGATCAGCACAGTAAGTTTAGTCAACATCCCTCACCTCATACAGTTAAATCTCTTTTCTTGAGAACTTTTAAAATCTACTCTTTTAGCAAATTCAAAATATACAATACAATATTACTAACTATAGTCACTATGCTGTACATTGCATTCCTAGAATCTACTTATTTTAAAACTGGAAGAATGGAGCTGTTGACCATTTCCTTTGAATTTTGATGTGACCCTAAAACTGCTCTAAAATAGTGTTTATTTGTTTTTAAGAAAATACAAGGCACATGGACAATTCTAGCTTAATATCTTCTAATAGTGAGTTAACTTTAAAACTTTCGTGTGTTTGGCACATCCTCTAAAAGAAGAGTAAACATAAAGTATAAAATTAAAAAAAATTTGTTTTCCTGATGAAATCACGTGTTTGGTAATACGTATATGATAAACAATCTCAGTGTGAATTGAAATTTCATAAACACTTTATAATTACCATATTTCTCCATGTATAAGACATGTCTATGTATAAGACACACCTTAATTTTGGGGCCTGAAATTTGAAAAAAAATTTATTACGTAAAGTTATTGAACCCAAGTTTTATTCATTATAAAATTCATACAACTCCTCACCACTGTCAAAACTCCCATCCATTAGTTAGCTTGTCCTCATCTGTGTCTGATGATGAATCACTGTCTTCAACAATAAGTGCAAAAACAAGTGTGAAAAAGTGGAAATGCAAGTAAAATAACTACAACCACTGTATAAGACACACCTAAATTTTTTGAAAAATGGTGCATCTTACACATGGGGAAATATGGTAATAGCACTCCAGGTCTTAGTGCATGTATCATATAAAAAATTCACTAAAACAAAAACAAAATTATCTTATGCATCAGTGCAATTTCACTGTCTAAATAATGTCTTCCCATTGCCTAGAAGATAAATGGCAAACTACTTAGCCTGGAAAAAGTACCCTTGTATGCTCTGACCTCAACCAATCTTCACCTTATTTCCAGCTACTCCCATAGAGTAAAAGCTGAACGATCAACAGTCAGGCAGACCCAACTGAGAAGCCACTGATCACTTGTTAGATGACTTTGGAGAGGTTTTGATCTAGTTTACTGGACCTCAGCCCTCCTACCTGGTTAATAGCAGTGCTGTGAGAACTGTCATGTCTGGACTCCACATGGGCATGGCCATCAGAAGCTCTCAGTTAATTATGTTTTTATTATCATCCCTAATCACGTCTTTTAATTCTAGTCTTGGTGTCTTTGTGCTCTTCCCTGAAATGTTGCTAAAAAGTCCTGTCTACGCATCCTTCAAAGCCCCTCCTTCTATGTGAAGCCTTGATAGTCTGCTCTTACCCAAGGTGATTGCTTTAATTCTGAACTCACATTTCTCATTTTCTCTATCATTCCTTTAAATATACATTGTCTCTTAATTTCTCTGATAGTTTTCTCTCATAGTTTATTTTCTCATGTAGCAATTTTATGAGCGGAATTGGCTGTTTAAAGAACTCATGGTTCTGACCAGACTAGTGGATCCTCAAGTGTTATCTGGAGCTTCCCTGGAAGACATGGTAAGGTGGGGTGGGGTGCAGAACATTTGGAGGATCTCAAGTAAGTAACTCTCTGGGCCCCATCACCAATTTGTACATGAACAAAGGAATTCCATTGCTACATATGGAAGTCATTTATCCAGTACAGTGTTCTAAGTTGTAATAAGGACCAAGACTTAGAGAATTAATAGTCAATATCATGAACCTAGGACTGACATTGAAACAATTTTCTCAAACTGCAGCTCCCATAGTTTAAAGTTTGCCTGCTTGTTCAATTAGATGACCAGAGTCTTGAGGGCAGAGATCATTATTGTATTTCTTTATTTTATTCCCAAACTTATCACAAGGCCATATATAAGAGGACAATAAAAGAATAAAACAACCTCAGAATGAAAGCAACGGACTATTCCTGTAATTGAAGGACCACTGGACAGAGTAACATAGGAAGTAGCTATATTACCAGTAACTGGCAGATAATGAGTTGAGCTTTTCTGGGAGTAGAGCTTAGATTGGGGTAACATGTGGCCAAAAGCTTGGGCTGAAGATCAGAGCTTCATTGATTACCTTCCCACCAATGCTAAAGGGACTGCCTGTGGAGCACTTTCACTGGCACCTTGAACATAGGCAGCAATAAGGACACAATGAACTTTCTAGCACTCTGAGATCTGTAAAGTAACTAATGGGAACTGAGAGTTATGAAATGGCAGAAACCGTGTGATCAAAAAGAAACTACACATTTACACACATAGATAAAAAATGTTTTCTTGTCCCTGATGGCTGGCTCAGTAGTAGATAGAGCACTGGCCTGGTGTGTTGAAGTCCTGGGTTTGATTCCTGGTCAGGTCACACAGGAGAAGCAACCATCTGCTTCTCAATCCCTCCCCCTCCCCCATATCTCTCTCTTTCTCTTATCCTCTCCTGCAGCCATGTCTCAAATGAGCAAGATGACCCTGGGCACTGAAGATGGCTCCAAGGCCTTGCCTCCAGCACTAATATCACTTGCTTAATATCACAGCGGCCCCTGATGGGCAAAACTTCAGCCCCAGAGAGGGGTTGCTGGTGGATCCTGGTGGGAGTGCATGAGACAGTCTCCTGCCTCTTACTTGATAAAAAAAAAGGTTTTTGGCCAGTGTTTTACTTTTATTACCCAAACTGATCAGCCCACCATGGATGGTATGAATCAGCTTAAGCCAGGGTCTATTTTATTTTGGATACTTTAGATGTATCTTAAATTCAGTTTGACCTAGGAACCTCATTTCAGATTCCTGCCAGTTGTCTGCAGAATTTTTTATTTCTTTATTTCTAGATATCATTGGATTATTCCCAAGTTTCTTTTGTTTATTTTGACATTATGTCTTAGCTCTCAATTTTAATCTAGTTTCTGGAATTTGAATTTCACTGTGTACTGTTTCACCTCATCTGTGACCCTTTTACTACACCAAGACACAGGTTTATTATTTTCTTTTATCTCTAAACACCTCAGGTGTTGGTAAGAGAAGTCTGACTCTTGTGTTTAGCCTCACCTCCAGTAAAGCTGTAGTTGTGTCTTATCTCCCCTGACTCTACCTGATCAAGGAGGGGAATGACCCAATCAATGTAGGCCATAGACTAGGAAAGGTTATGAAAACAGAGCAGTTGGTAACAGAGAATCTAGACAAGTTGCTAAAAAAGTTGGGTATTGATCAAAAGAAGACCCAAAGTAGTCTGGTATAGGGAGAGAAATGAGGCTTTATGAAGTTCAGTCTTGTTTCTGTTGCTGGCCCTGGGATACCAAACAAATCACTTAATAATTCTGAGCCATAGTTATGTCATCTTTAAGAGCTGTTTTGAGGAATAAACAAAATAAATAGGAAAATGCCTAGAATACATATAACATATAGTTGTCTCTCACATTTTCCTCCACCTTAGTTCATTCTAAGAACCCATAAGGAGCAGTTTGCAGAGACTGGCATACCAGTCTCATTACACATATGTGCTGTTTATAGCTATTTTAAGTGTCTTTAATAAACTGTATATATTTTATTTCACAGAGAATATTCAATTGTTCTCAAAACATCTTATACATTTCTAAGTTAAAAGGTCTTTTAAACAAAATATTAAAGAGAATACGTGAGCTAGGCATACATAAAACGTGAATTTGGGTATGGGGCAGATCTGGTTTGACCAATTAATAGTTGTATAATTTAGGGCATGCTCTATAACCCCTAAGTTTTCTTATCTATAGACTGAAGAATAATGGCCAAGCTATTGGGTCGGATTTGATAAGATAGTGAATCATTTCTAACAGAAAAGAATATGCTATGTTTTATGTATATGTCCAGGGTAACATATCTAATAAAAAGAGGATACATGCTACAAATGAAAGCATATAATTTTCAGTAGAAACATTAAAAAATGTAAAAGAAACACAAAATTCATTTTAATACAATATTTAATCCAATTTATTCAAAATGTTATTTAAACATGTAAATAATATAAAAATTATTAATAAGATATGCGATTTTAAACAAAGGTTTTGAAATTTATTGTGTATTTTATCATTTTGAAATACCATATTTTAAGTGGTCAGTAGCCACATGGCTTCTGGCTGGCATATTGGACAGTGAAGGTCTTGGAGATACCTAAGCTTTTTATTGCTTATTTTCTAATTAGCCTACTTAAAATTCTGCCATGGCTTTATACTTAAACCAGAATAATGGTTAAAGTAAACACTTATGTTGCATATAAAATTCTGTAGCCAATATTATGTTGTGTTTTCCCCCAATGTAGTCAGTTTGGACCAGTTTTTGCAATGGTCAGTGGTGATTCTCTTAGGGCTGTACAGTTACCTCAAAGTAGTTTATCAAAATTACTTTTCAGGTCTCTCCCCACAGCTGGACCTTGGCTGAGAATCTTTTCTTTTTTTAAGCTAGAGGAGGAGAGATCGAGAGAAAGACTCCCATATGCACCCTGACTGGATTCCACCAGGCAATCCCTGTCTGGGGCTGATGCTCAATCAACTGAGCTATCCCCAGCATCCAGGGCTGAGACTTGGACCAAATGAGCCACTGGCTGCAGGAGGAGAAGAAGGCGAGAAGGGTGAGAGGGAGAAGAAGAGAAGCAGATGGTTGCTTCTCTTATGTGCCCTGACCATGAATTAAACCTGGGATATCCATATGCTGGGCAGATGCTCAATCCACTTAGCAAACCAGCCAAGGTCAAGACTCTTTCATCAGTCAGTGGACCACATGGTCTTTGGAGAAGAGGTGGAAATCACCATTTCTATAACATGAACTTTATTTCTTTCTGAAGCATAGAACTCTTTTCAGCAATTTGTTCCTAATTCCTTTGAATAAACTATTTTCTTATGGCTCTGGTTCATGACTTGTAAGGTCAGAAAAAGAAAGAAAATCTTCCTTATCTTTCTCAAATTCTATACTGAGTCATCATCCTTCCTTCTGTTTACAAAGAAAAGTCTGTCCCTCAGGAAGTGAGGGAGTCCCAAGGAAAATCACTAACCCTGTGGAATGACATCAGCTGATGATCAATCTAGACACATAGTAGGAAGCTCACAAAAAAATAAATAAAGCTGGATAAATTATTTTGGAAGAATGTTACTTAGTAAAAAATATCTTAAAACCTTATTATTTCAATGTTAGTTTATTAAAAATAAAATATAATTGAGGAGATTTCTATACTTTTCTTTAAATAAAAAATGATCTGTAACTGGGTTACTTTAAACCTTTTTGTTTTGGTTCTGTGGGTTTCAAATGAGGGAGATTTTAGAAAATAAATAACATTCTACTTAGATTTTAGGAAATAATTAATAGTAAATGACTAACATTCTCTCTAGTCACTGACTATCGTTCATAGTTTTAGAAAAGCTACTTCTTTGTCTGCTTCCTATTTCCCTTTGATCTGCTGATTCTGTCTGTGACCTCCTCAGACAGCCTGCATAAAGTTCTTCCCATCCTTTCTGCATTTTATGAAAATTTAATATTTATGGGTTGTAATTTAGGTTCTATTTTCTTAATAGCCAGAAGCAGCATCTTAGCTCAATCATCCCTTGCTCAGAAGAATGCTTAAATTTCATGGTTTTTTTTTTTTAATTCTTAGCAATTTTTATATCCCATCCCTGTCCTTGGTTCAGAGGTCTGTGTTCATTCTCTAGGGCTATAAACATTTTAAATTTCTATAGAAATGTGTCTTTATTCCACGTGGCCTCATGGATTCAGAGGATTGATTTTCACTCATTCAAAGACAAGGCTTTCTTTACCTAGAATCAACTGGATTCTAGGTATCAACTGGATACCCCAAAATATTGCCAACATAATTTTTCTTCTGCCTCCTGACCTATTGTGACTGAGTTGCTCTTCTTACTGTTTCTGTTAATAAATCAATCACTAGTCACTTACTTATATGTACATTATCACGGGAGCCCTGGGGTTAGTCCTATTAGCCTAGCAGTCAAGGCAACTCCTTGTGCAGAAATGATCCAAAATGCCCGAAGAAATGGAAGAAAAGCCTCTAGTCCCCAAAACAGCTGCAGCCTCAGCTCTACAGTCATGGCACTTTGAGATGCTGACTCCTTACCCTCAGCAATGAATCCACCCATCATTTCAAAGTGCTTAATTGTAAATATGAGTCAAACAAAAAATGTCTGTTTTTCTACAAGTGTTTTTCCATATGCATTATGCAAAGGAACACTGAGCTTAGCAGTGACACCTTATGACATAGGAGTGGGCTTTTATACTGCTGGTTTTATTAGTATTCATTCCTGGGCCCCTAGGAATATTGTAGGATTTTTTGAGCTTTTGTCCTTTCTTTCTTGATATCAGTGGAATGATGACAATTCAGTAAGATTTAAAGTTGTTCCCTAAAAATGTAGTTGAAATTATAGTTTTGTTAATATTTGTTTAGTGACCAAGAAAGAAACATCACCCCCCATAAAGGCATACTGTGCTTCTATACCATTCTTTTTAGTTTCCTGTTTTAACATACTCTGGCTTCTTTACAGACAGTCCAGCTGCCTTGGTCACCCACGTCAAGGAAGCAGTTTGTCTGTGTGGGCCAATCAGCTTGGCTGTGTTTCCATGCTATAGTCCGCTAATGGGATTCAGCTCACAAACGTGTGCTTTCTGACATAGGCAGGACCCAAAAAGAAAGTGTGGATTAGGGCAAAAACATTACAGCTATTCAGAAGAATGACACTGGCATGTCTGCTTGTATATGCTGATAATGAGTAAGTGGCCTCCTAGTTTAAGCATAATATACTGTATTAAAAATTAAATTTTTTCACCTATTTGATTTTAGACAGATTACTCAGTCTCTCTGGGCCTCAATTCACTAAAGACATGACTTAAGTCACCATTTTAAACTACCTCTTTTAAAGACTTGTGAAGAAAAAAAAGAAAATATGTGTTCACTATTATAAAACACACATTAACTCTTTCAGTAGTGAGTTTTCTGTTTACCCTTTGAGTGAGGATGTACATGAACACTCATACTAGGGTTAAGAGACATAGGCTAGTGGTTAAGAGTAAATTCTGAAGAGAGCCTGTCTTATTCAAATCTCAGCTGTGTTTCTAGCTAGTTGACCAAAGGAAATGTTCTTCAGCTGCAAGTAAGGGTAAGGATGGTTTCTACTGTATAGGATTGTTTTAAAGATTAAATGAAATGACAAGTGTAAAGAATTTATATCACTTCTGGGGACGTTGTAAAAACTCACTGTAATAACTCAGTGAATGTTAGCTATTTTAGCTATTATTAAAATATTCCTTAAACTAGCCAACAGACATGAAAAATTGTATGTAGATCATAACATTTTAAAATCAATGACATCAACATAATTTTTAATAGCAATAAGTAACTGCATTGATAACCAAGAAATACTTTTGGCAATAACAAGAACTGATTTGCTATGGTTGCATTTCCGGTTTATTTTAGACTTACATACAATAAATATTGTGGATTCCTTTTTAAAGTTATGTGGCTTTGCTGGAAGAGAAAAAACAAAACAGTATTCTGATGGCCTATTGCTGGTTATATGCTTTCTTAATGTGAAATGAATGTTTGAGCTTATTATACTAATATGAGCATGCCATATCCTAAAATTTATGACTCCAAATCAGTGGCATTGGTGTCATTACTACTGTGGTTGCTAGTCAACACTGAAATAAATTCATTGGCTCCAAATGAAAGAAATTGTACTATACTACAGTTTAAAAGATTTTTTTTTGACAACCTGATTGTTCTTCTTTTGGAACAGAATAATGAGATAATAGTTAAGTGAGGAGTCAATGAAGATTGTATAGCACTTGGATAATCTTTCACAACACCACCAAGGTTTGACTTAGTTTATCAATTTAATAATATACACACATTGTAAAGATATTATATCTTTTCCTAGTGAAATAAGAATATGTTTAGACCATTCATATCAATAAAATTATCACACTGTAATATTACAATTTATCAAATTTACTCAAGACCTATAATCAAATTGAAGTGTCTGCTTTTTAAATTCTTACACTTTTTGAATATATTCTTTCTACTCCTTTTTATTCAAAATGCCAAGATTAAGCTATAGAACTGCATTATTATAAAAATGAAGAGAGAATGTGGTAGTAACTAGTCACTGGTAGTTACATATTATTCATAGTCTGTTCTTTATTGAAGGGACAAATATATCATTAACATGAATTAATGCTTACTTTCTTTTTGTTAAAGAAATAATACATCTGTATCATTCTTTACACAAACACCCCCTCCTCAAAAATAAGATTCTTATTTGCAAGAGAAAAGAAAAGCAATTATTTGGATAACAAACTCATTCTTTCTCGAATTCTTTTTGAAAATAGAAGAGAGATGGGATAAAAAGGTGAAGGGATTAACTAAAATCATATCTACATAACACATATATAAAGACAATAGGCTAGCAATAGCCAAAGGGAAAGGCAGAGTGGAGGAAGAGGGAGCAAAGGGGGGGAATAGGAGTGGAAAAAGACTTTTAATGGGGTATGAGGGGGGCACAATGTGGTGTGTAGAGGGTGATATATTGAATGGGACACTTGAAACATGTCAACACAATAAATTAAAAATAAAAATTAAACCTTAAACTGGTAGTGGCACAGTGGATAAAGTGTTAGCCTGGGATGCTGAGGACCCAGGTTTGAAACCCTGAGGTCACCAGCTTGAGTGTAGGCTCATCTAGCTTGAGCACAGGTTTACCAGCTTGAGTGAGTGGTTGTCAGCTTGAGTTTGGGTCATAGTTATGTCCCCATAGTCATGGGCTTGAGCCCAAAGGTCACTGGCTTGCGCAAGGGGTCACTAGCTCAGCTGAAGCTCCCTTGTCAAAGCACATATGAGAAAGCAATCAATGAACAACTAAGGTGCTGTAACTATGAGTTGATCTTCTTATCTATCTCCCTTCCTATCTGTCTGTTCCTCGCTGTCCCTGTCTGTTCTTCTCTCTCTTACTTAAAAAATTATTTTTCAAAACCAAATTCTCGGATGGCAAGATGGCGATGGAGTTGGCGGACATACCAACTTGCAACTCCCAGAACCAAAGTGGATTATAACTTAATTTTAAGAACCATCATCTGGATAAACTAACTTTGAACTAAGCTAAGTGGACTCTTCAACCAAGGAACACTGAAGAAACCACATTGAGACTGGTAGGAAAAGCGAAAACATGGAGAGGGCTGCCCAGCTTCCAGAGCAAACAGCAGGCTGGAGAGACCTGCGTGGCAGGATGAGAGTTTGGCGGAGAGGGAGGGACCTGGGTCCCTGGAACAAAGCCCCAGGCTGCAGTCCCAGAGCCTACAAGAGGCGTTTGGACAGTATTGAGCTGTGAAACAAGTTAGGATACTGTTTGTGAGAAAGAGACAGTTTTCTCAGACCCAAGATTCTTCTTAAAGGGATAGTACAGAAAACCTCTCTCACAACCACTCACCCAGGGCTCCGGGGAATGGGGATAGAGGAGAGGACCAGAGCAGCGGGAAGAGAGTGTGGACTGGAAGGCACAGGGAGAAACACACTGAGGGACAGCCAAGCCACCCTAACCCCTGGGCTGAGTCACTTCCCTAATCGAAAATGAGTATTTCCCCTGGAACTAGCAATACCAGCAAAGAAAGACAGGACACCAGCCAAACAAGCTCTCCTGCTGCACTTAGTGCAGAGCTGCTTAGATGGAGGGAGCTTCCAGGTCTACAGTATGGAGTGTTAGGGTCTGAGCTGCAGTGCCCCTACCAACACTGCTTAGGGCTGGCTGGAGGGATGGTGATGGCGGGATGCTGAAACGTGGTTCTGTCGGCAGGGGCAGAGGCCCAGCTGGTGTGAGCTCGGTCTAGCCCAGCAGGATGGAGGGGATGCGCGAAAGCAGTCCGGCAGCTGTGAGCCCGCCTGCAGTCTCACCTGTGGGGGGAAAGTGGGAGGCCAGGAACGGGCAGAGATCTGCTCTGCGACCATGCGCAAGCCGGCCCTGACCGCGGGGGCGGGGCTAGGACCAGGGACAGGGGGATGCTCACAGCTGAGTGGACACCAGCAGCCCCACCTTGCCCGAGAAACCGCAGTTTGTCATCCTGCCAACGTGAGTTGGCTCTGACTGTGGGAGAGCGCTGGAGCCCAGGACGAACAAAGGCTCGCAGCTGAGTGCAAGCCAGCAGCCCTGCCCGGCCTGAGAAACCACGGTTTGCGATCCTGAACTGGCAGGCCCTGGCCTCGCGGGCGGGGCTAAAGCTCCGGACCGGCGGAGGCTCACAGCTGAGTGCACGTCAGCAGTCCCATACAACATGAGAAACCGTGGCAAGAAGGCTCTGACCGCAGGGGCTGGGAGGAAGCCCGGGAATAGGCTGGGTCCGCAGCTGAGCAAAGGTGCTCACCTCTACCCTTGGTTCTGAGGCTTGTGGCTTGAGTGCAGGGCGCAACCCAAACTATGGGGGCGAGGCGAAGGCTGAGGCAGGCTGAGACTTGTAGAGCTGGGCACGAGAACATAGCCCTTCCGCGGAGGAGAGGCAGAAATCACAGCAATAGCTGCAGTGGGCTGGCATTGGCAACGCCCATACCCAACCACGCTAAGCAGAGGCAGAGGGGTTATCAGGCCTGCAGACAGACCACACCTAGGAAATACAGAGGCAACATTCATTTGATTCCAGTGGCCACACCCTTCTTATACACAGACAAAATGGGCAGGCAGAGAAATGCAACCCAAATGAATCAAGAGAAATTCCCAGAGTAGGACCTGAATAAACCAGATATAACCAAATTATCAGATGCAGAATTTAAAATAATGATAGTTAGAATGTTCAAAGAGATTAGAGCAACAATGGATAGTCATTATGAACACCTAAATAAAGAGATAACAAGTATAAAAAACGAAATTGAAATAATAAAAAAGAATCAGACACAAATGACAAATACAGTATCAGAACTGAAGACCACAATGGAAGTAACTAAAAGCAGGATGGATGATGCTGAGAATTGAATCAGCAAGTTAGAGGACACAATAAACAAAGGCACAGAAGCAGAGCAGACAAAAGAAAAGAGACTCAAAAAATGTGAGGAAACTCTAAGGGAGCTCTGTGACAACATGAAGAGAAATATTATCTACATCATAGGGGTTCCCAAAGATGAAGAGAAAGAACAAAGGATAAAAACTTTGTTCAATCAAATCATAGCTGAAAACTTCCCTAAATTAAGGCTGGAAAACATTTCACAAATTCAAGAAGTGCAGAGAACTCCATTAAAGAGAAACCCAAAGAAATCTACACCAAGACACATCATAGTTAAAATACCAAATCTAAGGGATAAAGAGAAAATTTTAAAAGCTGCTAGAGAAAAAAAGGCTATCACCTGCAAAGGAGCCCTCATAAGGATGACATCAGACTTCTCAACAGAAACACTAGAGGCCAGAAGGGAATGGCAAGATATATTCAAAGTAATGCAGAACAAGAACTACAACCAAGACTACTCTATCCAGCAAGGCTAACATTTAAAATTGAAGGAGAAATAAAGAGCTTCCCAGATAAAAAAGCCTCAAGGAATTTATTAAAACCAAACCAATTCTGCAAGAGATACTAAGGGGCCTGTTGTGAACAGATCAAAGGGGGGAAAGTATATAGCAAAAGAAAAATACAGCTTTAAAGAATAAAATGTCAATAAACAACTACATATCAATAATAACCTTAAATGTAAATGGATTAAATGATCCAATCAAAAGACATAGGGTAGCTGTGTGGATAAAGAAACAGGACCCATACATATGCTGTCTACAAGAGACAAACCTTAAAACAAAAGATGCACATAGCCTGAAGGTAAAAGGATGGAAAATAATATTTCATGCAAATGGAAATTAAAAAAATAGCCGGGGTAGTAATACTTATATCTGACAAAATGGACTTTAAAACAAAGGTTGTAGTAAGAGATAAAGAAGGACACTACATAATTATAAAGGGAACAATTCAACAGGAAGATATAACTATTATAAATACCTACGCACCAAGTATAGGAGCCCTGACATACATAAAGCAGACTTTGATGGATATAAAGGGCGAGATTAACAGCAATACTATAATAGTAAAGGATTTCAATACCCCATTAACATCACTGGATAGATCCTCAAATAAGAAAATTAATAAAGAAAGAGAAGACTTAAGGATACACTAGCTCAACTCGATTTAATAAATATCTTCAGAACTTTTCACCCTAAAACATTAGAATATACATTCTTCTCAAGTGCTCATGGTACATTTTCTATGATAGACCACATGTTAGGACACAAAAATGGTCTCAACAAATTTAAGAAGATTGAAATCATATCAAGCATTTTCTCTGATTACAATTCCATGAAACTAGAAATTAACCACAAAAGAAAAACTGAAAAATACTCAAACACTTGGAAAATAAATAGCATGTTATTAAATAATGAACAGATTAATAATGAGATCAAAGAAGAAATAAAACAGTTTCTAGAAACCAATAATAATGAGCATACATCAACTCAAAATTTATGGGACACAGCAAAAGCAGTACTGAGAGGGAAGTTCATAGCACTACAGGCATACCATTAGAAGCTAGAAAAAGTGCAAATAGGTAACCTGACCATGCATCTAAAAGAACTAGAAAAACAACAGCAATGAAGGCCTGGACCAGTAGAAGGAAGGAAATAATAAAGATCAGAGCAGAAATAAATGACATAGAGGCTAAGGAAACAATACAGAGGATCAATGAAACCAGGAGCTGGTTCTTTGAAAAGGTAAACAAGATCGAAAGACCTTTAACTAGACTCACCAAAAAAAAAAAGAGAGAGGACTCAAATAAATAAAATTAGAAATGAGAGTGGAGAAATATCAACTGACACAACAGAAATACAAAGTATTGTAAGAAAATACTATATGTAGAACTCTATACCAAAAAATTAGACAACCTAGGTGAAATGGACAAATTTCTTGAATCATATAATCTTCCAAAAATCAAACTGGAAGAATCAGAAGAACTAAACAGACCAACTACAACAAATGAGATCAAAACAGTTATCAAAAATCTCCCAAAAAAGAAAAGTCCTGGGCCTGATGGCTTCACAAGTGAATTCTACCCAAAATTCAAAGAAGAACTAACTCCTATTCTCCTCAAGCTATTTCAAAAAATTTAAGAGGAAGGAAGACTTCCAAACTCCTTTTATGAAGCAAGCATAATTCTGATCCCAAAACCAGGCAAAGACAACACAAATAAAAAAAATTATTGGCCAATATCCCTGATGAATTTAGACGCTAAAATTCTCAACAAAATATTAGCCAACAAGATCCAGTAATATATGAAAAAAATCATACACCATGATCAAGTGGGATTTATTCTGGAGAGGCAAAGCTGGTTCAATATTCGCAAATCAATCAATGTGATTCATCACATAAACAAAAGGAAGGACAAAAATCACATGATAATTTCAATAGATGCAGAGAAGGCATTTGATAAAATCCAGCACCCATTCATGCTCAAAACTCTCAGTAAAGTGGGAATACAGGGAACATTCCTTAACATGATAAAGGTCATCTACAATAAACCCACAGCAAACATCATACTAAATGGGCAAAAATTAAAAGCAATCCCCTTAAGATCAGGAACCAGGCAGGGATGCCCCCTTTCACCACTCTTATTCAACATAGTTCTGGAAGTCCTAGCTACAGCAATCAGACAAGAAGAAGAAATAAAAGGCATCCAAATTAAAAAAGAAGAAGTAAAACTGTCATTATTTGCAGATGATATGATATTGTATATAGAACACCCTAAAGTCTCTGTCAAAAAACTACTGGACTTGATAAATGAATTCAGCAATGTGGCAGAATATAAAATTAATCCTCAGAAATCAGAGGTATTTTTATATACCCATAATGAACTGTCAGCAAAAGAAATTAAGGAAACAATCCCCTTCACTATTGCAACCAAAAAAATAAAGTACCTAGGAGTAAATTTAACCAAGGAGGTTAAGGACTTGTACTCAGAAAATTATAAAACATTGATAAAAGAAATCAAGGAAGATACAAACAAGTGGAAGCATATACCGTGCTCATGGTTAGGAAGAATAAACATTAAAATGTCTATATTACCCAAAGCAATTTATAAATTCAATGCAATACCAATTAAAATACCAATGACATACTTCAAAGATACAGAACACATATTCCAAAAATTTATATGGAACCAAAAAAGAACACGAATAGCCTCAGCAATCTTAAAAAGAAAAAATAAAGCAGGAGGTATCACTCTTCCAGATATCAAGGTTTACTATAAGGCCATTATACTCAAGACAGCCTGGTACTGGCATAAGAACAGACACATAGATCAATGGAACAGAACAGAGGACCCAGAAATAAACCCACAGCTTTATGGAAAACTGATATTTGACAAAGGAGGAAAGAACATACAATGCAGTAAAGTCAGCTTCTTTAACAAATGGTGTTGAGAAAATTGGACATCTACCTGAAAAAAATGAAACTAGACCATCAACTTACACCATTCACAAAAACAAACTCAAAATGGATAAAAGACTTAAATGTAAGCCGTGAAACCATAAGCATCTTAGAAGAAAACATAGGCAGCAAGCTCTCCAACATCTGTAGCAGCAGTATATTTGCCGATTTATCTCCACAGGCAAATGAAATAAAAGGCAAGATAAACAAATGGGACTATATCAAACTAAAAAGTTTTTGCACAGCTAAAGACAATAAGAACAGAATAAAAAGACAAACCACACAATGGGAGAACATATTTGACAGCACATCTGATACGGGTTAATAACTAAAATTTATAAAGAACTTATAATACTCAACACCAGGAAGACAAACAACCCAATCAAAAAATGGGCAAAAGAAATGAATAGAAATTTCTCCAAAGAGGACATACAGATGGCCAATAGGCATATGAAAAAATGCTTAACATCACTAATCAGTAGAGAAATGCAAATTAAAACCACAATGAGATATCACCTCACACCGTTCAGAATGGCACTCATCAGCAAAACAACACAGAATAAGTGCTGGCGAGGATGTGGAGAAAAGGGAACTCTCCTGCACTGCTGGTGGGAATGCAGACTGGTGCAGCCACTGTGGAAAACAGTATGGAGATTCCTCAGAAAATTAAAAATCGAACTGCCTTTTGACCCAGCTATCCCACTTATAGGAATATACCCTAAGAACACCATAGCACTTTTCAAAAAGAAGAAATGTGCCCCCATGTTTGTGGCAACATTGTTCACAATAGCGAAGATCTGGAACCAGCCCAAGTGTCCATCAGAAGACGAGTGGATTAAAAAGCTATGGTACATATATACTATGGAATACTACTCAGCCATAAGAAATGATGACATCGGATCATTTATAACAAAATGGATGTACCTTGATAACATTATACGGAGTGAAATAAGTAAATCAGAAAAAAAGAAAAACTGAGAACAACATGATTTCATACATAGGTGGGACATAAATGTGAGACTATGCCTGACCTGTGGTGGCACAATGGATAAAGCGTAGACCTGGGAACCCTGAGTTCGCCAGTTCAAAACCCTGCACTGGTCTGGTCAAGGCACATATGGGAGTTGACGCTTCCAGCTCCTCCCCCTTTTCTCTCTCTCTCTCTCTCTCTTTCTCTCTCTCTCACTCTGTGTCTCCTCTCTAAAATGAATAAAATTAAAAAAAATAAATTAAAAAAATGTGAGACTATGAGACATGGACAAGAGTGTGGTGGTTTTGGGGTGGGAGGAGGGTGGATAGGAAGGGAAAGCGGTGAGGGTAGGAGCACAAAGAAAACCATATAGAAGGTGACACAGGACAATTTAACTTTGGGTGATGGGTATGCAACGTAATTGAATAAAAAGATAACTTGGAGATGTTTTCTTTTAACATATGTACCCTGATTTATTAATGTCACCTCATTAAAATTAATAAAAAATAAAAAAACCTAAAAGAAAACCCAAATTCTCTCAAAAAATTTAAAATAAATAAAATAGTAGTTCTTAATTAGGGACAATTTTGTTTTCAGAAGACATCTGGCACTGTTTAGAGATATTATTTATTGATTTGTTAGGTCTGGGCTAGGGAGTGCTGCTGGCGTCTATTGGGTGAAGGTCAAGGAAGGTGCTAAATATCTTATAACGCACAGGACAGGCCCCATAATAACAAATTATTATGATTCATTCAGAAATGTCAATAGTGCCATGATTGTGAAGCCAAGGTCAAAATATCCCAGTGTCTCAGTTATTGCATTAATGCTAGGGTTTAGATTTTGAGATATTCAAAATATTCAGATTAGCTTCCTAAATCACCATCTCCTTGTACCCACAAAGAAAGAGCTATATGTAATTTCTAAAGCATCTTAGTCAAAATATTATTGACATGTTGAAGATATTTTAAAAATAAAATAACCTATATATGTATGCTTTTCCTTTAAAGTGACTTTTTAATTACAAAAATGAAGCTGAAGATATAAAACTTTTTCAAATAAAGTGTCTTTTTATTCAAAATAATATAGAGAATTCTTTAAGACTTTTTTAAGTAAAAAATATCAGGTTAATACAAAAAAACAAACAAAATTTATTTTCTTTCTTTTCAAAGTGCAGTGCTTCTACCTCTTTTAAAAAAATGCATGTTGTGTAAAGACTGACAGTTGAATCCTTTTATCTGATTTCTGAGTATTAGATCACTTGAAACATAAGAAAATGAAAGTTACATTGACTCTTAGAAAAACAGCCTATATCATAGAAAAACACACACACAAACACACATACACACAGAAATACAAATCCACAAAGAATAAAAACACCCTCAACCCTAGGCCTTTTAGGAAAAGTATATATATATTTGCAAAACAATCATAAATACTCTCGCAGACATTTTTCTACTGAGCATCCAAGTTCTGTCGAATGTTGCATTTCCAACTCTTAAGTCAATTTATGGGAGGGGTTTGTAAAAGCACTTTAGTGAGGAAAACCAGGGATCGCAATGCATCAAAGTTAAGCAGTAGCAAGGTTATCACTCTGTGAAAAATCACATAAACATTTCACATATAAAATATTATTCATCAGGGCAAAACCCTCTAAGGGGTTGAGAGATAACAAAGATTTTATGAAACCTTTTTTTTTTTTAAAGAAAAAAATATATTCGACAACCAAGATGGAATCTATGGTCACGTAGTAGGTGAGAGGTGAGTATAATTGAGAAGAAAATTAGCAAACCTTAAATATCTGCTTCTGCAATATCATTACCCATAAACTTGCCCTTTATCCACCCTCTTTTCCCCAAAGACTGATGTCCCCTATCTGAACTGAGGAAGATGTGTGCTATTTAACAGCTAAATCAACAAGGTTTCACATGAGTAGTGCTGTTTGGTGTGGTTGACTGATTTCATGAAAAACTAATCATGTATTCATCATTGAGATCAAACGCTTCCCAAGTAATTATCATCCAAACCCAACCTGATAGGATCTGAAAAAGTGACACTACTGATATAATCGGAGACTGAGCAGAATAGTTCTTTTAGCTGTTGTAAACCTTGGTTGAAAAGCACAAAACTGAAATTATATTTTATAATTAAGAAAGGTGAAGTTGGCAGGCTGCAATCAATTATTTCAATCAATCATAAAAATTTTAGCTTGCCTGGTTATTTACTAAAACACGTTTAAAAATGGACGTTTTATACATCGTATTTGGAACATAATTTAATATAAAAAAAGAAAAATCCAAAGAAGTTTTTGAATTAAAATATGAGCCCTTTGTGTACCCACTAGAAAATAATATGATATCACTTCCATCATTTCCTTATTTTGAGCTGTCGCATTATTCTTTTTGATAAAGGGCTATTATTATATTGAATTATGTGTCATTATAAAATGACTGCTTTCAGAAAATTTTATTTTAGCTTTATGTATGTGATTACAAATTTAGATGAAGATAAACAATGAAGAACATTTAAATGCTTTACAAAGCACTTTCGCAAATAATACTAAGAATGTTTATATGTCAGATAATATAAGTGCTTTTTAGGTATTATTTCATTTAATCTTTAAATACCTTAAGGGAGATCAAATTATAATCCCGACTTACAAGTGAGAAAACTAATTTATAGAAGTGCTATGTCTTGCTCAGTGACAAAGCTGGGACATGTCCCCAGCTCAGTGAAGTCTCACTCTAAAGCAGGTCCTCTTGACCGTTATTCTGCAGTACTTCTCTGGTAGCATTTGATCACAGGTTTATAGTATTTTATAAAGAACTTTCTATATGTCAGGAATTTAGCTGTGCATTTTATAGAAGCACAAGGTCTTAATTTGTGAAATGTTGACAATAATCCTATTTTAGAGTTATGAAGATAGAGCTATTGTAGGTCAAGGCTTTACTATTATACCTACAAAGAGTGGGAAGCTTTGTTTATTGTTGTCATTTTTTTTTGTGACAGAGAGAGAGAGAGAGAGAGAGAGAGAGAGAGGAATAGACAGGCAGAAAAGGAGAGAAATGAGACGCATCAATTCTTTGTTGCAGCACCTTAGTTCAGTGGTTCTCAAAGTGTGTGCCAGGGTGCACTGGTGTGCCTTAGAAGATTTCCAGGTGTGCCCTATGGTATTCTAGAGAAACATGTGCCTATTGGAGACCAAAAAATCAACAGGGTTTTTGGAGTTTAGATTTTTGGGGACAAAGGTGTGGGGAATTGGCTGTAAGCTGACAGTCTGCCCAACCCCTCACCTCACTTGTCTGATTAGATTGCAAAAGGCTGTTAAACTCTGGTGCTGAATTGTTTACACTACCCTCCATGTTCCACGGAAAGATTGGAGGCAAGTTTTTTCTATCCTTTGTTTGGTGTAAAGTTAAGATGATATGTATGGTGGGGGTTTTCTGCACTCAAAACAATTAAGAGTAAAAAGAGAGGAATTCTTCAATGTATTGATGAGAAAATAAGAGTTTGCCTTTCAAATATATGCCCCCAAATTCAAGAAATCGCTAGGACACATCAGACTTATGTTTCTTATAAACACAAGAATGAAAAAACACATTTGCACCAGAACCTGCCGAATTTACTAAATCTTACTAAGAATGTATCTATATATATAAAAAGATAACTTTTTTGTCTTTTATATTTTTAACCCCTCTTTTTTACCAATTCTAAAAAAGCATAACAAAGAATGTAACATAAAAATGTCTTTAATGTCAGAATAAATTTAATTTTGTTGTATTTATTTCATTTAATTTCCATAAAAGCACACTTGGACTTTATATTTTTTCTTTATTATTTGACTTAATTATTATAACATATTTCTTAGAAATTTGTATATAGTGCACCTACAATTATTTTTAGGATTTTAAATGTGCCCCGACTTCAAAAAGTTTGAGAACTACTACCTTAGTTGGTCAGCACCTAAGTTTTTCATTGTTTTGTTTTCTCATTTGTGCTTTGACCCCAGGGCTCCAGCAGGGCAAATGACCCCTTGCTCAAGCCAGAGACCTTGGATTTCAAGCGAATGACCTTTGTGCTCAAGCCAGTGACCATGGGGTCATGTCTATGATTCCATGCTCAAGCCAGTGACCCCGTGCTCAAGCTGGTGAGCCCTCATTCAAATGAGATAAGCCCATACTCAAGCCAGCAACCTAGGGGTTTTTTGAACCTGGGTCCTTTACATCTCAGTCTGATGCTCTATCCACTGCACCATCATCTGGTCAGGCAAGAGCTTTGTTAATTGATTTGTCTTGGATCCAACGGCCAGCAAACAAAAGGGTTTGTTTTATAATGTGGTTGGATTTCAGAAATAAGCTGAAAGACTGGCAGAGCTGCTGCCACAATTACTTCATGTGGGTACAAAAAAATATCACCAAAAATCAGGTAGTAGGAGAGTGCTCTTTCCAACTGATCTTGCCACCTTCTAGAAGAGTATGCACAACCTGAAGTTTAGCAAATCACATGTTTTGTTTTATAAGTAAGTGGTTTTATAAATCTAAATATTCACATTTTGTCACTTCTAACATGTGAACCCACTGCATATATTTTATCTATGTTTTATGAGCTTCTATTTATTGTTCAAGATGAAATGAATTACCAAAACCTAGAAAGTTTGCTTCATTATCCATTTTTAATTTTCTTTCATGTATCATTACAGAACATGAACCAGATTCTACTTTATGCAACCATACTAATTCCTTCATCAAATTCAGCAAGATTAGACATCTACTATGTACAACATTGCAGTGTGTAAAATTAAAAGTTCTTTCTAATAGTCAAACTCATCGAAACACAGTAGAATGATGGTTGCCAGGGGTCAGGAGGATAGAGAAATGGGGAGATGTTGGTCAGGTGATACAATGTTTCAGTTACATAAGATAAATGAGTTCTGGAGAGCTAATGTTCAGCATGGTGACTATAGGGAACAATAATGAATTGGTATCTGAAATGTGTTAAGGTGTTCTCACTATACACATACCCAAGGTAACCATGTGAAGTGATGGATAGTTTAAATAGCTTATTTGTGGCAACTACCTCACAAGGTATGCAATGATATCAAAACATCAAGTATATACAATTTTATTTGTTAATAATACCTCAGAAAGATGGGGTGTGGTTAATAATCCTTCTTATTAAAATGAAGTTCTACTTATTTTAAAAGAGATGAAAAAAAGACTAATTAGAAAGTTATTCTCTTAGTGGAGACAAATATATCTCCACTCTGCTTCACTTGTTTAGTTCTGTTGGCAAGAGAAAATCATTTAGTCTCTGAGTCTTTGAAGAATCACCCACCCTCAAATGGAAACATATTCATTCATTCACAAAGTCCCTTAAATTTAGGTTGGGCTCCTGGAGAATGAAGTCAATTTCACACATTTCACTTTAGGTATTCTTTTAACCAAAAGTTGTTTTCATCTCTTCACAAAATAAGCCAACTACTAACTGAGAAAGTTCTTTCCTTTTGCAATGCATCATTTGTTAATGACTCGCATGCATGTAGGTCCAAGAGCCCACCGGTTTCTCCATCAGTTAGATGTAGACACTCATCATATTGTAGATAAGAGTTTTACTCTGGCTCCATGGTGTAGGACCCTAATTGATTTGTAGTTGATAGTAAAGTTCTTCCTGAGGCTGTGTTATATAAATACACCTAGAAGTATGTTCAGATCTATCAAAGGCAACATTGGTGTTTTTTTTAAAACTTTGGATCCCTGGCCAGATTGCTCAGTTGGTTAGCACATTATCTTGAAGAGCAGAGGTTGCTGGTTTGATCCCTGGTCAGGGAAGATACAGGCATAGATCTATGTTCCTGTCTCTTTCTCCCTTCCTCTATTTCTAAAATCAATAATTTTTTTTTAAAAAAACATTTTTGATAAATATGTTTAAGGCATAGTAACATTTATTGCTGTATTATTTCTTCTTCTTTTCCAAGTGAGAGGAAGGGAGATAGAGAGACAAAGTCCTACATGCACCCCAACCTGGATCCACCCGGGTCTGAGGCCAATGCTTGCAACCAAACTATTTTAAGCTTCATGGAGCTGTTGTCAGCACCTGGGGCCAATGTGCTCAAACCAATTAAGCGATAGTTGCAGGATGGGGAGAGAGAGAGAGAGACAGAAGGGGGAGAGGCAGGGGTGAAGAAGCAGATGGTCGCTTCTTTTATGTGCCCTGACTAGGAATCAAACCCAGGACAACCACAACCTGGGCTGGTGCTCTACTAGTGAGTCAACTGGCCAGAGCCAAGTGCTGTATTATTAACAAGAAAACACTGCTTAGAATATTATCCCTCAAACATGTCTGAGAATAGAATGATTGATAAACATTAGTTAAAATAATTTTAGTTGCCATTACCGAATGTTTTTAAAGTGTCATTTTCACCTTAATTTTAGATTTTTAAGCTTGCCCTTTTAATGCTAATTTTCTCCAGATTTCCTTGTCAGTGTTTATTTGTGTGTTTCAAAACATCTGAAAAACAGGTCAGACCTTATTAATGGTCTAAGCATTATCATACTTTTGATAAATGTGATGTGGTGATTGTTACTTGATAGATTATTGCATCTAATGAGTAGCAGTAGCTGGTTTTATCCACACACATTCATTCTATCTAATCATGATTTGATTCGCAAATAATTTGTGTTGCTATCATGATTATGAACAAAGAAAATCCAAGGAGAAACATCAAATATGTATTTAATTCAGAAATTTCAAGAAAACTCTTGTGATCATAAATCACCTTAATGCATAGTTTTAGGAGTACACATGTAGAAGAGTAAATTTACCTAAATATGTAAATGTTTATCCTCTAAAATAATGAAGCTCTATATATCTTTTAACATTTAAAAGCGAGGTGTTTTTTGTTTTTGTTTTTATTCAGTGAGAGGAGGGGAGGCAAAGAAACAGACTACCTCATACACCCTGAGTGAAATCCACATGGCAAGCACAGTCGGGGCAATGCTCTGCCTATCTGGAGTGTTGCTTTGTTGCTCAGCAACTGAGCTCTTCTTAGAGCCTGAGGCAGAGGCCATGGAGCCATTCTCAGCACTTGGGGCCAACTTGCTCCACTCGAGTCATGGCTGCAGAAGGGAAAGAGAGGGAAAGAGAGAAGCAAGAGGGGGAGGGGTGGAGAAGCAGATGGGTGCTTCTCCTGTGTGCCCTGACTGGGAATTAAACCCAGGACATCCACACACTGGGCTGATGCTCTACCACTAAGCCAACTATCCAGGGCCTGGAAATGATGTTTATGAAAAGGAAATATGTTAGTTGAGAAATTTGTAGAGACAAGATGATGGAGACCAGTTTGTACTGGGTCATTGCAAAGTGAAAGCACCAGATCTTGGTTTTGAAAATGACTCCCTATTATTTTTGTCTCAACTACCAAAGAGGAATAGTTGAATAAATTCTAAAGTGTTTGTGATAATAATTGCATTAATTAATCCCTTCCAATTGGGCTTTGGAATGCTGCAGATAGTTTGTGTAACTTTTTATTATCCTATTATTCTTATCCATTCATCTAAAAAGTGACATTCTTCATGTTAATGCAATACTAACCATCACAAGAAGATAAAAGGTTGTTAAAACTCTCATCCCCTTTGTTTTAAGAGATTATATGCTGAAGTATATTCACAAAGTAGAAAAATGTACAAATCCTATAAACTGAATGTTACAGAAATGATTGCAGTATTTATGCTCATGTACATATATGGCTTTGTAGAGGTCTCATCTGTTTCTTTTGAATTACAACACTCATACTTGGCTTTTTTAAAAAAAATATTTTAAGTGGTTTATTTATTTCAACTAAATTTATTGGGGTGAAATTGGTTACTAAGATTACACATGTTTCAAGTATGTATATATTTTATGATACATAATCTGCATACTGTATTGTGTGGCCACCACCCAAAGTCAAATCACTTTTCATCATCATATATTTGACCCTCTTTATCCTTTACTACCTCCACCCCCCTTTTCTTTTTTAACACACACAACTTTGACTAATTTCAACTTGCTTTCTAGCACTTATTTCTTAGCTTAAAATTATTTAACACTGTAGCTCTGGTGATGGTAGAATATCTGTGTTGTCTCTGTGGTGCTTTCAGGTGTTCCCTTTCATTACTGACATCTGCATAATTGAAAACACAAGGGATAGGTCTAGGGCTATGGGGACCAACAACAACTGAAATTAAGACAAACAACAAGGAAAGATTTAAAATCCTAATATGCTAGCAGTAATACATGTGGTGGATTATTCTCTGGGTTTTTTTTTTTAAAAAAAAGCTCCTTAAGAAATATACAGGACAGAAAAAGGAGGAGAATCTCACAGATATAGCTAAATTGGGAGAACCCCCGATGCAAAACATGGACAGCAAAACAGGTATCACAAAGCAAAGTGTGTGTGTGTGTGTGTGTGTGTGTGTGTGTGAGTGTAAAGGAGGAGAGGGGTAAGACTGCTGAGACAAATGGTAAAGACATGCGTCAGCCATGACAGAGGCTTTAGAAATATTGAGGTGATGGGGGGCTGGAAGAAGCAATAGGCAAGGAAAAAGAAGCATCACAGTTTTTCATCTACTTAGAACATCTAAACTAGATCACCCCAAAAGTGACATAAAATGGAAACTGGAAGTTTTCCCCTTCATTTTGTGGAAATATTTTGCTCTATTAATTAATTTATTTTTATAATTTTTTGTACTCTCCTAAAAATGATTTTTTAGACTTCTACTATCAGATAAAATCAAACAAAACCAAATTTCTTCCAGTAATTAGTGAGTAAAATTTCAGCCAATCTGATGGCATTTTGATTGGAACTCTATGGAGATTTTTACTTTGCATGAATGCCACTTGTGGATACTCAGATCATTCAATTTGTGGGATAAATTGGAGTTTAGCTTGGGTGAAATAGAATGTGAGAATATGTTAAAGCTGATCCTTATCAGTTTTGCAGAGCTGCTCAAGGAATTTTCATGCTGGGATATTGAATAACATCATTCCTGTCCACTGAGTCTTCCTTACCCATTTATTTACCACCTTTTAAAACTGTATCTTAATTTCAAAGCTGTCATTACAATTGGAAAGCAAGATGAATAAATCAACCCATCAACATATATTGCCAGACATAACAGAACATTTGAAGGCCTTTGTAAAATAAATAGAAACAGGGAAGTCCACATGGTACTAAGAAGAGTTCATTATTCTTTGGAGCTGTTGGAAAATAATTTATATAATTCACATGTATTCATGGTAATAATAACCACATGTATATTATTAGTAGTAATCACCAGGGTAAAGCTGAACAGTCTTAGTTGTGTTGCTTTCATATTTAATTTTAGCCACAACTTGCCAAATTACAAACTAAAAAAGAGCTCCCCAATGTACGTGTGTGTGTGTGTGTGTGTGTATAGCAGGTATATATATAGTAGGTACACAAGTATGATTTATTGGTAAAAACAGAAAGTTGTCCCTTTGGAAATTATGACCTCTGGCTTCAACAGGTGTTTATTAATCTCAGTAGGCACAATGCTTAGGTAGCATCTTTTGCCAAGAGAATTCCAATTTACAACCTTCAGTGTTTTTTAGATCTTCATCACATAAAATAATGGTCTTTCACTGGTGTGTGTATTAAATATAATTTGTGACTAAGAAATTTAGAACTAGCTTAGCTTAGTTTGCCCAACACAGGACACTAATGAGTGCTAGTGTTTTGTTTTATTTTTAACTTTTTTTATTAATTATGTTTATGTATTTATTCATTTTAGAGGAGAGAGAGAGAGAGAGAGAGAGAGAGAGAGAGAGAAGTGAGGGGAGGAGCAGGAAGTTTCAACTCCCATATGTGCCTTGACCAGGCAAGCCCAGGGTTTTGAACCGGCAACCTCAGCATTCCAGGTCGATGCTTTATCTACTGCACCACCACAGGTCAGGAAGCTAGTGTTTTGACTTTGCATTTTATGAAGATAAAGAAATTCAGACTTGGCCAAAACTATGTAGAGCCTTCCCTTTCACTGTCTGCTTTTTCTACTGATTTCATTTCTGTGAGAGGAGAGAAAGTACCAGTTTCAGGAATGCATTTTGTGGGGTACTGGAATTTCATTTTCTTAAGAATTTATATAGCTCTTGGAATCTAAAATGTGCCTTACTATCATCTATTGGTAATTAGTTATTTAATTCAGTTCTGATAGTGCAAAAACTTTTTCAATGAGGTTGCTCTACTTTCCAAATGATTACTCTTAAAAAGATGGCATACGAGACAGAAATGACATCAAGTCCTTTAATAGTTATCAGAACCCGAAAAAAGTCCTTTTAAAAAAAAGAAACAATAATTTCTGGGGTAGGGGGGACAGTGGAAGAGAGTATAGGGGATAACTGGTGACTGATGGATACGGTGTACAGAAGTTGTGTTTTGGAATTGTGCACCTGAAATCTGTATAATTTTGTTAGCCAGTATCACCTCAATAGATTAAATTTAAAAAATAAAAATAAAAAATTTAATTTATTTTATGACCTACAATCATTTTAGATAATCTGAAAAAAAGTACTATAGAATGGTGCCTACTGATAGTTTGACCATGAATCATTTTTTTGGTCCCTAATGGAAACTTACACCCATTTACTATTACTTTTCATTTTATATGAATCAAAGACAGTTGTAGGACACCATGCTCCATTTAACTGTTATCCATTGCTTTTTTTTTTTATATATATATTTTATTATTATTAATTCTAATGGGGTGACATCCATAAATCAGGGTACATATGTACAATGAAAACATCTCCAGGTTATCTTATCATTCAATTGTGTTGCATACCCATCACCAAAAGTCAAATTGTCCTCTGTCACCTTCAATCTGGTTTTCCCTGCGTCCCTCCCCTCCTCCCTATCCCATTCTTCCCTCCCTCCCCCCATCCCATAACCACCACTCTCTTGTCCATGTCTCATACCCTCACTTTCATGTCCCACCTATGTATGTAATCGTGCTGTTCTCAGTTTTTCTTTTTTTCTGATTTACTTATTTCACTCCGTATAATGTTATCAAGGTACATCCATTTTGTTATAAATGATCCGATGTCATCGTTTCTTATGGCTGAGTAGTATTCCATAGTATATATGTACCATAGCTTTTTAATTCACTCGTCTTCTGACGGACACTTGGGCTGGTTCCAGATCTTCGCTATTGTGAACAATGCTGCCACGAACATGGGGGCGCATTTCTTCTTTTCGAACAGTGCTATGGTGTTCTTAGGGTATATTCCTAAAAGTGGGATAGCTGGGTCAAAAGGCAGTTCGATTTTTAATTTTCTGAGGAATCTCCAAACTGTTTTCCATAGTGGCTGCACCAGTCTGCATTCCCACCAGCAGTGCAGAAGGGTTCCCTTTTCTCCACATCCTCGCCAGCACTTATTCTGTGTTGTTTTGCTGATAAGTGCCATTCTGACTGGTGTGAGGTGATATCTCATTGTGGTTTTAATTTGCATTTCTCTAATGATTAGTGATGTTGAGCATTTTTTCATATGCCTATTGGCCATCTGTATGTCCTCTTTGGAGAAATTTCTATTCATTTCTTTTGCCCATTTTTTGATTGGGTTGTTTGTCTTCCTGGTGTTGCTTTTTATAAGTTCTTTATAAATTTTAGTTATTAACCCCTTATCAGATGTGCTGTCAAATATGTTCTCCCATTGTGTGGTTTGTCTTTTTATTCTGTTCCTATTGTCTTTAGCTGTGCAAAAACTTTTTAGTTTGATATAGTCCCAGTTGTTTATCTTGCCTTTTATTTCAGTTGCCCATGAAGATAAATCGGAAAATATACCGCTGCTACAGATGTCGGAGAGCTTGCTGCCTATGTTTTCTTCTAAGATGTTTATGGTTTCACGGCTTACATTTAAGTCTTTTATCCATTTTGAGTTTGTTTTTGTGAATGGTGTAAGTTGATGGTCTAGTTTCATTTTTTTGCAGGTAGATGTCCAATTTTCCCAACACCATTTGTTAAAGAGGCTGTCTTTACTCCATTGTATGTTCTTTCCTCCTTTGTCAAATATCAGTTGTCCATAAAGCTGTGGGTTTATTTCTGGGTTCTCTGTTCTGTTCCATTGATCTATGTGCCTGTTCTTATGCCAGTACCAGGCTGTCTTGAGTATAATGGCCTTGTAGTAAACCTTGATATCAGGAAGAGTGATACCTCCTGCTTTATTTTTTCTTTTTAAGATTGCTGAGGCTATTCGTGTTCTTTTTTGGTTCCATATAAATTTTTGGAATATGTGTTCTATATCTTTGAAGTATGTCATTGGTATTTTAATTGGTATTGCATTGAATTTATAAATTGCTTTGGGTAATATAGACATTTTAATGATGTTTATTCTTCCTAGCCATGAGCACGGTATGTGCTTCCACTTGTTTGTATCTTCCTTGATTTCTTTTATCAATGTTCTATAATTTTCTGAGTACAAGTCCTTAACCTCCTTGGTTAAATTTACTCCTAGGTACTTTATTTTTTTGGCTGCAATAGTGAAGGGGATTGTTTCCTTAATTTCTTTTGCTGATATTTCATTGTTGGTGTATAGAAATGCCTCTGATTTCTGAGTATTAATTTTATATCCTGCCACCTTGCTGAATTCATTTATCAGGTCCAGTAGTTTTTTGACTGAGACTTTAGGGTTTTCAATATACAATATCATATCATCTGCAAATAATGACAGTTTTACTTCTTCTTTTCCAATTTGTATGCCTTTTATTTCTTCTTCTTGTCTGATTGCTGTAGCTAGGACTTCCAGAACTATGTTGAATAAGAGTGGTGAAAGTGGGAAACCCTGCCTGGTTCCTGATCTTAAGGGAATTGCTTTTAATCTTTGTCCATTTAGTATGATGTTTGCTGTCGGTTTATCATAGATGGCCTTTATCATGTTAAGGAATGATCCCTGTATTCCCACTTTACTGAGAGTTTTGAGCATGAATGGGTGCTGGATTTTATCAAATGCCTTTTCTGCATCTATTGATATTATCATGTGATTTTTGTCCTTCCTTCTGTTTATGTGGTGAATCACATTGATTGATTTGCGAATATTGAACCAGCCTTGCCTCTCCAGAATAAATCCCACTTGATCGTGGTGTATGATTTTTTTCATATATTGCTGGATCCGGTTGGCTAATATTTTGTTGAGAATTTTAGCGTCTAAATTCATCAGGGATATAGGCCTATAATTTTCTTTCTTTGTGTTGTCTTTGCCCGGTTTTGGGATCAGAATTATGCTCGCCTCATAAAAGGAGTTTGGAATTCTTCCTTCCTCTTGAATTTTTTGAAATAGCTTCAGGAGAATAGGAGTTAGTTCTTCTTTGAATTTTTGATAGAATTCACTTGTGAAGCCATCAGGCCCAGGACTTTTCTTTTTTGGGAGTTTTTTGATAACTGTTTCGATCTCATTTGCTGTAATTGGTCTGTTTAGGTGTTCTGATTCTTCCAGATTGATTTTTGGAAGGTTATATGATTCAAGAAATTTGTCCATTTCACCAAGATTGTCTAATTTTTTGGCATATAGTTCTTCATAGTATTTTCTTACAATGCTTTGTATTTCTGTTGTGTCAGTTGTTATTTCTCCACTGTCCTTTCTAATTTTATTTATTTGAGTCCTCTCTCTTTTTTTCTTGGTGAGTCTAGTTAAAGGTTCATCAATCTTGTTTACCTTTTCAAAGAACCAGCTTCTTGTTTCATTGATCCTCTGTATTGTTTCCTTAGCCTCTATGTCATTTATTTCTGCTCTGACCTTTATTATTTCCTTTCTTCTACTTGTCTTGGGTTTTATTTGTTGTTGTTTTTCTAGTTCTTTTAGATGCAGGGTCAAGTTGCTTATTTGAGCTTTTTCTAGCTTCTTATGATATGCCTGTAGTGCAATAAACTTCCCTCTCAGAACTGCTTTTGCTGTGTCCCATAAATTTTGAGTTGATGTATGCTCATTATCATTTGTTTCTAGAAACTTTTTTATTTCTTCTTTGATCTCATTGTTAATCCATTCATTATTTAATAACAAGCTATTTAGTTTCCAAGTGTTTGAGTATTTTTCAGTTTTTCTTTTGTGGTTAATTTCTAGTTTCATGACATTGTGATCAGAGAAAATGCTTGATATGATTTCAATCTTCTTAAATTTATTGAGACCATTTTTGTGTCCTAACATGTGGTCTATCCTAGAAAACGTACCATGAGCGCTTGAGAAGAATGTATATTCTACTGCTTTAGGGTGAAAAGTTCTGAAGATATCTATTAAATCAAGTTGATCTAGTGTCTCCTTTAAGTCTGCTGTTTCTTTATCAATTTTCTTTCTTGAGGATCTATCCAGTGTTGTTAGAGGGGTATTGAAATCCCCTACTATGATAGTATTGCTGTTAATCTCGCCCTTTATATCCATCAAAGTATGCTTTATGTTGTCGGGGCTCCTATATTTGGTGCATAGATATTTTCAATATTTATATCTTCCTGTTGAATTGTTCCCTTTATCATTATGTAGTGTCCTCTTTTATCTCTTACTACAGCCTTTGTTTTAAAGTCCATTTTGTCTGATATAAGTATTGCTACCCCTGCTTTTTTTTCATTTCCATTTGCATGAAATATTTTTTTCCATCCTTTTACCTTCAGTCTATGAACATCTTTTGTTTTAAGGTGTGTCTCTTGTAGACAGCATATGTATGGGTCCTGTTTCTTTATCCATGCAGCTACCCTATGTCTTTTGATTGGATCATTTAATCCATTTACATTTAAGGTTATTATTGATATGTAGTTGTTTATTGCCATTTTATTCTTTAAAGCTGTATTCTTCTTTTGCTCTATTCTTTCCTCCCTTTAAACTGTTCACAAGAGGCCCCTTAGTATCTCTTGCAGAATTGGTTTGGTTTTTATGAATTCCTTGAGGTTTTCTTTTTCTGGGAAGCTCTTTATTTCTCCTTCAATTTTAAACGTTAGCCTTGCTGGATAAAGTAGTCTTGGTTGTAGGTTCTTGTTCTGCATTACTTTGATTATTTCTTGCCATTCCCTTCTGGCCTCAAGTGTCTCTGTTGAGAAGTCCGATGTCATCCTTATGGGGGCTCCTTTGTAGGTGATAGTCTTTTTTTTCTCTAGCAGCTTTTAAAATTTTTTCTTTATCCATTAGCTTTGGTATTTTAACTATGATGTGTCTTGGTGTAGATTTTTTTGGGTTTCTCTTTAATGGAGTTCTGTGTGCTTCTTGAATGTGTGGAGTGTTTCCCAGCCTTAATTTAGGAAAGTTTTCTGCTATAATTTAATTGAACAAAGTTTCCATTTCCTGTCCTCTCTCCTCTTCTTCAGGCACCCCTAGGATGCGAATGTTGTTTCTCTTCATGTTGTCACAAAGCTCCCTTAGAGTTTCCTCACATTTTTAAGTCTCTTTTTTTTTTTTCTTCTCTGCTTCTGTGCCTTTGTTTATTGTGTCCTCTAACTCGCTTATTCGATCCTCAGCGTCATCCATCCTGCTTTTAATTCCTTCCATTGTGGTCTTCAGTTCTGATACTGTATTTGTCATTTCTGTCTGATTCTTTTTTATTATTTCAATTTCATTTTTTATACTTGTTATCTCTTTATTTATGTGTTCATAATGACTATCCATTGTTGCTCTAATTTCTTTGAACATCCTAACTATCATTATTCTAAATTCTGCTTCTGGTAATTTGGTTATATCTGGTTCATTCAGGTCCTTCTCTGGGGATTTCTCTTGATTCATTTGGTTTGCATTCCTCTGCCTGCCCATTTTTTCTGTGTATAAGCAAGTTGTGGCCACTGGAGTCCAGTAGGTGTTGCCTTTGTGTTCTCTAGGTGTGGTCTATCTGCAGGCCCCCCACCCCCTCTGCCGGCGCCTAGGGTGGTTGGGTATGAGCGTTGCCAGCGCCGGCCCACTGTGGCTTTTGCTGTGATTTCTGCCTCTCCTCCGTGGGAGGGGCTGTCACTGAAGCCACAAGATTAGCACCAAGGGTAGAGGCGAGCACCTTTCCTCAGCTGCGGACCCAGCCTATTTCCGGACTTCCGCCCAGAACCAGCAGTCGGAGCCTGCTCGCTACAGTTCCGCGGGTTAGGCGGGGCTTTTGACGTGCTCTCAGCTGTAAGCTTTTGCCCGTCAGGAGCTTTAGCCCCGCCCTCGAGGCTAGGGCCCTTTGCGCAGGGTCGGAAACCAAGATTTATTGGGGCGGGCGTGTTTGCTGGCTTCCGCCGAGCTGCGTACTTCCGCTCGTCCCGGACTCTACCCCGCCCCCGCGTTCGGAGCCCGCTCGTGCACGTATTACGGCTATCCGGGGTTTCTCCGGCCGGATGGGGATAGCAGCCGTGGGCTCAGCTGCGAGCCTCCGCCTGTCTCGGGGTCCACCCCGTTCCCGCGCTCGGAGCCCGTTCGCGCACGTATACTGGCCAACCGCGGTTTCTCCGGCGGGCGGCGGGGGGGGGGGGCGGACTGGTAGCGTCAGCTCAGCCAATAGCCCCTGCCCGTCCCTGGTCTTAGCCCGGTCCCCGCGGTCAGGGCCGGCTTGCGCAGGGCCTGCCTGTTCCTGGCCTCCCGCTTTGTCCCCGTAAGTGGGATTAAAGGCGGGCCCGCAGCTTCCGGACCACTCTCGCACTTACCCTCGGACCCTCTGGGCTAGACCGATCTCCCACCGGCTTGGCCTCTGCCCACGCCGACAGAACCGCCTTTCAGCGTCCTGCCGCCCCAAAACCTTAAGCAGCCTTCAGCAGAGTAGGAAGGGACCTAATACTCCACACTGTAGGCCTGGGAGCTCCCTCACTTGTTTCACAGCTCAAAACTGTCCAAACGCCTCTTCTTGGCTCTGGGACTGCAGGCTGGGGCTTGGTTCCTGGGACCCAGGTCCCTCCCTCTCCGCGAAAATCTCCTCCCGCCACACGGGTCTCTCCGGGCTGCCGTTTGCTCCGGGGAGCTGGGCAGCCCTCTTCGCGTTTTCGCTATTCCTACCAGTCTCAATGTGGCTTCTTCTGTGTTCCTTGGTTGAAGAGTCCACTTAGTTTTGTTCAAAGTTGGTTTATCCAGGTGATGGTTCTTAAAATTGAGTTGTAATCCACTTTGGTTCTGGGAGTTGGAAGTTGGTACGTCCGCCTACTCCGTCGCCATCTTGCTCCCCCCTATCCATTGCTTTTTGACTAATTATCTAGATACAGTGGTCTCTTGTCTATGGTGGGAGTTAGATTCCAGAACTCCCGCAACAGGCGAAAATTCGGGAAGTAGCGACTTTATATTTATTTTATTATTTATATATATTTTAAGGCTTTATAAACCCTCTCAACACTCTTATATACCTTTTCCATGCTGTTATTAACCTTTCCCACACTCTTATAAACACGTCCTATGCTCTTAAACACTTTCTACACTCTTAAACCTATGTAAAATCGCACATAGCGAAAAATCTGTGATACAATATTAGATATATACAATTTAAAAATCTGCAATACAGTGAGACTGTGAAAAGTGAACCACAATATGGCGTGGGACGATTCTACTTAAAAAAAAGATGACGACATTATTTTTCCCTCCAAAATCACTTCTGCATATTACACAGTGGTGGGATTCAGCTGGTTTGCACTGGTTCGGCAGAACTGATACCTAATTTTTTTGTTGAATTTAGTGAACCACCTGTTAAAATGGCACTTGTAATCAGGGTTCTTTCTAAGGTGGGTGCCTGGGCAGCTGCCCAATGTGGAAATCACAAATTTACATTCCTTACTTATTTTTGAACGTTTATTTGTTCAACAGCATATACTAAGCTCCGGTAGTAATGTCATTCCATCCATAGGTGCAAAAAATTGCAAGTGAGAATGCCAATTAAGAAGCAATATGAAAATATCTTAACAGTTTTATTGGGTTTTTTTTTTGTCAGGTATTATTTAACATTTTTCATTAATATTTTAAAACTCTTACAATCTAGTTTTGTGTACTTCTTTTATTGTTCTTATTTAAGTATTAAATACATGAAATAAACTATCTTTCAGTATATCATTTTTTAAACTTAAAACAGTCATTAGAGAAAAGAACAAGCTGTTAAATTATTTGAATCCCACCACGGACTTCACAGGTAGGAAAACAGAGACCAATTTCACAGAAATCTTGTCCCCTCAGTCACTCAGATGTTTAAAAAACGGGGCTGAAATTTTAGATTCCTGATCACCAGTTCATGAGTGAATAGACATGCTTTTGTTCATGAGTGAATAAACATGAGTAAATATGCTGGGAGTCAAATGAGGATAATGGGAAGCTTGCTTTTCTTTTCTTTTTTTTTTTAACTTCTTTGTTTTATTAGCTTAATTTGCAAGTGCTGAGAATAGAAAGAATTTACACAAGAAATAAGTGTAGCTGGGTAGGCTAGAATCCAAATATTTTCTAGAAATATACAAAACAGAAAAAGGGACCTCAATTTCCTGACCATTGTCAGATCCCAGATGAGACAGCTCATTCTCTATGCTAACCAGGTAAGCCTGTGTGTATGCATGAGCTAGGACCTAGACATCAGGTAACCTGTGTCCTCACCTGTTCTTATTCATTGACCACTTTGTCTTTACTCTTTTGCTCTGGGGATCAGAAGTATTGGATGCACCAGGTAGTCCGGGCTCTGCTCTCCCTATTGCAGAAATGAAAGGGTAGTTCTAGACTTTCATATGTTTTTACCACACCCACCCCATCCCACCCCACCATTTTGATTTCCAGTACCAACAATTAATTGTTTATTGTTCACGTATGTGTGGTAGGTGGTCAATGCTAAATGAATATTTCCTTAATGTCTTTGTTATAAGCTGGTTTCACCTACTCTTCTCACTTTCAGTGGGATAAGAAGCTGGCACCATTATTGATCATTCACTTGAGTTTATTCATTGAAGGACTTTCACTTGAATTTTCCCTTGGGAAGTGCTGGAGGGAAGGTGTGTCCACTCAGGGTCCTTTCGTGTTATGGGAGCTGAGATAAGCAGAGAAATCTTAAGAAGTGACCACCCAAACCATCAGGCTATCTTCCCAAAGAAACATTCCTTCATCTCTACCACTGCCCTTCTAGTACAGCAGGGCAAGCGTGAGCCTGGAGCTGGGCCAACCTGGGGGTAAAAGTTAGTGCTGCTGCTTTCTAGCTGAGTGACCTTGGGCAAAAGTTATATAAGTGCTCTGACAGTTTCTTTCCCTACCTTTATGAGGCTAGGACTATCTATTGCAGGTGTTTTTGAGAATTAAACTAAATAATCTATGTTAAGTTTGATACCTATTACACTGTGAGAGGTCAGTAAATGGGAGCTATTAGTTTTTCCATTATTGTCTATCTCCTTCTTAGATTTTGAGGCACTTTAAGCACAGGGACCTTCTCTTTCTTCCTCACAAATCAAGCAAGTGAGGAGTAAACTGGGTTTCCAGTAAACATTTGTTCAATAAATGGAATTAGTTACCCAACAGAATATGAGTCAAGAGCTAATTGGCTTGAGAATACACAAAATGCCAAGCTTTTGCTGCATACTCTATGGTGTTTTTTTCTATTTGTTTTTACAAAAAGAGTGAGTACATTCATAATGTACTTTTTGGACTGCTTTTGCTCTCTGATGAGTCACAGAATAAGATGAAAGGCGTGTTAATTTTCATAGATACTGCAGGTCTTATATAACATGTTATGGTACAGAATGGGGCTTTAAGGGTTGTCTTGTTAAGTATTTAACATACAAATAAAAATGGGCTATTTGGAGACTTCATTTTCTAGGTTTTGGAAGTAGATACAATGGAAGAAAATCTCATCTTTTCGTATCATTTTCCAACAGTCTCAGAGGGGTGACAGTGAGCTGGAGGATGCAGGAGTCTACTATAGCATTTCACTGTGGTCACTGAAGCGTTTGCTGTGTGTGTGAGAAAGTGACAGAGAAGGGGGGCTATACTTATGACCTGGCCCTTAGTAGTAACTGACTAAATCTGAAAATCTAATCAACAAGACAGAGGACAAATTAAGAATCATAGCAAATTGTTTCCTTTGGGCAGATGGTGTCACTGAACTTGGCAATATTTTTGAAGTCCATCTTCAATATGTCATGAGGTTAATCAATGCATCCTACTTCATGGATGAGTGGGTGAAGCCAAGCCAGACTATACTAGTGTTTCATCTGTCTTGCTATGCATCGCATAATGACACAATGTGCAGTGCTAGACTCCAGCTGCAGCTGTAGAGCCTGGGAAGATGTGCTGGTGCTTGATTATAAGACTCAGCTCCAGGAGAGCCCCAGTCCTCTGCCATGGCCAAGAATGTGAGTCCAGCCTGCTGCAATCTGGACAGCAGCCTTCAAAAGCCTGAGTTTTCAGCTCCACTATCTGGTGAAAAGCCAGCAGGTGACTGGAACACCACCGAGCAGACATTGCTGAGAACACTGTGGGCACCACGAGTTGTATGCAGGATGGAGTGAGCAACTTTGGTGAGGTTGAGGGTGGGTCTGATTAATGAAGTTTGGAGGAATGACAACACAATTACGCAGATGGGAGATACCTCCTTCAGTAGCAGCACAGCACTCAGCATACTCCTTTAAGAGGTGTTTATAATATTCAGGGTGCAAGCTCTGTTTTTTGAAGATAGTAAAAGATACAAAGAAATATTGAATGCACTATGCTAGAGCAGAGAAGTCTTAAAGGGCCATCTTGGGGGGGTGGGTAGCACACCAGTCTGTGTGGTTTCTGCCACAACCATAGATAGTTCTCTTTAGTTTTCACATAGAGCATGAAGCATGGGCTTGGTGTGAGCTGTGTTGTGACCTACACAGATTTATATTGCAAAGTGTACTCATGTGTTGATTATGAAAGGTGTTCTACAGCTGAAACCTCAACAACAGTTCTTACTGAGGGGCTGACCTCTTGTTTAAAATTATTTAGATGTGAATTAACAATGGCTCTCATAGGAAATAAGTGACCTGGAGAAATAGTGGCTCAACAGAAATGTATGGATTGGGTTCTAATTCTGCCTGTAATGTGTTTTCTGCTCTTGTCTCCAGCCCAGATAAGGGAGATGTATACAAGTTCTTTGAGGTTCTATGAGAAAGGCAGAATATATAGGATTTAAAAGTACTCTGCAGGTCTGTTTCTTCATCTGTGAAATGAGGACAATGAAAATCTCAACCTCATAGTGAGTTATGCGTATCAGAGATATAATGTATGTCAAGTACTTGGTGCATTTCCAGTATTCAATAAATGGTAACCATTTACAT
This sequence comes from Rhynchonycteris naso, assembly GCA_037038555.1. NCBI lineage: Eukaryota > Metazoa > Chordata > Mammalia > Chiroptera > Emballonuridae > Rhynchonycteris > Rhynchonycteris naso. The sequence goes on from CM072998.1 coordinate 67,272,044, forward strand.
ATTTTTAAAAATTGTACACTTAAGGTTTTTATATATAAAAACCTTGGATCCAATCCCAGCTATGCCATTCACTGGTGGTATGGTCCTGGCAAGTTACTTCTCTAAGTATTGGCTTCATAGTGATATGACAAGGTTTAAATAGATGTAAAATCAATACATGGAAATAATAGTAGCACATATCACATAAAAATATTTTAAGAAATAGATATAAAATATGAGAAGGCCTGCCATATGGTAAACACCTAATAACTACCAAGAACTATTATTAGGAATTAGCTTCATAAACAATTTGCTTAGCTCATGAACTGCTGTCGAAGGAGGTAATGACTTAGAGGGCCATCATGATGCTTTTTATAAAAATTAGCTTTCATGTTATGAATAGAAGTAACACAGGACTGAATAGTTTGAAAGTTTTTGATGCCAGTTTGATCACAGAGACACGCCTTCTGTGTGACCATAGGGCATTGGTTGACCTTGTGCCTTAAGGCATGTAGACATATGCCTTCCTCTTGGCTTCAAAAGCTCATCGCTTACATGGCCCTTTTGAAGTTGGGTGTATGTTCTACAGAGTGCACAGTGTGGCCAGAGGCAAATCTGGCTCTTTGTTTAAAAAGAGAAAAAAGGCCAAGCTAGCATATTTGTTGCTGTTCACATGAGCTCAACAAAGCACCTCTATGAGTGTGGGTTTATCTATAAACCTATGTGTATTTGTAGGATATATATGTATACATAAATTATATACATATATGTGTATATATGTGCATACACACATAACCATGTATAAAATACACACACACAAATATATGTCCATGGCAACTGTTCTATTAAATTCAGTCAACAAATTTTCTAATTCTTGTCAAGAATAGCATATGTATTGCAGGTTGAAGTGAAAAATATAGTATATGGTAAAAAATAATTTGCAGTGATATTTCTTTAAATAAATTTAAAGTTATATATATGAAGAGAAAGATCATTCCAAAATATTTCATATTCAGAACACAAATTTTCATGACCTTGAATAGCATTAAGGATTTATTCTATGCATAACCACACAAAGTAAAATGCAAAACTGATTTGTCATATGCACTATGGAGGGCTAAACCCATTTATACCACAAAATGTTTGCAAAAGTCAATCTTAAGGCACAAAGTTTTATATTATTATACTTTTAAGAATTATGGCATTGTAGTAAAAATACTATTAAAAAGAGAAATAGTGATATGTGCATATTTTGCCTTACAGATATCAAATATTCATATCATTTTTAGATCAAATATTGAGTAACTGGATAAATGTTTTTCCCATCCAGGTATTTCAGTGTTTGTCATCCAAGTGTATAGAGATACATAGCCTAAGGAGTATGACAAAATATAGATTATTTTCATTGTTTTAAAATCATGAACCTTTTGTACTATTTGGAACTATTCAAACATTTTCTTTTCTCTTTATATCTTTTTACATAGATAAAGGGAAGAATGAGTAAAGAAACATCTGGTCTTTGAGTATGCAGAAACATAAGAAACATATTAAAAGTCTTCTTTTCTACAACAACACAAGGAGCTTTCTTTGCTATCCTACTTTCAGCCTGATCTCCATCTTAAATTTACAAAAATATGTATGCCCAGCAAGCAGCTATTTGCATGCGTGTGGGAGGGTACCTATTGCTAAAATACACTCTTTTTGAAATTATATTTTCTAGTTATTCATGTACAAACCACTTCAAACCATTTTAATTTCAGGTTTTAATTATCAAAAGCAACACAATGACTTCAGAATATGCATTATATTTATTTAACCCCTTACGGAAGCAATGAGAAGCGCTCCCTGACGTTGTACCCGAAGGTTTTAAAGAAGAGATGTTCTCTCATAATGGGGTTATGAAAGATACTGCTTCTATAATTTACTGAAGTTCAGCTTTAGAACAAGCTGTTTCTTTTATGTACAAAGCTAGCAATTCACAGGTCCCAGCTGAAATGTATTTTTTGTTGTTGTTGTTGGAAGTTTTCAAAGATATGGCATTTGGAATTTCCTTAATTAGATTTAAGATTTGAGTCTACAGTGGGTTCTCTTTGTAACCAGAATGTATTTTATTTGGCAGTTGCTTTATTTAGTGATACTCATTTCATACTGTGAATAACCAACAAAAAATCTAATATGCTAGCACTCCAATAGCTTTTTTTTTTTTCCTTTTGAAAACAGAAGGCAAAGATAGCAGAAAAGATTTATGGAGAGTGGTCCAAATTGAAACCTATTTGGAAGCACCTTTCTGATTTGCACAGCTAAACATCTTGGTGTTTTATTTTCAATGAAGTAGTACATAGATAGATAACTCCAAGTCTGAAACACACATTAAGATCTATTTCTATAAAAACACATTACACAATCAGCATTCATAGAGGGCTGCCAGCTCGGGAAGACTTGCATGCCCATGGGTCAGCCCTGGGGGACAGGCTGTATATAAATACCAACTGCCAGTTCACAGTTTGTGCAAATATAAAGTCTGTTAGGCCAAGATAACATGTATATAGTGTGACATGGCAGTACCTAGCTGTTCATGAGGACCTCAGTATATCTAGTGCTTGACATTATTCCACTTCTCACTAAAGCAGCTCGCTATTACAAACAAATTGGTAAAAAGACAATAACTGTTAGACACGTGAAGTAGAAAAAAATTAACAACAGTAACAACTTTCTAGAACACTATGCAGGGAAGAAATAACTACAGTATTTGATGTCTGCATAAATGTACACTCTTTTGTTCCCTGAAACATTCATAAAAAAGGAAGAGAGTTTTGACCCCAGAATTTAATAATAAAGTATTTTGTGCGTAGCAGGTACTCAATAAATATTTGTTGAAAAATTATGTCCTATTGCTCCTAATTCCTGTGACTCACTGCTTTCCTTCATGGCCACTGCCAATAATCCAATTCACACACTATCTCTTTTGAGGTGATTAGAATAGCTTTCCAATAGCTTTTCTTTAGTCTATTGTCTCTTCAATCCAATTCAGCCCTCCAGTGTCTGTCTCCAACTCTGTAGATTCGAGTGGAATTATTTTCTAAACGTTTTTACATGCTATCCCACCTCCCACAGTTGCAATTATCCTGACCCCTTTTGGCCCCCAGAGACCAGCCCCATCACATTTCCACATGGTATCTTTGGAGACACATTGTAAAGGCCAGTGTTTTCTTTTTGGAAATCTTTCTTCCCTCTAAGAGAAATGTCCCCCTCATAGGCACTCCAAGGCATTTTACGTGTATCTTTCTTAGAGGCACTTTTAGCTTTTTGTTGTGTAATATACTTGTTTATAGGAGGGCCTTACATTTTCCTGTCACCAGCTATTTCTGTAAGGGCTGGAGTTACAACTTACTCATCTTCGTGGTCCATGTGAAACTCCTCATAAGCCTCATAAGCCTCTTTTGTCAAATTAGAGCAGTCAGTAGTTCTTCTATCTTTTCATCTTATCCTGTGCTTCTGATTTGTTCTCTTATCTCAATTAAATTGATATAAATAATAAAAAAATTGTTTTTTAATGCTGTTGAAAGAATGTAAGGTCCACAAGCGCTTATATTTACAGCCAGATCCCAAGTTCCCAGTGCAGTGTCTTGTACAGTGCTTTACCAGACCAGACATTCAGTATATATAAGTCTAGAGATAGATAGGTAATTGGTCAATTAGGAATACAAACCCTCAAACATCTGTGTTCTTATATGATCATATCATTCTGCTCTTCAAAAGACCATGGTCCAGAAAGTAAGGATAGAGAATTGCCATATAACACTCATACCTAATTTTCATATCAACTCTGCATAGTGAACATCTTAAAAGAAGTAGTACTGTACCTTCTTTTCTTAAGGTACATACTGACCCTTGATCACACTATCTCTTCCTTCTGTATAGTTATGATTTCTAAGTCTTTATTTCCCATTGGGGATTCTCTTGAATTCCCACCTACTTTCTGGACATTTTCACTTCTTTGTCCTATGGCAGAAACTGGTTAGTTTTTCACCAAATTATTTCATTTTCTTTTTTCTCCTTGTTATGCATCCAGACCATATTTCCCAGCCTTTTTTTTTTCCTTTTAAAAATCAATTTGGTGTAACCAAGTGATGGAGTTTGATTAACAGAGTGTTGATTAATGTTATGTGCAATGTTTAGGTCAGGTTCATAAAACCTACATTTATGTTCCACTCTCTACCCCTGTCTGCCCAGCACGGCTGGATCACAGATAGAAGAAGTTTAAATCCCTCAATGACTGGGTGGAACAGAGGCATCCCATCCTCAATAATTCAGCTTAAACATATAAAACAGTTCTGTTTTTTAAACTATTGAAATTTTAAAGTTGTTTGTTACAGCACTTAGCCAAACCTGTTCAATACATATTTTTCCTTTAAAACATATCCTCTGGAATTCCTGATCTATGTCAATGCCCTTTCACCTTTGCTCAGTTAGAATGCTATGAGTTCCCCATAGTATTTTTCCTCTCATGGTTTCTTCCTCACTACTCAACATTCCATGTTCTTTATTCTTGCTTTCACTATTCAGGTTATCATCTTGTCTTGATTGGTTTATTAAAATAATATCTCAAGTGGCCTCTCTTCTTTTCTTTTCCTGCCTACCAAAATTTATTCTTTATACTGCTCATAACTTTTCTTCCGAAAACACTGATCTCATAAGAAAGATTTTTATTCCATTTAAACCACTCATAATTCATTCATTTCCTAACCATCTTTCACCTACATTTCTAATGTTATAACTCAGGCTCTAAAAAAGAAAACAAACAAACAAATACATACAATAACCAAAAAATCAGAGGTATACTTTTCCCCTAACAGAGTACATTTTTTTTCCACACTTTTGGTTGTCTTCATAGGATACTTATCCAGCCTAAAATGTCCCTTTTTTGACATTTTCTGTTAAACATAATTTCATTCTCTTAATAAGGCTCAATCAAATAATCACCTTTTCTCTCTTTTCTACCTCTCCTACTAAGTTAATTGTTCTCTCCTCTGTACTTCTATGGTACTTTGACTATAACTCTCTTATAGTGTTCATTCTTTTGGGTTTCAATATATATGTCTCCCAATTAATTGTGAGAAAAGGAGAGTCAAGAAATTGGCCTTATTTATCTCTGTGTTCTCTGTGCCTAGTTTAATGAGTGGTGACAGAGAAAGTACTCTAGAAAGCTTTGTTGAATATTTCTGTTATATAAGTCAGTATTGAAGAAAAATGTGGCTTTAGTTTTCACTGTAGGATTAGCTCAACAAGAATGTTTAACTTTTTCATTTGCAATAGCTTTGATAATAAAGACTAATCTGTTTAAATAATAATAATGATTACTAATATTTAATGTATGGTTATTATGTACTGGACACCCTGACAAATTCTTTATGTGCTTCATCTTGTTTAATCCTTGCAATGATGCATGAAGTCAATATAATTTCTGTTTCAGAGTACCGTACTGGCTTAAGCTGGTGTGCAGTTATGAACAAAGAACAGCTGTGAGGAAAGTAATCTCCTATGGGAGATACCAAGGAATGTACAATAATTTTTGCCTACAAGGTGACAAACCACTTGAGAATTTTCTAAGGCCTTTTTCAACTACCAAAGCTTTATACCTTATAAATATATAATAATATGGAGCATAGAAAATTATATTTAAAATGATATTAATAATTATTTTCTATTTTTAATAATGTTTTTATTCTCTGTAGATATTTTTAATATATACTGTGGAGTGTTTGAGATGGCAGTCTTTAAAACTAAATTGTCAAATCAAAACCACAATGACGTACCACCTCAAACCTGTTAGAACAGCTATTATCAATAAGACAAGAAATAACAGGTGTTGAAGAGGATGTGGAGGAAAAGGTATCCTCATACATAGCTAGTTGGAATATAAATTGGTACAACCACTATGAAAAATTGGTTTGTCAAAAAAATTAAGTAAAAAGTACAAATTGGTAGTTACAAAATAATCACAGGGATGTAAGTAGAGCGTAGGGAATAGAGCCATCAATATTGTGATGACTATGTATGGTGCCAGCTGGGGTACTGAAAATATAGAGATGAACACTATATAAAATATACTATTGTCTAACCATTAAGTTGTATACCTGTAGTCAATACAAAAGTGAAAGAAAAAATTAAGAATAGAATTATCATATGACCCAGCAATCTCTCTTCTGGGTATCTACCCCCCAAATTTGAAAACACGTAAAGGTATATTTATCCTATGTTCACTGCAACATTATTCTGAAGTGTCCTTTCATAGATGATTGGGTAAAGACGATGTGGTGCATGTGTATATATTACACAACCACAAGAAAGATGAAATACTGTCATTTGTGACACGTGAATGGATATTGAGATTATGCTAAGCAAAATAAGTTAGACAGGAAAGGACAAGAACCACAGATTTCACTCATATGTGGGATATAAAACAGAAAACAACAAAAAAAGAAACAAACATTTTAGACACAGATGACACTTCCTTCCTTACCAGAGGGGAAAAGGGTAGTGGGAGGATGAAGAGAGTAAAGGGGTTCAAATATATGGTGATAGAAGTAGACTAGACTTTAGATGGTGAGCACACAATGTGACACACAGATGATGTATTATATAATTATGCACTTGAAACTTAAGTAATGTTATTAACCAATGTCATCTCAATAAATTGAATTTAAAAAACTGAATTGCAACAAAGATGTTCTTTGGCTTTCAAAACTTCTGTTAGCCTCAATTACATTTATTAATGCTACAAGAATTGTGTCCTTTCCTGTTGAAAATAAAGCAATCTAGAAACTGATGTTATCTGATAACTGAATTGTTTAAATTTCCTGGTATACTGAGATCCCAAGAAAATCCAGCCAATAGGAAATAAAACTATAACGAAGGGGCAAAATGTATTGAGTTTCTATTGCTTACTCCCTTTAAAAGTATTTTATGATGCTAATATATTGGTCAATGATAATCTTCATGGCATTTATGTTAAATGTTTCCAAATCTACTCAGAAAATCAATTCAAATTTTACTGCTCTACTGATCTATAGAGTCTCTTTTATTCCTTCATAAAATTTATTTTTCTACTTCAACTCCACTGATAATTTTTGGCTCTTCCATATGGAGTTGGATAATGATGTTCTGAGCACTAACAGCATTGGAGACTAAAGATTCAAGTTTCTGGGCAAGCTGAGTTGTCTGGGTGAGGTCAAGTGGTACGCAGCAATGGGAAAGTATACTGTGGCAGGTCAACAGCTCGTACATATTACTTACAGTAATATTTCCCCTCATTTGAATAGAAAGGGAGAGTTGAATAGAGCTGCTACTACACCCACAGCTAGAAGTTCGGTTTTTGCAAGTCTACAGTAATTTTTTGAAAACCTCAAAAGGCTGCAGACATACACAGTGATTTATTGTTTTATATTATCCAAATCTGAAGGACACCAATAAATTTTTAAGAGCTTGTCTATTTCCAAGGCTGGTAGAAATATGATTCTATATTTATCTCAATATATAATTAACAATAATTTATAAGTAATGGGTTTCATGCTCTGAAGACAAATTACTGGCCTTTCTTTTTCTTTCTTTCTTTTTTCTTGTATAAGTAGTGGCTGGGGGGTTGGGTTCTACGCAGTGATTTCCATGACTCCCAATTTAGCATCTTATACTGTCAAAATGAGCTCATGATTTCAGGTGAGAAATAAGCAGGAGCATATGAACCCTCAAGCAGAAGAGATGAAATTTTCATCCAAATGTCTTAAAGAATAAAAATGATGGAGATAAAAACAGAAAATATATGACATGGACAAAGTTGTTTCTAACTAGAACATTTTTCAAAGTTTTCTAGGGGCATCAATTGCTCTCTGAGCAAATCGTTTAATACAGAGCTCTAGTGAGAACATTAGCAAATGATCCTCTCTGCCTACAATCAGATTAGTCATGTACTTGTAGGCTTGTATTCCAGGAGAGTTCTTGCACCACCATGCTTTTCAGAAAAAAAATAAAGGAAACTACTAAAACACGTACCAAAGATTGCATGTTTCTTTTTCTTTTAAATTGCTCTCATTTCTCTTTTTGTTTTAAAGGTTTATTTCATAAAAAAATAAAGACAACGTACCATAAGCATTCTCAAATTCCAAACAGATTGTTTATTATTGCTATCATGAATGTCATAAACATTCTTTCCCTGTATATTTATGTATTTACTTTCTTGATTGTCTAGTTTATAAACTACTGGAGGGGAAAACTTACACAACTTTCCATCTTCCAGGAACATTATTATTGTTGTTATAATCATCATTTACCTAAGTAGTATCATTTACACACAGTAGGTCCTCTGTAGATAAATATCAGTGTTTCGAAAATTAATTTTGAGCCTACAGCAGAAAAGATGCTGTATTGTTTGGAAAGTGAAACTTGAGAAGGGTAAGTAGTTGGTCAGCCTAGTAAATTCTGTGTAATCTTGCCCCACAGGATGGTTCTGAGGCCTTTCCTGCTGTCACATTAAACCAAATTGATCAGCAGAGTCTGTGCACATGGCTATAGCTGCTATGTCTGGACTGCATGCAGTGTATGGCGCTGCCACATAAGAACACTCGTCATGCTGACTGATATGACCAAACACTGTTATCTCAAGAATTTGTGATGTTATTCTGCTCAAAGCATGGAATTTCATCTTTTGTACATTGTCTATTTTTCTAAATTGTTTTCTCTTTCTTACAACATAAAACATACTGAATATGCCCCTTCATTTTTAAGCAAGTGATTAAAACTCAGCTTGACGTGTGCAATAATGCCAACCAAATTGTTTATGTTTATTTGGGATGCCACCTGGCCAGGGAAGTGAAATCTCTTATCAGTTAGGCAGCTCTTACTATGTTCCCTGCACCTGAAGTGCTGAGAGTTTAGAGGGAAAGTGTGTATCAATGATATTATTTAGCCGGTGCAGCAATGGGCACATGTACAAAGTTCAGAAACAGCATAGAAAAATAGACCTGTCTGAAGTATACTAAAGTGCTTTGAGAGAATTATTATAATGAGAAATGTTACATGAGAATTAAAATATTATGGCCTACTTAAAACTGTTATTAACTATGGCTTGACAAAGAAATGTTTTGTTTTATTATTGTTAACACTTTTGTTCTCAAGTTTAAAAAATACTCCGATGAATCAGAGCTTCAAATGATTATGATAGCTATTAAATAGCCAAACATTTTTTTTTGAGAAGAGATAGTGTTGATTGTTATATATAAAATATCTATCCTCCGTATTACAGATTGATTACTTAAAAGTAAAGGCAAAAAATAAAAGAGATTGATTTTCTTAATCTTTGTCCTCTGATGTATTTTTAACTTCACACTTAGATTTTACCTTCTACCAGTTAGTGATTTGGGAATAATTCTACAAATGAAAACTTTCACCCAGAAGGCACTATTGGCACTGAACAAAGGCATTTACATCCTGCTCCTCAAGTGTGGTCCACAGATCAACTACTTCACCATCACCTGGGAGCTCCTTAGAAAGGCGGCATCTCTGGTACGCTCAGACCTGTATTATAACAATGTCTCTATGAGTGTTGATACATTATATTCTGAGAAGCTTTGCTTTCATGTTTTATTTTTAATTTCTCAACACAGACCTACAAGTTTGGAGAAGTTCAGTCCAGTGCAGAGTCACAAAGCTAGTAAGAGGTGGAGTGGCTCTTTTTACTCAGATTTGCTCATGTTTCCATATATACTGCTCACAAAAATTAGGGGATATTTTATAGTTATACCCCTCACTTATTGAAACCTTACCTCTTAGGTGTCCAGCTCAGATTCTACCACCTGACTCAAATCTTCCTTGATGCCTTCTGTTGAAACTAACTTTTCTTGTTTAAATATCTCACATTATTTTAACTTTTTCTGTCTTTGCTATATAACAGTCTTGTCTTAGATTATTATTGCTAGTGCTGTGAAGATAGAAACTATCTTTTTAACCTTTCATAGTCTATTGTATCTAGCATAGCAACCACTGTAAAATATGTGCTTAATGGATGCTTAAATAAACTAATGATTGCCTTTGCTCTTTAAGTGAAGCTATTCCATAGTTCCTTAGAACAAGGAAATCCTATTATAGTTATATTTAGTATATTAACAGCTGCTAATTGCATGCAAGTTATTATTGCCTGGCTCACATTAATATTAATACTGATAAATTCTGACAATGTGTAAAGAATTTTATAACTTACAAAGTACTTTAACACCTATGATAACATTTAATTCTCATCCCAATCTTGTGGCATACAGATTTTATTATCCCCATTTTACATATATAGAAATTCACGCTTACACAAATTAAGTGGCTTGCCTTAGCCCCACACCAGTCTCCCCAGGCCAGAGCCCCCATGCTGGAAAAAGAGACCCCACAATACCTGGTTATGAAAATCTGGGGATTCTGGCTGTGCTGGTGAGACAGAAGCTTGTTGGAAACCCAAGTATCCTTTTAAAGGACTCACACACATACTCATTTGCTCACTTGAACTCACCCTGGGCTTCAGTGGGAAGACAGTGGCTAGGAAAGCACCAGAAACTTACTGAGAGAAACTGAGTTGTATAGCTTCAGGACAAAAGCAGGAGGGACAGCTGTCATTGTCCCTGTGTTGAGCTCTCCTCCTACACAGCCAAATCTGAACCTACATTGGCCTGATGATTTTCACTTGCTTCACCTGATGACTCCCTGAGACCTCATTTCACCCACTTTAAGAATCACCAGAGGCTGTTTTGGCAGCAGGAAGTTGGCCTTGGCCCACACTGCAGTCTTTCTTTAAAAAACCTTAAAATTCTGCAGGCCCCAGGTGGGTGGTGACTAGCCTCAGTGTTACCTGTGCTTTTTGCTTAATGGCCCCAGGCTCAGCAGTGGCACAAATCCTGAATCTCCATTAACCCGATGAACACCATTTGTGCCTCCCCACCCCTGACTTCCTGAGACTCTGTCTAACCCAACTTTCAAACAGCCCAAGGATCTCTCAGTGGCTGAGACTTATGGGCAACCAGTAGGTGGCGCTAGATGTGGGAGTGTCCTGTATCTTTTGTTGAGCTGCCCCAGGCCTGGTATAAGAGAAAAGTGACTTCAGTTTGCAGTATGGCCTCTCTCATGTGTCTCCAGAGTCAGCACAGGCAACTCCCAACTGCAGATAGCTTGTAGCCTTTACCAGGTGGTCCTGAGCCAGTCATAGGCTGAGACTAAAGTTGGTATGCACTAGAAACTCTTGAAACAGGCTCTATAACCAATACACCCAGTGGTGGCTTTGGACCACAACAGAGCACTACCTGAGTACCTCTACAAACAACACACTCAAAGATGATCTTGGCAAGCACCAGAGCACAGTGGGGCAAATCCTGTCTTCTCTGTGGGGTCAGCCCCTGCAGAGCAGCTTGCATGTTGTGGTCATGTCTACTCTCACAGTCAGTCAACTTGAGGACCAAACTCACCCATGGACATGCTAATAGCAATCAGACCTATTCTACAACTAGAGAACACATACAACACACACACAAGGGGAACTCTTGAAGCACCCTGCTCTGGTGGTCAGGGATATTGTACTATTGGACATTTGCAACATAAGGCCATCCTGCGAAGACTGGGAGTCATAACAAATCTATCTAATACATAAAAACAAACACAGAGAGGTAGCCAAAATGAGGAGACAGGGAAACACGTCCCAAATGAAAGAATAGGTGAAAACTCCAGAAAAACAACTAAATGAAATGAACAAAAGCAATCTACCAGATACAGAATTCAAAACCTGGCTATGGGGATGCTCAAGGAACTTAGTGTGTGAACTTAGGCAAAGATATAGTAAGCATAAAAAAGGACATATAAACCCTAAAAAGAACCAGTCAGAAATGATGAATATAATAACTGAAACAAACAAAATAGTAAAAGGAATTAATAGCAGATGAGGAAGAAAAGGATCAAATCAGTGACATGGAAGACAAGGTAGCAGAAAAGACCCTATCGGAACAACAACAACAACAACAACAAAAAACTTTAAAAATTAGAATACTTTAAGGGGCGTTTGGGACAACATCAAGCATCACATTATTCACATCATAGGGGTAACAGAAGAAGAAGAGAGAAAGCAAAGGACTGAAAACCTATTTAAAGAAAATGACAGAAAACTTTTTTAACCTAGCAAAGAAAATAAACATACAAATTCAAGACATCCCAAATTAGATGAATCCAAAGAAGCCCATACCAAGATATGCCCTAATTAAACTATCAAAGATTGAAGAGAGAGAGAGAGAGAGAGAGAGAGAGAGAGAGAAAAGCAGCAAGAGAAAAGCAGTTAGTTACCTACAAGGAAGCTCCTATTAGACTGTCAGCAGATATCTCAACAAACACTTTGCAAGGCTGGAAGAGATTGGCACAAAACACTCAAAGTGATGAAAAGCAAAGACCTACAAGTGAGACTCCTTTACCCAGCAAAACTATCATTTAAAACTGAAGAAGAGATAAACAGCTACATAGACAATAAAAAGCTAGAGATAATCAAACCAGTGTTACAAAAAATATTAAAGGGTCTTCTTTAAGAAGAAAAAGGGAAAAAAAGGACATAAATATGAATAATAAAATGGTAATATCTATGTACCTATCAATAATCACTTTAAATGTAAATGGAATAAATGCTCCTATCAAAAGGCTGAGAGTAGCTGAATGGATAAGAAAACAAGATCAAGCCCTGGCCGGTTGGCTCAGTGGTAGAGCGTCAGCCTGGTGTGTGGATGTTCCAGGTTTGATTCCCGGTCAGGGCACACAGGAGAAACACCCATCTGCTTCTCCACCCTTCCCCCTCTCCTTTCTCTCTCTTTTCCCCTTCCACAGTCAAGGCTCCATTGGAGCAAAGTTGGCCCGGGTGCTAAGGATGGCTCCATGGCCTCCCCTCATACATAGAATGGCTCCAGTTGCAACAGAGCAATGCCCCAGATGGGCAGAGCATCACTCCCTAGTGGGTATGTTAGGTGGATCAAGTTCGGGTGCATGCAGTAGTCTGTTTCTCTGCCTCTCCTCTTCTCACTTCAGAAAAATACAAAAAAAAAAAAAAAAAAAAGAAAAGAGAAAGAAAACAGGATCAATACAAATGCTGTTTATAAGAGACCCACTTCACATCCAAAGATACACATAGACTAAAAGTAAAGATATGAAAAAAAACATTTTGTGCAAATAGAAATGAAAACAGCTGGGGTAGCAATACTTAGATCAGCCAAAATAGACTTTAAAACAAAAGCTATAATAAAAGATAAAGAAAGACATTACATAATGATAAAAGAATCAATCTAATAAGAGGATATAATCCTTTTAAGCATTTATACACCCAATATAGGAGAAATTAATATATAAAGCAAATATTGATGAACATGAAGAGAGAGAAGGACAGAAACCAGTCATAATTGGTGACTTTCATACCCCATTGGCATCATTACATAGATTTCCCAGACAAAATAATCAAGAAAACAGCCACCTTAAAATGATACATTAGATGAGATGGATTTAATTGATATTTTTAGAGCATTTTATTTCAAAGAGCAGAATATATGTTCTTTTCAAGTGCACATGGCATATTTTCCAGAATAAGCCATATATTAGGTCACAAAACAAGTCTCAATTAATTTAAGAAGATTGAAATCATATTAAGTATCTTTTTTGATCACAATGGCATGAGATTAGAAATCTATTACAAAAAAACTTAAAAATCATACAAACACATGGAGGCAAAATAATATGCTGCTAAACAATAAATGAGTTAACAATGAGATCAAAGAAAAAATCAAAATATATCTTTGAACAAATGAAAATAAAACACAATGACCCAAAGTCTATGGGACACAGCAAAAACAGTCCTCAGAGGGAAACTTGTAGCAATTCATGCCTAACTCAGGAAACAAGAAAAATCTCAAATAAACAATCTAACCTGGCCCTGGCTGTTTGGCTCAGTGGTAGAGCATTGACCTGGCACATGGATGTCACAGGTTTGATTCCCAGTCAGGACACAAGGAGAAGCTTCCATCTGTTTCTCCACCCATTGCCCCTTCTCTCTCTCTCTCTCTCTCTCTCTCTCACACACACACACACACACACACACACACACACACACACACACACACACACACACTTCCTCTCCCACAGCCATGGCTGAATTGTTTAGAGCACATCAGTCTGGACACTGAGGATAGCTTGGTGGAGTCTCCACCTCAGGTGCTAAAAATAGCTTGTTTGTGAGCATGGCCCCAGATGGGAGTTGCCAGGTGGATCTCATCAGGGTGCATGATGCAGGAGTCCATCTGTCTGTCTATCTCCCCTCCTCTCACTTGGAAAAGAAGAAAAAAAAATAAAAACAAAAACAATCTAACCTTATACCTAAATGAACTAGAATAAGAATAACAAAGAAAACCTGGATAGAAGGAAAGAAATAAAGATCAGAGTGGAAATAAACAAAATAAAGCCTAAAAACATACATACATATATATAAAAGATAAATGAAATCAAGATTTGTTTCTTTGAAAATATAAACAAAATTGATAAACCAGACCCATCAAAAAAATAAAAATAAAAATAAAAATGAGAGGGACCTAAATAAATAAAGTCAGAAATAAAGGAGAAGGGACAACTAACTTACAATCTTGGCTCTGCCTTTCTAAAACTGTGAACTAGGACAATTCAGTTAACTAGTCTAAATGCATTTTATTAATCTTATCAACCAATGAGTAATGCTAAGTGGTTTATATGGGTATAAAATGTCAATGAGTTATCATGGATAAAAACAGTTCATAAATTTTAATTTTAATATGCTGTACCAATGTAGATATTATTATTTTAAGATTAATACAATTTTTAAAAATATATTAAAGTATTTTACATGCTTTACTTACTTTCATTTCAATATAATAATAACCTCTATTTTAAGTGTATGGAAAACAGAATAGAAATTCCTCAGAAAATTAAAAATAGAACTACCAAATGATCCAGTAATTTTACTTCTGGATATATATCTAGACTAATTCAAATCAAGATCTTGAAGAGATATTAGCACTCTTATGGTCATTGTAGCATTATTCACAATAGCCAAGATGTTTAAACAACCTAAATGTCCATTAGCAGATGAATGGATAAAGAAAATGTGCTATATACACACTGTGGAATATTATTCAGTCTTAGAAGAAAATGCAACAAAATAGATGATCCTGGAGGACATTATGCTAAGTGAAATAACATGGTCACAAATTCTTCTTCAGTTGTCAAGCTGAAGGGCTTTCTACTTTCACCAAAGGCTAAGATTTCGAGTGCACTGGATCCAATGTTACTCATGTCCTTTTTTTCCTCTTCTGTCATTAATGTTTCTCTCTCTTGGATCATTGTTGTCAACACGTACACATGCTCTCTCTGTATTTAAAATTATCTTCTTCACTCTAATATTCCCTCTGGCCACAACTCTATTTCTTTCTTACCTTATTGAACTTCCTAGTAGTTGTCTGGAGACACTGTCTGCACTTCCTTATCTCACATTCTCTCCTCATCATGCCCCAACCAGGCTTTTTTTCTGGCTTCACAATTATTGAAATGGCCCCAGTCAAGTTTACAATTGACCTCCATGATGCTAAATCCAATGCACATTTTGTCTCTTCATCTTATCCAGCTTCTCATTAGAATTCAACCCAGCTGACTGCTCCCTTTATCTTGAAACATTTTTTGTTTGTTTGTTTCATGTGTCACCCTTTTTCAAGTTCGTGTGTGTTTGTCTTTTTCCTACATTAGTGGTCATTTAGTTTCTGTCTCCTTTGCAGGTTGCTCTCTCTCTGTAACTTTATTCTAGGACACTATCTATGCTCTACGCACATACTCTTACCATGGTTAATCAGCCATATTTTTGAATACTAATTGCGGGATGATGCCTCCCTATTTTATATCTTTAGCTCTGACACCTCCTTTAATTTCCAGACTCATGTATCCAACTTCCAACTTAACATTGCCACATAAATGTCTAATAATTTATTCAAAATTTCAATATCCTATACAGAAAGACTTGTTGAATCTACCTATAAATCACATTCTGAGTCCTGAAGATTGGACTGACTGGGTGATAGCTCCTGGAGGACATGAACAGTCTTCTAAATGGTCTCATTGTTTCCCTTCATATAGTGCCACACCCTTTGACTGATATTTTCCAGACAACAGTCAAAATGATCTTTGAAAACTATAAATTAGGTCACCTTCTACTTAATTTTTCAGTGTAATTTTGGGCTCAGCTTAAAAATGACCTTCTTGCAAAGGCTTTCTCTAAAAAAGTTTAAAATAACCCTCAAGTCTCCTATGTCCTGTTATTTTGTTTTATTGTCATCATGGCATTTACTCATAACTGATGGGTTTCCTGATTACTATGTGGAATCTCCATGAATAGAGCAACATTGTCAATTCTGGTCATTGCCTTAGCCTCAGTGCACAGTGCTTGGCATATAATATGTGCTCAATGAGTAAATGAATGAATAATTTATTCAGCAACACCTGTTGTCATGACTCTATTTGGGTATGCTGACATATCACAACTAGTTAAGGAGGTGTTCCAATTCATTTGGATAATTAATTTTTCCTCAAGTAACAGGAATAAACTATTTGACTGTCTCATTTATGTCTATGAAACAGTTGTTTTTTCCCAGCTGTAACTTCCTTTATGCACATTACAGTAGGCAAAAGAGGACCATCTTTGGAATAATTTTTATAGAAATACATAATTTGGTATTCTTTAGTTTTTTTATTTATTGAGTTTTGGAGAGAGAGAGAGAAGGAGACATTGATTTGTTGTTCTTACTTATGCATTCATTGGTTCATTCTTGTATGTGCTCTAACCAGGATAGAACCTGCAACCTTGGCATATTGGGACAAGACTCTAACTAACTGAGCTACCCTGCCAAGTTCTAATTTGGTATTCTCTCTCTCTTTTTTTTTTGTAACAGAGAAAGAGAGAGACAGAGACAGATAAGGAAAAATAGACAGGAAAGGAGAGAGATGAGGAACATCAATTCTTTGTTGCAGCACTTTAGTTGTCCATTGATTGCTTTCTCATATGTGCCTTGATCGGGGGGTGGGGGACTCCAGTAAAGCAAGTGACTCCTTGCTCAGGTCAGCAACCTTGGGCTCAAGCCAGCAACCTTGGGCTTCAAGCCAGTGACCTTTGGGCTCAAGCCAGCGACCATGGATTCATGTCTATGATCCCACACTCAAGCCAGTGACTCGTGCTCAAGCCAGTGACCCCACACTTAAGCTGGTGAGCCCACACGCAAGCTGGTGATCTCAGGTTCTTGAACCTGGGTCCTTTGCATCCCAGTCCAATGCCCTATCTACTGCATCACCACCTGGTCAGGCTAATTTATAATTCTTAAAAAAATGTAGTCCCATGGTGGTGAGGACTTTTATTTTTGCATAGGTTTTGATGTCTCCACTTTCCATTTGCTCACCTAAACATTTTGAGAGTGTGACATGGGTCATTCCAACACAGATAAGTTTTAGGTATGTCACGTATAATCTTTATCCCAGAAACAACTATCTATTTCCGAATTTTCTTTTCCTCATTGTATAACTGCAGAACCTCAAAACCACAAAGAACCATTACTTCACATGCTTTCCATATCTAACAGTATTGGAAGAGTGTTTCTCCACAAGTATACTGCAACACAGTTTTGAATGGAACCTCACACCACCTTGCTTTTGTACTTACTGGCAGACATGACAGAGGTAATATTTATTTCCTTACCACAAGCATAGGCACTATCTCATAACATTACTGTTGAGCTATTTCCCCTCAGCCTCTGCCCTGCTGTTCAGGTGGCTTATTTAAGAGTGTTTCTGAGGAGTGCTCCCGCCTTCAGAAGAGCTTCATCTTCTGAAGTTCTAATCTAAGTTCTCTCTTCTGTACAATTAGAGCTTCAGCCAAGAGCCAGTGAATGCCACGTCTCTATTACCGTTTTGAGTGACTGTTGCTCGGCAGAAGACACAGACATAATACATCTTTGTCTTCCCCCAGCTAATAACCCAGGGTGTAGGGGGGTCAGGAGTATCTCTACCGTTTGCTGCTGCAACAATTTATCGGTGCTGTCTAAACTCCTTGCGACAGCCTGGCTCTCCTCATTGTTTTCAGAACCTTGACTCCCTTTACCATTCTCATCCAAATTTATTTAAGGATGAAACTATTAGAAACACAATTGGTGAATTAATGTCATAGGGACTGCTGCTGGCAGCTCATCAATTTTTGATATGCCACTCAGACAAATGAAACATAAGCCACCCAGAACAAGGGGACCTTTTGACACTTCAAAGGAAACCCCTATGGGTGGTTTCCTCTTGAAGCCACACTAAACTGGCTCAATCTCCTCAGCTGGAAGCTGCCAATGTCTCATTAACCCCTAAAAAGGCCCGGCATGAGCTTTTCTTTTCAGCTATAATTATGCCATGCACTCCTGTTATGCTGCACCAAATCGCAACACTGTCACCAGCACATTATAAACATCCACCCTAATTGAAAAGCAGATTAGACTCTTGTGTTAATTAGCCAAAAAGCCCGCCCACTTGCATGCATTATGATTGCCTCTTAAATACAGAGGATGTTGAAATCCCTCAGAAAGACAAGGCAGACTTAATTGCAATAACCTGCAAATTAAGTTTAATTTACTTTAAATTTACCGGTTTAGCAGGCTCATTTGATGGTGTTAATGTTCTAGCAAATTAATTATCTGAATTAGTCATGCCTGGTGGAGTTTTGCAGCCGAATACATTGTACAGTGGCCTATTAATAACAGACAAACAGGACAGGATTAATGAGAAGATTATGCTCGAGTTCTTAAAAAAAAAGGATCTTGCATGAATTCAAATATAATCACCAAAGTGCAAATACAGGCCCAGAATATAAACAAACCGAGATTTATTACACTCTATGGCATGCCATCCAGGAGAAACAGTAAAACATGACCGTGAAATATCAGACAGCAAGAGCCCTATTCTATACACTCCTGTGGAGCTCTGCTTATCGCACGCTGTTTCCCGTTAGCACGCATGTATGAGTCCCACAGACAGGCACTGGGCTACAGAGATGGAACTAGCAAGTCGGTTAGAAATAGCTTCCCTTTGGTTAATTTTATTGTCCTCTTAGTAGTTTATAAAATATTAATATGCTTTCTGGAACCCACTTTTAACCATTCTCCTTGACCAAGACAGGATACTATTAATGATAAATAATCGAAAACAATGATGATCTAGCTGCCACTCTTCTCTTTGTCCAAATACATATCTTTCAAGACACTATGTGGGAAATTGGGGTGGGGGGTGTAGAAGGATGGCAATATAAAGCTTGGGGGGGCATTTAGAGCATTGACACCTTTGGAGAATATTCCAGATTCACCCCTCTATGAGCATACATTTATCTTATTCCTCTTGTATCCTCAGGTCTTATGGCAGGGTATGGAACATAGTAGGGGTTTAAAACATTATTTTTTTTGGAATAGACAAAACACAAAATGAACTTAGTGACAATTTTGGAAGAAGAATTACTCAGCCTGGAGAACCTAGTAGGGCATTACTCCTAACAAATATGGACTCTCTCTGATAATCTTGTGCCAGGGCTTCCGTTGTTATAAATAGTTAGGCTCTCTTTATTTGGATCTAAAGAGATACACACAGGCTCTCTCTCCACCATCCACAGCAGAGAGAAATATCCTCTGGGTGTCAAACTAATAATATTTGACTGGCTGGAACTGAATATGGCCATGCAGTGATTGACCTCAACATGCCAGATTATTGATTGGGCTGGAGATGCCTAAGCCATCATTTTCCTGGAGCAGTCACCGCTTTTGTCTTGATCCCATCCACAGCTGTCACACTGTGGTGAGCCATTGAAAGAGCCCACATTTGCATCTCTCATGCATTTATGCTTCTCTGCTTAAAATAAAAATGCCACCACTTGAAAGAAAGACTGAATCGGTTCTGTTTTTTAAAAAATTATCTCATTAATAGCCAAGGGTTTGGGTTTAGTTGGGAGTGGGGGAAACATGCAGAATCTGTAAACTTGCTTTATGAGGCATATTTAATTTGGGGGAAAAATAATGAGAATAAAAATTGTTTCAATATGTTTTCTGTATTGTGTCAATATATCACACAGCTCCTTTCTGGAGTCACATTTGCTGTTAGGGTGGCTGGGTTTTTTGCTGTTTTTGTTGTTGTTCTCTGTTGAATTACAATTTGCAGCAGTAAATGAAACTGGCACAAAAGCAGGTGTTATTAAAACTGGGCAGGAAAAGGACAATAACAACATAATTCCACTTTAAAGGCCGATATGTGTATGGTTGAAACGACTTTGGTTGGAACCCACAGGGAATAGAAAATACACCATAAAGAAAATGGATTTCAGTGACACATAAACAAAAGGCAAATGACTAATATATTTACATATAACATGTGGTGTATTCATTGCACACCATGGTGATAGAATTGTTTATTTCATTTATAATTTATTCAGCAAAATCTTATTAAATGTGTAACTAGTTTGCCAGATGATAATATACATAGGAGATTAGGCTTCTATTATAAAATGTCATTAGCAACAAAAGATTTTCATTTGTGAGTTAATTTTTTCCCAGTTTGTTCTTTTAGGCAGTGTATGCTTTGAACGGAAGCCTGCCTTTCTTCAGTGGTGTTGACACTGAAAAGGAAAAGGCAGCTGTGAATTGCTGGAGAAGAATGCCCATGGGCCAGTGTAAGAGTCCTCTTCTGGTGTTCCCTAGAATATCAGTCTTCAGAATATGTAAGGGAGAACCAAAGGGTGTGTATAAACTTTAAGGTGATTTTAGAGACCCTAGAAAAATTCTTCTCTGCCAAACAAAATCCTGTCAAAGACCAGAAACACCAAAATTTGAGGCCTGACTGAGATTGAGTTAATGACTAGAGGATTCTGTGATTAAACATTGTAAAGAGAACAATTTCACTGTGCTAACTTTCTTTTTTCTTTTCTGATGGGCCTTTAGGTGAGAAGCTTTAAGGAAATTCCAGACTCCAAGGGTGCATGCATAATAGTCCTTCTCAGGACATTAAGTAGGAATTAAAAAATATATATTTTTTGCTTCCAACACTACAGTATGCACAGTCTCTCCCATGTGATCTGGCTTTCTTAGACACAAAACTACTCTATGCTTTGTCATTATTCATTTCGAATAGGAAAAGAAAACCCCTCTCAGACTGTCCTTCATGCAACGTTATTTAGTGCAGATTGAACCATTTCAGAACGTTCGTGGTGCATCTCATTCCACTTGGGGAGATGAGCCTGTGAGGAGCTGTGGGGTAGGTGGGGTTTGGGGGAATGAAAGTGAGGAAGTCGAGAAATGCTTTTAAACAATAAAATGTATTTTACTTTCAAGCATTGAGCTGTCAGGCCTCATTCCAAATAATGTATCCTGACAGTTCATAGCTACTCTTAAAAACTGGGTGAAGCTTTTGCAGTTGCAAACTAGTGTGATAAAACATGAAAATACTTTATTCAGGTAAAGTGGAAATAGCTGTTCAGTCTGGTTAAGTCACAAAGAAACCTTTTCCTCTCTAAATTAATGTAGTGTGCAAATATCTTGCTTGTGACACCCTAGCCGTCCACTTAATAAAGCCCTTCCAGTGAGAACTGTGTTTCAGTGCATCAAAGCATTAGTGAATATTCCCAACCTAAAGCCAGATAAACTTGTACATTCAAAACAAGCATGTGAGGAAGTGCATCTTAGTGTTGCTGATCATAAGTGGAAAATGCAAAGAACACATATTTATTCAGTTTCTACTCTTGGCCTTAAAAAAGACAAAGAACTGCTGTTTTATTTTTTGCAGATTTCCCCATTCATTAGCCCCATAATCTCCCAAGAAGGGGAAAGGCAGATCAAGGGAATCTTCTTTTGGATGCCAGAGAGTGTCAAAATAACAGCAATGACAACCACCACCACAACAACAACAAAAAAGGAAAAATGATGTTATTTCTGCTTGAGCTTCAATGTGGACCAGTAGTATAACCCAACTGCTATGTAAACAGCTGAAGTAGGCATGGGTTCAATTAACAGACTGAGGGAGTTTGGAACCTAGGAGAGGATGTTACTACTCAAACCATACCTGGACTATTGTGCTCAATTTTGGATCTAAAACTCCAAACAAACTAGCTAATATTTGGAGTGAAGGGGGTGGTAATAAAATATAAAATTATGTTATATGAGAAACAGTTGAGGAAACAGGATACATTTATAATTCAGGGAGATTAAGTTCTAGCAGAAGATGCATGGTCACTTGGAGGAGATTTTGCAGAGGCTAACAACAGCATTTTTTCCTTCTTTATTGAATAATAGTAGTAGTAGTAATGGTAATGATAATAATATCTGACATTTGTGTTCTCAAGTTTCCAAGCTTTCTCTTACAAATATTATCTTATTTAACCTTCTTGACAACATCTTGAGGAGAAATTATTGTGTCTCTTGCTCAAATGAGCAAATGAACTCAACATGGCTTAGTTACTTGCTCAAAGGGTATAAATAATAAGGAAAAAGTCTTTGGATTCCAGGCCTACTGACTCCATATCACAGTGAGTAACTGCACCAGATTATTTATAGAATTCTTTATAATCCTCAATTTTATGATTTTAGTAAACTTAGTAATTTAGGGAAATTCTTTTCTTATTCATCCATTTATTCAAATTAATGCTTATTACTAAGTGTCAAAAACTGAGCAGGTACTGAGGCTAGTGCTATGAGAATAAGTATGATCCATTCCATTGGGAATCTTGCCCAGTGAAGGAGAGCCAAGAAGGTATATAATTAGAATTAGTCATGAAAGGCATGAAGAAATGCTGTTAGGCCTTAAAGGAACATTTCACTCTACGACTGGGTGAGGGAGCCAATAGAAAAGCTTACAGTGAAAGCTGTATCATGAAGGTTGAAAAGAAATAGAGAGCATTTGGGGAAGAATTTATTTTAAGTCTTTGGGATTTGTATTTAGTGTATTTATTTGTGCCTCTGTAGAGTGACAAATTATTCCTAGTTTTCCCAGGACTTTCTCAATTTTAGTAATGTAAGTCTGCATCCCATGAAACCCCTCAGTCCCAGGAATGCCAGGATGGTTAGTCACCCTACTTTGTGGGGTTAATAATAGACACATGCAGTACAGGTACAAAGTATATGGGGCTCCAAATAAAAGTGAGCTTTGATAGTATGAAGGACAAGATGTGACCAAATATATAAATTATTACTAAAATAACCATTTTTGTTCAATTATTTTCTCTATTTTGAAAAAGTTAAATGCTAGGTGATTTTCAAATACTCATTGGTCCTAATAACTAATAAAGGAGAAAAAAACCTGATTAATCTTAGCATGGTTAGTTCAATAGCACTAACCAAAATTGATTTTATTACACAGTTGCTCACACCATCTATGACATGAATTATTTTTTTGGCAAATAATATTATAAAGGGTATGTAGGTGACTACAACAAAAACACATCTATAATTTGGGATGATAGACAATGGCCACCCTCTAAGATATAAGTAGTAAACAATCAACAAAAAGATGATGAATACAATTAAACAGACTTTACATACAAGTCTCTTACCCTAAAAGACTTGTATGAACATGTGAAGTTTGGGAAATATCCAAGCCCTAACCAAGTGATCAGAAAGTATATTGAGGTCTGATATGAAGGCTTGCTGAAAAAATAATAAACGTCAGATATGGGTATGTGACCCAGAAAGAGGAATGTTAATAAGAAATTATGTCTCTGAGGTCCTTCATGGAAAGAACACATGGTTTAGTTCATTGATGTTTCTCGTGGAGATGATGTAATCGCCCTTCTGCATTCACCAGCTACCAACTTAACTCTGTTCTGTTCTTACAGAGCCATTTAACTTTTTGTGAACATTTTCCATGGGTATGACAATTCTTATACTAAACTGTAAGCTTTGTAGGGGCAAAAACTGTGTCTGTCTTATTAACCTTTGAAACTCTGTGTCTGGCCTAGGAGATATAGGAGATATAATACAAAGTGGAGATTAATATTGGTTGAATGAAATGGATATAGCTTTTTATGAATTTTATAAGCTTTCTTTTATACATTTGATTAGTATTGATCAACTTTGAGTAATTGGATATTTTGAGTTTAGACTTCTGCAAACTTGTGGATTAGGGTATTATAGGCTTAATTGCCCCCCCCCCCATTTGTATGTTGATGTACAACCCCAAGTACTTCTAGAATATGGCTAAGAATGTGACAGATTAAGTGACAATGAGGTCTTTGAGGTAGGCCCTAATCCAAAACGAGTGGTGTCCTTATAAGAAGAGATTAGGATACAGACATGCACACAGGGAAGGCCAAGATACAGGGAGAAGACGGCCATCAAGGAGAGAGGAGAGAGGCCAACGAGAGGGACCTCAAAAGAAACTACCCATATCAATACCTTGACCTTGGACATCTATCCCCACAAAAAGTGAGAAAATAAATTTCTGTTGTTTAAGTCATCCAGTGTGTAGCACTTTGTTATAACAGTCTAACAACTAACACACAGGCCTAGATTGTCCATTTGCAAGGCAGTGCCAAGGCCTCTTGACATATCTGTTCAGTCACAGAGCAAATGATGGTAATGGTAATCGTGTGAAAAAAGTTGAAGAAAAGTACTACCAGATTCATTTTTTAGACAACCACACTGAGGCTCAAAGAGGCTAGAGGTTAAATTAATTTCAATCATAAGTGAGTAGCTTGATTGGTTCTATTGTCTTCTAAAAATCTGTTCTTCAGAACGTTATTCCTGGAAAATCAATCTCTTTGGAAACACTGCATACCATTCTTTCCTCTGAGCTAGTCACATTGCTTATGAACATATTAAGAGCTCTAAGTCAGTGGTTCTTAACCTTTTTTGAGGTACCAAACCCACTAGTTTCATATGCGCATTCACCGAACCCTTCTTTAGTGATAAATAAAATATGATTTATTTTTCCAAATTCAAGACATAAGTATATGTTTTTTTTACTGGTGCACAAAATGAGCCGTGCATGAACATCACCTTACTCAAAGAACAAAACCAACAAAGTGCATGCACTCACAACAAATTACGGTATTACTTTATTCTGGCCTCCGCGACAGAGGCTTCTCCGAACCCCTGAGACCAACTCATTGAACCCCTAGGGTTTGATAGAACCCAGGTTAAGAACCACTGCTCTCAGTAATACTGTATTAAAGAAAACTGTTTAATTTTTTTATTTTAAAAAATTTTTTCATTGATTTAAGAGAGAGAGAAGAAGAAGAGAGAAAGAAGCACCAATTTGCTGCTTTACTTAGATGTTCCATTTAGTTGTGTATTCACTGATTGCTTCTAGTATGTGCTCTGACCTGAGATAGAACGTGCAACCTGAGCACATTTGGATGACACTTTATGCACTAAGCCGCCCAGCCAGGGCCTGTTTACTTGTATTAAATCTAATATTTCACAAATGTTTTTAACCAAAGAATTAATTTTCTTATAACATCTCACATAATCCAGCACAAGGATGCTCAAATATTTCAGTAAAATCTCATCTATTAGTATTGGTATTCCAATTGGCATTAGTGAATGGAATCAAATCCTATTTTGGTAATAAAAGTACCAACATTATTATAATCTGTGGGAACACTGACCTAAGTGTCTCTGAAATAAATTAATGACATATGTTGCTTCCCTCTGGCCAGACTGACCTACCCATACTTGACCCCTTAGTTATATTTCAAAATCTTTCTCAGGTTTCACCTTCTTTGTGTAGCCTCTCCTGATTTTTTTCTCCTCCCACTACAGGGGGTCCTTGGGTTATGACACAGTTCTGTTCTTACTACAGTGACAACAATTTAGTTTGATGTGTCAAAACACACCCTAGCCTAAGTCACTTACCTATTCTAACACAGTTGTAAAATCATAATCTAGGACATAGAAACACAATTAATCCACAGAAAAAGGAAAAAAGACATAAATATAACGTACTGGACATTGTACTGTAGTAACAGAAAAAATGACCAAAAAAAAAAGAAAATTCTTACTTTTATACCTGTGGTTGGCTTGCACACTGGAGGGGGCATTGCAAGGTGGGAGGAGGAAGCTAGAGAGGCAGGAGAACCTGCAGAAGGTGCTGAAAATACTGGGTCAGGTGAGTCAGGATGGTCTAAGGAACACACAGGAGATGCTGAAGATGACTCTATCTATACTATAGATGTTTTATCTTGAGAAGCAGCTGATGTAAAGGGTACAGGATCTGTTGCAGCCCTCTCTACCTTCTTAAAGAATTGTTCCTTTAAGAAGGTATTAAACTAAGTGGGCTGGAACTAGTTCCCCCACTTAGTTTATAAGTGTGATGCTAATGGCATAAGCCAAAACACTCACGTCTCAATTTTTAAAAGTTTTTATGAGAGTGAGCATTATAAACTTGAAATGTCATATATCAAGATTGTTGTAACCCCAGGACCCCCTGTATATACCATAAGACATAATAGACCACTCTTTTCTGGGTTGTATTCCAGTACATGCAATTTATGTCATTTTGTATTGTGTTTATTTGATTACATTTCTATTCCTCTTTCTAGAATGAGAGACTCTCAAGGGCAAGAAGAGTGTCACACTCATCTATCCTTGTAACAGAGCAGAGCGTCTGACACATGGTGAGTGCTCAATGAAGAGTAGCACAATGAATCATTTCTAGGTTTGTGACAAATGCTCTGGTGCTGTATTATCTGACCATACTCCCTGGCCTATGTTTTTAATCATGCAAGAGTCATACAATGAAAGTTACTTCTCAATAGAATGTTTTAATAAAAAAGACCAACACCTTTAAACTATTTAAATCAGAAGGCAGTATTAAATTTGAGTTTGTGATGATTCTTCTTTAAATAATCATTGGTCCTATTTATTGTACATCTGCTATGAACCAGTTCTGTGTTAAATGTTTTGCAAACATTCTTTCTGTATAATAATGACTGTTATCAGCTCTCTGTTGTTTTCGTTTCCCAAAAAAAAAAAAAAGGGCAGAATTACTATTAAAAATACAAGCTGAGCAGACTGATTTTCTAGAGAGTTGTGAGAAAGTAAGTGGTAAGAAAGAACACTTCCCAGGTGAGCAAGTTTCTTTGAAACCACCCAAGTAAGTAAGATGCATACATCACTCTGTATTCCACATGGGCAAAAATTTTGGCTTATGAATCATTTGCTTGTGTGATTGCCTGAAGAGAAGAAAGACACACTTATCTGTGAGATAAGGGTAAATATTTTGTATTCATTTATGACTCATTGATTCATTAACTCAATTATTATATAAGACAAATGAAACATGGTCCTTATTTTCTGGGAACCCTCAGCCAAGTGGAAGAGATAGGTGTTATCACCACACCACAGGATAAGTACTATTTTGGAATAATAAGTTATGTTCCTGTACCAGCCCAGAGAGGAGAAACCTCATCCCAGGAATGAAACCTGCCTAAGGTATTGTTTGGCTCCATCAGTAACTTCCTTTCACATTCTTATTAGGGTTATTGTCATCCTAAATTACTTCCTTTCCTTCTCTTAGTATCCCACCTATCTGCAAGTTTTATCTTCTACCACCAAAATATATCCTAATTTAGGCTATTACATTCCATCAATAATGCCACCACTCTAGGTTAGGTTGTCACCATGTCTTGCCTGGACCACCACTAACTTTTGTCCTTTGCAGATCATTTTTTTCTGCAGTGACTTTTTCCACTGTAAATCATATTATTAGAGGTCTTTGCTTAAAAACTCTCCATTTGTTTACTATCACTCTTTGAATAAAATTCATATACCATATTAAGGTCTATCAGTCCCTTCTGGTCTGTTTTCTACCTAGCTCTCAGATCTCATTTGTATATTGTTCGTTTTCGCCTTTGTGCCATGAACAAGCTTGCTCTTGCCTTGGAACTTTTACAATCTATAGCTGTTTCTGTTTGGAAATTTCTTTCCCAGTTCTTATCCTAATGGTCTCTTCTCAATATAACCTCAACAGATAGGTCTTACTGAAATTAGCTTTCTCTAGTTACTCCCTTTCACTTCTTCCATATATAGAGTATATGTATCAGATATATCAGTATCTGAAGCTATTTATTTGTTTATTAGTTTTCTTATTTCTTTTATGTCTTCCTTTTCTAGTAGGAATGTTCTACAAAGGCAGAGACCTATTGTGTAACTTATTAACTGCATTATCCCCCAGTGTCTATCATATGTAAATGCTAATTAAATAATTTCCTAAGGCATGAAAAAATAAAGAACTTTCTCATGATTCTCTGCAGACACTGACGAGTGGCAGTGATCACCCTCAGACTAAAGGAAAAAAGAATGGCTGGCATCCATTTCCCCAAGTCTGAGTCCCTGACTATTAAAGCAATGATCTACATGTTGTTCAATAAATGCCAATTATATTCATGAAAAATATTTATTCTAGGGCCACACTTAGTACTTCCACTTTTTCCCATTCCTTGAGACTGCATTAGAAGTGGAAATAACTTATAACTACGTACTTTGGGTGCTTCAGAAATGTATGGTTCAAGAGAGTCACAATTTGGAATCCATTCTATTCTAGAATTAAGAACAACACAATGAAGCTCCAGTAGAGTGGAGTGGAAGACCTGTGTGTAAAGAAGTTAGAGGGAACAGGGGGTGGAGCCTAGGAAAACATCTCAGTGGTAAAAGCAGTAAAATGTCAGTTCTTGTACTTTTACTCATGACCCAGCCTCTGAGGGAGACTGCAGCTCTCAAGTCCACTGGGGAATGCATGTCTAACGCCAGCTTTATATTGTGGAATTCTCCTTCCACTGGATTCAACGGGGATCACGTCAAGGTGTTTTTCATGTTACAGAACAAGAAAGGACTGTGCACTGTCAAAGGTCCTTTGTAGACCTTGGGGCAGAGGAACCAGTTGGAGATCCAGCACATTCTAAGATAAGACATGAGAGGCATATGTTAGATTCTGAGTATAAAAGCACTGAGAAGAATTTTGTCACTCAAAAAATATTTATTTTCTTTTCTCCCCTTCTAGCCTCCATTTTATTTTCTTTCAACCCTGAATGAAGTATAGAAAATATTAACATTCAAAAAATATGTATTATAGTTTATAGATAATACAAAATTATTTCTTCTAAAATTGTTATAGGTAAAACAGAGATTTCCTTTGTAATAGTTTTCAAAGTCACAATACATGTGAATATGCTCTAAGTTAATATCTTTTTACTTTGTAACATAAAATAATTGATCTGATGATTTTAACAACCATGATTACAACGTACAACTTGTCATTATCCAAACTTTTTCCAAGCCATAAGAGCTGCAAAATCTCCAGTGGCAGGAACAGCTTGGCACAAAGTAGGGGTTGACCAAATACTCTGTTCAAAGCATAAAAGGAGAAAGAGACTCCTTTTCTTTCTTGCCAGAATATGGCTGGTGGAGAGAAAGTTTGAGTGATAGCTCCTGGAAGGAAGGGTAAATGAATGCCTGAAATTTATTAATACATTATCATCATCATTATTATTATCCCTTTAAGTGCACTGCATTTGTTAAGCATATTCTACTTTTGGAAATACTTTTATATACTTTATATATAATCTTCACAGTCTTTTTGTAAGATAGGAGGTATTTTTCTTATTTTATTGCTAAAAAAATTACAATACAATATGTTTAAATAACTTGTCTTCCCCCTTCACCAATTTGTGGCAGATTCAAGATTAAAGCTGCGATTTCTGACTCTAATCAAGGGGACCACCTAAGGGTAACACATATGTATCAAAGAGAGGATAAATAGGCTGCAGAAGTCAAGACTTGGAGAGGAAAATGAAAAGGCTGGTGCTAAGATTTTTAAATAGTGCTGATGAAGAACAGCAATAATTCTGGAATTATTATCTCTGGAGAGGTGAAGAGTGAGTTGAATACTTAATGATGGTATTAAAAGACAATATGTGATAGTTATAACAATATGATATATTTTAAAGAAAAATGAAGATGTTTCCATCTTTTCTGGGTACACAATTAGAATGCAACAGCTAGAATCGAAGGCTACATATATTTAAAATCAACAATTATGGCCAGAAGTGTAGAGAGGAGAAGAATACATGCTAGAGAAGCTTAGAAGGCCAGTTTGGTGTTGGATCCAGAGAGATCCCCTGAAAACCATTCCACCCATTCTTCTCATGGCCCAGACCCAGTAGATTCACTACCCAGTTAAGTTTCTTAAGCCCACCAGTCATGCCTTAGCCATCATGAGGAATGAGACAAGAAGAGACAAGTCATCTCTCTGTATGCATGATAAGGTGAAGACTTGGGCTGAACAACGCTGGCATTCAATGATAGTTAATTTGTCTAACTGGCTGCTGGCCCTTTGGACTCTATAGTTAAATAAGACTAGGCTTTCATCTGCTCCCTAAACTATCACACTCACCAGAGTTTTTCAAGAACTCTTTTGCTTTGTATTTTTGACATAGTTACTTTCTCAGAAAATTTGTTTGGTACTGCCTTTCCTCACATGAGGGAATGAAACATGGTTATAGAAAACAGAAAAACCCAGGTTTCTTGCTTGACATTCATGGTCAGTTGAAATCTGGTTCTAATCCCCAGCATGCACCCTGATTTTATCGATGGTGGAAAGACTGGGTGCAGGCAACAAACTGGATTCACTTCATTTCTCCTGTGCTTTGTGCCGGCTCTGACCCAGAGTGGGTGCACATTCCCTGGATAAATGGATGAGAGGTGCAGGGAAGTTACTTCGCCATGTTTTTCACCAGCATCTCCATTGTGTTACTCAAATTGCATTTTTCCTATCATTTCCAGTATCATTTTCATTTATCAAAGCCCAATCTCTACATGGTTCAGGTCAAATCACTGCTCCTACTGAGACTTTTCTGGATGTAAAAATTCATCTCTCACTGTTTTCTGAATCCTCCCTGTGGATATTGCTTTCATGGTATTTCTTCATTCTGCCCTAGGTTATAGTTTCTGGTGTGCACATTTATTTATATCCTATGGAATACAAATCCTGGGATATAGGAACAATATTTTACTAAACTTTGTATCATCCATAATACTTGGAGCATAAAAGGATCTAAGTAAATTTTATTTAGCAAAAATCTCCTTTTTTTTGTATTTGGCTCTGTATTCCTCTAACTTCTCATTTTAGTTATTCACTTTTTCTCAATTCACTCCTAAATAGCGTCCCTCAACTCAATTCCCATATTTCTATCCTGCCCTGCATGTGAGACTCACTTAGGCCCTCTTCTGTCTCTTTACTTGTACCAATATACTTCCCTTTCCTTAAAATCTTCTATGCATACTCTTCTCTTTTCCATCATAACTTGGTTGCCTTTCTAAATGTTCTTCTGTCAGAACTTGGTTTTTCAATTTTCTTTTCTTTTTTTGCTTTTTGGTCCAAGTCTATCTGAGTAATAGCTCTGTCTTAGGTGGATTTATTTCTTCAGCTGCTTCTATTCTCATTGAGAGAGGGGGGAAGCTTGTGGCTGGAGGGGTTCATGGGTTCTTAGTCCACCTTCTTTAACTATCTTAACTAAGTCTGTCACCAGAAATGGCATTTCTAAATGTCCTGGACAAAGGAGGCTGGTGACCTGAGGCTGCCTATCAGAAGCTATCTACAGGCGTAAGGTGGCAGCCACAGAGATGGAAAAGGAGAAATCAGCCACAGAAGAGAAGTTGAGAGAAGTAGCACTCCCAAAGCTGAGATATAGGATGGAGTGGGAGTCTTCTTATGAATAACCAGGAGCCCAAAATATCAACAATTTTTTGATGCCACATTGAAAAGCCATGATACTAAGGTCTCACACCTTTCCTCTATAACCTTCCCACACACTGAGCTAACAAAAGAATGTTTCTTCAGCAGTAAGACATGTGAGCAGTCTAGTTAACTATTTTTCAAAAATCTATCATGGAGTCCGTTTCTTTTTCTTTCTTTTAACTCATCGATAAGCTAGTTAATTTTTGTGTCTTCGTGTAACTAGTGTGTCCTTGCAAAACCACACTGTACTAAGGTATGGAAATGACAGTTGTTTAAGAGTAGAATGAATCATGCCAATTAACATAATATGTTTGCAGGTAGCAAAAGTATATGAAAATCTGGATCCTACATTATTCTGAACTTCCAAATAAAAGTTTATTTTGAAAGAATTGGAGAACTGTATTATTTTTGTCACTTTCTCAAATGCTTATAAATCAAGATCATTTGAGAAGATAAAAGTTTATTTTATTATATAATATTTTATTGCCAAATATTACACAATCAGAAAGACATCATGGTAAACTGAGCCTTTAGAAGGAAGTCCTTTTTTGGACTATTACCAAAGATTTGAGCAGCCAAATTTTATTATCTGGGCCACAGGATAACTCAGAATTGAGGGGTAATGTCTTCTGTGGTCCTCTGTGTA
The DNA here is from genome assembly GCA_037038555.1 of Rhynchonycteris naso. Taxonomy (NCBI): domain Eukaryota; kingdom Metazoa; phylum Chordata; class Mammalia; order Chiroptera; family Emballonuridae; genus Rhynchonycteris; species Rhynchonycteris naso. Next base: position 67,304,523 of record CM072998.1, read on the forward strand.
TTATTTCCTCCCATCCCTCTATGCAAATTCACCTTGAATTTGTACATGAAGAACTGGCAAGAATGAGTAGGCAAGACTGGACAACCACTGGTGTCCTGGCACTCTTTTCTTTGAATAAGCCAATGACACTAAGTAGAGAGCTGTAGAGTCAGAAGTTCTATTCTCTTGGAATGACTTCCACCACTCTGTATTTGCCAGTCCTTTAAAGTTCAGTCCCCTCTCACTTGTTCCGAGGGATATTCTCTACTGCTGTTGCACATGGCAGCCCCTTCCTTTTCTGAGTCTACGCTGCCCACACTGTCCTCATTAACAACCTTTTTGTTCTTTGCATTTATTTATTTATTAAAAAGTTTTAAAATTAAATTTAATGGGATGACATTGGTTAATAAAATCACTACAGATTTCAAGTGCACAATTCTATAATACATCATCTGTATATTGCATGGTGTGTTCACTATTCCAAATAAAGTCTCTCTCCATCACCTTTTATATCCCCTCCACCTTCCTTTATTTCCCCCCACCTCTTTTCCCTGTGGCAGTCCCCACACTGTTTTCAACAATCTTTGACATTCACTCTATTCCTCATTACTCAGCTGCATTGTGTTTGTTCTAAACATTCATGAGGGGAAATTTTCTGTCCTTAAATGGACTATTTATTTAGAGTACATCTGTCACTCATTATTTTATGTCTTCCACTTTCAAGAATTTGCACTTTGAATCAGTTAACATGTAAGCATTGAGTCAAATTTGGTGATGCTGTGAATATGTCACACACATATCTTTCTTTTTCAGCCCGTATTTTTTAAAATAAAGTTTTTGATTAAAGGCACTTTTAAAAATCCCAGTAAAATATTAAATAAGTATTATATAACTTAATTTTAGTTTTAAAAGTGAAGAAATAAAATAAAGTATTAATTTTGAACTCTTTGGTCTTCCTTTGCCTTTTCCTTTCGCCATGGGAATGAAGAGTGGATCAGTGTGGCTCTGTACGTGCAATAATCTGTGCTATGCACTTTACTGTGTGCTTTCTTCCCATTAGCCCTTGGGGTTGGTACTCTTATAAATGCTCATTACACCTTGAGGACACTGTATTTAGGGAGGCAGCATACCAAATCACCCATCACTTACAAAGAAGAAGACTGAGTTTTGATTTATTTATTTATTTATTTTTACAGGGACAGAGGGAGAGTCAGAGAGAGGGATAGATAGGGACAGACAGACAGGAACGGAGAGAGGTGAGAAGCATCAATCATCAGTTTTTTTCATTGTGACACCATAGTTGTTCATTGATTGCTTTCTCACATGTGCCTTGACCACAGGCCTTCAGCAGACCGAGCACCCCCTTGCTGGAGCCAGCGACCTTGGGTCCAAGCTGGCGAGCTTTTGCTCAAGCCAGATAGGCCCGCGCTCAAGCGGGTGAACTTGGGGCCTCGAAGCCGGGTCCTCCGCATCCCAGTCTGACGCTCTATCCACTGTGCCACCACCTGGTCAGGCAGAAGACTGAGTTTTGAACCAAAGTTTGTCTGAGGCGAGATCCCAACTCTTAATCTTTGATCTGTACAGCCTTTCTTTTGTCACTAGACGAATTCTTGTACATACTCCTCTCGCAAAAACAAATTGAACCCCTTTATACACACTACAAATGGATGCAAAGTTCAGGACAGTGTTATTTACCTTTCTGATGAGCTCTAATGCAGTTCTACTGCCATGCTCAAACCTGGCCCTTCCAGGATTTATGCTTTTTGGTTTAGTCCAGATTCTGGTTCATAGGGCAATATACTATGTAAGAATATGCTAAAATGCAGATCTAGCTTATTAATTACATAATTCAAAAAATTTTAATACAAGCAGCTATAAGGTATGCATCATAAGGAAAGACAATAGAAACAGTTGATTTCTTCTAAGCTTTCACCCTTGGGGACTTCAGGAATTGTTATCTTAGGGATCTGTAATATGATACAGAGCCTTTCAACTCTGGGTCATTAGCACTAAACACAATCCTGGATAGTAATGGCCAAAGGTAGTTATTCTGTGGATATCTAATGCTTCAGAGGCAATAACCTTATTCTGGGGGATTCCAAGAATATATCTACAGAATATTCTAGCATCTTTGTAAAGTAAAAAATAATAAGGAAAACATTTTTTTTATTAGAGTTGATAATTATACCAGAAATGATTTCCTCAATTCTGTGCTGGAACTATGTAAGAAAGCTTGACTTCCCTCTGCAAACAGTGGAAATGACCTTTCTTGTTGTAATATTAAAAGCAATGTTGAACTCACTTGGCAAAATACCATGTGAATTAAGGGTGCCACGTATATGTCTTGTATACTCAAATGGACAGTTTGGGAAATAAGCCCTCTCTCTCTATGGACCTTTTAGAATTGCTCAAAAAAGAGTTACTGATCAGATGATGTAAGAACCATCTGTAGTTTATAGGAAAGTGTAGTTACTAAAGAGGCAATACCACTGTGCAAGAGTTAGAAGCAAGGACTCTGGAGCCAGGCTACTGAGCCCCAGCACGTACCTGGCTTTGGGAACATAGGCAAACAGCTCAGTCCCTCTGTACCTCAATTCCTTGGTTCTGAAATGTGGGTCATGGTAGTACCTTCTTCAGAGGATTATCATGAGGATTAAATGAGCTGATATACATGAAGTACTAAGGTAGTGCGTGGCATATGTAAGCATTGGCTGTTGTTTCTAGAGTAGAATATAGAGAATAATGCTGATATTGTTCAATATAAATGTAAAGTAGCTCTTAAATCTCTGTAGTTTTTCAATTCTCTTAAGTGAACTAGAAAATCTTCTACATCTGTTTGACATTGTCTGGGGTATCAGGCACCCAGAAAGTTTCCTGGGATACAGACCTGAAAAAGTCATCATCTTTACCCTGAAGGGATTTATCATATAGAAAAGGCAGATATGCCCACTGATGATTCTCAATCATCATGTTAAGTGCATAAGTAGAGATGTCAAGCTGTTACGAGTGTATAAAGAGAGGATTGAGTAATTTTCCCTGGGAGAGTTGCTTAAGCAGGTGATATTCAACTGGGTCTCAAAGGATGAGCAGAAGTAGGTTCACCAGCAATCAGTATCCAGTGATCGATATCTTCTGCAAATGATGCTGTATCAGTATTGTGCCTAGAACATTGTAGAAACTTTATCACTGAATAATAGGAAGCATTTGCTAATCAGCTATGACATGATAGGCCTCTTTACTAGATTTCTACTAGAGACAGAGGGAATTGAGAGGAAGAGAAAGGATGAAGAAAGAAAATTAAAAAGAAGAGAAATAGAAAAGAGCATACTTTCCCCAAAGGTAAAGTAAAACATACGAAGGTAAAAGGCTTTCTTGTGCAATATTCTATTTATAGGCAATAATGGCTCCGTGGATTATTTTAGTAAATTAATCAGACACAGGGAAGCCAAGGAAGAAGGACTGTCTTTCACAGCTATGACTGAAAAAACTTTATATTTAGAGATGATCCCTCCAAGGAAACAATACTATTTTAACTGATTTCTGTGTGACATCCGAATTTGTCCCTCAATAAGTAATATACAGACATTTAAAGTACAGTTTGCCCAGTTCTGCTTCACTGGTCATTGGGGAAATTCATCTAAAGCTGCAAAAAGGGCTAGAAATGTTTGCATCATATTAATAAACGGGAAACCGAGGAAGCTGCCAACTGGCAGCAGAATGTGTTTTGGTGGTTTGATAAGGCTACTAAAGAGTTTATGATGTGACAGATGTTTCACTGCACTATTGTGAAATGAATAGATTATGAGAAGTAATTAGATGTACATTGGAATCAATGCTGTTATCATCGAGGCCTTCAGGCTATGCAGTAGATGAGAGTCTTGGCAGCAGGTGGTCCAATGGCTCAGAGACAGGAAGACACACCGCAGGAGACTGAGTGACAGGTTTCACAGATCCAGGGGGTGAGAGATCTGAGCTGGGGCTTGCATTTGTAATCTTTACTCATGTATAAATAATAACAGCTCCACCATTGACTTCATGTGCTATGTCATAGCCTCTGTTGCCCTCATACAAATGTAGAATAGCGCTGGTTTTATCTACTCAAAGTTATCCTTGGCTCCCCTGTTTTTTAAATATGCCTATGTATGTTCAATGGTAACTGACAGCTCTATCATTTTTTGAGAGATAACTTTTAGAGCTAATCATCTGATGATTACATTTATTTTTAATGCTTGGCATTGAGCCACCATTGTACAGAACTTCCTATAGGTTACAGATCACTGGCTGAAAAATACTTTAACTGCCTTTCATTGGTAAAGCAGTTTTCTCTCTCTGGCTCAATGACTAATATTTAAAGGGACACGTTTGTCTTTCTGCTCTGTAAAATCCCTTTGCAGGGGACTTGGCAGGGTCACCCTTTATGCTTGAAGCAACCATATGGAGCCTGCTGCTTTCAAGAGAAGGTTTTGGTTTCTGCCAGTTTCCAGGGTCAGCTATTAGCACACTGGAAAATGTTGGTTTCCAAGCAAAGAATGAAGAGGGAGGGAAGAAATGGGTGATTAGGAGGATTAAGTAACTGATTCCTTGTGTACATCTGCTACCCCTATAGGAAGAAGGAATATCTGGTAGAATCATTTATTAACCCCTACCTGCTTAAAACAGCAATGGTATTTATGTTAAAAGGGGGGTTTTATTTTATGATCTCAAAATAATATGTAGCTCTGATAATAAAGAAATCTTAGGAAATATGTAACATGTGGTATTTTCACATATGTACAAGTGTTTCTTTAATTTTATACTCTTACTCATATATCTACCCAGTTTAGTAATTAACTAATTATTTTATTCATTCTTTTAATAAACTTTTATCAGACTTTTACTGTATTCCTACTACTTTTGCTATAGATATAAACCTAAGTGATTATGTCATGCAGAACTCAATTGTCTCGTGTGTGTGTGTGTGTGTGTGTGTGTGTGTGTGTGTGTGTGTGTGCGTGTTTCTCTGTCTGCCTTCCATCAGAAGCTAGATGTTTGTTTGGGTTTCTTTAAGGCTAACTTGAATTGTTAGTTCATAAAATAGAGAGTGGAAACTAGAATAATTTAATGAAATAATATAAAGTTGAGTTCCTAAGTAGTTCATGAATAATTTGGTATAAGTAGTGTCTAAAAATTATAAAAATATAAGATTTTTCCTGCTTAAATATATGCTTAATGAACATCTAGAAAAAAATGATGTATTCCACATGCCATATGTTAAACCAAGAATAATAAGGATCTAAATGCACTAAACACAAAGCATTTGCCTTTCAGAGGTCTGCCATATCAGATATCTGTGTCTGGGGATTTCTAGTGTAATTCACCAGCTCCTCCAATTTTGATAGAACCCGTGGCTGGTCAATCTGGATTTCCTGGGAGGGCAATAAAGCTGAGTCCTTCATAGATAATAGGACCTTGTCAAATAGGCCTGAGGAGCAACCTAAGGAGAAAGCACTGAGCAATTGGTCTATCTCTAAATGAACATGAACTTTCAGCACTAATAGCAACAGTTTATGGAGTACTCTGCTAAATGCATTCCAGACGTCATCTCATTTAATCCTCAAAATAGCCTTAGAAAGTAAATTCTATGATTATTCTCATTTGGTATATGAGTACACTGAAGTTTGGGTAAGTTAAGGAAATTTCCCAGTGTTGCCCAGGAAGTGGCAAAACCTGAATTTAAAACCAGTTTTCTGATTTCAAAGCTTATGTGTTTTATCACCATACTTTACATCAAGTGCTTTTCTTCAAGTCTTTTGCTTTCCTATAAGATTTAAGGTCTGAGGACCTAGCTGGTTGGCTCAGTAGTAGTGCATCGGCCCCACATGTGGAAGTCCTGGGTTCGATTCCCAGCCAGGGCACATAGGAGAGGTGCCCATCTGCTTCTCCACCCTTCTCCGCTCTCCTTTCTCTATATCTTTCTCTTCCCATCCTGCAGCCAAAGCTCCATTGGAGCAAAGTTGACCTGGGTGCTGAGGATGGCTCCATGACCTCTGCCTCAGGTGCTAGAATGGCTCAGGTTGCAATGGAGCAATGCCCCAGATGGGCAGAGCATCGCTTCCTGATGGGCATGCTGGGTGGATCCTGGTCAGGTGCATGTGGGAGTCTGTCTGCCTCCCCACTTCTAACTTTACAAAAAAAATGATTTAAGGTCTGATAGGTTTCAAATAAAGGTGGTAAGATTTCAATAAGAAAATTTATATTATTCTATTACCAATTTCATAAAAATGTCTTAATAATATACATAATTATATTTGTTAATATTCTTGCTATATTGACTTTGCTCCCAGTATTCATTGTGGGGCTTTGGTTGCACTATGCCCAGGAATTCCAAGGATTGATGAATTCTACCACTTTTTCCATGGTGATTCAATTAAACAATATTCTCAAGTGATTAAATAAAACAATATCTTCCAGAAATTCATGTGCACATTAGTTTGAGAATCACAAGAGCAGTCTATCAATGCACGAACACTTCTACCAATAGAAATGTCAAAAGCTCTGTCTTTGGACAAATCTAATTGTTAAGACATTCAAGCTAAACTTTGTCTCCTGGTAGACTGTACACTTAGATTAAAATCCTATGTTGGTGCTCTTTAACTTAAACAAGTTGACACTAAAGTTTATATGGAATGGCAAACATGAAATATTGCTCAGAACAACGCTTAGAAAAAAAATACTGACAGACATTGAAACATACTATAAAGCTACTGTAATCAAAATAATACTGTACAGATAAAGGAGAAGGGAAATAGACCAATAGAACAGACTAAAAATCCAGAAGTGGACCCAAAGACCTAAATAAATTTAGTATGTGGTAAAGGTAGTCGCTCAAATGACTTGGGTAAAGATTTTTTTTAATGACATGGAGTAGCCATTTAGAAATAAATAAAATTAGAGTCATTCCTCATACCATATGCAAGAGTAAACTTCAAATCCATCAAAATGTGAAAAATGATACCATATAAATACAAAATTTATGGATGAATTCCCTTTTAACTGAAGTGAAGATAAAAATTTTCGAATTGTATGTTTCACCTGCATAAAAAGTTAAAGGTCACTAGGCAAAGAAGGAACCTAAAATATAATCCACAGAGTAACAAATTAACCTAAGTGTATTATGAATAAATAATAGAACCATGCTAAAGGGGATAAGAAATAGATTGTTCTAAGTCAGTTTAGAAAACAACAGTTTGATTAAATATACTAAGGCAGAAAACTTGAACACTAGTTACGTTTTTTTTACATAAGCATGAATTGGTAATTCTGAAACTATGTGTAACCTGGGATTAAATAAATATATAAATATGCTGTGGCTAATGAGATTTAGGTTTCTCATGGTCAGAGGAGAAAGTACAAGCAAGGGAAGGGACGAGATTAGAATCAGCCCTGTAATGTTGGACTGGAAACAGAAGTATCTGTATGAACTATGGTTTTGAAAATATTTGCAGATAGATGTAGAAATTGATATATGTGTGTATGTATGTGTGGATAAATATATTTCTAAGTTCTTTCTGCTAAGAGAACCTAGAAGAAATGATACCCTGGTAGCAAGAAACACACCTAGCATCCAGATTTTGGGTTTTATTAGTACACTCCAGGAAAAGAAACCAGATTTCTTGGAGAAATAGTTGCTTTGACAACTGGGACAAAGAAAGAAATAGAAAATGAGGTTTGGAAGGTCTTATAGCACCAGAAATAAAGTAAGTGCTCAAAGTGTTAAATATACATTGAATGGATGTTGCAAGGGCACTGGCGCAAATATAAAGTGATTTCCATGGTCAAATCCAGAGCAAATTGAACTACAACTTATCAAATAAAATACATATCCATGAGTTCTCTATTAAGATAAAAAATTATTGAATAAATAATTAAGTAGGAGAGGTTAAAACTCTTTCTTACAGGGGCATCTTCATTAATAAATGTGGAAGAAATGATGCAAATAGAATCACCAGAGAAATTTGAAAGACACATCATAATAATTGCTGCAAGCAGAAAGCATTAATAGGTGCTAAAATTAACAGGTGAAACTATGATGAGGAACTGAATGTTTATATACACTCAACATTTCTCTACAAAGGTACTTATTAGTTGCAAAGGAAAAAGAAGTTACTTTATAGTGAAGAGACCTGGCAGGCACCACCTTTTACAAGTGATTGAACTTAACCTCCCTAGCAATAAAGCCTATTGATGCCATGTACCTCCTGATATGATGCACTGAGAGGGGCACAGTATCACTTCTGCAGAATTCATTCTAAAAATGTATAACCTAAATTTAATCAGGGGAAACTTTGGACAGGCTCAAACTGATTAACATTCTACATAACATATGGCCAGTATTCTTCAAAAATTTCTCTTTATTTTTCAGCTTTATTGCGGTATAACTGACAAATTAAATTGTAAGATATTTAAAGTGTACAATGTGATGATGTGATACACTGTAAAATGATTCCCCATTGAGTTAATTACCTCACATGTTTACCTTTTTTAATGTGTATGAGAACAGTTAGGTTTCTCTCTAATCTACAATAAGGAAAGGAGAGACTCTTCAATAAATGGTGCTGTGAAAACTGGATAGCCACATGCAAAAGAATGAAACTGGACCCCTACCAGGTACCACATGCTAAACTAAGCTGAAAGTGACATAAAGACAACTGTAAAACCTTAAACCATGAAACTCCTACAAGAAAACACAAAGGGCAAACTGCTTAACATTGGTTGCCACAATGATTTTTTGACTTGAAACCAAAAGCAAAGACAACAAAAGCAAAAGTAAACAAATGGAACACTATCTCAAACTAAAAGGCTTCTGCATAGCAAAGGAAACCTCAACCAAATGAAAGGCAACCTATGAGATGGGAGAAAGTATTGGTAAACTACATATCAGATAAGGGATTAATATCCAAAATATACAAGGGACTCATACAACTCAACAGCTAAAAACCAAATTATCTAATTAAAAAATGGGCAAAGGACCTACATAGATATTTTTCCAAAGAAGGCTATATACAGCCAACAGGTACAAGAAATGTTTCAAAATCTTGACAAAGAACAACTCAAGAACTGCCCCAGCTTGAAGAAGACAAAGTATAAATATCCTATTATTTCTTTATTGGCTTGACTTTAAACCCACTCACTTCTGTTTATTCTCTTCCTACCTAATTAGCCCAGTTTGTCAAAGCTCTAGTAAAAGAGGTCTCTAAGATTGAAAGCATTATTGTAAGTCAATTTTTATTGTATTGTATTTATTTGTTTAAATTGTAAATTTACTGGGGTGACACTGGTTATTAAAACTACATTGGTTTCAGGTGTATCATTTCATAATACAGCATCTGTACACTGTATTGCATGTTCACCACCAGAAGTCAAGTCTCTCTCCGTCACATTTATATTTTCTTTATCCTCTTCTACTCCCCCACCCCCTTTGCTCTCCAATAATCACTACAATGTTGTCTGTGTCTATGAACTTATTTTCTTTGCTTAATCCCTTCACCTTTTCACCCAGCCCCACCCTCGGCCCCTCTAACAGCTGTCAGTGTGTTCTCTGTGTCTATGAATCTGTGTTTTTTTTTTGTTTTTAGTTTACTTTGTTCATTAGTTTTCACGTATAAGTGAAGTCATATAGTACTTGCCTTTCTTTAACTGGCTTATTTCTTCAGGTCCATCCATGATATTGCAAATGGTAAGATTTTCATTTTTTATGGTTGAGTAGTATTCCATTGTATAAATATACCACAGCTTCTTTATCCACTCATCTACTGATGGGCACTGTGTTGCTTGAATATCTTGGTTATGGTAAATATCACTGCAATGAACACAGGGTTCATATAATTTTTTTGCATAAATTGAAGTAATGTTTTGTGTTTCTTTGGCTATATTTCCAGAATGGAAATTGCTAGGTCATAGGACAGTTTCATTTTTAATTTGCTTTCCAAAGTGGCTGCACCAATCTGGATTCTCATAGTGTACCCTCGCCAACACTTGTTTATAGGTTTACTGGTGATAGCCATTTTAACAGATGTGAAATGATATCTCATTGTGGTTTTAATTTGCATTTCTCTGATGATTAGTAATGTTGAACATCTTTCATATGCCCATTGGCCATCTGTATGTTCTCTTGAAGAAGTGTTTATTCAGGTCCTTTGTCTATTTCTTAGTTGGATTGTTTGGGGGGTGGGTTCTTGGGTGTTGAGTTTTATAAATTTCTTATAAATTTTGGATATTAAGCCCTTACCAGAAATATCAGCAAATATATTCTTTCATTCAGTAGGTTGTCATTTCATTTTGTTGATTTTGTTTTTCTAGGCAAAAACTTTTTAGTTTGATGTAGTCCCATCTGTTTATTTTTTTCCTTGGTTTCCCTTGCCTGAGACAATATATCAGAAAAAAATTGTTAAAAGAAATGTCCAAAATTTTACTGCCTGTGTATTTTTCTAAGATTTTCTAGTTTTGAGTCTAATGTTTAAATCTTTAGTTCATGTTGAGTTTATTTTTGTGTGTGGTGTAAGAAGGTGATTAGCTGCATTTATTTTTGCACATATCTGTCTAATTTTCCCAGCATCATTTATTGAATAGACTATCTTTACTCCTATTACATGTTCATTTTTTATTTAATTTATTTTATGACAGAGACAGAGAGAAGGACAGATAGGAACAGACAGACAGGAAGGGAGAGAGATGAGAAGCATCAATTCTTCATTGTGGCACCTTAGTTGTTCATTGATTGTTTTCTCATATGTGCCTTGACTGGGGGGCTCCAGCAGACCTAGTGAACCCTTGTTCAAGCTGGTGAGCCTTGCTCAAACCAGATGAGCCCATGATCAAGCCTCAGGGTTTCAAGCTTGGGTCCTCTGCAACCCAGTCCAACGCTCTATCCACTGTGCCACCTCCTGGTCAGGCTTATCCCCATTACATGTTGTTATCTCCTTTGTCAAATATTAAAAGTGTAAGTGTTTTTCTGGGCTTTCTATTTTGTTCCATTTATCTATATGTCTGTTTTTATGTCAGTACCATGCTGTTTTGATCACTCTGCCTTAAAGACAATACCTCAATTTGATACAACAATGTCATATAACTTCCTAGAAAATTTATAAAATTTGGTCTCTACTTACAGGAGTCAAATATTAGAAAGAAAGGAGATGACAATTTCACTTCTGACTTTTAAAATAACACTGTGTATTTTGCTAGCAGGTTGTGTGATTTCTCCAACTTTTTTTGCCAAGATTGCTATGGATATTTGGAGTTTTTTGTGGTTTCATATTAAATTTTGAAATATTTGTTTTAGTTCTGTGAAATACACCACTGTTATCTTGACAAAAATTGCATTGAATCTGTAGATTACTTTCGGTAGTATGGTCATTTTGATGATGTTAATTATTATCCATGAACATGGTATATGCTTCCACTTATTTGTATCATCTTCAATGTCATTTTTAATTGCCTTATAATTTTCTGAATACAGGTCTTTTGCACCCTTGATTAAATGTATTCTTAGATATTTTATTCTTGAAGCAATTGTGAATGAGATTGATTTCTTAGTTTCTCTTTTTCTTTTTTTCAGAGTCAGAGAGAGGGATAGATGGGGACAGACAGACAGAAACAGAGAAAGATGAGAAGCATCAATCATCAGGTTTTTGTTGTCATTGCGACATCTTAGTTGTTCATTGATTGCTTTCTCATATGTGTCTTGACCACAGGCCTTCAGCAGACCGAGCAACCTTTTGTTGGAGCCAGCGGCCTTGAGTCCAAGCTGGTGAGCTTTTGCTTAAACTAGATGAGCCCGTGCTCAAACTGGTGACCTTGGGGTCTCAAACCTGGGTCCTTCTGCATCCCAGTCCGACACGCTATCCACTGAGCCACCACCTGGTCAGGATTAGTTTCTCTTTTTGACAGTTAATTACTGGTATATAAAAATGCCATTGATTTCTGCATACTTATTTTGAATCTTGCTATTTTACTGAATTTGTCAGTTCTAGTAGTTTCTTGGTAGAAAGAATTTTTAGGGTTATGTATATACAGTATTATTCCATCTGTAAATAATGACCGTTTTACTTCCACCTTTCCAATTCAAATGCCTTTTATTTCTTCTTCTTGTCTGAGTGCTGTGACTAAGAGTTTCAGTACTATTTTGAATAAGAGTGGTGATAGTGAACATCCCTGTCTTGTTCTTAATCTTAAGAGAAACATTTGTAGTTTTTGTGTTGTGTCATCTTTTAGTGTTTGTGTTGTCTTCAAATAAGACAGAGTGGGTGACCGTCAATTTACTGCTGTATCTCTTAGCTATCACACTGCTTCTATGTTTCACATCTATAGTTCAGATGTTATGGATCCTCAGTGCAGAATCTTATATTCATTCCCATTAAATTTTATGCTAGATTTTAGACCATTACTGCAGCTTGTTGAAATTATTTTAGATTCTGAAGCTGTCATCAAATTTGTGAACCATTGTGCCATCTCTAAATTTGTTGAGTAAGCCTTCTAAGGTCTGTTGCTTATTGACACTTAAGACTTTCTAGCTTAAATTAAAAAAAAATGGAAGAAATCCCAATGAACGAGATGTGTAAGTTCAACTCTACTTGAAGTCTCTAAATTAAAAGCATCATCTACTATAATAAAAATAAACTGAGAAAAATATTGATAGCAAATACTAGAAAGGATTAATATCACTAATGTGTAAGTACATATACAAGTCGATTAAAAATGCTTAGATTCCAACAAGTCAGTGGAAAAAAGACCTGAAGATAAAGTTCACAAAATGCAAATATAATTAATGACAATATAAGGTGGGTAAAAGAAAATAAGATATGTCAGAGATACAATTTTTACCTATTTTAATAGCAGTTATTTAATAAGAACATTCTTTGCTGGTGGGAATCTGAACTGGTAAAATCTTCTGAAGGACAAATTTGTTAAGATTTATGAAATGTTTAAAAAATAGTTCTGCACGACTGGATTTAGCTCAGTGATTCCTTCGAGTCAAGTTCGCTTGCTAAAAATGTTTTTTTTTGTGAATTTTTCTAAATTGAGAAGTAGGAAGGCAGAGAAACAGACTCTCACATTCGCCCAACTGGGATTCACCCAGCAAGCTTGCTAGGGGGCAATGCTCTGCCCATCTGGGGCATTGCTTCGTTGCAACCAGAGTCGTTCTAGTGCCTGAAGAGGAGGCCATGGAGTCATCTTTAGCACCTGGGCTAACTTTGGTTCAATGGATCCTTGGCTGCAGGAGGGGAAGAGAGAGATAGAGAAAAAGAAGAGGGGGAGGGGTGGAGAAGCAGATCGATGCTTCTCCTGTGTGCCCTGATTGGGAATTGAGTCCAGGACTTCTACATGCCAGGCCAACACTCTACCACTAAGCCAACTGGCCAGGGCCAAAAATGGTTATATTTTAATGTAACAATTTTGTTTCTGGTAATCTATTTTAGGAAAATAATATTCTAAGTAAATACAACAAAATAGTGAGAAAAAATAATATAAAAGATCTTAGAAATAGCATCATTTATAACAAAGAAAATCTATAACCAAGAGAAGAGTTCAACAACATGGCTATATTTAAATTATGGTGAATTAGATAAAATGTTATGAAAATTTCTAATTTATAAAGTAAATGTTAAAACATTATAAATTATGTATATAGAAGAGTCTTATTTATAAAATAAACACATTGGAAGAAAAATAGCATATTTATAGCAGTATTATGTGCTTTTAATTTTCTTTTAAAACTTTTTCTGTAAATCTTAGAGTTTGTTTAGTGACTTTTAATTGTTAGATAAAAAGATCTATTGAAAATACCAATTAAAAATTTTAAATACGTTCATGTCACACAATGTGAGAATATATTTTAAGTTCACAGTTTAGGCAATAACTTTTTCTTGAAGTAATGGTATCTTTTTTTATATATCTCAAGACAGTACCAGGAGTTAGAGAATATTACCAACTGGTTCAGCTTGCTTCAGCAAGGCAAGGGTAGACTTTATTCCTGAATGTGTTCTGAGATACCCTATAGCTTCTTTTAGGGGCATCATGAATATTCTGAACATTGTAATCCTACGGGCAGACTGCATCTTACCTCAGAAATGCAATCATCCCTTCCTCTGTGCCACCACAGCATTTTCAGCTCTCTGTTACCGACAAAGAAAATGCGTGATAGTTATGTGATTTCACACTGAGTGCCTCTGCTAAACTGTGAATTCCTTAAGAAAAACCGGCCACCTTTGTTTTGTTTTTACATGGTCATCACCACTTAAAATAGTGACTCACCTTTCATAGGCCCTCAAAAAATCCTGAACAAGTGAATGAATAAATGAATGAATGAATGAATAAATCAAGGGCACCAACTCTATCATTTATTGTACCAGTTGCAACTCTGGATAGGGCAACTAACTGCTCCAAGCCACCACATACTTCTCCCTTAAAATGCAGGTTTATAGAACCAATTAGAAAGGTCTCATAAAAAGGAAGCAAAATCACGTGAGTGAAGGTTCTTTGTAAACTGTAAATTTCTATAGCTATGCCAGTGTATTTATTGATTAAGTTGTTCTCCTGTGTGCATCTAAATGTTTCCAGAAGAGATATAGCGCTCAAATTATTGACCATTTAGCAATGAGAAAATATAGGTGAAAATACATGAAACGTGAAAACAAACTTTCACTTATATTTATAATAGTAATAGCAATAACAACAATAATAGTTAATATTAGCAGTAGTATGATCCATCTGATAAAATAGTCTTCCAATTTCAGAAGTAATACAAGGCATAGTTGAGTCCTCAGAGAGTATTATAACCTTATTTAAGAGAGAAAAATATCTCTCAAAAATGCTGAACAACACTTTATTTATTACTGTTTCTGTAGCATTAATCGAAACCTACAGTCCTTAATATTTTTGTATCCAAAGTACCCAGCTCACTACTAGAAGACTTCTCCTTCTTTCTTTCTCTTTCTTCTCTACTATTTCTAATTCTCCAATTGTCATGGAAATATATTAGAAAATAATTTAATTGAATGGACATATTAGGCAAAACTGGCAACGTGCCTAAATCAGTGGTTCTTAACCTGGGTTCTATCAAACCCTAGGGGTTCGATGAGTCGGTCTCAGGGGTTTGGAGAAGCCTCTGTCATGGAGGCCAGAATAAAGTAATACCGTAATTTGTTGTTAGTTCATGCACTTTGTTGGTTTTGTTCTTTGAGAAAGGTGATGTTCATGCACGGCTCATTTTGTGCACCAGTAAAAAAATCATATATCTATGTCTTGAATTTGGGGAAAAAATCATATTTTATTTATCACTAAAGAAGGGTTCGGTGAATGCACATATGAAACTGGTGGGTTCGGTACCTCAAAAAAGGTTAAGAACCACTGGCCTAAAGTTAAATGTCTTTCAGTGAACCTAATAATAATGCATTTGACTAAGATAAGGATGCCTTTTAACTGAAATGAGGAAGCACCAGGAAGGACTGGCACTTCATTGTTAACTATAGACACGAATATATGCAACTGATCATTTTGTTTTAATAAAGATGTATACTGCAGTTGTATAACAATTTAATAATTGTATATCCTGTATAAACTTTTTATGCCACTTTCTGGTTAAATATTATTATCCTTCAAGTTCCAATAACAAAATTTGAATTAAATTTTATTTGGCAATACCTTGGAATAAGAAAAAAAGTTTTGCTAAGCAAAATCATAATTCAAATAAAACATCCAAGCACTGCTTTAGCCACTTTCAAAGCAAACAATTATATAAAAGTAAGAGTGTGAACATTTCATTCTTTAATATAGTCTTGTAAAGAGCCCTATTTGCAACACATCTGTAGTATTCAAGTCAATTTTTGTTAAACACCAAGAGTAATATTACTTCATTTCTTTTAAAATATTTTATAATCCTAATTTATTCAGTAACCTGCTGTGTTCAGCAAAAATAAACAGTACTAATCAATATAAAAAACTGAACATTCTAACAGAAAAATGGGCAACAAACACACATAAAACAGGTAATTCTCAAAAGAATAAATACAGAGACCAGTGAACATGATTAGGTAAGTGTTTGATCCCATTATAACCCAAGAAATGTGAGTAGAAATGAAACATGTTTATGCTTTTTATATTTGCAAAATTATGGCAGAAATAATAACTCCAATAAGTTGATAAAGTTACACATACAAAATTAAATATATAATTAAAAAACCTAAAAAGTAAATGCTCATTGATAACAGATTAGTAAAGTAATTGTAGTATGTCTATATAATGGGACACTTTATGGCCATTAACAATTATGAGCTTGATTACTTTTTGTTTTGGGAGTTCTCAGGACTGCCCTTAGGTTTAATGACTTACTAAGATTCATTGAACTCAGAAAAGCTTTTCTACTCACACTTACTATTCATTACAACAAAAGGATAAAAATTAAAATCAGCAAAGGTGGGCCCTGGCTGGTGGCTCAGTAGATAGAGTGGTGGCTCTGACATATGGATAACTTGGTTTCAGTCCCTGTCAGGGCATGCTTCTCTCCCCCTATCTCACCCCTTTCTCTCCCTCTTCTTCTCCCACAGCCAGTAGCTTGACTGGTTCAAGCATGGCCCTGGGCACTGTGGATAGCTCCATTAGAGCAAATCAGCTTCAGGCACTAAAAATAGCTCAGCACTGAGATTGGCCCAGGATGGGGTTGCCAGATGGATCCTGATCCAAAAGCATGCAGAAGTCTGCCTCACTATCTCCCCTCCTCCCCTCAAAAAAAAAAAAAAATCAGCAAAGGTGTACAGAGTGCAGTCCAGGAGAAAGCAGGCACAGTTTCCTGCTGTCCTCTCCCAATAGAGTCACATGGACGGTGTTTAATCTCCCCACAATCATATGTGACAACACATGCAGTGTTACCAACTCAGGGAAGCTCATCCAGTGTTTTTATTGCCGTGTCAGACACATGGAACACCCAAATGGCCAGCCTTAGCTACTTAGTCTCTAGTTCCCCAGAGGTCAATTTGATTCAGCATGGCTAAAAGTTTCAGGCATAACAAAAATAGGCATTCATCATAAACCACTATAAAAGTGATAGTTGTTAGCATAAACTATCTGGCGTGGCCCAAGGTATCAGGTATACAAGAACACTCTTATCAGGCAGGAAATATCATGGGCTCAGAGGTTAAATGCTAAGAGCCAATCAAAGGCCTGTCCTAACTGACCTTAGAATGGGACAACCCCTACATCTGCTGAGTTAACCCTTTGTTGCACAGTATTTCATTTTTGTTCTGCCAAAATACACAACAGGAACACAACACACTCTCATCAATAACAGTGACTGATTATGGCAGAAATTGGCAACAGTTTTTATGAAAGGAGCTGTGTATGTGGTTGGAAGAGAGGGAAGATGAAATGAGGTGAGTTCTTGCTCCTGCAAAAATAATCTCTGCACTATGAATGTGTAGGTATTTAGTTTGCAAAAATTTCCTGGACCACCCCTTTTTGGATGTGGCCTCCAAACTTTATATTTACTGAAATTCATAGTATAAAATAAATTTTACCTTGCGATCTAATGCACAAGTGAAGCAAATTTTATAGAAAAACTACTACCTTTATACACACAATGAGTGCACTCTGATATTTCCCATCCCATTCTGGTCCAGTTATGTCCTATATCATTTGTAAAATGCTAGATTAATTTCACCAAATTGATATCGTGTTTCACTAATAGATAATAGCCTCCAGTTTCAGAAAATTGGCTGTCTACTTCTATATTGTAGGCATTAATTTTTGAGATAGATTTCATGAAATGTTATGGATAAAAAGTCAATTTAGAGAGTAATGTATACCCTTATTCTGATTCACTCTGTAAAATATAATAAATACATATTTATATATGTATATATAGTTAAAGAGAGAGAGAAAAGTGCCTTGTAGGTAGTTCATCATAATGTTAATCAATGCCATGAAATTACCTTTAAATACTATTTTTTTAGAGAGAGAGAGAGAGAGAGGAAGTGAAGAGAAATGAGAAACATCAACTTGTAGTTGAATCACTTTAGTTGTTCATCAAACCAGCAATCTTGGGCTTCAAACCAGCAACTTTTGGTCTCAAGCCAGCAACCATGGGATGATGTTGATAATAATCCCATCCTCAAGCCAACAACCCTGCATTCAAGCCTGCAACCTCGGGATTCAAACCTGGGTCCTGGGTGTCCCAGGTTGATGCTTTATCCACTGCACTGCTACCTGGTCAGGCACCTTTAGTTACTTTAGAAGAAACTCAAGGAAGTGAGATTTTAAGTACTAGACTTATTTAACTTTTCTTTTTTTTGAATTTATTTTTAAGCATGATGATTTTTGCTTGTTTTATAAAAACTAGAAAGCTATGTGTAAAAATAAAATAAAATTTCAAGATCTCAAAAATAAAAAAAAAGTAACTAATAATCCCCATGTATGCCAAACTGTATTTACTAGACTGGTCAGACAGAATTACCAAGACTTATAATCAGTGCCATTTTTGAAATATATTATTACTTTACAGCATTTATTGAGGATAAGTGAGAATCAAATTGTCTCTTTTTTATTATTTTTTAATCTTTTAAAAAAGTCTACTTTCTTCAATACTAATAAGTTATTATTCTTACCAGTGTTAACTATTATTAAAACCTAAATAAAATAATTTGGAATATGATTAAATAAATATATAAAAAACCACTAATCTTAAAATAAATACAGAACTAAAACAGCCTTATCTATTATCTGACAAAGAAAACTTATTAGTCAGTTACAATAAACTTTGGATGTTTATTATAAATAAATAAATAAAATAAATAAAATTTATTGCTATTATGATAACTCCAAAACACTGCAAGTTTTCTTAATCCATTCATGTGTCAGGCATTGATGTTCAAGAAGAATGCAGTCCATCCTTGTGAAACTCAAAGAATAAAATTTCAAATTATATTATCATATATAGGATAATTTAGTATTGAGTACTTTATAGTCTTGGTAAAAAATCAGAACTCACACATGTTTTAAATTGCAATTCTCTATTAGTTTACCTGAAACAAGTGATTTTTCACCCAGAACAGAGCATGTGCACGAGAAAAGGCTCATTTATTCTCAAGGCAAACCTGTTTTTCAGCAACTTCTATTACTTTCCCCATCTTCTCAAATCAGACACCCGCCTAAGTGACACACAGAGAAACTGAGTGATTAAAGAATTACCAAGCCTCTCTTAAGAAATAATTCTCGATCCTTCTATAACCAAATTCACATTGCTAAAAATTTATTTACCACTTTCTTTTGTTCCCAATGTGAAATATGTCTGACTTGGTAACAACACGGCAATAATACCTTCGCTTTTATGTGCATAGCTACTTTCCACCAAGATGACTTCCCTCTGTGAGCACAGTGCAATGGAGAGAAACATTAACTCTGTAGAAAAGCACCCCCTTTCTTCATTTCCCCACTTATCAACCTTTTATAGCTGAAAACACGTACCTCATTCTTAGTATCCAGGTCGACCCTCATTTATGTGGCTTCAAAGGCCAATATTCACTCAGAAAATATTTGAGTTTCTCTTCATCTGATGAAGAGCTTTTGTTGTGTAATTAAGATGGCCTATAACCAAACAAACAGCTAACTGAGTCTCATGGGAATTAATAAGCATGCTTTTCCAATGATTTGGGATTAGTGGTAGTTTTTGAAGAATTGGTTTTAAGCTTAATAATGAAAATTTTGGAGTGTAACTGGATTATAATATTAAATGACCCAAGAGAATAAAGAAAGACCACATAACCCTAAGCTATATGCCACTTACAGAGGTTTCATGTTACAGATTGCTTCAGTTTAAAATATAAAAATTGCATTGTAACTATTATGATAAAATGTGTTCTCGTAAATTGATAACATTAATGTAAAATTTCTTATTTAAGCTTCACATTTTAGATAATACGGCACAACCTAGTGGAATAAATCCCACAGATTTATCCGATTATAATGCAATCATTCCAAATAATACTGTTGTGAAGACAGGTTGTACACTTTTACCTCAAGCTCATTTTCCAGCATCACTCCTCTGTTGTTTTTTTATATAGAGCATGTATAAAAATATAACAAATCTACCACTATATATGTCTATAATTAATTCTGAATATTGAATGATCTACTCACAAATCTTCTCAGTTTGTGAAGGAAAATTTAATAAGCACATTTTAGAACAATAAATTAGCCCTGCCAAAGAATGTCTTTTAAAGTTAATAATAATCAAAGTTCTAAAATTATAATAAAATTGTGAGCCATATGCCTGAAACAAATGGATTTTTTTTTCACCCTTCACTCAAGACAAGAAAAAAAAAAAGGAGAGAGAGAGAGGAGGATTCAGTCACACCAAATTTAATCCAATTTGCTTTGGGTTTAATCTCCAAAACAAGGCTGGTCGGCTAATTCCCAATTATAATGGCACATGTAATCAGAGTCCTCATTAACAAAGACTGACTATATTGTCTATTAGGAATGAAAATTTGAAATGCAAATTCAGCAAATCAAAACATTAAATGAGCTTCTACCCAAGATGGTTAGAGCTCCTGCCAGGGCAGACCACGCTGGCCGACACCTGCCCTGGATTTTCCCTCCAGCTGAATGTTTCCTTCGGTTCCAGTCTTTGCTTCCTAATTGACCTGCTTATGATCTCTGCTACAATTAACATATGCTTATTAGTAATGGCTGGTTAAAGATTTCAACTGCTGCAGTTTACAAAGTCTAATAGAGATGGCACTCCACAGGAAATGCGAAGCCACTATTTCCCTCATCAGCAGTGTCACAAAGTGCCTGTGGTAGAAATTACATGATTTTCTATTGTCTGATGTATGGAAATTGTTACAAATTGATATTGGAAATCAACACATACATGATTCCAAGCTTCATACACACTGAAAAAGCTATAAGTACTTGGTAATTCCTTTTTCACTTTGACCAAGTAATTTCTAATTTAGTTTTATGAATAAGAGAAAGTGAAAGAACTCTAACTGGGTGGATGGCTAGTGGCCTTGGGTTTATTTTGATTTTGAAATCATGTTTTCCTTCAGAATAATTTTATACAACAAAATGGGAAATTTTCCACTTGACAAAAATCTTCCTTAAGTCTTAGTAGGGTGATGATGTTTTCAGATTATAATTCAGAAGTTTAAATCCCTAGTTTCTAGCTATACTGGCAGAGCTGAGAGTCCTGGTAAATTGGGGTAGCTCCCTTTTGCTTCTAGTCATGCAATTTGGTAGAAGAGATATTTCCATTCCCTCGGAAATAGTTTTCTTTTATTCAGAATTAATGCTTCACCAATTGTAAATCTTAATTTTCACATCCTCTTATTGAGATAACTAATTTGGCTATTTTTAACCTAAAGGGAAGCTCTACCTTGATTATATATACCTCCGGCTGGTTGATCGAATTCATTATGAAATCATTGTCTCTGTGATCATCTCTGTCTTCAGTAGGAGATAAAAAACTTTATCCTGAGTCTCAGGACGTCTTAGACTGTCACTCATTGACAATAGGATCTTAAATGAATGCATTAGTTTTCTATCACACAATAATACAAATTTGGCACTTTAAAACAACACCCATTTGTTAGCTCACAGCATTTGAGGTCAGAATTCTAGGTAAAGTACAACTGAATTCTCTGCTCAGGTTCTCACTGGGTTGAAATCAAAGTGTCATTCACGGTGATAGTACTTCTCTGGGGCTTGGGGTTCTCTTTCAAGCTCATTGGTTATAGGCAGTACAACCTTTAGCTGTTTCCTGGCTGGCTGTCAGTCAGGGGCTGCTCCCAGTTCCTAGAAGTTGCCCACATCTTTTGCCATGTGGATCTCTCCCTTTTCAAGCCAGAAATAGTGCACTGACTTTATCTTGTCTTTCAAATCTCTCTCTCCTCTCTCTCTTTCTTATTTACAACTAGTGGGAGAAAACTGCTTTGACAGGGCTTATGTGATTAGGTCACACACACCCAAATAATCTGTTTTAAGGCCAACTGGGCCACATAACATCGGCTAATCATGAAAGTAAAATCCATCATTTCCACAGCCATGGGGATTATGCAGGGTGTGTACACCAGGAAGGAGAGAAATCTTGGAATTTTGCCTACCACAGCAAGTCACTTGGCTTCTTTTGGCCTCACTTTCGTAATGCAAAGTTGTCAGGACAAGAGTCTCAAGGTCTGGACCATTCTTACTTACTAAATGTTATTCTTGCTAAATGTGAAAATGTAGCAAAGTATTTTGCAGACCACATGTAAAAGGGATGAGTTTGACTGGAATTCAGCCAGATAAATGTAGCCAACTGCAAAGAGAAATCAATGTGTAATTGATCAAATGATGTATATAAGCAAGGATTAAGCCTCTCCCTACCAGAGACAGAGCTTCTGAGGAGAATCCCTTTCTCCTTTACTTGTAGCAAGTAAATAAAACTACCTTGCAACTCTATGTCTGGTTCTTGAATGGAGCACCCCAAGCCACCAATGCCTTGAGTTCAGTTACAAAGTGGACTAAATGATTTCTGCCTCCTTTTACCCCCATCTCCAAATCTCCAGGACCAAATCTTACAAACACATGACTCACAGACACAAACCACCTGTTATCTATCACCTGGGCTGTTGTATTTAGTTGGTCAATTAGTTTAAAAATATTAAGATTTTTAGATAAAATGAAAATGAATGACAAATGGGTGTCTAATGTTAATAAACAACAAAATATCCTTAAAGAGAAAGTAAAAATATGTGTGGTACCCAAAGGACAATTATAAGATGAATTTTGTGCTTGTTCAGAGATAAAAGTTTGATATTGGCTAGTGGTAAAAAAAAATGTTGCTTGAACATTTTATTTTTTTACCTCATTCGGTCAGTAGCATGGAGTTTCTAATAAGGCAATGCCCATGGATTTTTGATAAGGTACTTTTCCCACAGTTTTTCTGATATATTTCAAAATTTATTAAATTTCCCAACAGAAGTTCATCTTTTTAAAAATTCTGTTAAGAACACTTTTCTACACTTGCTTGACTCTAAGTAAAGCAGTCACGTTTTAATATATCTGACTTTCTAAAGTACAAGTCTGATTTCCAAATACCACATAATCTAATTTAAAATCTTGAGATACATATGCATTCTTTGTGCTTTTAAATAAAAATTTAAACCATATGAGGTGGGATTGTGTGATCTGAATGGTCTCATCAGGTGTTTGCATGTGTCTAACTTTAAAAAGTAAAGACAATAAGAAAGAAAACATTATTCCTTTTCTTCTTTCTAGGCTCTAGGATTAAGTCAGGAAAAAATAAAAGTACTAGAAACTTTGCAAAAGCTTCTACTTGGTAATGAATTACTTCAAATAATTGTATTAAGAATTGAGGATTGCAGCTTTATCCTTCTGAGATTATGTCTCAAAAAAAGGCTACATTTTTGGTTTACAGGAGCAAGAATTAAGAGCATATATTCTTTCTTTGTTATGGGAATACATATTTTATTTTTTATAGCTGAAATAATGAACACAATTACTTTAGTCAAAGATACTTTTGTTATAAACTACAATAAAAATGCATTTGTGCCTGACCAGGCAGTGATGCAACGAATAGAGCGTTGGACTGGAATGCGGAGGACCCAGGTTTGAAACCCCGAGGTTGCCAGTTGAGCGCAGGCTCATCTGGTTTGAGTAAGGCTCACCAGTTTGAGTCCAAGGTCGCTGGCTTGAGCTAGGGGTCACTTGGTCTGCTGTAGCCCCCTAGTCAAGGCACATATGAGAAAGTAATCAATAAACAACTAAGGTGCTGCAACAAAGAATTGATGCTTCTTGTCTCTCTCCATTCCTCTCTATCTGTCCCTATCTGTCCCTCTCTCTCTGTTACACATACAAAAAATGCATTTTCTGTGGACTTATGTAATGATAAAACTCTTAGATACTGACAATCTATCACTGATCATATATATTGGGCACTAAAAACAGTGAAAACCCAGGTGAGTACATTTGAGTTCCTAAAAATTCACCTCTGAGTATTTAAGATTAAGTGTATTTTTGTAAACATTTCTTTTATAAACAGCCCGCTATTTCTCCTTCTCAACATGTGGTTTGTTCCTCTTGAAATTTAATTTTAGTCCCTTGACACTCAATTACTAGTTATGGGAGTCTAGTTAGAATTGGGAGGTGGGTAACAAAAACTATTGTCTTAATATAACTATATTCTGCTTTTTTAAAAAAAAAAATTTTTTTTTAATTTTATTCATTTTAGAGAGAAGACACAGAGTGAGTGAGAGAGAGAGAGAGAGAGAGAGAGAGAGAGAAAGAGAGAAAGGGGGGAGGAGCTGGAAGCATCAACTCCCATATGTGCCTTGACCAGACCAGTGCAGGGTTTTGAACTGGCGACCTCAGTGTTCCCAGGTCGACGCTTTATCCACTGCACCACCACAGGTCAGGCTATATTCTGCTTTTAGTGGAATTATTCCAGGCATCTCTACAATCAACTGTATTTATTGGTTTTTCCTTCTTTGACAGCAATTGGTAAATGTTTGGAATCTAGTTATATAGACTTAAATAATATTGGGTTTTAACCTCTTCTCTAAAAATAAGACAATAAATACTTGAGTGATTATAAAATGTTGTGTCTCATTTTATTTTTGAAAAATCCCAGACTCCTTTATGTCCTCTTGACAGAGAGTAAATTTCTAGTTCTGAAGCACTAAATTCTGCATTCCTCTTCTGAATTTCAGAGTCTCTGGAGCTAGATGAATAAATTACTTGGGAAACCATACTTAATACATAGTCTTTTTCACTTTCAAAATAGAAATAATTGTAGTACCTTAATGAAATGTTTTAAGAATTTATAATATGTGTAAGATACTTGACACAGTTTGCTACACAGTGTTTAGCAACTATTCTTGTCATTACTGCCGTTTATGTCTGAATTAAAATGGTTTGTAATTTTAGTTCACTTCAATAATATATTAATTTTAGCATGTTTAAATAAACAGTTTAAGTAGTCAATAATATTTTGAATTTACCAGCTCCGAGAAACATTCCTATACTCATCCCAAACTGAGGATTAAATAGATGATGTGAGCAAGGGGATCAGGATTTGCCTGGAACAGAGCATCGAGAAGTGCTCAGTGTTTTTATTCTTAAAATGGCCCAGTGATACCACCTACTCAAAGTTAACCACTAGCAACATTTGGACATATTTTCCAGTCAATTTTGGATTCATAATTAGGTGTGCATTAAATATTTACTCAATCAATCCATGCTTAGTGATCCACTATAAAATACAAAATGGAAATAATAGCATTTGCAAACAGAAGAGAAACAGTATTTGTAGCTGGCAAGATGATATATTTCTTCCTTTTAAAACATATTTTATTTATTGATTTTATAGAGAGGAGAAAGAGAAAGGGGAGAAGGTATGGGAAGCATCAACTTATAGTAGTTGTTTCTCAAATGTGTCTTGACCGAGTAAGCCCAGGGTTTTGAACCGGTGACCTCAGTATTCCAGGTTGACACTATCCACTGCACCACCATAGGTCAGGCAATATTTCTTTTCCTTTTTCTTTTCCTTGTTTTTTTGACAGAGAAAGTGAAAGAGTCAGAGAGGGACAGATTGGGACAGACAGATAGGAAGGGAGAGAGATGAGAAGCATCAATTCTTTGTTGCAGCTCCTTAGTTGTTCATTGATTACTTTCTAATATGTGCCTTCACCAAGAATAGGGGTGGCTACAGCAGAGTGTGTACCCCTTGCTCAAGCCAGTGACCATGGAGTCATGTCTATGATACATGCTCAAGCCAGCAAGCCCACGCTCAAGCCAGTGACCTTGGGGTTTAGAACCTGGGTCCTCCATGTTCCAGTCTGATTTTCTTTCCACTGTGCCACCACCTGGTCAGGCAGGCAATATTTCTTATATCTCTGTTTCTGTCTCTCCACTTATCTGTCACAATCTCTTTTGCTTTTGTTACCTTTAATGCTTATTGCCAAACTTCACTCTCTTTTCATCCTTTCCTATTCTATAGCCACTAGGTTCTACTGTCACCTCTCACCTGACCTACATCAATAGCCTCCATACTGATATTTCAAGTTCATTTCTTCACACTAATTCAGTCTTCAGAAAAACACACAAAATATATGCAACCTTGCCTTTACCGTAGACCTTTATTCTACCTTAGAATTAGAAAGTGGCAGAGAGAGAGAGAGAAAAGAAAAAGTTCTGCTTTAAGAAACATCAGAGTCTTGCAGTCCAATACTTTCAGCATACCCTTAAGTTTTGTCTTTTGTTATAAAATAAACTTTTTATTTATTTTGGGGGTATATAATCTTTTTAGTTTTTAAAGATGCTGAATATCTTAATTTAGTTCTGTTTCAAAGGCTCCCTAAAAATATTTGGTTGGAGACTCACATCTTCAGCAGAACCAGCCATTGCCACTGGACTGTCCCTCAGGGCAAATTGTTGATGTCTTGAGGGAGTAAGGACCCAAGGACTGAGTCAGTTTAAAAAGTAACAAACCACAGCCATACAGCTCCTTTATTAGCTCCCTGAAATAACTTGCTCTACAAGCAAGGAAAACAGAACATGTGAATATTCAAGGACAAATGGTCCAAACCTCCCTTCATGCCCCCTCCCCTCCTGTAGACATGAAGTATAATAGGTCTGCAGACAAAGAAATCAGGTGCCTAGCACATGAAAGCTGAAGCTGTAAAGGTATATAAGATTCAAAAAAGCTAACTTTGGGAAGCTTGTGTCTCGGTGCCTGTTAGGTCATGCTGCTTCACTGGCTAATAAATCCTCTTTTTCTAGCACATTATTTGAGCATCTTTGTCCTCCAGGAGTTGTTCCTTCGTTCCTGAAACAGGGTCACCATCTATCCCAGTTCTTTTCTTGTGGGCGGTACCCAAGGAAAATGTGCATCCCAGTTAAACTCAGGAGCTTGCTCTGTTTCCTCTCTCCACCCCAAACTTATACACCTCAGCACAGACGTAGTGAGTAGGGCAAGTTTGGGAAGGAAGGTCCCTAGAACAAAGGAATACTTCATCACAATATTTTGGTTTGTCTTCTCTTTTATTGTAAAATCTAACATTTCTGACATGAGGTCAGCATGGCCAGAGAATATGCACTTTGCATCCAGTTGCCGCAGAGTTAAGGGGCAAACATTTCCTTTGCTTGAGGGTTTTTATGCAACTCATATATTGGCCCCCATCAGATACTACTCCACTTTACCTCAGGGAATAACACATAGTTGAAATTTAAAACCACACTTGATCATCATAAAACTATTGTTTATATTTTTGTTCTAGAGGCTTCAACTAATTTAGCCAATAGTCTCGCGGTCATCTAACACAGTGGTTCTCAACCTTGACTGTACAGTGAAAACATCTGGGTAGCACTGGAAGCTATTAGGTCCCTCCTCCAGAGATTCAAATAGAATTGATCTGGGGTGAGGTGTTGTAAACTCCCCAGGTGATTCTAATTGCAGCCAAACTAGAAAGCCACTGAGGTAAAGAGAGTTTAATTATATGGATAATGAAATCAGAGGATGCCAGGTTCAGAGAGACTTTTCTGGGATTTCCTCCAGCTATACTGATCTACGTCCCAACCTCCTGCACTTGAGCCACTCTGAATTTCTCCCAGTTCCTCTACTGCGCCTTCACTCTTCACATTTAATTCTTTTGAACAGTCTTGTCCTACTGTCTAAACAGCATACCCTCCCCTGCTCAAAGCCGGTTCATTCACACTCAGCCTTTAGATCTTATTCCAATTGTAGTTTTCTTGAAGAAATATTTCTTTATTTCCCTGACAGCATGTGTACCCTTTGGTAGCAGCAAGTTCATCTCCTTTATAGTATGCATCTCACTGCAAAGGAGATAGTCAAGATGCTTAGCACCTATATACCATGATGCCCAACTGCGTGGGCCCAAGTTCTAACATCATCACATCCTAGCTGTTGGTCTTAGACAAGTTATTTAACCTCCTTGTGCCTCAGTTCCTATATCTGAAAAATGGAGATAATAGCTAGATTCACCTTAAAGTTTGGTAGAAGGATGGCATGAGCTAATATACAGAAAACATTTGGAATAATGGCTACTACACAATAAGTACTATGAAGTTTATTTTAGTTAAAGAATCCATAGTTTGCCTGACCAGACAGTGGCACAGTGGGTAAAGTGTTGAACTGGGACTCAGAGGACCCAGGTTTGAAACCCTGAGGTCACCGGCTTGAGTGCAGGCTCATCTGGTTTGAGCAAGGCTCACCAGCTTGAGCCCAAGGTCGCTGGCTTGAGCAAGGGGTCACTTGGTCTGCTGAAGGCACATCTGAGAAAGCAACCAATGAACAACTAAGGTGCCGCAATGAAGAGTTGATGCTTTTCATCTCTCTCCCTTCCTATCTGTCTGTCCCTATCTGTTCCTCTCTCTGATCTCTTTATCTCTGACACACACACACACACACACACACACACACACACACAGAAAAAAAAAAGAAAAGAAAAAAAACAATTCATAATTTAATGACTGTTTCTTTCACTAGAATGCAGGTTTCATGAAGGTAGGACCACCTGTGTCTTTTTCCTTTACTTTATTACTGCTATGTACATAATAGAAATACAGTGTATAATTGAACAAATGAATATATAATGCAGCTAAAATAATCGTGGACATGATACACAGTTTCTTACAACATTTTAAAGTAATATTCTCTTATCATTCATTGCCATCTGAATGTATGACTTTTAAATAAATATTTCCCCAATTTTGGGGGTTGTATCTAAGTTTTAATAAAGCTTCCAAATACAATGGGTTTTTGACTGAATTTTTTTTTCTTGAACAGCCATAACCTAGAGAGAAATAAATGACCAAAATTTAATTGCAAAATTGTGCAGCCTACATAATTTAAAACTAGATAATTGGGTCTTGAGTAAACAGAAATTGATGGTACCTTGTTAGTGTGTAAGAAATATTAAATAATAATAACACCAATATAAAGCTTAGTGTTTCATAAAACCAAAAATCCATTAAACATCTATCTGAGGGCCACTGTCCCTTAACTTTTCATTTAAGTTGGTTTTGTGTTTAATTAATGAATGCCCAAAATATTATAAAATGTAAAAGAAAATGCAACCTCATAAATCAATGTGTTCTGGGTTGTCAGTTTAATTTTCATACTGATTTCAGTGCCCAGACTAGAGGTATCTGCAAGAAGGCATAAAACATAGAGTTATCACTGGATGAAGGGTCAGATAGGAAATGTAATAGCTAAAACACTTCTGATTAATCTCTGTGGTAGGAGAAATAAGCCTATTGGTAAACTAGAGTTTTTATTTTGCTTTATTCTTATTCTGAATGTTATATGTGCCTTTTTTTTATATAGCTGATGGCATATAAGAGTCAGTAGTAAATTTAACCTCCTGATAACAAAGTGGAACACATGAATTTCAAACATTTTTCTTTAATGTGAAATATTTCTAATTATAAAGTAGAAAGTTACTTTAGCTACCATTAGATTTAGAAATTTTGAGTACATAAGAACTTCATAAACATATATTTAAAGGTATTAAAAAGAGTTTAATTTTTATTGGTAGCATATATTTGTGTCTAATTCATATAATCTTACTGTATTCAATGTATCCTTGTAAGTCAAATTTAAAATTCTTTTTGCAAAGTATTTCCTTTTTTTGGAAAGGAATGCCATAAACAAGCCAACTAATAGCAGAAATTCTGGAATCAGTTGAATATTTAAGATTGAATTTTTTGCACCTCCTCTACTTAATACTTGGGTTACCTTAGACAAGCTATGAAGTGAAATAATGCACATAAAGTATTTCTTATGGTGCTGGTAATATATTTAAGTGTTCAGTAAATGTTAGCTATACTCACAATAATAATGGCAGCAATGACAGCAGCCAAAACAAAAATAATAATACATTGAGACATAACTTCAACTTTCATAAATAATAGCATTTATTTTTTATTTTATTTTTTACTTCTATTTCTTTTAAGTTTTTAATTCTCATATGTGCCATACATGTTTTAAAGCATTCTCCATGTATTGATTATTTAATTGTCACAAATACACACTAAGGTAGAAGCTAATATATTTGAAGAAAGGGAGACAGAGAGTGAAATGACCTGATCAAAGTCACAGGTTTGATGTAGGAGTGTTTTTCACTGGTCTTTGCTTAGCCACCTCAATGATTAACCCCTATCTTCCTTTCCATCTGGATGGGAGGCATGTCCTGGCCAGGAGCCACTGCATGTGGAAGACTCAATCTGGCAAGCTACTCCCTCCTTGCCTGTGCCCTGCTGCACCTACTAGTTGTCAGACAAGTTTTCTAAGAGTCAGATGGTTTGTTCCTGCATCTATTAATGTGGTCATACTTGTCAATGTCGCATAAATTAACTCTTCCTTAAATGTTATGTAAATCAGTAAAATGTGTGTGAGAAGAGGCAGAGGGTTGTTTCTGTGAATATGAAATTGAGTCCTTTATTGACAAACATTTGAATTATGGATAGATGAGACAAATGTCAAGACTGGAAAACATCATGGAACTCTAGAAAGAGTTGGTATTTAGATTGTCTTTGAAGTCTCTGACTACTTTAAAGAAGTCTAACAGGGAAGTGAACATAGACCTCACAGGGTGATTTAAGCAAGACTGAAGAAGCTCTCATTTAGTAGACCCATTCTCAAATGCAGGAATGGGCCCTCTGCCTTAGCAGGGTGAATTAAAACACAGGTAGTAGCCTGACCAGGTGGTGGTGCAGTGGATGGAGCATCGGTCTGGGATGCGGAAGACCCAGGTTCGAGACCCTGAGTTTGCCAGCTTGAGCGTGGGCTCATCTGGTTTGAGCAAAAGCTCACCAGGTCACTGGATTGAGCAAGGGGTCACTCGGTCTGCTGAAGATCCACGGTCAAGGCACATGTGAGAAAGCAATCAATGAACAACTATGGTGCCACAACGAATAACTGATGATTGATGCTTCTCATCTCTCTCCGTTCCTGTCTGTCTGTCCCTATCTATTCCTCTCTCTGACTTTCTCTCTCTGTCTCTGTAAAATAAGTAAATAAATAAATAATTTAAAAAAACACAGGTAGTGCTTTACATGTCTTTTAAAAGAGTTCCTGCTTTAACTGACTTTCCTAATTCATAAACAAACCAGTAGTGCTAATTATGTCAGATAAGGGTTCTATCGCACACCACAAGACTAGAGACAACTATGAATTTCAGATCTGTTGCTTTGTGGTAAAATAAATACGTTAACTACAAAAGTAAACCACAGAAGACTCATATTTTTAAAAACCTACTAATTTAACAATAATAAAGCCAATGTATAAGAAATGAAATGTACTTGGGTAAGAAATTTTAATTAAATATTACAGAATTAAGACAAAGAATAGACAAGATAACAAATGCTCACGAGAATGTGAAGAAAATGAAATGCTTGAACGCTATCAGTAGGAATGTAAACTGTTACAGTCACTATGGAAAACAGTATGGAGTTTCCTCAGCAAATTAAAAATAAAATTATAATTTGACCCAGGAATCTCACTTCTGGCGATGTGTCTGAAAGAAGTGAAATTATCATCTTGAAGACATACTCACATGCACACTGTAGCAATTTTTACAATAGCCAAATTAAGGGGAAAAAATTAAGTGTCCTCCAATGGATGAATGAATCAAGAATATATATATATATATATATATATATATATATATATATATATATATATATATATTTCATATATAATTTACTTTATATCATATATATTATATTTCACCCTTAAAAAAGGAAGGAAATCCCATAATTTGTCACAACATGGATGAACCTGGAGAGCATATGTTAGTGAAATAAGCCAGACAGAAATAATCCAGAAAGATAAATACTGTATGGTAATCACATATACATGGGATCTTAGAGAGAGAGGGAGAGGAAGAAGAAAAAGTTGAATTCATAGAAACAAATTAGAAAATGTTTGCTAGGGGCTGAGGGTAAGGAGTGGTTGGTAATGGGTATCAACTGTCAGTTATAAGAAGAATAAGGTCTAATGTAAAACATTGTGATTGTAGTTGATAATACAGTATTGTGAAATTGAAATTTGCTAAAGAGTGGTATTTTCACCAAAAACACACAAACAAAAAGTAGATGTGAGGTGATGTATGTGTTGATTAACTTGATGGGGGGAATCCTTTCACAATAAAATGGTATATCAAATCATCACATTGTACACTTTATATATCTTATATTTGAAATTTTGATGTAACTGACAATTTTATTTGTCAACTTTGCTTCTATAAAACTGAAAAAAAAATGAAAGAATGATTGCCCTTTTATAAATACCACATCAATATTCCTTATGATCAGAGAGTAAACCTTTACTGTTCTGGCCCCTATCTATTTTCTAACTTTCTCTCTGGCCCTCTGCACGCCACCCCCTACTGGGTTTATGAAATGGATAGTTTGTCAGCACTCAAGACAGAGTATAGCACTCATCTCTGTCCTCATGATACTTTTTTTCACTTCACCATAAAAACAACAAAGATATCTCAAGTCCACTTGATAAGATTCTCAAAACATGGTTGTGAGCCTGATTAACAGTGTTTAAATTTCTTTTTTGAACACTGATTCATTTAATCATTTGCACATTCACCTGTCCATGCATTATCCACCCCTCTAATCTTTTAATTTCTCAATATCTATTTATTAATGTCAATTATGCATTCATATATAAGCTTTACATGTTGCATAACAAATTTCCACAAATAGTTTAAAAACATCCATTTCTTAGCTCACAGTTCTATAGGTCAGAATCCCTGGTATGGCCCGACTGGGTTCCCTGTTCAGATTAATAAGACCAAAATCAAGGTGTTGGCAGGACTATATCCTTACCTGGAATTTTTGGGGAAAAGTCCATTTCAAAGCTCATTCCTTTATTTCAATTATGATTTTGTAATTATTTTTTACATTTAAAAATTTTTAATTACATTTGACATTCAATATCATATTACTTT
The DNA here is from genome assembly GCA_037038555.1 of Rhynchonycteris naso. Taxonomy (NCBI): domain Eukaryota; kingdom Metazoa; phylum Chordata; class Mammalia; order Chiroptera; family Emballonuridae; genus Rhynchonycteris; species Rhynchonycteris naso. Next base: position 67,337,513 of record CM072998.1, read on the forward strand.
CAGGTATATAGCATAGTGGTAGACATTTATATAACTTGTGAAATGATCCCCTTGATAGTACCAACTTGACACCATACATAGTTATTATAGTATGCTGCACTTCACATCGCTGTGACTGATTTTGTGACTGCCAATTTGTACTTCTTAATCCTTTCACTTCTTTCACCCAGTCCCCTAAATTCTCCTCCCCTCTGGCAACCATCAGTTTGTTCTCTGTATCTATTATTTTGTTTCTGTTTTGCTTGTTTGTTTATTTTATGTTTTTAGATTTCACATATAAGTGAAATCATATGGTGTTTGTCTTACCTGTCTGACTTATTTCTTATTACTGGCAGAATTCACTTTCTTGCAATTGTAGAATGAAAATCCTAGCCTCTTTGCTGGCTGTCACTGGGCAGCTGCTCTGAGGTCTGCCTGCATTCCTTGGCGTGGCCCCCTTCCTTTCATCTCCAAGGAATGACATGAAATTCTTTTTTGTGCTTTGATTCCTCTTCTTCATCTGGCCAGAGAGTACTCTCTGCTTTCTAAGGATTTATGAGATTAGGTCATGACCACCTGGATAATTCTTTTCTTAGACTCACCTGCATCATACATATAACATAGCCTAATGACTGAAGTAGAATCCATCAAATTCATGATTTCCAGGATTATGAAAGGCAGGAACACAGTGGGATGAGGTGGGATGCAGGAAATTGTGAGTGATGGGTAAATATTTGGCCACCATGTTGACTGAATTCATTTTGAATTTATGTGGCTCATTTTTCAGTGCCTGTTTTGCCTTTACTATGTGTTCTTCACTTTGTTGTTTTATCATATTACATATATTTACACAAATAAATGTGTACTATGGACATTTTATGAAGGTTATTCTGGCATTAGAAAGTAAGGTGAATGATAGGAGGAGTTGTTTCCCTGGAATGGAAAATTGTTTGAAAGGAGATAGAAACAATCATCTGGGTCTGAGCCAGTGTGATGCCAGTATGAACAGAGAAGAGAAGAGAAGATTTAAGGGAACAGTCAATAGTACTTAATTACTAATCGAACTTGGGGTTGGTATCTTAGGTGGATACTCAGAATTACAATTTCAGTAACTGGATAGATGATAGGAACTTCTACTGATGATAACAAATCAAGAGAGAAATTATTTTAGAGAGAAAGGAGGGAGTGATTTCTAATTCAATTTTGTATCTGTTGAGGTTTTATAAAATTTTTTATTAATTTTAATGTATTGAGTTAACATGGATTCAAGTGTCCCACTCAATATAACTCCCTCACCCCACCCCATAACCCTCCAGTAGACCCCTTTGCCCCACTCCCCTTAACTTCCTCCCCCCTTCCCTTTGGGATTTGCTGTCCTGTTACCTGTATCTATGTGCTATGTATATATAATTTAACTAATCCCTTCACCTTCTCTGATCCCATCAGCTCAGGCCCCTTCCCTCTGACAGCTGTCCCTCTGCTCCCTGTGACCCCACCTCTGCCTTTACTCTGTTCCTCAGTTCACCTTGTTTATTAGATTTCACATATAAGTGAGATCATATGATATTTGTCCTTCTCTGTCTGGCTTATTTCACTTAGTATATTAATTTCCAAGTTTATCCATGCCATCGCAAAAGGCAAGATTTCCTTCTTTTTCACAGCTGCATAGTATTCCATTGTGTATATGTGCCACAGCTTTTTAATCCACACATCCACTGATGAACACTTGGGCTATTTCCAGGTCCTGGCTAATACAAACAATGCTGCAATAAGCATGTGAATGCATATTTTCATTTGAATTAGTGATTTGACATGCTTAGGATATATTCCTAAAAGTGGGATAGCTGGGTCAAAGGGCAGTTCCATTTTTAATTTTTTGAGGAATCTCCATACTGTTTTCCACAGTGGCTGCACAAGTCTGCATTCCCACCAGCAGTGCAGAAGGGTTCCTTTTTCTCCACACACTCGCCAGCACTTATTGTGTGTTAATTTGTTAATGAGAGCCATTCTGACAGGTGTGAGGTGATATCTCATTGTGGTTTTAATTTGCTTTTTTCTGATGATTAATAATGAACATTTTTTCATACGGCTCTTGGCCATCTGTATGTCCTCTTTGAAGAAGTGTCTATTCAGTTCTTTTGCCCATTTTTTAATTGGATTTTTTACCTTTCTGTTGTTGAGTTTTAGAAATTCTTTATAAATTTTTGTTATTAACCCCTTATCAGATGTATTGGTGAATATGTTCTCCCATTATGTGGTTTGTCTTTTTATTTTGTTCATGGTGTCTTTTGTTATGCAAAAGCTTTTAAGTTTGATATAGTCCCATTTGTCTATTTTGTTCTTTATTTCACTTGCCCTTGGAGATAAATCTGCAAAAAATATTGCTACTGGAGATATCAGAGGATTTACTGCCTATGTGTTATTCCAGGATGTTTACAGTTTCATGACGTACATTTAAGTCTTTTATTCATTTTGAGTTTACTTTTGTGAATGTGTAAGTTGGTGATCTAGTTTCATTTTTCTGCATGTACCTGTCCAATTTTTCCAACACTATTTATTAAAGAGACTGTCTTAGCTCCATTGTATGCTCTTACCTCCTTTATCAAATATCAATTGATCATAAAGGCTTGGGTTTACTTCTGGGTTCTCTGTTCTGTCCTATTGATCTATGTGCCTGTTCTTATGCCAGTACTAAGGTGTTTTGATTACTATGGCCTTGTAGTATAACTTCATATCAGGAAGTGTGATACCTCCCACTTTATTCTTCATTTTCAAGATTCCTGAGGCTATTTGTGTTCTTTTTTGGTTCCATATAAATTTTTGGAATATATGTTCTATATGTTTGAAATGTGCTATTAGTATTTTAATAGGAATTGCATTGAATCTGTTGAGTTTGAGTGGCCTACAGAACATTATCTTGGCAATGCCTAATAGACATTTGGATGCATAGGTTTTGGGCTCAGAAGAAAAGTCTAGAATTCATAAATTGAAGAAATAGAAATCACAAGAATGGTGGATATCCCCTCATTAACACTTAGAATAAGAAGAGAAGTGGGCCTAGAACAGAACCCTGGGGGACTTTAGAATTTAAAATATGAGCAGTAGAATAAGTACAACAACAAGGAAAAACATGTGTAGAAAAAAATTTCCTGGATAAACCCTAAGAAAGAAAGAATTTAAAGAGTAAAGATATTGTCAACTTTATCAAATGTAGTAGATATTTTGATTATTGATAATGATGATGATAGCTAATAACAATTATATTTATTGAGGGCCTGAAAAGTATAAGATTTCTACTATTATACTCAACACAAATTATCTTTCAACATCCCCAAACGGTAGGCATTATTATTCTAGCTTTATATATGAATAAATTAAGGGCTAGGAAGCTCAAGACACTGGTATAGATCAAAGATAGTCACAAATATAAGCTCTGCTCAGATATTTTTTTAAATTTCCATTGATTTGAGAGAGAGAGAAAGAAAGAGAGAAAGAATCATCAACTCAGTATTCCACTTAGTTGTTCCATTTAGTTGTACACTCATTGGTTGCTTCTCATGTGTGTCCCACCCAGGGATCAAACCTGCGATGAAGGTTTGCTCGGTTTATCCACTGAACATGGAATTTGAATTCTGATACTAAAACATACAATTTTAGTAATTCTGATACTAAAACATATAATTTTAAAAACATACTATATTGCCTCCTTCAAGAACTAAAGGAAGTGTATTTCACTGATGATTAAAAGATCACTTTTAACTAAGAAATATTATTTTTATTGACTCCAGGCCAACAAATTTCTTTATATATGTGTTTGTTGAGGATATTTTAAACATTTGGACAGTAGCATTGCTGAAATGCAATTGAAAGGTAAATAATTTGACAATATGAGCTATATCTTAAAGCAGCCTGGCTATAAAGGGTGTGGGAAGAGTAGTAAAGAAAAGAAGGGACACATTAAAAGAAAAATTATTAATTATCAGGTTTTTATAAAACTGTAAAAAACCCTGAATAGCCAAGCAATCCTGAGGAAAAAGAATGAAGCCAGAGGTGCCACACTACCTGACCTCAAATTATAATATAGGGCTATGATAATCAAAACAGAATGGTATTGGCAAAAACAGACCAATGAAACAGAATCGAGAGGCCAGAAATAAAACCACATATATGTGGACAAATCATCTTTGACAAAGAAGCCAAAAACACACAATGGAGAAAAGAAAACCTCTTTAATAAATGGTGCTGGGAAAATTGAAAAGCCAAATGCAAAAGAATGAAACTTGACTACAGTTTGTTTACCTGCACAAAAATTAATTCAGAATGGATCAAATACCTAAATATAAGATCCAAAACAATAAATTACATAGAAGAAAACATAGGTACTAAATTATGGACCTTGGCCATAGAGAACAATTTATGAATTTGGCCCTAAAGACAAGAAAAGGCAAAAATAAATGAATGGGACTATATCAAACTAAAAAGCTTCTGCGCAGCAAAAGATACTAACAACAAAACAAATAGCCAACTAAATGGGAGAAGATATTTGCAAACAACAGCTCTGATAAGGTGTTATCATCCAAAATATATAAAGAACTTACAAAACTCAGCAAGCAAACAATTCAATTAAAAAATGGGGAGAAGCCTTGGCCAGTTGGCTCAGTGGTAGTGTCAGCCCGGCTTGTGAATGTCCCAGGTTCAATTCCTGGCCAGGGCACACAGGGGAAGTGACCATCTGCTTCTCCACCCTTTCCCCTTTTGCTTCTCTCTCTCTCTTTCTTCTCCCTTCCTGTAGCCAAGGCTTGATTGGAGCAAGTGGGCCCTGGGGCATTGGAGATGGCTTCATGGCCTCTGCCTCAGGTGCTAAAAATGTAGCTTTGGTTGCAATGGAACAAGGGCCCAGATGAGCAGAGCATCATCCCCTATTGGGCTTGCTGAGTAGATCCTGGTTGGAGTGCATGCTGGAGTCTGTCTACACCTACCTCCCTCTCTTAAAAATAAATGGGAGAAGACCTGAACAGACACTTCTCCCAAGAGGACATATAAATGCCCAACAGATATATGAAAAGATGCTCATTTTTACTAGCTATTAGGGAAATGTGAATCAAAGCTACACTGAGATACCACTTCACACCTAGTAGATTGGCTATTATCAACAAGACAAATAAAAAAAATGTTGAAGAGACTGTGGACAAAAAGGAACCCTGATTCACTGCTGGTGGGAATACAAATTAGTACAACTATTATGAAAGAAAGTATGATGTTTCCTCAGAAAACTAAGAATTACCGAATGACCCAATAATATCTCTACTGGGTATCTACCCCCAAAACTCAAAAATATTGGTATGTAAAGACACATGCACCCCCATGTTCATTACAGCACTGTTCACATTGGCCAAGATGTGGAAACAACCAAATTATCCCTCGATAGAGGATTGGATGAAGAAGATATGGTATACATATACAATGAATACTACTCAGCCATAAGAAATGATGACATAGTGTCATTTACGACAACATGGATGGACCATGAGAACATTAAACTGAGTGAAATAAGTAAATTAGAAAAAGCTAAAAATTGTATGATTTCACACATAGGGGAGGTGTAAAACTGAGACTTATGAACATAGATTAAAGTGAAGTGGTTACCAGGGGGAAGGGGATGTGGAGGAGGGAGATGGAGAGGAGGTGGAGAGAAGGTTGTGAAGAGGGACAAATATAAGGTGACAGAAAATAATTTGACTTTGGGTGATGGGTATACAGCATAATCAACAGTTCAATTGCTATAGAAATGTTTACCTGAAACCTATGTACTCTTACTGATCAATGTCACCATGTTTAAGTTAACTTTCTAAATAAAATTTAAAAATTAAAAAAGAGAAAAATTATTGTATTTTAATTATTATTATTGGTGATAGTATATTTTTATTATAACACTACATTCTGCTAAAGTCCTATGTTTTGAGGGAAGCCCAGAGAGTTTGAGATTATACATATGTAATCCTAAATTAGTCCTAGCTCCCTGTGTGGTCTTTCACAAGTCACTGAAGCCTATAGATCTCCCTCTGTCATAAAGGTAATAACACCTTCCTCGATGAGCTCCAGGGAGACTTAAAAAAAGTACTTTATATAAAATGCCAAACATGGTGTTCATAACCAGTTAATATCTAGCCAACTATAAATATATGAAGAGTGGTATTTATTTTTGCATTCTTAAAGTCAGTAACAGACCAAGTCTACTCAGTGAATGAGTGATATGTAGAAGGTATTTGTTTACCTATCTACATCTTTTTTTCCATGGGGAAGGATAATATTTTATGTTCCTCAGCTCTGTTTCCCCAGTCCTATAAAGCTGAGCAAAGAATATGAATTCTATAAAGGTTTCCTGATTGACCAATGGAAAGCTACAAGTAAGATTAATGTCAAACATTGCCTATTAATCATATGTAATGGTTTTATCATTGTGCCAGGAATTAGATATTTATGCTAAAAATAGATGAAATATATACCCAGAATATAATAATGGGTCCTTGCTGGGCATAATAGTGTTTATCTGATGATATAAACATGTCAACAGAGAGTTAGTGAGCTACTATTATTGACTGCTTTCCTATTGTTGGCTTTATATGTAGAAATTTAGCTGAACAATTTTTATGGCCATGATCAAATCAGGAGCAAGTGGTGTACATGGAAGTCCTAATTTGATCCATCCACCTAAGCAACAGCTGTGGGATGCCCAATGCCACCTGTGAACACCACACACAGGGTCCAATTATTAAGCCACAGGGGATTGGAATCATCAATCAAAACACACACAGAAAGCTGTAGTTGATTTTTCCAAAGACCGACAAGATGAGAAGCAGTAGAATAATTCTGTCAGAACTCTCATATCTAGGTTCACTCATAGAGTCATCTTTGAACATTGAGGACAATACCTAAGTATAGCTAAAGTTGATGCTTCTAAAAGTCTCCTTTGGATCTTTGTGTTTTTAATTTTATTTTTTGCTTACCTATAAAATAATGTAGTTCTTTCTAAATTTGCTTGTACCTGCTGTTTAAATCACGAAATAGTTATTTGTTAAGGTACTGCCATTGACACGTGTTGGATTTCTGGGATCTTCCTTTATTACTATATTTAATTAAAAATCAGGTCATTTTTAAAGATAAAATTTGTTGGGGTAACATTGGTTAATAGCATTATATAAATTTCAAGTGTACAACTTTATAATACAATATCTGTATATTCATTGTGCGATTACTACCCTAAGTCTAGTCTTCTCTGTCACCATATATTGACCACATTTACCCTCTTTATTTTTGCCCCACCCCCTTTCCCCTCTGGTAACCACCATTCTGTTGTCTGTATCTATAAATTTTGGGGGAACTCTTTTTTTGCTTTATTTGTTCATTTGTTGCTTTTTTTTTCTATCTCACATATCCTTTTCCTTGAATCTCTTGAAGATTTCCTACATCTGTTTCCAAGTGGCCTTTTAGTATAGTTTCAAGGTTAGTTCTAGGCCACAATATTCTCAGTACTTGGCATACCCTCAAGCACCTAGTAGACACCAAATATATGTCTGTTGAAGATACGAATCACCCATTCCTCTCTATTCTTTTTGCCATTGTCTTTGTCCTTATCACAGCTTGTTTGAGTCAGTGCAATAATTTAACTATTCTGTCTCTAGTTTTGTTTTAGCCAGTTCATCTTTCATCATGAGACCAGAGTGATCTTAAAATTTCGATTTGATCCTCTCACCCTTAACAGGATCTCTTAAGGATCCTGTTCAGTATTAAAATCCTCCAACAGATTCCTGTTATCTGTAAGAGAAAATCCAGACTTTGTAGGATCACATTTAAGATCTGCCATAATTGAGTCCCTAGCCATTTTTATTCATTGTTTTCTTTTTTCCCTTCTTTCTTGATCCTATCCTTCATCTCCTCCAGAATTCAGAGTTCCAATCACATTGAACCAATCAAAGTTCTCATGTTTCTCATGGTTTCCCTTTGTTAATGCTGCTTTATCTTCTTAGATCTCATGACCCTTCCTGGTCAGATAAAGACCATTTGTCCATTTCTCAAGATTTCAATCAAGTCTCACTTCTTCTTTGAAGGAAATCTTGATCCTTAATCCCCAAGAAGGAATACACCTTCTATATTTCTTGTTTAGTCTTCTGACAGAGCACTTATAATATTAATTTCCTCTTTGTTTTTATTAAGGATTTACTTGCTTATTATTTTTTTTAATTGTTGACATTATGCTTCCTCTTATTATACTCCAAACTATACTCTAAATCATATAGCTAGAGTTCTTGGTAGACGTATTTTTGCATTCATAATGCCTAATATAGAAACTAGGTACAGAGGACACATTCAATAAGTTCATGTTAAATAATTTAGAGGTGTTGTTATTATTTATTGCTAGATTATGACTATTCTATTGAGCTAAAATTACAGCCATTCTTATTTTTATTGATTTTAATTTATTGTGTTTACATAGATTCAAGTGTCCCACCGAATATATCTCTACCCCAACTCCCTTGTTCCTCTCGAAACCTCCCTTGCCTCCTCTCCCCAACACCTTCCCCTCTCCTCTCCATGATTTGCTGTCCTGCTTTCTATAATGCTGTGTTATGTATATATAATTTTACTAAGCTCTTTTCCTTCTCTTCTTCCATCTTCTCATCCCCTTTCCCTCTTACCGCCTTCCCTCTGGTTCCTTTATCCCTCCTCTGCCTCTATTCTGTTCCTCAGTTCACCTTGTTCATTAGATTCCTCAAATGAGTAAGGTCATATGATATTTTTCCTTCTCTGCCTGGCTTATTTCACTTAGCATAATAGTTTCTAGGTCCATCTATGTTGTTATGAAAGGTAAGATTTCCTTTTTTTTTCACGGCTGCGTAATATTTCATTGTATATATGTACCATGGCTTTTTAATTCACTTGTCCACTGACAGACACTTGGGCTGTTTCCAGATCTTCGCTATTGTAAACAATGCTGCAGTAAACATGCTGCATTTATACTTTTGGATCAGTGATTTGATATTCTTAGAATATATTCCTAAAATTGGGATAGCTGGGTCAAAAGACAGTTCCATTTTTAATTTTTTGAAAAATCTTCATACTGTTTTCCACAGAGGCTGCACCAGTCTGCATTCCCACCAGCAGTTCATGAGGGTTCCCTTTTCTCCACATCCTCGCCAGCACTTATTTTGTGTTGTTTTGTTAATGAGAACCATTCTGACAGGTGTGAGGTGGTATCTCATTGTGGTTTTAATTTGCATTTCTCTAATGATTAGTGATGTTGAGCATTTTTTCATATGCCTATTGGCCATCTGTTTGTCCTCTTTGGAAAAGTGTCTATTCATTCCTTTTGCCCATTTTTTTGACTGGACTGTTTACCTTCCTGGTGTTGAGTTTTACAAGTTCTTTATAAATTTTGGGTATCAACACCTTATCAGAAGTATTGTGAATATGTTCTCCCATTGTATGGCTTGTCTTTTTATTTTGTGCATATTGTCTTTAGCTGTGCAAAAGCTTTATAGTTTGATATAGTCCCATTTGTTCATTCTGTCCTTTATTTCACTTGCCCGTGGAGATAAAACAGCAAATACTGCCTATGTTTTCTTCCAGGACGATTATGGTTTCACGACTTACATTTAAGACTTTTATCCATTTTGAGTTTATTTTTGTGAATGGTGTAAATTGGTAATCGAGTTTTATTTTTTGGCAAATACCTGTCTAATTTTCTCAACACCATTTGTTAAAGAGACTGTCTTACTCCATTGTATGCTCTTACCTCATTTTTCAAATATCATTTGTCCATACAGGTGTGGGTTTACTTCTGGGTTTTCAGTTCTGTTCCATTGATCTATATGCCTGTTCTTAGGCCAGTACCAAGCTGTTTTGAGAACAATGGCCTTGTAATATAACTTGATATCAGGAAGTGCGATACCACCCACTTTATTATTCCTTTTCAAGATTTCTGAGGCTATTTGTGTTCTTTTTAAGTTCCATATAAATTTTTGAAATATATGTTCTATACCTTTGAAGTATGCCATTGGTATTTTAATAAGAATTGCATTGAATTTGTAAATTGCTTTGGGTAATATAGACATTTTAATGCTGCCCCTTGTTTGTATCTTCCTTGATTTCTTTATCAATGTTTTATAATTTTCTGAGTATAGGTCTTTAACCACCTTGGTTAATACTCTTAGGTACTTTATTTTTTTGTTGCAATAGTGAAGGGGATTGTTTTCTTAATTTCTTTTCAAACAGTTTATTCTTGGTGTATAAAAATGTCTCTGATTTCTGAATATTAATTTTATATCCTGCTATGTTGCTGAATTCATTTATCATGTCCAGTAGTTTTCTGACTGAGACTTTAGGATTTTCTATGTACAGTATCATATCATCTGCAAATAATGATAGTTTTATTTCTTCTTTTCCAATTTGGATGCCTTTTATTTCTTCTTCTTGTCTGATTGCTGTGGCTAGGACTTCCAGAATTATGTTGAATAAGAGTGGTGAAAGGGGGCACCCCTGCCTTGTTCCTCATCTTAAGGGGATTGCTTTTAATTTTTGCCCATTGAGTATGATGTTGGCTGTGAGTTTGTCATAGATGGCCTTTATCATGTTGAAGTATGTTAACTGTATTTCCACTTTGCTGAGAGTTTTGATCATAAATGATGGGTACTGTATTTTATCAAATACTTTTTCTGCATCTATTGATATTATCATATGATTTTTCTCCTTTCTTTTGTTTAAATGATATATCACATTGATTGATTTGTGAATATTGTACCAGCCTTGCCTCACCAGAATAAATCCCACTTGATCATGATGTATGATTTTTTTCATGTATTGCTGTATCTGGTTTGCTAATATTTTGTTGGGAATTTTAGCATCTAAGTTCATCAGGGATATTGGCCAATAGTTTTTTTTCTTTGTAGTGTCGTTCCTGGTTTTGGAATTAGATTTATGCTCGCCTCACAAAAGGAGCTTGAAAGTTTCCCCTCCTCTTAAGTTTTTTGAATTAGCTTGAGAAGAATAAGAGTTATCTCTTCTTTGAATATTTGGTAGAATTCACCTTTGAAGCCATCTGGCCCAGGACTTTAGTTTGTTGAGAGTTTTTTGATAACTGTTTCAATCTCATTTGTTGTAATTGGTCTATTTAGGTTTTCTGAGTTTTCCAGATTGATTTTTGAAAGATTACACTTGGGAACAATTTTTTTTTTCATTTTCTGTTGCATGAGGTTTTAGAACTGCTTCTATATATTTCTGCATCACTTGATTCCAAATCTGAAATCTTATTTTTTGTGCATGCTCTAGTTTTTATGCGATTTTAGTTTTTTGTTACATTTAATGACATGCATTGGTTTTAAAATTAGAGTTTAAGGGCAATGACTCTTGGATTGAACATAACCAAAAGGCAATTAATGTTTACAAACATCACTTTTCCATATTTGTAGTTGTTTTTAAATGTAAAAAGTTATTATCTGAAAAAACACTGTCTTATTTTATTTTAAGATTGAATCATGGCTTCTTTGAGTAGGCATAAGTATAAGAATAGTCCTGACACCTTCTGTTATATATGTGGCTGTTACATACTTCAACGTCAAAAGCACAATATTTCATCATTGTGACACATGCATATATTGCCTATTTTTAAGTTCCCCTTGGCGATCAAGAAAAGAATTAGGTCCCTCATATTGTGTTTCATGATTGTGAGAAAATGCTTTGTGACTGGACAAAAGGAAAACACAAAGGAATGCCTTTTGGTATTCCTATGGTTTGACATGAACCTAAGGACCACAGCAATGACTCTTATTTCTGTTTGATCCATACAAAGGGCATCGGCAAGAAAAAATGGCATATGATCGCATATCCTAATATTCCTACAGCAATATGGCCTATTCCACACTCTGAGACACTCCCAGTTCCAGTTTTCAGTGGTTTTATTTCTTCTAAGGATGAAGAAAATGAACATGGTGATCAAGTGTATTTTGATAAGATGCATGAAGAAATGGCTGTAGAATCTGAAGGGTCTTCTTCTGATGCCAAGCAGTCATTAACCCCTCAGCAGTTTAGCCAACTCAAATTGAATGACTTAATATTTGGGCCTATCAAAGAAAGCAGCTGAGTTATTAGCCTCCAGGCTTCAAGAAAAGAATGTATTTCACCGATCAGCTAAAGTATCCCATTTTAGGAAGCATGAACAAATTTTTGTGGACTTTATTTCCAAAGACAAACAGTTTGTTTGTCATGATATCAATAGTCTTGTCAGTTACCACATACAGTCCAACAGAATGGCGGCTATTTATTTACAGCTCTAAACAAAGTCTGAAATGTGTTCTCCTACACGAGAGTAATGTTTATGCAGCAGTTCCAATTGGTTATTCAACTGATCTGTGAGAAGGTTATAATGACATAAAAATTGTCCCCGACTTTCTGAAGTATGAGGAGCATAACTGGATCATTTGTGTGGATTTTAAAATGCTAAATTTCCTGCTAGAACAACAGAGAAGTTTCACGAATTATCTTTGCTTTTTGTGTTTGTGGGACAGCCGAGCTTGAGAGAAACACTGGACACAGAAGAAGTGGCTAAAACGTGAAGCTCTGGAAGTAGGAATGCAAAATATTGTGAATGAACCTGTAGTTAATCGAGGCAGGATCATTTTTCCCCCACTTCACATCAAACTTGGCTTAATAAAGCAATTTGTTCAGGCTTTGAATAAAGTGAATGCTTTCAACATATAATTTCTGCTTTTCCTGCCTTGTCTTTTGAGAAGTAAAAGCAGGTGTATTCAATAGACCTTAAATTTGAACCCTCTTATGTGATGAAAAATTTGCCAGGAATATAAATAAGGAGGAGAAAGCAGCATGGCAGTCTTTTGCGGCAGTTACAAAAAACTTTCTTGGCAAAAAAACCCCAAAAAAACAAAACTGCAAGAAACTATGAACTTCTGGTTCAAAAATGCCGTTGGCTTTCCACAACGTTGGATGTAACATGATCATTAAGATTCACTTCCTGGGATTTGTCAAGATGGCGACGGAGTAGGCAGATGTATCAACTTCCAACTCCCCAAACCAAAGTGGATTATAACTCAATTTTAAGAACCATCATCTGGATAAACCAACTTTGAACTAAACTAAGTGGACTCTTCAACCAAGGAACACAGAAGAAGCCACATTGAGACTGGTAGGAATAGCAAAAACACAAAGAGGGCTGCCCAGCTCCCTGGAGCAATGGGCAGCCCAGAGAGACCCGCATGGTGGGAGGAGAGTTTGGCGGAGAGGGAGGGACCTGGGTCCCAGAAACCAAGCCCCAGCCTGCAGTCCCCAAGCCTAGAAGTGGCGTTTGGACAGTTTTGAGCTGTGAATCAAGTGAGGGAGTACCCAGGCCTACAGTGTGGAGTATTAGGGCCCTTCCTACTCTGCTGAGGGTTGCTGAAGGGTATGGTGGTGGCAGGACACTGAAACGAAGTTCTATCAGCGTGGATGAAGGCCAAACCAGTGTGAAATCGGTCTAGCCCAGCAGGGGCGGAGGGTACGCGTGAAAGTGGTCCGGCAGCTGCGGGCTGCCTGTAATCCAACCTGTGGTGACAAAACGGGAGGCCAGGAACAGGCAGAGATCTGCTCTGCGTCCCTGCAAAATCCGGCCCTGACCATGGGGACAGGGCTAGGACCAGGAACGGGTGGGGGCTCCTGTCTGAGCTCAAGCTACCAGCCCTGCCCGGGATAGAAACCGTGGTTTGCCATCCGAGGTGCGCGAGCTGGCTCCGAAAGCGGGGGCGGGGTAGACCCCAAGATGAGCAGAAGCTCGCAGCTGAGCCCACGCTACTAGCCCCGCCCAGGTGGAAAAACCGCGGTTTGCCATACTACATGCACGAGCGGGCTCCGAACACGGGGGTGGGGTAGAGTCCAGGACGAGTGGAAGCTCGCAGCTGAGCAGAAGCCAGCAAACACGCCCGGCCCAATAAACCGCGGTTTGCAACCCTGCGCAGAAGGGCCCTGGCATTGAGGGTGGGGCTTAAGCTCTGGACGAGCAAAGACTCACAGCAGAGAGCACGTCAAAAGCCCCGCACAACTCGCAAAAAAGGGCGAGCAGGCTCTGACTGCGGGTGCTGGGTGGAAGTCCGGAAACAGGCTGGGTACGCAGCTGAGAAAAGGTGCTCACCTCTACCCTTGGTGCAGAGGCTTGTGGCTTGAGTGACAGCCTATTCTGCGGAGGAGAATCAGAAATCACAGCAAAAGCCACTGTGGGCCGGCACTGGCAATGCCCATACCCAACTGCACTAGGCAGTGGCAGAGGGGGTGGTGGGCCTGCAGACAGACCACACCTAGAGAACACAAAGGCAACACCTACTGGACTCCAGTGGCCACAACTTGCTTATACACAGACAAAATGGGCAGGCAGAGGAATGCAAACCAAATGAATCAAGAGAAATCCCCAGAGAAGGACCTGAAAGAACCAGATATAACTAAATTACCAAAAGCAGATTTTAGAATGATGATAGTTAGGATGTTCAAAGAAATTAGAGCAACAATGGATAGTCATTATAAACACCTAAATAAAGAGATAACAAGTATAAAAAACAAAATTGAAATAATAAAAAAGAATCAGACAGAAATGACAAATACAGTATCAGAACTGAATACCATAATGGAAGGAATTAAAAGCAGGATGAATCACGCTGAGGATCGAATCAACGAGTTACAAGACACAATAAAAAAGGCACAGAATCAGAGAAGAAAAAGGAAAAGAGACTCAAAAAGTGTGAGGAAACTCTAAGGGAGCTTTGTGACAACCTGAAAAGAAACAACATTCTCATCACAGGGGTGCCTGAAGAAGAGGAGAGAGGACAGGAAATGGAAACTTTGTTCAATCAATTCATAGCAGAAAACTTCCCTAAACTAAGGCTGGGAAACACTCCCCACGTTTAAGAAGCACACAGAACTCCATTAAAGAGAAACCCAAAAAGATCTACACCAAGACACATCATAGTTAAAATACCAAAGCTAATGGATAAAGAAAAAATTGTAAAAGCTGCTAGAGAAAAAAAGGCTATCACCTACAAAGGAGCCCCCATAAGGATGACATAGGACTTCTCAACAGAAACACTTGAGGCCAGAAGGGAATGGCAAGATATAATCAAAGTAATGCAGAACAAGAACCTACAACCAAGACTACTCTATCCAGCAAGGCTAACATTTAAAATTGAAGGAGAAATAAAGAGCTTGCCAGAAAAAGAAAGCCTCAAGGAATTCATTAAAACAATACCAATTCTGCAAGAGATACTAAGGGGCCTGTTGTGAACAGTTTAAAGGGAGGAAAGAATGTAGCAAAAGAAGAATACAGCTTTAAAGAATAAAATGGCAATAAACAACTACATATCAATAATAACCTTAAATGTAAATGGATTAAATGATCCTATCAAAAGACATAGGGTAACTGCGTGGATAAAGAAACAGAACCCATACATATGCTGTCTACAAAAGACATACCTTAAAACAAAAGATGCACATAGACTGAAGGTAAAAGGATGGAAAAAAATATTTCATGCAAATGGGAATGAAAAAAAAGCCGGGGTAGCAGTACTTATATCTGACAAAATGGATTTTAAAACAAAGGCTGTAGTAAGAGATAAAGAAGTACACTACATAATGATAAAGGGAACAATTCAACAGGAAGATATAACTATTATAAATACCTATGAACCAAATATTGGAGCTCCGTCATACATAAAGTAGACTTTGATGGATATAAAGGGCGAGATTAACAGCAATACTATCATAGTAGGGGATTTCAATACCCCACTAACAACATTGGATAGATCCTCAAGAAAGAAAATTAACAAAGAAACAGCAGACTTAAAGGATACACTAGATCAACTTGATTTAATAGATATCTTCAGAACATTTCACCCTAAAGCAGCAGAATATACATTTTTCTCAACCGCTCATGGTACGTTTTCTAGAATAGACCACATGTTAGGGCACAAAAATGGTCTCAATAAATTTAAGTAGATTGAAATCATATCAAGCATTTTCTCTGATTACAATGCCATGAAACTAGAAATTTACCACAAAAGAAAAACTGAAAAATACTCAAACACTTGGAAACTAAATAGCATGATATTAAATAATGAATGGATTAACACTGAGATCAAAGAAGAAATAACAAAGTTTCTAGAAACAAATGATAATGAGCATACATCAACTCAAAATTTATGGGACACAGCAAAAGCAGTATTGAGAGGGAAGTTCATTGCACTACAGGCATATCATAAGAAGCTAGAAAAAGCTCAAATAAGCAACCTGATTCTACATCTAAAAGAACTAGAAAAACAACAGCAAATAAAACCCAGGACAAGTAGAAGGAAGGAAATAATAAAGATCAGAGCAGAAATAAAAGACATAGAGGCTAAGGAAACAATACAGAGAATCAATGAAACCAGAAGCTGGTTTTTTAAAAAGGTAAACAATTGATGAACCTTTAACTAGACTCACCAAGAAAAAAAGAGAGAGGATTCAAATAAATAAAATTAGAAAGGACAGTGGATAAATAACAACTGACACAGCAGAAATACAAAGCATTGAAAGAAAATACTATGAAGAACTATATGCCAAAAAATTAGACAATTTTGGTGAAATGGCCAAATTTCTTGAATCATATAACCTTCCAAAAATCAATCTGGAAGAATCACAACACCTAAACAGACCAATTACAACAAATGAGATCAAAACAGTTATCAAAAAACTCCCAAAAAAGAAAAGTCCTGGGCCTGATGGCTTAACAAGTGCATTCTATCAAAAATTCAAAGAAGAACTAACTCCTATCCTCCTCAAGCTATTTCAAAAAATTCAAGAGGAAGGAAGACTTCCAAACTCCTTTTATGAGGCAAGCATAATTCTGATCCCAAAACCGGTCAAAGTCAACACACCCACAAAAAAATTATAGGCCTATATCCCTGATGAATTTAGACGCTAAAATTCTCAACAAAATATTAGCCAACTGTATCCAGCAATATATGAAAAAAATCATGCACCATGATCAAGTGGGATTTATTCTGGAGAGGCAAGGCTGGTTCAATATTCGCAAATCAATCAATGTCATTCATCACATAAACAAAAGGAAGGACAAAAATCACATGATAATTTCAATAGATGCAGAAAAGGCATTTGATAAAATCCAGCACCCATTCATGCTCAAAACTCTCAGTAAAGTGGGAATACAGAAAACATTCCTCAACTTGATAAAGACCATCTAGGACAAACCCACACCAAACATCATACTAAATGGACAAAAATTAAAAGCAATCCCCTTAAGATCAGTAACCAGGCAGGAGTGTCCCCTTTCACCACTTTTATTCAACATAGTTCTGGAAGTCCTACCTACAGCAATCAGACAAGAAGAAGAAATAAAAGGCATCCAAATTGGAAAAGAAGAAGTAAAACTGTCACTATTTGCAGATGATATGATATTGTACATAGAAAACCCTAAAATCTCAGTCAAAAAACTACTGGACCTTATAAATGAATTCAGCAAGATGGCAGGATATAAAATTAATACTCAGAAATCAGAGGCATTTCTATATACCAACAATGAACTGTCAGCAAAAGTAATTAAGGAAACAATCCCTTTCACTATTGCAGCTAAAAAAATAAAGTACCCAGGAATAAATTTAACAAAGGAGGTTAAGGATTTGTACTCAGAAAATTATAAAACATTGATAAAATAAATCAAGGAAGATACAAACAAGTGGAAGCATATACCGTGCTCATGGCTAGGAAGAATATATTACCCAAAGCAATTTATAAATTCAATGCAATTCCAATTAAAATACCAATGACATACTTCAAAGATATAGAATACATATTCCAAAAATTTATATGGAACCAAAAAAGAACACGAATGTCCTCAGCAATCTTAAAAAGAAAAAATAAAGCAGGAGGTATCACTCTTCCAGATATCAAGGTTTACTATAAGGCCATTATACTCAAGGCAGCCTGGTACTGGCATAAGAACAGGCACATAGATCAATGGAACAGAACAGAGGACCCAGAAATAAACCCACAGCTTTATGGACAACTGATATTTGACAAAGGAGGAAAGAACATACAATGGAGTAAAGACAGCCTGTTTAACAAATGGTGTTGGGAAAATTGGACATCTACCTGCAAAAAAATGAAACTAGACCATCAACTTACACCATTCACAAAAACAAACTCAAAATGGATAAAAGACTTAAACGTAAGCGTGAAACCATAAGCATCTTAGAAGAAAACATAGGCAGCAAGCTCTCCGACATCTGTAGCAGCAATATATTTGCCGATTTATCTCCACAGGCAAATGAAATAAAAGGCAAGATAAACAAATGGGACTATATCAAACTAAAAAGTTTTTGCACAGCTAAAGACAATAAGAACAGAATAAAAAGACAAACCACACAATGGGAGAACATATTCGACAGCACATCTGATATGGGGTTAATAACTAAAATTTATAAAGAACTTAAAAAACTCAACAACAGGAAGACAAACAACCCAATCAAAAAATGGGCAAAAGAAATGAATAGAAATTTCTCCAAAGAGGACATACAGATGGCCAATAGGCATATAAAAAAATGCTCAACATCACTAATCATTAGAGAAATGCAAATTAAAACCACAATGAGATATCACCTCACACCTTTCAGAATGGCACTCATCAGCAAAACAACACAGAATAAGTGCTGGCGAGGATGCGGAGAAAAGGGAACCCTCCTGCACTTCTGGTGGTAATGCAGACTGGTGCAGCCACTATGGAAAACAGTTTGGAGATTCCTCAAAAAATGAAAAATCGAACTGCCTTTTGACCCAGCTATTCCTTTTATAGGAATATACCCTAAGAACACCAGAGCACTTTCGAAAAGAAGAAATGCGTCCCCATGTTCATGGCAGCATTGTTCACAGTAGCGAAGATCTGGAAACAGCCCAAGTGTCCGTCAGAAGATGAGTGGATTTAAAAAGCTTTGGTACATATATACTATGGAATACTACTCAGCCATAAGAAATGATGACATCTGATCATTTATAACAAAATGGATGGACCTTGATAACATTATACAGAGTGAAATAAGTAAATCAGAAAAAAAGAAAAACTGAGAACAGCATGATTTCATACATAGGTGGGGCATAAAAGTGAGACTATGAGACATGGAAAAGAGAGTGGTGGTTACAGGGTGGGGGGAAGGAGGGAAAGGTGGGATAGGGAGGAGGGGACGGGCACAGGGAAAACCAGATAGGTGACAGAGGACAATTTGACTTTTGGTGACGGGTATGCGACACAATTGAATGATAAGATAACCTGGAGATGTTTTCATTGTACATATTTACCCTGGTTTATTGGTGTCACCCCATTAAAATTAATAATAATAATAATGATAATAATAATAATAATAATAATAATAAAAAGATTCACTTTTTGGCCTGACCTGTGGTGGCACAGTGGATAAAGTGTCAACCTGGGAACACTGAGGTCGCCAGTTCAAACCCCTGCACTGGTCTGGTCAAGGCACATATGGGAGTTGATGCTTCTAGCTCCTTTTCACTTTCTCTCTCTCTCTCTCTTTCTCTCTCTCTCTCTCACTCTGTGTCTCCTCTCTAAAATAAATAAATAAAAAGAAATTTAAAAAAAAGTTTGAAAAAAAAGATTCACTTTCTGAACACTCACCTTGATAAGTTTCCCACAAATCTTGGATCTGTTAGTGATGGGCAGGGAGAATGCTTTCATAAAGATCTGAAGATAATGGAAGAGTGTTATCAGGGTTGATGGGACAGAAATATGATGGCAGACTACTGTTGGAGCATCAAACGAGATTGTCCTCAATAAGTACACAAATGCAAGAGCTACAAATGCAAATTTTTGCCTGAATAGAATTTAAATAAGTTTTGCACAAATTTTAAGATTAAAATAAGTGTTCTAATATGTTCTATTTTGAAATTGTAGACAAATTCTGATGCAATCATATCTTTTAGTGTTTTAGTGTATTTACTGCATTATATAAATTATTATATTTTCACAAAGATGATGCCCGAGAAGACATTCTACTTCATTATGTTAAACTAAATGTTGAAAATTTTACAATAAAATGAAAAACTAAAATCTTGAATTGAAAAAAACTAATTTACAGAGAAAAACTAATATCTGATTTGAGATCAGCACACTCGAATTAGGTCAGAACAAGTGTTTTTATGGATGCAACAAAAATTTTGTTCCCCAGTGTTATATGTTCCCAGGAATTTATCCATTTCACCTATGTTGTCTAATTTCTTGGCATACGGTTATTTATGGTATTTTCTTATAATTCTTTGTGTTTCTGCTGTGTCATTTGTTACTTGTCCACTCTAATTTCTAATTTTATTTATTTGAGTCCTCTCTTTTTTCTTGGTAAGTCTGGTTAAAGGTTCATCAATCTTGTTTACCTTTTTAAAGAACCAGCTCTTTGTTTCATTGATCTTCTGTGTTGTTTCTTTTTAGCCTCTATGTCATTTATTTCCTCTCTGATCTTTATTATTTCCTTTCTTCTAGTTTCTCTGGGCTTTACTTGTGGTTCTTTTTTAGTTCTTTTAGATGCAGGGATAAATTGTTTATTTGAGCTTTTTCTTGCTTTTAAGGTATTCCTGTAATGCTATAAACTTCCCTCTCAGGACTGCTTTGCTGTGTCCCATAAATTTTGAGTTGTTGTATGTTTATTTTCATTTGTTTCAAAAAATTTTTTGATTTCTTCCTTGATTTTATTGTTAATCCATTTGTTATTTTAATAACATGCTATTTAGTTTCCAAGTGTTTTAATGTTTTCCAACTTTTCTCCTTTAGTTGATTTTTAGTTTAATGCCATTAAGGTCAGAGAACATGCTTTCTTTTTTTTTCATTGAATTTGTGTGAAATATTATTTTTATCCCTTCACTTTCAGTCTATGTGTATCTTTTATTGTGAAGTGGGTCTCTTGTAAATAGCATATGGGTCCTGTTTTCTTATCCATGCAGCTACCCTATGTCTTTTGATTGAAGCATTTAATTCATTTACATTTAAGGTTACTATTAATATGTAGTTGTTTATTGCCACTTAATTCTTTAAATCTACATTTCTCTTTTTTTAGATTTTTTTTCCTTTGCTCTGTTTACAATGGGCCCCTTAACATTTCTTGCAGAATTGGTTTGGTTGTAATAAATTCCTTGAGTCTTCTTTTGGGGGAAGCTTTTTATTTTTCCCTTAATTTTAAATGATAGCCTTGCTGGATAAAGAATTCTTGGTTGTAGGCTCTTTGTTTTGCATTACTTTGAATATTTCTTGCCATTTCCTTCTGGCCTCAAGGGTTTCTGTTGAAAAATCAGATGTCATCCTTAAGAGAGGGTTTCTTTGTAGGTGATTGATTGCCTTTCTCTTGCAGCTTTTAGTATTCTTTTTTTATCTTTTAATTTTGGTATTTTAATTATGATGTATCTTAGTGTAGGTCTCTTTGGGTTTCTGTTTAATGGGACTCTCTGTGCTTCTTTAACCTGTGTGACTTTGTCCTTCATGAATTTAGGAAAGTTTTCAGCTATGATTTTTTCAAACAGGTTCTCCATCCCTTGTTCTTTCTCTTCCCCTTTAGAAACTCCTGTGATGAGCATGCTCTTTCTCTTCATGTTGTCACAGAACTCTCTTAGAGTTTTTTTTTTATCTTCTTTTTTTTTTGCTGCTCTGTTTCTGTGTTTTTTATTTATCTTGTCCTCTATGTCACTGATTTGATCTTCTGCTTTATCCAGCCTGCTGTTGATTCCTTCTAGTGTAATCTTCCTTTCTGATTAAATCATTTTTATGATTTCAATGTCCTTTTTGATGCTTGCTATTTATTTATTTAGATGTTCATTGTGTGCATCCATTGTGAGTCTAAGATCCTTAAGCCTCCTAACAATCATTATTTTAAACTCTGCATCCAATAATTTGGTTACTTCCATCTCATTCTTTGTTTTACTGGGGATTTCTCTTGTTGATTTATTTGAATTGAATTTCTCTGTCTTCCCATTATTTCTGTGTGCTGATTGCAACCTTGCTGGGTTAGCACAGCTGAGGTTAGTACAAGGAATGCTGCCCTTCCTCCAGGGCTTAATCCCTCAGCCTCTGCTTGTTGCTTAGATTTTAATTCTCCTTAACAAGGTGAGCTGCATAAAAGTCTTAATTTCCCTACTGTTTGTTTGTTGAGTCCAACAGGGAACATCTGTGATTAGTACAGGGGTAATGGGCATATCTTGCTCTTTGGTCCCAGTTGAAATTCTAGCCAAGCCTTTTATTTTCTTCTGTATGGTAAATCCACAGGAATGCAGTGGGTGTAACCTCTGAGAACCAGAAGGTGTGGTCTTCCCAGGTCTTCTGGGGTGGGGTGCATTCTCAGTATCAGAAAGGGGAGGTGTAGCTCTGGTCCCACTGGAAACCTGGGTCTCTGCCCCTCCTCTTTACTTCCTCATTTCTGAATGTCCTTTCACACTGATTAGAGCTGGAGAGCTTTCTGGAGGTGGGTCAAATGGTCTTACGCTAGGCTCATGCTGAACAAGAGAGTACCCCTCCCCTATATATGGCCACCTCAGTATTAGAGAATAATTCAGCACAGGTGTTCTTCTCCCCATCACTGTTTGTGTCCCTGTGCCTCAATCCCCCTACTCTCCTCATGCAAGATCAGTCCTCTCAGCCCTACTTACCCCAGGAGCCCCAGGCAAGTGGCTGTGAGCAAGATTCTCTGAGCTGGCCCTTTAAGGCTGCAACCACTTTTATGCGAGCCATTTTTCGCAGGCAGAAATCTTGCTCTTCTCCCCACTCAAAGCTGTCAGGCTGTCTCCTCCAGTCTCTGGGTCTCTTGGCTGGGGCTCCAGTCCTGAGACTGAGGACACCTGCCTCCCAGGGTCTTTCTCTCCACACTGAGAGTTCGCCTGGACCCTTAGTCACCCCTCATCACTGGGAGCAGCGGAACCCCCACCACGTCCCAGCACTTCCTACCAGTCTCAGTGTACTTTCTTCTGTGCTCTTTTTTTGAGTCCTGTTCTTTTAGTCCAAAGTTGGTTTTTCATGATGACTGTTCTTAAATTAATTTGTAATCCAGTTTGGGCCTTGGAGGTGGCAGTCTGTATGTCTGCCTACTCCATTGCCATGTTGGAATCCTAAGCAGGAATTTGCCTTAAACCATTTGAAAATTATCAGACAGAATTATTTTTTTACACAATATGTGCTCACTATTGTTCATCACAGATGAGGTTCATGTTGATTTTCTTTCTTTTTTTGTTAAATGTTTAACTGGATTTATTGGGGTGACATTAGTTAATAAAATTACGTAGGGATCAGGTGTACAATTCTATAATACATCATCTATACTTTGTACTGTGTCTTCACCACCCCAAGTCACTGATTTTCTGTAACCTCCTGAAGATGTGACATGATCATTTTCCCCGAAAGCATAGCTAAATTCAGGATTAATATCAACAAACTTGTGAAGTTTCTGGTGTAACATAAGGAACTTATCATAGTACCAGTACATAGCACTACAGCTGCCTAATTAATAGACTTTGAGTAATTAAACAACATGCGACAACTCCAACTAAGAATGAATGGAGTGTTGCCTATGAGTTAAAATTTCATTGGTTCTTGTTACGGATTTCTCCAGTGCCACTGACATAAGTTTACTGACAAAGTTTCCATCAGCACTCTAACACAGAAGCACTTGGCTAAAAAATAAACACCTAGAAATTTTAGTAGATTAAATATGGTCATAAATTTTGTGTGGTTTCTTTCATGAAGAGGCAGAAGTTATTTTCCCAACCCTTACATCTGAGTTCACATTATTTGTGGCACACTTTGACCAATGAAACAAAGTAAAAATGACATTGTGTGATTTCAGAAACCAAGGCTTTCATAGCTTCCATTTGTTGTGAAATGCTGCCCAGCAAACTCTGTAGAGAAAATCCTAGGAAGAAAGGCAACATGGACAGAATGATCTGACCATCCAGCAATCCCAGCCAAGCTCAGCCCCAACTGGCCCATCAACTTATAACAACCATATGCATAAGTCCAGGCATTGCTTTCATTGCCAACCTATACATTAGTGATAAATAATAAAACACAATTGTTTTAATCTTTCAAGTGTTAAAGTGGTTTGTTATACAGCTAGAGATAATTGGAAAAGAAATGAAAACAAATTGCAGCTTCTGGATTCCTTTTCTTCATAATTAAAATGGAGGCCAAAGCAAGCTGAATATCTTTTCAGTGGCCTCAGAGATCCTAAAAAAAGTAAGGTTATTCATGAGGTTATGAAAGCATCTCCAGCTCATTAGGACAAGTGACAGAAATAGAGAAGGTTTGAGCAAGCGCATGTTCACACACACTGATTTTGTAAATCTTCAATTTTTGGCAAACAAAGATAAATATAAGACTAATCAAACCAATATGAGAGCCATATAACTGTTATAATGCTTCACAATTAAAACAGTAAAATTTTGGGAAAAAAATGTCTAAAAGCTGGCAAAAAAAAAAGAGCCTAGAATTTTGTTAAAGAAATGCTGTGAAACAAAAACCATTAATATTCAATAACCTGCCCTCAGCTTCTCCGAATGTGAAAGAGTCAGTAATGGGGTCAGTTCTTTTCTTGAACTAGAATTCTGGTTCATTTAAAAGCAAAACAAAACAAAACACTAAGAAAATTTAAAGCTAAACACAGTCTTAACTAATATTAACAAAAAAATCTCTCAGGAAAATCTACTTAACATAGTTTCTCCTTATAGAACAAATGCACAGATAAGGTATTAGAAATTCTTCTAGTTTCTTTATTAAGCATTTTGCATCTCCAGTTACTTATAATTAATCATAAAATGCTTTCAAAACACACACAGATTTTGTAGATGAATTTGAATCAATATGCTTATACTTGATATATGTTCAGGCCCAACAACTTACAAAGCCTAGAACATTCTTCATTTTACACACCATTATGAGTTTTGAGATTATCTCCTTGTGTAGTTTAAAAAAATGTATCTCAGAGAGTTAATATTTTCTTTAGATTTAAATGTGATTCTGCAGGTTAAAAATGGCATTAATATTCAGACATTTTCTTTTCATCCTAAATCTCAAGAAATAGATTACATAGTGATACATTGATAACTAATACTTACAGAGTTTATATTCCAGGCACTGCACTGTTCTGTTGATATATATATATATATATATATATATATATATATATATATATATATATATGACAAAAGAAAGTTTACAGTTGTTTCTATAAAAATAATACAATAATTAATAAATAATAGTTCAGGAGTAAAGTCTGTTTTGTGTACTCATAATCATATACTTTCTTTTGCCCTCCCATGTATGTATGTATGTATGTATGCATATATATGTGTATGTGTGTGTGTGTATACACACAGATTTAGCCCTCATACAACAATCCTGAAAGGTATATATTATCCTCCACTTTACAGATAGGAAAGCTGATACAGAGAGAGGTAAATTAATGTGTTTACAGTTATACAGCTAATAATGACAGAGTTGAGATTAGAGACCTTATGGTTCATCTTAGAGTATATGCTCTTAACAATTGTGCTGTAATTCTTCTCTGTGAAAATATGATACTTTATGTTTTAAAGTATTATTACAATAATTTTATTTTTTTTTCTGGGCCTAAAAAAGTACTTTAGTAGCTCTAACATTCCTTCATTAGTTGAACAAATACTGACCCTGCATAGGCAATAGTTGTATTAAAAGAGAAAAAGGGGGGTTGGAATGATCATTTTTCCAAGTGCGATATGAGAAAAGGGAATATTGGTATCATGACACTATTTTTTTTTCT
The DNA here is from genome assembly GCA_037038555.1 of Rhynchonycteris naso. NCBI lineage: Eukaryota > Metazoa > Chordata > Mammalia > Chiroptera > Emballonuridae > Rhynchonycteris > Rhynchonycteris naso. The sequence continues at coordinate 67,363,351 of CM072998.1, forward strand.
TGGGACTCTCAACTCAAAATCAGGGTTTCTGAAAGGTCACATGAAATGGCTTAAGATGTATTTATTGATTGTTAAGGAATGATTACCAAGACATTAAAACCATAGCTTTCCACCTTTGTAACTGAATTAGTTTTGTCTTTTCAAATGTTGTCTTGAAAAAGAGGTTTATATCAAGAAAGAGATGAAAAATAAATAATCATATGTGTCATTCATGTGCCTGTTTTAACACTCAACAAACAGAACATGTATCTGGTATTGCTTTTTATTATTTAAATTTCTATAATCTTTAAAAAGACAATTCAAAAGAGAAGAGATGATTTTAAAATATGTTTGCCTTATAATCATCTTACATCACCTGATAAGTACTGAAATAATATATGACATTTAGCGTATTAGGGCATATTAGAATGTCAAGGGTCAAGGGTCGTTTTGAGAATCTGTTGGAAACCATGAATTTTCTCACCTACCAAAATTCACAAACACAAAGCATTTTTAGTTTCTTTGAAGGGATCAATGAACATTTTAAAATCTATCTATAAATTACAAATTAATTTTCTCACTTTATCCTATTTAAGAAGTCTAAATAAAATATCTACTATATATCCATGTCAACAATGGCAATATTACAGCAACAACACTAAATAAATCTGGCATTTATTGGATGCTTAATATATGTCAGAGTTTTTGATTATATGATATCTATACTGATATTGTCATTGTTTTACATATCTGAAAACTGAGACATGAAAAGCCTGACTTTCTTCAAATAAGTTGTGAAGCAAGGATTTGAAACTGTGGAGTCTGATTCTACAAATCATGCTTTCTACCAAGGCAATTTGCATAATCTAAGTGCTCAATAAACATCAGTTGCAATTATTCTTGGCATTATCATATTCAGATAAAAATAGTACTTTAAGGCAATAAAAATGGTACTTTTAGGCAAATGTAAAACACATAAGCAAAAATATTTTTTCTTAAATCAGTGAAAAGAAATTGTTTTCTTTTTACTTAATAATTGTCTCCTTTTGCTCAAGGAGTTAGATAATGGATCTTGTCAACCAATATATGTATTCACCCTCAGCTGGGGACACATAACTTTTATTGTGGTCCATTATCTGGCCATCAGAGGCCACAAGTGTGTCCCCTCACCCCCACCCCACATTATGCTGAAGAAAAAAAGTAGAAAATGTGGAGGCAGCAGCTTTTAAAGCATCAGACATAAAAGGAGCTACAGAGCCTCCTATATTGAGACCATTCATTTTCTTTCTGCTGTAAAGTTCATCATGAAAGTCACGAGGATAAAATTTAGTATGTTTCCTGATTCAGTTTTCCAACCTTTCTTTTTTGTCTCACATCATGAAGTCAAATCCAATAATAGACAAACTCTACTCAGAATATTCAGATATTCTTTTTAATATGGAAGGTCATTGAACTGCTCATAAGTTTTGATAAATGTGTTCAGCTTCATGTTTTATATTCTTGTCACACAAACCGCTGATCTCAAATTTAAAAGCATTCATGTAATTTTGTGACAGTCTCTTAATGGACTTGCATGGCATATTTTTGTTTCTAAAATGAAAGTAAGACATAATTAATTCCAATTACATATTTATTTTTTAGACTTCATAAACTTGAAATAATTGCAAGCACTATGGGATGTACCAAAGCAGTAAGAACAGATTTTATTCAGGAACTTTTATAATAGGAGAAAAGACTTCAATGTAGAATTGGGTGCAACTTCCAACACAGCAAGACTAATTGGGGATTTATAGTCAATGAGCAGAGTGAGAGGTTCAGTGGATAGAAAATTACTGAGGAGATAACAAGAGCAGGGAGGGTTCTTGTTAAACTTACTTAACAAGATTCTCACTAAAAGCAGACCAGGGTAATCAGATACCTAAGGTAGGAGATAAGGAATTTTCTTAGATCTTAAGGATGAATAATCAGATGCCAAGGACCAGGTATTCTTACTAAGCTGACTTACTAGGTAGGATTTTTGCTAAAACTGGGCTATGCAGGTTCATACAGGACAGGGGCCAAGGTCAAGGCCTACTCAAGAAGAGGGCTCAGAGGAGCTAGACTAAAGTTTGGTCAAGAAAAGTGTCTTGCCTGATGGTGGTGATGCAATAGATAGTGTCAACCTGGGATGCTGAGGATCCAGGTTTGAAACCCTAGGGTCATCAGCTTGAGAATAGGCTTATCTGGCTTCAGTGCAAGCTCACCAGCTTGAGCACAGAGTCACTGGCTAGAACATGGGATCATTGACATGATCTCATGGTTTCTGGCTTGAGCAAGGAGTCACTGGCTTGGCTGGAGTCCCCATCCCTACCCCATCCCACTCCACCCACAATCAAGGCATGTATGAGAAGCAACCAGTGAACAGCTAAAAGTACTGCAACTACGAGTTGATGCTTCTCATCTCTCTCCCTCCCTCTCTCTCTGTCACACACAAAAAAAGTTTCTGTCAGAACCACCAATGGTTATTTGCTGACAGGATCTATGTAAATCTGCCAAGATTATTTATATTCTCATCTGGAGAAGCAGGACATGTAGAAGGGCCAGGTAACTCAAAATATGTGAATCAGAGGATCTCTTTCTCTGTTACAGAATATTGGGAACCATTGCAAAAGAATTGTTGTCTTTGTCAATAGCCTCTGAGTCTGCCTTCTAGTATTGATTGGGAAATGAATTAAATCTAAAGACACAACTTTTATTGTTCTAATGTGCACCTCTTTCTGTTTTCTGTAAAAGCCCCTCAAGCTCCTTTGCTAATGTTAGTATATGCTAATTCCATTGCATGCCTTTCAGTTTATCCATTCATGGCAAAGTTATAAAGGTATTTAAAACTATTCGTATTTTATATTTGTGCTTTTTAAAAAAATTAGAAAAAGTGTTTCTTAAGGCACACATATGCAATATATAAAGTTTTTTCAATGTTGAGTATTTCAGGAATTTTGAAATAGTTGACTTTACCTTTTATCACTTTCTACCTACCTATACTTCCTTTCTTCCAATCCCCCACTACACTCTATAACTCTTACTAAAAATCATAACTTTGGGTAGAAACTAATGTAACTTTTTAAAATATCATATTCATATACTTTGTTAACAGAAATATCAGTGGAAAGTTGTGACAAGGACTTTATAGCTTAAAGAGACCATAGTGAAATGGTAACACTAATTGCCTGCCACTCTGAATCACATAGTTATAGACATTAACCATTAAAGTCATCCAATGCTTATCCAACAAATTGTTATATGTATATGATGTTTTGAGGAATAACTATCTATGTCTCCTTTTTAGACTTAATAAGAGCTTGTTTTTCAAACCAAGTTTATAAAGTGATACATGAAAGTACATATAAAAGTGAGTACTTTCCATGCCCCTGATCCATATAAAAGTGGATATTCAGAAGTTAATCTTATGATAAAAATGAAATTGAGGGTCTTACAATTAACTTGCTAGGTTCCATGGGTATGCTAATGCTGCCTCATGAAACTGCAAACTATAGCAGAGAAACAGAAACTGTCATCTGACAATGCTGGAAATTCTAAGGGAATGAAGATAAATAACTCATGTGACCTAAAAGAAAAAAAAAATAAAGTTCCTTCACCACCAAGAGAAATTTACACTGAGAGTGAGCTGAATAAGTATCCTGTTGTTTTGACAACACTAGTTCTTGATCTGCTCTCAGACATCAACTTCTTTCCCAGTAAGTATACAATGTCCAAATTAACATGCTTTCCAATGCCTGCAGATAGACTTGAATCTGTCAGTGACGCACTGTCCACTATGGGTTTTAAGCCAGGCATTGTCATGACTAAACCTGTGTTTTAGGAAAATAGGTCTGACAAAAGTGTGTAAAATGTGTTGTGAGAAGGAAATACAAGAAGGCTGTTCAGAAAAACTTTCCAATTTGGCCAGAGACAGAAGAGACATCAGAGCTAGAGCAGTGGTGGAGTGGACCAAGAGGAAGCGGCAGTTGTGAGCAACATTAAAAAGGTAGAATAGACAATGTTGGTCCCAGATGTACAAGCAGGAAAGAATGAACAAGAATCCTGAGATTAGAAAACATAAAGAGAGAACAGATTTGGGGAAAGATAATGAAATCAGTTGTGAAAATATTTGACTTTGAGGTGCCAGTGAAATGTTCCAAGAAAGATACAGAGGCAGTTAGAAATGTGTGCCAGAGCTATGGAGAAGAGGTCAGATCTGAAAGTAGAGTCCTGGTGTATATGATGAAAGGAAGAGTGTACAAAGACATGTCAAAACCCTAACCAGGTGTTTGGACACATCTGTATTTAGAGGAAAGAAAAGAAGAGGGATTTAGGAGATACACAGTAGAGAAGGTCAGAGGGCTAGAAGAACAAAGATGCTTCACAGAAGCCAAGTAAAAACAAGCTCCTAAAGGATTTCTGTGGCATACTTTTGTTTACAAAATAAAAGTGAACTATTGTTAATTATTTAAAAAAATTTTTAGATGTTCAAAACATTCAATATCACTGAAAGTAACATTCAGTTCTCCAGAGAGAAACAGAAGATTAAGAACTATGAAAAAGACTATTGGACTTGGCATGTCATGGTGACCCTTTGAGAGTAATTTTAGTAGCATGATGATGGCAAGCGCCGGACTATAAGAGAACAATAATTGAGTAGGAAATAGGAGCACAAAGAAATCTATTTCTTTCTTCCTTAAAAAAAAATCTATTGGGTGGTTTGGCCATGACCAAAAGGAGAGAAGAGAGAATGAATTGCTTAAAAGGATAACTGGGAGAAAAAAGATTTATTTACTTGTCTGTTTACATTAGAATGGAAAAACTTGAGCAGAGTTAGGATCAGAGAATCACCAGACAGGATAGAATGTAGATAAAAAGGGAAATGTTTGGTAGAGCCACATTATAAACAAGATTGGCAGGGAGTGGGTCAGGTCACAGAGGACTAGGCTTGGAGATAATGATATTTTCTACAAAATGAGTGGAAAAGGAAAGAGGTCCTTCAACAAATATTAATTTCCACTTATTATGTGCCAGATGCTATTGTCTTTATTAGATATATAGAAAAAAATATAAAAATCCATGTAGGAGAAGAAATTAGAGAAGTAATGAGTAAAGAAGGGATGTTAGATTATGGAGGAAATTGTAGATCATGTTAAGTACTTTACCTTTTATTTCAAGCAAGATATAAAAGCACTGGACATTTGAAACAGAGGAGCACCACAATATTTAGGGAGAATTTCTTGGCTGCTGGTGTAAATTGCAGAGACCAGGCCAATCAGGAGGCTACCAAAATAATCCAAGTGAGAGATGATAGTGCTTGGACTCAGGTGGTGTACACAGGTGAGGTAAATATTGAAGGTAGAGCTGATAGTATTTACTTACAGACCAGGTGTGAGATAGAGGAGCCAAAATGATTTCAATTTTTTTCACATGAGCAACTGGGAGAGTGGAATTTTCATTTATTGAAATGGATAAGATTAAGGGAGAGGGAACATATGAGGATTTCAGCTTGGGACGTATTAAGATTTTGAGAGGACTACTAGGTACCAAGTGGAGATACCAGGTAAGCAACTGGATATACAAGTCTGGATTTCAGGAAAGAAATGTTATTTTAGAAGATATCAATAGAATAAATGAGAACACCAAGGAGCAGGTGGAAAAAGAGGTGTGATAACTGAAACCCCGAACACTCCAGTGATGAAAAGTCAAAGACATTGAGAAACTCAGAAGTTTTGAAAGGAACATTAAGATTTGGGGCAAAAAGTAAAGAAGCTTAAATATCCTTGACTCCTCCCTCAGGACTGAATTGGCTGATTCCTATAAGATGCCTTCAACAGCCCTCCAAGCAAGGATTCTTTGCCACTATGTACCACCACACAGTACCCTGTATCTAATTTTTCACAGCATTAAACACCTAAAAATTTTTCTGGCCATTCCACAAACTGTAAGCTATTTGAGGGACTGGGTCTGTTTGGTTTACCATTGTGTCCACAGAGCCTAACATAATGCTTAGTACAAACTAGGTACTCAATAAAAATTTGCTGACTGAATGAAAGAGGCGTCAGAGCTTGATTACATGTAGTGGCATGTGATATGAAGTCAGCCAACTAGAGGAAGACCTACTCAGGTCACCTAAAGATTGCCTGTGCCTTAGATCAGAGCTCTTGTTTCTGTCCTTAACCTATTGCCTGTGTCAGCTTTAAATCCGGATTTCATGACTTTCATAACACTGAGGTAGTCCCTGGTTTTACATACATATTGTCAAAACCAGCTTCCCTAATCCCATCACAATTGCTTTGGGCACTGTCAAGACTATCCTCTTACTCCATTCCAATTTAGTCTGATTTTGTTTCTGTCTTCAGCAACTTCCTCATTTTATTTTTGACAAATCCAATTAAAATCTGTGAATGCAGTTTCCAGAAGTATATAAAATAATTTCACTTAAGGCTTAATTCATTTCTAAAATTAAATTGAAAAAAAATACATCTACTAGGTTAAAAAGTAGTTTTATCATAATTCTCCTCTTTTAAATTTCAATAAGGCATTTAAAACTTATTAACACAAATTTTACTTTTGTTAACAAGAAAAAAGATGTTTTTTAAATTAACTAAATTGTTTTGAAATCAAACTTAATTTGAAAAAAAGCTAGAGCAGGGGTCCCCAAACTATGGCCCACAGGCCGCATGTGGCCCCCTGAGGTCATTTATCCGGTCCCCGTAGCACTTCCGGAAGGGCACCTCTTTCATTGGTGGTCAGTGAGAGGAGCACAGGATGCATCGGCACCCATAGTTCCCATTGAAATACTGGTCAGTTTGTTGATTTAAATATACTTGTTCTTTATTTTAAATATTGTATTTGTTCCCGTTTTGTTGTGTTTTTTTTTAACTTTAAAATAAGAAATGTGCAGTGTGCATAGGGATTTGTTCATAGTTTTTTTCTAGTCCGACCCTCCAACGGTCTGAGGGACAGTGAACTGGCCCCCTGTGTAAAAAGTTTGGGGACCCCTGAGCTAAAGCATTAATTTTGAACTCTATTTTTTACCTGCCAATTTTAAGTAGGGTTAGCCTACTTGGAAATATTTCTGAAATGGTCCTGACACATACACAAAAAATTAAGCATGTTTCAGTGGTTTGAAACCCTGTCTACAAATGCTTTCCCTTTCAGAAAGTGGAGACTTGAGTTTGAGATGGGCTTACTCACTTGCTTGTTTATATTGTGGTTAAAAAAAAGAACATAACATGAAACTTAGCATCTTTACCACTTATAGTCCAGTAGTGGTCAGTATATTCACATTTCTATGAAGCAGATCTCTAGAACTTTTCTATCTTGCAAATTAAAATTTTATACCAATTAAATAACTCCCCTTTTTGCCCTCCCTCAGCCTCTGATAACCACCATTCTACTCTTCATTTCTATGAATTTGACTCTCTAGATGCCACATGTAAGTGGACTTTGTCTTTCTGTGATTAGCTTACTTCATTTAACATAATGTCCACAAGGTTCCCCTATGTTGTGGCCTGTGACAGGATTTCTTGCCTTTTTCAGGCTGAATAATATTTCATGCGTGTATATACCACATTTTATTTATCTATTTATTAGTTAATAGACATTTGGGGTGTTTTTACATCTTGGTTTTAATATGTAGTAGTGCTATAAACAGGGGTGTGCAGATAGATATCTCTTCAAGAACTTGCTTTCAATTCTTTTGGATACACACCCAGAAATATGTATTCCTGGTTTGCTGGATTATACAGTATTTCATATATATTATATGGTTTCTCATATATAATGCTATTTTTAATTTTTTGAGGAGCCTATATACCGCTTTGCATAGTAGCTGCAGTTTATAATTCCACCAATAGTACATGAAGCTTCCAATTTCTCAACATCCTCATCACATTTATTTATCTATTTTTGATAGTAGCCATGACAAAGGGTATGAGGTAATTAGATATTTCATTGTGGTTTTGATTTGTATTTCTCTGAATGTTGAACATTTTTTCATATGCTAGTTGGCCATTTGTACATCACCTTTGGGGAAAAGTGTTAAGTTCTTTGCCCTTTATTGCAATTGACTTATATGATTTTTTTGTTATTGTTGAGGTTAAGAGTTCTTTATATATTCTGGTTTGATTTCCAAATATTTTATTTATCAGATATGTGATTTGCAAATATTTTTTATTATACAGATTGGTTCTTCACTCTGTTGATTGTGTCCTTAGATGCAAACACATTTTTAAATTTGATGTAGTCCAATTTGTCCATTTTTGCTTTTGTTGCCCTTATATTTAGTGTCATATCTAATAATCATTGCCAAGTCTAATAGTATAAAAATTTCTCTTGATGTCTTCCTTTTAAAACCTTTATAGTTTTAGACCTTACATTTAAGACTTTAATCTATTTGGAGTTAATTTTTACATGTGTGGTAAGATATGGATCCAACTTCAATCTTTTACATGTGGGTATCCAATTTTGCCAACACTATTTGTTGCAGAGACAATCCTTTCTCCATTGAGCGCTTCACGCCAGTAGTTTTCAACATACGTGGTTTTGCAACATCAAGGTGCTTCACCCTTTCATGAACCTGCACTGAATTTCTGGCAGGCCAGCACTGGTCTGCAGACAGGCAGCTAAAAACCACTGGTCTAGGTAGCCCTTGTCAAACTTCATTTGACTATATAAGTAAGGTTTATCTCTGGTCCTCTATTCTATCTATTGGTTTGTTTATTTTATTTTTTAATGCCAATGCCACACTGTTTTGATTATTGTAACATGTTAAAAAAATCAAGAAATATGATGCCACTAACTATTCTTTCTTAATTTTGTTTTGGATACCTGGGAATCCCTGAGATTCCATAAAAAATTTAGAATAATTTTTTTATTCTTCCAAAAATGTTAATATTTTGAAAGAGTGCAGTAAATCTATAGATTGCTTTGAGTAGTACGTACAGCTTAAGAATACTATCTTCCAATTCATGAATACTAGATATCTTTCTACTTATTTGAGTGTCTTTAATTTTTTTGAGCAGCATGTTTTAGTTTTCAATGTGGAAGTGTTTCACTTCTTTGTTTGGATTTATTTCTAAGTATTTTGTTCTATTGTTATTATAAGTGGAATGTTTTTCTTAATTTTCTTTCTAAATTATTCACTTAGCCTATATAAAAAAAAACTAATTTTTGTGTTGATTTTGTATCCTAAAATTTACTAAAATAAATTTTTAGGTCTTGTAGTTTGAGTGAGTGTGTGTGTGTGTGTGTGTGTGTGTGTGTGTGTGTAATCTTCAGGGTTTTCTACATACAAGACTATGTCATCTGAAAGCAGAGATAATTTTGCTTCTTCTTCCTATACAATTTGGATGTCTTTTATTTTTCTTTTCTAATTGTTAGGGCTAGGACTATCAATAAATGTTGAATAGGAGTGTCAAGCGTAAGCATTTTTGTCTTGTTCCTGATCTGAAAGGTTTTAGGCTTTCACCATTGAGTATGAGGTTATCTGTAGGCTTTTTATAAATGGCCTTTATTTTGTTAAAATAATTTTTTTTTCTAATTTAGTTTGTTCAGTAAGTGATTTCTTAAAGAATAGGGAAAAAAACAGAAATAAGAGCACTTGACTTTGGAGATGAGGTCATAAAAGACATTGCAGCTTCCTGCTTGCTTCCTCTCTTGTATCCTTTTTCTATTGGTGAAGCCAACTGCCATGCATTAAGGCTCAGTCAAAAGGCCTACATGGAAAGGAACCAGGCTTTGGCAAGAAAAAACCAGCATGATTTTGTTAGACATTGCATGAGACCTCTTAGAAGATCTTTAGTCCCAGTTAAACCTTGATTTGAACACAGTACCAGTCTACATCCTGAGTACACCCACGTAAAAGAAGGCTGAGCTGAAACCATCCAGCTAAAGCCACTTCAAAATTCCTGACCTACAGAAACTATGAGATAATAAATGATTTTTGTTTTTATGCCACTAAATTTTGAAATAATTTTCTATGCAGCAATAAATATCAAATACATATGTGAATAAAAATTAAACACATGTTTAGCACCTGATATAATTTTTGGGAGAAAATGTTTAATAAGTGCTTATAAATAAATGATATAAAAATTCTATCCCTAAATCTGGGTATACATTGATAGAATCTGAACAATTATAATGATTAATAAATTGATGATAAAATGAATGGGGATTTTCAATACCATAGCTTTGGATATATGAGTTATATGGGAAAAATAACTATTAAGTCTCAGAAACAGAAAGAATTGTATTTCCAAGTTTGTAACATTGCATTGAATTCTGAGACATGTATTTTACTTTTGACCTCTTGCTATGGCTGCAATGTTGAAGATTAGAGCCAAATTTGCATCACAAATTTGTGAAGTACCTTCTGATATACATCTGAGTACTAACTTTAGTTAGTACTTGATTAATTAATTCTATCCTCAACCTGATTTCCTCTTAAACATTCTTTAATATGGTTTATAGTTATATTCCAAAATAATTTGCAACAAGCAACTTATAAATAATCAAATGAAAACAACTTGAATGAAAATATGGAGAAGATATTTATAAAAATGTTAGATGATAAGAACCTAAATCTAAAGGAATTAGCTCTTAGCAAAGGAGATCTTAACATTCTTAGCTCTGACCCTAAATAATAATAATTAAAAAACATAGTTAACAAGAACTAACTTTTTTATATTCAAACTAAATTATCTGTAAAGAGATTTGAGAGAGACTTCACATAAAATGATTATGTTAAAAAGATAGGGAAAGGATTTTGGTAGAAGATAACCAGGGGATGCAGTCTGGAAAGTGAACAGAACCATGGGCTCTACTGATAAAAGTATAAAATTCAGGTCAAAAGAACACATTCAGGCTATTTTGCCATTATTTTTATTTCTCTGAGAAATGTAGAACAAGAGCAATGCAGGTTGAGAAGGAGTGGCAAAGCCACGTTAAGAGAAATGAACACATAACCTAAAAAATAGATATAATGGCTATACAATAATTGTTTCAGTACTGTGAATTAGAATTTGTTTGGGAAAGGATCAACATTATTTTATTTTATGTTGCCTCAAAGGTTACAAACAGAACACCTGGTCTGTGATTATAACAAGACATATTTCAGTTCAACATATATAAGAGCTTTGTAATAATTAAAGCCCTTCAGTGAGTTCCTTATCTTTGGTAGCATTATTGCCAATGCTGGGTGGGTCCCTGCCAGGGATGCTGAATGTTAGGCCAGTTTCTAAGAGTTTATATGAATGAAATAAGACTGTGGTAGTTCTCAACTCCTGTGTAAGAAAGCTCTTCACAAACTTGAAGGAAAATAGACTTAAGTGAGCTTAGTTAGCACTCCATAATAAATCATTATTCCAAAGTAAATGCACATAGCCTTTTTGGGTTCGAATTTAAAATGCAGATTTGTGAAAATACCAGCTTGTAACACCAAACTACTGGACTATAAAGGCAATTACAAGTTATTATTAATTTTTTTTTTCTTTTAAAAATTCTTTATTTATTCATTTTAGAGAGGAGACACAGGGTGAGAGAGAGAGAGATAGAGAAAGAGAAAAAGGGGGGAGGAGCTGGAAGCATCAACTCCCATATGTGCCTTGACCAGACCAGTGCAGGGTTTTGAACTAGCGACCTCAGTGTTCCCAGGTTGACGCTTTATCCACTGCGCCACCACAAGTCAGGCAGTTATTATTAATTTTAAAAGCATTTTTCTGATACTTAAATATTTCTACCATCTCTCTATTTGTAGAATATAGCAAATTCAATTTGATATTTTGCATACAAATAAAGTGAAATTAAAAACAAATACAGCAATTTGATATTCATAAATGACACTTTTGTATTTGTGAGAGTATTTTTAGAAGACATTGCTACTAATTGAAACTTGAAGGGGACAAGAGAAAATATTTCTAAATTTCAATATTTGCTATTTTCAGAGACCTAAAGCAAAATACTAAAATTTTTTAAGGATATTTTTATTCAACTTTTGAATGCCTTATTCCTCATCTTTTTCTCTCTCTTATTGTTTTTCTCTCTCTATCTTTCTCTTCTCTCCTTTGTCCACTACCTTTTTCTTTTGCCATTTCTACTTCTCGTCCTCCTATCCCTAGTTCTTCTTAATTGTCTTCCTCTTCACTTTATACTACTACTCTTCATTCTGACCTTGGATAACTACCTATATCAAATATGAATGAATACCACAACCTTTACTTTTGAATCATGCCACTATAATTTTCCTACTTCTTCTAATTTCTGATGCCTTCTTAAGAAAAATATCCTGGCATTTATTATGGAACAAATTGCTTACTTATAACTGTATCTGTGGCATATGCTGTTTCAAGTAGAAAACAATCCTTTCCTTCTCTTCTTTCCTCCAAGCAAACACACTTCTTGATGGAATTGGTATACTTTTCATGTATGACCTTTTACAACAAAAATGGGTATTCAATGACGAGTATATTTAATAATACTGTACAAATAAATGTACATATATGTATTAGAATGACACTGAGATAGTAAAGTTAGAAAATCTAGTGAAAACTTGTAAAGAATTTCCTATATGTTCCTATATCTGAATATGTTCAATATATCTTCTGTCCACCCATCTATCCATCCATAAATTGATACTTTTGCAAAGTGAACATATGTAACATATAAAATTTAAATTTACATAAAACTAAATTTATAATTTTTCTTTCTCTAGATCTAAACCATCACCACAAACAAGTTGTTTTCTACATGGTAGTTATAGAATACTTTACTATTTGATTAGGAAATAAAAATTAAAACAACATTTTGGGCCTTAGCATGTTAGAGAAATACACGGTGTCTGTGTGAAATGAACAAAGGCAGGAAGACCCAAGTAGGTCAATGAAGGAGGTCCTAGAATATCTCTAACCTTATAAAGTATGTATTTACTCTGCTCTGTTTTACAAATTCCTGGATAGCTCTATTATGCCCACTCTTTCTTCCAACACCCCTCCCCTGAACGTATCAGAAACGGAAAATCTATATTGGATCATTCAGTGGATTGCTAATGGCCTTCTAGCTGGAAGAATATGGAAATCCACAGAACATCCTATGATCAGATCAGTTAAGTTTTCTGATTGGACCTAATGGTATTGAGAAACAGTAAACTTATTTACAACTCCATTTTTGACTTAGAAAAAAACCCACAAGCCAATATGATAGTCAATCATCATGTTCCAGAATGCAGGATTTATCCTGGGATCATCTTCAGAACATGCACAATTCTCCATTCTCTAGTTCTGTAATCAATCCACCAGGCTCCCCTCCTCTTCCTGCTTGTTTCCACACTGTTCCTATAATTATCTTCTTTGTCAGCTTTCTCTTTGCTCTAGGCCATGGAAATGTTGCTTTTTTGCTAGCTTGGTTTCTTTGCTCCTGGGATTCAGTCTCACAAATTGTCCCTGAATATAATATGGTATTTCAAGGACATTTTTCTTCCATTTGTTTTAATTTAGTGGAAACAAGTACATTAATTCAATTAAAATTTAGATATTGTCACACACAGTACCTCTAAAACTGTAGAAAATTATTTATAAGTATTTTTCTTTTTTTACAGAGACAGAGAGAGGGACACATAGGAATGGACAGACAGACAGGAAGGAAGAGAGATGCGAAATATCAGTTCTTCGTTGTGGTTCCTTAGTTGTTCATTGACTGCTTTCTCATATGTGCCTTGACTGGTGGTGGGGGGGGGATGGCTACAGCAGGATGAGTGACCCCTTGCTCAAGCAAGCGACCCTATGCTCAAGCCAGCAAACTTGGGCCCAAGCCAGTGACCATGGGGTCATGTCTATGATCCCACGCTCAAGCCAGCAACCCCACGCTCAAGTCAGATGAACCCACGCTCAAGCTGGTGACCTCAGGGTTTTGAACCTGGGTCCTCTGCATCCCAGTCCAATGCTCTATTCACTGTGCCACCACTTGGTCAGGCTTACAAGTCTTTCTCAAATTCTTAATTTTACTCTCTCACTGTCATTCTGATGGTGTAAAGTACCTAGAATAGCAGGTTTTTGACTCTTTGAGGATGGAGAGTGTTCTTACTGGTCATATTCTCCACTATCTCTTCAAAGAGAGTTAGAAAGGACCATGTTGGCAGGAGAGAAACAGTGGGAAGTTTGCATTCTCTGTATGGGTATAATGCAAGGAGGCATTTCATGTAACATTTTGACTTCTCTCTCTCCATGCTCAGGGCCCAGGGCCCAGCCAGAGTATCTCTGCTAGCAAACAACACAAAAGAGGACACAGCACAAATTCTCATTCCTTGAAGCCAGAGTTTACAAGCTTCTTCACCAGGCCTATTTCAACTAACCAAGTTATTCTCTTTGTGTTTTTATTTGTTTACAGGTTCTGGAAAACTTTTAATTCTTAAGAAATAATTTTCTCTACATATTCTTAGATTTTAAAAATGGTGCTTAGGCATTTTCTAAAGGAAAGAGGAAAATATAATTTACTTAGGACAGTGAGTCACCTAGAACCTTTGTATGAGTCTCATCACTTGGATCCTTCTGGAGAATACCTAGCCATGAAGTCTTCTATTTTGCCAAATGCCTTATATCTCAAGAGTAGGATGATACTAAGAAAGGTGCATAAATTCCCAGAGGTCCTTATACACCACCTGGACAGGGGCCAGCTGGTCCAGGGCAGGGTGGTAGAATGCACACTTCAGGTGACAGAAAAGCCAATTGTTTCCAAGCCTCCTCTAAATGAATCTATTTCAATGTTCAAGCCTACGTAATCCTGAACCTCAGGACACTCACACCAGACAAGTGCACATCTAGAAGATATTCTAAAACTAAGCAGGGCCAGGTAGATTCCCAAGAGTTTAGCACAAAATGAGGCAGCTATGTGCTGGGCTTAAGTAATTGGAATCCAGAAAGATAAATAGTTATCAGGAACACCCTTGGTGGGGGGTGAGCTTGAGCTGAAGGAGGCAGGGTGAAAGGCAGTGGAAAAGCAACTCAACCAGGAGGCAGAAAAGCAAAAAGAAACTTTTGAGTCTGTGATCTTGGACAAGCCACAACAAAAATGTAACATAACCCCTCCCTTCTTTGCTCAGGCAGTTACTCTAAGGATCTAAAGAAATAAGTCACAAACAATAATAAATCATGTTACAGATCTCAGATACCCGAAGGTTTGGTCTGTACTCCCCTTGCATTCAAAAACCACTGTCAACGTTACTATGTTTAACACCTATGTATTAGGTACTGTAGAGAAAACTCCTTTTTCTGTAGACAGCCTGCAGAATAGTCTGAAAGCTTTAGATGTGGATGGCGGTCAGAGGGCTATATGTGCACAGAATCAAGAATGAAGTTACTAGAATTTTCCCCCTTTTCCTTGGAGCTTACAGAGCACTTTCTTCAACTATTCATTCACCTGTATGAACTGCAGACTCTTTTCAGTATGCTTTATTTCGTTACTTAATGACAATGGTTCTGAATCTTAATGAGACATCAGACTATCTTCACATTTTCCCAACCACAAATTTTGGGAAAATGAATTCACTTTTTGAAAGGTTGACATAAACTTTCTGTGGTTAATTTATGTAATGAGCAATATGTCAACAGCAAGGGAAGAAGCGAGAACTTCAGTTCTGCACTAGAATGTCACTCTGCTAATACTAAACCAGTTCACTAAATCAAAACTGTTCCAAAATGGACAACTCAGCAGGTTTAGTGATATGGCTAGAACACTAGAATAAATTTAGTTTCCCAACTTCAATCTGCACAGCTCATTATAATACTACTGTCCTTGCATTCAAAAACCGTTATGAACTTTCTATGTCCAAAGCATTATACTAGGCACTATAAGAAAACAAAGATAAATTAAAAATTCAAATTCCTCATCACCTATGTCCATCAATATGTGCTAATGTTAATAGATGGTTCTGGGAATCATCCTATTTTCTTTCTCCTTCCTTCCTTCCTTCCTTCCTTCCTTCCTTCCTTCCTTCCTTCCTTCCTTCCTTCCTTCCTTCTTTCCTTCCTTTCTTTTTTTCTTCCTTCTTTCCTTTTTTAAATGAGAGGAGGGGAGCCTGACCAGTGGATAGAGCATTAAACTGGGATGTAGAGGACCCAGGTTTGAAACCCCGAGCTCACCAGCTTGAGCACAGGCTCACCAGTTTGAGCCCAGGGTCACTGGTTGAGCATGGGATTATAGACATGACCCCATGGTCGCTGGCTTGAGCCCAAAGGTCGCTGACTTGAGCAAGGTGTCACTCAGTCTGCTTTAGCCCCCTGGTCAAGGAACGTATAAGAAAGTAATCAATGAACAACTAAAGAACCACAATGAAGAACTAATGATTCTCATCTCCCTTCCTGTCTGTTTGTCCCTATCTGTTTCTCTCTCTGTCACACACACACACACAAAAAAAAAAAAAAAAAAAAAAAGAAAGAAAAGAAAAAAGAAAAGAAAAGAAAAGGAGGGGAGATAGTGAGACAGACTCCTGCATACATCCCAACAAAGATCCACCTGGCAACACCCATCAGGGGCTGATGCCCCAATCACCTGAGCTATCCTCAGCCCCCTGAAACTGACTCAAACCAGTTAAGTCACTGGCTGGGAGAGGAAAAGAGAGAGAAGAGAGAGGGGGAGGGGGAGAGAAGCAGATGGTCACTTCTCATGTGTGCCCTGACCAGGGATTGAATCCTGGATATCTGTATGCAGGACCAACACTGAACCAACTGGCCAGGGCCTCATCCTGTTTTGTAATCTTTGTCCAAAACATTCTGATGATTACCATATTTACATGTCATGACTTTCTATTTTTTACATTAGAATATTAGTGCATCTTGCAGTGGCTTTCATTGTAATAATGAAAAGGCCAGTTCAATCAACCATATGAAAATAGAAGTTTAACACTTTAATTTAAATTGTTTAATCCCCATGTGTGAGTGATTGTATTGAATTTATTGGGGTGACATTGGTTTGCAAAACTATACAGGTTTCAAGCGTACAACTCTATGAAACATCATCTGTACACTGCATTGTGTGCCCCGTTGCCCCAAGCAGTCTCTTTGCATCGCTATTTATCCCCACTATGACCACCTCTACCAACTCCTACCCCCTTTCACTCTGGCTGTCACCTCCCTGTTGTCTGTGTCTTTGTGCAGTGGTTCTTAACCTTCTTTGAGGTACCGAACTCACCAGTTTCATATGCGCATTCACTGAACCCTTCTTTAGTAATAAATAAAATGTGATTATTTTTCCAAATTCAAGACATAGGTATATGTCTTTTTACTGGTGCGCAAAATGAGCCATGCATGAACATCACCTTGCTCAAAGAACAAAACCAACAAAGTGCATGAACTCACAACAAATTACGGTATTACTTTATTCTGGCCTCCACGGCAGAGGCTTCTCCGAACCCCTGAGACTGTCTCATCAAAGCCCTAGAGTTTGATAGAACCCAGGTTAAGAACCACTGGTCTATGTGTTACATATATATATATCTTTTGGCTAATTCCTTTTTCTTCTTTCATCCAGCCCTTCTTCCCCCACCCCCTCTGACAGCTGTTAGTCTATCCCATCTAACCATTGCATCTTTCTATTTTGTTTGTCAATTTATTTTGTTTATTAGATTCCACATACAGGGTGGGGCAAAAGTAGCTTTACATTTTTTTTGTGTGGAAAATGATATAATAAATACATAATATAAAAATAAACCCTGTGTTTTGCATACTCAAAACTGTAAACATACTTCTGCCCCATCCTGTCTCTGCGGTCCCACGCAGTCGTACTTTCTGCTCCTGCCTTTCTACAAACTATTTTTCTCTCCTCCCATATAGCTGGACACCCAAAGACATTTCACTCATTGTATTGCAAAGAGCATCAAAAGAGCAGTGCAACAAAAATATTGGTGGAGCAAATAAAGATTTTAAGTGTTCTGTTCATTTTAGTTATGGATGTGATGTTATAAATTTTGACATTTCTTACAAGAGAGTAGATTTTTGGATAGCTTCTTAATTTACTAGTGCTTCACAGATACCCTCCCCAATCTCATGTATTCATTTTTACCTTTTTATTCCTTCAGAGAAAACTCCTTTGATCTATATGTGAATTTTGCCTAAGGCTTAATAAAATTCAATAGCTGTTAAACTTTATTTTTTGCCTGGTATGTAGTCTTTATTAAATTATTAAAGATTTCATTCTGGATTAAAATTAATCACAGTATACGGTATATCAATCAGTGCCTTGATTCGTAAATTTGAAGCATAAATATGAAACAAATGAATAAATTTGTGCCTTTTATCTGTAAATTTATTTTTGTAAAATTGAGAGGTTCTTTGGATGGTTATCTAAAAGTGTTTCCCAATTATCAATATCAAGTAGTTTTTAATTCTGACTACTAATAAAGATGTGATATATAAGTTGATGTTGTGGTCTAAAAGTTAAACAGGCCCTTTTCCTTATCTTCATGAACAAGAGGTGTGAATCAAAGGGTCAATTCATATGCAAATAATTTAAAAGTGTGAGGGGGTAGAGGCCAGCATACACTGGAGTAGAGAAGGACAAGGGGAAAGTGATAAAGGTGAGCCTGACAAGGTGGACTGTGCAGTGGAGGTATGCCGGGCATTATGGCCATACTGCCTGTGAAACTCTCCATTTGATTCCCAAGTGAAGCCACTGGGATTAGTGGAAGTATGTGTAATACCCATCACTCAACAATAATAATAACTCCTATTTTCTGATCACTCACTGTGTTCCAAGCATTATCTCATTTCACTTGCATTAGCCACTCTAAGAGATAGGTGCTATTAGCCTTACTTTATGGAGCAAAATGAACCAAAAGAGATAGATCAACCTGTCTGTGCATGATCATACAGCCAATAAGTGGAGGAACATGGATGAAACAAACCACTGTCAGTTTCATGCTAGAGCCTGTGTACTGTCTAGTGTCCCGCTCATCCTGCAGTGGCAAGTAGGTAGAAAGGTCTTTTTCATTTGAATTGAGAAACAGATGAAATGGTGGTGAATGCTATTAAAACCTATCACAAAAGTATGATCCTGGGGGAGAAAGTTTTTGCATCCAGAGCAAGTTTAGTTACACGATACAGTTCATCTCATAAATTCTCATAGCTCATAATGATTAAAGAAAATATTCTGTAACTTTTCTAGCTAAATAGTGCATTCTTATTTTCTTTGTTCTGGTCTATGTATAAAATTTGGAAGCCAGGTGACTTTTGGACTGACCAGTCAAACTGACAAACAAATCACCTGAACTCTTTGGGTTTCTTCTCTTCATGAGAAAAATGGAAGAAAATATCCACCTGACAGGTATTCCTGAAAATTAAGTTAGATTATATAAGCAGTATAGTAGGTTATACTCAAAACATCTGTACTAGTAAAGTTCATAAGGAAGCTAGTAGTAGGTACCCAATTTACTCGGCCTCTAAAAATCATTATTAATAATTAGTTTTGTTTCTACTTGTATTTGTGGTCCTGAATTCATGCTTTACCTCTTATTTCTAGCGATATTTTATGAAATCTTTAACATTGCACAGAGAAAGACAACTAATTTTTTAGCTTTCTTATTTTATGGAGCTTTCTAAATTCAGGCTCAAAAGAGCTATGGCTCTGTTTACAACCATACAACATTAAACACAGATCTAATTTGCAAATTGTTATTATCCTCAAACTGATTTCTTTTATTCCCTTGCCTGGAAAGAATTCATACCATTTCTTCCATATTCAGTCATTTACATTTTTGAAGGCCAAGTTTCTTTTTATGTAGACAGTTCTAACTTCTTTGGACTATATTTCTGGTATCCCTGGTGTTTGATACTGCCCCCAAGCTAGGATCACTTAAATTTTTATGAATATGCTCTGAGAATATGCATCTTTCCCCAACACATTAATAAAAATATTGAATTAGAAAAAACCTCACATACATCCCTATGGTAACCTCACTCACTTACTACAATTCAACAAGATTTCCATAAGAATTTACTTAATTTACTTTAACAAACATCTATGAGGGCCTTCTGTATATCAGGAGCTGGAGGTGAAGAGTTAGATAGGCCCACATTTCCTGTTTTCAAAGATTTCACAAGTGAATTGCCACATGAAACTATTTAGCAACTGAGAAACATCTTATAACTTTTTGGTCAGTGCAAAGGTAGGAAAAATTATTTCACTAGCTTAGATTCAACGCCATTTAAAAAGTTTAAGAATTACTATTAATTCATCAAATATGAGGATTATTGGGTAATTGGTATGTGTTTGTACTGTTGTATATTATTTGAAGACTGAACCATAATTGAAGAAGCAAACAGTTTTGAGAGACACTGGAGAGATTACTTTGTATGTATGGTACCACAAAATCCTAGAGAGGGTACAGTTGTCTGAACATGATTACAAAGTAAGTGTGCTAGCCAGCCAGTTAGTAGTGTTGCATCATCTCCTTCTACCCCTCTTCACTGCCTTGGTAAATTCCCTCTGCTATGTATGTCATCCTCCTTAGAAGGTAAGCTCCCCATGGACTTGGTTTCTATCAGGGGTAAATCCAATCATATTTTGAGTGCTAAATATGAATTGCCAATATATTCACTATTTTATATTTAATAAGTTACATAAATTTGTATTTTGTTTGTGCAAAGATGCCCAAAAGCCCACCAAAGCTTTGTGCTTTTTCTTCTGCATGACTGAGTCCTTGCTGGGAAGTGGCTGCCCAGCTAGATACTACATTTCCCAGACTCTCACATCTAGATGGAGCCACGTAATTAATTCTCAACCACTGGTTGGAAATAGTGTGTGTTACTTCTGGACAAGGCTATTAAACAGTGATCCTGACTTTTATCCTCTCTCCTTTTCCTTTTAGACTTAAAAGACCTCATCCTAGAAAGATGATGAAGCTAAAAATTGTGAGGAACCCAGGGGGTCTAAAAGTCATACATGGAAGAAAGCTACTCCTGACCAATAACATCTGCATCATTAGATGAATTAGGAATAAAGTTTTTCTGTGTTAAGACACTGGTGGTGGTTGTGGTTGGTTGGAGGAGGGGTTGTTATTTATAACAGTAGCTAAAATTACCTGAATACAGAGGTCATTGAGAAAGTCCATCAGGTTAAAGGATTAAGTAATTCCAGTTTGAAGGCATTATATGTTATGTACACTGAAGAGAAAATGAATAGCTCTCTTTTCAGATAACTTTTCTTTCTAGTTTTCTGTTTCTTTCTGAAAAAATCAGTCAGGGACAGACTCTCCTTATTTAAAAACATCTCATAGACATATCATCTCTAAAATGCTATTCCTGATGTAATTAAAAGAATAAAAATAAAATAAAAAAATGTACTCAGGTAAAGCTATTAGTGCCATCTCATCTTCAGTACTTCTTTCTTGGAATCCATGGAAAGAGGCTACCAGTTGCCCCCTAGGAATTAGCTAGGGTAGGATGATTTGTTCTAATTAAAATAGGAGAGACTAAATGGAATAAAACATGTCACTTCTGAGCCCTCAAATTTAGAAGCTAGTATGCCACCCCTTTTCTCTATGCTCTTGAGGTTATTTAGGTCTAGTGCATCTGTTGGTACAAGCACTATACAATGCTATTCTACTGCATATCTTTTCCCAACTCTGTGTTCAGTGATGTCATGCTGGTAACTAAAATTGGCTATGATGGGAGCATTTACACCATGAAAACTGGCAAAATGGGGCATTTTACCTTTTTTTTTCCCCTCTAGAGAGCAGGCGGTTAAATATTTACTAGCACATCATCACTGGAATGGTTGCATAGGTTGGTGAGATAAAGAATCAGACACTTTTGTATTACAGACCACCTGTATTCACTGTCCCACAAAGACTACACAAAGTAGGACGAAATAATACTCAAAATAAAATTAGAGTAATGAGAAAAGGGTGAATGAATGTTTAATGATAATAATAATAATAATAAAATAAGGTCCACTGCCCCATATCTTACCTCTTCCCTGAGATTCAGATTCATGTGTCCAGCTACCTACTTTACTTGTCCACTTAAATGTCTAAGAAGAAGCTCAAAATTAATATTTTTTAAGTGAACATTTTTTAAAATTTCCTTTCCCCTCTCCCAGACTTCCACATCAACAGTAAATGCATGATTTGCTTAAACTAAAAACAAGATAATTATTTCTCCCCCACCCAGATTCTCAGATTCTCCAAATTCAACAAATTGGCAAGTTCTGTTGGTTCAACTTAAAAGTTCATACTGTACATGTCTTCACTTCATTCTATCAATGTGGATCATGTCACCAGGAATACTAGCTTAGCCTACATCACCAAATTTCTAATTGGTTTCTAGCTTCAATGCTGGCCTAGCTGATCTTAATTCATTCACCATACAATAGCAGAGAAAGGTATAAAACCATGTACCAGATTATGCCATTTCTTTAAATAGAAGCTTCTCATTACATTTACAATGAAAGTGTTCAATCCCAAACTTACTTAATTTAACACCATCTTTCCATTGTTCAGGTCAAATAGGTATATTGTTGCAAACATTTAACTTTCCTCTTTCTTTATACCTCATATCTCATCTCTCATTCAATGCTGTTTGATCTACTTTAAAAATTATATCTTGGCACTGGCCAGTTAACTCAGTGAATAGAGCATTGGACTGGTGTATGGATGTCCTGAGTTCAATTCTTGGTCAGGGCACACAAGAAATGGGACCATCTGATTCTCTCCACCACCCTCTCCCCATTCTCACCTCTTCCCCTCCTGTAGCTAGTGGCTCAATTAGTTTGAGCATAGCCTGGAGCACTGAGGATAGCTCCACTGGTCCCAGCCCATCAGCCTCAGGTGCTAAAAATAGCTGGGTTGATTCCAGCACTGACTTCAGACAAGCATTGCTATATGGATCCCAGTCCAGGTGCATGCAGGAGTCTGTTTCATTATCTCCCCTCCTCCCACTTAAAAAAAAAATTATATCCCAAATCTGATGACTTCTGACTACTTCCACTGCCACTACTTGGTTCCAAGCCACCTCCCATTTCTCATTGCTTTGTTTCAGTAGTCTCCCGCCTTGATTCCTTGCCTCAGCCATTTTGCCACTCCTCTTTCACATTGTAAATACAATTACCAAAGTGATCCTGTTAAAACCTAAGTCATGTTATATCCCTACTCTGCTCAAAATCCTATCTTAACTTTCTTCCCTATTCTCTTAGATAAAAAGTTATAGTTTCTCCAGTTACTTCTCCGAATTCCCCTCCAATTTCTTTATGCCTTATTGTCTCTGCTGCAGCCACAGTGAGCTGACTGGCTGTTATTCAACATGCCAGACATGCTCTTACCTTAGGCATTTGCACCTGTTATTCTTTCTGGTTAGAGTATTTCATCCAAAGAGTCACATGGCTTTCTGCCTCACCTTCTTTAGATCTAAACTAAGAAGTTACCTTCTCTGTGAGGTGTTTCATGATCTACCTCTTTTAAATTATGTTTTCTATTACCTCCCTTGCCTTTTCCTCT
Organism: Rhynchonycteris naso; assembly: GCA_037038555.1. Taxonomy (NCBI): domain Eukaryota; kingdom Metazoa; phylum Chordata; class Mammalia; order Chiroptera; family Emballonuridae; genus Rhynchonycteris; species Rhynchonycteris naso. The sequence continues at coordinate 67,386,833 of CM072998.1, forward strand.
GTTCTCAGTGCTTCTCATTCTCTAATATAATATGTATTTTACTTATTAATCTCGTTCATTATTTATCTCCCTTATTCTAATGTAAGCTAGATAAAAGTAGATTTTTGTTTCTGTGTTTGTTTTTCACTACAAAAACCCCATTGCTTGTATCCATGCCTGAAACATAAAAGATTCCAAGACTTTTTTTTTTTTTTTGCAGGGACAGAGAGAAAGTCAGAGGGAGGGATAGATAGGGACAGACAGACAGGAACGGAGAAAGATGAGAAGCCTCAATCATCAGATTTTGGTTGCAACACCTTAGTTGTTCATTGATTGCTTTCTCATATATGCCTTGACTGCGGGCCTTTAGCAGACCGAGCAACTCCTTGCTGGAGCCAGCGACCTTGGGTCCAAGCTGGTGAGCTTTTTGCTCAAGCCAGATGGGCCTGCACTTAAGCTGGTGATCTCGGGATCTGGAACCTGGGTCTTCCGCATCCCAGTCCAATGCTTTATCTACTGCGCCACCGCCTGGTCAGGCTCCAAGACTATTTTTTAAAAGAATGACAAAATTATGAAAACTTTCTGATCCATCATATGGTATAAAGGGTCAGGAATTGAAATAATCATAAAGTTAATAAATAGCAACATTGGGAATTAGGGAAAAATTATTCAATGCCTTCAAGATTGGAAAAGTAATTGTTTCTAACTTTGAATTTTATATCCAAACAATTAAAATTCAACAATACAGATAATGTAAAGGCATTTTAATATCCTCAATGTCTTAAGATACGTGCCTATGAACCCTTTCTCTAGAAGCTAAAGGATGGTGTATGTTATTAAATGAGAGAATAAACCATGAAACAGGTCATGGGGTCTAGAAATAAAGAGCTCTACATGGGAGAAGGGCACAGGGGTTTCCTACAATGATGCTAAACCGAAGTCCTCACATGATAGCTGAACTGTATTCTTGCAGAGTAATGTGCTGTATACTCAAAGAGTAGTACAGGACAGTGGAAAACTCCAAAAAATAATGGAAGTAATAAGTGGCGATAAGTGTGTGTAACTATATTAAAAAGAATTTTATAGTTCTATTGAGGAATTTAGGTGATTAGTTATAAGACATAGAAAACTAAAGAAAATGACAAGGCCATTATTAATTCTATGGAAAAAATGGAGAAGACTAGAAATATACTCAACTTTGAATATTTTTTTATATTTTATAATATAAACACTCAATACTGATTTAATTAAAACCTGTGCTAAAGTTTGGTTGAAAGGACTGAGACAGGGTAAATAGTTAAATTTTCATCTTGTATAGCAAGAACCAGATATATAGATATTGCCTACAATTTAAAAATCAAGCAATGGCTCTATGAACATTTATAAATATGGAGTTAAATACTAGAAGAAATGAATAAAGGGGTTAAAAATGGGTGCTTCACTTGGTGGATCACTGAGTTGGGGAGGAGAAGCTTTTCCTATTTGCTATACAGCTGTTCTATTTGCTATAAACCTTGATGAATTACCTGAATTTTAAAACATTACATATATTACTTTGTTAAAAATAACTTATCATAGAAAAATTAAATGAACATGTATATCTGTATATATGTGCATATTTATCTGTATATATGTGTACATTTGTATATGTCTACATATAATATCAATAAAATTTCACATGCAAGATATTTTATAAACTTGATGACAACTTAACCTAAAAAAAGATAAGTGGGTATATATGTATTTCATCAATACTACCAATAGAAAAATATACATTTGAGTAGTTATAAAAGCATATTTAGTGGAAGAAACAAGTAAATCAGAGGAATTAGAGATGGTCTAGATGGTATCTATCAGACCACTGGCAATATTACAATATTACATAATTACTGCATGAGTAAGCAAAGAGAATTTTAAATAAGGTAATGACAATTACTTGTACTGAGAAATTTGTATCAATATTTCACTTTTGTGACTAAAATGTTTTCTCTTTCAATCTTGTCATATATCACAAAGATACAGAATGAAAAAAGAACAATATATTTAAAATTACATGGTCACATGAGTTTTCTAGTTACATAAATATCTTGATTTATTTTTTTTATATTTAAAAGTAATTTTGTACATAGTTTTATTTAAATTTTCTATCAAGACATTTTTCTATCACTTTATATTGCAATCACTGAGACCACAGGCAAGTTAACTTACTTCATTGAACCATAGTACTAAGAAAATAAATGAGATGCATATCACATGCCCAGTTCAGCCCTTGGGAAACAGTGAGCACATAATAAATAATAATTATTATTATTATTTTCATTTTCTATATTTCTTGGTGGGACAGCAGAAAATATCCCATTAAAGAGAATGATTCCTATGGTACTGCACATTTTAGGATTTGCATGTCAACTGTCCATATAGCGTTAATGTAAAATAATTTGCATAATCAACAGTCTAGTTGACACTCATCAAAAACTAGACCACGAGTAGATTTTTAAGCAAAGTCTCCATATTGTGAGGTCATGGAAACAAATGTTTCCTCAAGACTATTTTTTGGTTACTTTCACAATAGCAAAGTATTGTCCACCTGAAGAGCTAACCCAGTGGTAGTCAACCTGGTCCCTACCGCCCACTAGTGGGCATTCCAGCCTTCATGGTGGGTGATAGCGGAGCAACCAAAGTATAAATAAAAAGATAGATTTAACTATAGTAAGTTGTTTTATAAAGATTTATTCTGCCAAACTTAGCAAAAATACGACATAAAATACTTGGTAAGTAATTATTATTATATGCTTTAACTTGCTGTAACTCTGCTTTATAAATTTTATAAAGTAAAATTACTTCCCTACTTTATAAATTACCATTACTGTGGAACCAGTGGGTGGTTAAAAAATTTTACTACTAACAGAGATACAAAAGTGGGCGGTAGGTATAAAAAGGTTGACTACCCCTGAACCCATAGTCATCATACAGCTGACATATGAGGCAGCCAACATGTGGGTACAATTGTTGCAAGAGTATCTCAATGCCATCTGAAGTTATGTCTCTCATGAATCATGCCCTGTATGTAGCCATATAATTGCCAACCTCTGAGTGCCAGTGAAAACTGAAAGAAGTAGAAATAAGAAAGGGAATTAGAGATGCACATGTTTCAAAGAGCCACCAAACACCTACAGTTCTTATAATTCTATTCACAACCATAACAGCTTCAGATTTTTATGTGATTTCAATAAAGATAAATCTACTCAATTTGACACAGAACAGAGTTCATTTGGAAATTATGTGCTTCTGTACCTTTTTATAAAAGTGATTTGTACTAACTTCCTAAGGGCTATTCACAATTTGTAAAGAGCTTTTTAAATCTAGTATTGTCATTACCGCCAGACTGAAAATATCTTGTAATGTATATATGTATGCATCAAAATTAGAGTTTTCACTGAAAATGAGCAAATTAGCCTTTACATGTTAACTAAAATCTTTCTCAATAAATTCTTACTATATATATTTTTAAATGTTTTTCAATCTAAGTAGTTTATGTGTTTTGTTTTTGTTTTTTCTCTTTTGCTGGCAGATAGCCATGTAACTTCTATTTCTGGACTCAGCTGCATTCTACAATATTTCAGAAGCTACAATCATGTTGGCATTTATTTCATTATTGTAACTGTGTATTCAATTTCACTGTGATAAGCTGCAACTTTTCCCCACCATATTACATTTCTCTAAGCATGTCGTCTATAATGTTTTCTGAGTGTTCTCTCTTAGGTGTTTTTCTGTTTAGGAATTTAAAGTCCCCACATCTTTACAATGCCAGGTTACTCCTATTATTAACAAGTTTGGTTTGGTGTTATACACTAGTATTTAATGGCTAATTTTCTTTCTTATAAGTGGTTTCAAAGATAGTATATTTGTCTTCTGGAAAGGAACAAACTCAATTCTCTAATGCAGTTACCATGCCAGCTCAACATGTCCTGAGGCCCCTCTGGCAAAGGGCTGTAAAAGATCTGTATTGATATTCTGTGGCATTCAAATTGTCAAGCTCTCAATAGGAGAAAAAGCTTTTAAAAAATCTGGCCATGTGGCAGCTAATTACACTATTATAAACTAAATTTACAACAGGTGACTTGTAGGCTATGAACTGACAACAAGCATTCAAGCTTTCCTTCTATTATTTTCCCATAAATCAAGAGACAAAAATAGCATTCCTTATGGGGAACATCAGTGCAGATAACTCGAACATATTGCTCAAGTCCTACACAATTTTCATCATCTCACATACAACTTCTTGGTGTTAGTTTGTTTTCATTATTTTCTTGCAACTCATATTTAGTGTATTCCTTGTGTTCTTTCATGATTCTTAAACTGGAGGGCCTTGTTAAAATAATTAAATTATTAGAATACATCTAAAAGAGGTGATACACACTAACAGAACACTGAAAGATTCTCCGAGTTTTCTTTAATGGAACTCTCTGTACTATTAAGTGTAGGGCACAGAACTGGTCTTTAAATACAAAGTCAGCTTTGTATATTCTTGTCCTTTAAAACTTACACATCGTCTAGGGAAATCTGTGCTTTATACTCAGGGATGGTCCATGTGTCATTGACGGCAAAGATCCAATGTGCTATGGAAATTTCCTGGTGCATATTATAAGCTGTTGTTTGCCATCTTGGCTAGATAATCCTGCTTCATTTATTGGAGGGCCATTTTAGCTGCACTGTCAACAGCAGAGGAGGATCAGGTCACCTTTGCTTAGAATATTATATAAAAGCTGTCAAATGTTCAGGATTATAAGCACATTAAACGTTCTGTAGATTCCAAGCATATCAGTATTAGTAAAGATTTCATGTCAAGTTTGTCATCATTGTGCCTTAGATTTCTTCACTCTCATGCTGAGATCTTGTAATAATATGACCAAAATTTTATCAGAGCCAGTTCTTTGTGTAAAAGGAACAGATGTTGGCAGATTTATCTGGTTAGTTTTATAAATGTTGAAACAAGCACATTTTAAAATAAAAAATGGTCTAATCCGTCTTATCTTTCAGAATTAAATACGCATTCCCTTTGTTTCCCAGCCATATGACCCCAGTATATCAATATGGACTTTTCACATTTGGAGGGCCAGCTTATTAAAAGCCACAATAAATTTAATAAGGAATGTTTCATTATGGTATCCATTATAAAAAGCACAGCTCCCAAGCAAGACTATAGCAATTCTTTTTGAAGTGTATTTGCTTTTAAGTTGTGAACATTTTATTACAACATTAAGAGACAGTTGCTTTTTCCTATCACACATTATAAATGCAGTGAACACTAGCAGACAAACAATATTAGCAGCCTTTAAACATTTCAAAATAGCAAATTGTGTTTTTGAAAAGTTAACATGTCTCATTCATAACTAATGTTGCATTACTGCGGTGGCAATCCTTCTATACCACTTGGGTCAAAAGAAATATCACCTTTTCAAAATGAAATGAGCTAGAAGGTAGATTCACTTTATTGCGAAGTTTTCATGATTTCTGCCCTTTGTGTTGCAAGATGTCATTGCATCCTTTCTTCCTGGGGTCCAGCCTTAATCCTTTTTCTTCTCCATTTCTACCATTATATACATCCATCTAGTGCTGTGTATTCAGGTCACTGTACACTCACTGTGTTATAAGGTTAATTCTGAGAGTTTTAGAACCTTCATAAAAATATGAAGCCCTGCCTGACCTGTGGTGGCACAGTGGATAAAGCATCGACCTGGGAACACTGAGGTCGCCAGTTCAAAACCCTGCACTGGTCTGGTCAAGGCACATATGGGAGTTGATGCTTCCAGCTCCTCCCCCCTTTCTCTCTCTCTCTCTCACTCTGTGTCTCCTCTCTAAAATGAATAAATAAAAAAAAAAAGAATTAAAAAATATATGAAGCCCTAAACACTTGCATTGTTCATTCCAACTTTTTTTTTTAAGTTTTAATGTTTATTTTATTGATTTTAGAGAGAGAGGAAAGAAGAGAGACAGACAGAGATGAGAAGAACATTGATCTTCTCCTGTATGTGCCCTGACTGGGGATCGAACTGACAATCTCTGTGCTTAAGCATGATGCTCCAGCCAACCAAGCTATCCGGTCATGGCTGTTCATTCCAACTTTTAATTTATTTAACAACATAGAGGGGGAAATCAAGGTCCCTTTCTTTGTTTCTTCTCAGGTTTTGACTTCAAAGTTTATAAGTTTTCTTGATCAATAATCTATGTTACAAGGTGAGTTTTAGAGATGGTGCAATACACTCTGCTCAGGCAGGAACATTCCTTAAGTGCAAACAAAACTCAATGCACATGTTGGACTGGGGACACATTTTAAATGCCCAGAGATATATATCAAATGTTCAAAAAGATTAGCTGTTAAAAGCAAAAATATTAGCAATCATTTTTTCCCCAAATATGTTAATATTTTTAAATACAATTAATTTACCTTTTTTAAAGAAAATATTTGAAACTTCATCTTAGTGGGAACTTTTTAATGCATCTGGAATGCCTTTTTCCAGATGGGAGCAGAGTCCTGGGGTCACAGTGGCTTGGCTAACGAGGAAGAAGAGAAGGAGAATGATTCTGAAGCATGTGTTACCTCTGAGAAATCACAGGTCACAATGGGGGCCAAGACTGGCACAATTAGAGGACTGGCGCCTAGAAAAAGTGGAGGGGTCAGAGTGTAACCATATAATTTATCATATGATCATATTTTCTTCCTTTTCCACTCAGTCCTTATCCTTGGAGGTATATTCCCTAACAAGCTAATTTACTTATTTTAATATAGTAAAGGGAGAAAATATATTTGGTTTTTCATACATCATTTTAAACTTTTAAATAAACTTTTATTATTAGATCATCTTGTTATTGTGTAAGGAGTACTAGTGAAGAAATTAAAAGACCTTTGTCTCGTTGCTATTCTCCTGGGTCTGGGAAAGCTTGAGAGTTGCCTCTGTGGGCCTCTGTTGCCTCCTGTGGGGAATGCCAAAGTAGACCAGAGACCTGGAGGTCCTGTCTAGCACCTATCATTTGTGCTTTAAAATGTCATATTAAAATCATACTGATGCTAAACTTAAAAACTTTTAAAATTCAAACCTGCTGTTGTTTAAAAGTTATAACCATTGGCCGGTGGCTCAGTGGATAGAGTGTCAGCCCAGCATATGGACATCCTGGTTTGATTTTCGGTCAGGGCACACAAGAGAAGCAATCATCTGCTTCTTCCCACCTTTCTGTTCCCCATTTCTCCCTCTTCCCCTAACCCACATTCAGTGACTCTATTGGTTCAAGTGAGGCCCTGGGCGTTGAAGGTTGCTCAGTTGAAACGCATCAACCTCGGGCACTAAAAATAGCTCTGTATTTGAGCATCAGCCACTGATGTGGTTGCTGGGGGGATCCCGGTTGGGGCCCATATGGAAGTCTCTTCAATATCTCCCCTCCTCTCTCAAAAAAAGATGTTATAACCATCTTAAATCACTATGCTGCAGTTTTACCTAATTCCTTCAAAAACTTTCAGTAAACATGTGCTTACTGATACCTAATCAACTAGTGAAACATTGCTCCATCCAAACAAACAAAAGTATACACCTGGCATTGAATGTTGAAGTCCATTGCTCCCTCACTGTCTAGACTAAGAAATTTTATATGAACCCCCCACTTTTAAATTTTTTATTGAAATTATTAGGGTGACATTAGATAATAAATATACCCCCTTTTTGGAAAATAAAAAATGATTTAGAGAGCAGAAGAATTTTTAATTCCCCTTCCTCTGGATCTAAAGAATATGAAGAAAAAATTCAATGGTAATTTTGGCTGTGAAAATTAATAAATCCAGCACAATGGAAAGTGGCTTATGAACAATGGAGAGAAATGAGACGTTCCAATGTCTCCCCAAATAACTGAAGTCATCTAAGGCTGTTGCTCTTCATTACAAGTTTTTGTGGCTATAAATTGTTTTCTGATATCCACACAGTTGTCTTTTGTTTCTCCTTCATTGATGTCAGATAAGATAGTAAAAATAAGCCTAGACTCCTATAGGCAAGCAGGTTTGGGATTATTACAGGCTTGAGAGACATGTGGGGTTTTTGAGAGTGTCTTTTGTAGTTGTTTTTTTACTGTCAGTCAGCCTGGGTCTTCCTGGAGCTCAGAAGGCCACCTCCACCCTGGGCAGACAGTGGTAACCTTGCAAGGTCAACCTTGTACGTTGTGAAACGTGCAAGGATTGGTTTCCCTGGCAGTGCTGATAGTTCATTGAAGCCATAAAAGGGCTACGATCAGAAGAAATTCCCCACATCCGAGCCCAGGTCCACTTAACTGCCCAGCAAGGAGAAATCTCTGCATCAATAGTAGCAAAGCAATGCCTGCTCGATTTTAACATGAGCAGAGGAGCTTTCTTGGGTGGATTTTTTTTCACATGTCTTTAGTGAACCTTTGTATCTCACTTCCTCCTCTGGGCTTCAGTTTTTCTTCGTTCAGATCCACAGTTCCTCTTTCTCTGTTCAAACTATTTTCTGGAAACTTCCCCATGAACACAATGCAAAAAAACAACCACACATCTCCCATCGCCTTCCCTGACATAAGTAAAGGAGAGGGAGAAAATATGTCCTGAAAAAGAGAAAGCAAGTTTCTATTCAACTTGCAATCTCCTTCTTATTTTTTTTCTTAAATATTTCAGAAGATTCAGAAATTAGTTTTTGATAGTTTTTGTATCATATGTAGAGGGACAGTGTCCCATACGGTGCCCCCATGGAAATTGTGGTATCTAGAACTATTGGAAGGGCCTCTTCTCTGTGTCCCATCTTAAGTCAGATACTACTATTGACATTTGTGAGGTCGGTTGGCAATGGGGGAAGGTCACGTGAGGAACCAGGCCTGGGAACTTTGGCTGAAACTGCCCATACCTATGTGCGCCAAAAGAAACTTTCCTTTGAAAAAGAACGACTGTCTGTCAGCCAATGAAATTTCACCATGTCATATCAATCCGGCCACTCTATGGACACTATAAATTACTCCCCCCTCCGGAAGAATCCATGCAACTTCTCTGGCCCCCGCCTTGTGGACCAGAGAACCTCGTTGGGGATGCACTCTACTAAATAAAGCTTTTGCTATTCCACACTTCATGGCTACTCCCTTCTTCTTTCCTCGGTGGAGAAAATACCTTTTACAACATTAATAATAATAACAATAATAATAATAATAATTGTTAACACTCATACAGTGCTACTTGCAAGTGTTAGAGTAGATAGCTAATCAGATTAGTAGGTAGCTATTTAGGCTTAAAAGCCTAACTAGGTAACCAAGAGGGGCACTCAGATTGGTCTGAGTTGCTCACTTGGAAATCTTCTAAGGGTACTTTCTCTGTGCTAAATAAACTGCTACCACTTTTCTATTTGCCTCTCTCATCTGAAATCTTTCTCTAGATAAGACAAGAGCCAAGGAACCCAGAACAATGCTGTGGAACTGTGACACAGGAACTGTTTTAAGTACTTTAGCTATTTAATCCTCATAACACTACGATGTAGGTATTATACTTATTCTCATTTTACAGATTAAGAAAACAGGCTCAAAGACTTTAGATGACTTGTCCAAAACATGAGCTAACAGAGTCAAGATATGACAAAAAAAAAAAAAAAAAAAAAAGTGTGCTTACTCAAGCACAAGGCTCAGATTTCACCTGCAAGCTTTTTTTTTTTTTTTTTTTTTTTAATTCTCTGAAATCTAAATCCATTAGTTTGGTCATCTGAAAACAAACATAGAAAACTGTCAAGGAGTGATCCCTGAATTTTTATCATTTAAATGTAGGTTGTTAACATTACTCACAGACTGCTAAAAATAGAGTAATTAGACACTCCTTTGTTTAAAACAGTTATGATTCATACTTACTATCTCAAGCTTTTTTTCAGTCAAAAGTGTCCTGGCACACACAGTAAGTTACATGGCTATCCTAAATTGAAACAAAGATTACATTTGGAAGAACAGAAGAGTAAATTTCTACTTTTTGATCATTAAACTTAGTTTTTTGTTGTTGTTTTCTAAAAATGAGATCTTTTGCCAAATTTTTAATTCTTAATTTTGGTTTTGAGCCAGATCAACTTCTCTCATGTGGAATGGGTATATTTTTAAAAGAACGCCAGAGTGTAGGTGATTGCCATGTTCTCTTTGGGGAGATGGGTGTTTTATTCATGCTGATATTGATGTAGGGAGACTTATGAAAGGGGTTGTAATATTTTTGCTTGTTGTGTATTCTTTCTTAAGGAAGAATAGATTGTTGACTGAGGTAAAGGACTTGCCTTGATTGCAAAGAAAAGATAGCCTCCTTCAGGATGAGTAAGGGAATTGAAGTGATGAAAGCAGGCATAACAATCGATGGGGAAAAAGAAATATGAAGTCTCGTGTGGATGATTTGGATGTACTATAAAGAACAGGAAGTTAAGGGAGAATTTTGAAGGCAAAGAAAGTTTGATGTTGAAAGGCTCGATGGTCAGAAATATGGATGTCTTTATAAATTTATGTGTTGCTTTTCCACAATTAACTAAATTGTGTCAATAGTCTCTGCATTCCAAAAGCAGAACCTGGATTAAATATTAAACTGTAAAATTTGAGGGAAAATTGACATTGATAATATCCTCAAAAGATGATAATTCATATGGGCAAATGGGTTGGAGCTCCTTGTCTATACTTCTGGGTGAGACTTCTAGATGTTATTTAGCTCAATGTGGAGTGATGGCATCTTTGGAGAGATAAAATTAATGAATTTATTTTCTCACTTTCAGATTTTTCTGTCTGTCAGGATCAAAGAAGTAATTTATAATGTGCCACAGACTTCTGAAAGCTTAGATAAGTATAAAGAAGCTCATTGCATATTTTAAGTAGACTGCACCTCCCTCTGCAATCTTTGTTGATCACTCCTCCTGCACAACTCCCACCACCATTAATGCAAATCAGATTGATGCAGTTTTAGCATAGTTTCCCTAAATAGCAGAGACTAAGGGGAGGTTAAATTGCTAATGCTTTATAGGGAAATAAAATCCCAAGGCTGCAAAAGTACAGGGAAAAATGGAACAGGTTACGGAAGGATGACAGGTAATACAAGGGGATGTGATACTATGCTGGCCAGACACTGCTTCAGGATGTTTTCAGACAAGATGTATGGAAAAGCCATGACTCAGAAGAGTCCATTATAAGGAATTTATCTACTGTATTATCTTAATCTTGTCTCCCATTGGTCTGTTTGCCTTCTGAGGTGTCAAATTCTCTGTGTTTGGGGGTTGTATCACTTTGCCTCTTTGGACATTACTGGATGTGGTGCCTTATCTAGTCCAGAATTGCTTAGATGAACCAGAGGCTCCAGGCATGTAATTAAACTGCCATAGTCACCAAAATCTGTGAGTCACAGGAAGTCTGTGGTCTGAAGTAAACTGAGGTGGGCAACTGTCCAAGGTCTAGGTGACAGGTTAAAAGAATCAAAGGAAGCATTTAAGGTATGATGGGTGCAACTCATATTTCCACCCTCCAGTGGAAGATTCTATAGTGTTTTCTTAGGTATTTGCTGCTTCTAGCAGAGGTATATGTGCTTAGGAGAGCAAGTACCTTGACTATGTACTTGTAGGCCTTAGCACAACATCTTGCACATAAAAATAGTTAGTTTGTAAAATAAAAGAAATAAGGCTACATATAATCTGTCTCAAAAATCAAAATTCCTAATCTCCAAATAAGGTATCTAAATTCTTATGACTTTGTATTTACCATCTGTCCAGACATCTATAAATCCTCTGATAATTTAAGCTTATTAAAAAGCAAAAACAAAAATAAAACACCTCACACTGGTTTCAAAAGAGTCAAACTAGTTCTATTTATAGAGTACTAAACTGTGGATAAGGACTAAACTGCACATCTATGACATAATATGTTAAAATTAGAATTTGCTTTTTTCCAGTTTCATTACATTAAAATTTGGAAATAATGACTAACAGTTATTTTTAAAACTAATTTGTGGTTTGTTAACTAATTTCCACACTGTTTCTTACAAGTGAACATTTAAAAATAAATAAATAAACCAAAGTTAGTTCACCAGAGGTACAAAGGTAAAGATGAAAGAAGTTTTATTAAATGTTTTATTTATTAATTGGTATCTTTTCTACAAAAGCACATGATGACTAGCAGATAGAGATGTACCCAGCATATTATCATACCTTTGTTACCTAATCCTTCAATATGGATCTATAGTGCACTGAATTAAAACAACTAATGGGAAATAATAAATTTAGAAAATGATAATAAGCTAAATAGTACTATCTAAATGCAGTGGTTTAAAGGAAAATTCAGAGATTGATAAATGAAGAAATAATGTGTGATAGTACAGATAGAAATATGTTTCAAGCAACACATGCCCATAGTGTATCTCAAAATTTAAGTATATTATTTCATCTTCACAAGCTTTTTACATAAATATAGAACTTAAATTAGTTTTTATGTTTTTGAGAGAATAAACACTCATACATGGTGAAACAGTTGTTGTGCTCAATAAGATAAAATCCTGTAATAAATTTTGTTAGTGGGCCTGAAATAATATCGTGATTAACAAATATTAATTTTATAAATTTGTATATCAAAAACATGAAGAAAGTTAAAATAATATTAAGATAGATAAAATAAAACAAAAGCAAATCATTCTGTTTAATCCAGAAAAAGACATTCAGAAGTAGCTGTAGCTGGTCAGCAGATATTCCTTGTAGACTAAGGTTTTAAGGAAAAAGATAATAGGTTTTCTAATATTCAGTTATAAATTGATATAGATATTTACCTTTTTTTTGTAAGAACACACATCTTTCTCTGTTCTGAGCAGAACATCTTTTTCTAGCACAGTGATAAAGCACATGGTGCATTGTGGACCTGATATGTGGGCACTGAGGTCATTATCAACTTCCGTGGATCAATTTCTTTCCTCAATGCATACTATTTCACATGTCATCAAACATGAAAACCAGAGTACAAGATCTTTATTTTTTTGTCCTCAAAAATGAAAAAAAAGTGCCACTATAGTATATGAAAGACCAGAAGATAAAAATAATTACAATTCAAATCTTGTCCAAATTGGCTCAAAGGTCATGTTATCATATCTTTGTTACCTTTGTTAATCATAGGAGATTCAAACAAAACTCTCACTTGCAGTAAGTGAATTTCAAGTTTGGGCAAAGTTGTGTTCTGAGTTTTAGACTATTAGCATGTAGTCACAGTGACACTTTGTGTTCACTGTTAGGGAATGCAGTCTAGTAAAATGCTAGATAAATGGATACCATAACCCATGGTATGAAGAATGTTGCTACCAAGTTTATCTTTGAGAGATACAAGGAGAAAATGAGAAATAAAGAGTCAAAATAAAAGGGGTAAGCTCAGCTTGACTAGAATAACAAACAAGATGTATCCTTAAGGCATGGATAAAGGTCTCTAAATTCACTAATATTTCTTCTGTTTTTTTCACATACCGTGCTCCCTCCCCTTTATAAACTGACTCATGGGAAAACCTCTGTATTGTCTTGGCTGGCTCAGTGAATAAAGTGTCATTTTGGCACACCGAGGTGGCAGGTTTCATCCTCGGTCAGGGAACGGTCAGGGCACGTAGGAGAAGCAATCAATGAGCACACAACTAAATGGAACAACTAAATGGAACAAAGAGTTAATGTTTCTTTCTCTTACTCTTTCTTTTTTTCTTTCTTTCTTTCTCTCTCTCATTCTTTCTTTCTTCTGTTTTCTTACCCTCTCCCCTTTCTTTCTCTATAGAATCAATGGAAATACAAATTTTAAAAATCCTCTGTATCAAAAATATCTGTTCTTCATCATTTGTTTAGAGATGTTATCATAGGTTATTTCAGTGGTTTGTTAAAATCTCAGTGGGTAGTGGGACTTATGTGCTGAAATAAAACCAAAATCTTATTTGTATTCAAAAATAAATTATTTCATGAAATGATACAATTCTACTTATATCTATTGACGTAAATGGTAATAAATTTCAATGGCTACTAGTGAAAGAGAGAACATCTTGCTTCAAAATATCCAAATAAAAAAAATCCAAATATATAATTTTATTAGATCTGTTTGAGGATATTAAAATCTTTAAAGAATATTTTATTTTTATGCTATAGCAATTTGTGTAGTAAAGATTTCACAAAATAATTTACTTTTAAACTAAAAAGTAGAAGTTGAATTTATTTGAATATTAAAACTATAATAAAGTAGTTGAAATAGAAATTTCAAAACCTTTCATCAATTTAATAAATTATGGAACTGGATTTTAATCCAAAGTGTAAATTAGTCTATTTAGACATCGAATACTTAACTAATCTGGACTAAAAAATGAGCACATAAATTATTTGAGCTGAAAGGTAAAAAGCTGAAGACCACTAGGGCATCTGAAGCATTAATCCATTAATCCCAGATGGCTATCCATTAATCCCTGATGGCTCATACCGTTTTGTATAAATATAATTTGGAAATAGTTGGAAAATAAAAATTATCTAGATGGTTAACTAGGGACATTCGATAACTCTTTTTTTATTATTAATTTTAATGGGGTGACATTAATAAATCAGGGTACATATGTTCAAAGAAAACATCTCCAGCTTATCTTATCATTCAATTATGTTGCATACCCATTACCCAAAGTTAAATTGTCCTCTGTCACCTTCTATCTGGTTTTCTCCCACCCTCTCCCACCCTCTTTTCCCTCCCCTAACCCCGTAGCCACCACACTCTTGTCCATGTCTCATAGTCTCACTTTTATGTCCCACCTATGTACGAAATCATACTGTTCTCAGTTTTTTTTCTGTTTTACTTATTTCACTCCGTATAATGTTATCAAGGTACATCCATTTTGTTGTAAATGATCCGATGTCATCATTTCTTATGGCTGAGTAGTATTCCATAGTATATATGTACCAAAGCTTTTTAATCCACTCGTCCTCTGACGGACACTTGGGCTGTTTCCAGATCTTCGCTATTGTAAACAATGCTGCCACGAACATGGGGGCGCATTTCTTCTTTTCGAACAGTGCTATGGTGTTCTTAGGGTATATTCCTATAAGTGGGATAGCTGGGTCAAAAGGTAGTTCGATTTTTAATTTTCTGAGGAATCTCCATACTGTTTTCCACAGTGGCTGCACCAGTCTGCATTCCCACCAGCAGTGCAGGAGGGTTCCCTTTTCTCCACATCCTCGACAGCACTTGTTCTGTGTTGTTTTGCAGATGAGCGCTATTCTGACTGGTGTGAGGTGATATCTCATTGTGGTTTTAATTTGCATTTCTCTAATGATTAGTGATGTTGAGCATTTTTTCATATGCCTATTGGCTATCTGTATGTCCTCTCTGGAGAAATTTCTATTCATTTCTTTTGCACATTTTTTGATTGGATTGTTTGTCTTTCTGGTGTTGAGTTTTATAAGTTCTTTATAAATTTTGGTTATTAACCCCTTATCAGACGTGTTGTCGAATATGTTCTCCTATTGTGTGGTTTCTCTTTTTATTCTGTTCTTATTGTCTTTAGTAGTGCAAAACCTTTATAGTTTAATATAGTCCCATTTGTTTACCTTGACTTCTATTTCATTTGCCTGTGGAGATAAATCGGCAAATATATTGCTGCTACAGATGTCGAAGAGCTTGCTGTCTATGTTTTCTTCTAAGATGCTTATGGTTTCACGGCTTACATTTAAGTCTTTTATCCATTTTGAGTTTGTTTTTGTGAATGGTGTACGTTGATGGTCTAGTTTCATTTTTTTGCAGGTAGATGTCCAATTTATTCAACACCATTTGTTAAAGAGGATGTCTTTACTTCATTGTATGTTCTTTCCTCCTTTGTCAAATATCAGTTGTCCATAAAGATGTGGGTTTATTTCTGGGTTCTCTGTTCTGTTCCATTGATCTATGTGCCTGTTCTTATGCCAGTACCAGACTGACTTGAGTATAATGGCCTTGTAGTAAACTTTGATATCTGGAAAAGTGATACCTCCTGCTTTATTTTTTCTTTCTAAGATTGCTGAGGCTATTCATGTTTTTTTTTTTGGTTCCATATAAATTTTTGGAATATGTGTTCTATATCTTTGAAGTATGTCATTGGAATTTTAATTGGGATTGCATTGAATTTATAAATTGCTTTGGGAAATATAGACATTTTAATGATGTTTATTCCTCCTAACCATGAGCACGGTATATGCTTCCACTTGTTTGTATCATCCTTGATTTCTTTTATAAATGTTTTATAATTTTCCGAGTATAAGTCCTTAACCTCCTTGGTTAAATTTACTCCTAGGTACTTTATTTTTTTGGCTGCAATAGTGAAGGGGATTGTTTCCTTAATTTCTTTTGCTGACAGTTCATTGTTGGTATATAAAAATGCCTGACTTCTGAGGATTAATTTTATATCCTGCCACCTTGCTGAATTCATTTATCAGGTCCAATAGTTTTTTGACTGAGACTTTAGGGTGTTCTATATACAATATCATATCATCTGCAAATAATGACAGTTTTATTTCTTCTTTTCTTATTTTGATGCCTTTATTTCTTCTTGTCTGATTGCTGTAGCTAGGACTTCCAGAACTATGTTGAATAAGAGTGGTGAAAGGGGGCACCCCTGCCTGGTTCCTGATCTTAAGGGGATTGCTTTTAATTTTTGTCCATTTAGTATGATGTTTGCTGTGGGTTTGTCGTAGATGGCCTTTATCATGTTAAAGAATGTTCCCTGTATTCCCACTTTACTGAGAGTTTTGAGCATGAATGGGTGCTGGATTTAATCAAATGCCTTATTTGCATCTATTGAAATTATCATGTAATTTTTGTCCTTCCTTTTGTTTATGTGATGAATCACATTGATTGATTTGCAAATATTAAACCAGCCTTGCCTCTCCAGAATAAATCCCACTTGATCATGGTGTATGATGTTTTTCATATATTGCTGGATCTGGTTGGCTAATATTTTGTTGAGAATTTTAGTGTCTAAATTCATCATGGATATTGGCCTATAATTTTCTTTCTTTGTTTTGTCTTTTCCCGGTTTTGGGATCAGGATTATGCTCGCCTCATAAAAGGAGTTTGGAAGTCTTCCTTCCTCTTGAATTTTTTGAAATAGCTTGAGGAGGATAGGAGTTATTTCTTCTTTAAATTTTTGGTAGAATTCACTTGTGAAGCCATCAGGCCCAGGACTTTTCTTTTTTGGGAGATTTTTGGTAACTGTTTCTATCTCATTTGTTGTAATTGGTCTGTTTAGGTGTTCTGATTCTTCCAGGTTGATTTTTGGAAGATTATATGATTCAAGAAATTTGTCCACTTCAAGTTGGTTGTCTAATTTTTTGGCATATAGTTCTTCATAGTATTTTCTTACAATACTTTGTATTTCTGTTGTGTCAGTTGTTATTTTTCTACTCTCATTTCTAATTTTATTTATTTGAGTTCTGTCCTTTTTTTTTTGGCGATTCTAGTTAAAGGTTCATCAATCTTGTTTACCTTTTCAAAAAACCAGTTCCTGTTTTCATTGATCCTTTGTATTGTTTCGTTAGCCACTATGTCATTTATTTCTGCTCTGATCTTTATTATTTCCTTCCTTTTTCTGGTCCTGGGCTTCATTTGCTGTTGTTTTTCTAGTTCTTTTAGATGCAGGGTCAGGTTGCTTATTTGAGCTTTTTCAAGCTTCTTTTGATATGCCTGTAGTGCAATGAACTTCCCTCTCAATACTGCTTTTGCTGTGTCCCATAAATTTTGAGTTGATGTATGTTCATTATCATTCATTTCTAGAAACTTTTTTATTTCTTCTTTGATCTCATTGTTAATCCATTCATTATTTAATATCATGCTATTTAGTTTCCAAGTGTTTGAGTATTTTTCAGTTTTTCTTATGTGGTAAATTTCTAGTTTCATGGCATTGTGATCAGAGAAAATGCTTGATATGATTTCAATCTTCTTAAATTTGTTGAGACCATTTTTGTGTCCTAACATGTGGTCTATCATAGAAAATGTACCATGATTGCTTGAGAAGAATGTATATTCTACTGCTTTAGAGTGATAATTTCTGAAGATATCTATTAAATCGAGTTGATCTAGTGTATTCTTTGTCTTTTGTTTCTTTATTAATTTTCTTTTTGAGGATCTATCCAGTGATGTTAATGGGGTATTGAAAGTCTCTACTATTATAGTATTGCTGTTAATTTTGCCCTTTATATCCATCAAAGTTTGCTTTATGTATGTCGAGGTTCCTATATTTGGTGCATAGGTATTTTTAATAGTTATATGTTCCTGTTGAATTTTTCCACTATCATTATGTAGTGTCCTTCTTTATCTCTTACTACAGCCTTTGTTTTAAAGTCCATTTTGTCAGATATAAGTATTGCTACCCTGGCTTTTTTGTCATTTCCATTTGCTTGAAATATTATTTTCCATCCTTTTACCTTCAGTCTATGTGCATCTTTTGTTTTAAGACGTGTCTCTCATAGACAGCATATGTATGGGTCCTGTTTCTTTATCCACCCAGCTACCCTATGTCTTTTGATTGGAACATTTAATCCATTTACATATAAGGTTATTATTGATATGTAGTTGTTTATTGCCATTTTATTCTTTAAAGCTGTATTCTTCTTTTGCTATATTCTTACCTTCCTTTATACTGTTCACAACAGGCCCCTTAGCATCTCTTTAGTATTAGTTTGGTTTTAATAAATTCCTTGAGGCTTTTTTTTTTGTCTGGGAAGCTCTTTATTTCTCCTTCAATTTTAAACATTAGCTTTGCTGGATAGAGTAGTCTTGGTTGTAGATTCTTGTTCTGCATTACTTTGAATATATCTTGCCATTCTCTTCTGGCCTCAAGTGTTTCTGTTGAGAAGTCCGATGTCATTCGTATGGGGGCTCCTTTTTAGGTGATAGCCTTTTTGTCTCTAGCAGCTTTTAAAATTTTCTCTTTATTCCTTAGCTTTGGTATTTTAACTATGATGTGTCTTGGTGTAGATCTTTTTGCGTTTCTTATTAATGGAGTTCTCTGTGCTTCTTGAATGTGTGAAATGTTTTCCAGCCATTATTTAGGTAAGTTTTCTGCAATGATTTGATAGAACAAAGTTTCTATTTCTTGTTCTCTCTCCTCTTCTTCAGGAACCCCTATGATGTGAATGTTATTTCTCTTCATGTTGTCACAGAGCTCCCTTATAGTTTCCTCACATTTTTTCAGTCTCTTTTCATTTTTATGCTCTGCTTCTGTGGCTTTATTTATTGTGTTCTCTAACTCGCTGATTCGACCCTCAGCCTCATCCATCCTGCTTTTAATTCCTTCCATTGTGGTCTTCAGTTCTGATATAATATTTGCCATTTCTGTCTTACTCTTTTTATTATTTCAATTTCATTTTTTATAATTGTTATCTCTTTATTTATGTGTTCTTAATGACTATCTATTGCTGCTCTAATTTCTTTGAACATCCTAACTATTATTATTTTAAATTCTGCATCTGGTAATTTGGTTATATCTGGTTCATTCAGGTCCTACTCTGGGAATTTCTCTTGATTCATTTGGGTTGCATTTCTCTGCGTGCCCTTTTTGTCTGTGTATAAGAAGGTTTTGGCCACTGGAGCCCAATGGGTGTTGCCTTTGTGTTCTCTAGGTGTGGTCTGTCTGCAGGCCCGCCACCCCCTCTGCTGCTGTCTAGGGCAGTTGGGTATGGGCGTTGCCAGCGCTGCCCCACTGCTTCTGTTGCTGTGATTTCTGCCTCTCCTCCATGGGAGAGGCTGTGTTCTTTTGCCCGGCTCTATAAGCCTCAGTCTGCCTGGGCCTTCGCCTTGCCCCCACAGGTTAGGTTGCACACTGCACTCAAGCCACTAGCCTCAGCACCAAGGGTAGAGGTGATCACCTTTGTTCAGCTGCGGACCCAGCCTGTTTTCGGGCTTCCTCCAAGCTCACACGGTCAGAGCCTGCTCGCCAGTTTCTCAGGTTGGACGGGGCTGGTGATGTGCACTCAGCTGTGACCTTTAGCCCCACCCCCGAGGCCAGGTTCGCAAACCATGGTTTATTGGGTCAGGTGTGCCTGCTAGCGTGCTCTCTGCTGTGAGCTTCTGCTCATCTGGGGCTCTAGCCCCGCCCCCATATTTAGAGCCAACTCATGCTTGCAGGATAGAAACCGCAGTTTTTCGGCTGGGTGGGGCTGCTGGTGTACACCCAGCCACAAGCCTCCACCTGTCCCTGGTCCTAGCCCCGCCCCCACGGTTAGGGTTGCCTTGCGCAGGGTCCGGGGTTGCAGAGCAGATCTCTGCCCGTTTCTGGCCTCCTGCTTTTCTCCCGCAGGTGGGGCTACAGGTGGGCCCTTAGCTGCCGGACCGCTTTCGTGCGTCCCCTCCACCCCTGCTGGGCTAGACCGAGCTCATACCGCTGGGCCTCCGCCCCCACTGACAGAACCGCGTTTCAGCATCCTGCTGCCACCGTCCCTCCAGCAAGCCCTCAGCAGTGTTGGTAGGGGAACTGCGGCTCAGACCCTAACACTCCATACTGTAGTCCTGGAAGCTCCCTCCATCTAAGCAGCTCTGCTCTAAGTGCCGCGGGAGAGCTTGTTTGGCTGGTGTCCTGTCTCCTTTTACTGGTATTCCTAGTTCCAGGGGAAATATTCGTTTTTGATTAGGGAAGTGACTTAGCCCAGTGGTTAGGGTGGCTGTCCCTCAGAGTGTTTGTCCCTGTGCCTTCAGTCTACACTCTCTTCCTGCTGCTCTGGTCCTCTCCTCTGTTCCCGTTCCCCAGATCTCTGGGTGAGCAGTTGTGAGAGAGGTTTTCTGCGCTGTCCCTTTAAGGAGAATCTTGGGTCTGAGAAAACTGTCTCTTTCTCACAAACAGTATCCTCACTTGTTTCACAGCTCAATACTGTTCAAACGCCTTTTCTAGGCTCTGGGATTTCAGATTGGGGCTTTGTTCCTGGGACCCAGGTCCCTCCCTCTCCGCCAAACTCTCCGCCTGCCACGCGGGTCTCTCCAGGCTGCCATTTGCTCCAGAGAGCTGGGCAGCCCTCTTCACGTTTTCTCTTTTCTTGCCAGTCTCAATGTGGCTTCTTCTGTGTTCCTTGGTTGAAGTGTCCACTTAATTTAGTTCAAAGTTGGGTTATCCAGATGATGGTTCTTAAAATTAAGTTATAATCCACTTTGGTTCTGGGAGTTGTAAGTTGGTACATCCGCCTACTCCATTGACATCTTGCTGTCCCCGGTAACTCTTGATAGAAAGTTTTAATAACTCAGATAATATATATCTATACATATGTACATATATATAAACAAACATACATGTATATATTTACATGCAATATTTATATATAAGATAGGATTTAAATTAATTTTTATGTAGACTAAGTCAATGGTAGATTTGAGCAGAAATGGTTAACATAACATGAGACAAAAGAACAGAGTTTTGGAGTGTTAAAAATATATAGATCTACCATTTTGTACTCATTAAAATTAGTTGATTTATTTCCTATCTCTGTTAGCTTATCTCTGATAAATTTTTAAAAATAGTCATTGAAGGTCAGTTAACTAAGAAAACATGCTCCAAACCTGGCAACTAATAAGGAACCAAGCAAGGGTTCAAAAGCAGAGCCAGCTAGCACACTCTTTTCCAAGATAGAACTGGTGTACTTGCTAATTTCTTGGTAGATTTGTGTCTAAAAAGCTATATATGTAGTATTAATCTTTTGTAAACAAAATCTCCCCTCACCAGTGAATTTACTGGTGTTTGAGAGAATTCATGTGGATGGAGTCTCTTATGTAGTTTCCAACCTTAAATATTCATATATTCACTGCAATTTCCCAAAAAAGCAGAAATTTGTTTGCAAATACTGTATGTTCCTTCGCACCAAATAATCAAATACATTTAAAATTACTGGACAAATGTCAGATAATGAAAAAAACTATGGTTCAAAATATCACTAAAACTATAGTTCTGTCTTCTTAAACTCAGCTAGTAAAAAGTAGCTCCATAGTAAAAAGTAAAATATTTAGAAGAGTACGTCATTGGTTCAATCTGCACATTATTGGAAGCAATCAATTTATATTAACATGTATTTTAAGAACAAGTCAAAATTATGGAAGTATCAAAATTGTTATAATTTTGTCAGTAAAACAGAAATTGTCAAACATATGACCAAAAGAATGCACGACACTCCAATCTTAAAAGAGAAAAAAAATGAAAAGGTCTGATTTGTTTTAAGGTAATACTGTTGGTAGGTGAAGGAAGAAAACACTATATAAAGTAGGCCTACTAAAAATAAACATTATTATGTTGCTACTAGCACCACTCCACCACAACCCATCATGTCTACTATTTAATATTACCATGTTCTAGAAACTGTTATGTGCATAACAAATATTTGCTCATGTGATTATTGGGAAAATGTATAAGCAAACTAAAGTATCCAAAATTTATATAATAGAAAACTAAATCTCTATGAGATTAGTAATTTTCTATTCAGCTTGAAAATAATACAACTGAGATTTGAGATTAGGTCACTTTTTTTCTAAAGTCCATGCTCTTTCCTAAAATGTTCAGAAAAGAAAGTCTTGGTATCATGAATGACAGTTGTCATGTACTCAAATGAATTACCCTTACTGGTTTTAAATGTGATATCTGATCTAAAATTAAAAGCAGGTGTAAAGCCAGTAGCCACGGCCACCATCACAGCTGCCTGGCCCACGCACGTTCGCATTTGATTTGGACAGACGGTAATGAAACAACAGAGCCAAGAACTGATGGGCCATTAGTTTTAATCCTAGCTTGCACCCAGTGGGCAAGAAATACACACAGTAGAAAAACACTTCCTTTTTCATTCAGGGCTCCCAAAGTCACTGACTTACCTGAGTTTCCTAGAATCAAAGGTTTCTACCTCACCAGCCTTATTCATCTCTGTTCCCTATCTCCTTCTCTGTGCACAAACTCTGCACAAACTGGCTTCTCCTTCAGCACTCTGCCATCTTGGTTGTCTTCCTCTCCTCCACATGGCCTTTCTCTGCTCTCCTTCAGCATGGGCTTCTGTGCCCCATTTTATAGTGTAAAAATCAAAACCTTTAATCCAATACTGTATACAGACAAGGAATTCTTTGATACAGAGTCACTTATCTGAGGCATAATGGAATTTCTCATGAGAGGACACCACCCCACATCATGCAACAGTCCCAAGGGTGTGAGGAAAAGCTAGATCTTAATATTAAAAGGGTGGGAAAGGCTTAGTCTTAAAACTAAGCCTTAGGCTATAAGGACCCTGCCTGCTTACAGCCTGTCCCCCACATCCAATGCAAACTATAAGTGAGAAAACATATGTATCATATTTACAAACTTATTTGACCAACAGCAAAAATTTTAATAATAAGATCATTAGATGAAGAATCAGAATATAATTCTACTGCTAATCCTTATACTATTTGTAAGGTATTAAGCAAGTCTCTGGTATTTTTTGGGCTCAGTTTCCTTATCTATAAAGTTAATTAATTCCCTCAGTTCCACATTTTTGGAGCCCCTTAAAAAAATTTAAGTCCTTAATTCTAGTGTGTCTGAAATCTGGAAATGAATGAGATATAAATCCAAGTCTATATTAATATTGCTTTTGAGGTGGCTGTGACTTTTACATAATTATTTGGAGACTTTTGATGGATATTTGTTTAATCTGTGAATTTTGGAAATCAAATCCTAATTTAGAGATTCCTAACATTTCCTGAGTGATTAAAATCTGTCATATATTACCTAATTAAATCATAAATGTCCTGTAAAATATATTATTAGTTTTTATTTTACCAATGAGAAAATTGAATTTCAGAGATTACTTTCTCAAAGTAAGTAATATAATTTGAAAGAAGTAAATTTGAAATCAAATTTAGATCTAACTTAATGCCAAATCTATTATATCTATTCATTCATTTATTTGTTTATTAAACTAACATTTGTTGAGTGTATAATACTGTGCCAGGCATTATACTAAATGCTTAGAAAATATATCAGATCTCTGCCCAGATGAAATTTATAGTTTATTGGGGAAATCATGCATTAAACATTATAAATATAGCAATATAAATGGTGAAGAGTTTAATTGAAAGAAAATTGCAGGGTACTATGAGAATGAATAACAGAAAGAATAATTTAGATTGGGTGCTCAAGGAATGAACCACAAGGTAAAATTTAAACTGACGTAATCCCAATTTCAGGTCAGTCTCACATCAGCCTTGACAGTACCAGTTAATATAAACAAAACCCTGTATAGTATGGTGTTGGGCAGATAAAATATATTATGCTCACTTTGTTAAAGATGGCACTGTCCACGTGGAGGCCCATTGCTCAGGTGGTGATATTAGTTGCCCTTTCTGCTTGGGAATGGGTGTGATTATGTTAATATGGGTTGAGGGAGGGCTTTTGTGCCAAAAGGGTTTAAAGAGAAGAGGGATTACATTATAGGAGGAAAGAGCAAAGAAAGGAGAGCAGAGAAGGGCCACGTGGAGGAGAGGAAAGGCAATCAAGATGGCAGAGTGCTAAAGTAGAAGCCAGTTTGTGCAGATAAAAGGAGATGGAAAACAGAGGTGAATAAGGCTGGTAAGGTAGAAACCTTTGATTCTAGGAAACTCGGATAAGTCAGTGGCTTTGTGAGCACTGAATGAGTGGGTTTTGGAGCCCAGTGTGTATCTTTACTTGCCCGCCAGGTACAAGCTAGGATTAAAGGTAATGGCCCACCACCAGTTCCTGGCTTTGTTGTTTCATTACCAACTGTCCGAATTAAATGTGAACCTGCATGGTCCAGGTGGCCATGATGGTGGCCGTGGCTGCTGGTTTTACATATGGTCAATTCAATAACATTAGGCCAATGGTGAAATTTAGAAAATACACTTATGTTTATTTTAGCATATAGTTTCCTACCTGTGCATGACAGGCAGTCTAATTGATATGTAAAAGTGCTTTGGATAATATAAGTGTGAGAGGGGGTAGGGAGGAAAAAGAGAGCATAATTCAAGGCACTCAGTTCACCAGTTGGCATTCCTGGCTCTCTACACCTTTAGAGCCAGTAATTGCTATCTTCACCTTGTATGATAAATTGTTATTTTCCACATGTGGGATTTTGTTTCCTTCTTCTCCCATCATCTTTGCAAATCTGATTGTCTCATAGCAGGATTCTGAGGGTTAATCATTTATTTAGTATATAGGAAAGTACTTTGGGCATCTCAAAAGAAATATCTTATGTTGAGAATAAATAATACAACAATAACAAGCCAGTGAATTGTAGTTAGTGCACATCTCTCATCTCAAGTCCTGCCTGGTCTTTACCACATCTTCATTCCTGGGTGGGCAGGGTAAATTACTGAAGTAAAGCACACACATCACCCCTGGCTCAAAGAGTAAGTCCAATAGATAACAGGATAATAGATAAAAGTTGAGTTGAAAGGGGGAAGATAAATTGAAAAGCAAGATAAGTCAAAAAAGTAGATTTTTTTTTATTGTTCAAGGAAATCTTTCTAGAAATTTCATAGGGAACTGTGGGCTTTACTTCTCTTTTATGGTTTCTGAACCTCCATTCTCAGTTTACTTTTGAATATGCATTAGTGACCTGCAGAATGCCTTTTAGAGGTATAGTAACACTACTTTTCTTCCCAAAGAATCTCTATTGACAATCCCCAAATACAGATCCATAGACCTAAAAGACATTCTCAGTCTGCACAGAACAATTCAAAACCAATTGTTCTCTTCTTCCTCACACAATCATGAATATTGAGATCTCCAAACTTTTTGCCTCTGAGCAGGAAATCCTGTAATGTGATCATATAATCATACAAAAATAGATAAGTCATCCATGAAGACCAATCAGCTGTAACCTAAGTTTAGTCAGGAGCTTTGGAAGCCTTCACTCTACTAACAGCCCTTTTTCCTGACTTCATTCAGATTCCTCAGGGGCAAAGCTTGTGGCCTGGTCAGTTTCTATGGCTGTGATAGTGGTGTGAAACCAACCACTTATAACCACTACTCTTGTGGAGATGTCTGTTAAGCTGCCCATAGTCAGAAAAGGTTGTTCACTTTCATGGAGGAGACAGTTCAGGAAGTGACAGTTCACTTTGTTTGCTTGTTTTCTTAACTCAGTTAAACTCATCTCCACAGGAAAAGTAGCAATTTCAATGGAAGAAAGAGGGAGAGGAAGGAAAGATAATTTTGGAAACAGGGGCAATTTGAGAAAATGAATAGATAGGTCTTACTCTTTTAATCTCTCTCGATTTAATTAGATTCCCGCCTATCTTTAAAAGAGAATTAGTCTCATTCAAAGGCAGCCTAATTATAGGCGTTCTTCAGGCAGGGGAAGATTATACTGGGCGGGCAGGAAAAAGTGGTGCGAAGCTTCTGGTGACAATGTTGGCAGGGGTTGAAATTGTGTTTAGGGTTGTCATGGACCTTTTTCAGTAACCTAGAAGTGAAATGGGAGGGCTTTACTCAAAACTACCCACTTTCCCTTTTCCAAATTAGTAAAAGTTGCTTCACTTCTTCTGAAAAGTGGACTTTTCCTAATTTTTTATTCAACTTTTGCTACAAATCAAAGCACGGTCCCAATAGCAGCCCGATCTATGAAAAAAGGAGAAGCTAGTGGCTGAGGGGAGGGGTTGGGGAGGTAGGAATGACCTATCATCTGAACAGGCTGCTGGAACCTGAGCCTTCAGTGTTCTAAGAAGCAAACCAGCTATCACCATATTTTAGCTGTTGGGTAACAAAACTGCTGAGGAGTGGGCTCACGGTGAACTAGAGGGCCTCAGCGAAGAACAGTTCTGAGGGGCATTTCTAATGCCCCTGGGAGTTGGATAGAAGTGCTCCTGAAAGTGCACTGTTTCCTTGTGTGCCTAGGAAAGTGATATCACACATCCCCTGAATAACAAGAGGAGAGGAGCATTTCCTCAGCAACTATTGCTTACAGAAGTCCGATGGTCACTAGCTGAACT
The DNA here is from genome assembly GCA_037038555.1 of Rhynchonycteris naso. Classification (NCBI taxonomy): domain Eukaryota; kingdom Metazoa; phylum Chordata; class Mammalia; order Chiroptera; family Emballonuridae; genus Rhynchonycteris; species Rhynchonycteris naso. The sequence continues at coordinate 67,413,758 of CM072998.1, forward strand.
CTATTCAGCAGTGAGGAAACTTGCTCACCTCCTGAGTTCCCTGAGGAGAGATAGCACACGGACTTCTGGCAATATGCCTTTGAGACCTGACATATGTCTTTTCCTGACAGGAGCATTCTTCTGGTCCATCTCTTTGGGGCTGGGATGTACTCTGCAAAAGGCTTTGCCCAGCCTAGAACTCTAGATGCTTCTCCATCTATCACCTCCCACTTTTCTAAAACCCACTTCCCTCCACATACTTTAGTCATTCATAAAATCATTGAATTGGAGTATCTCCCATGATTCAAAATTATTAATTCTTCCCTTCCCTTTCAGAAAGAAAAGAAAGCAACTCACTGTTCAATAGATTAAATAAATGTGCATTTGGGGAAGGGGGGATTATAACATTTGTCAGTTGGAGGAATCAATAATCCAAATATTAACAAGCCTCATATCCTCTTAATAACCTCATATTCAATACTCCTTACTCCAGAAAAACTTTCATTTCCTTTGAAAAGAAATCTCCATATGTAAGGACTATAGATCCCATGCCTGAAGCAAGGACTACATAATTCTATAAACTAATCTGTTGTTGTATGAAATAAGTTGTTTAATTGCTAGTATTAAAAATATTGGTTTTTAATAATGCTGTTAACATTTTCTCATCAAGCATAGTTGTTTATTTATTCACTTAATCATTCAAAGCAATGAGTTGGTGGGTAAACAATGACAATATCTCAGTATAATGTAATATTTAACTTTTTCACTCATACAAATCCCAGCAACATATTGGGAATGAGTTGCCCAGGAAAATTAGATCAAAATTTTATAAAGGTACCAAAGAAAAGGACTTATTTCTTTATTCTCTGGACATTTGCTTTGAATCCCCAAAACACACTTAGTAAATGAGTTATGTAAATTGCGTTGCATAAACTTTAAGTGTAATTCTAACATTGATCACCAGTTCACTTTCATTTTCTTTTCCTGGTTTGAGCCGCTTGGATAGCATGAATAGACTTCTACTAAATCACCGGTATTCGCATATCATTTCAGAGTTGTCAAAGGCCTCCCAGAGCTTATGTTTTGGGTCCTCAGAAGAACCATTTATGGTGGATAGAATATTTAAGTAAAGTGGTTAATCATTCCCACTTTACAGCTGAGAAAATTGAGATCTGGAGATAAAAGGATAGACAGAGCAACCAAAGACCATTGTTACTTTTACAAAGTTATTTTGAGCATAATTTAAATGTCTTTACCTTTTTGTCAATGGTTAGTAGGCACCATTAGAAACAAAGCTTATTTTTGTCATTATTCAAAACAATAATTTTGTACCACCTCTAACCTGTTGAGATCCTGGCTTTCCCTCATCTTCCGCTCTGGCTCTGCCCTCTCTACCTGACTCCTTTCCTGTCTGGGTAACACGATTCTGATCAATTTGTACTTCAGTTGCGTAAGCAAGCACGCTAGCACACACACACACACCCCAGTGAGGCATTAACATCTGACCATAAATTCCAAAATAACTTTAGAAAACAATGATAAAAATTAGATTTTTCTACCGGAACTAATAGGTATTCCCAGGCAATTCCTTTCACATTTTTGCACAGTGTATGCTGTTCATAAATAATGTCAGAAGTGAGCCTTTGCTCTTTTTGTAAGGTGGTCATTTAATGTAAGTAAATTCACATTAAATATTGAAGATCAGAAAAAAGCAGCCTCTTCAAAGAGGTCACTTTTAAGTGGAGAAAAAAACAATGTGTGAGGAGAGGACCAGCCTGGTGCTGGGTGGCACAGAGTTAATGGCTCATAGAGAGCATATACATGTTTTTTAAAGATGTTTTATTGCTTACAAAAGGAAGTAGTCTTGAGAGACTGGATACATAAACTGGCTCCAGCCAGCTGCGGCTGTCGAACTAGGAAGAATCCTGTTCAATTAGTGTTGTAAAATAAAATACTTTGTAAAGGAAATAAACACTACGTGAGCTAAGATTCATGCTTTCAAATATACACACGGTTTGAATTTTTAATTAGGGCTGCTAATTACAGTCATCAGAAGGCAGAACAGAATAGATTTTACCTTACATTTAGCAGACAAGCCTTCAACCCCAGTGTATTTTTCAATTTCATTAATATTTTATGAAAATGGCCCTTGCAGCTTCAGCCTATTCTAGTCTCCTACAAAACTGCCCCACATTATGGATGCCAATGCCTGTAAGCCATGTGCATTAGTGTGATGACAAAATGCAAAACAGCATCTTGTCAACCATCGCATCAATTGATTCTATTAGATAGTGTAAAAACAGTTGGGTGTGAGTTATAATCTAAGTGACACTAATGATGAAGCAAGACACTGGCTGAGAACAGCCATTAGCTATAACCCAGAAATTAATGGTTCTAATATTTTTGAACAAATTAACCTTAATGAACTGGTCTTGCAAATACTGTATTATCTACAGATAAGTCAGTGAATGGAATAATGCACACATGGTAAATTATATAAATATACATATTAAGTAAATACAAAATATAAATGTAGGTGTTTTACATGTTTACCCATCTCTCATGCCTATTTGTGCCTTAGATACAATATAGATACAACTAGTCACTCCCTCATTTATCATGTATTTAGCAGTGATTTAATATTTTATAGAATGGCCTATAACATAGTAGAAAGCTAAAACATCTCCACAAAGTTAGAGTATTGTTGATGGTCAGAAAGTAAAATTTCTATATTTAATATGCCAAGAAATTCCCTATATGTAAAGTGAATACTTCTGTAAAATACTTAGTTGTCCCACTATTGTGAAGAAAATCACCCTTTCTTCTTATTTGTTCCTTTATCTTGTTAGGTTTAGAGTTTTGTAAATTAGGTTTTCATAAAATAAGTCATATGAGTAGTATTCATTGCAATAAAGTTCAAATTTACCCTCTGTAACCATGGTGGAAAAGTTCATTATAGTGATAGAAAACTACACATTGGTGGGATAACTTTGAAAGCAAAATAAAATAAAGACATGAGTCCTTGTGTTAATTTCTACACAAAAGCAAAATGCTATGCAAGACCCACTTTTGCATTCCCTATAATTATTACTGTGCTAAAGTTACTTGAATTCAGTAGCCATAATAAATTTGACAGACAACTCAAATGGACCAGGCCTCCCTAAGGTAGTGGTCACTGCCAAATTCAACTATACCTCACAATTTTTATGGCATTTTATTTTTTATTCTTTTTAATTTTTTCATTGATTTGAGAGAGAGGAGAGAGACAGAGACAAAGAGGGAAAAGGAGAGAGAGGGAGAAAATACCAACTTGTTATTCCCCATAGTTGTTCCCTCTAGTTGTGCACTCATTGATTCCTTTCCAGATGTACCCTGACCGGAGATCAAAACTGAGACCTTGGTGCCCTGTGATCACGCTTTATCCACTGAGCGACCTGGCCAGGATCTTAATGATATTTTAACAGTGAGCCTTTTTTATATACTTTCCTTCACAAAATGCTACTTCAGTTTTCTTTCTTTATCCCAAATACTGAACTTAGATAAACATACTTTTCACCATAAAGGGTCTCTAATTAAAAAAAAAAAAAGTGTTTAGTACCTACACAAATCTGTGGTCAAAAATCCTGGAAACTCATTTACAAATACCGTACAAAACTCAAATGGCTAACTTAAAGAAAAGGAAACAAAAGTAAGACACTTGCCAACAACAGTTTGTTGGCTTAACTTTGACTTGCTTTCCAGGGAAGGAAGAAAACAGAATTTTCAATGTGAACTGTCAGCCCTCGTTATGACAGAAGCTCACTAGTGAGAGATCCGGAGTCCCCCTTCTATTGGCAGAGAGAAGCAAAGAAACCTTCCAAACAGAATTCTTTCAAGCTTCCTCTACAACTCCACTTAAATAATTTACTTTTCATTTTTTTCTCAGACTATTCTTTTTAAAGTTGGCTGACATGTGTGTTGACAAGCATGCTTTACTGCACAAGATGACTTGTGTATTGGAAAGGGGAAAAAATAACAAAAATTTCTCCAACTCTGAGAATAAGAGAATGACTCCCTCCACTTTGTGGAAACACAGTTAGCCTGGTCTCTGTCTTAAGATCAGGGAAACTAAATATACATTCATATAAGTAAAACAGTTGCTTCTGAGGAAGGTTGTTTACCAATTTAAAAACCAAACTAGTGTCTATATACCTAATTCAGCAAACTAACGGGACATAAAACTGTTAGATTTAGGCAAGAAGGTCTTAAATTCATTTATTTAAGCATAATACATTATGTTATTTAATTCATTAAAGCTTAATTTTAAAATGTATCCCTTTAAAGTTCTGACAGTTGCAGGAGAGTGTATAAGATGAATAAAATGATATAAAAATAATGGCTTAAGTGTAGCTGCTGATTTTCTAGATCCTTGGTTTTATACTTCACTATTTATGATTATGCTTAGAGACTAAAATAGAAGGTAGAAAGACAATGGCTATTTAGGTCATTCATATATATTTGGATTATAAATGATTGACTTGTGCTGGCTAAGTATATTTACATTGATATAATACAAAAGACTCTTCCCTGCTTGTTTCCTACTGTAATAGGATTAAAATAAACTTCTTTTTAGGAGGTACATTTTCTGGATTAGAAAGAAAGGTCTTCTGAATAATAAAATATTCTTTCAATAAAAAATCATTTTCTCGTTATATTCCCGGAGTGTTTCTCTGTACTGCCTTTTGAAGTGTTTTGTAGAATTCTACCTGTTATGCAATTTTATATTGCATAGAACATACTTTATAAGATAACATTATTAAAGATGATGTCTTTAAATTTCTCCTTCATAACATCTTCCTTCTTTATAAATCTTTTCATTGTTACTATGGAAGAATAAAACCTGGCATATATAATGGTGTTTGGTTATAGGTGTTTGACATTAACTGCTCTTCTCTACAAGGACTGCTCCATTGGATGGGAACATAGAACATAGTTGTTTACTTACTACTTGACCTGAAGTTGTATGCAGACCAAAGCAACAAACTGCGTAATTACTCTAGAAATAAATTGCCCTGAAATGCATTTCCCACTTGCATTGAAAATGTTGCTAGAATCATTTTGAGATTATAATAAATGATAAGTCTAGGCAAGCCAATTTTCCCCCCAAACCTATAAAACATTTTAGTTTACTTATAGAAATATATTTTTAGCCTGACCTGTGGTGGCGCAGTGGATAAAGCATCGACCTGGGAACACTGAGGTCGCCAGTTCAAAACCCTGCACTGGTCTGGTCAAGGCACATATGGGAGTTGATGCTTCCAGCTCCTCCCCCTTTCTCTCTCTCTCTCTGTCTCCTCTCTAAAATGAATAAAAATTAAAAAAAATTAAAAAAAAGAAATATATTTTTAAATTTATAGTTAATAAATATTTTCAAATCTAGATACAAATAGTTGGTGGAAAAAATTTGATTAGCTAATAATAATCCAAATAAAAGGTATTATACAATTTTGAATAAGTAATTCAAAATTTGACATATGCCAGTTCTCAATACCCCATCTACCCAATGAATGTATTTCTTTTTTATAAAAAGCCTTGGTGGGTTATAATTTTTATCTATGCGATAAATTTAAAATGATTACGTTTTATATCTACTTTAGTATTCATTCATTCATTCACATATTATTCATTCATATATTTCTTCTTCCATGTATTCGTATCACATGCAGAGATTGAACATCTAAAGCTGTGCTGTCCTCACCTGTTAGAATGGCACTCACTAATAAAACAACACACAATAAGTGCTGGTGAGGGTGTGGAGAAAAGGGAACCCTCCTGCACTGCTGGTGGGAATGCAGACTTGTGCAGGCACTGAAGAGAACAGTATGGAGTTTCCTGAAATAATTAAAAGTGGAACTGCCTTTTGACCCAGCTATCCCACTTTTAGGAATATATTCTAAGAATACCAAATCATTGATTCAAAATAAAAGATGCACTCTCACGTTTATTGCAGCATTGTTTACAATAGCCAAGATCTGGAAACAGCCTAAGTGTTCATTAGTGGATGTGTGGATTAAAACACTGTGGTACATGTACACAATGGAACACTATGCAGCCATGAAAAAGAAGGAAATCTTACCTTTTGCGATGGCATGGATGAACCTGGAAATTATTATGCTAAGTGAAATAAGCCAGGCAGAGAAAGACAAATAGCATATGATCTCATTTATATGTGGAATCTAATGAACAAAGTGAACTGAGGAACAGAATAAAGGAAGAGGCGGGGTCACAGGGAACAGAATAACAGCTGTTGGAGGTAAGGAGGATGAGGGGATGGGATCAGAGAAGGTGAATGGTATAGTGAAATTATATATACATAACACATGGGTACAGATAACAGAATAGGAAATCCCAGAGGGAAAGAGGAAGTGAGTTGGGGGAGGGGGGCAAAGGGGATATAAATAAAGACACGGGGGTGGGGGATGGCGGTGTTATATTGAGTGGGACACTTGAATCCATGTAAACACAATAAATTAAAATTAATAAAAATTAAAAATAAATAAAGCTGTGCTAACCTATAACCAGATATCTCTTGGGTACTCATAGTTCAAATGGAGATGTGTCATAACTGGAAATAAACACCAGGTTTCTCATTAATTTCAATTTAAAGTTAAAATTGTTTATATGTTGAAATGATAACATTTTGGGTCTGTTGTATTCATTATATTATTAAAATTAATTTTACATGTTTAGTTTTTCTATGTGACTATTAGAAAACGTAATGTTACATAAATGTCATATGCGCTCACCTATAGCAGCAAGTTTCTACCAGTGTGCCATGACACACAAGTGCACCACAAGAATTTTTAAAACAGGCAATACCTGAATATTTGGTCAGGGGCACAGACCTCTTTTCCCTTACTGTTCAATAAAAAGACAACAGTCAACACAACAATAGCTGTGGTATGAATGAATCAAAATTATACCTGTTTTTTTTTTTCAGATTGGCACAAAATATATATTTTTGGTGTGCTGCAGAATTTTAGTAATTAGTTTATTTGTGCCATGAGATGAAAAAGGTTGAAAATTGCTGACTTATAGGGTAGTAAGTACTCTGAAGATTCTAAGATAAAAACAAGAGTCACCTGGCTCTTAAGGAGACTAGTTTCCTGCTAACATGAAACGTCTGCAGTAAAAATTCTAATTATATTATTTTTCTGTGGCTGACATCTAAGACAATGCCTTTCTTATTATTCTTTTTGTTGAGTCAGTATTCCTGTAAAATATGTAAAAGTCATTTAATACTTGTGTTGTTCTACAGAACTCCTTGTTTTTGTCTGATTATCTGGCACAGAATTTGGATAACTGATGCTAAATCAAGTTGGCTCATTATGTTAATCTTTTACTTGAGAAAGATTTAGAATCTCAGACTTGCAGAGACTCAGCCTGATGCCAAACCACCCAGGCATGCATCAGAAGCCAACGCTTAGCCATGGTGGCTCTTACAATTGGCATTCAACAACCTCATTCTGCTTATGGTAATGACAAAGCCATTCAAGGATGAGGTACCCTCGGTTGTCTGGTAATAGAGTTTTTCTCTGCGAGAACCTAATTGCCCTGTGCAAGGATTGGAGCTGTAACTTTGGCCTCATTAGCACTATACTTCCACCGTTCATTGATCTGGCTCAAATCACTAACAGAAAAGTACACCCTCCTTGAAAATATACATCATGTGAAGTGCCTCATGTGTATTACCTCATGACATTGCTAAGCCACATTCATTATTTTCTGGAACCACGAATAGTAATTTAGCTTACAAAGAAACATCTTTGTTTATTCCATAGCCAGATGCCTTCTTTATCCCCACAATAAAATATTTCAACTATTATGAGCAGTTTATCTCCTCCTCCATTTTCCTCAAAATAGCTTTTATTAAGGTCAATGAATTTATACTTGTATATACACAAAACTTAATTTCAAAGAGAGGTAAAGGAATTTTTGACATCCTAGCAATACCATTGTCTTTATGGCAGTTACAAAATGTTTTGCCTGTGGGAGAAAAGGTGAAGTTAGTTCTTGGTAGCTATTAAGCCCACTGCACTCTTGTTAAGATAGACAAATCTATTTGCTCAGTGTTTTACCCTCTGGTCTACGTTCCCATGCTCACCATTTGATTGGATAATGTTAGGAATTGACTGACAAGCCTGACAGAAGCCACAGGGCCATCTCTTTGTGATGGGAATTGATGGCTCTGTAAATACAGTCCTTCAATGCCAATACCTTTAAACCCTCAATGATTAACCTAAAGTATCTCAGTTTTGCTTCTTTTCTTATTTATTCTCCCTTTATAACTTACACAGGGACCCCAAAGACAGAAGAATTGATTGTAAACATTTTCACTGTTCACATAATCAAACAAAATAATTATTTCCTCTAAACTTTTGATTATGAATGATAATATTATATTTTAGTAAGATGTATACTTGAGTGTAGGACTACATAACAGACAGTCAATTGCCTCATGCGTCTAACATAGTATAACCAACTTAATATGTTTTGTTTTCTACAAATATAGTTATGAAGAGTCATTGTTATAATATTAGCTAGAAGAAAATAATATTAAGCCCACAACTTATTCTTCCTTCCTTAGTTTGTGCAATAATATATTATTCTGGATATACTCCTAGAGAACTCAATCTCTTCTAAAGGAATCTTATCACAATGGTAGATAGGATGAGGTTTAATTTCTTAGCATGAAATCTTTTATCAATAAGTCTGATGTCAAATGAATAAAAATGGAACATTGCACCTTCATTTATATAAATTGTTCCATTATAATAGGAAGTGGTTGAGATAAAGCAAAGTATTAGCTGGAAGCTTTAGTTAAAACATGCAAAAGTCCCTTCAAGTATCTTTTATATTCCAGCCAAAATAATGCTTATGTGATAATTATTTTTAAAAACTGATCATCTGGAAATTCTATGCTTGTTTTCAATTAAAGCAAAGCCAATTCTATATTAAAGATCTTTATAATCATTTGAAAATGAAAAATAAAAGGTTTTAATGTATGAATAAAAATAAATGGGCTATCAGATGGAATTTGGAGAATATTTTACTATTTAAATAAACTGAACAACTGCATATAATAGCACTTTAACAATAAAAAAAACACATTGAGACAGCGAGGTTAGGTTGAAAATCATCTTCTAAAACCATCTTCTAAGTGGTTAATAGAAACAAAATTTTAATAATTTAATTATAAGAATATTAAAGTATGTTAAGTAGTTAATTAATTACATGCATCCACAAGCACTTAATATTGTGGCCATTATTAGGTGACTTAAGAATGAATTACTAGTATTTTTTACTGTTAATACATAGTTAATTAATGACTGAACAGTGTCTTACTGTTCAGTCATTAATGATTTATTACAGTAACTTAAACATTTTCCAGCTTTGAGTGTCTTAAATAGACATTTTAAGATTACTTTCCAGGTTTACTTTCTTTCTAATGTATTGGTTATTATATTTCCTATTGTATTGTTTTGATCTCCTTCCAACTATGAATATCAAATATCTTGACTACTTGATTAGTGGGAGCAAATACATTGGTTTGTGTGAATTTGACCATTGTAGCTGATTATGAAAATGGCTACAGATCTTTTGTCAGCCCAACTCTGTTCTCACACTGTGGGTGGGAGAAGAGACTTTAAAACCCAACTGTCAAGCTATTTTAGAATCTGCTCCTGTTTCAGTACCGAAACTGCCCTCATGTTCATTATAGTTCTGACGGAGAAGAACATGCAATATAGATTTGTTTAGATAAGAAGACCTTCTCTCTTAGTGGCCATTTGTGGGACTACAAAGCCCTTTTCTTGGTCATGTGGCCTGAGGCCCAGGGCAAAGCAATTTGTATTGGCAGGCATTCTGCTGATAAGAGAGGAATCTCTCATGCAGAGTTCATTTAGAGGTGGCCCACACAGTGAGACAGAACAGTGATGGAGCTTGTACTTGCTGGGAACTGATTCTTTACCACAAAGGTGCTTGTCATTGCTTCTGGATTTGCCTAGAGTCTCCCAGAATGCAATTATATCCTCTGATATGTACCTGACAACCGAATTGAGGTGTTTCTGCCCCCATTTTGGGAAACTACAGGGAAATAGCTTCTGGGGTGTGACATAGCAATCTTAGTGCTGTCTTTATGTATCTATTTGTACTTATCAGGGGATTCTGTGGCTGCTAGGAGACTGTTTAGTTGGTTTAGAAATGACAGTAATGCTCTAGAAATCTCTTTTCTTTTCTAAAAAATGACAGTATGAGATAGGCATAAAACTGCTGAAATTAACTCTCTTCTCCAACTTTCAAAAAATAGAGCTTTAAACATAGACTTTCAGAGGAAATGCATTTCTTTTACATTTGTTAAGAAAAGACAGAAAAAAATCTAATAGCTTTAGCTATATTCTTAGGACTTAGCCAATGGAAACTTGACTATATTTCTGCACTCTGGACCCTTTTGCAATTAGTTGCTAAATATAAAATTCTAAATAAAATCCATGCAATCTCTCTAACTTTATATTGTCTGTCTTTTAAAAATTAATTTAATGTAAGTTCTAGGTAGTGGGACATTTCTAGATCTCTAGAAATATAAAAATGACAAAATTTTTATGCCAATTTAAATGGAATTGCCAGCATATTGTCTTCCATGGTGATAGAGATAGAATTGAGGATAGTCAAGAATAGAAGAGGGAAATCAGATTAAATATAACTGATTAATGCTGTTTTGTTTTCTACTGCAATTCTAATTTATAAAAGCTGATTCCAGTTATATATTTGGGTCAAGACACAACAATATTAGAACTATAAAATGTAATATAGATTCAATATATGGATATATTAACTAAGAGTTATACGTTTATATGTATTTAAACAAAAAGTTAATTTTGTTGTTCATTTGTAAAACTGTTAATAAAGAGTCATATATACCTTTACAATTCAAGTGTTGTTTGGGGGTTAAGATTACAAAATCACTTGGTTAACACCAATTGTCAACAACAAAGTTTCACCAGAGGTAACATTTAAGAAAATCTATGTGCATATGGTTAACTGTTAACCTCTGATAAGGTAGGAATTAAACATTTGGAAACTTAAAGAAAGATACTGAAAGAGAGAAGAGAAAAGTAAAATCTAGGACTGTTTAGATGTTTTGAAATATTATATCAGTCTAAAGAAAATGAATAATGGTCTGTGAAAATTTTGAAGGTCTATGTAGATATTTTTATTTTCTTACAACAGTGGATAAGTTTTCATTATTCACTGAGATGGACCGCTGGATTATAGAATCAATTTTTACTCATGCATTCACTGATTATTTTTTCTCTCATCTGAATTTGCTATGTGATAGGCACTAGTCTGAACAAAGACAGGGAAGTTGGCTTGGCCAGATAGCTTGGTTGATTAGAGCATTGTCTCAAAACACAGAGGTTGTGGGTTCCGTCCCCGGTCAGGGCATGTATAGGAAAAGATGTTTTTCTCTCTCTTTCCCCACTCCCTTTCCCACTAAAATCAGTAAATAATTTAAAAAAATTTAAAGACAGGAAAATTAATTTGAAAATGAAACTGACATTCTCAAGAAAAGTGGCAAAATAGTGTCATTCTAGACAATGACAATATAACTCACTAGCAAAACAGTTTTGTAGCAAAATATCTGCAACCAAATATCTCTTTATAGCTTTTTTTTTTAAATTACTGTAATGACCTACAATGATTTTATATAAATTATTATAGATGTTGATGAGCTCACCATCAAAAAAAATTTTGTATAGTGGCCCCTTCCACTATAAAAAGGTAAGCCAAGGATAAATCTTCTTACCATAATCTCAAGAATATAGAGTTCAAAAATGAACTAAAGTTCTAAGAAAAGTAGCCTCCATTTCAGAAACAAAGAAATTACATCTCTAGTTTCAAACAATCAATCTTTTTTTCTGAATGTTCCTCACAGAACTAAACTACTCTGTAGTTTGTGTGAGGGTCCTCTTGTTGGAGAGGAAATAAAACCTTTGCCTGCTATCTTTACAAGGATAAAGTATGACCAAGTGACCAGGTATAATCAAAGAGAGGGGAGTTCAGCAAAAATGTTGCTTAGGCTCTTACTTGCTGTAAAGCCAGTAGCCAGGGCCACCATCACAGCCGCCTGGCCCACACAGGGTCACATTGGATTCAAACAGATGGTAATGAAACAACGGAGCCAACAACTGGTGAGCCATCAGCTTTAATTCTAGCTTGCACCCAGCGGGCAAGCAAAAACACACACTGGGCTCCAAAACCCACTCTTACAGTACTCACAAAGCTACTGACTTATTCGAGTTTCCTAGAACCAAAGGTTTCCAGCTCACCAGACTTATTCATCTCTGTTTTCCATCTTCTTCTCCAGCACAAACTCTGCTCAAACTGGCTTTTCCCTCAGCACTCCTCCATCTTGGCTGCTTCTCCTGGCCTCCACGTGGCCTTAATCTGCTCTCCTCTCTAATACTAACCCCAGAAACCAAGAGAGCAAGCTACTGGTCTGTCCCACTTTATAGTGTAGAAATCCAAACCCTTAATCTAATCTACAAACAAGAAAGTCTCTGGTACAAAGTCACCCATCTGAGGCATAATGGGATTCCTCAGGAGAGTGCACCACACCACATCATCCAATCAGTCAAGGGTGTGGGGAAAAGCTTACTCTTAAAACTAAGCCTTAGGCTATAACAACCCGGCATGCTTACATTACAGCCTTTCCCCTACACTCATCCCAAGAATAAGGGCAAATAATATCACCTGGGTGATGGGCTTTTCATGTGGGCAGCGCCATCTTTAACAAAGTGAGCATATTATATTTTATCTGTCCAACACTTGCCTTTAGCCTAAAGGGGAAAAAAAAAAGCTAGAAAAGTGAAATTTGGAGCCAAATGAAGGGTTTTAAAATCTGTATTTTTAGACCTTTATAGATAGGTTGTAAGTAATCTGTGAAACTCTTTATACTGTAAAAATTTTTTTAGTGTGAGTTTCAAGAAAGGTCTATAACTTTAATCAGATTTTCATGTGTCTATAGCTTACATCTCTCCCAAACTAAGAACATTTACCTTCAATAAATCATTTGTGTAACAATACTATTACATCAAAATGTACTTTCTTTTCTATTTTTTAAAATTTAAATTTTTTATTTTTAATTTTAGATAGAGGAGAGAATGAGAGTGAGAGAAGAGAGTAGGAGCAGGAAGCATCAACTCCCATATGTGTCTTGACTGGGCAAACCAAGGGTTTTGAACCAGTGACCTCAGCATTCCAGGTTGACACTTTATCCACTGAACCAACACAGGTCAAGTAAAAAGTACTTTCTTCATTTTTGAATTTTTAGCTTTTTATATGAAACTTTTTTTTCAAATGAAGACTATGCAAAAATCCAGGTAAGGCTTGCTAGTATTTGATCAGGCCAAGGAGACTGACTCTCATTATTCAGGACCACACAGATTAGTTTCCACACTCTGCTCTCACCTGCGTAAGTAGACTAGTCAGAAAGTGTTTTTCACTGAGAAGCAAGAAGAAAACATTTAAAAACATATGTTTGGTTATGCTGATGGGCTTCATAACCTAAAATAATTTCTTTGGTTTTATTTATGTACTTGTCATAGATCTTTACATCACTTTCTAAACTTAGCACACTTTTAATGTTTCTTGGGCAACTAAGCAAAAAAGAGTTTCTCTGCAAGTAGGGGTAAAATAACTAGTTCTATTTTTATCAATTATGAATAACTGTAGTTTATTCTTCTATCAGCATATTTTTGTGACCTCATCCTTGCTACTTGGAAACTTTGCCCAGTAACATTTTATTCTATCCCAAAGGTGCCATATGGCACCTTCCTCCTTCCTAAGATAGACACCAGGTGCCAGAAAATGGTAGGCTCTATCTCAGAAGTTAAAGTTAAAGGTAATAGTGATTGTAATGTCTAAATTTACTTTAAGGAGAAACAAGTTCTTATATAAATAAAAGATGTGAAAAAATTAGTCATGCTAAGATATATTTAAGCACATAATCATTAGAATAAATAAAAGTTTTTCTATAAGAACAAGGTATTTTAATTTTATTTAATAAGGGATTCTTATACAAGAACTAATAGGCCCAATTAGCTTAAAATAGTAACACACACGTACAATAAATACACACACACACACACAAAACCCATAGCCAATGTATTATCTTTTCTTGGACCAGACGTGGTACATTGCATTTATTCTGTCACAGAGCTTTGTTTGACAGGTGTGGTTATGTGTAAGAATTCTAGTAAAGAAAGAGAAAATACATCTATTCTGATCTAAATTATATCCCTCGATAACATAGTGATGACTGAATTTATCGCATTCACCTATGAAATCTCCATTAAAGATACCAGATATAGGAAAAAGCTCAAATTACTTGTAGGTACAATATTTTAACATAGAAAATCCAGATGGAACTTTTATAGATTCACAAATGGCATGGCTCACTGTTCTGGAATGCTAAATCCAAATGGCACTTCCCTTTTGAGGTTTCAGTTTAGAGTAAAACAGATCTATTAATAATCAATGAACTCATATGACCAAGAACGTTATCAACTCATCCAAGATGGAAAACAACAGGAAACTTAAGCCAAGACTCATTTTATTTTTGCCCTTCTTACGATATGCATTGGCAAAGAACCCCATTGGCCCTTTTTTTAGCTAGTAATGTCTAATGCAGGAAGACAGGAATAAGCAGAGTAGAAAGCACCTGTCAGCTCTATTTCCCACTCTCCTTGATTAGCATGAAACATTAATAGGGCTTTCAGAAATTCTGGCCTGAAATGGGCTTTGCCTAAGAACATGTCTGTCTATCTGCACAAAAGCCACTGTCATTTAAAAAGGGCAGATAACTAAAGAAGACTCTTCCTTGAAATTTATACTTTTTTTTTCATACAATGACAAATTATTTTAATAATGGGAATCACATTCACTGCCATTTGTATAATGTTTCCCATAAAATTCCCCCATTAAATTTACTCTTTTACTTGACTCATCTTTTTTTTAAAGAATGACACACACAAAATGATACATCATGACTTCTTATAAAGAATTGAAAATGAACATACAGTAATGGGTTAACATACATTTTAATAAAATTTTCATTGTTGTGCATTTCACTTTTCAATACTGAAAATGAGGGATGTTCCAGTAACCTCAGGCAATGCCTAAGGATAAAACAAATCATATCATGGTGAACTATTTTCACCCATTTATTCTTCTACAGAAAAAAATATTCATAAACACCAAATAAAATATGCACCAAAAATATCATACTTGGTCTTAATATTCTTTGTCATATAATACATGTCACTATATAGTAAAAATAAAACAAAAAAATGCTTGGGTATTTCTACGACTTTTTTAAGGGTTTGATGTATTGTTAATTTTCACTAAAGGTGAGTATCAGATTGATTTTGGTTCTCCAAAATGGCCTCAAGATTCGAAGGACATAATGGGATTCAAGTTAAAAAGTTACAGATTACAAAATACAGCTTTCAGACCCTTAAAAAATTGAACCCTTATTCATAATTTGATGCTTGAGTTTTTGGATTGAGAAACTTTTTATTTGAGTTGAACCCTTGTTATATTGGTGCAGTCAATTGGTTTACAAAGAAATATGCATGTTATCAAAACTATCCTTCCATTCTATGCGTGTGTCAGCCAGCACACTCGATGTCGTTATATATGATTTCCTAAGAGGGAAACACAGCAGAGAACTGCCCTAGGTGAAATGAGATGTCTACCAGAATTTTATTGAAAAACAACACTTTGTGGAAAAAATCACATCAATTGCCTCATTTTCACCACATGGTTATAATTGAGCATCCCAAATTAAATGAAGTGCAAATTAAATGTGTTTCCAATTTTCTTTGTCATGATTCTATAAGTGTGGAACTCCTGCAGTATTTTATAGGTAGATTCAGTGAATACCAATGGTAAGGAAAGTTAAAAGAATAAATTTATTGCATATTTAGTTAAGAAAAATTGTCATTTAAAATACTGTGATCACTTTCTAACATATTAAGGAGCAATTTTAATCAGTTCTCTGAGAGATGTTACTGATAATATTGCTTTCAAAATTAGATGAAACGCAAAATCAAGGAGGAAGGTGGAAGACAGTTAAAAATTACACTTAAAAGTCAAATCTTATCAAATAAAATTGTACAGCAAACTGCCTAATGGGTAGCAACCTATACAGACTATCAAACACACCCTGACAAGTTGTTTCTAGTCTATAGTATTTTTTCCTTTCACTAAGTGTTTTTGCTTCATGTATTTAAAACAAAGTATATCAAGAATACATGTATTATTTTTCTGTATTCTTTTAAAGCAAGTCTATGCTCAAGATACATAAAACACAATCTATAAAACAAGACACACCCTTCATTGACACTGACAACTGAAATTGACTTTCAGCTCTGGGACTCTGAGGAGGAACTATTCCAGTCATAAGTCTTGATGTATCCCTTGGTGACATTACCTGGCACCCTAATTATCAGAAAAGCGAGTTAAGATTTTTCAACATAGCATTAAATCCTTTCTGAATCCTAAGGACGCAAATGAAAACCTCATGTATTTGAAATACTGACATGAAAACAGGCTGTGAATAATGGCCAAAGGATTTCAAATGATTATTATAAAGAGGGAGGGAACCGGGAATCAGCACATGTACATCTCCAGCTAAATGCTAATCAATAGGGCTATAGAAACATTAAGCCTAATTTCAGAACTATTAATGTGGAGCAATAGAATAACAGAAAAAATGCATATGCACTGCCCATGCTGCATTTTCTAGTAAAAATGCGTTGCACTCTGCTAGCTTGTCAATCTTTAATAGAAACTCATCAATTATTTGTGGCCAGGAGATTGAAATGGCTAATAGCTCAAATATATTCCTCCATTTCATTGCATCAGTAGCTCTAAATTAATGCCTGCATTTTTCCTTAAATTAAGTTTAAAAATATTAAAATGGAAATGCGTGCTTTATTTTAGCGTACATTTAGCATACGGGTAAACAAGCAAATATTTGTTACTGTTCTCTGACAATTGAAAAAGATAAACAGAGGTTTGTTTTCTTTTTTCCAAGTAGATGAACATACAAAACATAAAGAAAAAACTACATTTGCACTTTTTGACATTAAAATCCTTATAGCAATCCAGTTTAACTCAAATGTTGTGACATAAACACAGCATAGACAATGTTCAAAACTTACTTTGCTTCTTTCACATGACTGACATCATCTCAGAACCTGTACTGCACAAAGTGTATATCAAAATATCGTGTAGTTGGAATGCAGCGCGTTTGCCATAAAACAAAGTCTACTCGATTCTACCTAATTAAAAATGAACCTTCTCTGACATTAATAGGCAATAAAACAAATTTATAGGCAGACACAGAACATTTCAGTCAAAAAAGTTAGCCTACAACTTGAGAGAAGGTAGCTTTTGCCAATCACATGCCAAGAATCTACCCTCCCTGACCCCAGTCATCTCTCAGATAGCGGATACTGGCATTCTTTGCACATCAGAAACACGCCAGCAGAGACCATTCATGAGGGAAATAGAAAAGCAAGTCACATTTGAGCAGACAACAAATGCTCCCAAACCTTGACCCACTACATGCAACAGTGAGTGAGCGGCACACCCAGCACCCAGCACCGTGAGAAAGAGCAGGCTCTGCAGGAACTCTAACCTACTCCCTGTCCTGCTGCAGGATGCTCCATTCCCTGCACACAGCAGGTTTAAAAAAAAATAAAGGAGATTTGCATTATCATTATAAGCTAGTACCCGCACAACAGCACAGAACAGATGACACACTTACTGTAATGTCCCATGAAGCAAAGTTCCCATCTAGAGAGAGGCACTCTTTGCATTATTCCACTCCCTGAAAAAGGGTTAACCATTATGAAGAAACATTATGCCAGACATTAGCAGACAGCCTATTTAGAGATTACATTTTTCCATACATGATAAATCCTGAGTAAACCTGTTTTTCTTTTTAAACACCTTGCAGAGTGAAGTCTAGCACTGCATCTAGTTGCCAAAGCACAATCAATATGGAAGGAGCGGTATTTTATGATTGGAGAAGTTGTTGTGTTTTTGGTGGTGAAATTCATTATTTAGTATCTGAACCCTCAGCATTTCAGTATCATTTATTCATAAAGTCCCTTTTTGCCAGGAGGAAATGGATACAGCTGTAGAGAGAGAGTGTGTGCATGAGAGAGAGGGAGAGAGAGAGAGAGAGGGAGAGGGAGTGAGACGGATTGATGATATTGATCAGGTACCATCTTGAAACAAAGGCTAGGTGCTCTATTTTAGTTGACAACTGTGACACATAAAAAAAACAAGCAAGAGAGGGGGAAGGCTAAGGCCTTGAACATCACAGGCTTTAAAAAGCGTTTGAAGAAACCATTATGACAAGCAGGTCTAGGGAAGCTGCTGCAAAAATGTATTCAGAAGAGTCATTAAAAAATGATGCTTTGTTTGCCTTGTGAATATGAGGTTTCCAGCTCGCTGCAGTGTTCACTGCTACAGAGGAAATGAGGAGGTCTGCACAGTGCAGTCACCTTGCTTTCTTTCCTGGGGGGTAGGGGGTGGGAAAGGGTTATGGAGGGAGGATCTAACATTTTCTTTCCTTTGAGCCTAAATGGATTTCTCTGGATGATAATTTCCCAGGATTTTTCTTATCATCACTGTTTCTCAAAAAAAGTTGACCATTTTCAGATCAGAATTATTTACCTGTCATGAAATCATTGAATAATTTAAGCACATGTGAAGGAATTAACTAACATGGCTTCCTATGTTTTTTAGTACAGAGAATGTAAGAAAGAAACATTGTTGGAGCAGCGTGGAGCTCTTGGCATCAGCTCACAGACAGTATTTCTACCTGTTCAATCATCCACAGGGGTGTGTTCCATGGGGGCTAATAGAAATTAGACAGAGACTCTGTATGTGCTCAATCTGCAAAGAAGCCTGGAGATCTGAGTGACTTCTACACTCCAGGAGGGGATGTTCTTCTGCAGGTCTTATGTGTATCTATCCGGACATTTGTGTGTACTGTATTACAAAGAAAAAATGTCCTGGAGGTTGTCCTAGACAGCCCAGGGAGGGTGTTTTCTGGAGTTCAGGTAAAAATGGTCACATGGTAGAAAGGACTATACTAACACTGATTGCTTTAGGGCAATCAGGGAAGGCACTCCTAGCTCTTATCCACCTGTGCTGCAAGACTTAATGGTGGTGGAAAACAACATTTGGTTATCAGGGACTCCAAATGGCTTTGTATATTGTACCTTTTCCTGAAAGTGAGACAATCAGGAAGGAGTGCAGAGGTGATTTCTTTACTCTTTAGCTACTGTTGGGCAGATAAAATATATTATGCTCACTTTGTTAAAGATGGTGCTGCCCACATGTAAGTTTTAAAATTAAGCTTTTCCCCACACTCTTGACTGATTGGATGATGTAGGATGGTGCACTCTCATGAGGAATCCTCCTAGTATGTCTCAGATAAGTGACTTTGTATCAGAGACTTCCTTGTTTGTAGATTGGATTAAAGGTTTTGAATCTATGCTATAAAGTGGGGCAGGCCGGGAGCTTGCTCTCTCTCGGTTCCTGAGATTAGTATCAGAGAGGAGAGCAGATGAAGGCCACATGGAGGCCAGGAGAAGCAGCCAAGGTGGTGAAGTGCTGAGGAAGAAGCCAGTTTGTGCAGAGTTTGTGTAGAGAGTGGGAGATGGGAAACAGAGGTGAATAAGTCTGGTGGACTAGAAACCTTTAATTCTAGAAAACTCGGATAAGTCAGTAGATTTGTGAACACTGAATGTGTGGGTTTTGGAGCCCAGTGTGTGTTTTTGCTTGCCTGTCAGGTGCAAGCTAGAATTAAAGCTGATGGCTCACCAGTTCTTGGCTCCGTTTTTCATTACCTATTGTCCGAATCAAATGCGAGCCTGCATGGGCCAGGCGGCTGTGATGGTGGCCTTGACCACTGGCTTTACAGCTTACCTTATGGGTATTTGCCAAAATCAAAATGTATTTGTTATACACAGCCTATCTTACAAATTGGCATTTCTGTGTGCCTTTATGAAAGTTCCCTAACTTCTCTGAACCTCAGTTCCTCATGTCTAAACTGAGGAAGACCACATGGGCTTTTTTGCCAGACTATATGAAGTGCCTAGTATGGTGCTTTGTGCAGAGCATTTATATTATAAATGCATCCACTATGAATTCTGTGTATTAATACTGATAAAGGAACCTTTTTCTGATTATTATTATTATTAAAAGGCAACTCTTTCTATATTGTTCTAATATTTAAATAGAACCATGTAGAAGATAGGGACGACTTTGCTGGCACTTAGTTCAGCGGTAGTTTGGAGAACAGGTTTGATGAGAATTAACAATAAACAAGGTCAATAAGATGATGTCTAAACAGACAAACAGTTTCTGGATTCCATTGCATCCTTCCTTCTTTTTATGTTGTATTCAGGAAAATTACAGTGAAATTAAATAATGAGTTTATATAAAGTTTTTCTTTTACATTTTTTAAAAAACAGAAACACAATTTAAATAAATGCTACAACATCATCACACGCATTTATATATATTTTCAAGGATCCCAGAGTTTATTTTATTTGTTAAATCCAACCAACACTAGAGTAGAAATGCTGATAATTTTTATCCTAATTTTTGAAATAAAGAAACCAAATTTCAGTGCATTTTTTTCTTAGGGCAAAAATGAGTTAAGCTTAGAGTTCAGATGTTTAGCGCTTTTAGCTACTATCTATGCCCATTCATTCATCTATCCCCTCCATCTATGAAACAAGCATTTATTTTATCTTATTGTGAGTTAGAGACTAAGTTATGTATGAAGGCAATATGAAAACTAATTGTTAATTCTTGAGAATGCCACTAAATCCTAAAGATAAGTGTTATTTGAAATGATTACTTACTATGTTTAGATCTAAGACACCAAAGTGATTGCTATATTTCTTCTCTTACTGATATCCAAAAGAAAAATGCTGTTACCCATTGATATTTTTTGAGATTTCTAAATAGCACCCACCGTCTTCCCTGAGCAGGTCTTGGTCAGGCCTCACTTTACAAAATAAATAAGACTTACAATCTGAAGAAGCAGAAAAGCCACCATTCTCTCTGTGTGTAGACTCACTCCAAAGTACAAAGAACATACAAATGCAGAAGTTATGAGTCAGTATAAATCATAATGCTTCCCCAGATTGTAGAGTGAATGAAGAGGGGCCAAGAGGTTTTAAGGAAGAGTGATTCTAATTGAAAACATGAATGGGGAAATGAAAGAGTTAAGATCTGAAACTCCTATAATCAAAACCTTACACTAAAAGTCATCATTTACCAAACATTGACACTTGTTGAAACTTCTGGTTTTAGATGGCATGTTGAGTATATGATAAGAGCAGTTTAATCCCCAATAAGTCATAAAATGTACATTTAAATTAAATTAATAAGTATAAAATTACACTTAAAAATAAAAGGGAGAATTTTTGCTGAAGATTTGATATTAATATATCCCTAAAAGACAAAAGCAAATATGAAGATTTAGCGATAAACTAAGGTTGCAACAAAGGTCTTCCCCATATGCCAGTCTGCAAAGATCAAAAGAAGTACTTGTTGTGGAATATTAGTGTGTAATGAGAAACCAGTTAATATTTTAGGGAAAACAACACTGTGAAAGAGTGGTAAAAACCCCAAGAAATTACAGAACTAGCACATTTGTCATGATATTAATAGAACAATTAGAAAGAATTTTAAAAATATGTTTTATATAGTCAGAAAGATAAAGAGATAAGTCATATCCATAAAACAAGACTGACAAAATATGAAAAAGTAGGCATATACATGTGCATCTATTTATATATAACATATATAATTGTTGAAACAATATCTAATACATACACTTGAAAATTTTTGGCTCTAAGATTAAAATTAAGTAACAAAATGAAATCATGAAACAATAAGTAACGATGGGTGAAATATGAAAGAAAAATTAAGATACACAAGTGAGAGAGTTAAAAGACCCAAACATTGGATTCCAGAGAACAGAACTGAATAAAAGAAAAGAGAAATATTTAAGTCAATAGTGGCCAAGAATTTCCTAGAACTAAAGAGATGCACATGCAACTGTGGTTTGTAGCAAAAATTTCCCAATACTTATGTAGTATGAGAACTCTGCAGAAGAAAATTAAGTTTAAAATGGCAAGCATTAGGCAGATACAAATCCACTTTGGAGGACTAAATTTTAAGCATAGAGTTTAAAGATTTTCTACAAATAAAATTCCAAAAAATATGATTTCACAATAAAGTTACAGAACGCTCTAGGAAGCCAAACATTATAAATAAATCAATAAAACCCAGAAACTGCTGAATCAGATCTGAGAAATATGCTAAAATTGAAATGAACAGATTCAAAGTATAAAATAAGCAAATCAGTATGTTTCAAAATTAAAAGTGGAATAAAAATATAAAGACATTATCAAAAATATTTAAGCAGTTTTAAAAACAAATGAGCGGAACTAATGACGTTGAAAAATACAGTAATTTTACTTAGAAGTATAATGAATGACATCAAATTAGACACCACTTTAGAGTGAATAAAAGAACTAGGTGATAGAGCTGGAGGAATTACTGTAAAGGTATTAAAGAGAGTTTCAGAAAAGTAAAATAAAGAAAAAAAGAGTTAAGAAACAAAGAAAACATAGTGAGGCCTTCCATCTGTCTAGTTTCAGAAGAAAAGGAAAACTAAAGATGGAACCAAGCTTTGAAAACAGTTTAGAAATTTATCTAAATCTTAAACCAAGATTTATTATATCACTCAACAATTCCCTCCTAGGTGTATCTACCTAAGAAAAATAAAAATGTATGTCCACACAAAAAGTTTGTGAACAAATGTTGCCAACAACATTATCACAGTGGCCAAATAGGGCAACTCACATGTCCAACAACAAATCATTAGGTAAATAAAATGTGATATAACTATATAATATAATTTTATTTGGCAATGAAGTGCTGATACATACTACCACTTTGATCAACCATTTAGACATCAGAGTAACTGAAAGGAGCCAGTCACAAAAGTTTATATATTATATAATATTATTTATATAAAAGCTTCAGAACAGACAAATTTACAGAGACACAAAGTAAATGACTGGCTGCCTCGTGCTACAGGGGAGTGGGGAGCAGAGGGAAGATCATAGGGCATACTGCTAATAGGTACAAAGATTTTTTGTGTGTTTTGCAAAGTTCTAATTTAGTTATGTTTTTGGGTGTATAGCTCTTCAAATGTGCCAAAAAGGCACTTTTAAATATTTCAAATTGAATACTTCAAATGGGTAAACTTTATATAAATTACATCTCAATAAAGATGTAAAAAGAAAACTGAAGGCACATTTTAAAAATGGAGCACAGGCAATACTTTAAAATAATAATGACTTAGAATTTTCCAAAATTAATGAAAGACATCAATCTTTAGATTTAAAAGGCTAATGAATTCCAAGAAAGATACATTTATAAAAATCTGTATTCAGATGTATCAAAATGAAATAGTAGAAAAAGACTGTTTCTCAGTTGGTTCATCTGCTTTTTCTCATGATTAGATTAAAAATATGCATTTTGAGGGATTATCACAGAAATGATTCAGTGCTCTTCTCGCTGAATTTCATCAGGTGATACACAATGTCAATATGCCCCAACACTGATGATATTAAGTTTGATCACTTGATAGACTCTGTCTAGTTTCTCCATGGAAAGATTTGCTTTTCTTCTCTTGGTAGTAAGTATTTTGTAATTTGAATAAAACATTCTTCGTCCAATTCTTACCTAATAGTTTTATTCCAATAATTACTTTCTTAATTTTTAAAAGATATTTTATTTATTGATTTTTAGAAAGAGGAGAAAAAGAGAGGGAGTAGTGGAAAGCATCAACTCATAGTTGCTTGTCATGTGTGCCCTGACCAGGCAAGCCCAGGATCTTAAACCAGGGACCTCAGCATTCTAGGACAATGCTTTCTCCACTGTGCCACCACAGGTCAGGCAATAGTCACTTTCTAATTCTATCCTATTCCTCCCATATCATTTGGTAGTATTCTACTGTAATAAAACATTTTCCTTTCTCCTAATTCTTGTATTCTTTTGGTTACCTATTTATATTAGTGTGGAATTGTGAATTTTTATTTTACTTAATGACCTCTAATCCATTACTATCATTATTAATTTTTATGCTTAAAATTTGTCCATATTTGTCCAGTGGAAGTCCTTATATATATATCATCATTCTTTTACCATGTTCTTACTTTCAGTAGAAAAAAAGGCTCATCTTATACATTTCCTGCTCAGCTCTGGAATCAGGCATTTTCCCTTAGGTTCCATAGTTCCTTTATTGAAGGATGGTGTTTAGAACCAAGACCGGGACACCAGTAGTGCTCATTGCCATTGTGGTTTTGCCAAGGTTCTCCCAGTTTCATTCAGTGAACAGTCAGGAAATGTATGTACATGTACATATACACATAAACACACAATGCAAAATTATACTTTTTCTACATCTATTTCTGTGTTTTGAAAACCACCAACTCATACCAGTGCCTCCAATTATAACCCAGCACTTATAGGTTTCACTATAGATCTCTCCTTTTTTATATTTATAACACCCTTCTCTGAGAATGAGAAATCTGGCTTCTATTATTTTCAATATATATCCATATTTTCTGAAATATTCATAATTGTAGCCAATATCTTGACCTTAGCAGACCTGTATTCCTACTTAGTCACTCTCCTCTGTAAGTCCTTGGTGTGTGTGTGTGTGTGTGTGTGTGTGTGTGTGTGTGTGTGTGTGTATGTCAAGGACAAAGAGAGAGACAGAGAGAGGGACAGATAAGGACCAACAGACAGGAAGGGAGAGAGATGAGAAGCATCAATTCATCGTTGTGGCTCTTCAGTTGCTCATTGACTGCTTTCTCATATGTGCCTTGACTGGTGGCTACAGCAGAGCAAGTGGTGACCCTTTGCTCAAGCCAACAACCTTGGACTTAAGCCAGTGACCATGGGGTCATGTTTATGATCCCACACTCAAGTCAGCAACCCTGTGCTCAAGCTGGTGAGCCCATGCTCAAGCCAGTGACCTTGGGGTTTTGAACCTGGGTCCTCTGCATCCCAGTCCAATGTTCTATTCACTGCATTACTGCTTGGTCAGGCTCTTCTGTAAGTCCTTGACCACAGGCTATTGGCCCATTTGGCTATCTCCCCCTTGGAGGCTGGCTCCTGAGCCCTGACTCAGTCTGCCCCACTCAGTCACTTTCTTTACATTAGCCCTAATCATTTTCCATCTCCCTTTCTCACTCAAGCCTGTGTAATGGTTTTAAAAAGTTATTTTTCTGCTTTAACAAACACTAAAGTATTCACAAATATCTAATAAAAAAAAGTAGAGCAGAGTGAGCAGTTGAAAGCATGAGGCCGCCTTAATTTGGATCTTAAGGTTACAGTTGTAATTATAATATACTTCTAAACAAAAACTGTGTGCCAGCTCTTCCAATACATGGGAAAATAATATCACAGTAAAGCAATTCACACCATAAATTTGTCAAATGGCTAGTCTTTAGATCCACTGTGCATCCAATCTCGATATTTTTAAATAAGAAAAAGGGCATATCTCTAATTCGCAATGAGTCAGCTACCTAATGATTAAGAAAGTATGAAATATTGCCTGTCAATTTGTTTCTTAAATTGAATTTTTAAAAATGATGTAATTTATTATTTAAAGCAATGTTATAGACATGAGACATTTAGAAAATTTCATAATAAATTCAATTGAATATGACAGAAAACCAATGCAGATATTTTCCAGACAGCTTAGGTAATGCATTAAAGTATGATCTTACATCTTTTAAAAACTGTAGAAAAAGTAATATAAATTTAAGCTTCATTTTTAGATATTATAAAATTCTATAGCACTTTCTATTCCAATAGTAAATATTTAGCTATATAAAAGATACTGAATATATAGCCACATGCCAATTGGGGAAACCTCTATTTTATATAATAAACTCCTTTTCTGATCCATTTTTCCCCATGCCCTTATTGTCTGAGAGCAGATTCTCTCAAAGGCATAAAGTTGTAAGAGAAAGTGTCCTTTTCAAATGCAGCTGGTTTTGTGGTCCAGTTTTCATTAGGAAGCTGCTTCCAAAGCCTGATCCAGAATAAGCCTCTAGAAGAGAGAAGGGATCTCCTTTAAAAAAGTCTCCATCCTTCAAGGAAAGATCAGTTTTGGATTTGCTTTTCTATTTTCTAATAATGCTCCCTTTTCCTCAGTGCAGCTTGCAGAATAACAGTCTGGACCACAATGAACTCACCGGTACTTGGTGGTCCACCTGGCATAATCTCATACTAAAGAGTTCACAAAGAGGACATTTCTGCATTTGTGCAGCCCTTGCATCATGATCAGCCAACTCTGTGCATTTTTAAAATAAAAATAACTTGTAATTTTATTTTAAACTAAGAATATGGATTGGTGGTTCAAGAATCTGTTCACTCAACAAATATATGAACTTTCTGATACAAGTGAAAATGCTAAAATCTTGAATGAAGTATACAACATGAAATTGTCGAATTATCAAATCAACCTGATAAGGATACAGAAGAACCCCAACCACAACCAATGAATCAGTTACAAGCCACTACAGTTAATCTCAAAACTAGAGCATGTCCTCAGATGTGTATTTAAATGCCTTTTAACCTTCTGCATAATCACCTTGCAATTAAAAAAGTAGCAGAGTATTCTCTGTCCCTTTAGAAAATATCTCCAAACCTCATAACCTACAAGATATAGGTCACAATTTCTTTAATTTTTGTGTTCTTTCAGCTATGAATGAGCTAAGAATTAAGACCAAGCATTGATTCTTCTCTCATTGGACTGCTAAACCTCAGAAAACATATCCGCACTGCTCATTTCCCTTCAGATCCTGCCTCTGGGCAACACGTGGTGCTTTGCCCGGCCCTGCACTGAGAAGGCTTCAGGCTTGCTTAGACCCTGCCCATTCAGACGCAGAGGTTGGAGTCCCCAGAGATCTGGCCAAATATAGACTGTAAAAGTTTGAGGGGTTTTTGTATAAAACAGGGCCACCATAAGGTCAGCTGACACCCTGGTACAGTAGAGAGGCTTAGAAAAAGCTTCTGAGATCCACATGACCCAGAAACAGGCACGCAAGTTCCTAATCGATTCTCACCACTTGCTGTTTGGACTGTTTTAGTGTTCTAGCTCTGGGAGGACATCCAGCTAGCTCTTTTTCTCCTTCAAGACTTTTCTTTAAAGATCACATAATTAAGGCTATCTTAACTTTTTAAAAATTATAGTCCTCACCTCTTTTTTCCTTCTCTCCTTTGACTACTTCACTTTATCCCATCGCATGAGAAATAATTATTATATAATTTTCCTTTGTTTTTATTTGTGTTTTCCTCCTACTAGAATTAAGACCAGACTGTGATATTTATGGAGATGGGGTTTTTCTTTTATTTGATCACTGCTGTATTCCCAGTACCTAGAATGCTGTCAAAGACATAGGAGATTTGTTAAATTAAATGAATGAACTCACATTTTCCCCCATCCTTTTTGTTAGAGGGGATGATCTATCAACATTCTCTCTGTCTCTTACCTCTTTATTCTTTTCTTCTTCACTTCCTCTTTCCTACCCACTGAGAATCATACTTAAGTAACTACCCTTTCCTTCAACCTTATTTCTTCCTGTCAACTCACGGAATTTTATTCACAAACATGCATGCTTCCTCTATTGCTTTCACCTTTTAGTCCCATTCATTCACAACTCATTTAGTCTCGTCCTTCTATTCAATCGTTTCTTTTAGCCCTCATATAACTGACATTTCTGCAGCCTTTTACTTTGCTGATTGTTTTTGTTGTATTGTAATTGTCCTCTCTGGAACTTGTGACACCTCTCCTCATTCTTACCTCAGTTTCTAAGCTTTTCTCTTTCCTGTGATTAGTTTCTGTTTCTCTATCTCTTAAATTTCCAAGATGTCATCCTCACTTCTCTTACCTTTCACTCTAAAAACTCTACATGGGTGATCTCAACAAATCCTTAGCTTCAATCACCAAGTAGAATACACAATTCTTAAATTTATGTTTCCTGCCTATAGCTTTTCCCTGAATTCCAGTAGTATACTTCTAACTAGTGTACCATTTAGTTGAAAAAGAAGAATGTTTTATAAGAACAGATACAAAAATTGGTCATTTTATTAAAATGTGGTAAGAGTAAGTTCTCATCTCATTTTCAAAGGATGAAAATAGGGTTTAATGATTCCTTCACTTTCTTAGCTGACTTAGAAAATTTACATTACCTCTCTGTCTTCTCATTAGTAGAATGAGAATGGTACCTGTATCTACTTAATAAGTCTATTGACAGATTTAGATAATTTAGACCAATGCGAAGGACTAAGCGTTCGATAAGTTTTAGATGACATATTATTGTTATTATTTAAATATTTTAGCACAGAGAAGTGTCTTTGAATTCATATGAGGATCTTAGGTAAGATTCCTGGAGGAGGTTGTTTGTTTGTTAAATTTGTAAGAGTAGATAGGAAATGAACCAGATGATGAAGGGTAGGAAGGACATTTTAGGCACTAGAAACAATGTTGTAAGTGTTGTGATTTCTCATGGCTAAACTGTACTTGCTAACAAGACAGAGTGCCATGAAGGGTTAACTGAGGAAGCTGTGCAAATACAGTAACCTTGTTGAGATAAGACCAGTACAGGATGTGCTGAAGGACATGTGCTGCGGGCGGACATGTTCGAGCCCTTGCTTGATAGCAAAGATGGGCTGAGGATGGGAAATCGCTGGCCTTGAAGGAACAAGAGACAGGCTGTGTCAAAGTACGTAACTGTAAGATAGCAGCAGGATGTGGACCATCACCAGGGCAGTAAAAGAATATAAAAATAAAAAGCTGAAGTCCTTTGGGGCTGCAGTCTTGTTCGTCTTTGTGTGTGTTTGTGTCTCTTTGTTCATTCCTCAGGTCCCCCTGAGGACCCTTCAGGACCACCGGGAGCTAACAAATGTAAATAATGACCCAAAGGATAGAAGCATTTGCTGTGTGGAAAAAAATAAAAGCAGATATTTATTTCTAAAATGCATTTTTCAAGATAGGGAATGGTCAGATATAAAGCTAGAAAGTTAGATAGAAGCCAGGTCAGGAAGAGCCTTGAATGCCATATTTAGAAGTGTGGTTGTTCTCATGGGTATTCAAATTTGAATTTGAAACCCAGAAGTTATTAAATTATTAGTTTTTTATTCTAAGTAAAATCCCTTTGACAGCAAATGCTAGGA
Source organism: Rhynchonycteris naso (assembly GCA_037038555.1). Classification (NCBI taxonomy): domain Eukaryota; kingdom Metazoa; phylum Chordata; class Mammalia; order Chiroptera; family Emballonuridae; genus Rhynchonycteris; species Rhynchonycteris naso. The sequence goes on from CM072998.1 coordinate 67,443,143, forward strand.
TGTCATTAAGAGTAACAAATCAATAAGTAGTGCATGAAGTTATGTAAAAAATGAAAGGATTGTGTCCGTAATAACATGTAAGACATCCCTTAGGAACTCCCTAAATAATTGGAATTTTTGAGGGGTGATAGAGATGTCATACTAGTTATCTGGGGTGAAGTCTGATTATTACTGATTATGACTGTTCCTATGGCTTGGTCAAACACAGATTATCGAAAAGTAGCAAGTGCAATTATAGAAATATAAGTAAAGTACAATGGGAAAAAAAGAAAAAAAAATTTAGAGAGGTAGAGATGAAACATATGGAGGTATGAAATTTTAACATGTACACAAGGAACATCCATTGTGGTTAAAATATAGTGAGAAATATGGAGAAGTGAGAGAAAATCAAACTTAAAACAGCTGAAGGACAAATTGTGAAAGGTATTTATTGTCTTGACAACAATTTTAGTTTTAAAGTTATCAAAAATTGATATTTATCATATTTATACGTTTCTGATTGTGTTTCATTTTTTATTATGGAAAATGGAATTTAAAAAACAAAAATTACTATGGTAAATGCTGGATACCATATTTAAATTCTGACTTTCTGATTATAGTATGTATTAGGTAGTAGATTTAAAATCTTTTCACTTCAGGAAATAGGAGAAAGAGAATACTAATCAGATGAGAATTGAGATCTTAACATTAAAATGTATTTTACAATATATTCATTACATTTGTAACTGACCCAAATAATAGGTTGACAATGTTTACGACAGTTATTAATTCAGAATGTCTACAGCATTAGGGTGAAATAAAATGTCAAAACCATTTAGTGAAGTCTATATTTTGATTAAGAATATGTGTGCTGAGTTGTTCATTCATTCAAAGTAATCACAGGTAATAATAATCTATCCTGTGTTTCCATCCCGTATTTAATCATGAGAGAGTCCAGAGCACTTGGTAAAATAAAATGAGTCGATGTTCAGTCATAACAATTATTGTTATGTTACTGAATAAAATAGCACAATACAAAGTACTTCTGTAAAAGCATCTTAAATATGCATGTGTTAAAATATGGGTTTTAAAATAAATACTGTGAATTCAAATTTATGATCTTGTGTGTATATAAAATAGAATTTTAGGGTCCAAGCAGCTTAATAAAGCAAGATGGGACCTTGATGATCCCCTTCCCCAACCACTTCATTTTACAGATGAAGAAACTAATTTTTACAATTTTGATTTCTTGCCAGTTCCTATTAAATTGCAGTATGATTTTCACACCATTGCTTGCAAAAATGATATCATATTATTTACTAAAGTGATATGAAAATTATCCATTACTGAATTTGTATCACTACCAACACCACCACTACCACCACCACCCAATTTAGAATTTCAGATTCTAAAAGCTGCATCTATAACCTATTCAAAGTGGTGCCAAGTTCACTGTCTGGAGGTACTTCTAGAAGTGAGAAATGGATTCAAGTAAGGACTGATTATAGTATGAAATTGAGGTGCTCCTTATCCTGATGTTCCATCCCCAAATGGGCAAATGTGCTTGTCACTCTTTAATTTAGAGAGAGAGCAGATGACAAGTTCTTCATCATCATTTTGAGGGTGCAGAAAACCTCCAAAATACTAATGCCCCAGTGATTGTCTCAGCATTTGAAATGAAGACTATTTTTAACACTTGGTTTCATCTGCTGACTCTGCTGTGCTAAGAGCAGGACCTGGAGTTCAGAGAACTACCCAAATGACTGGCAACTTCTTCCTTTTGCCTCCTGCTTTGTTACTTTTTTCAATAAAAGTGTTAATTCAAAGTCCTTCTCTGAACTGCTGGCTGTTTGGGGTTTTATCTTCTCTCCTCCATCTCTTTTGCACATCTAAGTCCTTCTTATTCTAAAAGCTCAGCAGACAGTTCTTCTTATGTCTTGATCAGGCCAGCCAGCACTTAGGGATCTAAGCCTTTTTTAAACTCAGGGTGTCTTTTTTCATCTCTTTTTCACTTAATTTTACATGACCTAACTTATTACTTAACTGTTTCATGGGTATGTTTTGTCTTCTTAAATTAGGTTCTAAACTCCTAAAGGGTAATAATCTGTAAATCTTACATATTCCCTCAGTGCCTACCAGCAACCTGAGGACATTTTGGGACCTCAGTACTTAAACTTTGATGCTAAACCATGGATTTTATTTACACTGCTTAGCTATAGTATGTCTATACAGTGACATGTTTATAAAAATAAATATTCCAATATTTTAGGATGTTATAAAAATGACTGTAGGAGATAAATTTTATTAAAATCAAAGCTTTCAATTATTATTCAATAACTTTTTTATTTATGGAATTAAGGCCATAGATTGTCTCACAGTGTTTAAAACTCACTAAAGCTTGACCAGGCTGTTGCACAGTGGATAGAGTATCAAACTGGGATGTAGAGGAAGGACCCAAGTTTGAGACCTGAGGTCACTGGCTTGAGTGCAGGCTCATCCAGCTTGAACAGCTTAAGTGTGGGATCACTGGCTTGAGCACGAGATTGTAGATATGGCCCTATGGTCCCTGGCTTGAACCCAAAGATCGCTGGCTTAAGCAAGGGCACTTATTCTGCTATAGCCCCCCGGTCAGGGCACATATGAGAAAGCAATTAATGAACAACTAAGGTGCTACAATGAAGAATTGATATTTCTCATCTCTCTCCCTTCCTGTTTCTCTATCCCTGTCTTTCCCTCTCTCTGACTCTCAAAAAAAAAAACAAAACAAAAAAAAAACAAAAACAAAAAAAAACTGCCCGAAAAATACATTAAAAGGAAACTTTTTTAAAAAAACTTTTTAAAAAATTTTTATTTTATTCATTTTAGAGAGGAGACACAGAGTGAGAGAGAGAGAGAGAGAGGGAGAGAAAGAGAGAGAAAGGGGAGAGGAGCTGGAAGCTCAACTCCCATATGTGCCTTGACTAGACCAGTGCAGGGTTTTGAACTGGCGACCCCAGTGTTCCCAGGTTGACGCTTTATCCACTGTGCCACCACAGGTCAGGCAAAAGGAAACTTTTTAAATTAAAAAATCAACAAATATTTCATAGATGAAATATGAATAACTTTCTTAATTATTCCAATGAACCTGAAGAGAGGCAGTGAAATGCAATGTTAGGAACATGGGCTTTGAATTTAGATGTACAAGGGATGAGGTTGCAGCTCACTCATTTATCATATGTGTGACTTTGGGAAGATTGCCCTACTGAATCTGTGTTCTTATGCATAAAAGGGAGAGAATAATATGTCACTCATTGGATTTAAAAAACTTAAATGATATTAGAAGTGTAAATTATTTAGATGAGGGTATCTCAAGTATCTTCTGAGGCAAAACTCAGATTGAAATTTTGGCGGTGCATGCTCAATATGGGAGTTTGTAATACCACTACACTGATGATGTCTACTCCCAACACACGTGTGCTGATTCTTCTTGTGCATATCAACGTGCATGGGAAAGAGAAATGTTTGTTTGGTGCCACTCTAAGATGTAACAGGAGGGTTAGGATTAAGGAAGTTATTCTTATTTCATCTATGAAATATTTGTTGATTTTTTTAATTAAAAAAGTTTTCTTTTAATGTATTTTTAGGGCAGGTGTTTTTTTTTTTTTTTTTTTTTTTTTTTTTGACAGGGACAGAGAAACAGGAAGGAAGAGAGATGAGAAACATCAATTCTTTGTTGCAGCACCTTAGTTGTTCATTAATTGCTTTCTCATGCGTGCACTGACTGGGGGCTACAGCAGAGTGAGTGCCCTTGCTCAAACCAGGGGCCCTAGGGACAAGTCAGCATGGTCTCTGCTTTATTACAGTACTAGTCTTCAAATAATGCCACCAACCATGTTTTCTCTCCTTGATACACATGACACTCCAGACATTAAGAAGTGGAATCTCTTTGAAACTTGGCTAGCCTTGTAACCTGCTCTGAACAATAGAACATGGTGGAAGTGATATTCTGGGGGTTTTGCTCTCAGTCCATAAGGACTATGTCAATTTCTGTGTTCTCCTTTTTTTTGAAAACTCTGGTTTGGAAACCATATATTATGCCTCAGGAATCCCAGTCTAACACAGTAAGTAATTAGAGGCCACATGGAAAGAGGCCCTGGAGAATGAAAAACCATTTTTGATATTCTAGTCTCAGCTGAGTACCCAGATAAATGAATTCACATAAGTGATCCCAGTCAATATTATATGGAGCAAAACAGCCTCCCATTAATGCATCTGTCAAACCTTAATTTCTGACTAACAGAATCTTAAGAAATGATAAATAGCTATAGTTTTAAGACTCTAAGTTTATGGGTGGTTTGTTACACATCAATTGGTACTCAAAACAACTACCCACACCTAGGAATTATAGCCAACCTCTATGGAAAGGAGGTATTTCTCCCGTCTATGCAGAACTCAGAATTGCTTTCATTAAGTGAGGCCCTAAGGATATGCAGTATGTTTTGCAATATGAGGGTATAAAGCTTGGGATACCAGAAGGCACTGAACCCTGAAAGGGGAAGCAGCCCATCCAGAAGCAAGAACAGCACTGGTCTCCTTGGGATAATCTTTCAGATAGCAACTTCAACAAGGAGGCCTGTGCAGAGTCATAAAAACATGGCTGAGCACAGGCAAGCCTTCCTTGGAAGCTACCACAAACAGTGAAGAGGAGGTCTGAAGGGAGATATTCAGGTCTTGTGGCAGCAGGTGTTGTGAATATGAGCTTGCAATGAGTATATCCGCAATAACCACAAGCCAAGTTCCAAGGGAGGGTTTCTAATTGGTCTTCTTAGAATAATAGGTCCCCACCTTTGAACCAAGAAATTTGGGAGTAGGGGGCAACTGTATTGTACAAATGTGGCTACTTGAAGTTATGCCATGATACACTGGATGAGAGGAGTGAAGGAACGACACACCTCAACAAATGCTGGTCCCTTTGTACCTGTTAAGTGTATTCCAGAATTGCAACTATTTATTAACTTCTCCCTATTGAAGATTGGGACTCTTTTTATGGTAGATTCCATGCCTGTCACTACTCTTGTTTCTAGCTATATGGTCATGTGCTCTGAGCGATTAATGACAATAAGCAATGTGTGTTTGACACTGAACTTTTTTCAAAGTACTTTGATGTAGCTATAGAGTTTATGTATACACAGTGATATAAGCATTCTGATTTTGACCTCTCAGCAGGAAAGGAAAACTCAGAGAGGTTATGTATCTTATATGAGTGCTTTCTAAGGATCATAAGAAGCTGGATAAGATTGTAACATTCTTGTCCAGCAGGTCAGTAGTAACAGCTAGGGTGTGATCCAAGACACAATTGCATTTATAAGGAACCTATCTTGAAACTGGGATATTTCTAAGGTGAAGAGTGAAATAAATAAGCAACATATTCAGCGATTCTGAAAGCAGAGAGAAAGATTGGACTGTGAACCATGCTGGGTGCTTTGTGTAGATATAAGACTTTGTTATTAGCAGAACTGACCATTTAAATGGTTCCCAGAAAGAATTTTAAAGGCAGAGGTTTATGGCTGCTGAAAAAAGTCTGACAGAATGGAAGGTCCTAGTCGTGAATGAAATTCAGGGGGCCCCTAAACTTGTAGTTCCCCAAACCCTTCATTATCTGTGCTTTTGCGAAGTCATACCATCTTGCTACAGCCACAGATGTGCCCTGCCTCTGACTCCCAGGCTGCCACTTGTTAACTGTGAAATCTTGGGTCACTTTCTTAACCTCCCTAATGTCTAGCTTCCTTCCTTATAAAATGGGATTATATCTGTCTTAAAGTGAGAAGAATGTGTAAAGCAACACATAAAGCCCTGATCCTAATGCCTAGTGAGAAAGGCCTTTCCACACATTAACTCTCCTGATTTCTGCAAAGGCAGCAGGAAAAGACTCTGAATGCCCCATAATCCTGTTAAATTATTATTAATAAAAACTTTTAATAAAAAATATTTTCTTCCTTGAGCCTGACCAGGTGGTGGCGTACTGGATAGAGCATCAGATTGGGATGCTGAAGACCCAGGTTCAAGACCCCGAGCTCACCAGCTTCAGCGCAGGCCCATCTGGCTTGAGCAAAAGCTCTCCAGCTTGGACCCAAGATTGCTGTCTCCAACAAGGGGTGGCTCGGTCTGCTGAAGGCCCGCGGTCAAGGCACATGTGAGAAAGCAATCAATGAACAACTAAGGTGTTGCAATAGCAATGAAAAACTAATGATTGATGCTTCTCACCTCTCCCCGTTCCTGTCTGTCTGTCCCTGTCTATCTCTCTGTCTGACTCTCTCTTTGTTCCTGTGTAAAAAATAAAAATAAAATATATATATTCTCCCTCGAAATTACACACAGCCCTGAAGGCTCTGGGTCTCTTAGAGTACTGACCCCAGAATGAAGCTAGTATAGCCATACATGGTACACACCACAATTTAATGTGAGAAAGTTACTTAGCTTATTTAAGCAACAGTTCCGTTTTTTTCATTTAAGATGAGTATAATAGGCCCTGGCTGGTTGGCTTGGTGGATAGAGCCCTGGAGTGCGCATGTCTCAGGTTTGATCACCAGTCAGGGCACATATAGAAGCAACCATCTGCTTCTATTCCCTTCTCTCTTCCCCTTCTCGTTCTCTTAGTAGTTCAGTTGGTCTGAGTATCAGCCTCAGGTGAAAATCAGCCTCAGACAGAGGTTGCCAGGTGGATCCCTGGGCACATTCCTGATACCTAGAAATGAAGGGATATGTATTTTTGGCTGTCTTTTGGAGAGAAATGCAGGTGAAAATAAGAAAAAATAAGATAATTTAATATGCAAACTCATATCTTCAACTGAAAAGAAAATTTCAAATTATTAACTGCTAATAAATAAAAAGTAAAATTTAAGGTAGTATTAATAAAAAAATAGTTTAAAATTGTCATAGGCTGTAGTACCATAGCCATACACAAAACCAGTTCACACCATATTTTCCACACCCCAAAGGAGATGATGATAATTTTGTCTCATTTCCTCACATCTTTGAAAAAAAAGAAATTGTTATATATTGTTTACTATAATTTTACATATAAGCTAGGCTATACAATAAATTCTGGTGTGGTTCAAAGATTGGTGAAAGTAATATTCTAAATTGGTTTAAGGTGCTTTCAATTTTTTTTTTTATTTGCACCAAATCAGCAATATCAGAACTATATGAGAGAATGATACAACTCAATGAGAAGACGTACTTCCTGGTTCTTCTCAGAATTTAGTCAACTTTGTGATTCCTAGAGTTGATTTCACTTTTTACTATTTAAGGTTCTAATTTTATAGTATATGCCAGTTCTTGTTTTTTCATAATTATGTATTTCTTTGTTCTTATCATATCATCTAGACTAGGTCATGCATGGCCCACCAAAATGTATCATTATCCACCTTGTAACACAACAATTCATATTAGACTTTGATCATCAATTTATAATAATTTTTTAATAGGTACTCACCTTTATATAAAGAACTGCATGATAAGCATTATTCTTATAGTAGATCTCCTACATAGAAAGTTCCCAAGGGGTAAAATATTGGCATCTAAAATTAAAAGAATAAAAAATGCATATGCTGTTTAATGTATAGATAAAAAGAAAATTCAAAGTTTTCTTCATAAAAGATTTATTTTCTAAGAAACAACTTCAATTAAAATATCTGATAAATAAAACCACAGATGATTTTTAAAAGCATTTTGACAAAAGATATAATAATTTACAATTTTTTTCTTTTCTTTTGAAAGATTAAAAAATGTAAATTTTATTTATTTAAATGTGATAATGTAGCCCTATAGAAGTGTTCTTAAAATGGATAAGATTTTTAAAGTGAGTTTGTTGAACAACACTGGAGTCTTAAAATACAACAACAAAAAAATAAAATCTTAAAAGTATTATGGAATGAAATTAAGTATATGATTGACAGATAAAGTTATAAGGAGATATTCATATGCTAATGAAGAATTCAGACAAAAGAAAAAAAAATACTTCTGTAATTCTAGAAATTTTTGTGGTTATTAAGTGAATACTAAAAATCTTAAGCCTTAACAGAAGAAATAAAGTTTTGACAATCTAAATGCAACTCAAGAAAATTTAAATAAATTAATTTGAAAGAAGCATTTGTGATGCTTACCTCTTAATAGATGGTAAAGTTGTACAATGCAGCTATATGTATATTCCCATTCAAACTGCAAAGGTAGATGGGTTAGGCAAGTGTCTCACCCTTGTATCGTTCTATGACGGGAGGAAAGTTTGTAGCCAATATGTAACTAGTTTGTCACACATGCATGCTTTCATCTGTACTTAAAAAATAGAAAAAGGGAAAGAAAAAGCTCTTTCTGTCTGTTGATAGGACTTTTTGTACAGTCCATGAAGTGTCTTACACAGAGCAACTGCTCTAGTGAGTTAGGAAAGAGGATGGAGCAACATGTGAGCCCTTGAAATGGCTGTGAATAATCATCTACCAGCATATTTGTCATGTACATTGACCTGCTACTATCAAAGGATTTCTAAGAGACAATTCTAGCTCCCCTGAGCAGCTCGATTACATTACAAGTACTTTCTTCAGCCACACAGAAGAGTGGGAATAATAATAATAATAACATTGAATCCAAGATGGCAGCAGAGTAGGTGGAAGCAATACTCACTTTTTTCCAGGACCAAACTGGAATCACAACTAAATTATAGGGCAATCATCATGAATGAACAACTGAAGACTAGGTGAAGACGAGTCTTATAACTAAAGATTTATAGAAGAAGCCATATTGGCATTAATAGAAACGGAAGAGATGCAAAAAGGGCTTGCCCCTCTCCCAAAGTCAGCAACTGAGGTTCCAGAGAGTTATCTAAGCTGTAGGGGGCTACCTTTGAAAAATGTGGGGTCTCAACCCCAAGCTTGGCTCCCCATCCCAGAGCAACAGAGCCAAGAAGAGATACCTACATAACATCTGGCTATGAAAAGCAATAAGACTTCTGTCCTCAATGAGATAAAACAGTCTCCTAGAGACAACAGGCACCCTCTTAAATGGCTATCTCACAAAATTTCATTCACTGTCACACACCCTGGGTTCCTGCTGAGGGAGGATTGAGTGAACAAGAGTCACATGAGAAGAGTTTGGGGTTTGTGGCTCTGGGAGAAGACTCCAGTGTTTCTGTGCTGAGTCATTCTAATATTGCAAACATCATTTTTCTTGGGTGGAGCATCAGAGGCAGATTTAACAATGGGCGCACTGGCGCATGCCCTGTACCCTGACTTCTGAAGGGCCCTGCAAAACTCCAACTTTACACTTTTTTCTAATGACACCCAGTTTGATTTCATATTTGCAATTTTAATATTAATAGTACATAATATTTTATATTTATTAAAAATATGGTTAACATGTATTTCTATTTTCCTGTCTCTCTTTTTTTTTTAATGGTCCAATACTTTCTTCTGCATCCAGGGCCTCAACTGACTTTAATCTGCCTCTGCGGGGCACCCTTTTCAGACTGGGAGAAACAATAACATTACACTCTAAACTCTCTCTTGCTCCACCCTGCGAAGCTTATGCTCTGTTGAGGAGTAAGCTTCCTTGGCCAGGGTGGAGAGTTCTGGGAAAAATCAGGAGGTATCAGTGAAAAAGTTGTGTGGCTTCAGGCTGGGGGCCATGCTCCCACTTTTCTATGATCACTGTTGATATTTTTGATTCACAAAAGATCCACTAGAACCACCTTCAAGGCTTCCATAAGACCTATTGGCCTGAAGCCTAGTGGCTTTGCCTTACCAAGTTCAAGGCAAAATCTGGGACAGACAGAGTTGTGTGTATCCAGGATGGAAAACTCATCTCCCACCTTTTCTGAAGCCTGACCAGCACCTTCTCTTCTTGAGTGATCTACTAGCTTCATCCTTCTGACTCCCAGGAGACTTGTCTTGTTCAGCTCCATTTCCTCCCAGCAAAATCTGGGAAATACTGATTTGTGTGGCTCTAAGACAGGGGTCATTTTCCCTTGCATGCCTGACTTCAGCATAGCCCTCCATTCACAAGGCCAAAGCTTAGTCTGTTTGGGCCTGATAAACTCTGCTGGTCTCATCTTGATCACTCACTGACACCCTACCCCACACAAAGATGTACGAGCACCCAGCAGGTAACAGCTAGATTGGTATAGCTGGGGATATTGTTGAGTGGTCTCAGACTCAGTGTTGGCTCAAGTTTGAACCTGTATAAATCTGGTGATCACTACTCTCCCCTACCTGATGATTCATTGAAAACCTGCCACACACAACTTGAATACCACCACAGGCTCTTTCAGTGACTGAATCTAAGAGGCAGCAGGTAGGCAGAAGTGGATCTCAGGGTGCCTTTGAACTTTGCTGACCTGCCACTGGGCCCAGAGTTGGTAAAAACCAGCCTTGTTGAGAAGCTTGGTCTTTCCCACATGCACCAGCTCAGCAGAGGCAGTCACAAACTGTGGATTTCTTGTAGTTCCAAACAAGTTTCTCTGAGCCAGTCAGAGGCAGTGTCTGATATTGGCCCAAACCAGAATCCCTCCCAAGAGGCCCAACACACCCACTGACCAGCTTTAGACAACATTGAAGCAGAATACATGACCTTCAGGAGGGGCATATCCAAAAGAAGATGTTGGCAAGTTTCAGACCCTGCTGAGGCAAATTCCACTCTGTGTGGTCAGCCCCTGAACAGCAGCTTGCATGCTATAGTCAAGTCTCACACTCAGCCAGTCTGAGAATAGATCTCATTCACAAATGGACCAATAGAAATTAAGACTCAATTACAATAGGAGGGCCCACATAGCCCACACAAGAGACATTCTTGAAACACTCAGCTTCAGTATCAGGGAGACTGCACTACTGAATCCAACCTGATACTGCCTTCGTAAGGCCATCCTACCAAGACTTGAAATTATAGCACATTTATCTGACACACACAAACAACAAACAAAAAGAGGCATCAAGATGGGGGGACAAAATTTTTCCCCAAATAAAAACATAAGAAAAATCTCCAAAAAAAAAAAAAAAAGAGCTAAATGAAATGAAGGCAAGCAATTTTTCATATGTGGAGTTCAAAGTTATGGTTATAAGGATGTTTAACAGTATGAAAAAGGACACTGAAACCATAAAAAAGTATCACTCAGAAATAAAAACTATAATATCCAAAATGAAGAATACACTGGAAGGAACAAACAACAGGCTGGATGAACCAGAAGATAGAATCAGTGATCTGGGAGACAAGGTAGACAAAAACACCAATCAAAGCAGCTAAAAGAAAACAAAATTTTTAAAATGAGGATATTTTAAGAAACTTTTGGGACAAAATGAAGTGTAATGACATTTGCATCAAAGGCATACCAAAGAAGAAGAAGAGAGAGAAAGGAATCAAGAAGCTATTTGAAGAAATAATGATCAATAATGATCCCTACCCTTGTTAAGAAAGCACACACACACACACACACACACACACTCGTCCGAGAAGCACAAAAATGATGATCCCAAACAGATCCATATCAAGAAACATCATAATTAAAATAGAAAAAGTTAAAGACAAAGAAAAAATTTTAAAAGAAGCAAGAGAAAAACTACTTACCTTCAAGGGGGCTCCCATAAGACAGTCAGCAGATTTCTTAAAGGAAACACTTAAGCCAGAAGAATTGGCATAAAATATTCAATATTCAATGGCAGCTAAGGCTCCATTGGAGAAAAGTTGACCCAGGTGCTGAGGATGGCTGGCTTCATCACCTCCGCCTCAGGAACTAGAATGGCTCCGATTGCAACAAAGCGACACCCCAGAGGGGCCGAGCATCACCCTCTGGTGGGCATGCCAGTAGATCCTGGTGGGGCACATGCAGGAGTCTGACTGTCTGCCTCCCCTGCCTTCCCCACCACCCCCCCTTCTCACTTCGGAAAAATACAAATAAATAAATAAAGAAAGAAAGAAGAACTAAATATGTATGCAAATCTTGATGAACATAAAAAGAGAGATTGACAGTAATACAGTTATAGTAGGGGATTTTAACTCTTCATTGATGTCAATAGATAGATCTTCCAGTTAAAAAATCAACAAGGGAAAAGCAAAGTTAAGTGACACATTAGATCAGATGAGTTTAATTGATATTTTCAGAGCACTTCACCATAGCAGCAGAATATACAATTTTTTCCAATGGAACATTTTTTAAGTTAGACCACAAATTAGGACACAAAATAATTCTCTATCAATTTAGGAAGAGTGAAATTATATCAAGCATATTATCTGACTATAATGGTATGAAACTAGAAATCAATCACAAGAAAGGAAACCCAAAATCACACAAAGACATGGAGGTTAAATAGCATGTTACTAAACAGTAAATGGATTAACAATGAGATCAAAGAAGACATAAAATAATTTTGAAACAAATAAAAATGAGAACATAAAACCCACAATTTCTGGGACAGAGAAAAAGCAGTTCTAAGAGGGAAATGAATAGCTATACAGGACTACCCTAAGAAACAAGAAAAATATCAAATAAACAAACATTACACATAAAAGGACTCATATAAGAACAGCAAACAAAACCCAAAGTGAGTAAAAGGAAGAAAACAATAAAAATCAGAGCAGAAATAATGAAATAAAGTCTAAAATAATTATTAAAAAATCAATGAAACCAATAGCTGTTTGCTTAAAAAGATAAAAATAAATTGATAAAATTTTTATCAGACTCATAAAGAAAAAAGAAGCAAATAAATAAAATAAGAAAAGAAAGAGGAGAATTAACAATTGACACTAAAGAAATAAAAAATATTATAAGAAAATATTTTGAACAACTATATGCCAACAAATTGGACAATCTGGGGGAGATGAATAAGTTCCTGGAAATACAATTTTTCTCCCCTGATCAGGGAGAATCAGAAAATCTGGACAGACAGATTACAGCCGGTGAAATTGAAGCAGTAATCAAAAAACTCCCAATAAACAAAAGTCCTGGACTGAAAGGCTTCACGGGTGATTTTTACCAAACATTCAAAGAACACACATTTATCCTTTTTAAACTATTTTGAAATATTTAAGAAGAGGGAAGACTCCCAAACTTATTTTACAAGGCCAGCATTATCCTAATTCCATAACCAGATTAAGAAATTAAGAAGAAAGAAAATTATAAGCCATTATCCCTGATGAACATAGATGCTAAAATCCTCAATGAAATATTAGCAAACCAGATTCAGCAATATATTAAAAAGATCATACACCATAATCAAGTGGGATTTTTTCAGGGATACAAGGTTATTCCAATATCTGTAAATTAAGAAATGTGATACACTGTATAAACAGAAATGAAGGATAAAACCACACAATCATATTAATACATGAAGAAAACGTATTTGATAAATCTAGCACCCGTTTATGGTAAAACTCTCAATAAATTTGGGAATAGAGAGTACACACCTCCGTATAATAAAGGCCATTTCTTAATTTGCAGACAAATCTACATCCAACTTTATATTCAGTGGGCAAATACTCCCTTAGGATCAGAAACAAGACAAAAATGTCTACTTTCACTACTCTTATTCAACATAACACTGGAAGTCCTAGCACAGCAAATCAGAGAAGAAGAAATAAAGGACATCCAAATTGGAAAGAAAAAAGTACACCTGTCATTATTTGCAGATGACATGATACAATATGTAGAGAACCCTAGAGTTTCCACCAAAAACTACTATAACTGTTAAATGAATTCCGTAAAGTAGAATGATAAAAAATAAATACCCTCAAATCAGTTGCATTTTTACACAATAATAATAAACTATCAGAAAAAGAAACCAAGAAAACCATTTCATTTACTATTGCATAGAGATAAAAAAAAAGATACCTAGGAATAAATTTAACCAAGGATGTAAAAGACCTGTACTCAGAAAATTATAAGACACTGAAGAAAGAAAGAAGATACAAATAAGTGGAAGCACATATGGTGTTCATGGAGAGGAAGAATAAATATCATTAAAGTGTTCATACTTCCCAAAGCAATCTATAGATTTAATGCAATTTCTGTCAGATACTAATGGTATATTTCAGAAAACTAGAACAATATTTCAAAATGAATAACCCCAGAAAATGAAAAAAGTAATACTTTAGCTGTACAGAAAAATCCTACTTTTACATTAACTTCCCAATAGCCAGAACAATTGTTCCAAACTTCTTGGATATTCTTAGCCTAGGGGAAACCATATTCATACATGAAAGGCCCCAAACCAGTTTTACCAGCATTGACACCTATGAAAAAAAGAAGAAAAATGTAAAAGTATAGCATAGACCATGATCATTAAATACTCTTTTTCTTAAAAATGATAAAGGATTCTTGGAGAAATAGCTGGTTCCATGTCTGGGGAAAGAAAGACACCAGATGAGTCTGAAATATCTTGTCAGTCAGAAGAGGAAGAAGATACCAGTCTACTGGGGATATGTCAAGGGGAAGCAGGGTCTGTGTGAAGTGCTCCCACTAACCATAGATTAGACAATTAAGTATCAAAAAATAATATAATCACTGCCATGGATTAAAATATGTCCAATATTTTTAAATTCCATGAGTTCACAAAAATTTAAAAAACACAAACCCTTATTGATCACCACTAGAGGTTGCTAAGGTATCAATTTAGTATTTAAAAAGTTGTTAAAATTGGAGTAGGAGGAAAAACTGAGCATTTATACTGACTTTCTATATGAACTATATTTATGATAAACAAAGAAATGATGAAATAAATTTTTTCCATATTGAAGATTTCTAGTTCACAAAAGCAGAAGGAATGAGAAAATCAGTTACACCATTTTTTAACTTCTAATGAAATAATGTATCATTAGTAATAACCAATAGTTGCTAAAACTCTTATTGGAGAAGCAACAGAAGAACTTTGAAATGGATGGACAAGGTTGGCAATATCCAAACCAATTTTAACAGTATTACAAGTGGGATAGGCAGCCGTTACATTTCCTGATACAATTAAAGGAAATACAGAGTACCACTTATGCAGTTTTCTTGGCAAAAAATTAAACCAAATCTAATCTAACCCTAAATCTAAAATGAGTTGACACAAAAATTCTACGGATAGAGGAGCATGGCATAAAGGCTGATAAGGATAGATCAGATAAATTCTAAATGTGAGTAGTTTAACAAGGCATATAATTTGGCAAATCAATAGCATGAAAAAATAGACACAGGAGGACATGTGATATTAAAGGGGACTTAAATCACAACACCAAACCTTGTATATATCCTAATATGAATGAAGTAATGGAAAGAAAGCAGTTTTAATAAACTTGAACATGAGCTGAGCATTAGATAATTTTTATAATTAATAATATTATTGATTTTGTTAGGTATGACAAAGATATTGAAGTTATACTAATAAAAAACTTTACCCTTTAGATTTCAATATTGGAGTGTATATGGATGAAATTGTAGGGATTTGGATTAAAATACTTTAACAAAAATGGAAGGATGAATGAAACAAGACTGACAAAATGTTGATGACTATTGAAGCTGGATAATAGGTATAGGGAGACTTATTATACTATTATTTTGATATATTTACAATGTCTGAAGTTTTACATAAAAGCACTCAAAAATAAACTTAAAACAAATAAAAATAGGGGTCCTGGCCAGCTGGCTCAGTGACAGAGTGTCAGCCTGGCATGTGGACGTCATGGGTTTGATTCCTGATCAAAGGACACAAGCGAAACAACCATCTTCTTCTCCACTGCTCCTCCTCCAACTTCTCCCTCTCTTTCACTCTCTCTTCCCCTCTCACAGCCATTGCTCAATTAGGTCGAGTGCATCAAGCACCAGGCACTGAGGTTAGCTTCATGGAGCCTCCCTATCAGGCACTAAAAATAGCTCAGTTGTGAGCATGGCCCCAGATAGGCGAAGCATCAGCCCTGAACGGGGTTGCTGGGTGGATGCTGGTCAGGGCACATGCTAGAATCTATCTACTTCTCCTCCTTTCAGTTGGAAAAATAAGAAAAAGAAAAAAATATTAAAAAAAAAATGGGGACAAGGAACTACTTCAGAGACCAGACGTTCTTAATATGATTCATATTATTTTCCTTATTAATTTTATAGACTCCAAGTTCACATATTAGAGAGTTTGGACTTTCCTTAGGTCAGTCTCCTTTTCTGGTTCTCATTCTTCATAGTCGGTTCACCTGACCCCTGGCTAAATCTCAAGATATACCAGCTTTAGAATACTGAGATTCAAGGAAACCCTATGAACTAATTGTCTATATCCTTGCTATTCGTTGTCTTTTAAAAGAATGTTTGAACTGTGGTTTCTTGACCTTAAGACAATCTTACCTGGATCTCTGCATCCTGACTCTGAGAACAGGACCTGCTACATCATTTTTACATTCAGGAGAATGTAAAAATGTAAGCCTCCTTATTAAAATAATTATAAGAATTTTCAGACAGTGACAATAGAGCATTAAAGCCAGTGTGGGTTGCTTTTAAGTGTGAGGCATTGTGTGATGGTATAGCTTGCATACCCATGAAGCTAGCTTTGTCAGAAAGTAGCCACAGAGTCTAGTTTGATGTCTCTACAG
This sequence comes from Rhynchonycteris naso, assembly GCA_037038555.1. NCBI lineage: Eukaryota > Metazoa > Chordata > Mammalia > Chiroptera > Emballonuridae > Rhynchonycteris > Rhynchonycteris naso. The sequence goes on from CM072998.1 coordinate 67,459,691, forward strand.
AGTATTAGAGGGTGCAGAACATTTATAATGCAGCTAAGAGAGTAAATAAATTTGTGAAATAGGCTCTTAATGAACATTTCAATTAATGAATTAAAATGCAAGTGGAACATTTGTTCCTGACCTTTGTATGTACACTAGCAACAAATCTAAGAACTTAAAATTATTTTCAAAGTTGATCTTTCTGTATTATACTAGGGAATCTATAAAGCCTAAACATATTTCAGTAAGTGATTCTATCTATATACCTGGCTAGAGGTCCATACCCAGTCAATGTAAACATGCTGCTTGCTGTCGTTTGAAATATTTACCTACCACGCTTCAAGCCATTACCTGCTGGCCCCTTCTAGCCTTCTATTAGAATTCATTGTTCTTGTTTCATTTAGCATCCTATCTATCCCTCAAATGAGTATGATCAGTGACCACATCTGCTGATCAATATGGCCAGTCAGATTCAGACTAAATACATGAACAACATCTCTACTCTGAGAGAGAAGGGAGAGAAAGGTGGCGAAAGGAATGATGGGCAGAGAGGTAAGAGGGTTTCACTTCTTTATACTAGACACAGTGTTCGCAAGTACAAATGAGAGATAGCCTCTGACCTGAAGGGGTTCTTCACTGGTAAAGAGAAAGAGACGTGTAAACAAATATTTGCCAAAGTGTTCTGCTTGCTGGGATATACTGGTCTGGTTTATTTTTTCCAGGTGTCTTTGCCTTGCTCCTTCCACTGCCATTCTGTCCCTTACCCCTCACCCACTCCTCTATCACTACCCACTACAATAAACATATATAAAACAAATGTCTTTATAAATCTGTTAGAGAACCCTGTTCTGATTAAGCTGTGAATCCCAGACAAACAAGCAGAATTTCTTCTGGCAAGGAAATGAGGATTGAATGCTTAGTCAGACTTGCTCCTGGGAGAAAATAGCAGAGTTCTGTCATCTGGTGTACAAATGGACAGAGGAGAAGGCTTGATGTTGTCCCTGCGTGTCTGTCTGCTTTGCTGCCTCCATAGACTGGGAGCTCTTTGAAAGCTCTGACCCACCATGAAGTATCACATTGTCTAGATTTGTCTTGTAGCAACAGGCTCTCGATAAATACTAGATGAAACAGAGGGGATACTTATGAACCTCACAAGGTTTTAAAGAAAAGCCCTGTAAAATTGAGGTTTTCTAGAAAGTCAAGGTTTCCATCTGAGATCAATGTTCATTGATTGATATGTTCAAAACATACACAAGGTTGAGCCTGAGAACCACATTCAAAGGCCTTATTTTTTTATTACCATATTAAAATATTTTCTTTTCTGCTGTTTCCCACCAATAATTTCTCATCTGTCCCTTGTTATAGATAGCTGATTTCTAGCTTCTTAAGACATTTATTAAAAGAAGCAGTAGAAATCAATAGAAGGGCAGGGGGTTTAAAATTTCTGCCTAAATCTTAAGTATTATTCTCTTATCCCCTTTTCAGCTATGCTTATAACTTCAAGCTGACCTATTTTTTTAGGATGTCCTTGTAAAAGAAACCATTCATTTTCCAAAATTACTCACTGCCTCTGAGTAATAGTTTCACCAGGTCCTAGATAACCTAGCTAGCTGAAATCACAAGGACTAAGACCTATGTGCTGGTCTTTTCTAAATACTGTTCATACCAAGGGTGGAAAATGAGAATAAGAATATGGGATGAAAGAGCAACCCCATGTTTAAAATATAGGCCAAGAATTTGGGGAGATTGTGAATAATCTTCTATAACCAAATCCACATAATCCCCATACAACCAAATTGAAACAACAAACTGAATTAAAGTAAAAAAAAAAAAAAAAAGGAGATATTTTTTCCTCATTGGTTCTCCATTTAGCAATAAAGTAGAGATAACATAATTATCTGGTAAATTGGTTCCCTCTACACTAGCAAATTGAACTGTTCAGGATAGGATGGTTTCTGAATTATCTGGACTGCTTACCCACACTAATCATGAATATTTATGAAATCTGAACTTCACTTTGCACTCTGTGAACATAACCTGAATTATTCAGATTGTTTGTTTATACTGTAATAAATGGAAAATTCTCCTTGTACCTTATTTTTAGTATTAACAAATAAGCACCATAATGTTTTGGGTAGAGGGACAAAATAAGACAAAGGCATTTATGTCCCTTTATTATAGCATACCATTTGCCATGCTTGTATCTGTAAAATGATGTGTTTATGTTTAAATATATATTTTGTGTTTGAAGGTTCCGTGGTGTTTAACCTATGGCTGTGCCTCAAATTAGTTAAGCCTTTACAACATTTCAGTGATTGTGTAATTCAATCAGATAGCCTAGCAGGAGATGAATTGGAAACATATGTGACACAGTGGCATCACACGTCCCTTCTACAGTAGAAGAGAAAGGGATTTACTCTGTGCTGCTCCAAAGCAGTATGGGCAGAGCAATGGTCAGCATCCTACTGCAGTTGACATGGGCCCATTAGCAGGGGACCCAAGGAATAGGCTTTAACTGAGCATTTAAAAAATTAGGCTCAATGACACATTGTTTCATAATTACAGCAGCAAGAAGATAAGACTAAATGATTTGTTATTTTATTCCAATGTCTATGTTTCCGTGCGTGTGTGTGCGTGTGTGTTTCATATACATAAAATTTATATATACATTTATTTTTATTTTCTTCAGCATAGTACCTACACTATGGTTTCAGCACACGAATAAAATAAAGCATGTTTTATTTTGCAGGTTTCACACACTTCTGCAGGCAGCTGAATGGCAGTTCCTCTGATGTGAATTGTTTTGTTTCAGGTTTTACTGTGCAATGAGATTAATTGTCTAGATAATATAAAGAGACAGGACATCCACTTCTTGCTTGTGGACTATATTGCAGTTGCAGAATAGAGAGGAGTATAGCAAGTGAATTGTCTAGGCTCTTAAAATAACACGATACATAGACTCTGAGATCTGACTTTTAAATAATGAGAGTAGAGCTAAGTCTGTTCAAAAGAGATGGCATATTTTATACCTTTTGTCTTGCTATATTTGGTGTTGTTTAGTTGTGGTATTTGTGTTATAATTCATATTATTTATGTAATGGGAATAAAAAGAAGAAAAACTTTTCTTATGTGATTTGCTACAGAACACCCATAGATAGTTATCATCATGCAGTATTTCTCTGTTAGTCCTGGAGGGTTTGGCTGGAAATGATGACCCTAGTCAGCTGTGAAAACAAAGGACTCTATAGATCACCTGGTGATATGATTTAAAAATTGAATATGGGATAGATCTAAATCTACTCTTCTAAGCTCTAATGAATAATGAGATCTTTCATAATAACGAATGAGAAACTTCAGAGGAAATGTGAAAACAATGCACCCATGATATGTTGAATTTAAAATAAATTGTCAAAATTAATGTGCCCATCCCTAAATACCATTTACATATTCAAAAAGCACATGAAAACAGTCATTGTTTCTTATAATTTAATTCTAGGGTAAATTGGTATTTTATTGATAGCAATATGCATCCTCAAATCTGAATCAAGGGGAATTCAACAGTGTTTCAACCAGAGGTTCGGCTGGCATTTGCTGATGGAACTGCTATGCCTAGATGTCCTGGAAGAGAACTCATTAGATTTTTAAGGAGCAACAGAGGGTGAATCAAACTTCCCCCTTCTTTTTGTTTCTTTACTGTTTTATTCTGCTTGGGCTGCCATAACAAAATATCATAAGCGGGGTGATTACACACCAGGAATTTATTTCTCACAGTTCTGGAGGCTGACAGCGCAGTCAGGTTCTGCTGAAGAACCTCTTCCTGGTCTAGAGATGCCTTTCCTCAGTGTCCCCACGTCGTTGAGAAAGAGCAAGCTCTGGTCTCCTCTTCTGAAGACAATAATCCCACCATGAGGTCCCCTCAGAACCTAAATACTTTCCAAAGGAAAGGCCCTACCTCCAAACACTACCACATTGTGGGAGAATTATGATTTAACACCTAAATGTAATATGATGTGATAGAGGCTTTGCTCCACCCCTAGCCAATCAGCTCAGCTTTTTTGGTTTAGGGAAGGATATGCCAGCTACTCCCTATGGTAATAAGGACTGGAACCCGAGCTTTGGGTCGCAGCTTCATGATATGGCATGCCAAGAGTCACCACATCAGTAGTCATGGTTAAAGAAGCAACCTGTTCCTGGCATTACAAGTAATTACATTGTGTGTATGCATAGTTTAACCACAGCACCAAGCAATTTCCACGTCAGCTCAGTGCTCTACAATTCAATTCAATTTTGACACTATCTACCCGGAGATAAGGTCAGACTCCACAAGTTAGTGCTCAGTTCTTAATGAGCCCTCCCTGCCCCACCCCTGCCACCACTTAAAAGGCTAGTTCCAAGTCTAGCTTATAACCTTGTCTGTCATCTGTGCTGCAGACTGACTGGCTGTAAGTAACCCAACAGCCCCCCCACCTTGGGTTTAATTAATTTGCAAGTGTGGCTCAGAAAACACATTTTATTTACTAGATCATCAATTTATTGTAACTCAAGAACAAGAAGATTGAAGAGATGCATTGGGCAAGTTATGTGGGAAGACTGCTGAGCTTCTAGACCAGGAGTGCTCAATACGACAATCGCGAAGGAAGTGTGGGTAGATCGCATGACATTAAAAAGACATTTGTCTTTTGATTGGCATACAGAGTAGCCAATCTGACATCTGAACTTTTGACACCCTACGCATGCACGTTAAACCGTGCTAACTTGTTCAGTTACATTGCTGCGTAGTTAGCCTTCAATTTATTTAAACTAAATACAACAAAGGGTATAAAAATGAGTGCCATAGCTGGTCAGAGTAAGAAGCCTAAAACCTACCACTTTCATACAGAATGAGAAGGGATTTTTTTCACTATGTCATATTCTAAGTGCGTTTGCCTCATCTGTCTGTGTGCCATTGCTATTCCAAAGAAGGGAAATGTGGAGCGGCTTTTTCGGACTGTTCATAAAAACTATGACATTGACTTTCCTCCAAAAAAAGAGCTGAGGAGAAAGGTGAAAGAAGAATACACAACATTAACTAGTAATAATAATAACTTAAATAATGATAATATAGAAGAAATTAATTTATGTTTTGCATTTTTATTGTAGGTAGATCATTTTGACTTGGTCATCTTATAAGTAGCTCGCAAGCTGTAAAAGTGTGGGAACCCCTGTTCTGGACCCTCTCCATGGGAGCTTCTCTGCCCCCAATCTCCTCATGTTCACTAACCTGAAAACTCTCCAAACCTTATTCCCTTGGGTTTTATAGAAACTTTATTTATGGGTATGACTGACAAAATCATTGGGAATTGGCTATGGATTCAACCCCCAGCAGCGGCCCCTCTACAGAGGCCACAAAGGAGGTACTGAAAGTTCCAACCCTCAATTTACCTGTTAGTTCTCCTGGTAACCAATCCTCATGCTTAATGCTTTCCAAAACTCAACTCCTTTAATTAACACAAGACACCATTACCCCTATTGTTACTTATCAAATTTCAAGGAGCTTAAAGGCTCTACCAACAACTGGGACAAAAACCAAATGTTTAGTTCTTATAAATCGCAATATTACAGTGAGGGTGAAGTGGCTGGGTGCAAGTCTTGAGACTAACCAAAACGCCCTTTCTTAAGCAGTGAGCACATATGGTTCTCCATGGGCATTTGCAAGAAGTCAGTTTTGCAAGAGACCAGTTTCTTTTTTGGAAATACAGCCTGAGGTAATCAGTCTTGGAAAAGTTTACCTCTACCTCTAACAAACCGTTCCTAATCCCTCTTATCCGCAGTTTCATTTTCTGGCATTTTAGTTACCTATAGTTAACCACATTCCAGAATATTAAATAGAAAATTTCAGAGACAAACAATTTATAAGTTTTAAGTTGCTCACCATTATGAGTAGCCCTGGACATAATTCATCCCTTTGTCCAGGGTCTCCCTGCTGTAGATGCTCCTGTCCATTAATCATATAGTAGCTGCCATGTCAACTATGAAACTGGTTGTTATGGTATCTCAGTGCCTTTGTTCAAGTATCTCTTATTTTACTGAATAATTGTCCCAAAGCATAAGAAGAATGGTGATTGCAATTCGGATATGCCAAAGAGAAGCTGGAAAGGGTTTTTGTTAAGTAATAAAGTAAAAGTTTTGACTTAAGAGGGGAAGAAAAATAAGTATACTGAGGTTGCTATGATCTATAGTAAGATCAAATCTTCTATTCTTGAAATTGTGAAGAAGGAAAAAGAAATTCATTCTAGTTTTGCTGTTGCACATCAAACTGCAAAAGTTATGGCCGGTTGTGCAATAAATGCTTAGTTATGATGGAAAAGGCATTCTTTCTGTGGGTGAAAGACATCACATCATCATGGCTCAGTGGTTCTCCTCCTAATGTATAGTCAGAAGGTCAGTATAGTCATTCACCACTCATAAGGCTGCTTCTGTCAATGGTGAACTGCATATATGATGTTGGTCCCATAAGGTTATTATGGAGCTGACAAATATATTGCATTGAGATGTGGTAGCCACATAATGTTGTAGCACCCAAGGAATATGAAGAATGTCTGGGAAGTGGCCAGCATATGTCCTACCTGAATTTCTCCTGACATTTATCTTTCCCTCTTTTCTCCTCCCCCTATCCTCTCCTCTGTCCTCTGTCACCTGTCTGCCACTGTTCCTGGACACTGTCCAGGTGGTGTCAGCAGCCCGTGGGCCAGCAGGCATGCTCCTCAGGCATCTTCCTGGAAACACAGTTGTAGGAGCACAAGGCATTGCTCATGTCTTTGTGCTGAGGCTGGTGTAGACAAACATACTGAGCTGCCAGTCATATAAAAGCATAGCACATAGACAAAGAGAAGAATATGGTGATTACCAGAGGGGAAGGGGGGATAAATGGTGATAGGAGACTTGGCTTGGGGTGATGAACACAAAATATAATATGCAGATGATGTATTATAGAATTTTACACCTGAAACCTATATAATTTTATTAACCAATGTTACCCCAATACATTTTTTTAAATGCAGTAAGTTAACTTACTTCTTTGAAAACTAACTAAATAAATGAAAGTATAGCGCATACAATTACAGTGCTAGGCTATGCCATCCAGGTTTATGTAAATGCACTCTATCATTTAGGCACAGGACAAATTTTCTAACAATGCATTTCTCAGAGTGCATCCCTATAGTGAAGCCATGCATGACTGTGATGGCCTAACACTGTGTCACAATGCCTACATCCCGCACTTCCCTTTGTCCATCAGGTAACGCTGTATCATCTCACACCACCATCATCATCAGAGGGTGAGTACAGTATAAGCAGATATTTTGAGAGACCACATTCACATAAGTTTTATTACAGTATATTATAATTATTTTAGTATTAGCTATTATTAATCTCTTACTGTGTTTAATGTATAAATTAAACTTTATTATAGGTATGTATGTATAGAAGAAAACAGTACATGTAAGATTTTATATTATCCACTAAGAGTCTTGGAACATATCCCACTGAGAGGGAGGATACTGTATAAGATTTTTTAATATATGCCTAGACTCAAGTTGTTTGTATTGTAAAATTATTTACATGCATATTATTGAGTGCGATGACTATGGAAGGATCCTCCCCAAGTTGTACTTGTCAGGCTTCAGTGCAAAGGTCTTGCTGGCCCCATATAAGTTACACAGCATCTTGCTTTTTCTATTTTTTATAATAGTTGGTATAAAGCTAAAATTATTAATTGCTTGAAAGTTTTATTATATTCACTTGTTTCTTTTATTTTCTTAATGTGAAAGATTATTAACTACTGATAGTTACTTGAGTAGTGCAGAATTACTCAAATAAGTTATATCTTCTCACAGAAGAGTTGGTAAGTGAATTATTTTTAGGTTTGTGCTTAAGTCTTCACAGTTTTCAAATGCATTAAGAAAAATTATTTTTACTATCCTTCAATTTTTTTTAACAGAGACAGAGAGATTCAGAGATAAGGACAGACGGGAATGGACAGAGATGAGAAACATCAATCATCAGTTTTTTGTTGTGGCACTTTAGTTGTTCATTGATTACTTTCTCATATGTGCCTTGACTGTGGGGCTACAGCAGATGAAGTAACCCCTTGCTGGAGCCAGTGACCTTGGGTCCAAGCTGGAGAGCTTTGCTCAAACCAGATGAGCCCACGCTCAAGCTGGTGACCTTGGGGTCTCGAACCTAGGTCCTCTGCATCCCAGTCTGACTCTCTATCCACTGCGCCACTGCCTGGTCAGGCTATCCTTCTATTTTTTAAAAAAGAATTTCTATAGCATCTGCAGATCCCCATTTTTAAATTCCTATTTCTGTTTATTCATGCCCTTTCTCTTACTTCTTGTTTAGTCTTGCCAATGCTTTTCTAATATTACAAATTATATCCATGAACTATATTTGTCATGGTTGAGCCTCTCTTTTGTATGTTTTGACAATTTTTATCTTCATATTTTTCTTCTTCTTTATTTAGTTTTATTAGTTTTCCATCCTAATTTTTAAAATTGGATACTTAGCTCATCAATTTCCAATCATTTATTTTAAATAGAAACATTTAAGATTACAGGTTTAGTAAAAAAACAAAAACAAAACCAAAAAAAAAAACCCTATACATTCTATGATTTTGATATGTCACATTTTAATTATATTTCATGACTATTGCACTGGTTGGGACTTTGAGTATGATGGAAATAGGACTGGAGAAAGCAAGTATCTTTGGTTTGTTGCAAATCTTAGAAGAAATGTATTAGTCTTCCAATATGAAGTATAATGTTGCCAATATTGTAGATGCCCTTTATCAAGTGAAGGAAAAAACACTTTATTAAATACCCTTTAATACCTCTTGCTGAGAGATTTTTATCAAGAATGGGTGTTTGATTATATCACGATTTTCATGTCTTTCTTAAGATGATTATATGTTTTTTCTCCTATTGATAATATAAATGGCAATGATTGAATTTTAAATGTTAGACCACCTTGCATCTCCAGAATAAAACCCACTGTTCATGACATATTGTTTCCTTTCATTTATTGCTGAGTTTTATTTGCTATTACTTTGTTGAAGGCTATGTTTGTAAAGTATATCAGCCCATAATTTTCTTCTTTCATAAAGTCTTTTATCTGGTTTTTATATCAGGCCAATGTTGGCCTCAGAAAATGGGTGAGAAGTTTCCTATCTTCTACTATTGTCTGAATTAGACTGTGAGAAACTGGTATTTTTTTTTCTATAACTTTGAGTAAGATTCATCAATTAAACTATTTAGCTTTAGATTCTATTTGTTAAAAAGTTTTAATTATGAAACAAATGTCTTCAGTAAATATATGGCTGTTTGGATTATTCTTTAGTGAATGTTGGTAGTTTATGTCTTTTGAGCAATTGGTTCATTTTATCTAAGTTATATTTATGAGGGGTAAGTTGTTTATAATATCTCCTAATTAACTTTTAATATCTATAGGGTATGTATGATGTTCTTTCTTCCATTCCTCATATTGATGATTTGTAGCTCTTCTCTTTTTTTCTTAGTCATTCTCTTTAGAGGTTTGTTATATTTGTTGGTTTTGTTTTAAATTTTATTGACTTCTGCTATTGTAATTATTTCTTTAATTCTTCTTGTTATTGGGTTTGATTTGCCAGTTTCTTGGCATATTACAGAGTATGTAATATACATTTCACCTATTAATTTAGGTTGCTTTCACCAGAGTCAGTAAAGATATCCAATCAAGCATAGTACCCTTAATTTAGGTTTTAAAAAGAAATCAAAGGAGAATCTTTAGGAGAAAGATTATTAGCTTTAAAAAAACAAAGTTTGAATTTCTAATAAACATTAAAATAATAAAACAAAAGAAAAAGCAGGGATCTCATCCGGCAAATAACCTTGGAGGAGGCAGAATAAGAGTGAGGACAACCTGCCATGATGCTGAAGTTTTGCAGACTCAGCTGGACCTGCTTGAAGGAAAAGGGAACACTAGATGTTAACACATATTTCAGTTCTACTGCTAAAGAAAATTTGATGATGGGGGCAAAGAACTTCTTTTGCTATTATAATAGCAAATGTTCTCAAGCCCTAGAAAATTTAAAAGTTCTGTAAAGGTTAAGGGTAGGAAAAGAAAATACAGAATAGGCCATAATGTTTCTAAGTCCCTGAATGTCCAAGCTCAAAAGCTACTACACAGATAGGGAAAGTCTAGAAAGCCATGACATTCTATTGGAGTTGGAGAAATCCAACAAGAAGTGTATGAGTTTGCAATAACATCAAATTTAAGGCCATAAATTTGACTCCAAGAATTGTTTATTAGAAAAAAAAATTGTACATTAGAAAGATTAAATCTTTTCTTTCAAAAAAGAGCAATAAAATTTGAGTATGTGAACACGATGACCCTAGGACTGAGGTCCTTGAAAGTCTTTAGATTAGATGCTTTCCACACAGGAATGAGAACAGAATAGCAAAAAATCAATATATTTTTTAAAATAACAAAGAGGAGCTGTTACTGAAAGCCCTTATGCTTGCCAAAGCACTTTGCACTATCTTTCTCAGTGTTGAAATCAGCAAATAACTTAGTTTTTATATTTTAGAAACTATAAATGTTTTCTGGAAGGAAAAATTAAGTCTTAGGGAAACAGAATGACTATTTTTTTATGAAGGAACATTTATTTTATTATATAATATGTTGTAGTTACCCTTTCCTTTTGTTTTATTAGATGCAATTTTTATAGACTTTTTAAACTATGTAGATATTTTGACTTGTGACCTTAAGACCATAAGTCAATTTTAAGTACATTTAAATAATACCTCAAATGTCTAACCTGTCTGCTGTACACCTGAAACTAATATAAACTAATATTGAATGTCAACTGTAATTTTAAAAAAATATCACCAGTGGGGGAAAAATAAAGTAGCATTTTCTTAAAAATAAACGTTATTTTAAACAAAATCTTTAAAATTTTACTAAAAACAAATTGCAATAAGCCCAAGCTGCATAACTTGATTGGTTAGCTATTGTCCTGATGCACAAAAGTTGTGGGTTCAATCCCTGATCAGGGTACATACAGAAACAGGTCAATTTTTTTGTCTGCCCTCTCTCTTTCCCTTCTTTTCTCTCTAAAAGCAATAAATAATTTTTAAATATAAAATGCGATATTCTCAAATGTCAAATAAAATTTTCAAAATCACAATAAAATAAAACCTTAACATACATGGGATGACTTATTTGAAGAATGAGTGTTTCTTATTTAAAAAATGACTTTGAAAATAGGAAGCCATTTTTATGGTTCTATTCAAAAGCAGCTTTCTAAAAGATGTCTTTTATTTTTCAGTACTTTGTGGCGGATGAAAACTACAAATATATTTGAAAACAAATAATTAGCTGTAATCTAATAAATAATAGATTACACAGCTCACTAAATCTGGGTGCAAGGTAAATATGAATCATAAAGGAAAATTCACGACATCTTAAAAATCCCTTTAGAGAAATAGTTTGGTTTGGCACCTGCTGACTGGTCTGGGGAGTGATAAGAGTGGCCCTCAGGGTGGGTACACCGATACAGACATATAGTAGTTGTAGTAGAGATCACCCCGTGTACTCAACGTGTGATAGACTGGGACAAAAACTTCCTCATTACTATAGCCCTTCAACTCTCCTCACAGGCTTCCTGCAGAGTTCAGGAACACACTTAGGACAAATTCCCAACAGTTTATTTGTTAGATATTTTATTTAAATTGCTTCCTTCTCCTTGTAAAGTATGCAAAAGAACAGCAATATCCCGTCCTCTCTGTACCTCCCAACTGCTGTTTCAAGGGATAATGAGCAAATTTAGATCTTCATTACAATGTTAGTTTGTGCAGCAGACCCTGTTTATTTTTTCTACCTTGCTATTTTAATCACCAAAACAAGAAGACTGGCTCTGGATAAAAGTATTTACTTGGGGCCAATTGCAAAAATATTTTTATATTGAAATGATAAGAATTGCCTACCACTGTCCTGTAGGGAGGGCTGGAAAGCTCATTATGTCTCAGCACATAGCATCTATGACTATCCATGCTCAGATGATATTTAAAAGTAAGATACTTTAAATTATATTTTCTCTCCTTCAATGTTTTCAATAAGAGAACAATTACCCCAGATGTTTATCTGTCTTTTGGAGCTGGAATCTCAGTTTCAAATAACCTTTCCTGTGTCCTCAGTATAAATCTTATTGATAGTGTACACTGTAGATATTTAAGATATAATCAAACAAAAGTACTTTCTAAGGCAAGAGAAAGTAGGGGGAGCAAAAGACATGGAACAATTGAGACTTGATATAAATCTCATGGGAAATATTGGTTCTGAGGACAAATATCTAATGTACAGCATGGTGACTACAGTTAACTAATACAACATTGTATACTTCAGAGTTGCTGAAAGTAGACCTTAAGCATTCTTAACACACATAGAGAAATAGTTAAGTGTTTGAGGTAATGGATGTGTTATCTCAATCTTGAATGTGGTAATCATTCCACAATGTACATGTATATCAAATTATCATATTGTATACTTTAAATATAAAAAGATTATATTTGTCAACTACTCCTTAATAAAGTTAAAAAACATAAATTTTGGTAAGTATTTATTGAAAGAATGAATGCATTCTGAACTAAGAGCAGTCACATTAACAATCTAAACCTGTATAACATAACACTCTCTAGTTTACAACCTATATTCAAATTATCCAACATCGGGAACTCTTCTTAGGAGATCAGGAAAACTTCTGTAAGTCTTGAAAATTCAGTAGAATTCTGTGGTTCAGAAGCAGATTTGAGAATTTCAGGGGATATAATTTTACCAGAAGCAATTTCCTGGTAATGTTGCCATTCCACAAGATACGGGCCTTCCCTTTATCTCTGCTTAACCTTAAATGGAGGTACTGTTCTCGGCTTCTTCCTTGAGCTTCTTCTCTTCATAAATACATCTTTTCAGTTTCCTTATGCTCTTGACAGCCAAATCTATATGCCCAGGGTAAACATCTCTCATTCACATGAATACTTACTAAGTGCATCGATTTAATGGTGGATATAAAAACTAGAATGAATATCATATCACTGATTCAAAAAAATTCTCCAAGAAATATTTTCTGACCTAAAGAAAGATCTGAGAAAGTACATTGCTAGGGCCTTCTGACTGCCAAATAGAAGAAATTGAAAAAAGACTATGACAAAACGTTTGGAATGTCAGACTTTCAAGGATGACAATAACTTCCCAAATCTTCCAGAGATATTAAGTAATTGTTAACAGAGGAATAAAAATGAAGTTGACATAAAGTTATTGACATAAAAACAATACTTGAGGGTGGAAGAAGAAAAGAGCAGTGCCACTGAAGTTTTAAGAGAAAATGTTTTTGAACCTAGACAGAGTAATGGCCTCTAAAGAAATTCACAGCCTAAGCCCTGGCTGGTTGGATTAGTGGTAGAGTGTTAGGCAGGCGTGTGCAAGTCCCGGGTTCGATTCCAGCCAGGGCACACAGGAGAAGTGGCCAGCTGCTTCTCCACCCCTCCCAGTCCCCTTTTTTATCTCTCTCTTGCTATGTATTTCTGCTTCTTCTCCTCCCACAGCATGGCTTAAATGGTTTGAACAAATTGGCCCCAGGAACTGAGGATGGCTCCATGGTCTCACCTCAGGCACTAAAATAGCTCTGTTGCTGAGTAATGTAGCAACACGGCCCCAAATGGGCAGAGCTTCGCCTGGTAGGGGGCTTGCGGAGGTGGATCCTGGTTGGGCTGCATATGGGAGTCTGTCTCTGCCTCCCTGCCTCTCATTTAATAAAAGAAAAAGAAGAAGAAAGCAAGAAAAAAGGAAAGAGAGAGAGAGATAGAGAGAAAGGAAGGAAGGGAGGAAGGAAGGAAGGAAGGAAGGAAGGAAGGAAGGAAGGAAGGAAGGAAGGAAGGAAGGAAGGAAGGAAAGGAAAAAAATTCACAGCTTAATTTCCAAAACCTGTGAATGTATTACATTATATCACTTAAGGGGCTGTGCAGATGTGATTAAGTTTTTAGACTTTGAGATGGGGAGATTATCCTGGAATAGCCACATGTTCATTACTTGTGTAGAAGAACCTTTTCTGACTGCATCAAAGAGACCTGTGGCAATAGAAGGGTCAGAGAGATGGGATGTGGACATTTGGCCCAACATTGCTGGCTTCACAAGCCACCAAAAAGCCAAGCAATACCATGGTCTCCAGACTCTGGAAATAGTTCTCAGTTTCCAGCGAGGAAAAAAAAAAAAAAAAAGGCAGCTCAGTCTTATAAGCACAAGGAACTGAATTCTGCCAACAGCCTGAATGAATAGGAAACAAATTCTCCCCAAGATCCTCCGGAAAGGAACATAGTCCTGGTGCCACCTCCAATGAGGTCTGTGTTGGACATCTGACCTGAAGAACTGTAAGTTAAGTAAGTTAATGTTGTTTTACGCCAAGTTTAATCATTTTCTATAGTCACAAATTAGCACAAATCTTATGCCTAGACAGAATGTCAGTCATTCAGTTCGAAGGACAAGTAAAGTGTTTTCCGACATGTACAGAATCAGGATATTTACCTTCCAATTACCCTTCTGGAAATATTCAGTGGAGAAGTACCATAGAAAAAAATACATGGAGACTAATAACAAGACTTTAAAAACAGTGGGACTAACTCAACAGATATGGGAAGTAAAATTCCAGAATGGCAGTTGTGCCATTCAGTCCACATGAAAGCCCATCAGTCCACATGAAAGCACTTACAATGTTTAAAATGTTAAGGCAAATAGAATGTATTCTGTATGAAGAGGATAAAGGACAACTGAAAGAGTTTAGAAATAGTATAAACCAATTATGATTTTTCCCACATAAAAAAAATTCTGAGCAGTGATAAAAAAACTGCAAGAAGAAAAACACTTCATAAAAGCGGTAATAACATGTTAGCAGTAAACTAAATTTGACATGATATTGAATAATCTATGGTATGTAAGGAAATTCTCATAACCATGTTTAACCTTTACTTTTAAGTGAGCCAAGGATGCTGATGGTGAATTTGTGAAATCCTTACCCACGACTTATCTTGTTTTTTTCTTTTGTATTTTTCCAACGTTAGAAGCAGGAAGGCAGTCAGATTCCCGCATGCGCCCAACTGGGATCCACCCGGCATGCCCACCAGGGGCGATGCTCTGCCGATCTAGGGCGTAGCGGCCAGAGCCATTCTAGCACCTAAGGTGGAGGCCATGGAGCCATCCTCAGTGCCCTCGCCAACTTTGCTCCCATGGAGCCTTTGCTGTGGGAGGGGAAGAGAGACACAGAGAGGAAGAAGAGGGGGAAGGGTGGAGAAGCAGATGGGCGCTTCTCCTGTGTGCCCTGGTTGGGGATCAAACCTGGGACTTCCACATGTCGGCCTGATGCTCTACCACTGAGCTAACTGGCCAGGGCATAACTTGCCTGTGAAGAGACAATTATTAAATATAATCCTGATAATGTAAATATCTGTAATTGGCTTTTAACTTTTAGAATCAGCTATAAACTAGGCAGAGGAGACTGGATTATGGTCCCAGAATGGCATTTAAATATTATTCATCTTGACAAATTAGGGTAAATGTATATCTAACAGAACTCAGAAGGTGGGATGTAGGTGGAGAAAAAGGGAGAAGGGGAGTGACTTGATAATGTCCTTTGTCCTACAAATTGTGCAGGGGGGTCAATAAATACTGATGAGTGTATAAATATAATAGAGAAATAATTAAAGACAGAAATAACTAAACAGTTACAGTACATCTGCAAAGTGAGATGACTATAAGGAAAAATGAAGAGAAAACTTTTTTGTTATTGACAACTTCAGGCCCATTTTATTTATTGTATTATTATAAATAACATTATCACTATTATTTTCTCTTGTGTGTGTACCAACTTTATATTTTGTAAACCTACTTATTACTGAAAACTTAGATTAATGCCATCTCCTCTGTGAAGCCTTTTTTACCTGGCCAGAGTAAATATTCCCACCTCTCTACTATAATATTATAATTTGACTTAGCACCTTATGAAATTTTTTTTAATTTACATAAGTCTTCTTTATAAATTCTAAGCTCCTGGAAGGTAAAATATTTTAATAATTAGTTCACAGTCTGAAACATAATAGTCTCTTTTCTTCTTTCCTTTTTTTTCTAAACATCACATTATCTTTCAAATAAATAAACACATATGTACATAAATTGCATTGGGTGAATAAATGCCAACTGAAGCCTCAGTGTTCATGTCATTTGCAAAATTGCATTCCTGAAAGCATATAAAATAGATAATATAGTAAATTTGATGACTGTTTTATTTATAGTAGTCTGCTATTTAATTTGAAAACCCTAACCTCAGAAGACACTTCAAGCAACTCAGGTCAACTGATTCACTTTATTTCAAAATTTCAGTCATGTCTAGACCTGATACCAAATATTTACAACTAATATTTATATGTTTCATATTTTTTACAAACCAATTTTAACAAAATGAATCAACTTATATCCTAGTAAACTTAGTAGGAGTACGTTAATCTGCAAGGAGACTATTTTAGTCTAAAATTGCTCTTGACTACATTTAGTTTTTGCATTAACATTCAAATAGTAAATTATAAAAAGACTGGAAAGATGGTTGTTCACCTAACAGACCAGAACATATTATGCATCTTCTACTTCCTGGAAAGTTAGTAGATACAGTTTTTAAGCAAAATGTCAAATCTAATCACAAGGAGTAGCTGTACTATACTATAACTCTTTTCTCATCTATCTTTGTAGTACATCAAACACTAAATATAGTAGAGAAAGATATATTTCCTTTCTGGGTCTAAACAAATCGAGAGTTCTCAAGAATAAAAGGGGGGCTAGTAGCCCACTAGCTGCTGCATTTTTGAGGCTTCCATCCAACTAATTATCATCTAAGGATTAAAGTATAATCTCTCAGAGAAAACTCTGACATGATGTCACATGACGTGCCACTTCTTATGAAGATCATCTCTAAGTGGGAGAGGTGCCAAGGTACAATCTGCCTTATGGCATCTGGCTGAGACTTCTTGTTTATTGAATTTTTTTACACCATCTGATAGTGGAGCCAAATGGTATTTTTGACTGGAAATAACTCTCTTTTGGAGAATATCATTGATTTAATGAAGACATACTTGCAAGTGTTCTGCAGTACTGCTGAAATTTCACTTACCTTTTAGCTTTAGGCCATTGGTTTAAGTCCAAGTTGACAATTTCAGCTTGTTAAATCCCTGGTGGACAGACATCTACAACATGAAGCCCCATGTGCATAATCTTGTAATTTTTGCAGTCCATGTATTGGAAGAGCCTGGAAAGAGGACTATGCAGAATACATTACTTCTAACAAAAGGAAAGGCGGTGAGTGAGAAAGATGTTAAATCTCTTTCAATTAGCAAAGAACCACAATGACTCTGATCTCTTTTTTCCCCCACAATTACAATACTTTCTCTTTAATATTCACATTTTTTAATTAAAAGAGAAAAATCTGACTTTAATTCTTATTTTATACCACAAGTAATTACTAATAAATGAATATGAAAGAATAATTACAAAAAAGTCTACACATTGTATGCAAACATTTTTTAAGACCACTGATGGAAAATTTGTCTACATAAATTAAAATATTATTTTCCCATTAATAACACTTGTCAACAAAATCACATAAAGTCACAAAAATAAACTAAATTACATATAGGAGAAAATAAAAATTTAACTACAAATGCATTGGTAAAATCAACATTAAAAAGTTGTAAAATTAAAGTAAAAATGTTTATTTTGAATAAATGATTGTAGATATATCAATAAATTCATATTATATTTTGAAAAATTAAAAAGACTGGTAAATCTTCTATTTTAAAAATCTAGAAGTCTCATTAAAAAAGAGCTGAAAACAGCAATTTTTATTTTTTAGCAAAATATTTAATGGAAAAACTTTAAGTTTAATGGGAAACTATTAAGTTTAGATCACTACTTTAGTGCAGGACTGGTCTGATAATCAGAAATTCAGCTATTATCAAATGTCAGAGAAACTGCTAACATACAACTATGTCACACCTTGCATTGAGATTTGACTGAAACGTATAATGAAAAGTATCCTGAAAACCAACTTACTTACTCCAATCACAAGTTTTTTGACAGGTGACCTTGGGCAAATCATTGAAACTCACTGGGTTTTAATCTCTTCATAAGTAATATTCAAATTTCATGCAAAGTAATGGAAATGTAAAAGGGGGAGCATGCCCATGAATGTAGCCATTATTTACTTTTTTCGAGAGAGAGACTGTGTGTGTGTGTGTGTGTGTGTGTGTGTGTGTATCAGGGATACTGGATATTTCAAAAGCTCTTTGCTGCTCTGTATGTGTGTCCCATGTGTAAATGTGTAAATATACATTTTCCCTTCCTTGTTTTTTTTTTTTTTTACAGAGACAGAGAGAGAGATAGATAGGGACAGACAGACAGGAACGGAGACAGGTGAGAAGCATCAATCATTAGTTTTTTGTTGCCGTCGAACACCATAGTTGTTTGTTGATTGCGTTCTCACATGTGCCTTGACTGAGAACCTTCAGCAAACCGAGCAACCCCTTGTTGGAGCCAGTGACCCTAGGGTCCAAGCTGAAGAGCTTTTGCTCAAGCCAGATGGGCTCGTGCTCAAGCTGGCGAGCTCGGCGTCTCAAACCTGGGTCTTCCACATCCCAGTCCAATGCTCTATCCACTGTGCCACCACCTGGTCAGGCTCTCTTTCTTGTTTAATAAAATATAGCTATGATCATTTTAATAGTTTCTATCTGAAAAAATTTTTACTAAATATTAAAGAAACCTAAGTATTTTCAGAAGGTGTCATGGTTGAGAGGTAAACTGTTATGCTACTCTCCTAATTCTTGTAGCACCTTATGTTGCTGCCATAAACAAGCTTTCATTTTTAATGTCTATTCATGCTTGCTATTTCTTCAGGAGATTTCAGAGAATCTGCTTTTTATGGCAGAGTCTTTACTCTAACATTATTATGTTGAAATTGCTAAATGACTTTTTAAATGATGTCTGTGGTTTTAGAAACTTTCAGGGTAGGAATTCTTAATGCCTCTCAGGCTGACTGCAAAACCCAAGTGAATCTTAAGTACCAAAGGAATCAGGCTTGGAAAACTCCTTTCCTAGGAAAAAGTCCTTCTTTTATAGAACTCACACTTTCTTTTTTAAAATCTAACTTAAGTATAATTATCAAACATGAGTAAGCATTTTATTTAAAACAACAACAATAACATACATACCAAAAGTAATTTATTTTAACTCATCACCGAATAGAATCCAAAGACTTTTATTTGCTTCACTGTCACCTTTGTCAATCATGTTATAATTATTACACTTCTGATTTGTTTATTTTCCTTTGTTTTCTAAATAAGTTTTGTCTCTGTTATAAGAGGTCATTTAATATTTATTAAGTATACAGTGTATTAGCATTTGAAGTGACTCATCACTTTATAAATTCTGGTGGGAGAATCTTGTCAAACTTGTTGAAATAACAATGATTTATCATACTTGATGTGTCCACAGTAAAACCTAGTAATCCAGTTGTTGAAAGGGAATCCATTTGTGAACACCGTAGAAAACTTCGCATTAAGCCCACAGTGAGCAGATTGTACATTGTAATCCCTAATTGGACCGGGGTTGATTTAAATTTATGCAATTTTCATATTTACCTAAAGGAGAAATGTCATTGTACCACGTTCCTATTTTAAAAGACTTCATTGCTGTTTCTGTAAAAACACCCAAATTTTATTTCGAGAAATAGTCCACATTGGAACAGATGATGCATAAACTAATTGGAACGGATGTAAGGTAAAACTAAAAGTTTTGAGAATAAAAATAGTGAGAAAGGGTAAATTAAGTGATTAGATGGCATTTTTTAATAGCAGATCTCAGAGTTCTTGACAAGCTAATATGCACATAAATTTCCAAGACGGGGCTAGCATTGGCTGGTTTCTTCCAATTATTTAACCAAAGATCTTTATTCCTAATAAGGTTTGGTGTGCAGAGGGGCATTTTGAGAAATGCTGATCTGTAGGAATCAAACCCATAGTTTCTTGTTGGCATTCCATATCTGTTACTGTTGCTTCAGAATTAACTTCATCTATTTCCTTATGGATTCTCCGTGAAAGTCAGATTGGCTAACTCATGTCTCTTCAAACCTAGTGTTGCAGCTCAAAGTCTTTGTACATGTTTATCCCTAGCCTAAAAAGCTTCTCTTTTCTCCACTTACCCAAATTCTATCTTTCAAAAGTTATCTACTTTCTGACTTCCTCTGGTGATTAGGATGTTTATGACATATTTAAATTTAGTTGTATCGTGCTTTTTTTATAATATTTTAATTTGACTGTGTGTATGTATTTTCCTAATAAGATGGTTAATTCTTTGAGGCCAAGAATCATATGCTTTATATTTTCTTTGGAGTTCTACCTGAAGCTGATGCAACATTTTATGAAAATAGCCATTATTTAGTTAGTTTATGAACTGATACTCCTCACAGCTTGGAAGAAGTATAGCCATTCTCTTGAGATGACAGGCAAATTTGAGAGTTTCAGGAATACCGTATTTCCTCATGTGTAAGACACATTTTTTTTTTCCAAAAAATATGCGGTCTAAAAACTGGGTGTGTCTTATACAGTGGTTGTAGTTTTATTTCCTTGCATTTCTTGCTTTTTCGCACTTGTTTTTGCACTCATTGTTGAGAAGAGTGATTCATCATCAGACACAGATGAAGACAAGCTAATGGATGGGAGTTTTGACAGTGATGAGGAATTATATAAAATTTATGATGAATAAAACTTGACTTCAATAACTTTATATAATTTTTCAAATTTCTGGCCCCAAAATTAAGGTATATCTTATGCATGGGAGCTTCTTATACAATGGGAAATACAGTACTATTCATTTAAATTATTTAGATTATTTAGATTTGTTTTCTACTCAGAAGGTATCTGAGTATTTCTCACTATTTTGTTTAGATTATTTTCTATTTGTTAGAGAATAAACAATAGAGTAAAAACAGAGATAAATCTAAAACCACAAATTTCAACATGAAAGAGAAGCAAAAAATTATTCTTTCACTTATAATGAATTCATGCTTGGTTTCAAGTGGTTTGAATTTACCGTTAACCCTGTGCACCAGTTCCCCAATATATGAAGTCTGTTAATGCAGTGGAATTGAGGGGGACCTGGGAAGCATGTGTCAATTCTCTCTGTGTCATCAAAAAGAACAATTAAAATAATAGAACAAATTCTTCTCTGCTAAAAGATTACTTGGAAAATTAATTTTTAAAAATAAACAATAAGGCCTGACCTGTGGTGGCGCAGTGGATAAAGTGTCGACCTGGGAACACTGAGGTCGCCAGTTCAAAACCCTGCACTGGTCTGGTCAAGGCACATATGGGAGTTGATGCTTCCAGCTCCTCCCCCCTTTCTCTCTTTCTCTCTCTCTCCCTCTCTGTCTCCTCTCTAAAATAAATAAAATAAAAAGAAATTAAAAAAAATAAACAATAATACAGATTGGTGTAAAAAGACAAACTGAACAAGTGTCAGGAGTTGAATTTTGTATAGATACATTTCTTTCTTATTACCTAGGTCAGTGACCTCAGGCAAGTATGAAGGCCATTGAGGCTCAGGTTCCTTTATGATCTCTAAGTTTTTCTGGTACTGAAATTTCTATGATTTCATAAATAAAAGGAATAATTGCTTCTACATATTAGAGAGTATGCTCATTTGCATATTAAAATTATTATACTATCATTAAAATTCCAAAGGAAAATTAATATGTTCAATCTGATTACAGCGTGCAGTAAATAGTGAATAAAACGGGCCCATGGTATGAAAAATCACCCTTTCTGCTACCTCCATGCCATAATTGCAGATGGCAACCCAAAGGAAGGCATGTGCATGTCTGGTCAAATAGATACAGAAGAGGAGATCCACATTATATTTCACAAAATACTCAAATACACTTGAGGAGTTTGGGCATTTCTGCCATGTTCCTATCTCCATTTGTAAATTAATTCTAATTAGTGCTGTTTTGAATTTCACTATTCTTAAACATTTTACAACAATACAAATGAATGATGACTTTTTAAATTTTAAAAGAAACCTTTCATATGTGGTTTTAAAAATCAGCCTGTAGTGTGATCTCAAAGATCAAGGCAAAACCCCACACTCCCCCCTAGTGATCAAAGTTTGATGACCTCCAAATAACAGAAAACACAATAAGTGGACTTTAGATCACAAGAACAAAAAAATGCCCAGAAGCTACACAAGTCACTGCTGGTGTTCTTTACTTAGGATCCTTTTTATGATAGAAGAATAAAGCACAGGCTGTCAAGAGGCAGCAACTTCCAATCCTTGGTCTGAAGCCTCTGTCTGAGTAACCAAACAAATAGGTTATATTTATACATACTCAGGAGAAAAGATATAAAACCACAGAGGGTGGGGCAAGCCTCAAGGAATAAGATTTGAAGACAAAAATAAAACAACAGGTCAGAAGCCAAGATTCAGACTTAAAATTATTAGTCAAGTAGCTCACACAATTCAGCTATATTGAATAAAGTTGAAGTCATGGAAAAGGTTTTCCCTAACAATTTGGTGTTTCAGTGATATAGATAGAATATTATTATAGACAACATAATTGGTGAATCATGAAAGAGTTCTTTATTCTCAGACTTGAAAAAATCATTTTATTTCCAAATTAACAGGACCATACATGAAAGTCCCTATTCACTCAAAAACAAAACAAAAACACACATATATTCACCCCCTTTAAAAATGATTACATTTAAATAAAATAAGTCTTTCCAGTGAAAGAAATAATGTATCTGTAAATTATTAGTGTTTTGTGTTACTCTTTTTACAAAAATAAAAAGAAAGTAAAGAAGGGCTCAGAGAAATAGTCTTGTCCTGCTTTGGAAGCAGTTTAAGGGTTTTCAGGATAAGATTTGATATAAATCTGGCATTATTATTGTTATTTTATCCCCTCATGAACTTCCTGTGCTCACACTGAAATATTATAGATGCTAATGGCATGCCACTCTAATGAAATGTATCCAGGGACCAACTTCTCCTTCTGTGCTCTTCTAACAGAAACCTCCTGCCTTCTCACTGAGAGGTGGGTACCTTTCAGTGAGTGTGGAGGTATAATACCAGCTAACACCTTCCCAAAAGGGTGATAATGTGAGGAAATACGCAACCAGAAGTGAGAGCTAAACACACTTTCAGCCTCTGTTCTAAAGTGTTATATACAAACATCCCTTGGGAATAATGAGAATTATATGCATAACCCCTAAAGATACAAATTAATAATTAGTGAATTGTGAAAATGGCAACCATCAATAAACACATACAGAAACCTAATTGCTTATAAAGGTAAAGGGATAATTCTTTTTTTCAAATATATACTTTGCTTGCAATCAGACAAATGGGAATTACTTTATTTCATATATAGAGCTATGTATATATCTTTCTATACATATAAATGTGTGTGTGTATATATATATATATATTATGTTTATGGCTGATAATTTTCTTTCTGACATATGAAGTCACATGAATGTAAAAGTTTAAAAAATAAAAATGTATGCATATTTATGCTTATTTTAAGTCAGCATATCTTTTGAAGGTAAAATTTGCCTTTGCTTGGTATTTATATAGGATACTAGTTACCTTTTAACATAAAGGAACAAATACTATTTAAATATCTCTAGCAAGTTCAATGTAGATTTCTAAGAACTCCTACCCTCCAGCAAATATTTACTGTTATTGGTGTAATATTTTTTACTGATGTAGAAATTTTAGATTAAAACAACATACTTAAAACATGAATTTATTTATATAAGTAAACTTTGCTTTTTACCATAAAATTCAGAGTAACTAAATCTCTGTCACCTGAGGGGGTGTATGTATGTTTTAGATAGAACTGTGAGGCACATTCATTAAGGTTGTTATAAATTTACAACATTTTTTCTAAAGGACTATTGTATTTCAATATGCTATTTTTGTTCTTGTTATTATTATTGTTGCTATCATCACCATCACTATTTACTTCCTAATAACTATACCTTATGTTTTTACTATACTTTATTTCAAAATAGACAGTACAAGAATTATTAGTTTCATTTCACAGGTAAGGAAATCAAAGTTAAAAGAGGTGAGACTTGCACAAGTTTGCTCTTACAAAGTGACAGAATTAGGCTTCAAACCCAGCTCTTGTGAGATCTCATTTCACTCTTTACTCACCTTTTCCGCCATCTCCATACTTACTGGGATGGAGAAACAGATTGCATCTTTGTTTGATGGGAAAGCCCTAACAGCAGCACATGGTCCTTTCAAGAGTAGACTTCTCAGGGTCTTCTTTCCCAGAATAAATATTTAAGCCAGTATCATAGTATTATTAATAAAGTATGGTTTAGACCCCTGTATCACTAGCATAAAGGAGTCAGGGCTGACTCTGTGGTTGTGAGACCCACATAGATGCACAGCACCCTGTTCTTGGCTTAATGTTCTGTTGTTAGTTTTAATTCTTAGTTGTGTTTGCGTGAGCAGCCCTGCATTTTTATTTTGCACTGACTCTCAAAATAATGTTGTTAGTTCTGCCAAGAAGCAGTCATCTTTTTCTCTAAAACCAGAAGTAAAATAAGATGGAATACATCAAATGACATAAAACAGTATTATACTATTCTAATGGTTTTATTAAATTCTTTCAAATGGGCTACTTGTTTGAAATGTATCAGTTGTGACTCTCCTGTGCAAATGTTTCTTGAAGAGTGACTAAAGCCAATGTTAGTAGGCATCTGAGGGACAGTTTTGAGATGATAGA
This sequence comes from Rhynchonycteris naso, assembly GCA_037038555.1. Lineage (NCBI taxonomy): Eukaryota > Metazoa > Chordata > Mammalia > Chiroptera > Emballonuridae > Rhynchonycteris > Rhynchonycteris naso. The sequence continues at coordinate 67,484,568 of CM072998.1, forward strand.
CATGTGATTGTACCAGAGCCCTTCTATAGATTAAGAGAAACTTCATTGTCAGTCACATGACCCTAACATGTATGGATTATCTGTATTATTATTATTTCCTATTACAAAATATATAGTCTAGCCTGACCAGGCAATGGCGCAGTGGATAGAGCATTGGACTGGGATGCGAAAGACCCAGGTTCGAAACCCCGAGCTCGCCAGCTTGAGCCCGGGCCCATCTGGCTTGAGCAAAAGCTCGCCAGCTTGGACCCAAGGTCGCTGGCTCCAGCAAGGGGTTGCTCGGTCTGCTGAAGGCCCGCGGTCAAGGCACATGTGAGAAAGCAATCAATGAACAACTAAGGTGTCGCAACGGCAGCGAAAAACTGATTGATGCTTCTCACCTCTCTCCGTTCCTGTCTGTCTGTCCCTATCTATCTCTCTCTCTGACTCTCTCTCTCTCCGTACCTGTAAAAAATAAAATAAAAAATAAAAAATATATATAGTCTAGATAGAAAACTAATTATACAAGAAAACCAGAAGAACAAGAGTTTTTCCCTCTCATTTCATAATGGATACTTTAAATTTTCATGGATATTCATGAACAAGTAAAGACCATAAAGAAAACTGGTTATCACCATTTATTCAAATCCTATGGCTTTATCTTCTTTTTATAGTTTTTGTGACTCCACTTATCTTCTACATTTTAGAAGAAGATTATTTCTTGTTTGTTAATTTTTAGTGCTATAATATTATTTTTTGTGTCTTTTGAATAGCATATTTTGACTCAGGTAAATATTTTTGGCTATTAAGTCAGGACATCTCAAATTAGATATAAAAATAAAATACCTGTAAATCAATGGAATACTCTGTGTTATTTCTATTTATCCATCATAATTTTAATTTATCAGCTCTTTTTTTTGACCCCTATCTATGAATGACCCCTCTCTATTTATGACCCCTATAATTATCTTCAGATTTGTGTAGAATTGTATGTGCTACATTATTTTGTATAGTGTCTTTATTGATGACTTTCAGATCATTGAACTACATACTCTATTATACTTATTCTTTCTTCTACTGAGATCATCCTTTACTGTCCTATAGCATGAACTTTCATCTTGTCCTTTGACTTCCACATGTTTCTCAGATTTAGGCTCAGTTTAGATGTTAGCATTCCTGAAAGGCATCCTGGACCAGATTAAGTGTCTCTAAAAACACTGTCCTTTCTTTTATCATTGCACTTATGAAACTACATTTAATTATTTGTATAGGTGTCTTTCTTCCTATTTACACTCATTTACCTTTGAATGTTTTTAAAACCTACTCTTTTACCTTGCTTAATAGTAAGTATATTTGAGAACGCATTTGTTGAATAGTGTATAAATAAATGGGTCTTTAAAACATTTCCCAGAAAACTAGTCCACTGCTTATCATATGATATTATCTAATTAAAAGTTAAATCAACTCTATTTCTCATATAATTAGCTTTGGCTCAATTTTGTATTCATTCATTTATTAATTTATCAAAAACATATTGACTAAGCACCTACTGTTGTCTAAGCACCTAGTGTTGCTAAAACACTGAATTCAAGAAGTCTGATCCCTACCCTGGGACACTTAAACTTCTAAATACCATACAAACTATGATCCATCCATCCAGTTAATAGATCAAGATAAATATTTGAAAAGATTATTTTAAACTTTGGTAAGATTATATAAACCACTTATGAGCACATATCACAGTTTTGATATCTTGAATTTAACTATTCATACAGATACATTTAAATTTCTCACTCATAAAATATTATCGTAGAAAATAGATGCTTTTTGGAAGAAATAGTAAGGAAAATTAAGAAATCCTTACCTAGGATTTCTTAATTACAAATAAATAAAATTAGAACTTTCCTTAATCTAATGTGTGCCTAAGGTTTTAGTGATTTATAAGTAGCATTAAATGAAACATAGTTAATGGCATTCATAGACTATCAAGAAATTCTGTTTATATTAGAATCATTTTTCAGACATTGGAAAAGCAAACAGGACCAAATCAGAGCCCTGCTATGCGTCACATACCTCCATAAATATACTCAGGCTCAGTACTGTACATCTAGCTACTCTGCCCTTGTGAACTGCTACTCTAACAACTGGTTAATGTTTATTTTGTTTCCTCAGCTTCTGGTTTTCCTCTATTCTGTGTTGAGAACTGAACAAAACGATTTTTTATATTTTTCACATATTCCTTGTTATGGCAAGGTAACCTACACTTTGGACAAAAACATCTAAGACAACTCCAAACAGAACCAAAGTAACTAGTTAATTTATTACTATATTCTTTATAAATGATTATTATTACATAGTTACTTTATTAATTATCCATGGAAATATGCTCAGATATCATATATACATGTATTCGTCTACTAACAATAAATTGAGTGTGTCATAGTAACAAAATAATAAGATTAATAGTAAAAAGGTACAGTTTAATTTTGGGTTTTACTCTTTAAAAGTAGGTGGATTTTTTGTTTAGTTTAGTTTTGGTTTTTTTTTTGGTTGTAATTAGTAAACATAAAAAAGAACTCTAAACTGCTATGGAGATTTTAAATATTACAGATGAACTAATGCCATTTTAGTTCTCACTTTACTCAATACTCAATCTGACAGTAGTCTTTTGAGTTTAGTTTACTCTTCAACTTTCTTAATTTATCTGTTAATTAATCTAAACCTTTTGTCAATAAATAATGCTACTCATTTTGTTTGAAAGAAACCCTTTAGAACATATTTTGTGCAAAAGTGATTGAAGTGCCTGACCAGGCGGTGGCGCAGTGGATAGAGCATCAGACTGGGATGCGGAAGACCCAGGTTCGAGACCCTGAGCTTGCCAGCTTGAGCTTGAGCCCATCTGGCTTGAGCAAAAGCAAAAGTTCGTCAGCTTGGACCCAAGGTCGCTGACTCCAGCAAGGGGTTGCTCAGTCTGCTGAAGGCCCACAGTCAAGGCACACGTGAGAAAGCAATCAATGAACAACTAAGGTGTTGCGACAGCAATGAAAAACTAATGATTGGTGCTTCTGACCTCTCTCCGTTCCTGTCTGTCCCTATCTATCCCTCTCTCTCTGACTCTCTCTGTGTCCCTGTTAAAAAAAAAAAAAGGTGATTGAACCAATGATAGAAATTTATCCACTTCTGGATAGAAACATAGGAGGTATTCAAAAGTACCAGCAGTTTGTTATGCAAAATTTAGACCAATAAATGAAGAATGCTAAATCAAAATGAAACTGAAAAAGAAGGTAAGGATACAATTATCCAAATTGGGATACTGATAGGGCACCAGTAATCTTTTTTATACCCTTCAAAGTATCTTAAGCAATTAAAATCTGTCTGTTTGAACATTTCACCCCAACATAGCATATCCAAAGGGACAGTCCCCCTGCCCACCCAGGGAACTAGACTCAGTAGGCCCCCAAGCCAGGTAAGGAGCGCCATCTGCTGCAACTTCATCAAAGTCCTTTCCAAACTGTGAGGGTTTTTTTGGTGTTTTTGTTTTTTGGTATTTTTGTTTGTTGTTTTTTTTTTGGTGGGGATCTATCTGCTGACCAATTGTGCATTGGAAAAGTGTGTTTTCTTTCTATTTTAGCTCCATCATCTCTAGAATATAGCTACAGAGAATGCACAACAGTCACAAAACAGCAATAGCAAAAGTAATATATCAGTAAAAATATTTAAAGCTTTACAATACAATAACATGGCAAAATATATTTTGTTTAATGCTTTTTCCTCCTTGAAGTTCTAGCTCTGTCATCCTACATTTCTAACTGACATGAATTTATTTCTCCATATTATTTGAGTAACTTCACCATGTGATTTTAGTTTGTCTTCTTCCCACCATGAAGAAGCAACTCTTCCTTGAGCTGACTTCATTTTCAGATGTTGGGGACAAAGGTTTTTACATTTCGAAGATCGGAGTCTAGTGGATCTTAAATGACATTTTCTCAGCAAATCAATAGAACACATTGTAAAGTGAACTCACGTCACCTCCTTGGCTTCTGGCTTGTCCACTTGGAGCTAAATGCAGAATATACACCACCCGACAGCCTGAAGGAGGCTAGCTGTCTTTCTAAAGAGCTGTAGATTAAGGAAGAGGTTAATTGGATATTAGCAGATACCTCAAAATGATGTTTCTACTTCAGTTTGAACCTCCAAAGGGTATAGAAGGATCTGAGTGTCAATTTGTTTTTTGTGGAAGACTGATGTTTGAGTTAGAAAATGTCAGAAGTATCTTCCAATATAAAAGGCCTTAAAAATGAAATTACCCTAAAAAGTTCCGTGGTGCCTGAGCTTTAGGTAGGGCACTTTTAGGCTAGTGTCACCCATGATTGAAAAATGGAGAGAAGAGCACAGAGAATATTTAACATTTAGCTTTAATTTACACTCCGAGGATTACATTCTTTATGAATGCTGATGTTTCCAGTTGAAAATGAAAATTAACCATTACCGACCAGCATGTGAACAGATTCATAAAAAACCTTTTTGATTAGACCTCCTCAAGTTGAGACTTTAGATAGAGCCCCATTTTGCCTCTTGATTTTTGTGACAAAAATCTGAAAACATGAAATTTAGTGACACCAGTCACATTATGCTATTAACAGTTACACAAAATATCTTTGTTTAGGGACCTAATAAAACTGGTCATATAAAGAGGAAATGAGATTTTTAATGCAAAATGAAGCTGACAGTGCTCTTCTATTACTAGGGTCTTATTAGGGAAAAATTCTCTGACATCTGTTTATCCCCTGCAGCCAACCTTGTATTCAGAATACAGTAATTGATTCACAGCATCCACTGGGGATCTAACTGGCTCACTTTTCCACACCGCACTACACAGGTATCTCTGCAGCTAATTCTGAATGTACATCTACATCGTTATCTCCTGGTGAACTGTGACCCTAAACACTTTGGAGGCCCAGATGAAAGTGCTTCCTCCACCCTCCAGTGCTAGGGGTGTAGCGGATTCTGCAGCATGGCAATTCACACAGGACATCCAATCAGAACCATCCCCTTTGAAGCCCTTCTCAGCTGGGAGACCATGAATGATTCATAGCTTCTCTACACAGACTAAAGAGGAAGAGCAAAGCTAGTGTGTATTATTCAGGACTGCATCCTCAATAAGTCTCCATGTTCAGCAAATTGCTACAATGTTTTCTTGCTTAGTCTTTACTTCCATACAACATCTCTTTTGTGTACAAGGTTTAACAAAGAAAGGTCCTCTGTTTAGACAAACTTGTTGATTGGGTTATTTCCCTCTCCTTTAATGAACGTTAGCATAGTCACAGATTTAATGCTTAGGAAAGTGGTTGGTAGGGACCCCGTTTCCAAGGAACATCCCAAGATCCCAACTTCACAATTAACTTAAAAAGTATATTTGATGCCAGCTTTCCATTTTTTCATGATTAGGGTCAAAATACTAATTTTTCACTCTACCCATGTGCAAAAGCTAGCTTCATAATGCCACGTGTAACACTAAGTGAAATATTTTACCCACTGGAAAATGCGTCATGCCAGCCAGAACCACTGCGTTGCCTAGGAGTCCTGATCCAGGCCCTCTCCTTCAACAGCCAAACCCATTGTCATCATAGTAACGATTACTAAGCATCTTTCCCATCTCAGGATTTTGCCGAGACAATAACTGAATATTAGCCCCCAAAGAAACATCAGTTCTGGAAGCTTCATTATTAAGCAAGCAGGATTTTCCTTGTGTCATCATTCACAGAGGATTCATTTTCCAAGCTGAAATATAAGTGCCAGGAGAAAACTGCAGAAATCTTACCTGAAAAGGATAGTATAGTGTCTTCAATATCCTGGAGAGTTGGTCCAGAAATAAGTTTTCTTTTACTTGTGACCAAATCTATGGATCTGATGTTAGTATTCACAACTATAACCTTGGTATTTTAAAGCATTTTTTAAAATTATTCCTGAATTTTAGAGTTTTTCTAAATATGTTTAATGTTATTACTTTCATATATATAGGAATGTTTCCAGAAATAATGAGTGGCAAGAATTTTTTTAAATCAATTTAACCATAGATTCTTATCTGGTAGTTAAAAGTACTTTAGCTTAGCCTAATAACTTGAAGAAAATACACAAAGAATAAAACTAAAGTTCCAAAAATGTATGAGAAAAATTATTAAAAGATGAGAAACTATATTTGTTTAAACATCTAAGTTGCCAATATTCAAACAACACAATATACTGTTTTGAAAAATATTGCCTTAAAAACTGAATGTTTTATCCATCTTAGATCACCTTGCATTTTTTTCTTTGGCCCAGGTTCCCATGTGGGCTACCTGACTTGCTCATTGCTGGAGCTGATTGACAGGTATGGGGACAAAAATGCAAATGACATGCAAATAGACACATTAGGGCAGTTCTTTGTAAATAGAATTGCTGGTTATGTACATAAGGTACTTTTTAACAATGGGCTTTTATCTTTGTCAATGCGAAACACTAAATTTTCACAAACTATATAAAATGCTCAAGTTTTTTTTCTGATTTGAAAGCAAAATGCAAGGTAACCAGGTGTCTAGATATTAATCATGGGAACATCTTCAATATATAGATTTCTTTATCCATAATTATATACACTTAAAATGTCCTCACTTCTTTTATTGTTTTTTATTTTTTTAATTGAATTTATTGACACCAATTAACATAATTATACAAGTTTCAGGTTCCCAATTCCACAACACATCTCTGTGCACCATATTGTGTGTTCCTTTATTATAACTATGTAGTATGTGTGTGTGTGTGTGTGTGTAGTGCTTATGGCACTGTCTTAAGAAACAGTTAAAAATACAGGCCTGTTAGGATAAATGTATTCTATGGAATTGCTTAGTTTTCGTGATTTTATTTTTTGGTTCTAAAATTAAGGGTTGATTCTTCTTGGCATCTTTCATTCCTTTGCTAAATTTTTATTTTTTCATTGGCTTAAACAATGTTCACGATTGCTTGAAGCAATGTTTGTAAAATAGCTGCTTTAAAGTCCACGTCAGATCATTTCTACATCTTTGTTTGTCAGCATTGGTGGGGGCTGACTGCCTGGTTCTTGAGATCTGAGATTCTTCTAGTTCTTTATATGTTGCACAGTTTGAGATTATGCATGAGATACTTTGAATATTATTTTATGAGACACTGTTTTAATTAATACTGTGGGTAATGTTGATAGTTTTGTTTCAGAAGGCAGTTGATCTGGTTAGGTTCTGGCTGTAAGTTTCAACCTCCCTTCTATGGTCCCCTGGTTCAGTGTTCATGACCTTTCCAGTGCTTTTTTGATCTGGCCTTTAATGTGTCCCACAGTCCACATGTGGAGTTTGGTCTACTTGTTATCTTAGATTGCAATGTCTTCAATATGGTGAATAGAATCAGTTCTACACACGTGAGGTCAGTAATGAGCCCGTAAATTCATAAATAACTTTATGCATCACTTTCCCAAATTCTTCTCTCTCCATCTCTTTAATACTTCTATTTTTTGGAGCTCATCATTTTGGTCTTCAGGCTATAAAGGTGAGGCTTTACTCAACCTGTTCTGCAATACATGTCTGCAACTGTGTGTCTAATGCTAAGTGATAGGAATAAAAAGGAAAAAAGAGAGAGAGAGAGAGAGAGAGTTGGCTTATTTCTCTTACACTCATAGGACCACTGAATCTGTAGAGAAAGGTTCCTAACTTAGATTTTGCCTCCCATAAATTTCTGTCACCAGTTACTGCCACTCTCAACACAGAATTGTTTGGGAGTTGGGGTATGGGAGAATGGAGAAAAGAAAGAGAAAAATAAATGGAAGCTTCTCACATTCTCTATGTGTCATGAGTTTCCTTTCCTGCTCTTTGAGCCAGAACTGAGGGTTTCCCCTGAAGCTCCTTTGGACTACAACAGTGCCCATTTTCATATTGGTAGAGAAATACAGGAATGATATTTTTTACTGGTAAACTCATTTCTTAATGATAAACTCATGCTGGTCTGGTAGTAGTTTAATTCCAGTATTCTGTAAGCCACCACCTGCTACTACTTAGTTTCAGAATTATCAAATAGGTATTTTATGCTTTCTCCAGGTTTTTATAACTTTATTCAGTGGAAGTGCAAGGATATTCTTGGTGTCAAATATGAGAGAAGAAATTGGATTTTCTTTCTAGAAATCAGAACAGAGAAGGAAAATGATGATTCAAGTTATAGTGAAGGAGGAATAAGCTGCTTTTGGTATTTCCCATAGAGATGACAAGAAGCCTAGAAAAAAATTGCCAGGTGATTGTGTAAGAGATGATGCCTTTCACATGAAATCAGACATGAAGCCAGGAATGGTTTAGGCAATCCTGGTGCCTATTCTAAGACAGCTGATAGAAAAACTCCAGGGTTTAAGCTAGGTTTGAGTGGAGAAATAAATAGAAGGGAATTAACACACTGATATATGTGTTATAAACCTGCCTCTTATGTTTGATTTTTATATTTTTTGTTTTATAAGAAATAATAAAATCTTTTAGAATTACAATCTCATTTTATCTGTGGGAAAGGCAAACAAGGAAAGGAGAATTTAATTCAACATTCATCCCTCAAATATGTATAAAGAACTTGTGTCAACACTATTATAGGCATGGGGATAGACTAGTGAAAAAATAAAGTTTCTGATTTTATGAGGTTTATATTCTAATTTCCTTATTTTCCAGATCTTTTTCTAAAATGTGATAGACAGGAGTGACATTGTGATGACTAGGGAATAAATGTGAGGTGGCGATTAAGAGAATAAGAAGACACTAAAAGAATGTGAACCTCAGGTGGACCTTATGAAGTCAGACACCATGCCCATATGCAGAATGGCATTTCCTCCTTGCACTAAACCTTAGAAGCTCTGGATTCTAACTAAAAAAGTAATAGTCTCATTTTCCAAGAAAAGTTACATATTCACATCTTCATACTAATTCTTTACAATGATTACTTCACTTTGACAATTACATTTTCCCAATCTGCTTAAAAATTACTTTACAAATGTTTTTGGCTCCTTACTTACCTTGTTCAAGAACCAGGATCATTATTGGAGCCAGAAGATAAGTAAAAAATATAGCTCCAGCACTGAGAGAGAGTGTAACTTAATGGAAGAGATAGAAGGAAATTGATTATTTCAAAACAATACAAATTCTAAAATCTATAGGCTTTATTATACATTGAGTCCTTTGAGGAAGAACCCTTTAGGTTCTTTTAAGGATCTAAACTGATCCTCAAAAAAATGGTTAAAGATGATGGGTAGACCATTTCATTAGTATCAGCAATATAAAAAAAGCACCCTGGTCGATTAGCTCAATCAGTTAAGAGCAAGGTCCTGAAACAACAAGGTTGTGGGTTCCATTCCCTGTAGGGGACACAGAGGAAACAACCAATGAATCCACAACTGAGTAGAACAATAAATGAGTATTTTCCTTCCCCCTCCCCTCTTTCTCTCTCTCTCTCTTTGAACAGTGAATCAGTGGCTTGTTGGCTCAGTCGATAGAGCATTGGCCTAACCTGCAAATGTCTGGGTTCAATCCCTGGTCAGGGCACACATGAGAAGTAACCATCTGCTTCTCTCCACTCTCTTTTTCCCTTCTCTCTCTCTTCCCCTCCCACAGCCAATGGTTCAACAGGTTTAAGCATCAGCCTAGTCACTGAGGATAGCTTGGTTGGTTTGAGTGTTGATCTCAGGCATTGAGGATAGCCCAGTACTCAAGCATTGGCCTTAGATGGGGTTACTGGGTGAATCTCAGTCAAGGCACATGTGGGAGTCAGTCTCACTATCTCCCTTACTCTGACTTAAAAAAAAAAAAGGCCTGGCCAGATATCTCAGTCGGTTGGAGCATCATCCCATAGCCTAGAGGTTGCTGGTTTAATTCCCTGGTCAGGGCACATTAAAAAATAAAAAAGAAGAAGCAAATAAAGAAAAAAGGCTTGAGACAATATTGTGATTTTATATAATAATAAGAATTTGGGTAGAGAGAAATCTAGGCTTGGATTTCAGCTTGGTCATTACTGGCTTTGTGAACACAGTCAAAGAGTTTTCTTCTTCAAACATCAATACCTGCATCTATAATATGGAAAAAGGGGTAAAATAACATCTAATTCAAGGACTGTAAAACTTGAATGAGATGATAAATGTAAAATATTAGTACAGTGATAAGCATCAAGTATATACTATGTTCATAGTTTTTCTTCTCTTTTCTTCCTCGTCCCCTTACTTTTCTGCCTCCTTCTCTTCTTCTTTCTCTTCCTTCATATTTTTAATAATAACTAATATAGTTATTATTTAAGTATCTAGTGTAAGATGAGGAGAGTTGCAAAGTAAGTATGGAAAGAGATAGAAGCTATGTCATGGAGAATCTTGTATATCTTTCTAAGAAATATAAAATGTATCCTGTACTTTATGGGGAGAAGTTGCGTCTTTAATAGGGAAGTAGACAGACATGTTACAATCTGCATTTTCTACAAAGGACTAAAGTTTAAAGAGGCAGAAGGTAAAAACTGGGAGAGAAAAAGAAACACAGGAAAGTAACTGAAATAGTTCAGATAATGATGAGATCCTCAAAAAAGATAGTGGGAAAAGAAATAGAAAAGTAGGACTAATTTAAAAAGTATTCATAAGTAAAATTGGCAGTAATTTATGACTGGATATAACAAAAACTAGGTAGAGGAAAGCAAATAGGATATTTCCCAGATTTCTGTTTTTGTCTGAGTGGATGAGTGACAGTATTATTTTCTCCAGCTTTATTGAGGTATAATTGGCAAATAAAATTATGTATAATCAAAGTGTACAACATGATTTGATATATATACTCACTCAAATATTCATCACAACCAAGTTAACACATCCATCATCTCACATACTTACTTTTTTTTTGGTGAGAAAACTTAAAATATATACTCTTAGCAATTTCAAGTATGTGACACAATATTATTAACTACGGACACCATGCTGCACATTAGATCCTCAGAACTTATTCATCTTTGTAGCTTTGATCAATATCTCCCCATTCCCCCACCTCCAGCCCTGGCAACTACCATTCTATTCTTGTTTTCTATGAGTTCAACACTTTGTTATTTTAGATTCCACATAGAAGTAATATCATATAATACTGTCTTTCTCTGTCTGAAACAAAGTGTACATTCCAAATGGGAGACAGATAAGAAACATTCAGAAAGACAGGTCAATGGGAGTTAAATGGAAAATAAAGAAAGAGAGAAATTTTAAAAATAATTTTCTCAAAATGAATAACTGCTGCTTAGATAAGAACAAAAGGAATTTCAAGTTTTTGGGGTTACTTATTGTTAAGCATTTAGCAGAGCAAACACATAACAAAACATTATACTCTTAAAGTTATTTGTAAGGATAGACATGAGTTCACACACTTTATTTAAGGACATTGGTTTAGAAAGAATATTATTTGTTCATATGCTAACTGTGGGGCAGCTGTGTTAGGCTTGCTCACTGGTATACCAGCTGCAAGCACTTTGCCTGATTGGTATGAGAGTATGTGGCAGCACCACGTGTGTATGGCCTATGCAAGGTTATGGGTGCTTCCTCTTGAGAGAAATGGGGGATTGTGAATGGCAGATTGTGGATTGCCTGCCTGCCACTGTGAGGGGCCATTCTTGCTGTTTGTGTGCCTGAGAAGCAGTTGTCCTCTGACTGTGTGTTCAGTCACTATTGTTAGACTTTATTAAATGGTAATGGCCCAACGCTTCCAGCTCTACAGTTTCTCTACCATCTGTCCAAATCCAATGTAGACCTGCCTGGCCTCAGCCACTGGCATTACACTAATCTATTGGATTGCAAATTTACCAATACAAAGGCTATGATTCTAATTTTGGGAGTAATTCTAATGGTGCCCAATACATTGCCTTGCAAAAATTAAGTGTTAATAAATGAATATTAAACCAAACTAATGTACTAGGTTAGTAATACTCCAAGTAACCAGTCCTTAAGAGGTAAGAAGTTTCCTAGGTAAATAAACATGCTGCTTATTTTATCCAAAAAATCCTGCAGTGAAAAATGCCTCAGCTGAGCTCAATAATAGGTTTAATGTTACAGTAGGTTAAGTTCCAAGTCATGCACTTATCTTTTCTAGGGTTAATAGCAAACAGTTCATGGATCTGTTCCTTTGAATAATATTCCTGTAAGTCTTTTATATCTAAAATGGAACACTCACCACTCCTATTTATTTATTTACTTATTTATTATTCATTTTAGAGAGAGAGAGAGAAAGAGGGGGGAGAAGTCGGAAGCTTCAACTCATAGTAGTTGCTTCCAATATGTGCCTTGACCAGGCAAGCCCAGGGTTTCGAACCGGCAACCTCAGTGTATTCACTGTGCCACCACAGGTGAGGGGTGCTCAAAATAGTTCATTGGGGCATATGAAAAAAAACAATCATTGTTTTTAATTTATACTTTAATCTAAAAATAATTAAGAAATGTAACTTTATTAGTAATTTATCAATCAGTTCTTAGAAGTACAAGTGTAAAATTTATAAATGAATATACTGTATTTTGGGGGATCTATCTCATTTGTTATTACTTTATGCATTAATAAACAAGACTTGACAGTAACTATGAGCAAGATATGGTTCTAGATGGATAAGGGGATAAAAAAATTAGAAACAGCTCTAACCCTCAGTAGATTTACAAATTAGTGTCATACACATGATATAACCAAATGAACTGCCAAATACAATACAAACAAAATAGATCTTTAAGGAAGAGTTTAAGATAATAGCAGAATGATTGCCACCAGAAAGTATTTGTTATGTGAACACTACAGTTTGTACTGTTGTAGTTTAGAGGATGAAGGTCACTCCAGATGGAGAGGGATAGAGAAAAGGGTTTGTTTTAAAGAACAGGCAGAATTTAGAAAGGTGGAGAAGAGAATATTTCAAGAGCTGGGGACCTGAAGGATATAATTGAGACAGAAATTCTAATGCAAAGAGCTTTAAATTTTCAGGTAAGCATTATGGGCCTTTTGGAGATTTCTGATTATGTAAATTACATAATAAATGGGGCTGCTTTTAAGGCTTTAGATAGAAAATTTATACATACAGCTCTAATACAATATTTGTGGAGAAAAATAAAATTAAATGTATATTCATTAAATATATATTCATTAAGAATTTGTGTGTGGCTCTGTGCCAGACAATTTTGTGCATCTTTTAATTTGTCCAAAATCATTCAGTAAATTAGTAATAGACTTAAAAGTCAGCCCAGCCTGACCTGTGGTGGCGCAGTGGATAAAGCGTCGACCTGGGAACACTGAGGTTGCCAGTTCAAAACCCTGCACTGGTCTGGTCAAGACACATATGGGAGTTGATGCTTCCAGCTCCTCCCCCCTTTCTCTCTCTCTCTCTCTCTTTCTCTCTCTCTCTGTCTTCTCTCTAAAATGAATTTAAAAAAAAGTCAGCCCAAACACTGAGCCCAAAATTTATCATCACAAATGCTATTCTGCAGTAAAGGATGCTGAGTACAGCCAGGGGTAAGAGGATGAGAGGGAGTTGGGCTGGTGACGGGAAGGAGGAACAAAAAGGCTTTTGGAAATTATTGTGATAAGAGTAATAAATAAAGACCTGAAATATGTAAGTGGCAACTGGCATTTAAAAGAAGAAATGGATTTGAGAGACGTGTCAAGTGAAGCATAGAGCCTTTAACAGTGCCTAGACTCCATAACAGTGCCTGGTAGAATGTCAGTGTATGATAATTGAATGAATTAATTAATGAATTAGTGGAAATGATTTGAAAGCAAGGATAATGGAACACTAGAGACTGTTGGAACTAATAACAATTGCCTTAGCAATATAGCCTAGAAGAAATAACATTATCACTGAAATTATTGTCAATTAATTGAAGTGGCATGTAGTGGGGGAAGGACCAATCCAGATTTGTGCAAAGATGGGTGTAAAACAACTGATTTTATTCTAAGGATAGACTTGTTCAAGATTTTAAGTATATTGGTATATTAACCAAAGGACAATGATTTCAATGCACTCATAATGACTTTTACTAGAGGCATTATGACATTTGCTTTTCTTATTTGATAGAAATAATAACAGGAGTTTGCAGCAACACACCTGTAAAGAATGACATTTTAATTGGTGGAAAAGAAACATGAAGCAAAATAATATTTTTCTTTCTTGAAATTCTACTTTATTATTGTTCTTGATGCAAACTAAGAAGAAAGAGCAGAGACTGGGTCGGCATGGCTATAAGACATCAGTTCTCCTTTAACCCCAGGAAAAGTGAAGAGCATATACTTATAGCAGTGGTTCTTAACCTTTTTTGAGGTACCGAACCCACCAGTTCCATATGTGCATTCACTGAACCCTTCTTTAGTGATAAATAAAATATGATTTTTTTTTCCAAATTTAGTTTTGCCGGTGCGAGACTAGAGTTGCTCAACTTGGCATTGCATATCATGCAGATAGGACGCTGACTCCCATCCCGTTCCGTGATACATGTGAATCCATGTTGTACATATTCGTCCGACCACTTTCTTTTTTTGCTTGACATATTTAGTATGGATTAAAATATTAAGAAAGAAACCACACGACGTACAACTACAACAGCCGTTGACTACTGCGTGCACTAAATTCCCCGCAGCACTGGTTGGCCAAGCAATGTAACGTGATCCTCTGCAGCAAGTGATGGCCAAGCGGGGTGTGTCATCATGACTTTACACAAGTGTGTCTTTACCTCCGTGGCAGAGGCTTCTCCGAACCCCTGAGACCGACTCATCGAGCCCCTAGGGTTCGATAGAACCCAGGTTAAGAACCACTGACTTATAGTCTGAAATAAAGCAAGAAATGAGAACCTGTAAAATATTCTGGTGCCACAAAGCCATGTTACATTGATGCACCAGGCTTTTTTTTTTCTTCAAAGATTTAACTCATTTATTAATGAAGAAACCAGTGTAAAGAATTCCTAAACCAGACAAATATATAATAAGATCATCAGAAAATATTTGCATTATTATGTTTTCTATACAGTACTTCTGTCTCTAGGGGGTTGTGTAATAGCTGAAAGTCAATAAAGGGCACAATATAATCTTATAGAATCCTATATAATCTTATAACCCCAAAAGATATGTTCTAACAATGCAGAAATCACTGCTGAAGTCACCTAGTGTTTTTTTGGTACATGTCAATGTCTTTTACAATGTTGCCTTGCAGAGTGTACCATTATCTACTGTTGTAGCTGTTCTAGCATTTACCTCCATATTTTAAAATAGCCTATTTAAGCAGTTTGTTCATAGTTGCTCATGTTTAAAGACTAGTTATTGACTTCTTTCTATAGTAAATGAGGATTTAATATTTTCCTATTACTCCTCACATGTATTTTTACTTACATGTTCCAATCATTACATTCAAAATCTAACCCATTTTATTAAATTTATATTGCTTAAGGCTATGCACTGTTTGTGCCCTATTTGTATTTTTCTTCCGCTCCTTTTACTTCTCCTTTTTTTCATTCTCCTTTTCTATTTTATTATTCTCTTTAATACTGAATCCATAACTCTGTCTTCTTGATGAATTTGGGCTGATGGCTTTTTGAGCTGCTGTTCATAGAATAGCTAGTAATTCCCTTTATCCTGTTTCCTTGAGTAGGCCCTCCATTCCCTGGGTCTTCGACTTCCTCTACAGCTAGTGCTCGACTTATGACCACGATTGATTCCGACAGACTGGTCGTAACATGATTTGATCATAAGTTGAGTAGGCTATATGTACAGTACTGTGAAATGTTATTATAAAAATCTTTTTTTAATTTCTTTTTTTTTATTTATTCATTTTAGAAAGGAGGCACAGAGTGAGAGAGAGAGAGAGAGAGAGAGAGAGAGAAAGGGGGGAGGAGCTGGAAGCATCAACTCTCATATGTGCCTTGACCAGGCCAGTGCAGGGTTTTGAACTGGCGACCTCAGTGTTCTCAGGTTGACGCTTTATCCACTGCGCCACCACAGGTCAGGCGATGTTATAAAAATCTTTAAGTAATATTTTATCATAATTTTCTTTCATTATTGTTATATGTCATAATTTTCTTTGTTTATTTTATGCCATTTATATCATCTCTACACCATTTTGTTTCTTATTTTTACATTCGTCAAGTTTAAGTAAAACACTGCATTACCAGTACAACTGGTTTAATATTTGCAAAAATTACAAAATACAGGTGCATACAAAAGGCTAGTGATTGTGGTCGTAAAGTCGAATGGTCATAAGTTGCATAGGTCGTAAGTCGATCAATACCTGTATAGCTTACTATTATTCCTTTCTGAACTTTGTATGAACTTATACATTTCATTATGAATAATAATGAGATTATATTTATCTTCTACTTTTTCCTACCTGTAAAATCATCTGTCTTGAACTTGTGAATTTCTCTTTTCTTTTTTTTATTATTAATTTTAAGGGGGTGACACCAATAAATCAGGGTACTTATGTACAATGAAAACATCTCCAGGTTATCTTATCCTTCAATTATGTTGCATACCCATCACCCGAAGTCAAATTGTCCTCTGCACCAGATTTTTTATTAGAACAAAAGCCATACTATTAGGGAAAACATTATATTGCATACAAATATCTATTCTAAAATCATAAGCTTATTAAAAATCTCTTGGACATCATCTAGTCATGAATATTTGGCAAAATTAAAAATATATAACATTGGTCCATCCATTTTGTTGTAAATGATCCAATGTCGTTACAACAAAATGGATGGACCTTGATAACATTATATGGAGTGAAATAAGTAAAACAGAAAAAAACTGAGAACAGCATGATTTCATACATAGGTGAGACATAAAAGTGAGACTATGAGACATGGACAAGAGTGTGGGGGTTACGGGGTGGGGGGAACCAGAGAGTGTGGGAGAGGGTGGGAGAGGGTGGAGGGGAGGGGCACAAAGAAAACCAGATAGAAGGTGACAGAGAACAATTTAACTTTGGGTGATGGGTATGCAACATAATTGAATGATAAGATAACTTGGAGATGTTTTCTTTGAACATATGTACCCTGATTTATTAATGTCACCACATTAAAATTAATAAAAGAAAAAAATATATATAACGTTGGTAATCTTTTGACATATGTCTAGATCACAAAACTCATAATACAACCTGATTAGGACAATAGACAATTTAAACAGCATTATTACCATTTAATCTTGAAAAATTATTATAAATTTACAAAGAAAATTTGATGCTTTATTTTTATAAGCAGATTCTCATAGAAACTGAATTTTTTGTATCTTGCTTTCACTTGAGGTAGTGTGCATTCATTTAGATACAGGTTTCTCTAATATTAGTCTGAGATACTTCTTTATAATGCCTACCTCTGGATCCTACCCAAGAAGTAGAGAATTAGATACCTGAGAAGGGAACCAAGGGCTTTGCTTTGCAATGCATAGTTGAAGTAATTTTAATGCACAATAATGTTTGAGAATCAGTAGAGAATTTTCTTAGTCCCAAGATAAAATAAGAGTTTGCCTCCATCTTCTATCCTAAGCCTGCCCTCAAATCCCTATAAGTTATGAGTTGTGAAAATAATTAGCCTGGCTTGTATTAAATATTCAATGTTTATTTTTAAACTGTAAATGGAAAATGATTGAAAATTATATCAATTAAAATATATTGTGAAACATTTATATATATATATATATATATATATATATATATATATATATATGGACTACAATGATATTTATAATAAGGAAATATCTACCATCATTAATTTTTTATTTTTCTATAATGCGGGAAATGCAGATATATTGCCACATTTAGGAGTATTCTTGGGCAACAATGAGGAACATGGCACAAAATCCACCCAGCCTCTCAGAGTCCCCATCCCACCAAAAGAGCGTAGTAACAGTGTAAGTGAACACTGTCACAATCATTTGCACTATTTAGTGCTAAAAGAGTCAACTTAATAGAAATGTCCAAGTTTCTCTACATAAGCACAAATAAATTTATAATTTAATAAATTTGTATGAATGTGCGTTATGATAGTGAACAGCTAACTACTTTCTTTTTAAACCTGTATTAATAGTCTTCTACTTCTGTCCCAGTCATAAGAATGAGATAAAAGCTGCATCTAATATTTTTTCAATAGATTCTTCTGTACTGGTAATAACTTAATAAAGAAACCAATCCTATATTGAGTTTTCTAGAATTTATTTGAAATACATATTTCACTGTGTATTCAATTAAAACAATTATATTTCTCAGTAAAACAGGAATTTTATTATTGTTATGCTTTTGTCTCATATGTGACACAATTTTAGAGAGTCATTTGGATATCCATGTTTTAGAATTTTAAAATTTTATACTTAACTAGGTCATATTTCCATGCTAAAAATGAACAAATAATGTTTTAAAAACATTTGAAATAAAAGAAATATAAAATATTAATGTGTTTTGTAATATTTTATAAAATAATATTTATGTTATCCACCAATGTTACAGAATTAGAAGCAACCTTGAAAGATCAAAGAATGGAAAGAGAAATAGTTAGAAATAACTCATATATTTAGAAATGTTTTATTTAAAGCCCTAAACACATGGCCTCTAAAATGATGATTGTGATCAATTCAAGCTAATCATCAGGGTCTTGACCTTGATGGAATTCTATACTTTGTCCTTCATGCAAACCACTACTCATCCATATTTTCAGATCATTCCGCCCCTGCTAAACCAGATGGGATGCAAGTAACTTTCAGTCTTGCAAGAAAATGTAGGGGAACAAGATTCTTTTCACACCAGAATGATTTCTGAAAACTAGAGTAATTGTATTTTTGTCTAAATGTTGGATAATTTTCAAAATACTTGCGAGTCTGAGTCAAACCACCAATAACAAAGAATAGTCCCAGAGTTTGCTTTATTTATCCAAATACAAGTTCTAAAAAGAATTTACAAACTCATTTTTGCATGTTATATACTAAAGATACCTTCATTTGTACTAAATGTTGGAAGTTGACTGTTTATTTCAAAATTAAGAGCCAACTTACATTGATTTATAAATAATGTTTTCTTCATTACAGATCATAATAAAATTTCTTAAATAATATTACATATATTTGTTATTAGAATCACTTACATGTGAACAATTTTTCCCCCATTTCATGATGCATGTTCAGAAATCAGAATTTTACTTGTCATCATAGGCTATTTGCTTTTTTGTAATGGATAGTGGCTAATTAAACTTGCGCTGACCTTGTTCTAGTTGCAAATAAAATAGTGTATAGAGTCATTTACTCAGTTGTCAGTGATGAATGGAAGTGCTTCTCAATAATTAGGTGGTAAACAATGTTAACTGAGCAGTAACTCACTCTAGCATTGCTAACTTATTTTATAGTATCATGGCAAATGGCTCATCACTGTCATCTTTGTAAAATGATGCTAGCCCCCCAGACAAATCATAGCCTTCATTGACACAAGAGATACAAGAAGGCTATAGTTCAAATAAGCCAAAGAATATATTCCTTTATCAAATTTGTTCTGTGCACAGAAGAGACTTCCTCTTCAAAGCTGTTCTGATTTGCAGCACAAGTTGGCAACTTGTTCAGAGTGGCAAGACAGATGGCGACCATTTTTATTACACTGACTCCATTGTTGTAGCTCCCATGAGACACAACAAGAACACAGTGAAAAGAATTCTGATGGTCCAGAAGGGCATTCAGAAAAATAAAATAAATTTTCTGATTAAAAGAAATATTGAGCATTTTTAGCATACTCAGTCATTTCTCCCTAGAATAATCATACATAATTTGGTTACCAGGTCTGTCTAGTGGCTATAATTTCTTAATTATATTTTTAATATTATTCAAAGTTTTATTTGACAAAACAGATTTTTCTTCTGTTTTGTAGGTTAAGACACTGTGGTATACAGGGTTAAATGGGAAACTGTGACAAAGGTAAACAGTTGGTACAGAAAAAATAACCTGAGCCTTTAGATTTCAGGTTGAAAGGCACTGTTTATGTGATGGATTTCAAATTGTGACTTCAATAATAAAATTATGCTTCTTTTTGTCCTTAAGCTGCTTCTGAAATCTGGTTTTCAGGAAGTATGCCAATAATGAGCTGTTACAATATACACACCATCAACTCCCACACTAGAAATGGAAGGCTCTAGGAAGATCACTAATCCCTTTATTTTCAGATGAAAACATTTTTTTCAATATTTATTTAATGATTTTAGCGAAAGAGGAAGGGAGAGAGAGAGAGAGAGAGATAGGAACATAGATCTGCCCTGACCGGGGATCAAACTGGCAACCTCTGTGCTTTAGGCTGATGTTCTAACCAACCAAGATATCCAGCCAGAAGCAGATGAAGAAATTAAAAGGTGTACCTTTTTGCTTGCCTGAGGACATGCGGGTAGTGGACTGCCAAATTTGAAACCATGTGGAGAGAAATGGAATCCAAGTAGGCAGCCCCGTACCTGCATGAGTGAGCTGAGTGTTAGACCATGTTGGTATGGTGCCCACCTATAGGAGGGCAGACTCTGATTCAGTACATTCGATCACAGCCCATAGCGCTCCTTCTTAAAATGTTTAGCTAGAACTTAGGTTTTCTGACTTCCTGTCTATGGGTATATATACCTTTTTTATCATACCACATGAATTGTCTTAGCTTTCTAAGAATTTTAATAAGCTATTTCACTACTTCCTAAATAATACAATAATAATGTGATATTTTCTGTTTCTCTACAGAAATATTTCATGAATCAAACAATATATGTTCCCAAAGTAAATAGAAATTTGGGAGGAATTAAAAAAATGTTTTTATTAAAGAGACAGGCATTTTTGTATTTTCCCAAAATAGCAGTTTTAACTCTAGCCACTAATTTTCTTTCTAAATAGACAAATTTATCAAATTTTATTATTTTACATCAGATATGCTCTTCAAATCTCCTCTGGCTTTGTTTCCTCTCAAAATTGTCCCTCCACATTGACTGCCTCAGTCCAGGTTCCATCTTTTCTCATAGGAACTGTCACAGTAATTTCTTAACTGGCCTCTCTATAAAGTTAGAATCTTACTCTCCTTTTTATTAAAAGTTGTAAAGTGATTAGTTGCTGCTCCCTAGCAGTCTTTAAAACATTGTCATGTTCCAAAATACTTATAAAAAGAATTTTAAAATGTAGAGTGAGTACTGCTAATTTCCAGAATTTACAGAGTCAGAGAGGGATAGATAGGGACAGACAGAAACAGAGAGAGGTGAGAAGCATCAATCATTAGTTTTTCGTTGTCGTTGCGACACCTTAGTTGTTCATTGATTGCTTTCTCACATGTGCCTTGACCGCAGGCCTTCAGCAGACCGAGCACCCTCTTGATGGAGCCAGCGACCTTGGGTCCAAGCTGATGAGCTTTGTGCTCAAACCAGATGGGTCTGCGCTCAAGCTGGCGAGCTGGGGTCTCAAACCTGGGTCTTCGGCATCCCAGTACGATGCTCTATCCACTGCGCCACAGCCTGGTCAGGCTAATTCTCAGAATTTAGCAGTGTGCCTGACACAGACTAAATATAGAATGAATTGTTGATTAAGTAAAATTCAGGACTATTTAGATGCCAAAATGGATTTAAAAAAATGTCTATTTTTATATGCAGACCTCAGGATCAAGAAGCCTGATTCTCATAGACTGAGGAACCATCTCACTGCCCCAGTGCAACAACAAAGGAGAGGCCGATTCCATTATTAATAAATTCTGACTGCAATTTTATCAAGGAACCTTGCCTTAAGAGATTTAAAAATGTAGTTTTATCTATGAAATAAAATTAATAAAATCATGAGGAAAAACTCTTGATAATTACAGTGACATTATCACTTAAAATTGATTTTATAGAGATGCACGCTGTTCATGGATATAAATGTCAAAGCTATGCTACTCTGTTGTTTGAGCTCTGCTATTCTTTTGGGGTCAAATATCCCTGTGGCCATAAGGAAAGATTACTTCTTGGTATTTTTTCTTTTTGTAGATTCATAATTTTAGGGTTTAAATGCTGCTTTCTTCATGCATACAATTAAGTTTGCTTACTAAACTTTGAATTAATTGAGATAGAAAGAGTACTTCTAAGAGATTTTTCAGGTGTTAGATCTTTTAGGACAAAAGAAAAAGAGTAACTATCTTAAAATAGGATGCTGTTAAAATTATTGGGGCATTTAGCTTTGAACCCAAGATGGAAGTTAAAAAATTACATATCCAATAGAAATCACATCATTTATAAAAGTTCTTCAGATCTTTGCTAAGACCAATTTAACATGCTTATAAGAGCTATTTTTTCAGGTTACTTTTCTCATAAATTTGAAGAAAAATGTAAAACTAGATAAAAGATGAATACTCACTCTACATTTTAAAATTCTTTTTATAAGTATTTTGGAACATGATAATGTTTTAAAGACTGCTAGGGAACAGTAACTAACCACCTTACAACTTTTAATTGCTGGGGTTGTTATAGAACCTGAGATCTATCTGGGATACCTGAGATTTACAAATACATTTCAAGAATAAATGAATAAGTGAATGAAGAAATGACATTATTCCAATGTATATAGGCAACAGCCAGGGATACTATATTAAAATGTATAGCAGGCTCAGTGATGCAGTGAGGTATTATCCCCCACGCCAACCCCCCGAGACTAAATTATATAACCATGGTTGTATCAAGGTATTTTGTTGAGTGATAAAACAGTGGACCCATGAGAGCTGACAGTTTCCCGTTCCTCTCCTTCTCTGTTTAAAATGATATAAAAAGTGGTAAGCCTATATACATAATTCTCTGACCTGGTGATTTCTTCTCATCTGTGGCTGCTGTTCACTAATTTCAAGTCCATATCCACAAGCAACATAGATGCCCTGGGGACCTCAATTCCCTCTCACTTCAATGGATCCTGATCATAAATATGCCCTTGGCATTACTCGTTTGCTAATTTGATAACAAGTAATAAGAATGTACCTTACTCCCATCGGAATTATCATTCTTGACTGTCCTCAAATGTGGACCAAACTTTGTGACATGGCCAGACTTGATATCAAGAAATCAGGAAGGAGAAATATTAATGTGTGTAAAATATAATTTGAATCTTACTAACTTGTAAATTTTATCAATATTCCAATTGGAACACATTATAAGAATATTCTTCACTTAGATAAATAGTAAGCTATCAAAAGATGGCTGAAGCTCAGAACACATATCATGTATTTATTCTGAGTAATGCTTTTTGTTTTTATTTTTTGTATTTTTCTGAAGTGAGAAGTGGGGAGGCAGAGAGACAGACTCCCTCTTGCGCCCGGCCAGGATCCACCCAGCATACTCACTAGGGGGTGATGCTCTGCCCATCTGGAGAGTTGATCCCTTTCAACCTTCATGGTCTCTGCCATTCTAGTGCCTAAGGCAGAGACCATGGAGTCATCCTCAGCACCTGGGAAACTTGGCTCCAATGGAGCCTTGGCTGCAGGAGGGAAAGAGAGAGATAGAGAGAAAGGAGAGGGGGAAGGGTGGAGAAGCAGATGGGCACTCTGCCCTGGCTGGGAATCGAACCTGGGATATCCACACGCAAGGCCAATGCTCTACCACTGAGCCATCTGGCCCAGGCCTGAGTAATGTTTATAATATAAACTCTGTAAACTCTACTTTTATTTTTTTATTAAATTTTTAAATTTATTGTGTTAACATTGATTCAAGGGTCCCACTCAATATAACACCCTCACCCGCATCAACATGCCTATTACAACCCCTTTGGCTCCTTCCCCCAATTCCCTATCCCCTTCTCTGTGGGATTTGCTGTTTTATCTGTATCTGTGTGTTATGCATATATAATTTCACTAATCCCTTCACCTTCTCTGATCCTATCCCCTCATCCCCCTTCCCTCTGACAGCTGTCCCTCTGCTCCCCATGACCCCACCTTTGCTTCTATTCTGTTCCTCAGTTCAACATGTTCATTAGATTCCACATATAAGTGAGACCATATGATATTTGTCTTTCTCTGCCTGGCTTATTTCACTTAGTATAATAATCTCCAGGCTCATCAATGCCATCACAAACGATAAGATTTCTTTATTTTTCATGGCTGCATAGTATTCCATCGTGTATATGTACCACCGCTTTTTTATCAACTCATCCACTAATGGAGACTTGCACTGTGTCCAGATCTTGGTTATTGTAAACAATGTTGCAATAAACATGGGGGTGCACATCTTCTTTTGAATCAGTGTTTTGGGATTCTTAGGATATATTCCTAAAAATGAGATAGCTGGATCAAAAGGCAGTTCCATTTTTAAATTTTCGAGAAAACACCATACTGTTTTCCACAGTGACTGCACCAGTCTGCATTTTCACCAGCAGTGCAGAAAGGTTCCCTTTTCTCCACATCCTTGTCAGCACTTATTATGTGTTGTTTTGTTAACGAGTACCATTCTTACAGGTGGGAGGTGGTATCTCATTGTGGTTCTAATTTGCATTTCTCTGATGATTAGTGACATTGAACATTTTTTCATATGCTTATTGGCCTTCTGTATGTCCTCTTTGGAGAAGTGTCTATTCCTTTGCCCATTTTTAAATTGGAGTGTTTACCTTCCTGGTGTTGAGTTGTTAAAGTTTTATTTTTAATTTTTTTATTAATCCCTTATCAGACGTATTGGCAAATATGTTCTCCCATTGTGTGGGTTGTCTTTTAATTTTGTTCATGGTGTCTTTTGCTGTGCAAAAGCTTTTAAGTTTGATATAGTCCCATTTATTTATTTTGTCCTTTATTTCACTTGCCCATGGATTAATATTGGCAAAAATATTGCTACAACTGACCGGGCGGTGGCGCAGTGGATAGAGCTTTGGACTAGGATGCGGAAGACCCAGGTTCGAGACCCCAAGCTCGCCAGCTTGAGCACAGGCCCATCTGGTTTGAGCAAAAGCTCTCCAGCTTGGACCCAAGGTTGCTGGCTTCAGCAAGGGGTAACTCGGTCTGCTGAAGGCTCTCAGTCAAGGCACATGTGAGAAAGCAATCAATGAACAACTATGGTGTCACTACAGCAACAAAAAACTAATGATTGATGCTTCTCATCTCTCTTTGTTTCTGTCTGTCTGTCCCTATCTATCCTTCTCTCTGACTCTCTCTCTCTGTCCCTGTAAAAAAAGAAATTTTGAAAATATTGCTACAAGAGATATTGGGTAGTTTACTGCCTATGTTTTCTTTCAATATTTCTATGGTTTTGCAACTCACATTTAAGTCTTTTTTCCATTTTAAATTTATTTTTGTACATGGTGTAAGTTGGTGGTCTAGTTTCATATTTTTTGCATGTGCCTGTCCAATTTTCCCAACACCATTTATTAAAGAGACTGTCTTTACTCCATGGTATATATACTTCTGCCTCCTTTGTCAAATATAATTGACCATAAAGACATGGGTTTATTTCTAGATTCTCTGCTCTGTTCCATTGATCTTTATGTTTGTTCTTATGCCAATATGAAGCTGTTTTGATTACAAAGGCCTTGTAGTATAAGTTGATATCAGAAAGTGTGATTCTTCTTACTTTATCTTAATTTTCAAGATTGTTGAGGCTATTTGAATTTTTTTGGGGGGGGTCCATATAAAGTTTTCAAATATTAGTTCTAGATCTGTGAAGTATGCCATTGGTACTTTAATGGGAATTACATTGAATCTATAGATTGCTTTGGGTTAGTATAGACATTTTAATTATGTTAATTCTTCCTATCCATGAATATGGTAAAT
Source organism: Rhynchonycteris naso (assembly GCA_037038555.1). Lineage (NCBI taxonomy): Eukaryota > Metazoa > Chordata > Mammalia > Chiroptera > Emballonuridae > Rhynchonycteris > Rhynchonycteris naso. Next base: position 67,510,308 of record CM072998.1, read on the forward strand.
GCTTCCATTTATATGTATCTTTCTTGATTTTTTTTAAGTGGGAGGCAGGAAGGCAGAGAGACAGACTCCTAATAATGCCCCACTCAGGATCTATCCAGCAGGCCCTCCACAGGATGATGTGCCCATCTGGGGCTTGCTCTGTTGCTCAGCAACTGAGTCATTTCAGCACCTGAGGTGAGGCCATGGAACCATCTTCAACAACTGGGGCCAACTTGCTTAAGCCATTTGAGCCATGCCTGCAGGGGGAGAAGAGAGGTTGGGGGAGAATCGGGAGGGGTGAAGAAGCAGATAGTTGCCTCTTCTGTGTGCTCTGAATGGGAATCAAACCCAGGACTTCCACACTCCAGGCTGATGCTCTACTGCTGAGCCAACCAGCCAGGGCTTAAGTTCTTTTTTCAGTGTTTTATAATTTTCTGAGTACAAGTCTTTTACCTCCTTGTTTAAATTTATTCTTAGGTACTTTATTTTTGTTGTTGTTGATAGTGAAGGTGATTGTTTTCTTAATTTCTCTTTCTGAAAGTTTAATGTTCGTGTATAAAAATGGCACTGATTTCTGAATGATAATTTTATATCCTACCATCTTGCTGAATTTATTCATCAGGTCTAGTAGTTTTTTTAACTGAGAGTTTAGGGTTTTCTATGTACAATATCATATCATCAGCTAATAATGACAGTTTTGCTTCTTCTTTTCCAACTTGGATACCTTTTGTTTCTTCTTATCTGATTGCTGTGGCTAGGACTTCCAGAACTATATTGAATAAGAGTGGTGAAAGGGGGCACCCCTGTCTTGCTCCCAATCTTAAGAGGATTGCTTTTAATTTTTACCCATTGCATATGATGTTTGCTGTTGGTTTGTCATAGATGGCTTTTATTATGTTGAGATATGTTTCTTGTAGTCTCCCTTTGCTCAGAGTTTTTATTATAAATGGGTGCTGGATTTTATCAAATGCTTTTTCTGCATCTATTGATATTATCATATGATTTTTATCCTTCGTTTTGTTTATGTGATGAATTACATTTATTGATTTGCAAATATTATATCAGCCTTGCCTCCCTGGAATAAATTCCACTTGATCCTGATGTGTGATTTTTGTAATGTATTGCTGGACCTTTTTTGCTAATATTTTGTGAAGAATTTTAGCATCTATGTTCATCAGGGATATTGGCTTATAGTTTTCTTTCTTTGTTGTGTCTTTACCTGATTTTGGAATGAAGATAATGCTTGCTTCATATATTGGGTTTGTAAGTTTTCCTTCCTCCTGAATTTTTTGTAATAACTTAAAAAGGATAGGTGTTACTTCTTTGAATGTTTGGTAAAATTTGCCTGTGAAGTAATCTGGTCTAGGACTTTTGTTTGCTGGGAGTTTTTTGATCACTGTTTTAATTTCATTTGTTGTAATCAGTCTGTTTAAGGTTTCTGATTCTTTCAGATTGAGTTTTGGGTGATTGTATGTTTCTAGGAATTTATCCACTTCACCTAGGTTGTCTAATTTTTTGGCATGTTGACCTTCATAGTATTTTCTTAAAATTCTTCATATTTCTGTGGTGTCAGTTGTTACTTCTCCACTTTCATTTCAAATTTTATTTATTTGGGTCCTCTCTCTTTTTTCTGGATAAGTCTTGTTTACCTTTTCAAAGAAACAACTTGTGATTTCATTGACTTTTTTATTGTTTTTTTATTTCAGCTTCTTTGTCATGTATTTCTACTCTGATCTTTATTTTTCCTTCCTTCTACTCCTAATGGACTTTGTTGTTCTTTTTCTAGTTCTTTTGGGTACAGGGCTAAGTTGTTTACTTGAGTTTTTTTCTTGCTTCTTAAGGTATGCCTGAAATGCATGAACTTCCCTCTCAGGACTACTTTTGCTGTGCTCCATAGATTTTGGGTTGCTATATGTATATTTTCATTTGTTTCAAGGAATTTTTTTTATTTCTTCCTTGACCTCATTGTTAACCCATTCATTATTTAATAACATGCTATTTAGCCTCCAAATGTTTGAATGTTTTTCAAGTTTTTCTACTGTAGTTGATATCTAGTTTCATGCTATTGTGATCAGAGAAGATGTTTGATATGATTTCAATCTTCTTAAATTTATTGTAACTTATTTTGTGTCCTAACATGTGGTCTATCCTACAGAATTTACCATGAGCAACCAAAAAGAATGTATATTCTGTTGCATGGGGTGAAATGTCCTGAAGATATCAATTAAATCCAGTTGATCTAGTGTGTATTTTAAGGCTGCTGTTTCTTTGTTAATTTTCTGTCTAGAAAATCTATCCATTGATGTTAACAAGGTATTAAAATCCTCTACTATTATTGTATTGCTGTTGATCTCGCTCTTTATGTCCATCAAAATCTGCTTTATATATGTAGGTGCTATGATATTAGATGCATAAATATTAACAATGGTTATATCCTCCTGTTGGATTGCTACCTTTACCATTATGCAATCACTTTCTTTATCCCTTACTATAGCCTTTGTTTTAAAGGCTATTTTGTCAAATATAAGTATTATTATCCCAGCTCTTTTTTTGTTTCCATTTGCATGAAATACATTTTTATACCCCTTCACTTTCAGTTTATGTATATCTTTTATTCTGAGGTGAGTCTCTTGTAGACAGAGTATATATATATGGGTCTTCTTTTCTTAACCATGCGGTTATCCCTATGTCTTATGTTTGAAGCATTTAATCCATTCACATTTAAGGTTACTGTTTATATGTACTTATTTATTGCCACTTTATTCTTTAAACATACAATCCTCTTTCTCTCGATATTTTTTCCTTTGCTCTTTTGATAGCAGGCTGTTTAACATTTCTTGAAGTACTGGTTTGGTTGTAATAAATTTCTTGAATTTTGTTGTTGTTCTTCTTTTTGGTCTTGGAAGCTTTTTATTTCTTCTACAAGTTTTAATGATAGCTTTGCTGGATAAAGTAGTCTTGGTTGTAGATTCTTGTTTTGCATCACTTTGAATATTTCTTGCCAATCTCTTCTGACCAGAGTGTTTTTTTTGAGAAGTCTGAGGTCATCATTATGGGGAATCCTCTGTAGTAGACAGTGTACCAGGAAAGATTCTGAGGTCACATCTGGGCTCAGTGAAAGAGCACCATGATTGATTGTAAAAATAAAAAGACAGCATCTATTTTAGTCTTTGGACTAAGCAATAAGAAAAGGGAAATAAAATAATATAAAAAATGAATTAAATTCTATTTCATAACCCATATCATCCTGATTTTATTCCTTCTTAATTCTCAACTTTTTTTACTACGCTCTAGGATATATTTGAAAATAGAAATTATATCCCAAGAGCATAATTACAAGAGAGAGAGTATAGATTTCTTCTTTCACCAACCTAATGTCAACATTGCCTTCTGGTGTAGCAAGTGTCTAAGATGGTCTGCAATTATCTCTGTCTCCTGAATTTTTGCTTCTGAGGTTAGGTTTTAAAAAGACCTGGCTCTGTCTTGGTTGCTCTGACTGTTGATTCACTGGCTCTGAGGAAAGCCAGCTGCCTTTACAGAGGTAATCTTGTGGAGAGCCCATGCCAGCAAGTTTAGAAAATGATATTCTCAGGTTTGTCAACAGCCAATGGTGGAAGCTGATCCTTTTTCATTCAAGCTTTGAAATGACTGTAGCCCCAGACTACAATTTCATTATAGCTTCTTGAGAACCTATAACCAAAATGACCCATTCTTTAAACTGCCCCAGAATACCACTAAAGCAGTGAAATAATAACTGTTTGTTGTTTTAAGCTGCTAAATTTGTTACACAGCTTTGATAAGCCTAGACTTTTCTGTTGTGTTCAGGGCACTTGTCTGTATAGACTACAACCTTCAGAATTCTCTAATAATAATACATACTCACCAACATTTGTAAAATTATAGAATATGGTTTGAGTGTTTTTCTTAATGTAACTGTCTCAGTACTGCCTCTTGTTCTTTTGTTTGTTTGTTTTTTTACAGAGACAGAAAGAGAGTCAGAGAGAGAGAGAGATAGGGACAGACAAATGGGAATGGAGAGAGATGAGAAGCATCAATCATCAGTCTTTTGTTGCGACACCTTAGTTGTTCATTGATTGCTTTCTCATATGTACCTTGACCGTGTGCCTTCAGCAGACCGAGTAACCCCTTGCTTGAGCCAGCGACCTTGGGTCCAAGCTGGTTAGCTTTGCTCAAACCAGATGAGCCTGTGCTCAAGCTGGCAACCTCGGAATCTCAAACCTGGGTCTTCCGCATCCCAGTCCGATGCTCTATACACTGCGCCACCACCTGGTCAGGCTGCCTCTTGTTTTTAAACATTCTTTTCCACCACCTGGAATGTTTTCAACTTTGTTCTCCATCTATCTACTTGTTAGCCATCCTTCAAATCCTTCTTCAAATGCTGCCTCTCAGAACGTCTTTTTACTATTAAACAATTACTTCCTAATAATACCTAAAATCTTATGACACATATTCTGCACAGTACCATCCAGCAGTAAAATAAACGCCTTGTGTTTTTTTGTCAATATCACCCATTTTTGTCTTATCTTCATAACTAAGCTATTAGCCCTTGGAGAACTATTTGAGGTTAATTATATTTAAGACTATCTAGTATATAATGCATATTAGGCATTTAATAAATTCTTATTATTTATTGTTTTATCCAATATTAATATCAAAGTATCGTAAACTTTATCTTTCTATTGAAATTTTAAAAAACTTCCATTTTGCTTCACCATTCTCTTACCTTACCTCATTGGGGAAGTAGCATTAAAATGTCATTGTGGAATCTTAGTATTATTTTATGAATGAAGAAAATATATATATTTTTAATTTTGGTGATATAAGCATGAAAACCCAAATAATCAGAAATAACTCAATATTCCTCTTTAATAAAAAGTGTGTGTGTGTGTGTGTGTGTGTGTGATGTCCAATTGGATGAGTTAACATTAGAGGGAGGGTCAAGGGAAAGAAACAAACTAGGCTTCACTAAATATGATGCTCCAATTACAAATACAAGTAAAGGTAGTTATTTAGACATAATTTACCGATAGGATAGCTACAGTAGAAACTTTAGTGATTTATAAAATGTTATTTTTTTCTCTAATTTCCCATGGGTCATATGGGTATTTTAGTCAAGATTGTAGCAAGTAATAGACATTTCAGTACAGTATGTGTTTTTCCTTGCTACATGACTTTGTATTACACTTATAAGAACCAATTTTAGCCCATTTATGCATCTGCATATTCTCCCTTTTATGAGAAACATGCAGTTCTCTAGGAGTCCTACTGCAATCTATACAGATTTCCAATTAGAATATTTCTTATTAGAAATATATTATGTACCAAAGAACTACTGGTCAGCCTCACCTGAAACCTATTTAAAGATGCAAATTATAAGTATCATTTGGGGAATGAATTAAGAGGAAAATATAACAAGAAGTGTTCTGCAGGGGTCAGTTCCCAGTTCAGTGCTATTTAACATTTTTCCAATGAACAGATGGAATATCAAGTATGCTTGTTAAATCTGCTGATGACATTAGGTAGAAGAAATAGCCAATATCCTGGAGAATAGAGTTGGAATTAAAAATAACCAGGGTAAGTGTAGTGATTAGAAATGGAAAGAATAAAATCAAATGTGTATGCATTCTTGTTGCATATGTAATGTAGAATATGGAACGTGAAGATACAATAACAAAGGAAAAAAGAAATACAAACTAACAATAAAACACTTTTTTTTAAGGTCAAAGGAAATCTATCAAATACAATATTATTTCATTTTTCAGGCTGTCTTCTTTTAAAATGGAGAGAAGGAAAGAAACAATTAAAATAGTAGCACTTTTTCATATGCCTATTGGCCATCTGAATGTCCTCGCTGGAGAAATGCTCAACATCACTAATCATTAGAGAAATGTAAATTAAAACCACAATGAGATATAACCTCTCACCAGTCAGAATGGTGCTCATCAGCAAAACAACACAGAACAAGTGCTGGCGAGTTTGTGGAGAAAAGGGAACCCTCCTGCACTGCTGGTGCGAATGCAGACTGGTGCAGCCACTGTGGAAAACATTATGGAGATTCCTCAAAAAATTAAAAATAAAACTACCTTTTGACCCAGCTATTCCACTTTTAGGAATATACCCTAAGAACACCATAGCACTGTTCGAAAAGAAGAAATGCTCCCCCATGTTTGTGGCAGCATTGTTTACAATAGCGAAGATCTGGAAACAGCCCAAGTGTTCGTCAGAGGATGAGTGGATTAAAAAGCTTTGGTACATATATACTATGGAATACTACTCAGCCATAAGAAATGATGACATCGGATCATTTACAACAATATGGATGGACCTTGATAACATTATACGGAGTGAAATAAGTAAAACAGAAAAAAACTGAGAACAGCATGATTTCATACATAGGTGGGACATAAAAGTGAGACTATGAGACATGGACAAGAGTGTGGTGGTTATGAGGTGGGGGGAGGGAGGAGAGGGTGGGAGAGGGGGGAGGGAAAGGGCACAAAGAAAACCAAATAGAAGGTGACAGAGGACAATTTAACTTTGGGTGATGGGTATGCAACATAATTGAATGATAAGATAACCTGGAGATGTTTTCTTTGTAATCCCTGATTTATTAATGTCACCCCATTAAAATTAGTAAAAGAAAAAAAAATTAAAAAATAGTAGCACAAAAACAACTGGAAGTTTTTAGGAATTAATGTAACTATATATATAAGAATCTGTCTGTAACCATATTGGTAAGTCAAAATGACCACTTTGCACAAAGATTCCCTTTCTTTATGTTCTATTATTTTAAAAAATAAATTACCTGCTTAAGATAACCATAACTTTAGTGAAAAATATAGCAAAGTGAGAGCTTTCTAATAAATTTAAAGAAGTTGTCCATATGTGTTTACTCATGTGAATCATCGTATGTGCAGTTTTGACCTTACAAAACATTCTTTGGAGTTCTATGCACATATGCCTTATCTCACCAACTAGATTGCACAGTTTTGGGGTACAAAGTTTGGGTCTTTTAAGCATGTAAACATTATATAAAGTAGAAATAATATTCTTTATATACTTAATGGTTTGAAATAGTAGAATTTTCTAGTTAGATAAGAATGTTCTTTTAAGTAGTATCTGGATTGCCATAACCTAACAAGTCACCAAGAAAATGCTAACAGAACATACATTACACACAAAAATTAGGGAATATTTTATTGCTTCATATTCATTTTGAAATACTCCCTAATTTTTGTAAGCAGTATATTTTTTTGTACTTCCAAATGCTTACTTTGTCATAGCCTTTTGTGGATCTCAATGGAAGGGTTTGCTATATTTTTGTTCAACTGTACTGTGGGGCTTACTTTTATTATGCCAGTAGTTCTCAAAATATGATCCAAAGACTTCCTTCAAGACCCTTTCTGGGAGCATATAAGGTCAAAAAAATTTTTATATCAATGTGTGTTATCAATGTGTATTAAGTGTCATTAAGTCACTTCCTACTCCTGGTGACTCTATGAATGAGTGATGCCCATATGTCCTGTTCTCAACAGCCTTGCTCAGGTCCTGTCAACTCATACTTATGGTTTCTTTTATGGAGTCAGTCTATCTTATAGTTAGTCTCCTCTTTTCTTATTACCTTTTCATTTTTAGAATTACTGTCTTTTCCAGAGTACCTACCTAACCTTTTCTAGATGTGCCTGAGAGGACAGCTTTACTTTTTCATTTTTGCCTCCAGCAATGTTTTAGGTTTCATTTGCTCTAGGACTCACTTGTTTATCTTTCTGGCGGTCCAGGGTATTTACTTAGCTCTCCTCTAACATCATATTTCAAATGAATTTATTTTTTTCTCATCAACTTTCTCCACTATCCACTGCTGCCCTCTGAGTCTCAGCATTCTCTTAATTTCTTGGCTGCAGTCTTCCTCTGAATTGATAACTGAATCAAGGTAAGCAAAGTTGTTATCAATTTTAATGTCTCCACAGTCTATGTTGAAGTTGTGCATTCCATCTGTAGTTCTGATTTTTGTCTTCATGATGTTCAAATGCAGTCTTGTATTTTCTTCTTTCATTTTGTTTCAGAAGTTGTTTTAAATCATTGCTACTTTCTACCATTAATATGGTGTCATCTGCATATTGTAATTCTTTGATTTTTTTCACTCCTCCTTTTTTTGAATCTTGTCCAGTTTTTGTATGATGTAATCAGCATACAGATTAGACAAATAGGGAAACAGAATGCATTCTTGTCTGACACCTTTGCCAATAGAAAACCATTCTGCCTCCAAAGATTCTGTTCTAACAGTGGCTTTCTGTTCACAATATAGGTTATATACACCAGGACCACTAAGATCTAAGTAACGCCATTTCTTTCAGAAGCAACTCATGGCTTTTCATGATCTGTGCAGTCAAAAGCTTTACTGTAGTCTATAAAACAAAGGCTAACTTTCTTCTGAAATTCTTTGGAGCCAGTATCCAACCAATGTTCACAATTAGATCTTGAGTGCCTCTTCTTCATAGTAATACTAAAATGTTATTTGCCTTTTTAATTTTTCTCTCGTAAGTGCATAGTGCAGTTTTCCAGACTTATGTTTTTGCAATAGATTAAATGCAGAAATGGATAAGAAAACAGAGCTGCCTTTTTTATTAAGCCACACATTAAGGAGATTTGCAAAAGTGTTAAACATTAGTTCTGGTTGAGTGGCTCAGCGGACAGAGTATATAGTCCAGGTGCACTGAGGTCTTGGGTTCCATCTCCAATCAAAATACATGTGAGAAGCAACCGATGACAACAATACTCTCTCTCTCACCAATGGAAAAAAAAATTATAAGTTATTAAACATTAGTACTTCACCCATTGATATTGTTTGTTTTATAAAACATAATGATTATTTTATAAAATTATATTAACATATAATGGGTTCATTGCATTTATTTTTTAAATTCATTACTTAATTAAATTTTACCATTTTAATTTGTAATAAAGTAAAAGTCAAGAGATATAACCCACATCAACAAAAGCTCTTCAGGACCTTCAATAATCTGTAATTGTGAAAAGGGTACCTGGGACAAAAGGCATGAGAATCAATGAATAAGCCTAATGTCTTCTAGTTTGTTAGAAACCTCCAATTCTATAAATCCATTTAAGTTTGGCTTTTAGGTTGTGAGATAGAGAGGAGGGTTGATAGAGATAAATAGAGCTCAAATTTGGCTGCACAGTGGAATCACCTAGAAAGCTTTAAAATATGTATTGATGCCTCACTTATTATTATTTGGGGGGGGGAGTGAGTTTATACTTAGACATCAAGATATCAAAAATTTTCGCATGTGGCTATAATATGCAGACAAGATCAGATATATATGGGCCAGACCTTCCTTCTTCTATACTGGTCTTATGGAAGCTTTAGGCTTTTACAGAACAGTATGGTAATGCTTGCCCAAATGGAATAGAGCCCAAACAAGCCTCAGTCATTTCCAAAGTCATCACCCTTGAGTAACACCTATGATGTCGTAAGTTGAAATGTACTTTTTTTTAATTTTAAAATTGCTTATGAGTTTCAAGTAGTTTCAGATGGTCCATATTTTCCCTCCTGATTCACAGTACAGTCTTAAATGATAATAATTATATATACTGGATTAATAATTACATTACAATACCAAAGTTAGATATTTAGCTTCCATTTTCAACAAAAAGAAAACATAGAGAATAATTTGGTGTCTTGTAAAAATGTAAATGGCTTATAATTTTTCCTTTTTAATATCAAATCTAAGAAGTCAGGATAAAATTACATTCCTGGGAGGCATGTTATTTTAATTATAAATCAAATAACTGGGTGAGTTTCATCTTTCATGTGACATTTAGTGATTAAGGTGTTCAGATATACTGGCTTCCTTATGCAATGGCCAATTATATAAAGTTATAAGATTATAATTTTAAAATTTATGGGGAAATTAGAGTAAAATTTAGATTTGAGCTCTACATCTCTCGCTACATATTTTGTCCTGTGACCCTTTTACTATAAACAGTTCATATTGAATTTAGTCACTGTCTCTGAATTTCTTAGTCATCTCTTCACATTGACTCTATATTTTTCATATAGTATATATACTGTCATTAAATTTTACTAATTTTATAATCTCCAGTACTTAATAGAAAATCATATTTTTAAACATTAGAAAAAAATAGGATTTAAAAAAATGATCATATATCTTTATGTAAATGGAAATTTTGTAACAATGCTTATCAAAATCATTTTTTAGGAAAAATTCCATGTTTAGCATTCAATATTTGTAACACTAACAAAAATCTGTGCAGGCACTACTTAACTGTCACTAATGTATGCACATGTGGTGTAGTGATTTCCGAAGAAGCATGGGATCTCTTGTGAAGTAATATGTAAAGATCAAAAGATAGTGTTCTATAAACTGTTTTCCATTTGCAATTGAAAAGAGAAAAGTATTAGATTGATTTATTTTTTCCATATTTATGCTCATTGCCAAGTTTCTCTGTATTATGGAAGGATTTCTAAAGACTTGCCATCCCTCAAAATGCAGTTTACTACAAAAGAAGCCCCTTATACAAAAAGATTGTTAGTAAAATGTTAAATGCCTATTAAAATATTTAAATGATTTCTCTATATGTACATTTATGATGGAAATAAAACTTTCCAATATGTAGTAAATTAGTCCTTTTAAAGTATTAATGCCCCATAGACTGAAGAAAAATACGTTTACCATGCACATAAACTTATAAATATATATTATTAGATATAACCCTTGCATAATTTAAATTTTATGTCAATTTCTAAGCAATTAGTGAGAAAAACAAAGCTCCCCCTTTGTGATTAAAACATAATTTTTAGGGTATAACTTGACTTTAGTACACTATATTTTCTCACCTTTTTCTTAATTACTTTCTTTATGTTATAAAAGATTCTGTACTTCTCAAAACAAAATAAACTAAATTTTTTCTCAGGCTAATTTAACTAACTGTTCATGAAGTGCCACCTAATTTTTTCTCTGCTTTGGTAAATAAGCATAAAATATTAATTATCAACAAGTGAAGCTTCTAAATTGTATTGTGCACAATTATACAATAGTCATACAGAAAAACTTTGTCTCACAGTAACATTCCTCCATGTTGATAGAAAAGTACTTATTAACATATGATTCTCTGGCAAGATGAATTTAATTATATAAAGACAAGCAGGTAATGAATACTTTAACAATCAATATCCAAGTAAAATATGTTTATTAAATAGAAGTTTATTAATTATTTGCTATTGACAGTGTGGATTCATTCTTTCATTGTTACTTTTTATGTTTATTCTTCCCTTAGAATTTTATCTATTTATTTGTGTACTTTATATTGTATACTGTTTCAAACATTATTAAAGAGCAATATCAAGCTTATTTCTTCACTTTCTACTTGCTTGTATTTACAAATCCATTTTAGGGATTTCCCTTAAGTTTTTGTTGGCTTATGTTTTGATATCACCAACTGTGTTTTTCCCCTTTTATTACTTAAGTAGGAAAAAATATGTTATATTCCTCATGGTTGCTTTTTCCTTACAGAATTCCCCTGGCTCATCACTGACAGATCTTGGTATCCAAGAGGGAGTCGGCTTGCAGGATTAAAGGCAAGAACCTCAATTAGACACTCTGATTTCTTCAGATGTTTTTTCTAATCTTTTAATATGGGATTATAGGCAGCTAGAACCTATGTTGCTGTTAAAAAATAGTGAAGACCCTTTGTTCTAAATCATAAGCACTCAACATTTTAAAAATGTCTATTTTTCTTAATTTGAATTAATTCTGGTCTAGATGAGGATAATGAGCTTTGGTCAGCTTTTTGCGGTTTGGAGTACAAAATAGCTTGATGAGCAACGTGAAGTGCACACGCTCTCTTCAGAATCTGCTGGAAAACTCCCTCAGAGACTGATTAGCTCATGCTTGTCACAAATAGGGGAGATAATTATGGGGCTTAACCGTCTATGTGGTGGATCTTTTGAGAGGCAATGGGTAGATCTAAGACTGTCTTTGGATCAACCTTAATTCTTATTATTGCACATATCTTATGAGGGTTTTCACTTATTTATTTATTATTTTTTTGCACATCCCCAGAGACTAAACATTGCCTCTTCCCACAGGATGACATCACATTTCTTTTCCAGAAGATAAAATTGTCCAAATTAGATTATCTTTAATTAGTCTAATCTTATGAGCCATTCCATAAAGTTTATTGCACCAGTGCTGGCACCATGTTACAAGATTCTTATTGAATAAACTAATCTTTTGCCCTGGAAATGATGCTTATAAACAATGTTGCTGATTCCTTTATTACAATAAAGATTTTCTTCTCTGAAGCCTCAGGTTTCAATGGCTGTTTTATAGTTCTGAGAAATATCAGATGACTTTATTTTAATGAGAATGTTGACTTATTCTAAATTTCACTTGTTACTAAGTTATTCCACTGTAAAATGCCTTCATAGTAACAAAAGGAAAATAAGTAAAGTTTCAGAAAATTTTATTTTAAAAAAGATATTTGGAATAACGTTACTATTTTAACATTAGGGCCATCTCCTTTAAAATGGTCTCAGGTTCAGCCTTGTTTTTTGCTGAAAGAATAGTTTGAGGGGCATTTACTTACACACCACATGAAAATATCTTATTCATTAACAGGTGCTTCTAGATAGGAAGATACAAAAACTACCATCACTAGAAAATATGTCCTGTTTACTAAACCTATTTTCTGTCTCAGTTGCCATCTGCTTAAAACTTTAAAATGTTCCACAAATATGTGCCTATATTTTATAAAATCATGAATTGAAATGAATTACAACCTCTAAATTAGAATTGTTGACTAGATTATCTTAATGATATTTCAAATAAGATGAAAATGTCTTTGATTTAAATTTTCAGCTCTTTCTAAGCTGCTTAAAACCTCTTCTTCACTCTCAATGTTAAGAAGTTCAATTGGTTTGTGACTTGGGTCAAGTTCCTTAACTTTTTTGTTTTCTGTTTATGGTCTTTTTAATTAGAGGGTTGCAAAGATGGTTTGAAAATCTCTAAAGCACTCTATTTCTATAATATAAAATGCTGTTGTTCTCTGGGGACTCTCTTCTTTCCAGAAAATGTTGCCCAATTGTTGAGAGTTAACGAAATTGTTTTTGTCAAAGGATGCCTCAGTTTTTTGAGTGGTTACAGTACCTTAAGTTGCATAACTTCAAATAGAACTATTTTAATACCAGAGCTAGTTTCTTTGACCTATTTTTAAAAATAATGTTGTCTCAGGGAAAAAAATCCTCCTTTAAATAGAATATATGTCTGTCACCTTCCTGTATGAACACCTTCAGAATGAAATGAGATCATTATTTTCCCTTACCTCTAACATATATGAGAATAAGTTCATTAATATACTTTGCTCTTTTATAATGTAAACAGAGGAGAGAACATCTTGTCATATCATCATAAACACATTTGTTTTACAGTATATCTTATGGAGTAAACAATGAGAAAGGCCATGTACTTATTTTTTCCTTTATAACTATCCTAGAATAAAAAAAAATTCAAATGGAAAACTTAGTTTGGTGATCTGAATTTGTAAATTTGTTTACTAAAACTAGAAGAAGAAAATAAGAATGAGATGGTGATAACTGGGTATTATAAGTGCTTTTGAAAATTAAGAAACTGTTTTATCAGAGAACTTGAACACTTAGTAAAACAATGAAATCACCTGATTTCTTTGGGCACTTTTATATTCCCATTTCTTAATATTTTTGTTGTTATTGCTCTCTCTTACTATTTCCTCCTTAATACTTGAATTTAAAAAGAAGGGGTAACTACTGGTTTCTGTCTGACTTGGTTTGTGTAAGCAGAGAAGACCAACATAAGGCTGTTTCCACAGAGCAATTGAGACCAGTCAATCAGACTCAGGCCATTGATTTTGGATCTGAGCTGCAATGGCGCCTGTTACTGTTAGCCACCCTGGTGAAGCCGACTAAGGCCTCTAATCCTCTTAAACAGCAGTCAAGAAATTGAGATAAAAGCTGGCAATTCAACTGGTTCAAGTAACAGATTTGACAAATTAGGAGGGTTCAACCTTATGATAAAAAAAAAATTAATCCTGGTGGTTATTATATGCTATGGTGCAACAGCATATAAGATGAAAATCAGATTATTAAAAAGAAACAGACATACTCATAAGAGAACTAATATGCTGTGTTTTGTACAATGAAAAGGTAATTATGATATAAACGAAATGGCAATATAACAATAATAATGCTCATAATTTCAAGCATCAAAAATTAGATACTGCACACTGACAATTTCTATCCTTTCTTGTATGAAAAAAAAACTAACAAGAAATAAAAGTGAGGTTTAAAGAAATATTAATTTTGCATATATTTACATTTGGCCTAATGGTATGTTTAATTTAATTCTGTCAATAAATTAAACAAGGACCTCAGCAGTTTTAGTATTTGCAAAATAAATATCAACAGTGGAAACATTTACCCTGAGTTACCATTCAAATAAACTAATAAATCTAGCTAAATCACTTCTTTAATATTTTTAGTGAATTTAATAAAATTATTGTTGTGTAGTCAAAAAACGTTGAGTTTTTTGTTTGAATAGATACAAACAGTGGATTTTTAATAAGAATTGTTTTACCTTTGAAGTTACCTTAGATACATTCTGAAATAGTTTTTATATTATCTTACCTAGTGTTCACAAATAGCACAAAATGCCTTTACAAGTGTAAGAGAACAAATAAACCTAAATTTTAATTCTACTTAATATTCATTTCATCTCACAAAAAGGCAAAAAATTCTTATTTTTATGAATTTTATAATTATTTGATTGCATGTTTATAAATCTGTACTTCCCAAGCTCAATCATTTCAAATACCTTCTTTTGCCTTTGTTTCTGATTTTTTTATATATATATATTTTTACTCAACACTTAGAATAATGCCAGGAACATAATAAGTACTTGAAAATTGTTTTTTGTTTTCTACTGGATAAAAAAGTGAATGAATGAATAAAAAAATATTTGAACTAGTCAAATTTTAAGAAAAAAGATAGTTTTGTGAGGCATTTCATAGTTCCTATTTGGCACTCATAATGCCATTATTTCTTTGGTACAAGTGATGTTCAACATACTGTTTCTATATATTTAAATATCAAACTCTTCTTTTATAACTAAAAATTAACATTTGGCACAACCTATGTATCACCATTTTATATGGAGTTACTACTACTGTATGCTCCTTGTGAGCAGTCTATCAAATTTGTTCCTACATTTTCAGCATCTTACATGTGGTAAGAATACAGTAAGTATTAATTAAATGAATGTATGAATGGATAAATGATTATGTGATCAACTAAACACTTCAAATATTGGTTGTATCCACTGCACAAGTGCATTGGAAAACTAGCTAATTGGTTCATATCTGCTGCCTGGGGAGGAAGAACAGTTGAGAGCAGTCAATGCTTATTCAATTTAATTTTCCATACATTTATTGAGCAGGTATTGAGCATGTGTCCACTCTTTACAGAATTATATAGTTGATACTAAGGAAAGGCATATAGCAATGAGGAGTCTATACCAAAGAGACTAAATGAATACAAAAATGTTCTTAAAAATATATCAAACAGATACTCCTAAATAAACCACCAGATGTACTATAAAGTGACAAGTATGGCAGCTTGTCTGTCTTCAGTGATTTGAGATACAAAGCTGGCCTCCAACATTCCATATTTGTATTCTTGCTAGTTTATTACTTTATCTGACCATTAATCTTTTCTCGCAGACTTATTTCTAAACAAAAATATGTTGAGGAGAGGTAACTGCAAAACTACAATACTTGGGAGCTTTTTTCCCCTTTGTTAGAATCATATTCTCCCCAAAGAGGCTTATGGACTTAGGATGCAGGAAAGAAAAAAGTGCACTAATAAGAGAAAAATACATTTAGCAGAGGAGATGAAGGTCTGCCATGAGTAACTTAATTTCCAGATGTTTGGCCCTGGGTGATAGTAGATGAGGCTAATCTCATCATTAGGAGCACAAAGCGCTCTAGGTCTAGTTCATAGCTTTTGCAGTATTGAATATCCCTGCCCTGGGGCCATTGAGAGACTGTCACAAATGAAAATAAAATTAATATATGTTTGATGCCTATTATTTATTCACTTACCTAACAAAGTTACTTAATCCAAACTGCTATCATTTTTTCTGATATGGATTAAAAATAATTAAAACCTCAAATAATGGCATGCCCCTTGTCTTTGTTAACCTAAAATAGAGAAAGAATGTTTGCTGAATCTGGTATTTTTACCATCTATTTAAAGTGATTTCAATAAACAGTCATTAAATTTTCCCAAAAGAGACTTTTCAGGCAAAAGATGCCAATATGCTGATCAAATCAATGCAAATAAGAATACTACACCTGATTATATCTTTTAGGAAAATATATATTTATACAATTTAATAAGAATAAAATAATTGACCATAATAATATACTATTAATGTAGCTCATTATTTGGCATCATACACAAAACTGCTGAACTCAGAAGTAATGTTGCCTAAATTTTAAAATAAAAAATAAATCCTGACATAGAAACTAGCCCTAAATAATTTGAAAAAAATAATGTTTGCAAGAAGAAGGAAATTATTTAAATTAGCCAAAGTAGTGTGAAGTTACAAGATCACTAAACAATAACAGAATTTTACTACTTGGAATAAAAATATATATGTGGAGTAGTGCATTGTGTGCGGCTTTATAACATAAATATTTTCAGTTAATCATAAGAATTGGAGTGTCCCAACTGTCAATCTCCTCCTTGCATCTCTTCTGTCTTTTATTGCGCCAAAAAAAATCAGACCATTTACTGAACAACTAATATACGCCAACTGTTGGCATCCTCACAAGAATCATGCAAGGTAGGTATCATTTATATTTTATAATGTATAAATAGCAGAGCCAGGGGGTGAATATAGATCTGTCTGATGCCAAAGTTATGTATATTTTTAAAAATTATTCTTTTTCAAATAAAATACAAGTATTTTACTTCTTATGAAGCATAAACATTGTGCATTTGAAATCTGGAACTAATAAAAAGAGTGAAATGCCCTTCTTTTTTGCAAGCTATAGTACATGAGATTTGGGTGGCCAATATAGGGCAATTCTGATATGCAGCTCCCACGTGTCCCAGATATGATATTAAGCACCTACTGTGCACCAGGTGTGTTTGACGCACTGGGGATACAGCAGAATAAAAACAGACAAAAATCTTTGCCTTTGTAGAATATATATTCTAGTAAGAAAGACAATAACCTAAATTTTTTTCTAGGTTACAGATCTCTTTAAATTTTGGGGAAAAATTGTTGACAGTCTTTCTAGAAATATGAGGTTTATCACACAAATAGAAACTTGCATCTCATTGCCAAGGCAGAGAAAAGGAGGTGAGTATTTATAGATTGTCAAAACACCTGTGGGTTTCTGTTTAGGAAGCCCCCAAAATGAATCTGATACTCACTTCTGCTTGGGAAGGCAAATGTCCACAAGCTGGTCTGCATTTTACTTATCTCCATGGGCTCTTTTATGAGATCCTTGAGGTAATATTGAAAAGTTAGTTATATTACTGACCATCCTATGGCCGTTTTCAGCTTTTCACAAATACATTCTTTAAAAGCAGCAAAAATCCCTCTGTTTATTGGCATAATTTATTTGAAAATGAATTCCATTACCACTACTTAACACTTGATTAATTATTCTTTGCTAAATTCTCCAATAGGTATAGAATCTGCAATATTCATATAACTTAATTTTTTTCAAGGGGACAGCAAGATAAAATAAAGTTTGGGGACTTATGACAAACATTATTTCTGTTAAAAAAAATTTACCCTTTCTCTTTCATTTAGGTACATTTACTCAATGGCAGATGATTACTAAATATACTAAGTAAAACCAGTGTGCTAACTTGGTATGCAAGATAAAATAAAAAGATGTGAGAAGAATTATATAATCTACTTGAAGAGATAAAACCTAAGTATCCAAAATGTTTAATATGAGCTTCCTTGTTTGGCTGGGTGGTGAAAGAGTTGTTAAAAGTAATGGCAAATATAAGACTTCAAGTGTGGCAAGCAAACTCCCCACTATCTTCACCTTCCCTCTTTTGTGAAACTGCTCATTTCTAAGAACAGCACTCCATCTGCCACTCTCTTAAGTAGAGGCTGGTAATAATATCCTGTTTCCTGAATTTTGTAGCAAATTTAGATTTGGCAGCTATCCAACTTTTTAGTGCCATTATTTTTCAGCACTGCTATCATACCGTATATTTGCCCTAATATAACACATTCCTCATAATCTGGAACATTGCGTTTCACACACACACACACACACACACACACACACACACACACACACACCCAAAAACCCTATGCCTTTTATAATTGCAAAAAAGTTACATATGAGAGCAAAAACATACTGATTCTGCCCACCATTGGCACATGTTGATGGTGGGTTGTATTCTCTTTGAAATTCTAGCACAACTACTCTTTTTCTAATGAGGTTTCTGTTTATTAATTTTTACATTAGTTATAGTCTCATAGCTGGAAGTAGAGCTCAGCCCATATATAGGGCATTACTCTATTAAAATAATTTTTGCAGTTTGCCTGCCTACCTATTCTTATTATAGGAAAAATCTAAGCTACAGCCCCTAGTAGTCATGTGTTGTGCCACATTACCTCACTTCCCTCTCTGGCTTGCTAACAGAGACTGCCTCATAGTCCTCTCAGTTCTTTTGGGGGAAAGAGGTGGAAAGTTGATTAACCTTAATTTCAGGGCTGAGTTCTAATTGTCTTAAGCAAATAAATTTTTACCCAACTATCTCCAATCATTACCAAGCCCCTATAATTAGTTTAGGATCTAAAATTTTCCCCTAAGCCTGTGAGAGGCAAAGGGTTTCTGAGAGAGAGAAGTGATTTCTTCCTTGAGATTTACTAGCAGTAGTCATTCTCTTCTCCAGAACCAGCTGGTATAAGGATCTGAGAACTGGAACTGCAGCAGCCATTGTTACCATAGTGTGAGAATTTAGACTTGCCAGGACCCTCATATGAAGCATAAGAATAAAGCCAACAATAAACAAGACAAACAGAAGTTCTACCTCACAGAGCTTACTTGTCCACATGGAGTATATAGTATACTATAAATTATGTGAACTAATATATTTTCTTTACTAGTCAGTTTTACTTGGGTTTTCTGTCACTTATATCATAGAGTCCTAACTGATAAAATGTTTTTGTCAATGAACTTTCTTTGTCCTTGTGAGGTGACTTAAACAAGTATCTTTTTCTTGAAACTGGAAGACTCTTTACAAAAAAAACAATGTTTATAAAGAATAAAAGGCCATTCTCAGCTGGAATAGTAAGGATAGCTTCAAGGAGGATGGGATTTGATACTGGATTCCAGCGATAGATTAAGAATAGCTCCTACCTATTTATAATCACCTGTGTGCTAGCATTTTGTATTTCTCACCTCTACTCTTGGTTGCTGAAAGGCATTATTAAACCCATGAGAAAGCTGAAGTTTCAAGAGACTAAATAATTCAAAATAATATAACTAGTAAGTGATACAGCTGTAATTAAAAATTAGGTATCACTAGTGCTAACCATGACTACATAATGCTGTCTCTAAATTGAGTCTGATACACATTGTTTCTCTGTGTCAGTGTTATTGGCATTTAAGTGGTTGCCATTTGATATTTGGGATAACTCATTATGCAAGATACTCCCATGTACTGCAAGACATTTAGCATCTCTGGACTCATAATTATATGTTAATAGAACTGCCCAGTCATGTTGTAACAACTTAAAATGTCCTTACATACATCTAGTTGGCAGTACCACATCAAGTTAAGAAATTCTGGTAGCAGATAAAGACAAAGGAACATATTTCAGATGTGACCAAAGTTTAAATTAAGGGATAGAAATGAGCATGGCAAGTTCAGTAGATGGAAATATCTTGCTCTAGGTCAAATGCTACATTACAAAATGTAACAGAGGTAGTAGAAGATGATACCAGAATGGCAGACTGGCACAGGAGATGTGAGGCTGGCATTGCCACTCTCTGCAGATGATAGGAAACCATGAAAGTAGCATGGGACTGAGAATTGTTTGAGTTTTGGAGTCATACAGAGCTTGGTCTAATTCTAATTTCTTCTCATCCATCTATCCATTATTTAATTAATTCATTCAACCAATATTTTTGAAGACCTACTGTGTTCCAGGTACATTGCAAGGTGTAGGAATACAATGAATGACAAGCACAGTTCCTGCCATCATGAAGCTTATACACATTAATTATCTACACAGAGTTCACACCCTACCATACACATTAATTATCTACACAGAGTTCACACTCTATTACATATGTAATACAAGCATACCTCATTTTATTGTGTTTCACTTAGTGTGCTTCACTGGTATTGGATATTTTATAAATTAAAAGTTTGTGGCAACCCTGATTCTAGCAAGGCTATTGACACCATTTTTCCAACCACATTTACTTTCTTTATGTCTCTTTGTCACATTTTGGTAATTTTTGGCAGTATATCCAAATTTTCATTGCTATTATATTTATTATGGTGATCTCTGATCAGTGATCTTTGTTTTTACTCTCATAATTTTGGAGGCACCACAAAATGTGGCCCTTTAATAAAATGGAGAACTTAATAAATATTTTATGTACTTTTAAAATTTAAGTGAGAGTAGGGGAGATAGACTCCCACATGTGCCCCAACTGAAATTCAGCTGACAACCTTCATCTATGGCAATAATCTCAACTGAGCTACTTTTAGTACCTGAGGCAGAGGCTCCATGGAGCCATCCTCAGTGTTTGGGACTGACATGCCCAAATCAATTGACCCATGGCTGTGGGAGGGGAAGAAAGAAAGAGAGAGGAGGTTGAGAGGAAGAGGAGCAGAAGCTGATGGTTGCTTCTCCTGTGTGCCCTGACTGGGAATTGTACTTGGGTCATCCACATGCCAGGTCCACGCTCTACCACTGAACCTGTCCAGCCAGAGCTGTTTTGTGTAATCTGATGCTCCACTCCCTTTATTTTCTTGGTCTTACTATTCCCTGAGACACAATAATGAAATTAGCTCAGTTAGTACCCCTAAAATGCCCTCTAAGTGTTCAAGTGAAAGGAAGACTCACACATCTCTCACTTTAAATCAAAAGATAGAAATTATTAAGCTCAATGAAGAAGGTATGTCGCAAGCTAAGAGAAACCCAGAGGTAGGCCCCTTGTGCCAAAAAAGGTAACTAAAATTTGAATACAATAAAAACAGTCTTGAAGAAAATTAACAATGTTACTCCAGTGACTGCACAGAAAATAAGAAATCAAGACAGTTTTATTGCTAATATGGAAAGAGTTTTAGCGGTCTGGATAGAAGATCAAACCAGAAACAAGACTTCCTTAAGCCAAAACTTAATCCAGAACAAGACCCTAGTTCTCTTCAAGTCTATGAGGCTGATAGAAGTAAGAAAGCTGCAGAAGAAAAGTTAAAGATAACAGAGGATGGGTCATGAGTTTTAAGAAAAGAAGCTGTCATCATAACATATAAAGGCAAGCAGAAGCAACAAGTGCTGTTGTAGAAGCTATACTAAGCTATCCAGAGAATTTACTTAAAATAATTAATGAAGGTGGCTACACTTAACAAAATTTTAAGTAGAAAAAAAATAGCTTTATATTGCAAGCTGATGTCATCTAAGATTTTCATAGCTAGAGAGGAGGAATCAATGCCTGCCTTCATAGCTTCAAAGAATAGGCTGACTGTCTTATTAGAGACTAATGCAGCTGGTGATTTTAACTTTAAGCCAATGATCATTTACCATTTTGAAAATTCTAGGACCCTTCAGCATTTTGCAAATAAACTCTGCCCATAATCTTTAAATGGAACAACAAAACCTGGATGATAGCATATCTGTTTATAACATGGTTTACTGAATATTTCAAGCTCACTGTTGAGACCTACTGCTTAGAAGAAAAGATTTCCTTCAAAATATTTACTGCTCATTGACAATACACCTAGTCACCCAAGAGTTCTGATGGATATGTAAAATTAGATTAAAACTGTTTTCATGCCTGCTAACACAACAGCAATTTTGCAACCCTTAATTCAAAGAGTAATTTCAACTTTCAAGTAATATTATTTAAGAAGAGGATTCTGTAAGGCTATGGCTTCCATAGATTGTGATTTCTCTGATGGATCTGGACAAAGTAAATAAAAAATCTTTTGGAGAAGATTCACTATTCTAAATGCCATTAAGGTATATTTGTAATTTATGAGAAGAGGTTAAAATATCAACATTAACAGGAGTTTGGATGAAGTTGATTCCAGGCTTCATGGATGAATATGAGATGTTCAAGACTTCAATGGGGGAAATAACTGCAGATGTGGTGGAAATAACAAGAGAACTAGAATTAGAAGTAGATAGCAGCATGAGAGATCCCCTTGATCTCTTCAAATTTTCAACAATTTGAACAGCTACAAGTCAACAAAGGGTTTCCTGATCAATGCAAAAATGTGCCTGAAAATCCTCTGCTTTAAAACATTTAAAGATGGGCAAGTGAGGACAATTGGAGCAGTCAAGAAGAGAGAAAAGATGAGACAGGCTACAGATGAAGTCCTGGAGCTGGGGGCTAAAGGCACAGCTCAGCTTGGAGAAGGGAAGAATTGGTCTGTGGCTGGAACTTCATTCAGCCAAAAGAAGCAAAGAGATTCAGTGGACATTTCTGCAAGAGTAAACAGTACAAGCTGTGGCTAAGCCCAGAGACCTGGACAAGGACACAGCACAGGAATGTGGCCACAGCTGTCAGAAGGTCAGCATAGCAAACAGAGAAACAAAGTCACAGAACCTGATCACCCTGTACTTCCCAGAGCTTGCCTCTCTTTGCCCTTGGTGTCAGGTGGTGGATCACATTACCTGCAAACCTGAGAATTGCTACTACAGAATGACTTTGTCCCTGAGCAAATGTGCACTCTGTGACTGGTCCCAGGGTCCAGCCATGGGGAAAACTGCAGAAATATGAGGTCACTGTTACTGGAAGGGCTAAACAACACAGGAATTTGACAGATACCCCCAACTCATTCTACCCTCATTCTCAGCAGAAACTCTACAAGCTAAAATAGAGTAGAACCAAATATTTAAACTACTAAAATAGATTACCAGCCAAGAATAATATGTATATCAAAGTTATTCTTTAGACATGAAAAAAAAATGTTTTTTACAAATACAGAAGCTGTGGGAATTTATCACCAGAAGATCTCCATTGCAAGAAATATTCAAAGGGGTTATTCTACCTGAAGCAAAGAACAAAAGGTCACAAAATAACAAGCAAGATAACCAACATACTTACAACATAAACAGGAATAATTTGTGACAATAAAAACATAAAAAAGAAGGGGTGGCCTGACCAGGTGGTGGCATAGTGGATGGAGCGTCAGACTGGGATGCAAAGGATCCAGGTTCAGGACCGCAAGGTCACCAGTTTGAGCATGGCTCATCTGGTTTGAGCAAGGCTCACCAACTTGAGCAAGGGGTCATTCAGTCTGCTGTAGCTCCCCGCTCAAGGCACATATGAGAAAGAAATCAATGAACAACTAAGGTGCCACAACAAAGAAAAAAAGAAGGGGTGAAGGTCTGAATTTGCAAAAGAGCCTAGAGATCAAATGCATTTATAAGAAATAAGACTACTGGATATATGAAAAATTCTTTTTCATAAACCTAATGGTAACCATACACAAAAAAACCAAAACTGAGACACATAGCTTTAAAAGGGGGGAAAAGTATAGAATATCACCTAAAACAACAGACAGAGACATAAAGGAAAAGAACCAAAGGAGGTCTAAAGCTAACAGAAAACAAAAGATAAAATGGCTATAGAAAATTATCATATAGCAATAATTAACCTAAATTTAAATGGACTGAATTCACCAATAAAGAGACACAGAGTAGCAGATTGGATTAAAAAACAAAACCCAAAGATATACTGTATTCAGGAAACACACATAAGCTCTAAAGACATAGTTAGGCTCAAAGTGAAAGGGTGGTAAATGATTCTCTAAGAAAATAGCATCCACAGAAAAGCAAGTGTTGCCATACTTATATCTGACAAAACATATTTCAAGGTAACAAGACAAAGATGGACATTTTATAATAATAAAGGTGACACTATATTAAGAAGACATAACACTTTTTAATATATATGCACACAATCAAGGAGCATTGAAATGTATAAAGCAACAATTTACAAAACAAAAGGAAGCAATTGACAAAAACAATGCGTTTAAAAAATTATACATCATGATCAAATGATATTTTTTCCAGGAGCACAAGGATAGTTCAAGATATACAAATCAATCAATGTAATACACCACAGCAACAAAACAAAGGACAAAAATTATATAATCTTATCAATAGATGCAGAAAAATACATTTGATAAGCTATAGCATCTATTTATGATTAAAATACTAAAAAATATGTGTGTAGAAGAAAAGTACCTCAACATAATAAAGGCCATATATAACACACTCTCAGCCATTATTATGCCTAATGATGAGAAACTGAAAGCTTTTCTTCTAAAATTAGGAACAAGACAAAAATGTCTAATCTTAACCACTCTTATTCAAATCAACATAGTTCTGGAAGTCCTAGCCACAGCAATTAGGCAAGAGAAAGAAATAAAAGGCATCCAAATTGAGAAAAAACGTAGAAAGGTCACTTTTTTCAGATGACATGATTCTGCACATATAAAGCCCTAAAGGCTCCACCAAAAAACTATTAGAAACAATAAACAAAAACTATAAAATTGCCGGATACAAAATCAATGCACAAAATCCACTGCTTTCCTATGAACTAGCAATAAAACTTCATAAAAAGAAATAACAAAATTTTGCAATTGCAACCAAATAAACAAAATACCTAGGAATAAACTTAAGAAAGGATATGAAAACTTATATACTGAAAATTATAAAGCATTATTAAAAGATATTAAAAAGACACAATTAAATGGAAAGATAATTTGTGTTTATAAATTGGAAAAAAAAAACATAATTAAAATGACCATATTACCCAAAGCTTGCATAGTTAATGCAATGCTCATCAAAATTCCAATGTCACTTGTTAAGGGAATAGGACCAAAAATTATCAGATTTTTATGGAACCATGAAAGAGCTAGAATAGTCAAAGCAATACTGAAAAAAAAAAATTGGAGGTGTTACATTTATCTGAATTTAGTTATATTACAGAGCTACAACAATCAAAACAGCATGGTATTGCAGAAAAGCAGACACGTAGCCCAATGGAACAGAGTCCAGAAATAAAACCACATGTATATGGGAAAACAGTTTTTAACAAAAGAACCACAAAACAGATAATGGAGAAAAGAAAGCCTCTTCAACAAACGGTGCTGGGAAAAATGGAAGGCCACATACAAAAAAATGAAACTAGATTATTGTTTGTCCCTTTGTACAAAAATTAATTCAAAATAGATTAAAGACATAATGACAAGGTCTGAAACAATAAGTTACATAGAAGAAAACATAGGTACTGAACTTATGGACCTTGGTCTTAGAGAATATTTTATATGTTTGTCCTCAAAGACAAGGATGTAAAGGCAAAAATAAATAAATAGGACTATACCAAACTAAAAAGCTTATGCCAAATAAACCACCAACAAAGCAAAAAGGCAACCAAACAAATGAGAGATATTTGCAACAGCTCCAACAAATATCCAAAATACATAAAGAACTCATACAATTCAACACCAAACAATTCAATTAAAAAATGGGCAGAGGACTCAGACACCTCTCTTTTTTTTTTTTTTGGAGTGATGTATATAGTAGTTTAATGTACTTGTTCAACCCTGTCAAAGCTAATGCTGCCTTTTTGTAAGGAATATTTTGTGTTGCCCCCTTTATAATTCTAAAATAAAATTAATAGATAATATAATCCATATATACACATAATTGAAAAACAAATGTAATGTTTTAACAGTACTATAAAGGAGAAATAAACAGAAAGGTATTTACAAGAAAATATTATTATAACATAAAAATTATATTATGATACAGTTTATTTACTTGGAAAATATTGTCATTACAACCCCTTCTGATGTGCATTAACGAATCTGAAGTGGGCTGTAGCTTATTGAAAAAAAAATTTTTTAATAGTGTCTTTTACACAGCTAAAGTCTTTAATATTGATGAAGTTCAGTTTATCAGATTAAACAAATGAATTATGATTTAAATATCATGTCTAAGAACTCTTTTCCTAACCCTAAGTCATGAAGATTTTCTTCTATAAAACATTTTAGTTTTAGGTTTTTTTTGTTTTATTTATTTATTATTATTATTATTAATTTTAATGGGATGACACCAATAAATCAGGGTACATATGTACAATGAAAACATCTCCAGGTTATCTTATCATTCAATTGTGTTGCATACCCATCACCCAAAATCAAATTGTCCTCTGTCACCTTCTATCTGGTTTTCCCTGTGCCACTCCCCTCCTCCCTATCCCACCCTCCCCTCCCTCCCCTCACCCCGTAACCACCACTCTCTTGTCCATGTCTCATAGTCTCACTTTTATATCCCCCCTATGTATGAAATCAAGCTGTTCTCAGTTTTTTTTTTTCCTGACTTACTTATTTCACTCCGTATAATGTTATCAAGGTCCATCCATTTTGTTGTAAATGATCCGATGTCATCATTTCTTATGGCTGAGTAGTATTCCATAGTATATATGTACTAAAGCATTTTAATCCACTTGTCTTCTGACAGACACTTGGTAAGAACACCATAGCACAGTTCAAAAGGCAGTTCGACTTTTAATTTTTTGAGGAATCTCCAAACTGTTTTCCACAGTGGCTGCACCAGTCTGCATTCCCACCAGCAGTGCAGAAGGGTTCCCATTTCTCCACATCCTCGCCAGTACTAATTCTGTGTTGTTTTGCTGATGAGTGCCATTCTGACTGGTGTGAGGTGATATCTCATTGTGGTTTTAATTTGCATTTCTCTAATGATTAGTGATGTTGAGCATTTTCTCATATGCCTATTGGCTATCTGTATGTCCTCTTTGGAACAATTTCTATTCATTTTTTTTGGCCCATTTTTTGATTGGATTGTTTGTCTTCCTGGTGTTGAGTTTTATAAGTTCTTTAAGAATTTTGGTTATTAACCCCTTTCAAACTGTGCTGTCGAATATGTTCTCCCATTGTGTGGTTTGTCTTTTTATTCTGTTCTTATTGTCTTTAGCTGTGCAAAAACTTTTTAGCTTGATATAATCCCATTTGTTTATCTTGCCTTTTATTTCATTTGCCCGGGGAGATGAATTGGCAAATATATTGCTGCTACAGATGTCGGAGAGCTTGCTTGCTGCCTATGTTTTCTTCTAAGATGCTTATGGTTTCACGGCTTACGTTTAAGTCTTTTATCCATTTTGAGTTTGTTTTAGTGAGTGGTGTAAGTTGATGGTCTAGTTTCAATTTTTTGCAGGTAGATGTCCAATTTTCCCAAGAGGCTGTCTTTACTCCATTGTATGTTCTTTCCTCCTTTGTCAAATATCAGTTGTCCATAATGGTGTGGGTTTATTTCTGGGTCCTCTGTTCTGTTCCATTGATCTACGTGCCTGTTCTTATGCCAGTACCAGGCTGTCTTGAGTATAATGGCCTTGTAGTAAACCTTGATATCTGGAAGATATCTGGATAAACCTCCTGCTTTATTTTTTCTTTTTAAGATTGCTGAGGCTATTTGTGTTCTTTTTTGGTTCCATGTAAATTTTTGGAATATGTGTTCTATATCTTTGAAGTATGTCATTAGAATTTTAATTGGTATTGCATTGAATTTATAAATTGCTTTGGGTAATATAGACATTTTAATGATGTTTATTCTTCCTAGCCATGAGCACGGTATATGCTTCCACTTGTTTGTATCTTCCTTGATTTCTTTTATCAATGTTTTATAATTTTCCGAGTACAAGTCCTTAACCTCCTTGGTTAAATTTACTCCTAGGTACTTTATTTTTTTGGTTACAATAGTGAAGGGGATTGTTTCCTTAATTTCTTTTGCTGACAGTTCATTCTTTGTATATAGAAATGCCTCTGATTTCTGAGTATTAATTTTATATCCTGCCATCTTGCTGAATTCATTTATAAGGTCCAGTAGTTTTTTGACTGAGACTTTAGGGTTTTCTATATACAATATCATATCATCTGCAAATAATGACAGTTTTACTTTTTCTTTTTCAATTTGGATGCCTTTTATTTCTTCTTCTTGTCTGATTGCTGTAGCTAGGACTTCCAGAACTATGTTGAATAAAAGTGGTGAAAGGGGACACCCCTGCCTGGTTACTAATCTTAAGGGGATTGCTTTTAATTTTTGTCCATTAAGTATGATGTTTGCTGTGGGTTTCTCGTAGATGGCCTTTATCATGTTAAGGAATGTTCCCTGTATTTCCACTTTACTGAGAGTTTTGAGCATGAATGGGTGCTGGATTTTATCAAATGCCTTTTCTGCATCTATTGAAATTATCATGTGATTTTTGTCCTTCCTTTTGTTTATGTGATGAATCACATTGATTAATTTGTGAATATTGAAACAGCCTTGCCTCTCCAGAATAAATCCCACTTGATCATGGTGTATGATTTTTTTTCATATATTGCTGGATCCTGTTGGCTAATATTTTGTTGAGAATTTTAACATCTAAATTCATCAGGGATATAGTCCTATAATTTTCTTTCTTTGTGTTGTCTTTGCCCAGTTTTGGGATCAGAATTATGCTCGCCTCATAAAAGAAGTTTGGAAGTCTTCCTTCCTCTTGAATTTTTTGAAATAGCTTGAGGAGGATAGGAGTTAGTTCTTCTATGAATTTTTGATAGAATTTACTTGTGAAGCCATCAGGCCCAGGACTTTTCTTTGTTGAGAGTTTTTTTATAACTGTTTCGATCTCCTTTGTTGTAATTAGTCTGTTTAGGTGTTCTGATTCTTCCAGATTGATTTTTGCAAGGTTATATGATTCAAGAAATTTGTCCATTTCACCTAGGTTGTCTAATTTTTTGGCATATAGTTCTTCATAGTATTTTCTTACAATGCTTTGTATTTCCATTGTGTCAGTTGTTATTTCTCCACTGTCATTTCTAATTTTATTAATTTGAGTCCTCTCTCTTTTTTTCTTGGTGAGTCTAGTTAAAGGTTCATCAATCCTGTTTACCTTTGCAAAGAACCAGCTTCTGGTTTCATTGATCCTCTGTATTGTTTCCTTAGCCTCTATGTCATTTATTTCTGCTCTGATCTTTATTATTTTCTTTCTTCTACGTGTCATGGGTTTTATTTGCTGTTGTTTTTCTATTTCTTTTAGATGCAGAGTCAGGTTGCTTATTTGAGCTTTTTCTAGCTTCTTATGATATGCCTGTAGTGCAATGAACTTCCCTCTCAATACTGCTTTTGCTGTGTCCCATAAATTTTGAGTTGATGTATGCTCATTATCATTTGTTTCTAGAAACTTTTTTATTTCTTCTTTGATCTCATTGTTAATCCATTCATTATTTAATATCATGCTATTTAGTTTCCAAGTGTTTGAGTATTTTTCAGTTTTTCTTTTGTGGTTAATTTCTAGTTTCATGGCATTGTGATCAGAGAAAATGCTTGATATGATTTTAATCTTCTTAAATTTATTGAGATCATTTTTGTGTCCTAACATGTGGTCTATTCTAGAAAACGTACCATGAGTGTTTGAGAAGAATGTATATTCTACTGCTTTAGGGTGAAAAGTTCTGAAGATATCTATTAAATCAAGTTGATCTAGTGTATCCTTTAAGTCTGTTTCTTTATTAATTTTCTTTCTTGAGGATCTATCCAGTGATGTTAGTGGGGTGTTGAAATCCCCTACTATGATAGTATTGCTGTTAATCTTGCCCTTTATATCCATCAAAGTCTGCTTTATGTATGTCGGGGCTCTTATATTTGGTGCATAGATATTTATAATAGTTATATCTTCCTATTGAATTGTTCCCTTTATCATTATGTAGTGACCTTCTTTATCTCTTACTACAGCCTTTGTTTTAAAGTGCATTTTGTCAGATATAAGTACTGCTATCCCGGCTTTTGTTTCATTTCCATTTGCATGAAATATTATTTTCCATTTTTTTACCTTCAGTCTATGTGCATCTTTTGTTTTAAGGTGTGTCCTTAGTAGACAGCATATGTATGGGTCCTGTTTCTTTATCCATGCAGCTACCCTATTAATCATTTAATCTATTTACATTTAAGGTTATTATTGATATGTAGTTGTTTATTGCCATTTTATTCTTTAAAGCTCTATTCTTCTTTTGCTATATTCTTTCCTCCCTTTAAACTGTTCACAGCTGGCCCCTTAGTATATCTTGCAGAATTGGTTTGGTTTTTATGAATTCCTTGAGGCTTTCTTTTTCTGGGAAGCTCTTTATTTCTCCTTCAATTTTAAACTTTAGCCTTACTGGATAGAGTAGTCTTGGTTGTAGGTTCTTGTTCTGCATTACTTTGATTATATCTTGCCATTCCCTTCTGGCCTTAAGTGTTTCTGTTGAGAAGTCCGATGTCATCCTTATGGGGGCTCCTTTGTAGGTGATAGCCTTTTTTTCTCTAGCAGCTTTTAAAATTTTTTCTTTATCCATTAGCTTTGGTATTTTAACTATGATGTGTCTTGGTGTAGATCTTTTTTGCGTTTCTCTTTAATGGAGTTCTGTGTGCTTCTTGAACATGTGGAATGTTTCCCAGCCTTAATTTAGGGAAGTTTTCTGCTATGATTTGATTGAACAAAGTTTCCTTTACCTGTCCTCTCTCCTCTTCTTTAGGAACCCATAGGATATGAATGTTGTTTCTCTTCATGTTGTCACAGAGCTCCCTTAGAGTTTCCTCACATTTTTTGAGTCTCTTTTCCTTTTTCTTCTCTGCTTCTGTGCCTTTGCTTATCGTGTTCTCTAACTCGTTTATTTGATCCTCAGCGTGATTCATCCTGCTTTTAATTCCTTCCATTGTGGTTTTCAGTTCTGATACTGTATTTGTCATTTCTGTCTGATTCTTTTTTATTATTTCAACTTCATTTTTTATACTTGTTATCTCTTTATTTAGGTGTTCATAATGACTATCCATTGTTGCTCTAATTTCTTGGAACATCTTAACTATCATTATTCTAAATTCTGCTTCTGGTAATTTGGTTATATCTGGTTCATTCAAGTCCTTCTCTGGGGATTTCTTTTGATTCATTTGGTTTGCATTCCTTTGCCTGCCCATTTTTTCTGTGTATAAGCAAGTTGTGGCCACTGGAGTCCAGTATGTGTTGCCTTTGTGTTCTCTAGGTGTAGTCTTCTGCAGGCCCGCCACCCCCTCTGCCGCTGCCTAGGGTGGTTGGGTATGGGTGTTGCCAGCACTGGCCCACTGCGGCTGTTGCTGTGATTTCTGACTCTCCTCCGTGGGAGGGGCTGTCACTCAAGCCACCAGCCTCAGCACCAATGGTAGAGGTGAGCACCTTTGTTCAGGTGTGGACCTAGCCTGTTTCCGGGCTTCCACCCAGCACCCGCAGTCAGAGCCTGCTCGCCACATTTTTGTGGGTTGGGCGGGGCTTTTGATGTGCTCTCAGCTGTGAGCCTTTGCCTGTCCAGAGCTTTAGCCCTATCCTCAATGCCAGGGCCCTCCTGCGCAGGGTCTCAAACTGCGGTTTATTGGGCCGGGCGTGTTTGCTGGCTTTTGCTCAGCTGCGAGCTTCCACTCGTCCCGGACTCTACCCCGCCCCCGCGTTCTGAGCCAACCTGCGCATGCAGGATGACAAACCGCGGTTTATTGCGCCGGGCGTGTTTGCTGGCGTGACCTCAGCCATGAGCGTCTGCTCGTCCTGGACTCTTCAGACACCTTTCTTAATAAGACATACAAACTGCTCACAAATATATAAAAAGATGTTCAACTTTACTTGTTATTAGAAAAATGCAAATAAAAACTACAATGAGATTACCTCACACCTGTTAGGATAGCTGTTATCAATAAGACAGCTAATTAATTACAAGTGTTAGAAAAGTTGTGGAGAAGAATAACCTTTATTCACTGCTGGTGGGAATGTAAACTGGTACAGCCACTATAGAAAACAGTATGACTGTTCCTCCAAAAATTGAGAATAAAGCTTCCATATGACACAGCAATACTTTTTCTAGTTATCTATCAGAAAACTTGAAAACATTTATTTGTAAAATTACATGCACCGTTAAGTTCATTGCAGCACAGTGGACAAAACGTGGAAATAATCAAAGTATTCTTTCATAGATAGAGGACTGGATAAAGAAGATGGGTTACATACATACTATGGATTTCTACTCAATCATAAAAAAGATGAAATAATGTCATTTGTGACAACAGAGATGGACCTTGATATTATTATGCTAAGCAAAATAAGTCAGTCAGAAAAAGCTAAGGACCACATGAATTCATTCATGTTTCATATGAAACTGAAACTCATAGACACAGACAACAGTATGGTGTTTACCAGAGGGAAAGCGGTAGGGGTAATAATGGGTAAAGGGGGCCAAATATATAATGACAGGAGGTGATTTTGACTTTGGATGGTGGAAACACAATGGAATATAAAAATCATGTATCCTAGAAAGGTACAACTGAAACCTATATGACTATTAACCAATGTCACTTCAGTAAATTTAATTTAAAATAAACACAATGAGGTATCACCTCCAAAAAATTATACATATATCCTAAATATGTGACTGAATTTCTGCAATCTCATGATAAAACTTGAAGGGATGAGGGATTGCTTCTAATTTATGGGAAAAGAAAGGGACAGATAGGGACAAACAGACGGGAAGGGAGGTGAGAAGTATCAGTTCTTTATTGTGGCACCTTAGTTGTTTCTTGATTGCTTTGTCATATGTGCCTTGACCAGGGGCCTACAGCAGAGCGAGTGACCCTTTGCTCAAGCCACTGACCCTAGGCTCAAGTCACCGACCATAGGGTCATGTCTATAATCCCACACTCAAGCAAGTGACCCCACGCTCAAGCTGGTGAGCCCACGCTCCAACTGGATGAGTTTGCATACAAGCCGGCAACATCAGGGTTTCAAACCTGGGTCCTCTGCGTCTCAGTTGATGCTCTATTCCCTGCACCACCACCTGGTCAGACATAACAGGATTTCTCTTAAAAAACATATTAGTGATTCCTTGAGAGGGTTTTGCAATCTTCTCAAATGCATTCATTGTGAGAAGGATTGTAGATTTTTTTAGCATAATAATTGGCACACAGTAGGTGTTTACTAAATTTTTCATTGATAAGAAAATTAAAACTTTCTACCAAGTACTAAAATTTCTTAGAAAATTGTGCTGGCAAATGTGGATACTTAACTATAGTTTTCCTCTAAGAGTAAAACATAGACAGTGATTCAGATGGGACCACTGGCAGTAGTAAATTCATCCTGTCATTTGCTCCTTTGGCATTCCTTTTCTCCTTCAGTTAAAGACAAAATCAATGAAACAAAACTTAAGTTCAAATATTAGTGTTAAATATTAGTATATTCGTGATTAGCATACTAATAAATAATATAAATATTAGTATTAAATATTAAAAATGAATATCCAAACACCACAGGTTCTGGAATAATGTAGTTTTAATCAACATTGTTTTAATACAATGTTGATGAGATGCTGTAGTAACTTAACTCCCGTTTATATCAATTAGCCTATAACAGAATTAGTTCGTTATATGTAGTTTCCCCTTCAGTTCCAGGAACCTAACGATGAAGTTAAGTGGGGACTCATTCTAGATTTCTAACAGCCTTAGAGAAATGAGTCTTCTGAGAAGGAATGATGTCCCAAAGCAAAAAATAATTGCAGAAAATACAAAGTATTATTTCCTCAGTGGTGATGCATGTGTTCCTTTTTTTTCTATTTGAGAGTAGTCTCTATTTATTCTTTAAATCAGTGGTTCTTAACCTGGGTTCGATCAAACCCTAAGGGTTTGATGAGTCGGTCTCTGGGGTTCGGAGAAGCCTCTGCCATGGAGGCCAGAATAATGTAATACCGTAATTTGTTGTAAGTTCATGCACTTTGTTGGTTTTGTTCTTTGAGCAAGGTGATGTTCATGCATGGCTCATTTTGTGAACCAGTAAAAAAACATATACCTATGTCTTGAATTTGGAAAATAAATCATATTTTATTTATCACTAAAGAAGGGTTTGGTGAATGTGCATATGAAACTGGTAGGTTCGGTACTTCAAAAAAGCTTAGAACCACTGCTTTAAATCAAACCACCATAACCCTCAGCACAGTAGTTGGTTTAGGGTGATCACCTGACCAAGCTCAATCAGTCATAGAACCTCCTTCCTGCCCTGGCATGAAGAAAGCTGGTGGAAGAGCTTGAAGCTGCACTGCAGCATAGAGGAGCACTGAGAGGTAAGGAAGGATTGATAGTATTCCAGTCTCTGAATCTGGGCTTGCTGTTTCACTTTTGCCATTCTGAAAGTTTGATTATAAGAGCTAAAATAGTCCATGTTTTGTCTAATTTAATTTTATTTGAAGCTGTGACATTTAACAATCAAGGCATCCTTATGTACTGACTAATACAGCTAAAATTTTAAAATTTATTTTTCTGTGTCTCCTACTAATTCTCCCGAATCAAAAAAGAAAAAAAAATCAGATGAATAAAGTGAAGTTAGTGGAATTAGACCAGTTGCACCAATTTTTATGCATTAGAAACATCTGAGTATTAATTTAAAAACACATTGGCAGAGTCCTAACTATAGAGTTTCTGATTAAGTGTGAGGGGTGGGGCCTGAATATTTGCATTTCTAATAAGTTCCCAGATAGTACTGGCCCAGGGCCCAGTTTAAGGATTACTGGATTATACTAAGGTCAGTGTGACTCCAAAAACTCGAACACTACACAACACCATGTTGTCTTCCCAAAATGTGATTCATGGAGCTTCATGGACCAGTAATGAACAGGTGTTATTGCATGAAAAAGAGGGAGCATTAAATTATGCTATAAACAGATATTGTCACTGTAGGTTTCTTAAAAGCTTTCACTGTATTAATGTACAAATCTTCAAGAGGGAGAATATAGTTTGTAGTGTTCTTCTCAAAGTTACCTGACTCTGGAAATCCCCTCTATTATTGCAGAATGTATCCGAGAACTAGTGTTCCGCAGGAATTGTGTAGAAAGTACTTAGAAGCTCATAGGTTTTAAGGAAGGCAAATGTTTGGGGGGACTAGTGAGGAAGAGGTTTCTGAAATAGAAGGTGAAAACTAATACTAGCAATAAGTATAGCTAATAAATGTGTTAAACTGGCATATACTAAATGGGATCATTGCTAACATATCATATGCATAACACTAAAAAACAAATTTCATAAAATGTAGACCTGGGCATGTGAAAAATTTAAAATATACAGTAGATCATTTTACTATTCTTATTATAGGCTTTTCCTTCTTTTGAACAGCACAATAGACAATTTCAGATGATCTTCAAATTTAATTGTACTTCTCTGATGGTTAAAGAACTGGAAGAATCTGAATGGAATTGGGAGTTTGGTTATTAGCAACACTCATAAACTGGTACGTAACACAGGAATAATGATGAATGGGGTGGGAGCAGGTTTTGCTAAGCTCCAATAGCTCATATATTCTCCAACATCGTGAGACCCGAGTTTGAACCAGATGAAAACAACACCTTGCAGAAAAAAGTAAAATTTTCATTGAGTACAGTTTATCTCTCTAGACAAGATTGGAGAAGAGACAGCTATAATGCATGGCTGGTTTCAAAGGTCCTTAGGAGAAATTGTTTTAAATTAAAATGTTTTACCTGGCCAGTTGGCTCAGTGGTAGAGTGTCAGCCCAGCATGTGGAAGTCCAGGGTTCAATTCCTGGCCAGGGCACACAGGAGAAGCACCCATCTGCTTCTCCGCCCCACCCCCTCTCCTTTATCTCTGCCTCTCTCTTCCCCTCCCACAGCCAAGGCTCCATTGGAGCAAAGTTGGCCTCAGTGCTGAGGACGGCTCCCTGGCCTCTACCTCAGGCTATAGAATGGCTCTGATTGCAATGAAGCAGTACCCCAGATGGGCAGAGCATTGCCCCTAGTGGGTTCCCCGGGTGGATCCCGGTTGGGTGCATGCAGGAGTCTGACTGTCTGCCTCTCTGCTTCTCACTTCAGAAAAATACTAAATAAATAAATAATATTTTAAGGTTTTGATACTTAAATTTATTTTCAATAAACATTCTTATACTTTAGCTGTTAGTAGTTCAGTTGGAGGTTATGTTTCCTTATTATGTATTGGTTTAAAGAACAATAATAAGCTCTAGCATATAAAATTTTCTCATTTTTAATCAATGTGCATATTGAAACACTTCAGGTAAAGTATAAACTAGAGAAAGTTTCTAAGGAATACCGTCTCCAAAATAAGAAACAAAATCACATAACAATTAGTTTGATCAAAATGGTATCATGAATCTGAAAGGGGATCTGAATAGCTCAGATAATGCTCTAAGTCTAAAGACAGAAAGTTCTGGAGGAATTCTATGGAGCCCTGCCTCTGGGATTTGAATTTACACCTTTTTTTTTTTCTTTCATCAAAAGTAAAATAGCTGTTCTTGCAGACAAGTCACAGTTCTACCAAACTACTAGCAAGGTTCCATTACAAGATATGAAGGTCTATATATGTTCATTCATACCTTTTATGTTGTTTGGAGGACAAATCCCTAGATATAAGAACCAACCTGAACATTCACTGTGTTCACCCAGAGGCTCCAGCAAGTAGAACTGCCTAAAATCCAGATGAAATGATAATTACAGGAGATAGGAAAATGCAGTAGAGCAGTAGATTTGAGAAACATTCAAACCAGTTTGAAATGTTAAAGATTCATTAAACTGGAAGAAGTGAGTCCAAAGGAAAATTTGAGCTTTCAGTGATGACTTTATTTGTGAATCATTTTTCTGAGTGGTATTGTATTTACAAATTTATATATTTGAAACACTAGCTAAGGGAAATTTATAGAAATTAAACATAACAGAAATGTAAACATACGTATTACTTGTTTTTAGAGCAAAGTTAGCTTTTATGTGTTTTTGCCAGAATTATATTTTTAAAAAATGAAATTAGCTACCTTTGGGAGATTCTGGAACATTATTTGAGTCAGAAAAAAAGCCTAGGGTGCAATACACACTACAAATTCTACCTAAATATAAGACTGTGTACAATAATAAGCTCTAGCGTATAAAATTTTCTCCTTTTTAATCAATATACATATTGAAACACTTCTGGTAGATAAAGTATAAAGTAAAGAAAGTTCCTAAAGAATACTGTCCCCAAAATGAGAAACAAAATCACATAACAATTAGGTTGATCAAGAATATAAAGTATAAAATTATTTAATGTATTTTTATATTTTGGAATATGAGAAGTTATAAAAAGTTCATAATGTAAAATATAAAAGAAATAAAAACATTACATAATGAAACTATAAATAGGAAACTGCAGTATTTCCTAAATATATACCACTTGAGAGTTCAATAAAATACAATATGATAAATACCAGAATAAATGTAGGACTAACTCAAAGCCCTGGTGTCATCAGAGTGTATGCAGAACTACGAAGATAGGAACGCTTGTTACTGAACTGAATCGTTTTTATGCAATTACTTCAGGTGGTATTGCAGTTTGTAAGAGCCCATAGTCATTAACATGAATTCTTGCCAGAGATGACAACATAATTCAAGATGCCACACTTCCCACCCCCAGAGTCTTCAAAGGAGGTGGGAGAATGAGCAAACAAAGCCAACATTTCTCTATGGGTATACATGTAAGCATGTATGTATATGCACGAGGATAAGTGATGGCTCTCAGCAAGAAGACAACAAGCCCGAGCATACGGTGGTGGAAAACCAAGCTCATATTTCCAAAACAAAGACACACTGGGCAGCAGCAGGAAGCCTGACAGAGAAGCAGCACCACTTTTAAAACTGCGGGCACACATGCTAGTGATTCCTCCACAGAGCGATGGCTCTGGCAAGAAATTATGGTGCAAAATATAAACCTTCACAGAAGCCACGTAATTACTGGATTTTACCTGGACATGAGCACCTGCAAGGAGTGGAAGCATAGAACTGAGAGAGAGCCCCTAGAAATTCTAGGTGGGAACCAAGGGCTTTTCACTTTCTTCCTTAAAGGAAGAATTTTGTGATTACATGTGAATATGAGGCTTTAAAAATTATCATCTCCATGCTCAGCTAGAAATGTAATTGCCACTCATTTTTAACTGCATCTTTGTTTACTCAGAGAATGGGGAAGGAATTATTTCACCCTAATTTATTTAATTTACAGATGAGAAACTTGGCATCAAGAAATGTAAAGAAACTTTTCTTTTAAAGATTATTTAGGTGGAGATCTGGGACCAGAACCTCTTCTCTGGGCACCTTTCTCTAGCCCAATCCTTCCTTCTCTATACCACTTCATTAAGATATCATCAATGAGTTCATTAAAATTTTAAAACTTCTTGCTGTCAATATTCTATGCTGTACTGCTAGATTTTTTTTAGAACTGATTTCCTTCCCCTTTCAGTTCTTACTATGTAAGTCACATAGTACACACAATTTTAAAGACTCAAGGAGAGGATCTGAGCCTGATAACCCTTGAAGGCACAGTATCCCTTTGCAATCTACTCACCACAAGTGATGAAAAGTGGCTGAAACTTGGTCTGGGCAGAAGGCAAGTGGACAAAGAACTTTTGCAGCTTTAGGTGTACACTTCAGATTGATTGTTCAATCAGGAACATAGTTACAACATTGTCCTCACAAAAGCATATAAAATATTTATTCCATGTTATGTTCTTTCTTAACATTACAATAAAGAAAGGTCTTTCACACAATGCCCAGAGCCCACAGGTAACAATGGCAGAGGAAGAAACAGAGCTTTGTGAAAATGAAGCTAAGACTCGGCAGGCATTTCAGGTTTGCATATGGAATCAGAGCAAAACGACAAGGAAATATGCAGCCCAAGGTTATGAGACATCAGTGATTCATTTATCAAGAAAAGGAGAAAAAATAGAAATATCTCATTGAATATCATCAGTCTCAAATTTTGCCAATAGATTTATGACTCTGTTAGTAAGGAGGGTAATAACAATGTCACTTATGATGCCTATATTTTATATGTGTAAGAATGCCTATAGTTAATAGAATTCATCAGGCAGTAAGTCTGGGCACTATTTAAAACGTGGGTCAGGGGGGGCATTAATTCTATTCAAAACGTCCATCTGTTGCTGCCCAACTTGCACGGAGGGTTGCATAGCAACCAGTAGAACTGCATGGATCTTGTTGGCCTCCCTCTGTTGCTTTTGTTTGCCCTCTGAGAGAGTTGCCCTTGATGGAGAAACAGTAGGTGTTCATATATATATATAAAATTTTTTTGGGCTGAAACTTGGCCTGGTGAGTGGGGGGCTCATTATAGACTGCTGAGCTAGATAACATTGCAAGGCAGTATCTGACATATGAATGTAATTTATCTTCCTGGCATGATTTTTAGTCTGAAATTGATTCACAAATTCCTAAGACTATGAAGGTAAAACAATTAAAAGAAAAAGACCAGGACTTTTTATTTTATACCCAGAAAAAAATGCTCAGCAGAGCTGGCAGAGAAAAAGTTCCAAAAGTTTGATTCAATGTTGTGGCACTTAGTCATAGTTATACTATTTAATTTTAGCATATTTCTGAATTATAGCCTTTTCAACTCGACATACTAGATGATTTATTAAATTAGAGGGCTCCTCAGAAAATCAGGGGTTCTTAGATGCCTCTTTGTAACATGTATAAATCCTGAATACCTACATTTTCTTGAGTATTACCAGATTTTTTAGCTGCTTAGTAAAATTTGCAATGTATTTAAGCATTTATAGTCACACATAAATAATAATTTACCTGTTTTACCTTATTTTCAGTATCTATAATTTTGGGCTGGACCAAAGAGAGATCTGTTCAATAAACATCATAGACAGGACTGAGGCCACTGATAGAAGTTTTTATTTCAATGGTTCATTGCAATTCACAACCAGAAATTAAATGCTCTTGATAAAGCAACATTTTTGACAGAACTTTTCACATCATATTTTGAGAGAAACTGTTAAATTGTACTAATAGAGGTATGGAATCATGACCCCGGAATATTTCTTGTTAATGGTTTTTATAACCTGATGGGGTATTTTATTTTATTCATAGCATATTTTCAGAAATGCCTTTCCTTTATCTCTGATAAATCCATGTATTTCCATCTTAAGCAATTTTAACCCCTACTTTTTTTTCAGTTAATGATCTTTAAACTAACTTTTAATAAAGACCCAGTTGTGAGGGGGAACCCTTAAGAACACTTTCTAGGTGTTTTGGTAATGTGAGTAGTACACTTTTATTTACTATAAAAAATCTAGTTGGGGGAAGATGGCGATGGAGTAGGCAAACGTACCA
This sequence comes from Rhynchonycteris naso, assembly GCA_037038555.1. NCBI lineage: Eukaryota > Metazoa > Chordata > Mammalia > Chiroptera > Emballonuridae > Rhynchonycteris > Rhynchonycteris naso. The sequence continues at coordinate 67,550,827 of CM072998.1, forward strand.
ACTTCCAACTCCCAGAACCAAAGTGGATTATAACTCAATTTTAAGAACCATCATCTGGATAAACCAACTTTGAGCAAAACTAAGTGGACTCTTCAACCAAGGAACACTGCAGAAGCCACATTGAGACTGGTAGGAATAGCGAAAACGCGAAGAGGGCTGCCCAGCTCCCCGGAGCAAACGGCAGCCCGGAGAGATCCGCGTGGCGGGAGGAGAGTTTGGCGGAGAGGGAGGGACCTGGGTCCCAGGAACCAAGCCCCAGACTGCAGTCCCAGACCCTAGAAGAGGCGATTGGACAGTATCGAGCTGTGAAGTAAATGAGGATACTATTTGGGAAAAAGAGAGAGTCTTCTCAGACCCAAAAATCTTTTTAAAGGGACAGCTCAGAAAGCCTCTCTCACAACCACGCACCCGGGGCTCCGGGGAACTGGGACAGAGGAGAGGAACAGAGCAGCGGGAACAAAGAGTGGACTGAAGGCACGAGGACACTCTGAGGGACAGCCACCCCGACCCATGGGCTAAGTCACTTCCCTAATCGAAAACGAATATTTCCCCGGGAGCTAGCAATACCAGCAAAGGGAGACAGGACACTAGCCAAACAAGCTCTCCCTCAGCAATTAGAGCAGACCTGCTAGAGGGAGGGAGCTCCCAAGCCTACAGTGTGGAGACTTAGGGCACTTCTAACCCCCTGAGGTTGCTGAAGCCTATGGTCGGGACAGGACGCCGAAACGCAGTCCTGTCGGTGTGGGCGTAACAGTGAGGGCTCGGGCTAGCCTAGCAGGGGCGGAGGTGACGCGCGAAAGCTGTCTGGCAGCTGCGGGCCGCCTGTGACCCCACTTGTGGGGAAAAATACGGGCAGAGATCAGCCCTGCGACCCTGCGCTAGCCGGCCCTGACCGCGGGCACCGGGCTAAGACCAGGGACGGGCGAGGGGCCCGAGGCTCACGCTGCCAACCCCGCCCAGAAGGAGAAACCCCGGCGTGCCATCTGTGGGCGCGAGCGGGCTCCTAAGTCGGGGGCGAGGGAGACACTGAGACCAGGGGAAGTTCCCTGCGGAGATCACGCTGCTCTCCCCGCCCGGCCGGAGAAACTGCGGAGTACCACTCTACGTGCGCGAGCTTTCTCCGAGCGTGGGGGCGGGGTAGGAGCCGGAACGACCGGAAGCTAGCCGCTGTGCGCACGCCAGCAAACAGGCCCGGCCCAATAATCCCCGGTTTTCGGTTTCAGTCCCTGAGCAGGAGGGCCCTGGCCTCGAGGGCGGGGCTAAATTCTGGACGGGCAAAGGCTCACAGCTGAGAGCACGTCAAAAGCCCCGCCCAACCCACAAAACGGTGGCGAGCAGGCTCGGACTGAGGGGGCTGGGCGTAAGCCTTCCGGAAAAAGTCCGGGTCCGCAGCTGAGCAAAGGTGCTCACCTCTGCCCTGCGTGCTAACGCTAGTGGCTTGAGTGACAGCCCCTCCCGCAAAGGAGAGGCAGAAACCACAGCAATAGCTGCAGTGAGCCGGCGCTGGCAATGCCCACACCAAACCGCCCTAGGCAGCAACAGAGGGGGTGGCAAGCCTGCAGACAGACCACACCTAGAGAACACAAAGGCAACACATACTGGACTCCAGTCGCCACAACTTGCTTACACTCAGATAAAATGGGCAGGCAGAGGAATGCAAACCAAATCAACCAAGAGAAATCCACAGAGAAGGTCCTGAATGAACCAGATATAACCAAACTACCAGAAGCAGACTTTAGAATAATGATAGTTAGGATGTTCAAAGAAATTAGAGCAACAATGGATAGTCACTATGAGCACCTAAATAAAGAGATAACAAGTATAAAAAATGAAATTGAAATAATAAAAAAGAACCAGACAGAAATGACAAATACAGTATCAGAACTGAAGACCACAATGGAAGGAATTAAAAGCAGGATAGATGACGCTGAGGATCGAATCAGTGAGTTAGAGGACACAATAAACATAGTTACAGAAGCAGAGAAAAAAAAGGAAAAGAGATTCAAAAAATGTGAGGAAACTCTAAGGGAGCTCTGTGACAACCTGAAGAGAAACAACATTCGCATCATAGGGGTACCTGAAGAAGAGGAAAGAGGACAGGAAATGGAAACTTTGTTCAATCAAATCATAGCCGAAAACTTCCCTAAATTAAGGCTGGGAAACATTCTACATGTCCAAGAGGCACACAGAACCCCATTAAAGAGAAACCCAAAAAGATCTACACCAAGACACATCATAGTTAAAATATCAAAGCTAATAGATAAAGAAAAAATCTTAAAAGCTGCTAGAGAAAAAAAGACTCTCACCTACAAAGGAGCCCCCATTAGGATGACATCGGACTTCTCAACAGAAACACTTGAGGCCAGAAGGGAATGGCAAGATATAATCAAAGTAATGCAGAACAAGAACCTACAACCAAGACTACTTTATCCAGCAAGGCTAACGTTTAAAATTGAGGGAGAAATAAAGAGCTTTCCAGACAAAGAAAACCTCAAGGAATTCATTAAAACCAAACCAATCCTGCAAGAGATTTTAAGGGGCCTAGTGTGAACAGTTCAAAGGGAGAAAAGAATATAGCAAAAAAAAAAAAAAATACAGCTTTAAAGAATAAAATGTCAATAAACAACTACATATCAATAATAACCTTAAATGTAAATGGACTAAATGATCCAATCAAAAGACATAGGGTAGCAGCGTGGATAAAGAAACAGGACCCGTACATATGCTGTCTACAAGAGACACATCTTAAAACAAAAGATGCTCATAGACTGAAGGTAAAAGGATGGAAAAAAATATTTCATGCAAATGGAAATGAAAAAAAAAGCCGGGGTAGCAGTACTTATATCTGACAAAATGGACTTTAAAACAAAGACTGTAGTAAGAGATAAAGAAGGACACTACATAATGATAAAGGGAACAATTCAACAGGAAGATATAACTATTATAAATATCTACGCACCAAATATAGGAGCCCCGACATTCATAAAGCAGACTTTGATGGACATTAAGGGCAAGATTAACAGTAATACTATCATAGTAGGGGATTTCAATACCCCACTAACAACACTGGATAGATCCACAAGAAAGAAAATCAATAAAGAAACAGCAGACTTAAAGGATACACTAGATCAACTTGATTTAATAGATATATTCAGAACTTTTTACCCTAAAGCAGTAGAATATACATTCTTCTCAAGCGCTCATGGTACGTTTTCTAGGATAGACCACATGTTAGGACACATAAAAGGCCTCAACACATTTAAGAAGATTGAAATTATATCAAGCATTTTCTCTGATCACAATGCCATGAAACTAGAAATCAACCACAAAAGAAAAACTGAAAAATACTCAAACACTTGGAAACTAAATAGCATGTTATTAAATAATGAATGGATTAACATTGAGATCAAAGAAGAAATAAAAAAGTTTCTAGAAACAAATGATAATGAGCATACGTCAACTCAAAATCTATGGGACACAGCAAAAGCAGTTCTGAGAGGGAAGTTTATTGCACTACAGGCATATCATAAGAAGCTAGAAAAAGAACATATAAGCAACTTAACCCTGCAGCTAAAAGAACTTGAAAAACAACAACAAATAAAATGCAGGACAAGTAGAAGGAAGGAAATAATAAAGATCAGAGCAGAAATAAATGACATAGAGGCTAAGGAAACAATACAGAGGATCAATGAAACCAGAAGCTGGTTCTTTGAAAAGGTAAACAAGATTGATGAACCCTTAACTAGACTCATCAAGAAAAAAAGAGAGAGGTCTCAAATAGATAAAATTAGAAAGGACACTGGAGAAATTACAACTAATACAACAGAGATACAAAGCATTGTAAGAAAATACTATGAAGAACTCTATGCCAAAAAATTTGACAATCTAGATGAAATGGACAAATTTCTTGAATCATATAAACTTCCAAAAATCAATCTGGAAGAATCAGAACACCTAAACAGACCAATTACAACAGAGGAGATTGAAACAGTTATCAAAAAACTCCCAAAAAAGAAAAGTCCTGGGCCTGATGGCTTCACAAGTGAATTCTATCAAAAATTCAAAGAAGAACTAACTCCTATCCTCCTCAAGCTATTTCAAAAAATTCAAGAGGAAGGCAGACTTCCAAACTCCTTTTATGAGGCGAGCATAATTCTGATCCCCAAACTGGGCAAAGACAACACAAAGAAAGAAAATTATAGGCCTATATCCCTGATGAATTTAGACGCTAAAATTCTCAACAAAATATTAGCCAACCGGATTCAGCAATATATGAAAAAAATCATACACCATGACCAAGTGGGATTTATTCTGGAGAGGCAAGGCTGGTACAATATTCGCAAATCAATCAATGTGATTCATCACATAAACAAAAGGAAGGACAAAAATCACATGATAATTTCAATAGATGCAGAAAAGGCATTTGATAAAATCCAGCACCCATTCATGCTTAAAACTCTCAATAAAGTGGGAATACAAGGAACATTCCTTAACATGATAAAGGCCATCTACGACAAACCCACAGCAAACATCATACTTAATGGACAAAAATTAAAAGCAATCCCCTTAAGATCAGGAACCAGGCAGGGTTGCCCACTTTCACCACTTTTATTCAACATAGTTCTGGAAGTCCTAGCTACAGCAATCAGACAAAAAGAAGAAATAAAAGGCATCCAAATTGGAAAAGAAGAAGTAAAACTGTCACTATTTGCAGATGATATGATATTGTACATAGAAAACCCTAAAGCCTCAGTTAAAAAACTACTGGACCTTATAAATGAATTCAGCAAGGTGGCAGGATATAAAATTAATACCCAGAAATCAGAGGCATTTCTATATACAAACAATGAACTGTCAGCAAAAGAAATTAAGGAATCAATCCCCTTCACTATTGCAGCCAAAAAAATAAAATACCTAGGAGTAAATTTAACCAAGGAGGTTAAGGACTTGTACTCGGAAAATTATAAAACATTGATAAAAGAAATCAAGGAAGATACAAACAAGTGGAAGCATATACCGTGCTCATGGCTAGGAAGAATAAACATCATTAAAATGTCTATATTACCCAAAGCAATTTATAAATTCAATGCAATACCAATTAAAATACCAATGACATACTTCAAAGATATAGAAAACATACTCCAAAAATTTATATGGAACCAAAAAAGAACACGAATAGCCTCAGCAATCTTAAAAAGAAAAAATAAAGCAGGAGGCATCACTCTTCCGGATATCAAGGTTTACTACAAGGCCATTATACTCAAGACTTCCTGGTACTGGCATAAGAACAGGCACAGTGATCAATGGAACAGAACAGAAAACCCAGAAATAAACCCACAGCTTTATGGACAACTGATATTTGACAAAGGAGGAAAGAACATACAATGGAGTAAAGACAGCCTCTTTAACAAATGGTGCTGGGAAAATTGGACATCTACCTGCAAAAAAATGAAACTAGACCATCAACTTACACCACTCACAAAAACAAATTCAAAATGGATAAAGGACTTAAACATAAGCCGTGAAACTATAAGCATCGTAGAAGAAAACATAGGCAGCAAGCTCTCCGACATCTGTAGCAGCAATTTATTTGCCGATTTATCTCCACGAGCAAATGAAATAAAAGGCAAGATAAACAAATGGGACTACATCAAACTAAAAAGCTTTTGCACAGCTAAAGACAATAAGAACAGAATAAAAAGACAAACTACGCAATGGGAGAACATATTCGACAGCACGTCTGATAAGAGGTTAATAACCAAAATTTATAAAGAACTTATAAAACTCAACACCAGGAAGACAAACAATCCAATCAAAAAATGGGCAAAAGAAATGAATAGAAATTTTACCAAAGAAGACATACAGATGGCCAAAAGACATATGAAAAAATGCTCAACATCACTAATTATTAGAGAAATGCAAATTAAAACCACAATGAGATATCACCTCACACCAGTCAGAATGGCGCTCATCAGCAAAACAACACAGAACAAGTGCTGGCGAGGATGTGGAGAAAAGGGAACCCTTCTGCACTGCTGGTGGGAATGCAGACTGGTGCAGTCACTGTGGAAAACAGTTTGGAGATTCCTCAAAAAATTAAAAGTCGAACTGCCTTTTGACCCAGCTATCCCACTTTTAGGAATATACCCCAAGAACACCATAACACTGTTCGAAAAGAAGAAATGCGCCCCCATGTTTGTGGCAGCATTGTTCACAATAGCGAAGAGCTGGAAACAGCCCAAGTGTCCGTCAGAAGACGAGTGGATTAAAAAGCTTTGGTATATATATACTATGGAACAATATTCAGCCATAAGAAATGATGACATCGGATAATTTATAACAAAATGGATGTACCTTGATAACATTATACGGAGTGAAATAAGTAAATCAGAAAAAAAGAAAAACTGAGAACAGCATGATTTCATATATAGGTGGGACATTAAAGTGAGACTACGAGACACGTACAAGAGTGTGGTGGTTACGGGATGGGGGGAGGGAGGGGAGGGTGGGATAGGGAGAAGGGGAGGGACACAGGGAAAACCAGATAGAAGGTGACAGAGGACAATTTGACTTTGGGTAATGGTCATGCAGCACAATTGAATGATGGGATAATCTGGAGATGTTTTCATTGTACATATGTACCCTGATTTATTGGTGTCACCCCATTAAAGTTAATAAAAAAAAAATAAAAATAAATCTAGTTTTTAGATGTTAAGTTTTTAGTCATGTAGTATTATTATACTAGAAACACTTGTTTTCTTTTCACTTTTATTTTTCTTCTAATATTTTTCCTTGAAGTAGATGTGAGAAATTAGATTTTTTATATTTTAAGTTCCCACACCTACATGTGAGAGAAGTTATAAAGGCCTTGAGTAGACACGGACGTCAGGTGGAGGGGCTTACAATCAGATGTCAGGTTAATTCCAATACATATAATTACTGACATTCCGTAAGGTGACTAAAATTTATTCTTTAATGTGAGTCCCTTCTGAGAATGAAGCGTGGACCAACCAACCAGACAGAACACCAGATATTTGACATAAACCAAAGACATTCTTGGGAGCCAGGATATGAGCCTACACTGAATGTGGGGGGGGGGCGCGATAAACCAGTGATTCATTTGCACAAATATGCACCAAGAAATATTAATAGGGAAGCAGAAATTAGGGGAAAATGAAATGTAATATTCTCAGTCATCAAAATCCAAGGGCTTAAAGTAGTCACACTAGGTTCAAGTTCTGACTCTGTTGTTACTTCGCTCGGTAACCTTGGTCAAGTCCATCTCTCTGAGATTCATTCTTCATCTGCAACATGTGATTGTTGTACCCACGACTAAGTTGTAAAAATTAAAAGAAACAGCCAATATAAGGTACTTGGTATGAGTCCTGATCGTGGTAATTACTTGATTAAATAATTGCTTTTATTAGATTTTTTTCCTAAATCTAAACATAAATATAAGAAGAGGCAGCCAGGTTCAGAGATATGAGCAGGAATGATGTTTTGGGCAGTTTTACTAACATAAACCCTCTTCTTCGTCCCTTGAGGGTTGTGAATGGACCTTTAGAATATTTGGTGGAAAGTGTTACTCTTAAAGGTATTATTTAGTCACCCTCAGCTAACAATATAACAATGTAAACACTGAATATCTGGATATAGATCCACTATATTGATGACCTAAAGCTATTTGAATTTTGTGAGCAGAAAGTGTTGAGTCTCTTAAGGTATGGCTTATATGCCAGAAATTGGAGATAAAGTTGACAAAAATTTAAGGCCATGTTACACTGGTGGAATTTTTAATGGTCCAATGGTCTGGGACATGCCAAGATATTATCTCTAAAACAAAACTCCTTCTAATGAAAAAAAGCACAACACCTGTTGAACTCTGGATTTTGGAGGTAACATATACTTGTTAATGCTAATTCACTCTTTTTACGAGGTGACTCACAAGGCAGCCAAAAAGAGGTTTCTTCAGTAAAAACAAACTATTCTGTAAATTTCCACACCACTCACACCATTCAACCTTGTGGATCTGATAGTGGTAGGTATGTTTGTGATGGTAAGGATGTTGTGTAGAGTCTCAGATAAGCCCTGATATGAGAGTTATAGTGAAAGCACACCATTTTCTGCAGCAAGGCCAAGACTTCTGAGTCAGAGAAATTTTCAGTTTGAAAACAACTCCTGGCCCTGGTGGGTGGTTCAGCGGATAGAGCATCAGCCCAGCCTATGGACGTTACCCTATTGATCCCCTGTCAGAGCACACAGGAGAAGCGACCATCTGCTTCTTCCCCAACCCCCACCCTCGTCTTTCCCTCTTTTCCCCCCACAGACAGTGGCTTGGTTAGTTTGAGTGTGGCCCCAGCTGCTGAAGATAGTTGTTGGAGTGCAACGGCCTCAGCCACTAAAAATAATTTGGTACTAGAGCATCGGCCCCAAATAGGGTTGCTGGGTGGATCCCAGTTAGGCCACGGTGGGAAGGTCTCTCAGCCTCTTACCTTAAAAAAACAAACAAACAAACAAAAAACTCATAGTATACTACTAAGTACCTACTTCTAGTACACCAAGCAAGTTCCAATGGGGTAAATTTTTGACCAATGGGAATTGAAAGCTGGAAAGTAAATTCTTCTTCCCTTCTCTTCCTGAACAGGCTGGCCACAGATGCAGTTCTTCAGGTGGTTTCCCAGAAGGCAAGTCTGTGAGATTGAGCGGTCAGTTGCACTAGAGAGCTGAGTAGCATCCTCAGTTCAATTTTGTTTCTGTCTTGTATTATTTCACATTTTTCCTTATTCCTGCTTTAATGGGATATTTTCTAATAAATGAGTGGCACACCAATTTTTCCTAAAGACATCTGTCCTACTTAAGACTCTTCAGTTGTTAAACCCACCATTTCAACTCTACCTTTCTGATCACCTCTCCCAATACTCCTTGCCTTTAAGTTTATGCTCTAAAGATATCAAATTGCTTTTGCTTCCCCACAGAAAACCTGCTGTTTCACACCTATAGACCTTGGTTTATACTCTTTCCTCAGTCAGGAATGCCATCTGTCATTCCTGTTTAATTATCTTGTAGTAATCAGCTCGGGAGTCACCTCTGTGTATAGTGTTTGTTTGTTTAGTGCTAAGAGGTATGAAATGCAGCAATCTATCATTTAACCCAGGGGTCCCCAAACTTTTTACACAGGGGCCAGTTCACTGTTCCTCAGACCGTTGGAGGGCCTGACTATAAAAACAGTTATGAACAAATTCCTATGCACACTGCACATATCTTATTTTAAAGTAAAAAACCAAAATGAGAACAAATACAATATTTAAAATAAAGTACGAGTAAATTTAAACCAACTAACTGACCAGTATTTCAATGGGAACTATGGGTGCAGATGCATCCTGTGCTCCTCTCACTGACCACCAATGGAAGAAGTGCCCCTTTCGGAAGTATGGTGGGGACGGATAATTGTCCTCAGGCCGCATGCGGCCCATGAGTCCTAGTTTGGAGACCCCTGATTTAGACTGTCTGGTGTGCCCTGGACCACTGATGTCTAGAAATATCACCAATATAGCAGGACCCTGAATCTTCATGACATTTCTCTCTCACACTCTGGTATACATATGTCATTCTGGAAATTCTAGGATAAACTGGATGATCATTAGAAGATAGTGTGAGGGAGAGTGTGTCACTTATGAAAAAAATGTAAAGTATATTTTGAAGCAGTTTGTTAGGTGTCTGTCCCCTAGAATTCAGACCGTTGATTGAAGTAAGAGACGTCCATATTCTGTCTCCAACTTTGGGCAAGAAGGCAAAGATCTAACTTGAGAAAAAGTAAGATTCAGGAATAGGTGTCCAGTATGAGAAAAAGAAAAGAGGAAGTCTCTAGATACAGATTTCTGGCCCAGACTTGAAGGACTTAGAAAACTTTACTGAACCTATTAATCAACATTACATTTTACAACCCAAATAAATGCTGCTGATTGTAGCTTAAGCTATTTATATTTGACTCAAAAAGTCATTACATTTAGAGTAAAATTTATCATCTTCTTGGGGTGGGATAAACTGATTCTTCCTTTAGTTCAAATATTTTTTAATACTTTATCTTTGCTATGTGCTGGGTGGGCACGGAGGATACAAAGATGAATCACGTAGAGTCTTCACCTGCAGGGAGCTTACTGTTTAACGTGGGACATAGAAATGTCCTGCTACTAATGACTGGATAGCATAAGTGCTGTGAGCATGGAGACAAAGCCTGACCCAGTGTTAGCTTGGAGAGAATTCCCACCATGAACCTTGTTCTCTGACGTACAAAAGATGAGGCATTATGAACAGTCTTAAAGACTCTGTAGCAAGTAGGATAAATAACAAACAATAAAGTCTAAGTATGTATTTGATCACAGCATACTCTGCTGCAAAGAACGGCCAGATTTTCATTAAAAGTGAACCCACTTAATATCATTTTCAGTGGTCTTTTCCTCTGATAACATTTGTTCTCTTTTCTGCTCTTTTCTAACTCAATAAATAGCTTCTAGGTATGAGGAGGGTGTTTCTATCTCCTGTTAGCTTTGTGTTCCATATATTTAGTCAGGTTTTTTTCTAACATTTAAAAATAAGTTCCTTTCTGTGGTCTAAGGAAGGTAGCCTCTTTTATTTTGTAATTAAGCCAACATTTTTTTCTGGTTCAGCATTTGAGAAATTTTTTTTATTAAGGTATAGTTGATATATAATATTATTATATATTAGTTTCAGTGATTGAACATTTATATACCTTACAATGTGGCATATTTAGTAATGATCTATTATTGACTATATTTCCTATGCTGTACACACTACATCCGTATGACTTATTTATTATATTACTAGACATTTGTACCCATTCCTTTTTATCTCTGTCAACTCTCTGAAATGCCATGTTTCATTTTTCTTCCCCATCCTCTCTCCCTTCTTCTCTGACAGTCACTAGTTTATTCTCTATCTATGAGTCTGATTCTGTTTTATTTATTCATTGATTTTTTTTTAGATTCTATCTATAAGTAAAATCATGTAGTATTTGTCTTTGTCTCACTTATTTCATTTAGCATAATACCCTCTAGGTCCATCTTTATTGTGCAAATGGCAAGATTTCATTCTTTTTTATGCCTGAGTAATATTTCATTGTATGTATGCACCACATCTTATTTATCCACTTATCTGTTGACAGACACCGAGGTTGTTTTCATATCATGGCTATTATAAATACGCTGCATTGAAAGAAAGATGCATATACCTTTTTCAATTAGTGTTTTCATTTCTTCAGGTAAACACTAGAAGTGGAATTGCCAGGTCATATTGTGATTCTATTTTTTTAATATTGAGGAACCACCATACTGTTTTCCATAGTGGCTGCACCAATTTATAATTCCTTCAAAGGTTTCCTTTTCTCTAAATCCTCACCAACAGTTGTTATTTTTTGCATTTTTTTACAATAGACATTCCGATGGGTGTGAGGTAATATCATGTGGTTTAATTTGCATTTTCCTGATGATTGGTAATGTTAAGCATCTTTTCATGTCTGTTGGCCATCTGTATGTATTCTTTGGAGAAATGTCTATTGAGGTCCTTTGCTAATTTTTAAAAAATATAATTGGTTGATTTCAGAGAAAAAGAGAAAGAGAAACATTGAGCTTTTGTTCCACTTATTTATACATGTATTGGTTGATTTGTGTATGTGCCCTGACTGGGGATTGAACCCACAAACTTGGCATATAAGGAAGATACTCTAGCCAACTAAAGTATGCAGCCAGGTCTGTCCATTTTTTAATAAAAAATTTTAATGAGTTCTATGAATTTTTATATTTTTTGGATATTAACCTTTTATCAGATATATAATTTGCAAATGCTTTTTTCCCATTCAGTAAGTATCTTTTCATTATGTTAAATGTTTCTATGATTTTTTTAAACTCATTGTTTTTTATTTTCTTATTTTTTTTTAGAAAATTAAATTTAACTGGATGACATTGATCAACAAGAGTACATAGATTTCAGGTAAACATCTCCACATCATTTGAACAGTTGATTATGTTGTGTACCCGTCACCCAAAGTCAAGTCATCCTCTGTCACCTTATATTTCTCCCACTTCATACCCTTCTGTAAAGCCGGTAGTTGCGGTCATTATCACAGCCGCCTGGCCAAGGCAGGTTCACATTAGATTTGAACAGTCGGTAATGAAACACAGGAGCCAAGAACTGGTGAGCCATCAGCTTTAATTCTAGCTTGCACCCAGCGGGCAAGCAAAAGCACACACTGGGCTCCAAAACCCACACATTCAGTGCTCACAAAGCTACTGACTTATCCGAGTTTCCTAGAATCAAAGCTTTCTAGCTCACCAGACTTATTCATCTCTGTTTCCCATCTCCTCCTGCACAAACTCTTCCTCAGCACTCTGCCATCTTGGCTGCTTCCTCTCCTCCATGTGGCCTTACTCTGCTCTCCTCTCTAATACTAATCTCAGGAACCCAGGAACCGAGAGAGAGAGCTCAAGCTACTGGTCTCTCCCACTTTATATCGTAGAATCAAAACCTTTTTTCCAATTTTACAATAAAGGAAGTCTCTGTATAATGGGATTTCTCAAGAGAGTGCACCACCCTACATCATCCAATCAGTCAAGGGTATGGGGAAGAGCTTACTCTTAAACTAAGCCTTAGGCTATAACGACCCAGCCTGCCCACAGCCTGTTCCAGAACACACATTAATACCAACGAACTTGCATGTGGGCAGCGGCATCTTTAACAAAGTGAACATAATATATTTTATCTGCCCAACACCTTTCCATGAGAATTAACATCTTAATATTGAGTCTTCTAATCCATGTATTTAGAATTTCTTTCCACGTAGGTAGGTCTTTTAAAATTTTTTTTCAACAATGTTTTGTAGTTTTAAGATTCTCTAGTGTACAGATCTTGCCAATCTTTGGTTAAACTTATCCCTAATAAGCCTTCCTGCTGAGTCTGATTCACAATAAAGTTATAGAATCACTTCTTCATCAGCACTGTTACTTATGATCCTGGAAAAGTAAATGTAAGAACAATATGCAAAAATATTATTGTAAACATAACTAAGAACTTAAAAAATCCAAAGGCATGGGTTTTATGACATATAGAAATATGATCTATTTTCCCATTTGTTTATATTTTTTCTCTAACTTAGTTTTGATATTATCCTTATTTATATCATAAATAGTATTCATTTGATTGCTTGTTTCTCTTCAAAATGAAGATATCTTTATTTCTTTTTATTCTAAGAATAACACATGCTTATTAAAAAACTTTAACCAATACAAAAACTAAGTCAGTGAAAATCATCTGAAAGTCTACCATCTATACATAACTGCTGTTGTGTGTGATCACCTTATGAGACTTTTTTTTTACTTTCTTTGTTTTAATTAATATTTTTAATTTATTGTGTTAACATGAATTCAAGTGTCCCACACAAAATAATACCTTCACCCTCAAACAACATGCCCCCATTACACTCCATTTTACCCCCTCCTCCTAAATTCCTCCCCCGCTTCCCTCTGGGGTTTGATGTCCTGTTATCTGTATCTATGTGTTATATATATATAATTTCACTAATCCTTTCACTTTCTCTGATCCCGTCCCCTTGTCCTCCTTCATTCTGATAGCTGTTTGTCTGCTCCCTGTGACTCTACCTCTGCCTCTATTCCATTCCTCAGTTCACTGTATTCATTAGACTCCATATATAAGTGAGATCGTATGATATTTGTTGTTCTCTGCCTGGTTCATTTCACTTAGCATAATAATCTCCAGGTCCATCCATCCCATTGCAAAAGATAAGATTTCCTTCTGTTTCATAGCTGCATAGTAATATTCCATTGTGTAAATGTACCATAGCTTTTTTATCAACTCATCAACCAACAGACTTGTGCTGTGTCCAGATCTTGGCTGTTATAAATAATGCTGCAGTAAACATAGGGCTGTATATGTCTTTTCAAATTAATATTAAAGATTTCTTTGGATATATTCTGAGAAATGGAATTGCTGAGTCATAAGACAGTTCCATTTTTAATTTTTTTAGGTAATTTCATACTATTTTCTGCAATGCTATACCAATCTGCATTCCCACCAATAGTGCATAAAGCTTTCCTCATCCTTGCCAACACTTATTGATTTATTGATGATGGCTCCTCTGACAGGTGTGAGGTGATAACTTATTGTGGTTTTAATTTGCATTTCTTTGGTGATTAGTGAGAGCATCATTTCATATATCTATTGACCATCTATATGTCCTCTTTGGAGAAGTATCTATGCAGGTCCTTTGTTTATTTTTTTTATTTTTTATTTTTTATATATTTTATTATTATTAATTCTAATGGGGTGACACCAATAAATCAGGGTACATATGTACAATGAAAACATCTCCAGGTTATCTTATCATTCAATTGTGTTGCATACCCATCACCAAAAGTCAAATTGTCCTCTGTCACCTTCAATCTGGTTTTCCCTGTGTCCCTCCCCTCCCCCCTATCCCACCTTTGTTTATTTTTTAATTGGATTTTTTTTTAATTTGGTGCTAGGTTTTATAAGTTCTTTATCATTTTGGTTATTACCCCTCAACAGATGTATCATTGATAAATATATATATTTTTTAATTCAGTTGGTTGTTTTTTTATTTTGTTGATAGTTTCCTTTGCTGTGCAAAAAGTTTTTAGTTTGATGGAGTCTCATTTGTTTATCTTTTATTTTCCCTTACCTAAAGAGATATATCAGAAGAATATTGCTACAAGAAATGTTTGAGATTTTACTGCTTATGTTTTCTTCTAAGACTTTTATAGTTTTAAGACTTTTTAAAATTTTTCTATTGATTTGAGAGAAAGAGAGAGAGAGGAAGGGAGAGAGAAGGAAAAGAAGATTAAGAGAAACATCAACTCATTGTTTCACATAGTTGTTTTATTTAGTTGTGTACTCATTGATCGCTTCTCATATGTGCCCTGACCAGGGGTCAAAGCAGTGACCTCTAGTTTGCTGAGTTGATATTTTATCCACTGAGCCACTTTGCCAGGCCTAGTTTTGAGTCTTATTTTTCCCTTCTAGAAAACATCTTCCTTTTCTCTTACTACTAACCTCATTTACTTAAAGTCTTACCTATGACTTCTTCTATGCTATCCTATATACTAGGCATTGGGGAGAACTCCTTATCTTTGTAATTTTTTTTCCCATTTTAGCCTTTTTTTCACAGAATTGAGTACACAATTATTAAGATATTTAATAGGGTTGCTTACCCTTCTGTTCTGTAAGTTCACACATCTAAAACTGAACAGTTTAGATAGTCAGAGAACTGTATGTGACTGTAGTCTGAGCTGGAGCACATTTGTATGGAGGAAGTATATATCAACTGAGTGTAGGTGACAATAAGTACATGTATTCTCAATACAGATGAGCAAATTTACCTCCTTACTTCCTGCTGAACATAGTCCCTTTTGTCTCAGGTTGTCTTCCAGCAAACAAAGAAACACTTGGCCACATATAGCTCACGTTTTATTTATTTAGTCCTTCCATAGTGTTTTCAGACCAAGCTGCCCTACACAAAGGAGTCATGTCTACTTATTAGCAAGGCCAGACTGTTATTGTGGAAGTTTCCTTGTGACGGCTGCAACAGATTAATTGGTTGCCATAAGGAAGTCTTTTAACCTTGTGGTATTTCTCTTTACATCCTCCAAACAGAAGATAATAATGCTGGAAAAGAAAAATGACTTGATACCTACAAATTTGAGCATCTCTTCAATGTCTTTGTACATGTAGGCCTCTTATTACAATAATATTTTGGCCCATTTAAAATAATCCAGGAGAATTCTAGAACACTGGTCTCTGGATAATAAAAACAATATTTCATGGTGTTAGCATTGTATCCAAATGTCTTATTTCCTCTGATGAGAAATCCAAGATAAAAAGTAGTTTAAATGTTCTTGCTATTTTGAAGGCATTCAAAAAATAATAATATAATTTTACAAATGGCAAGAGGTTGATATAGTAGAAATACCATTTTCAAATGGACAATAAATGTAAATTCCATAGCAATAGTTTATGTGAGAAATATAAATGATGAATATGTGGGGAAAAAAAGAAAGAAGAAAAGAAAGGTGGGGCCACAGGTTAAACCTGACAAGCTCAGGAGAGCCTTGCATCATGGCCTAACAAATTGTTGTAGTAATATAAGGTTATTGTAATTAAATATATAAAAATATAGAAGATATATAAAAGTAATTACAATGATATTAAAAATAATTATTAAAATTAAATAAAGTTATACCATTTGGATAAGAATTAATATAGTGGCTTAGTGCCATAACTCTGTAATGTGATTAACAGACTCTGACTTTCAAACAGAGCCCAGTTAGCATTGTGTGTGAAGTTATACCTAGATAAGAAGTAGCTTGGTGTTATTTACATTAACTTTGTAAACTGATATAAATAAGAACATTTTAAAAAGTAGTTTGATATAAACATTTTAATAGACTGATGTAGAGGAAATTCCTTATGAGGAACTGCCAAAAAGGTGGTTTGAAGTGATAATCTTATAGATTGAAACCTGTTAGAAGGCCTTGGCCAGAAAAGATACTAAAGTTGAGGGGCCCCATGCTGCAGTAGTCGCCCAGACTCCAACGTTGATGTGGACTGTCTCCACGCCGCTCTGAGCTCTGACCAAAGCCAGCCGAGAGAAGCATGCCGACGGGGCCCCCTTAAGCTGTACCCAGGCATGCCAAAAGAATTTGTGAGTAATAAATTGCCTGTGTGACTATTGCAACTAATTTGTATGTCGGTTGTGTCTTTCCTCCAGTGGCATTTAACAGTAGCATCCTCATAGTCGCCTCAAGAATAGTCTCAGGGGCTGCCAGCCCTGCTGATAAGCAGGAGTGTCCCACTGCACAGGGAAGTCGAATCAGGGATGCCTGATCTACACAGAGCTTGGGCTCTACTGGGACACAAATTCAAACCTAAAGTAACCACACAGGATAGTCTGAAATTAAGACTTTCTAACTAAAAGCAGTTCATGGTGTGTAGTCATATCCTAGGGTGGTATTTTTCTCTAAACAAAGGTCAGAGCTTGCCTTAATCATACCTGTCTGTAGTCTTTTGCATCTGAAATAACTAACCTAATAACATGTCTTTGAAATGTAAGGGTAATCCTGCCCCCTCAGGGAAGGCTTCCCACCTGAGCAGAAACCAACAAACCTCCTCACTGGTATTGTTATTATGTTAACTGTTAACTGTCTTATTCTTGCCTATGTAAAGAAGTTTTAGTTTATACATTTTTACTTTTCTTTCAGTCCCAGAGATGTCCTCAATTTGCTCGCTCCCACCTTCCTAATCTATCACCAAACAATTTCGTGTAGCCTGTTTACATCTTCCCCTTTGATTCTGATGTATAAAATGAATGGTGAGACTGTCATTTTCTAAAGCATTTTCTCAATCCATTGAGACTTTATGGCCTATGGCCCGGCAATTGTTGACAGACTGACTTGTAAGGATGAGACAGCACTTGATCACCAGGACTACAGGCTTTATTAGAAGAGAGAGAGACCTGCCAGGCACACTTCTCCAGAAGAAGGGCATTGATTCAGATTCTGAGGTAAACTTTTATAGAGTGGGAGAGCTTTGAGCAGGTGGGCATTGAGTCAGCAGTTCTGGTATGCTCCCTTCTGCGATTTTACTGGGGCTGTTGACCAGCTTCTTAGAACTTTTCTGCCACAGGTTGATAGTCCAGTATGTAAGGGTGGGGTCAGACAGTCAAAGGGAACAGCAAAAGGACAGTTAGAAGTCCTGGTAAATTCATGTATCTATCATGACTCAAATTAACTCATAAAAAATTCTTACAGGTTTGGAAATTTCTTATGTTAACAAATACAATTTTAAAGTAGCAGTGTTTGTTATTTGGTCCATGGCTATATCTTACAAGAAATACTAATTAGAAATGAATGCCAAAACCAGAAAGAAAAGAACCTAGAGAAGGAAGCCAAGTAATTTATTGGTATGGTGTTTGAAAATGTTGGTAACAGTGTCTACAGAGAAGATATAGAGAAAGATACATTTTGTTTGGTTTTCTGGCTTTTTTTTTTTTAAAGAAACATACAGTTTACAGGCAGGGGTAGTCAACCTTTTTATACCTACCTGCCCACTTTTGTATCTCTGTTAGTAGTAAAATTTTCTAACCACCCACTGGTTCCACAGTAATTGTGACTTATAAAGTAGGGAAATAATTTTATACAATTTATAAAGCAGAGTTACAGCAAGTTAAAGCATATAATAATAATTACTTACCAAGTACTTTATGTCAGATTTTCACTAAGATTGGTAGAATAAATCTTTATAAAACAACTTACTATAGTTAAATCTATCTTTTTATTTATACTTTGGTTGCTCTGCTACTGCTGGAATGCCCACCAGTGGGCAGTGGGGACCAAGTTGACTAACACTGGACAGGAAAAAAGGTTTGCACTCTGTGGCTGGTATAATAAGAGAAGCTGTGCAGAATAAAACTTAGAAGTCTGAAGGAGAGCTGTCACAGTAAATGAGTGCTGACCAAGGGAAACACCACATAGTAATAAAGCCTCCACACTGACCATTTGTAAGGCCAGTAGTCACAGCCATCACAGCTATTCAGATGCAGGTTCTCATTGAATTTGGGAAGAAGGTAAAGAAACAGTGGAGCCAATAAATGGTGGACTGTTCCTTTATTCTAACTTTGCAACTGACTGGTGAGTAAACACACAGCAAGAAAACACTTCCCTTTCCATTCAGGGCTCCCAAAGCCACTGACTCATTCAGATTTCCCTATAATCAAAGGCCCACATGAGTCTCAGTCACCTCTGGTTCCCCATCTACCAACATGGATTCTTACCCTGTGTAAAGCCAGTAGTCGCGGCCACCATCACAGCTGCCTGACCCGTGCAGGTTCCCATTAGATTCGGACAGTTGGTAATGAAACAACAGAGTCAAGAACTGGTGAGCCATCAGTTTTAATTCTAGCTTGCACCTGGCGGGCAAGCAAAAACACACACTGGGCTCCAAAACCCACTCATTCAGCGCTCACAAAGCTACTGACTTATCCGAATTTCCTAGAATCAAAGGTTTCTAGCTCACCAGACTTATTCACCTCTGTTTCCCATCTCCTTCTCTCTGCACAAACTGGCTTCTTTCTCAGCACTCCACCATCTTGGCTGCTTCTCCTGACCTCTACGTGGCCTTAATCTGCTCTCCTCTCTAATACTAACCTCAGGAACCGAGAGAGCAAGCTCCCGGCCTGCCCCACTTTATAGTGTAGATTCAAAACCCTTAATCCAATCTACAAACAAGGAAGTCTCTGATACAAAGTCACTTATCTGAGACATACTGGGAGGATTCCTCATGAGATTGCACCACCCTACATCATCCAATCAGTCAAAGGTGTGGAGAAAAGCTTACTCTTAAAACTTGCATGTGGGCAGTGCCATCTTTAACAAAGTGAGCATAATGTATTTTATCTGCCCAACACCCTGCAAAACTGGCTTCTCTCTCTTTCCCTTCCATCTTGGCTTCTACTTCTTCTTCTTCTTCTTTCTCCTTCTAAAACCTTCCTGGGTCCACAAAGACCCCTCCTCCAGCACACATTAGCATAAAAATGGCCCTTCCCAAGCAGGAAGGTAATTAGCAATATCACAGACAAATGCCTGGCATTACCCAGTGTCATTTTTAACAATAAAAGTGAGCAAACTCAAATAACACAAATTTTACAAACTAATTTGCCCAACACCATTGCATTTGTATGCAATGACATCTTTTATTTTATTTTATTTTACAGGGACAGAGAGTCAGAGAGAGGGATAGATAGGGACAGACAGGAACAGAGAGAGGTGAGAAGCATCAATCATCAGTTTCTTATTGCCCTTGCAACACCATAGAGTTGTTCATTGATTGCTTTCTTACATGTGCCTTGACTGCGGGCCTTCAACAGACCGAGCAACCCCTTGCTGGAGCCAGCGACTTGGGTCCAAGCTGATGAGCTTTTGCTCTAGCCAGATGGGCCCGCGCAAAGCTGGTGAACTCGGGGTCTCGAACCTGGGTCTTCCGCATCCCACTCCGACGCTCTATCCACTGCGCCACGGCCTGGTCAGGCATGACAACTTATTTTTAAAGGCTTGTTTTAGTTATTGTTGGGCAAATAAAATATATTGTGCTCACTTTGTTAAAGATGGTGCTGCCCACATGAAAACCCATCAACCAGGTGATATTCATTGCCCTTATGCTTGGGATGGGCGTAATTATATTATTGGGTGTGGGGGATAGGTTGTAAGCAGGCCAGGTCGTTATAGCCTAGTTTCAAGAGTAAGCTTTTCCCCATGCCCTTGACTGATTGGATGATGTGGGGTGGTGAACTCTCATGAGGAATCCTCCCATTATGCCTCAGATAAGTGACTTTGTATCAGAGACTTCCTTGTTTGTAGATTGGCTTAGAGCAGGGGTGCCCACACTTTTTCAGCTTTTGAGCTACTTATAAGATGACCAAGTCAAAATGATCTACCTACAATAAAAATGTAAAACATAAATTTATTTCTTCTATATCATCATTATTTAAGTTACTATTATTACTATTTAATATTGTGTATTCTTCTTTCACCTTTCTCCTTCTCAGCTCTCTTTTCAGAGGAAAGTCAGTGTCATAGTTTTTATGAACAGTCCGAAAAAGCCGCTCCACATTTCCCTTCTTTGGAATAGCAATGGCACATGGACAGATGAGGCAAACGCACTTAGAATATGGCATAGTAAAAAAAAATCCCCTCCCATTCTATATGAAAGTGGCAGGTTTTAAGCTTCTTACTCGGACCAGCTACGGCACTCATTTTTATACCCTTTGTTGTATTTAGTTTAAATAAATTGAAGGCTAACTACACAGCAATTTAACTGAACAAGTTAGTATGGTTTAACACGCATGCATAGGGTGTCAAAAGTTCAGACGTCAGATTGGCTACCCTGTATGCCAATCAAAAGACAAATGTCTTTTTAATGTCATGCGATCTACCCACACTTCCTTCGCGATCGACCAGTAGATCGCGATCGACGTATTGAGCACCCCTGGCTTAGAGGTTTGGATTACTACACTATAAAGTGGGGCAGGCCAGGAGCTTGCACTCTCTCAGTTCCTGAGATTAGCATTAAAGAGAAGAGCAGAGAAAGACCACGTTTACGAGGCCAGGAGAAGCAACCAAGATGGTGGAGTGCTGAGGAAGAAGCTAATTTGTGCAGAGTTTATGCAGAGGGAAGGAGATGCGGAATAGTGGTGAATAAGTCTGGTGAGCTAGAAACCTTTGATTCTAAAAAACTCAGATAAGTCAGTAGCTTTGTGAACACTGAATGAGTGGGTTTTGGAGGCCAGTGTGAATATTTCTTGCCTGCCGGGTGCAAGCTAGAATTAAAGCTGATGGCCCACCAGCTTTTGGCTCTGTTGTTTCATTACCAACTGTCCAAATCTAATGAGAACCTGCATTGGCTAGGCGGCTGTGATGGTGGCTGCGGGCATTGGCTTTACACTGATTTTAGAGCAAAAGGAAGGGAGAGAGAGAGAGAGACAGGAACATCAATAATCAATATGTTCCTGTATGTGCCCTGACCAGGGATGGAACTGGCAACCTCTAACTAACTGAACTATTTGACCAGGGCTGCAATGATAATTTTTAAAATACAAATTTTAATGTTAAGTATCAGTGATTGTAAATCATTAGAAAACTCTTGTGTTTCGTTAGAATTTCTTTTTTAAAATTAATTTATAAGACCAAAACAGTTTTTATGCCACCTTTTGACAAACTGTTATAAAGGACACTTTTAGGTCGCCAAAGGAGGGAACACACAGAGCCTGATGAATTTTATAAGAAATCTATTTATGCATCTGTGTACAGATGGACTGAGATCCTAGTGGCATCAGCACTGAGAGTCTGGGGATTTAAGCTTTTAGAGAGCGAGCAAGGCTTGGTCAGGAGGTTAGTTTTATCCTAAAATTTTGGGGCAAGGTGAGGGCATCACTGTCTGAGGAAGTTGTTCCAGTGGGAGGCTGGCTGAGAGGACTTGAGATGTCACTCAGGTTTGCTCTGGTAGGAAATTACAGGACTTCCCTGTGGTCAGATTACTTAAAGTTTAGCCTGTCTTAGTAGAGGATATTTGGTAAGGGGTCCTGGACCCCAACATAACAGACACCACATTATCATCTTGGATCATACCGTTGGTGGAATGAAATAAAATTTTATCCATCTGTATGAGTTTTCCCTTACATAGAGAATGTCAAACGAAAGCTCCAATTGCATCAATCTCCATATAAATAGGTTTTATAAAACATTTTATAGTTTTAGTCAATTTTCTTTGCTGTTTACACTGCAATGTTACTCTGAGTTGAAACCTTAGCATTATAATCTTTATGACTACATTTATTTTTAAAAACCCATTTCAAGCTATCTACCATTGGTAAACTAGCAAAATAATAAAATCATGCAAAATTAATAAATGTTAACAATCATATACAAATGGGATGAAAACCTGTTAGTAAAGATGAACAACACTGTTAAGTAAATGCAAGTTGGTACAACATGATCAACGCAGTTCTTATAGCAGACGTGCAAAATTTAAGACAATAAGAATTATTAATACAACATACATGAACATTTAGGATATTATGCTAAGTGAAAAAAAACAATCACAAGAAGACAAATACAATAGTACCTCCACTATCTGAAGTTTCACTTTCTGCAATTTGAGTTACCCTAAGTCAACCACAGTCTGAAAATATTAAACGGAAATTTCCAGAAATGTCAACTTATTAACATAACAAAAGCCACCATTATCCCTCTAGTCACTTTGAAAATTCCAAAGGTTTTGGAAGCTATATGCTAGAAACAGCAACAAAGCTCTTATTATAAAACACAATGTCACAGTGGGGGTAAGGTGGCTGGGGTACAAGTATTGAGGCTAACCAGGATGTTCTCTCTTAAGCAGTGGGCACACATGGCTCTCTATGGGCCTCTGCAGGAGGTCAGTTTTATAGGAGGCTAGTTTCTTTCTCTGTGGAAATACAGCCTGAAGAGATCAGGATTGGATGAGTTTACCTCTACTTCTCACAGAACCTGCTCATAATCTTTTTTATCTGCATTTTCACTTTCCGGGGTTTCAGTTTCTCATAGTAAGTGGCAGTTCAAAATATTAATTGAAAAACTCCAGAAATAAACAATTCATAATTTAAATTGCTTGTTCGAAGTAGCATGATGAAATTTTGTGACATCCAGCTTTGTCAGGTCTAGTACGTGACTCATCCCTTTCTCCACCATCTCCATGCTGTAGACACTACTTCTTGGTAGTCACTTAAGTAGCTAGCCATCTTGGTTATCAGACAGACTGTTGGGTTATCACAGTGTTTGTGTTTGAGTAACCCTTATTTTACTGAGAATGACCCCAAAGCATAAGAAAAGTGACACTGGCAATTCCTTTGATTCTAGGAGAAACTGGAGAAGATTCTCCTGGTTGTGGAACCAGAGAGTGTGTCAGTGGCTCTGGGAGCCCTGTGTGTTTGCCCATTGGCCAGTGTGAGATTTTAATAAAGGAATGGCCCACTATTTTTAGCTCCACTGTTTTTGTACTATCTGCCCAAATTCAATGAGAACCTGCATGTGAATGGCCATGACGGCAGGAGCCCCTGGCCTTATACAGGGCTTGCCAGGAAATCATGGTTGGGTGCATGTGAGAGTCTGTCTTTCTGCTTCCCTGCTTCTCACTTAAGAAAATAATAGTAGTAGTAGTAGTAGTAGTAGTAGTAGTAGTAGTAGTAGTAAGGGATTTCTGTGAAAGTTTTAATTGACATAATTGAAAAAAAATGGCTTCCTCTCTTGTTCTGGAGGAATTGCATACATAATACTCTGCAGACCATCTGGCCTGATAGTGGTGGTCCACAGGCCACACTTGGAGATTCACTCATGACAGGAAGCTTTGTGCTGCCAACCCATCCCTGCTCCTTTTCTCCAGGTGAGAAGAAGTTCAGATGTTACAAGGCAGAGGAATTTTGAAGAGCCAGAAAAATTATTAAAAGTTCTATTTTCTCTTTGGAGTGCTTTTTTTCTCTTAGGATAACTTTGCCCTCTTGGAAAGAGCTGTATAGAATTACCAGTTTGGACCTTCTCCTGACTGAAAAGAACAAGAGGAAAGAGACTTTATGTTAGTCTGGCTGCATTTCCTCAATTCTAACCTAAGGGACAGAGAGACAAAACAAGCATTAGGCCTCATGCATGCTGCAATATAGCTCTCTATATGAAAAAAGATAGAAAGTTCTTTGAACTAAATGTACATGCTCATGATGAATATTATTAAAAAACTGAAAATCACTGGAAAATATATTTATAAATAAAACTAAAATCTTTCCTTAAAATGAAAGAACCCTCCTCCTTTTAGCCTAGCCATGTTAAGGCTAAGTCAGTTAGTAACACTAGTTGGGTACCCACTAGTGCAGAACCCTGCAGAAGTTCCTTGAATTCAATCAAAATAAAATATATAGCTCTTGCATTTTAATACCTTTCTTCATAATTAGTCCCCATTAGTACAGAATCATTAAAACATATTCAGAACCCATAGAGGCTATACTATGGTTTACACAGTTAGTAGGTAGAAAGTTAGAAGAAAGGGAAAGCCCAAAAGGGAATCAAAAAAGCTACTTTTGACCTCATCAATGTATCATACTCCAACTTTCTCTTCTCCAGAAAATTCTTCACCGTCAAAAATAACTATGATCACAGAGAGCCAGCATGGAGAACACATCCACAGATGTTCCCATGGGTGTGCATGTTATTCCTTCTCGTGTCAGCTAACAAGGATATGGTTGAATGGTTTATGAAGGTGAAAGATCAAGAACCAGAAGAATCAAAGAAGTTTCCTTGGAGAGCTATAGACAGCCTGACCATTTTGAAACTCCTACTTTGTAGAGGGGAAGCCCAGTGCATCTCTGATGACTTCCCTGCTTTAATGAATGTTGGGCAAATAAAGTTATTTTTTCTTACCCTTACTGTTAAAGATGGCCATTGCTCTCACGTGGTGATGTTCTCATGTGATACAGTTAGTTGCCCTTCTTGCTTGGGATGGGCTTGATTATAAATAATGTGTGTTGGGGGAGGGATTTCATGCCAAAAGGTTTTAAAAGGTGGAGTTAAGAGGACATTTTGGAGAGATCACGTTGTTTCGGGAGAGAGTAGTCACGTTTTGTAGGAAGGAGGAGCCCAGGCTGGAGCAGGGCAGGGAAGCCACATGGAGGAGGCAGCCAAAATGGCGGAATGGGAAAAGGAGAAGCCAGTTTGCAGAGAAGAAAGAGATGGGGAACAGAGGTGAATAAGACTGGTAAAAGACTTTGATTCTAGGAAAACTCTCGGATGAGTCAGTGGCTTTAGGAGCCCTGAATGGAAAAGGAAATGTTTCCCACTGTGTGTATTTTCTCACCCGTGGGCTATAAGTTAGGATTAAAGGAAAATGGAACACCAGTTTTTGGCTCTGTTGCTTCATTAACATTGGTCCAAATCAAACCTGAACCTGAGTTGGCCAGGCAGTTGTGATGGTAGCTGCAAATACTGGCTTTACAATGAACACCATCTCTTAGGAACCCCAGCACACAGATGTGAGCCCTAGTGAGCTGAGAAAGCAAAAAACAGAAACAAAACAAAATAATCATCCATACAAAGAAGATCAGTCAGTACAAATGAAACCCATGCTCAGTCAAGAGAACAATTTGAGCAAATACTTGACAACTTGAGTAAAGAAATAATAGAAAGTACTTTGAGAAATTCAAATATAGCACATAGGAGACTTTGTAAAGATAATAAAAATAATTTCCTGTCTAAGAAATTTAATACATAAATTACAGAAGATATGAAGAAGTGTCCTCAAAGTAATGGACAACAACACTTTCCAAAGAAATAAGATGAGAGCATATGAAGTGAAAGTCATGAAGGAAAAGATAATACATTAAAGAGAAATCCAGGGAACCTATCATGCAAGTAATAGAAGTTCCACAAGGAAATGAAAGAACTGTGAGAAAGGAGGAATAATTAAAGAAATGAGAGACGAACACTTCTATAAAGTAAAAAAGAAAATCTCCCCTTTGTCTCAGGGTAGGTTGAAAAGATATAAATATAGGACAAAAATTTTATCTAAATCTTTTTCTAAAATTTCTAAACTTTAAAATGTTTCAGGACAGAGATAACCTCAAAAATTCCAAGGACAGCAATTTACTAACAATAAGAAAAGACAAAAACTGAGAGGCACTACACTTCTCATCTGCTATACTGTGGAGAGAAAACACTGAAATAGCTCTTTCGGACTACAGAGGAAAATTGTTACAACCATCATATCAAGACATATTATAAATAAAATAAATATGGTATTGGTATAAAAATAGACAAACATCTGAAAAAGAGTCTAGCACTTCTAAAGATAAGCCTATATACATAAGAAAATGTCATATAAGACAAAAGTAGTATTTTAAGTTATTGAGAAATCTGTGGATTACCATATTTCCCCATGTATAAGACGCTTTCATATATAAGATGCACCTTAATTTTGGGGACCGAAATCTGAAAAAAATGTGTTACATAAAATTATTGAATTCAAATTTTCTTTATCATAAAATTCATACAACTCCTCATCACTGTCAAATGCAAGTAAAAAAACCCTACAACCACTGTATAAGATGCACCCAGGTTTTAGACTCCAAATTTTTTGAATAAAGGTATATCTTATACTTGGGGATATATGGTATTTGAATTGTAATGATACAATTGCTCATTGATTTAAAATAGCATAAAATTGTACCATTATCCTATACTATATTCAAAACCAAATTCCAGGTGAATAAAAAAACTAAATTTAACATAATCTGAACAAACTATTTGCAATTCATGTGACAGAAGAAAAATGAGTAGTATTTAAAATATACAAAGAATTTTAGTTTCCTCACAAATTGGAAATACAGTAAATGCCCATCAATAAAAAAAATAAGTGAAAATTTATGCTCCACATTTCAAGGGTTATCACAAAGTCATTAAACAGGAATTGGAACTATGTTAACGGACCCAGAGGGGTTTTTCCTGTCATGGAGTAGAAACCAACAAGAAAAGAGCAAAAACCTAACATAAAAATGAGTTTATATCTTCAGTGAAAGACAGATTACCTCTTTTGAATAGAAGGCATGCAGAAAAAGGTGTGTGTTCTCTCATTGGTTGAAATTTCAAGTGTTACACCTTTTGTTGAAAGTGTAATTCAATTGAATCAAAAGGAATCCAGTGCAAGTTCCCCTTCTTTCTGCCTCAGACCTTATTTTACAACTGAAAAGAATTGAATAGAAGTAGATGACTACATGCTACATTTAGAAAGTTTAAAAAGGAGGGCTGAACTTTTTAATATAAATTTCCTGGTTTATTCAGAAATTGTCATATTCAAAAATACATTGAGTACCACATTTCCTTTTATTTAACTTTCTCAACTTCATAAATAGATAATACCATACGTTGTCCTCCAAGAGTCCATAGTATAGCCAACAACTTTGAACTATAAAGCACCTTGGATGCTGGCATCTTGTGAACAATGCTTCTACCTATATCAGCATTACAGATACATTGTATTGTGACAAAGTGCCAAAGAACTGTAAAACTTAGCATTAGCAACGCCATTTTAGAGAGGAAAAGTCAGATCTCTTAACCCCTCCTTTCTGTGGAGAAAGGAAAGAGAAGAATGCAGGAGCTTCCTGGTTTACAAGGGCAGCTGGGTCATCTAGAAATAGTTTAGCTGATTCCTAGAATTCTCTGAAGGGGTGCCTGGGACCACTTGCCACAAAGAGAAAAGAAGATATAACTTATCTGAAAACCTTAGAAAACAATGTTTATGTACCTTAATCAAGAAATTCTATACTCAGACTTACCCTAAAGTCATGAGAGTAACGTATACCTCTATAAAAAGGGATCACAAGCCCCTCCTCACCCATCCCAACTAGTACTTGATTTTGTATAAAAGCAGGCTCAGAACTTATAAGGGACTACATGATTTGGGATTGTACCCCGTGTAGCTAGCTGGCTAGTTAATAAACTCCTCAAAAATTCATCTGGACTTGGTGTCTCTATGGAACTTGCAGGTTATATTACAACAGTATCAATTAAATGTTATGTGCTCATTTAAAAATATATTTTTATTTGATTATTACAGTATACAAAGTTGTGCTACGTAACAAAGTAAGCTGGGACTCTCAATGGCTTATCAAAACTAAGGTTTATTCCTTACTCATGCTGCATATTTATCAGGGTCTGCTTAAAAATTTCATTCAGGGACCCTAGTTGTTGGGAGCTTTGCCCAACAACTACCTTGCAAATAATAGGGTAAACCGTCACAGTTTCTTAAATGCTGGGTCAGAGTTGAAGGAGAGTTCATTATCACAGAAATAACAGTAGCTTGGGTATCAGCATTTTTGTATTGCTTCTCCGTGCCCTAGTTCCCCTGACAATGTGCAGCCGGCCAGAGAACTTGCACACACAGAGGGTCATATTACAGGAGAGGCACGCTGAGTTTACCAAACTCAATTCTTCTATAATTGACAGTAAGTATACCTGCCCTATTCTTCAAGAAAAGATAATGTCTTTATTACACTGGATAATAAGCATGCCTGCCCTTTGTTTTGAAAAGAAACAGTACCTCTGTCTTCAGAGTTATTTCACCTTACACACATCCTTGAAAAGGCAATCCAGAACAAAAGGCTATAAGCGCTGATGTAAGGCCAAGGTCTGCCGCCGTTGTGCCATGCACATGCCTGTTCCTGTTGAATTTGCACAGACAGTAAAGAAACAGTGGAGCGAAAAAAAATGGTGGGCCGTTCCTTTATTAAAGTTTCACACTGGCCGACGAGCAAACACACAGGGCTACCAAAGCCAATGACACATTCTCTGGTTCTACAACCAGGAGAATCTTCTCCAGTTTCCCCTCCAGAATCATAGGACCCACCAGTCTCAGCAGAGCTTGCAAAACTCCCACAGCTCTAGTTCTCCATCTGCATACTTTCTTCTTTCTACACAAACTGGCTTCTTCTTCAGCACTCTGCATCCTCTCTGCTCTCACTCTGCAAATATGGCTTCTTTTCCTCTGCCCTTTATCCTTCTGCTCTCTTTTCTTTTCAAAACATTCTGGCCCAAAAACCTCTCCTCTAGCAAACATTAGCAAAACAATGGCTCTTCCCAAGCAGGAAGGTAATTTCCAATTTCACAGATCACATATACCTGGCGCTGCCCAGCCCCTAATGCAAACTATAAACAAGTAAACATAAAAAATCATATTTTATAAACTTATTTGACCAACAGCGCCTCACTTGCAAATACCTGCAGAAAGCAAGAAACCCATGGAACACTGTCTCCCAACATTATGTTCTTAAACAGGACTCTGAGGTATTTTTACTCAAATAAAACTTATTGGTCAGTAATATTTCCCCAGAAAACCCAGATAAGTGCATTATATCTAAATAAATTGATGCATATATTTTAGTGGCAGCTCAGGGGACTTGTTGAATAAAATAATCTTGTAATTAATATAATTATTCTTGGTGTTGTTATAACAGCTGTGATTTTTCAATAGAAAGCAACCAAACTTAGGAAACACTAGGTAATTTCATTTGTCACTCTGGTCTTTTAATATATCCCACTGCATCAGTAATTTATATTTGAGATAGAACAAAATGATAGTTGTTCAAAAAAATGAGGAATGTACTTGGTAATATGTTTTATTTTAATTCTGAAATAAGAAATACTCAGGAAAAGCAGAACATAAAATAAACTTCAGTTCTGTATGGCGAGGAGCCGCAGCCATCGTGGCCATTCACATGCAGGTTCTCATTAGATTTGGGCATATGGTAAAGAAACAGTCGAGCCAAGAAATGATGGGCCATCCTTTATTAAAGTTTTGCACCGGCTGACAAGCAAACATACAGGGAAAACACTTCCCTCTTCATTCATTCAGAGCTCACAAGGCCCTGACACATTATCCAGTTCCACAACCAGGAGAATCTTCTCCAGTTCCTCCTAGAATCAAGCCCCTACCAACCTAAATAGAGCTCGCAAAGCCCCCTCAGCTCTGGTTCCCCATCTGTACCCCTTCTCTCTCTCTGAACATGGCTTCTTCCGTAGTACTCTGCATTCTCTCTGCTCTCATTTTGCAAAACATGGCTTCTCTATCTTTCTCCTCCTTTTTCTCTCCTTTTCAAAACTTTCTGGCCCAAAAATCTCTCCTCCAGCAAACATTAGTAAAACAATGGCCTTTCTCAAGCAGGGAGGTAATTTGCAATTTCACAGATCATATATGCCTGGCGCTGCCCAGCCTCCAATGCAAACTATAAGCGAGCAAACAAAAAAATCATATTTTACAAACTTATTTGACAAACAAGTTCCAAAACAGGCTTCACTGAAATAATGGATCTTTAAGAGGATTTTGTCTGATGGCCTTTAATAGAGCCAAACTAATCTGAGCTTTGATTATTATTGACTCAAGAGTCAGGGAGAGGGAGACACAGCTCAGGGCCCCTGCCAAAGGTGGTGAATTCCTGGGACATGGCTCTGTATAAACACAGGACCCCAGTGATTTATAACCTCATAGTATGAATAAACAAAAGGTGCTCCCCCTCTTCCCTTTGCAGGGAACTAAGAAAAAATATCTTGTGAGAAAAGGGGAGCAAATTCTTTTCTGAAGATTTACAACCACAAGGCAGGGTTCAGGGTGTTTCCAGTCCAAACTTATCTTACCTGGTTGGTCAAAAGAAACCCACCACCACCAACAACAACAAAAAATTAATAGCCCTGAGCTTATATTCCTCCTTAGATACTTGACTAAGGCAAATACAAATTCTCTCTGAAGGAGCCCACCTTCAAACCAAGCCACAATTTTTCACAGTTTCAGGAAATATGAGCTCTCGGTTAAAAATCATAAAATGCACCATATGAGCTAGAAACAAAAGAAATAGATTCAGTTTGAAAAGTATTGAAAGTAAAAAATATATAAATATACTTAATAGATTCAAAAAAATAAATACCACAATTTTAAAGTGTAATTAGCTCCAAGAAAGAAAAACTAAAAACTTTATACCTTGGCATATCATAGTAAAATTATAAGATATCTAAGTCAAAGAAAAGATCAAACAAACCAGAGAGAAGGAGCAGGTTACTTTCAAAGTACTTACAAAAATTGCAAAGTCAATCTAAAATTGTATGCCCAGCAAAACATCTTTCCAGAATAATAAAAAAATAATAATGTTTTCAGAAAAAAATAGAAAGAAGAACCAGTATTTCACCAACTCATCCTCTCTAAAAGATTCTAAAGAAAATACTTTAGCAAAAAAGTGATCAAAGATGGGGCTCTTAGGTCAGCAAAAATGATGTGAAAATGTAATAATACATATGAAAACTTAATAATGTCATTGGGGAAGAAGCACACAAAAGAGAGCTAATATACACAACAAAAATTTATAGCCAGCTGGGAGAGATTGAGTTGACATGTTCAAATTTTCATGTTTAAGAAAGTGGTAAAAATATGGACTAATTTTAGAATTAGACTAAACCCAAAACAAGTAGAAGGAAGAAATAATAATAATAATAATAAACAGAAATTAATGAGATAGAAAAATAAGCATATAATAAAGAGGAGGATCAATAAAGCCAAATGTTAGTTGTTTGAAAAAAATAAAATTGACTGATCTATTAAAAAATAAATGTATAATAAAGAGGAGATCAATAAACACAAATCTTAGTTGTTTGAAAGGAATATAAAATTGGCTGATCTATATAACAAAACTGTACTAGAGAAAATAAAGTATGTGCAGTAAATATTATTAGCAACAAAAAAGTGACATACGTATACATACTGCAAAAAAAATAAGAATAGTATAGAAACTTAACAATTAAATTTGAAAAGAAATTTATAGGTACCCATAAAATTTGACTAAGTTGATTCCAGAAGCAACAGAAAACCCGTGTAATTGTTTAAGATTAATTTAATTAAATATTAGGTAATTGTCTTCACAAAACAGACCAGGCCCAGGTGATTATACTGGTAAATTGCAACAAACATTCAAATGGCAAATACTTCCAGTCTTATGCAAACTATTCCAGTGTGCAGAAAACAAAGGGTTTCTAACTGGTTCATTCATGAAAAAAGACATAAAAATCCAAACCCAAATAATAACAAATTGAATCATAAAATATGTAAATAATATACTATACTATGTCAAAATTAGGTTTATTGCAACAATGCAAGATTAGAAAACAATGTATGTAACCCACTATATTTAACATATTAAAAGAAAATAATTAAGTAATCATTTTGGTAGATGCAGGAGAATACATTGAAATTCAATATTCAGTTTTAGCAAACCAACAATCACTAAATAACTGATGTCTCTCTCTAAAAAACCCTATAGTAAACATTGTTATTTATTTGTAAAACATAAAAAAATCTCTAAATTCGGGGAAAAAATCAGTGTGTTCATCTTTGTCATTTCTATTAAAACACCATAAAAACTCAGTGTCCTTACCAGAAGAGAAAAGCATGGACGTCAAAATATGAATGATTTAGAAAGAAAAAAAAATAACTCTTATTTTAAAAGATGACTATAAACACAAAAGAATCTACAGATGAATTATAAGAATTAGAAAGAGGTAGGCTTAACAATTTTTCTTCTTAAAAACATAAACAAAATCAGTTTTATTTTCTATATATCAATAATAAATATTTTAAAATATAATTTAATAAAGGCTATAATTTATAAGAGCATTAAAAATTTAAAGTACATCATGATAAATCTATCAAAAGATATACAAGATTTTTAATAAGCAAATAAAAAACTTTTAGAAATATATTATAAAATACCTAAATAAAAAACTCGTATACTATATGCATCAACTAGAAGACTCAAAATAAAAAAGATGTCAAAACTTCAACTGATCTATGGAGTCAATGCAATTGTAATAAAAAAAATCTCAATTTTTGTGCAACTTGCTAAGTTTATTACAAAATATATTTGGAAGAGAAAAATGCCAAGAATCTTCAAGACATTCACAACTACAAAAAAATAAATGAAGAAATCTGCTTTACCAGATAGCAAGACTTCTTATAAAATCAAATAATTAAGTTAGAGGATATTGGGGGATCGTTAAGTTGACCAACAAAACAGACCAGAGCTTGAAAATAGTCTATAGAACTAAAAGATTAAACAAACTAACTAGTGTACATGTGACAGCCTTAAAGACCATTGAGAAATGGATGAATATTCAAAACATGATTATCCATATTGAAACCAACAAATTAAATGTTATTTCCAATTGGACTACTGACATAAATGATTTTATCAAAATAACATACCTGTTTTTTAGCCAATATAGGTTAATACCGTTATAGCCTTGGGGCTAGAAATTAATTCTTAAATAAGACAAAAGGTTAGACAAACAATAAAGGAAACAAATGGATAAATACCAATACATTAAAATTGAGAATTTCTTTTATCCTAAGTCACCATAAAGAAAGTAAAGACATAAACTACGGACAGGGAAAAGGTATTTATTGCACCTATAATTAAGAAAGCATTCTGGTTAGAATACATAAAGAGCTCCCACAAATCAACAAGAAATGGCAAATAATCCAATACAAAGATATGCAAAAGTCTTAAACACTTCACAGAAAGAAATATTCAAATGGCCTTTAGCACAGGAAATGATTCCTTGACTAGTAATCAGGAAAATGCAAACTCTGACCACAGTAACACGACATTTTACACTCACCACACTGGTAAGAATTGTGAAGTTTGCCATTTTCAAACATTGCAGAAACAGGTACCTTATCCATTGCTGGTAGAGTATGTCCATTAGCGTAGGCTAACAGCATGACACACAAACTGAATGATAATATACAATGGCTCAGAAATGTATTTCTTCTTTACATAAAAACCAAAATCAAGATATCCTGACTGTTAAGTGGCAGGGATCCATCTTCTTTCATCTTGTACCTCTGTCATCAATATGTGGCTTCTGATACCATCTTGGGGAGGCCTCCCGTCAGCCAGTAAGAAGAGGAAAAGAATTTAGGGGATTACATGTGTAAGGATTTTAAGGGCCATGAGTAGGAGTGAGGAGTGGCACAAACACATAGCTGATCTCCATTTCAGTGTGTAAGTTGTTAGAACTACTTTGACAAAACCATCTGGCTCATCTAGTAAAGCTGAATGTGTATACGTTTGACTCCTTCTTTCATATATGTTCACCAGCAGACATGGACTAGAGTGTTATATATTTATGATATAATGATACTATAAGCCTTAATAGAAAATAACCTAAGTGTCCATCAACATTAATAGATAACTTAAAGTATAGTCTTAAAATCAAATATTATACAGAAGTGAAAATTAATAAATTCTTGCTGTTTATGGCAATGTGAATGAATCTCAGAACAACACATTTATAAACAGAGCAAAACAGAGCAAGTTATTCATTTTATAAAGTGATTAATGTTCAAAACAAGTTTTAACCATAAAATTTAATATGATTCAGGGATACAGATATAAATGGGAAAACCACAGCATAAACACTAAGTTCCAAATAGTAATTATTTCTGAGGAAGGAAGGAATGGTATGAGATGGGATGAGGTAGGAAAGCAAAGTATTTTTTGTAAATAGGAAACAGTAGTGTCATTTTCCTTAACCAGGGTGCTGGGTATACATGTAAATTATACCAAGATTCTTTAATTTTTATATTGTACATATATCTTAAAATATATGCAACTATTCAGTATTTAATTTCTAAAAACAGTGTAATAAAAATAGTTACAGTTCTTAAAAACCAGGATTAGTAAAAGACCAAACAAATGAAGCATCTGCATTTGTAAATCTATGAAGCTGGGCCCTTTCTGACCTCTTCGGTGAATGTTTTATACATTCACAAGCATCTCTGTTCTGAAGGTTAATAACTACTGTTAATTTAGCCATCATGGTTTAATTTAATGCAATTACTCTTACACAAGGTAGTATCACGTTACCTTGCTATTAGAACTGTGTCCTTGTTGACCATGGACCACATTTTGATTAAAATTATACCTTTATTACATTAAGCCAACAGCACAACCTTTATTTCCCTCACTTCATATTGATTTACTTCGTTGGCAAACAGCATTTTTTTTCTAGCCAATTGTTTTTATGTGTCCACTAAACATCTTCCCTGTTTCCCCTCATTTTAATACTTATATTGGCAAAATTCTAATTACTGTGTCCAGGACCAGAATATTAGGAGACTTAATCTAAATCAATTCAAATTTTAATATATTTTGATGTCTGTACTTTATAAAATTTAATATGATGTCTTGTATTGAATGGCCTGTTACTATATTATTTCTCTCACAAAATGGCATCATTCCTCCCATACAGTCTCTCATTTATCATGGTGAAATATTTTCCCTTCGATTAATTATTTATGCAATTTTAGCATGAAGAGATCCTGTTTTATATCACATAATTTTTATAGTAATTGCATTCTCATGAAAATCTTAGAAAACTGAAAGTATTTTAGTGCATAGTAAATTATGCAGTCTTCCTTATTCTTGACAACTGTTTAGAAAATATATTAAAGAAAATTTTAAATTAACAAAGTTTTTCTTTAATAGACAAAAATCCCCCATTTTAAACTTCTTTTATACTTAGTTTAGATTATATATATATATATGAGAATTTAATTTAAAATTTTTTACTTATATAAACAAAAAGGGGAATAGTTCAGCTAATATTTTTGGGGTAATTTGTGACCATTAGAACTCCTTAAATTAAGGTTAACCTAAAACAGCCCTAAGAAGACATTATGTTATATGGCGGGGGGCATAAGAAGGAGAATTTGTGACCATTAGAACTCCTTAAATTAAGGTTAACCTAAAACATCCCTAAGAAGACATTATGTTATATGGGGGGGGGCATAAGAAGGAGAGATGTGTGAGAGGATAGTGAGAGGATAGATAGATATTGTAGATAGATAGATAGATAGATAGATAGATGATAGATAGATAGATAATAGATAGATGATAGATAAATAGATAGATAAAGAGATAGGTAGATGATATAGGAATACACTGCTCACAAAAATTAGGGGATACTTTATTATTTCATATTCATTTTGAAATATCCCCTAAATTTTGTGAGTAGTGTATTTTTTTTCAATTTTCCTACTTTGATCTTAGGGTCTGCTAGGAATGTGAAGGAATCTAGTGACCAAAGAATTTACTGGTTTTAAGGAGTTCCATAATAAAATCCACATGCCAATTTCTCACTCCTAAATACCAGCCCTATGCCCAATATCATTGGGCTACAGGATGATGAAACAGGCACTCTAATGTTAAGCAAAAAAAAAAAAAAAAAAAAGACCCAGTTAGCTTTGTCAATAGCCCCTTAACATCCAGAAACAGCCTTGGGGAAACTATAAAATTGCTTTGATCAAGCAATTTTATGACTATGCCAGACTAATCCTGAACATATCTATTCATGTCTCTTAATTGCAAAGTCAAATCAGTTTTCTAAGGGCATTTATTTATTGCATACACCTTGGAACAGCCAGTTGACCAAGGTTAACCTCTGAAACCTAGGCAGCCCAGGGTCCCTCATCAGAGTATAGAATATAACTAGGTTAATGTCAAGGGAAGAAAGTCAAAGCTGGCACTTCATTGTCTGTGGCCCTTATGTGGAACACTGTCCTTGAGCCAGACTTTGACCCAATGTCTTATATTCTAGAGGAAATCTATTGTAAAGACAATGTACCATGCTCTGAGATTTCCTCCACAAGACACTCACCACCATGTTCCAAGCACCACTCTTCCTCAGATTGTTGCAACTCTCTACCATTATCTAAGAAAATGTCATGGAGGCTCTGTTCCTTGGCTAGGATGGCTCTAAAGAATTTAACTTAGGATATTTTCTGAGCAATGTAATTGGTCTGAAGAGATTCAGGAACCAACATTATGACTAACATTCCTCTTATCAGTTGTTTTTCTCTGACATTGGTCAGAAAAAAAAATCCCTATATTTATTGTGAGTCTTCATTATTCTGGATCAATCTTGAGAAAACAAAAAGAAAAGGTGGACTTGCCTGCAGCTAAGCGTTGTCTTGCTTTCTGAGGTATATAGTCCTATAGGTCAGCTTTTTTTAACAAAGACATGAGATGATGATTTTTATTTTCCTTATTCTGTCCCTTCATCTCCAAAAACCAGAATCTCAGGCACACATACTTCTAGATAAGGAGCAGGAGATTTCAAAAGGCAAACGGAAAAAAGCTCTGTGTCCCTGTCTTCCTCTCCCTTCAATGCTACGGTGCTCTGACTCCTGACTATTCCAAAGTTCATTTCCACCCTCTCCAATGCCTCAGGGTATAGGACATATTTTCAGCAAAGGAATATTTGCATGATTATTTAGACATGTGTCATTTCCCTCACTGTGTATTGAAAATAATTAAAATGCCTCAGAAATGTATGGCCCAAGGCACTAACTCCCTGATTATCACATTCACCTGCATTTAAGAGACCAGTTCAGGCTTCTCTGGCCATGGAAGAAGGCTAAGCTGTTATAAATGATTTTAATAAATGCAAACTACAACCAGACATTTTAGGCTTTCTAAAGTTGGCCCTTTAAGTTGATTATGAGTTTATAAGTTATTTTGTAAACTGAATCCATGAATTTTATATAAGTAATGCTATTATGTGTGCCAACTCTCATTCATCAGTGAGATGGCACGTGACCAGTACTTAATTTTTATGACCCAAGGAATGCTAAAGGTTTTAACTAGTTGGAAACTAAAAAATATAATGAAATTCAACCCTGATTTGACCAAATAGACACTGAGTGGCAGCATTTCATTACAGTTGCTAGATATGTATCAATTTCATCCTTTTTGTAGAAGGATTGGTAAAGGTCACTCCCATTTACATACCTACTGTACAGCAACCTTGAGGTTTTGTAGTACTCCTTTATATGAACTGGAAGCTCTATTTATAGATTTCCTTAATTGCACTTTTGACTCTGTTCATGTTTCTTCTTTCACATATGCCGTTAAACTTGTGAGGTTCTTGTTCAAGTGCTCACATTATTTTTCTTGATTAAAAAAATGGTTAATTTTGCATTATTGCTAATTTTCATGTGGAGAGAGTTGCCTAAAAAAATTATGAACAATTATGTGCAAAAATTTGTATGTTCATTATAGTTAACCTGATGGTACCTGAGGCAAAGATTGAAGTGCATATCCTTAATTATGTTTCACTCTGTATAAGGCATTCCAAAGTATCTGTCTATATTATTGATAATGACTAGGCCGACTTGAATTCTCTACTTTATTTCAAGAGTAACATACCAATAAAGAATTGTTAAATATTGTATATGATCAATTACTCATGTGAATTAAAAGTTGAAGTGTGAAGATATCAAGCAGTCTTAAAATGGTTAACTTCTCCTTATAAAGCTTTTATTTCTTTTACTGCTATGGTTAAGAATGTCACAAAGAAAATTTCTTATTAAAATTTATGTTGTTGATAATAGAATAACACACTGAAAATATACAAAACCTTCAACTGGTGAAAGAAAAGCAATTTTAAGTTATGCTTCTGTGTTGGTCTCCCATTCTTCATGCTTTGGAGGATGTAGCTAAGAGAACACACACATGAGTCTTTTTGGTGTTAACAGTCTAGGTATCTGAATTCTTTGGCATGTCTTTATATATTTAAGTCAGATTATAACAAAATTATGTACTTGTTCACTCTGCAAAGGTGTACTAGGAAGATAATATGGCAATAACTTATTTTATCTGTAAGGTTTGAGGTTAAGCAATATTAATGGTTGGTTAATGGCTTAATGAGTGGGATACAAACCATTTAAGCATGCAATGAACCTTGGCTTTTCAATGACTTTCCTAATGAAAGATCTATATGACTGCATGTCTTGTGTCACAATAGAGATAGTGGAAAAGGTACCTAATCAATTGTGATGCTAAATCAATTGATCTGTAACCCTGTTTTCATACAGCTAGAAAGATATGGAGAGAGCATTTTACTATTGCCTTATATCTATCTGAAGGCCAATAAATAAAAGAGACAGCTCACTATTTGAAAATGTTCTTTTTTACTGTGCTTCGAAAGCCAAGTCAAGCAGATTGATATCCTATTTCATAGATACATCGGTTTCCTTTGACACTTCTCAAAGATTTAAAGGTCTTCAAAATTAAATATATAATAGAGAATATCTGTGAGTCTAGACTTTATTGTCATGATTAAGGTTTAGATTAAAGATAAAGCTATGGCATGATAAAAATTTGCTACTTGGCTTTATAAAATTCATGGATGTCATTTCTAAATTGTCCATCAAAAAATGTTCTATTATTCCCATTTTCTTTTATAAAAATATAGAGAATAATACTTTCAGCATTTCAAAACATAATAACTTGAGATATTGTTAAAGAAATAAAAAGATGAGCCAAACTGGGAGAAAATATTTGCAGAACACATATGGTACTTACATCCAAAAATATACAAAAAATACTGAAAAAAATTTAAAAACACAATTTTAAAATGAGAAAAATTTATGAACAAATTTTTTACAAAAAGTTATATAGATGGATAGGTAGATAGATAGATAGATAACAAATAAGCACATGAAAATACATTCAACAATATTATTTATTAGGAAAATCAAATTAAAACCTCAATGAGATATTACTACCCATCTATTAAAACGGTTAAAATTAAAAAAAAAAAAGCCTGACAATACCAAGTGCTGACAAGGATTTGGAGCAATTGGAATGTGCACACATTGCTTGTAGGAATTTAGTGGTTTAGCTCTTCACTAAACAGTTTGGCAGTTCCTTATAATATTAGACAAATACTATACAACCCAGTGATATCATGCCTAGGTATTAACCCAAGAGAAGTATAATTTTATATTTAAATAAGAACTAATACACAAATATTTATAATGGCTTTATTTATCAATCCAAATAGCCTTTAATTGGTAAGTGGAGAAACTTGAAAAAATAAAATTATGCAATGAAAAAAAGTAATAAAGAGGCATATAGTACTGATACAGATGATATCTTGTATAAATCTCAAATTCATTATGCTAAATGAAAGAAGCCAGACTCAAAAGGCCACATAGTATAAGATTTAATTTGTATGACATTCTTGAAAAAGAAAAAGAAAGGAGACAGAAAATACATCAGTTGTTTGTAGGGTTAGGACTTCAGAGAGAAGTTAACTATTAAGCAGCATGAGGAAAATTTTGGAAAGACGAATATTTTCTATATATAAAATGTAGTAATCCACTCATCCACTGACAGATACTTGGGCTGTTTCCAGATCTTGACTATTGTAAACAATGCTGCCATAAACATGGGGATGAATTTCTTCTTTTGAATCAGTGATGTGGTGTTCTTGGGATATATTTCTAAGAGTGGTATAGCTGGGTCAAAAGGCAGATCTATTTTTAATTTTTTTAGGAATCTCCATACTGTTTTCCACAGTGGCTGCACCAGTCTGCATTCCCACCAGCAACACAGGAGGGTTTCCTTTTATCCACATCCTTGCCAGCACTTATTATGTGTTGTTTTGTTAACGAGAGCCATTCTGACTGAGGTGGTATCTCATTGTGGTTTTAATTTGCATTTCTCTAATGACTAGTGATGTTTAACATTATTTCATCTGCGTATTGGCCATCTGTATGTACTCTTTGGAGAAGTGTTTATTTTTCTCTTTTGCCCATTTTTTGATTAGATTGTTTATTTTTCTGGTGTTGAGTTTTACAAGTGGATTAAAAAGCTGTGGTACATATACACAATGGAATACTATGGGCCATGAAAAAGAAGAAAAATATTATCTCTTGCAACAACATGGATGGACCTGAAAACTGTTATGTTAAGTGGAATAAGCCAGGCAGAGAAAGAAAAATATCATATGACTTCACTCATTGAAGGAATCCAATGAACAATGTGAACTGAGGAACAGAATAGAGACAGAGGCGGGATCAAAGGGACCAGAGGGAAAGCGGACAGAGGGAAAGGGGATGATAGGATGGGATGGAGAAGGGAAAGAAAACACATAACAGCATTATAGAGAGCAGAAAAGCAAATCTTGGCTGGAAGAGGGGAGGGCGTTGGGAGAAGGGGGTAAGGGGGTTATTGAGGGGAATATGGGGGAGGGGGGATGAATTCTGGGGGACACTAGAATCTATGTAAACACAATAAGTTAAAATCAATCAATAAATAAATTTTAATAAATGTAGTAATGTATATACAGCTGTCTACATTTGAACTCATAGTATTATACACTAAATAGGGCAAATTTTATTATATTTAAATTATACTTCAATAAACCTGAAATTGCAATCATATGAAATTAACATTAAAAGTTACCAAGAATTATGGTCTTTCAAAAATATAAATTTTTAAATACTTTAACTTTAGATGAGATGGCTAACCTCTGATTGGTCGAGGGCAGAGATTGGCAAACTAGAGTCCATTGGCTAAATCTGTCCGA
This sequence comes from Rhynchonycteris naso, assembly GCA_037038555.1. Taxonomy (NCBI): domain Eukaryota; kingdom Metazoa; phylum Chordata; class Mammalia; order Chiroptera; family Emballonuridae; genus Rhynchonycteris; species Rhynchonycteris naso. The sequence goes on from CM072998.1 coordinate 67,592,415, forward strand.
TTGCTTATTTTTATAAATAAAGTTTTATTGAAACACAGCTAGACTTTGTTAATGGACACTTCCACACTACAATGTAAAAGTTAAGTGTTTATGGTAGAGATTATATGGCCCAAAAGTCTCAAATATTTATAATATGGCTCTTTGCAGAAGGTTTTTGATTTCTGATCTAGGGCTAAATACTACACTCATTAAAACTCCAGATCTTTCTATAAAACTTAGTATTTTATTAAAGACACCTACATTTAAACAAATGAAGATAAAGAAAATGTCATGATTAATAAATTTGATCTGTGTACATGGCCTCTAGATATTGGTATTTATATTGGGTGTCTTTTACCTCAGTCTTAGCATCAAGGTTTCTGGGGCCAAAAGTGGACAAAACTAGACTGACAGACTTCTTTATTATGTTGTTTTTAAAAAGAAACTTATCTTAATTTCTGGATGTTGCACATTACCTTTGTTACCTCTTACTTATGTGCTCCAAGTATGTGTCACATTATATTTAATTAGTTATTTGTGTATCTGGATGTCTAGCATATCAAGTAATCCTTTAAGGTCCAGTATCTAGCATTGGCTATCTTTTAGTAAGTTCTCAATATGTCTTAATAACTAAATAAAAAGCATTTTAAAAATTCTAAATGTAACTCAATCTTCAGAGGTTCCTCTTCTTAAGCTTCAAATGAAGGCTAAATCTTCATTCTTCAATAGCTAAAATGAAAGGGTTGGATATGTAAGTATTCCCTAGGGAGAAGTATTGAAACTTGTAATTAAATGCAATAATATAAAATAAATTACTATGAATTCATATAAAATACTCAATTGTAATCCAGCAAGCTATTAAATGATCTACTAATTACTTTTTGCACTACACAATACTGAAACTATTAGCACATTTTATAAGAGCACTTTCAAAATATTTTTATTTTAAATAAACCATGTTACTGTGCATCTCTAAAATTCTTAAATCCATGGTTTTTCCAGTTTTTTTCCTTTAATTGTTTTGAGATCATTGTTAACAAATACTCATACTCTCACAAATATTCTTCTTAGCCTCTCTCACTTCCCCCAAATTTATATAAATGGTAATATGATATATTTTTATTCTTTCTTGTTTTCATATACCAAAGGTAGCATTCTACCTGTTCTGGGCCAAGTATGTGTCACATTATATTTAATTAGTTATTATGCATCTTGCTTTTTCACCTAACAATGTATTCTGTATCTCTATTGTTCCATACAGAAACACTCTTATTTGTTCTTTACAGCTGCATAATATTCCAATTTGTACACATATTATAGTCTATAGATGCTTATTTCCAATATTTTATTATAAGTGCTATCACAGTGTGATATTGTAATTGTGCCATTTGAGTCACGCAGTATATCTGTAGACTAAATTACCAAAACAGGATTTCTGGATTAAAAAGTGAGTGTACTTGCTGTTCCAGGGTGGGGGATGGTAGTTGGGTGAAGAAGGTAGAGTAAAAAAAGACAAAAATACTCATGGCCATGATTAACGGTGTGGTGATGGTTGGGGGAGAAGTGGAGGAGGTTAAAGGGGGGTAAATTATGATAGACAAAGACTTCACTTGGAGGGCTGAACCTGTATTGTTATGCTAACCAACATTGCCCAATAAAATTCAATTTTTAAAAAAGTAGGTTCATTTGTAAATTTGATAAACATTGCTGAGTTTACCACCGTAAAGGTTTCGTCTTTCTGTACTCTTTCCAGAAATGCATGAAAGTTCCTGTTTCTCCCAGCCTCATCGGTAGAACATGTTAACAACTTTTTGATTTTTTGTCAGTTTGATAGGTAAGAAATGATATCTAGTTTTATTTCAAAATCTCTTATTATGAGTGAGGTTTATCTTCATATTTTAATGCAATTGTTTTTTTATGAACTGTCTGCTTCTCGCTTATTTTTTTATAAAGTTATTGTTCTATTTTAACTTAATTTCTAGTAGCTCTTTAACTATTATGTAGATTAACCTTACTTATATTCTAATTCATGGATATTTTTCCTTAATTTGACATTTGTTGTTTGACTTTGCTTATAGTGAACTTTTATCATGTTTTGTTTTTGTCTTGGTGATATATTTTTTATTCTTATGCATAAAAAGTTGTCAATCCTTTCTTCTATGGCTTCTGGATTTTGGATCATAGTTATAATTTTCTTGTTTCCAGCCCAAAGTTATAAAAGAATGAACTCATGCTTCCTTCTAATGGTTTCACTTTTTTACATTCAAATCTCATATTTATTTATCTTGATGTATAACATTAAGAATCCAACTTTGTCTTTTTCCCACATAGTTACCCACATTGTTCCAATGGCATTTATTAAAATAATTGATCTGAGTTGTCACCTTTATTACAACCTTCATTTCCATGTATATTTGTGTCTATTTCTATGCTTTCTATCCTGTTTATTCATTGGTCTATTTGTCTATTATGTACTCTAATTACATTTTAATAGTATGCTCCCCATAATTAAAAGAAGAAATGTCAACTGATGCTAGGAATATGGCTTGCATTTCAAATTAACAAGTATGACAATTATTTGTCACTGTGTCTCCATCTCTTTCTAAAGTTTAGATTACCACCTGGATCTCACTTTCTAGTTTTTAGTTTCACAAATATATCATTATAGATCACATTGCAATATTAACATTCTTTTGGAGCTTTAAGCTTTGTATCACCTTTAGAGATCTTTAGGCATGTATAGAGTTTCTCTAGAGCAAGCTGATGCATAAGCTCAACCTTCAGAAGTCAGATTGTGGGTCGGTAGCCCATGCTGACAGTGCAATAGAGTCAACAATATATTTCGTGTCATCTTATGTGTACTAAAAGGCTGGAAACTTAATATTTCCTCAGACCACCAGAGATATGGAACAAATCACACAAAATACCATCAACACAACATAACACAACTAGCTATACCTCTCACATTCCCAGCAAGCTCAGGCTGGCTGATGAATATCAACCTCTAGGTGAAAGGAAGTCTACCAACTGTCTGAATATTGCCTCATGATGACAGAAAAAAATGCTTTAGTCGTTTTAATGACTTAATATAGCTGTTTGGATGCTGTTTCCGGCATTGAACATTTGACTAAAATACTGTTCAAATCACAGCAGTTTTATCATAATAATACTTAGTATCACATTGTTAGGCTGATTTCAATAAAAAGTTTTTCATACAAAGAACTTGCAGGTAATATTTTCAGGCAATAGAGAAGTACTAAGGTGACCAAATAGAACATTTTTCACTTATTTTTTTCTATTAACAGTAATCATGGCGGCTTTTTAAAAATAGGCCTTTAGGAAGATGCATAATAATAATAATGGGAGTTGCTATTTATCTTCTGTCACATACCAGGCCCATTTTTACTGATCAATATTAACTGAATACTGATCAAATTGTTCTACATTGTGTTTAAATCTTAAAACTGTGGATGCCTGTATTTCTTAATGTTTGTTTAACCTTCTTTGATTTGCCAATAAGAATGGCAGATTATCAACTTTGTGTTAAACATGTTGCCTTCCAGGTTCTTATGTTGAGAACTTACTGAGTTATCTTCAGTCTGAATATTTGGGTTATCTAAAAAATTTTCTGACTTTGAAGCTCTCAAGATTTAGAAGATTTTATGATAGTATGTTACTATATGCTCTAATGTCAAAGCATTATAATTTGCCACAAAACTAAAATAGTTTTATGACCTCAAAAATTTCTTACTTAAAACATCAAATTCCATACGTATCTTAGCACTATCTAAGACAGTGACTTGTGTATTTGTGGGAGGCAGTAAACGACTAAGAGGTAATTCCTTTTCTCCTTTAGAAGTTTACAATCTAATGTCTTCATGATTGTGTGTTGCTTGTTCCTTATTCCATGGTAAGGATATGGCTCTACTACCATACCATAATTAACTGTGTATTTTGACAACCCCCAAAGATATACTTCTTTAAGTATTGACTGCTACTAGTATCAGAAACAAAGGTAGAATAGTTTTCAGAATTAATAATATATTCTCAGAATATATAATATATTTTATATATAGATAGATAGATTCTCAGAATATATAATATATTCAATATATATTCCAAATTAAGGAGCTATTTATATGTAAATTCATTTTTTAAAGGCAATTATGGCTCAAACTAAATATAGTATAAGGAGACTGAAATTTTAACCCATGTGTTCTGCAGCCCTGTCTTGTTATGAACATAAGATAACATGATTTACAACAGGTAATTGTTGAACTCTGTGAATGTATCTTCTGTAAAGTGTAGATTGAAAGTCCTCCAACATTTCAGTACTATATATTTCAAGTTCTTCATGATGTCTATAAGTGTCCAAAAGCAATAGTCTTAGGAAGAACTAACCTGGAAGTAAGTAGCTAAGATCTGATTCATCAATCATGGACTGTAGAGAAGTGACTACCTACTTTAAATGATGGTCGCATAATTTTATTTAAAATAAAAGTTTACCTCTTTCTTCTGCAATCAGGTAGAGATGTGATCATTCTCATTTTACAGATGTATAAACAAACCCAGAAAGGATAAGAAAAATACCTAACAAACCAAGGTAGTGTGGCAAGTTAAAAAAAAAAAATCACTGGGGAATGAGAAAGGTGGTGAAGAAACAATTGGGAAATAATATAATTAAATATTAAATGAAAACATACCACTTTCACAAGCCAATATTGTAGCAAAATACTTCTAGAAATTACTTCCAGAAATATTTTCTAATATTTTCTATGTAGGGAAGTGGAGATTTTTTCATTCCATAATTCTTCTTAAATTTAATCTTGCCTGATCAGGTGGTGGCACAGTGGATAGAGCATCAGAGTGGGATGTGGAGGACCCAGGTTTGAGACCTCGAGGTCGCCAGCTTGAGCGCGGGTTCATCTGGCTTGAGCAAAAGTAAAAAAAAAGCTCACCAGCTTGGACCCAAGGTCGCTGGTTTGAGCAAGGGGTTGCTCAGTCTGCTGAAAGCCCGCAGTCAAGGCACATATGAGAAGCAATCAATGAACAACTAAGGTGTAGCAACGAAAACTGATGATTGATGCTTCTCATCTCTCTCCGTTCCTGTTTGTCTGTCCCTATCTATCCCTCTCTCTGTCTCTCTCTCTGTTCCTGTAAAAAAAATAAATAAAAATAAAATCTTTATTTTAAGCTTTTACTAATCTGATTGCAATATGGAAAATTCACATTTAAAACTCTTTATTCGCCTGACCTGTGGTAGCGCAGTGGATAAAGTGTCGACCTGGGAACACTGAGGTCGCCAGTTCAAAACCCTGCACTGGTTCGGTCAAGGCACACATGGGAGTTGATGCTTCTAGCTCCTCCCCCCTTTCTCTCTCTCTCTCTCTCTCTCTCTCTCTCTCTCTCTCTCATTCTGTGTCTCCTCTCTAAAATAATTAAATTAAAAAAAAACTCTTTATTCTTTCTTTTAGAGAGGAACAACATTCAGTGTTCAGGTGACTTATCTAAAGAATACAAGCAATAGATTTCCTGCCCGGATAGCTTGGGTGGTTAAAGCATCATCCCAAAGAACAGAGGTTGCCAGTTTGATCTCAGGTCAGGGCACATACATGAACAAATTAATGTTACTGTCTCTCTCTCTCTCTCTCTCTCTCTCTCTCTCTCCCTTCCTCTCTCTCTAAAATCAATAAAGTAATCATAAAAATAAAAGGAATACAGGCAATGGAAGTATTTTCTTGTCTTAACAATAAGAATATTAGTACTATTCTTTAAATGCTACATAATCTAAGTTACCCATTTTACAGGTAGAGAATCAGAGGCTCAGAGAAATAAATTTATTAATATAGATCTGGGTTTTATTCAATGTGTTATGATTATAATATCTGACTTATTTTTCTTAATATTTTCCATGTCTTCTCATTAGGCCACTTTTCTTAGTAGCTCCTACTTTTCAGATGACATATTTTATAATTAAATATGATTAACTAACTTAAAATTTTTACCTAGACAGAAGGTCCTATAAAAGAAAAATGTTTCCAGTTAACACTGTTTATGCAACCAGTAAAGATACAAAATAGACAAGATAAAAATCAACATAAAGACTGACCATTTGAAGAAAGAGTGAAAGCAACCAAAGGTCCTCTTTTGCTACCTATCTAAAAAGGGTGATTCTTTATCTTTCTGAGCCTAGAAACCCTCTGACAGTTATCAACATTTTTTTGTAAAATTTCTGTCCAGATTGTTGTAAACTTAAATTAATAGACAATGAAGGAATGGCTGATCTAAGTGTGTATCTCCCTTCATATATATTTTTATTCCAGTCATTGACCCTTTAAGGCCCAAAACTCCCTACCATCAAAATGAATACACCTAAAATGAAGTGTCAAGCCTGAACAGGTAGTGGCGCAGTGGCTAAAGAAATGGCCTGGGCTCTGAGAATCCATGTTCAAAGGCCCAAAGTTGCCAGCTTGAATGCAGGCTCAACCAGCCTGAGCGTGGGATCATAGACATGACCTGGAGTTTGCTGGCTTGAAGCCCAAAGTCGTTGGCTTGAATCCAAGGTCACTGGCTTGAGCAAGGGGTCACTGACTCAGCCGGAGCCCCCCAATCAAGGCACATATGAGAAAGTAATCAATAAACAACTAAGATGACACAGCTATGAGTTGAATCTTCTTCTCTGCCTTCCTGTCTGTCTATTCCCATCTGTTTCTCTGTGTCTGTTTGTCTCTTTCTCACTACAAACAAACAAACAAATAAATAAATAATATGATTTGGTATAGATGCACAAAGATTTATGAAAGACTTGGTGTGTTTCAAGTTAGATACACAAAGATAAATAAGATATTAGTATTTTGCAGGAAAAGCTCCCCCACTTGTTTTCCTCTAATTGATGACAAGAAAATCACTAAAATCTACTGGGAGGAAGTAGTAAAAAAGTTTAGGCCCTAAAGTCATGAAAACAAATTCTGACTCTGGCACTTTCCTGCTGTGTTATTTTTGTAAAATTTTTTAATTTTGATGAGTCTTTTACCTTAGGTGACTATACTTTCTGCTGCCAGGATAGTCCTGATTCATACTTCCTGTGCAAGATTAATTAATAAGAGCTTCTTCTTCTCCTTTCAAAAGTTCTTTATTTTGCATAACCAATTACATGACTGCTCACATCTTATTTATTTCATCTTTAAAACTTCGATTGAACATGAAACATCAGAAGTGGTTATAGGAGTTAAATGTATATAAATTTGTTTAAATGTATATAAAAGAAATTTTAAAAATATCAATTCAACAAATAAATATAAAATTAATAAAGAATGGCAGTTTCATTGCTATTTTAAGATATATGCTCTTCAGTATAGATACAATCTTATTTCTTGATCCTGGATTAATTTTCATAGCATGAACATATGTTAAATGTTTTGCCAAAATTTCCACATGGCAGAAAAAAATCCCATGTCCAAATAAATATATCTCAAATATTTAAGGATATTGATTTATTTTAATATATTTTAAAGTAATTTAAGATACAAAGAAATACAACAATATGAATTCTTTTTTTTTTTTTTTTTGCAGTCTAACAGACATTGTGATTATTTCTTTCTCACCAACTAAAGGTGGGTAGCATATAATATTCTTTCTGAGTCACATATGAAAAAGCATAGGCCTTGCTTCTAAAGCTGTAAAACCCTAGAGGATTATTCTGCCAGAATAACAGTTTGTGAAAATATCTCCACAAGATAATGTAACTTAGAAAGTAGGACCCAAAATGACCCTTTAATTACCCACATTAGACCTCAAAGCTCATAGAGACTTAGGGGTTTTTCATTTCAATACTTAGATAAATAGGTTAAGATTATGAAATAGCATAAACAAACTCAGTATTGATGTTGTTTATTTTATTTTATTTTTATTTTTTTATTAATTTTAATGGGGTGACATTAATAAATCAGGGTACATATGTTCAAAGAAAACATCTCCAGGTTATCTTATCATTCAATTATGTTGCATACCCATCACCCAAAGTCAAATTGTCCTCTGTCACCTTCTATCTGGTTTTCTTTGTTCCCCTCCCCTTCCCCCTCTCCCTACCTTTCCTCCCTCTCCCCACCCCATAACCACCACACTCTTGTCCATGTCTCACAGTCTCGTTTTTATGTCCCACCTATGTATGAAATCATGCTGTTCTCAGTTTTTTTGTTTTATTTATTTCACTCCGTATAATGTTATCAAGGTACATCCATTTTGTTGTAAATGATCCCCATGTCATCATTTCTTATGGCTGAGTAGTATTCCATAGTATATATGTACCAAAGCTTTTTAATCCACTCGTCCTCTGATGAACACTTGGGCTGTTTCCAGATTTTCGCTATTGTGAACAATGCTGCCACAAACATGGGGGCACATTTCTTCTTTTCGAACAGTGCTATGGTGTTCTTAGGGTATATTCCTATAAGTGGGATAGCTGGGTCAAAAGGTAGTTCAATTTTTAACTTTTTGAGGAATCTCCATACTGTTCTCCACAGTGTCTGCACCAGTCTGCATTCCCACCAGCAGTGTAGGAAGGTTCCCTTTTCTCCACATCCTCGCCAGCACTTATTCTGTGTTGTTTTGCTGATGAACTCCATTCTGACTGGTGTGAGGTGATATCTCATTGTGGTTTTAATTTGCATTTCTCTAATGATTAGTGATGTTGAGCATTTTTTCATATGCCTATTGGCCATCTGTATGTCCTCTTTGGAGAAATTTCTAAATCATTTCTTTTGCCCATTTTTTGATTAGATTGTTTGTCTTCCTGGTGTTGAGTTTTATAAGTTCTTTATAAATTTTAGTTATTAACCCCTTACCAGATGTGTTGTCGAATATGTTCTCCCATTGTGTGGTTTGTCTTCTTATTCTGTTCTTATTGTCTTTAGCTGTGCAAAAACTTTTTAATTTGATATAGTCCCATTTTTTATCTTGCCTTTTATTTCATTTGCCCGTGGAGATAAATCGACAAATATATTGCTGCGAGAGATGTCGGAGAGCTTATTGCCTATGTTTTCTTCTAAAATGCTTATGGTTTCACGGCTTACATTTAAGTCTTTTATCCATTTTGAGTTGTTTTTGTGAATGGTGTAAGTTGATGGTCTAGTTTCAGTTTTTTGCAGGTAGATGTCCAATTTTCCCAACACCATTTGTTAAAGAGGCTATCTTTACTCCATTGTATATTCTTTCCTCCTTTGTCAAATATCAGTTGTCCATAAAGCTGTAGGTTTATTTCTGGGTTCTCTGTTCTGTTCCATTTATCTATGTGTCTGTTCTTATGCCAGTACCAGGCTGACTTGAGTACAATGGCGTTGTAGTATACCTTGATATCCGGAAGAGTGATACCTCATGCTTTATTTTTTCTTTCTAAGATTGCTAAGGCTACTGGTGTTCTTTTTGGTTCCATATAAATTTTTGGAATATGTGTTCTAAATCTTTGAAGATTGTCATTGGTATTTTAATTGGTATTGCATCGAATTTATAAATTGCTTTGGTTAATATAGACATTTTAATGACGTTTATTCTTCCTAACCATGAGCACGGTATTTGCTTCTACTTGTTTGTATCTTCTCTGATTTCTTTTATCAATGTTTTATAATTTTCTGAGTACAAGACCTTAACCTCCTTGGTTAAATTTACTCCTAGGTACTTTATTTTTTTGGTTGCAATAGTGAAGGCGATTGTTTCCTTAATTTCTTTTGATGACAGTTCACTGTTGGTATATAAAAATGCCTCTGATTTCTGAGTATTAATTTTATATCCTGCCACCTTGCTGAATTCATTTATTAGGTCCCGTAGTTTTTTAACTGAGACTTTAGGGTTTTCTATGTACAATATCATATCATCTGCAAATAGTGACAGTTTTACTTCTTCTTTTCCAATTTAGATGTCTTTTATTTCTTCTTCTTGACTGATTGCTGTAGCTAGGACTTCAGAACTATGTTGAATAAGAGTGGTGAAAGGGGGCACCCCTGCCTGGTTCCTGATATTAAGGGGATTTAATTTTGCCCATTTAATATGATGTTTGCTGTGGGTTTGTCATAGATGTCCTTTATCATGTTAAGGAATGTTCCCTGTATTCCCACTTTACTGCAAGTTTTGAGCATGAATGGGTGCTGGATTTAATCAAATGCTTTTTCTGCATCTATTAAAATTATCATGTGATTTTTGTCCTTCCTTTTGTTTATGTGATGAATCACATTGATTGATTTGTGAATATTGAACCAGCCTTGCCTTTCCAGAATAAATGGTGTATGATATTTTTTATATATTGCTGCATCCGGTTGGCTAATATTTTGTTGAGAATTTTAGCATCTAAATTCATCAGGGATATTGGCCTATTATTTTCCTTTTTTGTGTTGTCTTTGCCTGGTTTCAGGATCAGAATTATGCTCACCTGATAAAAGTAGTTTGGAAGTCTTCCTTCCTCTTGAATTTTTTGAAATAGCTTGTGGAGGATAGGAGCTAGTTCTCTTCCTTGAATTTTTGGTGGAATTCACTTGTGAAGCCGTCAGGCCCAGAACTTTTCTTTTTTGGGAGTTTTTTGATAACTGTTTCGATTTCATTTGTTGTAATTGGTCTGTTTAGGTGTTCTGATTCTTCCAGATTAATTTTTGGAAGATTATATGATTCAAGAAATTTGTCCATTTCACCTAGGTCTCCTAATTTTTGGCATAGAGTTCTTCGTAGTATTTTCTTACAATGTTTTGTATTTCTGTTGTGTCAGTTGTTTCTCCATTCTCATTTCTAATTTTATTTATTTGAGTCCTCACTCTTTTTTTCTTGGTGAGTCTAGTTAAAGGTCCATCGATTTTGTTTACCTTTTCAAAGAACCAGCTCCTGGTTTCATTGATCCTCTGTATTGTTTCCTTAGCCTCTATGTCTTTTATTTCCACCCTGATCTTTATTATTTTCTTCCTTCTACTAGTCCTGGTCTTTATTTGCTGTTGTTTTTCTAGTTCATTTAGATGCAGGGTCAGGTTCCTTATATGAGCTTTTTCTAGCTTTTTATGGTATGCCTGTAGTGCAATGAACTTCCCTCTCAGTACTGCTTTTGCTGTGTCCCATAAATTTTGAGTTGATGTATGCTCAATATAATTTGTTTCTAGAAACATTTTTATTTCTTCTTTGATCTCATTGTTAATCCATTCATTATTTGATATCATGCTATTTAGTTTCCAAGTGTTTGAGTATTTTTCAGTTTTTCTTTTGTGGTTAATTTCTAGTTTCATGGCATTGTGATCAGAGAAAATGCTTGATATGATTTCAATCTTCTTAAATTTGTTGAGACCACTTTTGTGTCATAACATGTGGTCTATCCTAGAGAATGTACCATACCATGAGTGCTTGAAAAGATTGTATAGTCTACTGCTTTAGCGTGGAAGGTTCTGAAGATATCTATTAAATCGAGTTGTTCTAGTGTATCCTTTTAGTCTGTTGTTTTTTATTAATTTTCTTTCTTGAGCATCTATCCAGTGATGTTAGTGGGGTATTGAAATTCCCTACTATTATAGTATTGCTGTTAATCTTGCCCTTTATATCCATCAATGTCTGCTTTATGTATGTCTGGGCTCCTATGTTTGGAGCATAGATATTTATAATGGTTATATCTTCCTGTTGAATTGTTCCCTTTATCATTATGTAGTGTCCTTCTTTATCTCTTACTACAGCCTTTGTTTTAAAGTCCATTTTGTCAGATATAAGTATTGCTACCCCGGCTTTATTTTCATTTTCATTTGCATGAAATATTTTTCTCCAACCTTTTACCTTCAGTCTATGTGCATCTTTTTTTTAAGTTGTGTCTCTTGTTGACATCATATGTATGGATCTTGTTTCTTTATCCACGCAGCTACCCTATGTCTTTTGATTGGATCATTTAATCCATTTACATTTAAGGTTATTATTGGTATGTAGTTGTTTATTGCCATTTTGTTCTTTAAAGCTCTATTCTTCTTTTGCTATATTCTTTCTTCCTTTTGAACTGTTCACAACAGGCCCCTTAGCATCTCTTACAGTATTAGTTTAGTTATAATGAATTTCTTGAGGTTTTTTTTTGTCTGGGAAGCTCTTTATTTCTCCTTCAATTTTAAACGTTATCCTTGCTGGATAGAGTAGTCTTGGTTGTAGGTTCTTGTTCTGCATTACTTTGAATATATCTTGCCATTCACTTCTGGCCTCAAGTGTTTCTGTTGAGAAGTCGGATGTCATCCTTATGGGGGCTCCTTTGTAGGTGATAGCCTTTTTGTCTCTAGCAGCTTTTAAAATTTTCTCTTTATCCCTTAGGTTTGGTATTTTAACTATGATGTGTCTTGGTATAGATTTCTTTGGGTTTTTCTTTAATGGAGTTTTCTGTGCTTCTTGAACATGTGAAACATTTTTCAGCCTTAATTTTGGGAAGTTTTCAGCTATGATTTGATTGAACAAAGTTTCTATCCCTTGTTCTTTCTCTTCATCATTGGGAACCCATATGATGCAGATGTTATTTCTCTTCATGTTGTCACAGAGCTCCTTTAGAATTTCCTAACATTTTTTGAGTCTCTTTTCTTTTTTCTTCTCTGCTTCTGTGCCTTTGTTTATTTTGTCCTCTAACTCACTGATTGGATCCTCAGCTTCATCCATCCTGCTTTTAATTCCTTCCATTGTGGTCCTCAGTTCTGATACTGTATTTGTCATTTCTGTCTGATTCTTTATTATTGTTTCAATTTCCTTTTTTATACTTTTTATCTCTTTATTTAGGTGTTCATAATTACTATCCATTGTTGCTCTAATCTCTTTGAACATCCTAACTATCATTATTTTAAATTCTGCATCTGGTAATTTGGTTAGATCTGGTTCATTCAGGTCCTTCTCTGGGGATTTCTCTTGATTCATTTGGGTTGCATTTCTCTGCCTGCCCATTTTGTCTGTGTATAAGAAGGGTGTGTCCACTGAAGTTTAATGGGTGTTGCCTCTGTGTTTCCTAGGTGTGGTCTGTCTGCAGGCCCGCCACCCTGTCTGCAGCTGCCTAAGGCAGTTGGGTATGGGCATGGCCGGTGCCAGCCCACTGCATTGTTGCTGTGATTTCTGCCTCTTCTCCGCGGGAGGGGCTGTTTTCTGGTGCCCGGCTCTACAAGCCTCAGTCTGTCTGGGCCTTCGCCTCACCCCCACAGGTTGGGTTGTGCACTGCACTCAAGCCACAAGCCTCAGCACCAAGGGTAGAGGTGAGCACCTTTGCTCAGATGTGGACCCTGCCTGTTTTCAGGCTCCTGCCCAGCCCCTGTGGTCAGAACCTGCTTGCGAGGTTTCTCAGGCCAGGTAGGGCTGCTGGCATGCATTCAGCTGTGAGCCTCCACCTGTCCTGGGCTTTAGCCCTGCCCCCATGGTCAGGGCTGCCTGGTGCAGGGTCGCAAACCTCGGAAGCCAGGTGATGCTGCACGCTCACGGGCCCCTGCTCAACAGCAGATCTCTGCCTGTTCCTGACCTCCCGCTTTTCCCCTGTAGGTGGGGCTGCAGGCGGTCCCGCAGCTACTGGACCACTTTCGCATGTCCCCTTCACCCCTGCTGGGCTAGACTGAGCTCACGCTGGCTGGGCCTCTGCCCCCACCGACAGAACCGTGTTTCAGCTTCCTGCTGCCACTGTCCCTCCAGCAAGCCCTCAGCAATGTGGTTAGGGGCACTGCAGTTCAGGCCCTAACACTCCATACTGTAGTCCTGAAAGCTCCCTCCATCTAAGCAGCTCTGCTCTAAGTGCCACGGGAGAGCTTGTTTGGCTGGTGTCCTGCCTCCCTTTGCTGGTATTGCTAGTTCCAGGGGAAGTATTCTTTTTTTATTGGGGAAGTGACTCAGTCCAGTCCAGGGGTTAGGGTGGCTGTCCTTCAGAGTGTTTCTCCCTGTGCCTTCCAGTCCACACTCTCTTCTCACTGCTCTGGTCCTCTCCTCTGTCCCCATTCCCCGGAGCTCCGGGTGAGTGGTTGTGAGAGAGGTTTTCTACGTTAGAGGTTTTCTGCGTTATCCCTTTAAAAAGAATCCTGGGTCTGAGAAAACTGTCTCTTTCTCACAAACAGTATCCTCACTTGTTTCACAGCTCAATACTGTCCAAACGCCTCTTCTAGACTCTGAGGTTGCAGGTTTGGGCTTTGTTCCTGGGACCCAGGTCCCTCCCTCTCTGCTAAACTCTCTTCCCATCACGTGATTCTCTCCGGGCTGCCATTCGCTCTGGAGAGCTGGGCAGCCCTTTCTACATTTTCGCTTTTCCTACCAGTCTCAATGTGGCTTCTTCAGGGTTCCTTGGTTGAAGAGTCTACTTAGTTTATTTCAAAGTTGATTTATCCAGATGATGGTTCTTAAAATTAAGTTATAATACACTTTGGTTCTGGGAGTTGGAAGTTGGTACGTCCATCTACTCCATTGCCATCTTGTCGTCCCGATCTTTTTTATTTTTAAAAAATGAAAAAATAAGTGCAAAATTAGTAAGCGTGGCTCTAAAGAGGCGGCCTTAAAATATTGACTTAGGTGAAAATCAAAATGGGCCCCTCATTTTTATGACCTGTGTAGCAATAACCTAGGTTTATGGCTTACTTACTCACCTCAGAAAATGGTAATAACAGTCATTATTTTCTGTGGAAGCAATGCCTGAAACCATGTCATCCTCTGATAAATCATACCAATTGCATCTTATTATCACACCAATGGTTCAATTAACTCACATCACCATTCAATTTATCAAATTAAAAAGGAAGGGTTTTGTGTGTTCTAATAATTGTTTCATTAACATAAAACTAGTTAAGAATCATGAAGCTTCAGATCTAGATTCATATTGTCTTTATGCAGTTTTGTTTTGATTTGCTCTGATGGTCGTACACTGACATGACTCTTATATTCTATTAGTTGTCATGATTATTCTTTCATTAACATACATATGGCTATTGAATGTGGCAGGTTTTCACAGAAGACAAACACAATATTATGGAACAAAATGGTAACCATAATTCTGAAAGTCTAGGCATGGTTTTAAGCACTCTAAAGGCTTTAATATAAGCATTGCCATGAGTTTTGTATGGGAGTGTGATCTTTATGAAAGAGCTATATTAGCATAATATATTCAAGGAACCTTAAGACTGGAGATCAAGGAGTTCCCTAATAGATTTTAAATGATTCTTAAAACTTTTTATCTCACTAGAATAGAGAAGTCTGTTGCTTCATTTTGCACTAATAAAACAAGTGGAAGAAGTAGTTGAGAGGTATTTGTCTAATAAAAATTAATTTTGAAAAGTTTGTCAGAAGATTAAAGAATATTCACCATATTTCAATCTTTTTGTAGCTACTGCTTCCAAGTAGAGCTATACAACTGCGTATTCAAAGCAGTGTGCTGATCACTGATCACTATGCATTGATGATAACTACTATATTCCAATATAAAACAATGTCACATTTCTTCACATTTTTTAAAATTACAACATCCATATTATAAGTTAAATATGATCCTTTCCACCTTATAGATTTAGAAACAGAGGTACAGAGTAATTATATTGCCCAAGATGAGTTACTCAAGTATGTTTCAAAAATGGTACAGGTGGTACTTTAAAGATGCTGGCCTTGGAATCAGGAAACCAGCTCTGTTGCTTATTATTTGAGAAACTTGAGTTAATTTACTTAAAATCTCTGATTGCCATTTTCTCACTTCTAAGATGAGGATCTTACCATCTAATATAATGATTTTGTTAAATAAGATGTGTCAGTGAAAGAACTTGGTGTGTTGCAAACACATGCAATACTTTTTTTGTAATTTCTCTTTGTATGATGTCTTGCTTCCTTCCTTATTTATCTAACCCTCTAACAGATGGAGCTGGGCATTTGGATCTTGTTTCTGCAAATGCGCACAGCTGATTCTATATTGGTTTTTGTTCTTTTTATTACTAATAGTGGATTTTTGTATTTATACCCATGGAGATAATTGAGAACAGCAGGCACTTTTGGCTATCTCTACTTAAGTAATCATAAACTTAAGATTTTTTGTATTGAATTCATTACCTCTTCATGTTATTGGTTATTATTTAGACTTCCTCTTCTCATGACAACTCTTTGATACAGGTATCCTTGTTTTCAGTTTGAATTCATTTTACCACCATTGTCTCAGTCTTGAAGATGCTGAGGTTTCATGTTCATTTCTGCTCTCCTCTCTACTCATTCCCTAAATCCAATTAGGCACAAAGTCTTTTCTTGCAATTTTAGCTTTGATTTGCCTCTCACATCCTTCACTCCCCTTATATTTCTAATTCTTTCCACTTTGGTTTAGGCCCTGTGGCTACAAAATTGGATGGCTCCAACTTGTTATCCAGGCTCTAATTAATCTTTGTATCAAACTTAGAATGTTATTTCTAAATTATCCTTCTAAAATTGTACTTTAATCATGTTATCCTTATGTTCAAAACCTCTGTCTTCCCAACACTTTTAAAACCAAGTCTAAACTTTTTGCATGGCACCAAAGGTCTACCCTCACTTTTGTAATTTTATTTCCCCATGTGGCCAGATAAAGTAGGCACATTATTCCCAAGGAGCATTTAACAGTAAAGTAGTTATGGAACTTTTCTCACCATATTATCCTCTTGAAATTCTTTTGATTCTTCTTCCAGGCTTTCTAAAACCAACCTGTTCTTCGAAGTCCTGTGCAAATTTCATGCCTTCCATGAAGCTTCGTAATTAGTATTAAGTACTTCTCTCCTCACCAGTTAAATTGATCTCCGTAATCTTTTCTGTAGACTATGCATATTTCTAGAGGCATCTTTTTTATTTTCTATCCAGAGCCTTTAAACTAGACTTTCTGAAATTCTTTCTTCGGCTCCTTGTACTATAATTGGCTGCTGCATATTCATACTCAGTTATCTTTATCTAGTAGGCCTTGTAATGGGGTGTGGGGGTAGGGGAAGATGTCCATTGAAATTTTTATCCTTTTCAATTCCAAATTGAAATTAACTAAAACAGAATCTAACCAATCATCCTTGACCCACTGATTTTCTGTCTAATTAAAAATCTTTCTTTGCTGAGTACAGAAACCACTAAGGTTCACAAAATCCTTCTGCTTTTGGACATATGTCAGAATTTTCCTGTTTAATTTATTGTATAATTAGTTGTCAGATGCAAAAGGAGAAAGACACTGAGACTTATGAAGACCTTGCACTGGAATTATACAGCTTGGTAGAGAAGTTATCCTCTAATTCGTCTTAATAAAATATGTGGCTTTTCTAGACATAAGCTTTTGTGATCTCAGAAACATACCTATGGAATATGGAAACACAAACTATGTACATGAGCCAGTTACAACTCAGCAAAATAATAACTGATATTATATAGTGTTTTTCATCTTGCCCTATTTTATTTATTTTTCTTCACTTTCTTCTACCTCCTTTTGCCAGCAACTATATACTAAAAAGTTTAAGGACTATGAGTTCCACTACTCCCAAACCCCCGCACTGCATAGTGCATAGAATGTGTCCAAGAAATGCATGAGAATTAGATTGTGAACAGCAATGCCTATATCTAAACCAATACAGAATAGATGCTTAATATATATTTTCAACTTAATTTAAAATAACATATAACTTCTTTACAAAGGACTAAAAAAGCAAATTTTACTTCTGTAATATCAATTACAATTACAAGATGGAGTAATCAGCTTCAAGATCTGCTATCAGCCTCTTAATTTGCTCCAGAAGTTAGCCCAACACTGAGCATTCTGTATTGTACAGTGATATAAAGGATGGTTCAACTGCAGTGAAGATATTCACAAGCAAAAGAGAAAAGTCAATAAAATTATCTAGTCAATTTGAGGGAAAAAAAAATCCACAACTTTATGTCACTTAGTTCTTATCTCTGTCTTGAGACATAAAAGAACCCTTGATAATTGTGACCGAAGTGGTTAAAAATGTCAGAAAAGACCTACCAGGTGAATCACAATGCTTCCATATACACTGCCAAATTAGACACTTGATGGAAATATTTTCAATAGTTTTGGCAAGATAATTCTTAGCATAATTTTAAGCCTGTATGTTAGAAAGTATTTTGACAAGTTGCTAAGGCTTTGCTGTGAGTCTGAATGTGCCATTTTCTTCACATCTCTCAAGTGGGAAATCACCAGAGATCTAACCAGTGATTTAGTGCACATCTGTGCTGCAGAGAGGCTTCAATGGTTCATTAACGGAGGATGATTCCCACTCCGCTGCCTTTGATTCTGGTTTTAATATAAGCTTCCTATCACTGTGACTGTAGCGGGCATAACCCAAGCACAGAGACGACAGCTGAGAAACCAGAAAGTTATTTTTTAATCAGATACAGGAAGCTTCATTAGTTATGCCAAAAAAGTGATAATAATAATAAATGTAACCTTTTCATATCTCCCAAGTGACTGTCTTGAGTATATTGTTTGTAAGTGATTGTCAGCATATAAAAAATCTCTCCTGTTGCATAGAGAATGAAAAGTGATTTATCCTGAAATCCCTTTTAGAAATTTATATTAACTCTGTATTATTCTTTTTTGTTCTGTATTACTCTTTTTCCAGCTAGCAATTATTTTATATGACTAATAGAACACTGTAATGTTTTTTGTTGTATTGACATTGAATAACTCATGATATTGGAAATACTAGCTAGAAAACAAAATAAGATGACCAAAGCAAGGATGCCTGGATTTTATATACCAAAAACTCTTGAGGGTTAGAAAACCTCTTTAGTATTCTTACCAAAGAAGCAGTAATCCAGTCATTGGCTAAACTAAGCAATAATGTAAAGGAATAGTGTCAATAGATGCTTTAAAAGTCTATTTGCATCTCCTTCATGACAAAGTACTATGAAATCTTTCTTTTCTTTTTTTTTTTAACAGATGGAATGAAAAAGTCACTTTTTAAAGTAGCTCAGTGAGCTAGGGGAGCAGAGAAGTTGGAATGATCTTAAGGCACTAATACAATCTGAAGTGTTTCAAGCCTAGGTTCACTCAAGCTGGGTTCCCATTTGACCCAACACCCGTGAGATTTACATTAATATCTAGGCTTTAAAGTGGTTCAAATCAAAGCAAACAGGCAGTGGAAGATTGAAGGGATGATGCTACCTCACATTTCAGTACTAATTAGGTAAAAAGAGGAGGACACAAAATGAATCATAGTGTCCTGATCAAATCCTGGAACAAAGGAAGGACAGTATTGGAAAAGCCACTGTAATATGAATAAACTTTGCAGCTTAGCTACTAGTATTTAAACAAAGTTAAAATCTTAGTTTTGACAATTGTACTGTACTAAGTAACATGTTAAAGTGAGAGAAAACTAGATGAATGGCCGACAGAAACTCTTGTATAATCTTTGGAACTTTAATCTAAAATTATTCCAAAATAAAAAGTTAACAAAAAAAGAGGTAGCTAAATTGATAGTTCTTCATTCCTCTTCAGCTTTTGAGATGTTGTTATAGGGGAAATATAAGATGTAAAATAGGTTATCATCCAATAACATCCCATCAATACATACAGAAATTATAATTGCAGTAATTTTCCTAACTGCAAAAAAGACAACTACTATTAAACTGGACTCACATGGCTATTCATGCCAGTGTCTTTCTCCTTCATAAGCTTTTATAAAAATTGATTTTAGAGCAGAAAGAAGAAAAGGAAGAAAGAGAAACATCAATTTATTGTTCCACTTATTTAAATGCATTCATTGATTAATTCTTATATATGCCCTGACCAGGGATAGAACCCTCAACCTTGGGATTCCAGGACAATGTTTTAACCAACTGAGGTATCAGCCAGAGCTCCTTCCTCAGCTTTGTATATGTACAACTCATCATTCCCCATTTGTATAGAAAGTACAAGCTCTATGTTCTAAATCTCAATTAATTAAAATAATTAAAAGCCCACCATGATTGCTACCCTTTATTCAGAACACGCATAAGGTTCAGTGACTGCTTATTTACAAGTAAGGGAAAATTATGAAGTTGACTTATATGCAACCATTAAACAAAGGTACAATATTTATCGTGTTCAAATTGAACTAAAAAAAAGAATGAAATTTACACATTCCAGAAGGACATCCCTTCTGTATGATCTTTGCAAGTTTCTTAAGTGCTCTAGGCTTCTGTCTTGGAGATCACCCCTTCTCAAATTAAAACCTTCAGAGGCATCTTTTACTTCCAGTGACAGAGCATCCCAAAGAGTTTAACACCGCCAATCTGCGATGTCACTCCCTAAAGTGCCACTTCCTTGTGGAATGTAAAGGCAGAGTGGCCAGGATTGGCTCAGCACCTGGGGTGGTCCGCAGCCGTGTGGGGAAACGCGGAGACATCCTCTCTCAGAGCGCTTTCTTCCTTCCAGTTTTTGTTCCCTGAGCTCACGGCCTTAACAAACTATCTGCTTGATCAAGTCTGCCATCTAGTGGGCCCTTTCCATCTTACTACTTTTCCTTTCGGCTTTTCCTGTCTAATATAATTCATGCTCGAAGCATGGGTACCACTGTGGTAGTGGGTGGGAAAGTGTAGGAGGGGAAACCATAACCCTCCCAGAAGAAAATTAATCGTTGCGTGAAAAAAAAAGACAGGTTTCTGAAGCCTTACCTCCAGAAAACCAAGCAGGTAGGAGTCGTGCTGAGCTGTGTCTTCAGATCAGTAGAGACTGCAGCAGGCGCAGAGACCACCTGTTAAGTGAAAATCCAAAAATCTTCAAAGGCTTTCCCATTCCGAAAACCTGTGATGAAATCCCCCTGGGTTTCAACCATCTTTGAAGGCAATCCCTTGTTAGCCCTGGCCCCTCCTCTCACTGAGGGCTTAGTGTGTGCCACCCTATGGGCTCCATACTGATTTTTTTTGAAGAAAAAGGAAGGTTATTTGTACTTCTGCAGACACAACAGGGAAAAATATATGATTACTTCTAGCCCAACACACTTTACTTTCTAATGTAATTTACCTACCTTATGTCTGAAAACTCTAATATTAATGAATTACCATACATTTTAATCATCAACTTAAGACAATGTAGTAATAAAAATATCATCTCATAACTGAGACTGCCAGAGTCTTATTGCTGTCAGAGTCCAGGTATTGAGGTCTTTTGAATATAATATTGAGTTAGGAAAGTAATTATTTCCATGATTACTGAAGCATTTCCAGAATATTGATTTAAAAAACAAGCAATGGAAAGGACCTGTGGTGGCACAGTGGATAATACATCGACCTGGAATGCTGAGGCCACAGGTTTAATACCCTGGGCTTGCCTGGTCAAAGCACATATGGCAGTTGATGCTTCCTGCTCCTCCCTCCTTCTCTCTGTCTCTTTTATCTCTCTATAAGTGAATAAATAAAATCTTAAAAAAATAAAAATAAAAATAAAATTTTATCACAAACCAAAATATTACAATGCTTGCAGCATTTCAAATAAACAAAATTCAAATGGAAATTTTTACATTTGTGTTACCATTGACCTGAGAGAAACGTGAAAGATTTCCCCAAGAATTAGTATGTTGAATCCTGCAAAACAAGAACCTTGACAAAATTTGTTTTTGTTACAAAATAAATACCAGTTACTAGTGGACATTTCATGAACTAGAAATAAAAATTAGAAAATAATAATTATTTGTATTCCCACTCTCCTGGTTTAAATGTTATTGACATATACATATTTTGTACTAAACATCTGATTGTTCTTTATTGAGGCAATTGTTGATTTTTCTGCTGACTTTCCCTTATGGTTTTCATTTCCTTATGTAGTTTATAATTTTTTGTGAGCTCATCTTTAGTTAGTATTTTATTGTTGTTGCTTTTGTTTTTATTGTTTGCTTGTTTATTTTTCCCTGTGGAGGTCTTGTACACTCTGCTTTATAGAAGAGTCCCTCTATTTGCTTTCACATAATCCCCTGGAGATTTTGTTAGGCTAGGACTAGATAGTTCTTTTTTTTTTTTTAATTTATGTACTTATTTTAAAGGAGAGAAAGAGACAGAGAGAGAGAAGGTGGGAGGAACAGGAAGCATCAGCTCCTATATGTGCCTTGACCGGACAAGCCCAGGGTTTTGAACCAGTGACCTCAGCGCTCCAGGTCTACGCTTGATCCACTGTGCCACCACAGGTCACGCTCCATTGATTTTTCTACTTCAGAATTGTACACAACATGGATGTATAAATTTGAACTCTGCATTCCAAGTTTTCATTTATATGGGGATTTATTTATTTGTCTATAGACAAGCATTCTTACCTCTTCCCAGGATGTCCTTTAAAAAAGGGGCAGTGCTTCCAAGCTCCTGGTTTTATACTACAAGCTGTGTCAGTAAGCCTGAGGCACACTGTCTTTTGTCCTCTTGGACTTATACAAGATTGTCAGTATCCCAAGACCAAAGCCCAAATTTATGTTTACACTCTGCCAATGGTTATGCTCTTTGACTCTGTAATTACAAATTTTCTGTCTTCCTAACTCATCTTTGTACTTCCACTTAAACAATACTGTAATATTTTATACAATATATTAAGTTTTAATTAAGGGAAAGTAATTCATAGTAGGTCAGTTTGCCTCATTGTTGAAACTCAATTATTTCTTTTCTGTATATTGTTTCACATAGTTGAAATGGTACTCTTTGTCCTTACACCAAATTACATCTTAAATTAGAGGAAAAAATACGTCTTGTCATTCAACACTTTCTAAGCTTCCAGGGTTAAAATGTAAGTCCTGCTCCATCTGTCCTTCTACTTAGACATATCCAGCACAGCCATCTGTTTCTGTTTCATGTTATGGTGTTGTGACCATTGCTTTTTGATATTTATTGAAAACCACTATGATATGAAAGTATCAAAATGTACAAATAACAGATAATATTCTTATAAAGCAAGATATTCACCACATAATTATAGGGTATTACAATAAAATCCATGGAGTCAGTATTTTAGGCCTAAAAATGACCTTAGAAGTCATCTCATCATAACCCTTAAATTTGAGAAAACCAGGGTCCTGAGAGTTTAAGGACAATTTCATAGGGTCTTTGCAATACTTCTACAAAAATAGCCCTAAAGGCACCCAACATTCTAATGTTAAAATAAATATCTAAATAATGACTTTATTAAACTTATTAATATATCTTAAAACAATTATCTGGGGGTGTGGAAAATTGTTTATGCAACTTTTAATCTTTTTGTTTTAATTTTCTAATATTTTAAAGTTTATTCATGTTGTAGTTTGTTCAAACAGTTTCATAATTTATTTTTTAAAATTTCAACATAATAGAATTATGACTAAAGGCCAACTAAGTTTTTATAAATCAATATAAGTCATTTAATATGTATATTTCTAAATGTTTTACCAACATTTTACAGTATTATTAAACTCTCTGAATATTTGAATCACATAAATGGGCTTCTCTCATTTTATTCTCAGTTTTACTTTCGTAAAGTCTGTGTTCCTTTTTTATTTTCTGTTTGTTCAGATGTGGATTTTATGGGAAAATAGAATTCTATGACAACGACATGACAAGACCAGTCCATTTTGCTAGAACAGTTACCTTAACCCTGATGGCTCCGCCTTGAAGAGGTCATGGGTCTCGGTGGGAGAGTTTTAGTTCACGAGGACTTCAGGATAATATTTTATCTTTTCCCTCAACTGATTCAATTTTTTTTCCCCTGAGAAATTGTAGATAATTTGTTTAAAATTTTTAATTACTAACTTTATTCCATGGACAAAGTAATAATTCTATACACATTTTTCCAGTATGCCAAAAATGCAAATATAATATCAGCAACAAGGTTTAAATAGACTGATTCTTATTTCCGGGTAACTGAAAAGAATACATAAGCAATGATTTTCCCAAGGGCCAATGCTAATTCTGGGATAGAAGAGCAATCCAAAATTCATTTGGTATTCAGATTAGGACAGATATTAGTTCCCACCCCCAAACACATAACCTCTGGCAGGCATTTTGAATTCACACTCATTCAAGAAGTGATATTTAAGATGTGGTAGTTTCAAAAACTGGTACAAACATTAGGTAACTAATATGTGAAATGCTATAGGAGGTATGACCCTCCAAGGTTTGGTTTTATAAAATAGTGCATGCCAGGTGTTTCAAAGGAAAGCATAAAATCTACATTATGTGCCTAATTGTACTGTATTACATCACAAGAAAGGGGATTTTTCCCCCTGACCACAGCTGGTGAAAACAATATGCCCTGGAGCATGAAAGAATCAGGGAGCCTGTATACAGAGCAGATCCTTACTGGGGTTTTTTTCCTGGAAAGGTGGAGAAATTTTTTAGTTTTAAAAATCTTTATATACATGACCAATAACACTCTCAAGTTAGTAAAGTCTATGGATTTAGACTAAAATACTGAACTAACAGACTAGATCATTATTGTGGAGAATGATCCGGAAAAGGAAGAACCTAACAGTAAAATGTACACTATTGCAGATCTGGGTACTGGACAAACCATGTTTATAAGAGGGTATCACTGGGACTCCAAAAAGTCCCTAGCATTAATGAGGATCATGCCTTGTTAAACATATCACAGAATTGAGCTGGTCCCAATAGGCTACTTTTCTCTCATTATGTCAAGAGCTGGCCACACAAAGGAGAGAGAAGAATGAAAAGTGTTTAAAAAATGGAATGAGAAGTGTTAAAAAATATATAATAAAAAGTATTTAAAGAATGGAGTAGTTTCGTTCAAAATTTACATTCAGTATTGATCAATTAAGGCAACAGAGTTTTTCAGCTTTACTACCGTCTATTACCTAAAAATAATGTGTTTCTATATCAGCAAAGAATATTGCCTAAGCATGGTGTCTATTGCACTTTATACAAAATAATTTTAAAGTGAATAAAATTATTCACTTCCTGTTTACACTTATAATACAGGCCATCTGTAAGGCATGTCAAAGCTTTAGAGTAAATTGTATTTCATAACTATTTTCAAATTTTGTACAGGATAATGCCTGTCTCCAAAAAAAAATCAAATTATTTTTAAAACAATTTTATTAAACCTAATTCTTCTTTTTAAAAATTATTTTTATATGCTCATTCATTATCACACAAAATTCTCTGAAAGTAAATACCCAATTCTTAGGAAATGAAATCATTGATCTCTATACATCTAAAGATGGAAGAAATATGGATTCTTCTCTTTTTTTTTTTAAGTTAGAGACAGCACCACAGAGTAATTAAATGACTTTTCTTTCGGTTTTTTAAATAAAATAATTTGGTTGAAAGCATTTACCAAACATTGCAATGTTTGTATCACACAGTTAATAAGCCAGCATGGTAGCAGAAGTTCTGTCTCCCTGGAATACATGTTTTCTGCCATGGGCTTCTATGCTCTGAATGCTCTTTCCCAGTCATTTTTTCCCTTTTCTCTCTCAATTCTGTCTCATTCTCCTGGATCAGAGTACAATGTGGATATGAATGTAAACTGACTCTAAACTTTTAATAGAAACAATAATTTTGTGTCATACTGCCATCTAATGGTGTCCATGACCCCTTCTATAATTAAGTCTACATTCTAATGGAAGAACAAGTTATTAATTAATAGATAATGATCAGTTTTTAAAATTTTTAGAAAAATATTTCATATAATTCAAAGGGTGAACACAGTTGAAAAGTCTTAGCAATTTTAGTAGTTTGCATATATAGAGAGTGCATTCTTTATCACTAATTTAAATATCAAACAGATTAGTCCAGGTCTTTTACTTTGTAGCTTATATTCTCATCATTTCTTTCTCTCTGAATTTTAGCAAAAGACTCTCAATAACAATCAACCTGCCTCCTTTTATAATTCACAAGGAACATGAAAATGTATTTATTTATGTACATTTCCAGAGGTTTTACATTGGTGCTGGCCATAATCCCTAGATATTTCCTCTTAAAAGAACAAGACTATATGCCTCTCAGTGCTTTTATCATATCCAGATGAAGTAGTAATCTTTGTGGTGGGAGAACAGGACACTGACTAGCTGTTGTAGTTCTAGTTCCATAGTTGCCACTAACACTCTGTATTACTTTGACTAATGAATTTATTTCTCTGAACCTCAGTTACCTCATCTCTAAGGTGAAAGTGTACAGTAGTTGATTTCTAAGTTGCCCTATAGCTTCCTTCCAAAGTACATCATTTTATGGCATACCCAGCTAAGATGCTTGAAAGGTCACAGTTCAATCCAACCTCATGGACCAGAACAGAAATCTTTACAGTCATAGGTCTGTTCTCAAAACCATTTGATACTGCTAAAAGTAGAAAATAGTGACTATTTATCAGGTATGTATACTCTACCTAGTTATTAAGAACAATATTATCCCAATATTGTTAACCTAGTCTATCATAAGATCTGAAAAGTAAGCAATTATACAATAGTTTTAAGTAATATTCAAGATTATGTATTTCCTATGTGCATGTGTGTGCTGTTTACATAATATGCATGGAGAAACAAAGCAGCATGCTAATTCTTATTACAGGTAATAGTTTAGGTTTTGTAGAGCATTACTGTAAGTCATCATCAATGTAAAATATCAGAAAGAAAAATAAAATAAGATATGGTCAAAAACAAGAATACAATAATAATTCAAATTTAGGATTACTGAAGTTTGTTAAATCTGAGGGAGACAGGTAAATACTTAATTCACAAGGAAAAACAGAGTTTAGAACACCATTGATCAAACTGTTTAATTTTACTTAAATTCCTAATTAAAAGGCTTCTATCTCAGAGGAAATAAAATGAAACTGATACTTCTGTATCCATCTCAAGAGGTTTGTGATTTCAGAAGTCTTTAACATGTATAGTTTTCTCTTAAAGCAATATACAGGTCTTCAATTAATCACTCTACTTGCTAAGAAGGCAAAAAGGAGGAAATGTGATTATGTACAGGTATTGATCGACTTACAACCTATGCAAGTTACAACCATTTGACTTTATAACCACAATCGCTAGCCATGACTGCTCCGCATCTGGAATAGTTTTTGTATGCACCTGTATTTTGTAATTTTGTATGTTTTGCAAATATTAAATTAGTTGTACTGGTAATGCAGTGTTTTACTTAAACCTAACAAATGTAAAAATAAGAAACAAAATGGTGTGGAGATGATAGATGATACAAATAGCATAAAATGAACAAAGAAAATTATGATATATAACAATAATGAAAGAAAATTATGATAAAATATGACTTAAAGATTTTTATAACATCATTTCACAGTACTGTACATATAGCCTACTCAACTTACGACCAAATCGTGTTATGACAGGTCTGTTGGAACCAATTGTGGTCATAAGTCGAGCACTAGCTGTAGCTATAAAACTTTACACCTAGCCTGACCAGGCGGTGGCACAATGAATAGAGCGTCGGACTGGGATGCAGAGGACCCAGGTTCAAGACCCTGAGCTCACCAGCTTGAGCGTGGGCCTATCTGGCTTGAGCAAAACTTGTCAGCTTGGACCCAAGATCGCTGGCTCCAGCAAGGGGTGGCTTGGTCTGCTGAAGGCCCGCGGTCAAGGCACATGTGAGAAATCAATCAATAAACAACTATGATTGATGCTTCTCATTTTTCTCCATTCCTGTCTGTCTGTCCCTATCTATCCCTCTCTCTGACTCTCTCTCTGTCCCTGTAAAAAAAAAAAAAAAAAAAATTTACACCCAAGGAGAATCCAGATTTTATTTTATTATTTTTAAAAAAGGGCCTTGGCTGTACAGATAACAGAAACCAACAGGGAAAGTTTGAGTTCGGGATTACAAACAAGTTTGTCCCTCCATCTTTTATCTCTTCTTTTCTCTATCCTCACTTTCGTTCTCTTTTTTTCTTTACTTTTTGGTGGATTACAGTTATGTTAAACAGGTCTTAAAGAAAATATGAAGTGAGTAAGGCCCATTCATTTGTTTTCTCTGCCAGGAGATAGCTAAGAATCAGCTGGGGAAAAATAATCATTCTAGAGTCATGTAGACATCAGAAACTCTCAAATATTTATAGTGAAATAAAAATGTTTACTGCCTGTCTGGATGTGTTTCCCAGACGCAGAGAAACTAACGTCCATTTTGGAGTGCTGAGAGTGGTTTCTGGTACAGCAGAGAACAGGCAGTACACAAACAGGCAGTATGTTTTGCAAGTACACAAACAGGCAGTATGTTTTGCAAGTACACATGTAATAAAATACAGGAGTGAGTTTGGAAGGGAGAAAAGAGAGTTGCAGGAAAGAAACAGAGGCTAGAAATCATTAAGGAGATTTGGGTAATGAACCAAAGCCCAGGCTGTACACCAAAAGAAGATTAGAGTCTCAGCCTTTGGCAGTCATTAAAAGCACAATTTTGAGTTCTCTGGGAGTTTGTATGTCCTATTGTGTTTTTCTGACCTAGATTATTAGTCTACTTACTCAGAACACAGCAGTATAGCTTTGCAGTAACGTTGCCCCGTGGCTTAATTTCCCAATTAAACTTAAATTTCTCAAATGCTCATAAAACCCTTGGTGGCAAGATCAGTGCACCTGAATATTTAATTATTTGAATGTCAGTCTGAGACATAGATAATTGGCAGCTAATAGAAAATGCCCAAGACCCAAAAACAAAAGATTATTCTATGGTTGATGGGGGAATAAGTGAATAAATTTACTAAAATAGTTACTTTTTTGTTGTCGATTTTATCCTAAAGGAATAGAAAGATACTAGAAAACTGGAAAAAATATTTAAAATAAATAAGAGAGAAGAAAAAAAGACCATTTAATTATAATTATATTCTTGATGCTGAACTTTGGCTGTAGTTAATGATAGAACTAATATTAAGAAACAATTTGGGCATCTCTCTAGACTACCAGAAAATACCAAGGTTAGCCTAGTTGAAATGTTCTTCTCTTCGTTGGCAATACTATTTCAACAGAAGTAAATATTAAGCTAAATAAAATAAATATAAGTATCAGACAACATTTAAAAAATAACATTAATTTAGTAACCACCATAAATCAACATAATTACATAACTAGTGAAATGGCTTGAGACTTGGCTGGAAGAAGATAAACCAGAGATGGTGATAGAAGAGATATTAGTCTCAGGAGAGGTCCCAGTGGGAAGCCCAGGGAATTAGTCTTAGGCTCAGTCTTACTTTACATCTTAATTACTGATTTCAAAGAAAGGCTAAACTGCACATTAACTAATTTGCAGATGGTACTATACCGGCAAACAATGGGAATTGAAGATTAAAAATCTAAAGGGATTTCAAGAGGTTAGAAATAAAGAATCAGTGGAATCCAATTCTTTCTGTAATAATAACAATGATGATGGTGGTGATTAAACTAAAACTCCGGTCAAATTCTTCTGTGGAGACATTACGTAGAGAGATGCGAAAGAAACATTCTTTTTTAAGACACTGAGTCAGGAAACTGTGCTGAAGCAAGTTTGAAATAGAGCAACCACTGAACCAGATACAGTTGAAAGGACAGGTATTGGGATTCTAAAAATACTACAAGCGTATCTCCTTAACCAAAAATCAGCTTAGCCCATTTCTCTTAATGAGGCTGAAAAATGTGATCAGTGACCCATTGCCAGTTTGTCTTCATTTTCTTCATATCACTTAACTCCTCAAGCAGCAACCTCTACTTCTTATTCATTATATTGATATTCTTTTTGGAAACCTTAAGATCCTTTAATTAGGAATCCTAAACTGTCTGATATCTCTGAAAAATAGAAGATAATATGATTGACATCCTGTTTGCTTCCTATCATTTTTCAAACACAAATGATAGTAGGCTGAGGTGGTGAGGTGGTGTAGGTGGTGGCGTAGGTATAGAGTGCAAAAAAGAATATATGTACCAGTAACACCTGAGAGAACAAGATGATGCCTGGGAAAAACTGTCATCAGTGAACAAACATTTAAAAAAATGTCTGAAGTGTAGAAAGGATAGAAACAATAAAATGAAACAATGGATGAAGTCAGCCTAAAATATGTTACCAAGGAGTGAGGAATATCTGTCTAGTGGAAACTTCAAGGGATTCTGAGTTTAGAATTAGCTGATGACCAAGTATAGGAGAGGGAAATAAAGTTAAAACAAGGGAGTCAATAAGGATCTTTTTTTTTGAGACTATTGCACCAGTCTATGTGCCCATTCCACTGCCCCACACCCAGAACACAGCCCAGACAGTTGGTATTCTCTCCAGGCAAATTATGGTATTTCTGTTTTCTAAAGAAACAACCAAAGTATAGGGGGAAAGTCATAGATTCCAATAGGGATCTTATTCCCCAAGCACTGAAAGCCCCCCTCATTCTAAATTCTGGAGGGTTGGAGGCAGAGACAAGATTTGTACCATTTTCCCTAGAGTAAAACCTCTTAGCCCTGGGGCTACCAGAGCAGTCTTGTTTGAGTGAGGGAAAAAAGAAAAATAAAGAAAAATTGCACATGGTCACCATCCCCTCCTTCTACATCAAGGATGGGTGGAACTGTATTGATATGCAGGGTTAATTAGAAACCCAGTGTTTCTCTCTGCCTGAATCAGCTCCTTAGAGAGCTGCCAATTATAATTCCCTCACAGAGAAAAACTTCAGTTGAAAAATGAAATGGCAGGGAAACTCACCCTACTACCAAGCATTAGCAGGTGCATGAGAAAAAGCAATAGCAGGAAAGAGAATAACAACCAGAACACAGACCCTTGGAAAATAAAGATATTCAGAAGTTCTCTAATATTTTTAGAGATCTGAGCATATTAGGTGCTCAAGATAAAAACTAGGGGGGAAAACAGAATATAATAAATATGGTCAACACAAGTTAAAGAGAAAAGCAATTAAAAACCTCATAGAAAACAAAAAGCCCTGATCATGAAATTCATTGTCTAGATAAAAAGCAAAATTCTGTGACATGAACCTAATAATTGATGAAGTATTTAAAAGGAAAATTGAGTTGACTTTAACTGTAAAAACATTTTTGTAGCCTGACCAGACCGTGGCGCAGTGGATAGAGCGTCGGACTGGGATGCGGAAGACCCAGGTTTGAGACCCCGAGCTCGCCAGCTTGAGCGCGGGTCCATCTGGCTTGAGCAAAAGCTCGCCAGCTTGGACCCAAGGTCGCTGGCTCCAGCAAGGTGTTCCTCGATCTGCTGAAGGCCCGCGGTCAAGACACATGTGAGAAAGCAATCAATGAACAACTAAGGTGTCGCAGCGGCAATGAAAAACTAATAATTGATGCTTCTCATCTCTCTCCGTTCCTGTCTGTCTGTCCCTATCTATCCCTCTCTCTGACTCTCTCTCTGTCCCTGTAAAAAAAATAAAAATAAATAAAGTTGTTTAAAAAAAACATTTTTGTAGGCTGAACAGGAGCTGCAGGCATGTAAAGAAGAAACTGGTCTGAGCATACTACTTGGTTTGGCACTGAATGGCATGAGTATGATCGGACCAGTGGAAAGATTGGTTATTAATTTTTCAAATTTTATCATCAATATATTGTCAAAAGGTAAAAAATTTGGTTAGGGTTACAATACATAAATGTTAATAATATTGACAAGAGTTAAGTAAAAGTATAGCTGCAAGTTAAACTTGTAGAAAAAGAGAACTTGTGGAGAGAAGAGGGAATGGGAAGTATTATCAGAAATAGATGGAAAAATAAAGAGAAGTCAATAATATCATGACTAGTAACAAATGTAGTTTAAAAAACTAAAATATATAAAACTGTCAAATCAAGGAAAAGGGAGTGGCATGAGATAAATTGTCTTATTCTGTAGTACGTAGTAAAAATATTTTTTAAAAATTTTATTAGTCAAGAACTGGGGTAGAAGCATATCATTTACAATTATGAAGGTAATTATCACTCCAGACTAGAAGAGACAGATACCTCTGGGCAGTAGAACTGGGAGTAGATTATAAATTCTATTGCTGTATTTGATAGAACCACATGCATGTATTTCTTTAGTAAAAAGATGTTCAATTTGTTTTAAGTCAAAGAACATAGAACTCAACAGACTAGCATAAACATTGTTAACATATATCACTTTTTGAATAAGTGAAGAGTTGGATCAGACAAAATTTGAGAAATCATATTAAGAGACACTGTAGAAAGATGGCCATAGATGACATAAAATGCCTTTATGAGACTGTTTGTATATTAATGACTCCAGATGATTTTGCTACTTAAATCTTTTTTTAAGCATTATCTATATTTCACTGACAGCTCAATATTCTATAAACATTAAGGATGTCTTCCTGCCTATAAGATTTTTCTAAATAGAGATCTTCATAATCTGGTGACAATTATCCTTACCTGTCTTTTTTATATAATGTTTAATAACACATAAGTTTTCTGTCCCAGCAAACTAGACTACTCACTCTCCTTAGAGATGATGGGTGTCTATCCATCCGTCTGTGCTATTCCACTCATCTGAAACACTGCCTCACCTCTCTGTAGATATAAAACCTTACTTATCCATCAAGTTTGTGCTCAAGCCCCTCCTCTTTCTTGGAGCCTGAGGACTCTGTCCTAAAAATGGGAGTCTTCATATAAACCTATGTTATTTACCATCTTCATTTTTTTTACCTTACCTTTCTAATCTCCCCATTTTCTTTCCCTCCATAAATATTTACTGATCGTCTATATCAGGAGTCCCCAAACATTTTACACAGGGGGCCAGTTCACTGTCCCTTAGACTATTAGAGGGCCAGACTATAAAATAAACTATAAACAAATCCCTATGCACACTGCACATATCTTATTTTAAAGTAAAAAAACAAAACAGGAACAAATACAGTATTTAAAACAAAGAACAAGTAAATTTAAATCAACAAACTGACCAGTATTTCAATGGGAACTATGGGTGTGGATGCATCCTGTGCTCCTCTCACTGACCACCAATGAAAGAGGTGCCCCTTTCAGAAGTGCGGCAGGGCCCAGATAAATGGCCTCAGGGGCCCGCATGCGGCCCGCAGGCTGTACTTTGGGGACCCCAATCTATATTATGTGAAAGGCTAATTTGAAAACAAGTCATGAACTGTTTAGTAAGTTTTCTATATGTTTATTAAGCTTTTCATGTTTCTCTGATTGGTCTCTCTAGCCTGAATGTAAGCTCTCTGAGGTTAAACGACCACATTTTGTACTTCTTCATATATTTCACAGTGTCAGGACTGTGCCTCAACAAAGGTGACGCTTGAAAAATATTTTTAGTTAAATGATTAAGTGTATAACTTTGATAACATTCACTAAATGTAACTAACTTTAAATAATTGGGAAGTTTGGTTTATGAGACAGGAAAGCATAGAAACAAAAATTGAAAGAATGTGAATACTGGTTGATTCTTGTTTCATCAATTCCTAGCTACATAACCTGGGCTCAGTTATTTAATCTACCTTTGCCACAGTTTTGTCATCTATAAAATATGGCTACTACAATATCTACATTACTTCATAGTGCTGTTGTAATAAT
The DNA here is from genome assembly GCA_037038555.1 of Rhynchonycteris naso. Taxonomy (NCBI): domain Eukaryota; kingdom Metazoa; phylum Chordata; class Mammalia; order Chiroptera; family Emballonuridae; genus Rhynchonycteris; species Rhynchonycteris naso. The sequence goes on from CM072998.1 coordinate 67,625,771, forward strand.
TGAGACATACGAAGTGTTCAGGATTATGCCTAATATGCTGCAAGTATTCTAAAAATATCAGCTACTCTGTAATTTTTAAGACAAATAACCTCAAAATCTCAGTTGTTTAACTGCTGACAGGTATTTCTCACTCACATAGGTCAATGAGAGGAGGGGCTACCAGAGGGACTCTGCTCCATATACTCAGTTACCTAGGGCCGATGCACACTATCTGGGACATCCTCAGTCACCCTAGCAGTGGAGGAGACAGCTGAGTTTGTAGGCTGTATCTTTTATTTGTGGATCAATAAGTGACACCCATCACTGTTGCCCAACTGCAAGAACAGCCACAGGTCTGGAAAGTGTGTGACCACATTAAATGATTGATCAGCCTCCTGTTTCTGCCATAAAAAGTGATGGATCTATGGAGAGAGAATGACAGCAAGCAAAAGTGCAGCCTAAAAGTCCAAAAGATCATAACATTATTCTGAAATAATATAACTATCTGAAGTTAGTTTCATTATTGGTCTGACTTCTGGAAATTAGTTATCTCCAAGACATTTTATTATTACTTTTCATGATTTTAATCTATGTTTCAAACTTATTCATAAATCAGAGCTGGAAAAGATTTTGTTTTTAAATTTTTTTTTTAAAACTGGTTTTTTAAAACTGATCTTACAATTAGTCATTATTTTCAGGGTAAATATGTTGAAGTGTCCCGTATTAAAAGCTGCACTTCTTATTTGCTACCAGCAAGGGGAGATGTAAGAACTCCTAAACTTCCCCACTATGGTGTTAAAATGAGAATCTAAAAAGAAATGGAGAAAATTACAGATTTGAATTAATCACTTCTCTAAATCAGCAGGGTTTTCTGTAGTGGGGCAGCAATATTTCCAAGTGCTTTTGAATATTACAACCAGAATGACATACAGAGTAACAATGAACACTTTTTAAAAAAACTTTGTTGTGTCAAGATGCTCCTAACGTTTTTCTCTAATTTTATTTTGTTTTTCCTAAATAAAATTTGTGATATAGACCCACTTATAATTTTGAACAATCTCCTGTGTATTTCTGAGCTAGAAATACCAAAGCACATCACCTTTATCTGACCCTGTAAATTCCTTGATTCCAGCTGGAGCCCCTTCCTCTATCCCTGTAGTCTTCAAACTTTCTTATGAAGCCCTGTAAGTGATTGCATAACTACTGTCCTACTGGTTATCCATCAAAGCCCAATCTCTGTGGTTAAGAGGTGGCTACATTCCACTTAGTAAACTTCCTTTCTCTTAATTCAGGAATTTAATGGAAATGATTTGTCTCCCTGGATCATAAGAAAAGGTATGGAAACTACTTGTAAATTTCATTTTTTCTTGTTAAACTTGAAAGTGTGAGTGATATGAAGAAATAACATCAAACTAGAGTAAATAGATACGAATAAAGTTTGCATCTAAATTAAAATTATTTTATTTTGCTTTTTCTTTTCAACTTTTCTTTCTTATTACAGTTTGTCATTTTGTATAATTAATTCAAATAAAATTCAGATCAGAAAAACATCTTTTTCTCTTTTTTATATGATATAGCACTTAGTTAACCCTTTAGCATTTTTATCCATATACTTTCCTAATCTTTCTATCTCACTTTGTCCTTATAGCCATAAGCTATACACCCAATCTATAATGTGGCATATTGTCCTTCTTTTTGTTCGATACAAACTTAATGTCCTAAGTGAATTATGGGATTTTCTAAGTTGTTGTATAAATACATAGAAAAAAATTTTCAGGCTACAAATCCAAAAAGTTATGCTCTATTATTCAGAATATAAAAATGTATTTTCTAAAAAGTTAAACTGACTAAACTCTATTTCTATCATATATAGTTTTGGTTAAAATATTATAAAAGTAATTTTAGTTACTAACATGTTTACCCCCAAATTATATTTTTTTAATTGGAATTTGCCAGAACTTTTCTACTTTCTTTTTAAAGGATTGCTTTTAGTACTTCCTGCTAGGAATGAAGTCTTATGATAAGTATATTAGCTTTGAAAAGAAGAGTAGCTTAAATTGGAAACTCCTTAAAGTTTAAATGATTCTTGGTTAGATGTTAACAGCGTTGCCGAAGTGGGAACACCTGTTCATACAGCTAAAGCCTAAGGTATCCAGGCCTGACTGGACGGTCTTCCCGATTAAACTACTGCTATGGCATCAGGACTATCTAGTCTACCTCGTTCACATCTTCCTCCATGCCAACCCTAGTTCCTCAGTCCGAAGCACACATTCATTCATAAAACCCTATTTAATTTTATACAGATAATTTGTTGGCATTCTCTTCTTATACTATATCTATATTTTAAAAAAAGGAGAAGGAGGAGCTGGAGAAGAAGTGAGGAGAGGATGGAGAATTCTCCACTCGTAACTACCTGTATCAGAGGCATCTCTGACATTCTCTGAATTGGTCTGGTTCCACTACTGCTGGTGGCCTTTGCTAATGTGCTGTCTCAGTATTGGCTGTCTGTGATTTTTCTGAGATGGCATGCACCTGATTCTGTCCTGTTCATCTAAAAGAATCCTTCTAAGTGGAGCACTTATTTTCCCTCAGCCCTTCCCTTCTAGTAAGTTCCATTTTTGCTGTTGTGTGATGACCACTTGATCAACTTTGAATCTTCTGCTTCCTGCTCTAAACTGGGTTTTCCTTTACATGGAGTCATAGAAAGGACTCCAAATCCACTACCCATGCTAGAATGGTCTGCACCAATGAGCCTTGAACCTCTTAAAATCTCTGGAAGAACAGCAGTCACCAGTGCCTTGAAAGCAACATCTACAACTTCAAGTGATGCCAAATTCCTTCACCATTTTCTGTTTCACTGACTGTGACAACATGATGGGCCTGAAGATTTTGTGGCTCAGCAAGCATCCAGCCCGGGGGAAGATAGACGCCAGTTTACCTTCTTGTGGGCATCCCAAACATATAATTCTGAGGGAGTCTTTCCATCATTTGGGTAGGAGAACACCTTCTCCTCCTCCATGGGGTGGGTAAGTATAATCTTTCATTATTAACACTAAGCTGCCCTCAAGGTCTAAGTTTGTGGTGGCCTTCTCTTTTCTGACTCCTCTATAACTCTGATAAGTAAAAGGTGGTTATTGTTGGTATTGGCTGTGTTGACTCCACTGCATTCAGTAAACACTGCTAGGACTGGGGGAGAGGGCTCAGATGCTTTCATCCCTATTTACAATGAGGGTCCCTAATGCATCTCAGTTTTCATTTGTGCATTCCTCTTCTAATTCTATGGCAACAGAAAATTCCCATGCAATACCCTATTACATATCCATTATTGCTTTTAATTATATTGACAGTTCTGCAAGGTATGAAGTCTAAATAGTCTATGTTAGGAAGTAAAAGGACAATAAGCATATATAACTTTTCTAAAGTCACACATCTAAGAAGCAGTAGACTACAGTCTGTGTGACCCTGAAGTTCATGCTCTCCTTCACACCTCAGTACATCCATTAGGAAATTATTCAATATCTCTGGACATCATCTTAAGTTTGGCAAAGCTATAAAAATAGTGTGTTTCTTGTTCCTTTATTTGATATGTGATCATATGCCATTTTGTTTTTTCTTGCTGATGTCCTTTGTATGGATCAGACAGAAATAACAGTCATTGTTGTGGTCCTTAGGTTCACGCCAAAGCATGGGAATACCAAAAGGCATTCCTTTGTGTTTTCCTTTTGTTCAGTCACGAAGCATTTCCTCACAATTATGACATACAATATAAGGAGCCCAATTTTTATCTTGATTGCCAAGGGGAACTTGAATATAAGCAATATATGCACGTGTCACAAATGAAATATTGCATCTTTGACGTTGAAGTGTGTAACAGCCACATATAACAGAAGGTGTCAGGACTATTCTTACATTTATGCCTACTCAAAGAAGCCATGATTCAATCTTAAAACAAAAGAAGAGGGTGTTTTTATTAGATAATAATTTTTTACATTTAAAAACATCTACAATTATGTAAAAGTGATGTTTGTAAAACATTAATTGCCTTGTGGTTATGTTTAATCCAAAAGTCTTTGCCCTTTAACTCCAATTTAAAAACCAATGCATGCCATTACCTATAACAAAAAGAAATTAAAATTGCATAAAAATTAGAGCATATATGAAAATATGGATTTCAGATTTGGAATCAGTGATGCAGAAATATACAGAAACGGTTCTAAAACCTCATGCAACAAAAAATTAAAAAGAAAATTGTACCCCAGTGATATCCTTTAAGAGTCAACAAATAGCTCTGGTTTCCCTTCATTTGTTGAGTAAACAAATATTTAGTGAGGACAATTCTGTGTGCCGGGTACTGTGCTGAGCTTTGAAGTATTAATACTATAAAAACAAAGTCTTTTTTCTCCTATAGTTTACATTCTAGTGTGTCTAGGTATGTTTGATAAGGTAACATATACATATTTATGTATTATTGCATTGTATTTCTATAGACAGATATATCAAATATACTAACATAATACATTTATAATCATATATATTACATATATAAATTTACCTGGTTATGATATATTTTATAAAAAATATTAAGGTAGGGTAAAGATAGAAAGTGAAAGGTAGGTGAGTTTATATTTTGAGTGACCAAGAAAGGCCTCTTTGATTAAGTAATATGTAAACAGAGATCTGAATTAATTTGATCATGAAATTCCATGCAGATATCTGAAGGGAGGTCACTCCAGGATGCTGGAATACTACAAAAGCCTCAGGGAATAACAGCATGCTTGCCATGTCCCAGAATCAGCAAGAAAGCCAGTATGGGCCTGACCTGTGGTGGCGCAGTGGATAAAGCGTCGACCTGGGAACACTGAGGTCGCCAGTTCAAAACCCTGCACTGGTCTGGTCAAGGCACATATGGGAGTTGATGCTTCCAGCTCCTCCCCCCTTTCTCTCTTTCCTTCTCTCTCTCTCTCTCACTCTGTTTCTCCTCTCTAAAATGAATAAATAAAAAGATTCTTTTTTTAAAAAAAGAAGGAAAGCCAGTGTGGGCCCTGGCCAATTGACTCAGTGGTAGAGCATTGGCGCAATACATGGAAGTCCCAAGTTCGATTCCGAGTCAGGGCACACAGGAGAGGTGACCATCTGCTTCTCCATCCTTCCTCTTTCTCTCTCTCTCTCTCTTTTTCTCTTTCCCTCCTGCAGTCATGGCTCGAAAGGCCCTGGGTCTAACAAGTTGGCCCTGGGCACTGAGGATGGCTCCATAGCCTTGCCTCAGTTGCTGAGATAGTGTAGGAATACTGCTATGAAAATATGCAGTTAGAATAACAATCAAAGACAGAGTGAAGGAGAGTCCTGGGGCCTCTCTGACCCTGTACTGGAAATAGCAAAACAGCAGGATAAGGTTGAGCAACAGAAATGTTTAGGATCTCAGAACAGAGATTAAAAGTCAGCATATTCCTTGTCCTTTACTTCACCCCCTGAAAACCTCTGCTGTCTGCTTCCTTGGGCTATTTGTACTGACTAATGAATATCTGAGGAAGGCTGGGGATGGGACTTCAGTTTTTTGGTCTGTGGACTGGAGTTTTTGCTTCCCTTCAGCCCCTTGGATCAGTCCATCTGGTCTCTGAGTAGTTCATTGTCACCTCAACAAAATAGCTTGGTTGGCGAGGAACAGAGCAGCAGCCCCAGATGGGCAGAGCATCACCCTGTAGGGGGCTTGCCGGATGGGTCCTGGTTGGGGTCATATGGAAATCTGCTTCCCTTCCTCCCTACCTCTCACTTAATTTAAAAAAAAAATAAAGAAATAAAAAGAAAGCCAGTGTGGGCGGAGGGAAGTAAGCAGGGCAGAAAAAGAGCAAGAGGTCAGAAAGTCTACGTGGAGGATTATGGCCATAGTAATGACTTTGTGTTTTATTCAGAGTGAGATAGGAAGCCATGTAGTGCAATGGAAAGAAATAAACTGACATTTTTATAGTGATCATTCTGCATTGAGACTAGACTTTAAGGGATGCAAGTGCAGCAGTGGGGAAACCAGTGAGGGAGCTTACACTCACAGCCAAGAGGGGACTGAGACTTGGGCCCAGGCTTTAGTAGTTGAGATGGTGAGAGGCAGCTGGCTTCTATATGTATTTCAAAGTAGAGCTGACAGAATTTGCTGGTAAATTATATATGAGATATAGAGAAAGACAAAGTGAACGAGCTTAAATACAGGATTTTGGACCCACATTTACAGGTATGCAGAAGACTTAGATTTGGGGGATAAATTCTAGAGGTTGCTGTTGAACATGCTGAATGTTATTTGATTTCTCTATAATTAAGTGGAAATGTTGAGAAGTCAGATCAAAGAATGAATCAAAGATAGACAAAATGTTAGAAGTTATCTCCATATAGATGATCTTATTTCTGGAAAAAATTTTCTGTTATCTCAGAAACAAGAGGAAACTGAGACACAGAAAAATTATCTTGTTCATGAATACACAGCTAGCAAAAGGCAGAACTGAAATAAAAACAGGAGATCTTTCCCCAGAGTCTATATTTTAACCACCATGGTTTGCGTTGCCTCCCTGTTTTATATTTTTGACCCCCTTCTCCAAAGTTATCAGCTCTTTTACTGTTTTCAATGTGTCAAGGTTTATACTATCTACATTCTCTTTCATTACCATATTTCCCACAATTAGTCTTTATTCCAAATTTAAATGTATTCAGTTACCACCACCATTCATTAGGTCATTTTTTCCATTCTTTTTTTTAATTTCTAGTTTTTTAAATTAATTTTAAAATTTTATTTATTGATTTTTTTTTAGAGAGAGAGAGGAAGGGAGATAGAATCAGAGAGAAAGAGACAAAGAGAAAAAACATTGATTTGTTATTCCACTTATTCATGCTGATGATTCTTGCATGCGCCCTGACCCAGGATGGAACCCGCAACCTGGGCATTGGGACAGTACTCTAACCTACTGAACTACCCGGCCCAAGCCAGCTTTCCTATTCTTGATTTTTTAAATATTTGTTTCTTGTAGAGCTTGATTTCATCCTCAAGTTTTTGGGGTTTTTCCCCTAGGCTCACAAGTATCACATTCCTTGAGATATTTCTTGCTTATTATAAATATATGGCTTTGACAGTATATCAAGACAGTTTTTGAGTCTCCCTTTCCTTGAGAACATTGCAGACATAGCTCCAATATTTCTTATCACTGAATATTATCACTGAGTATTGCTGTAGCTTCTCCATTTCACTTAGATAGGCTGCTCTTTGTCCTCAAATATATATTTTTTAAAAAACCACATTTATAGACATTCTATTCCTTGCTTTCATTTTTGTGCTGTAATTATCTTTTTATTACCTTTGTACTTAAATTGACAGTATAACTATACTGTTATAAGTCACATTTTCTTCTTCAATAATTCCCATCATTTTCTGGCATTCATTGTTAGCATTAAGAAACCAAGCTCCAGCCTGACCAGTTGGTGGCACAGTGGATAGAGCGTCAAACTGGGATGCAGAGGACCCAGGTTCAAAACCTCAAGGTGGCCAGCTTGAGCACAAGCTCATTTGGTTTGAGCAAGGCTCACCAGCTTAAACCCAAGGTTGCTGTCTTGAGCAAGGGGTCACTCCATCTGCTGTAGTTCCCCGGTCAAGGCACATATGAGAAAGCAATCAATGAACAACTAAGGGACCGCAATGAAGAACTGATTCTTCTCATCTCTCTCCCTTCCTGTCTGTCTGTCCCTATCTGTTCCTCTCTCTGACTCTGTCACACACACACACACACACACACACACAAAAAAAAAAAAAAAAAAAGAAAAAGAAAGAAAAGAAAAAAGAAACCAAACTCTACCTGACCTGGGGTGGCACAGTAGATAAAGCATCGACCTGGAATGCTGAGGTCATAAGTCCAAAGCCCTGAACTTGCCTGGTGAAGGCATATACAAGGAGCAACTACTACAAGTTGATGCTTCCTGCCCCACCAACTCCCTTTCTCTCTTTCTCTCTCATTGTCCCAGTACAGCCCAAGCTCTACGTCAGTGGTTCTTAACCTTTTTTGAGGTACCAAACCTACCAGTTTCATATGTGCATTCACCGAACCTTTCTTTAGTGATAAATAAAATATGATTCTTTTTTCCAAATTCAAGACATAGGTATATGTTTTTTTACTGGTGCACAAAATGAGCCGTGCATGAACATCACCTTGCTCAAAGAACAACACCAACAAAGTGCATGAACTCACAACAAATTACAATATTACTTTATTCTGGCCTCCCCGGCAGAGGCTTCTCCGAACCCCTGAGACTGACTCATCGAACCCCTAGGGTTCGATAGAACCCAGGTTAAGAACCACTGCTCTACATAGATCAGGCATCCCTGATTTGACTTCCCTGTGCAGTGGGACACTCCTGCAGCTTATCAGCAGTGCTGGCAACCTCTTTCAGACTATTCTTGAGGCAGCTATGAGGATTATACTTATCAGTGCCAACACTAACTGCCACTGGAGGAAAAACATGACCAACACATAAATTAGTTGCAAGAATCACACAGGAAATTTATTACTCACAAATACCTTTGGCATGCTGGGTACAGTTTAAGGGGGCCCAATCGGCGTGCTCTTCTCAGCTGTCTTTGGTCAGAGTTCAGAGCAGCATGGAGACAGTCCACGTTCACATTGGAGTCTGAGTGACTACTGCAGCAGGGGGCCCCTTAGCTTTAGTATCTTTTCTGGCCAACACCTTCTAACAGGTGTCAATCTACAGGATTATCACCTCAAACCACCTTTTCCTTGCAGGGAGCCCTTTTTATGCTAATCTACTGAAATGTTACATCAATCCACTTTTAAGATGTTCCTAGGAAAGCTTCTTGTTTATGTTAACCCACAGAGTAATGACATCCAGCCACTTCTTATCTATGTATAACTTCACACACACACACTAACTGGGCCCTACTCAAAAGTCTGAGTCTGTTTATCACATCTGCACACACTATATTCATTCCTATTCAGACGGCATAACTTTATTTAATTTCCTTAATTAATTTTAATGTTATGTCTTAATTACTTTTATATATCTTCCATATTTTTATATTTCTATATATTTAGTTACTATAACATTATATTACTACAATACTCTCCTCTCTCTAAAATCAATATATAAAATCTTAAAAAAATAAAATAAATCAAGCTCCGGCATATTTTTGTTTTGTTATTTTTTAAAATATCTTTAGAATTGGCTTAGTTTTCTTGTCTAGTACCTGAAAATTTACTTCTGTACCTTTAGAGTTTAATATATTAAATGAGATAATTTTCAGTACTGGTTGCTTGATGATGATAACTATGTATGTGTATTTTCTAAACCACTCTAACTACTTTCAAAACTGTAGTCAGTTTTTTCATTTCAAAAAAGTGTTATTCCACCTGACCAGGTGGTGGTGCAGTGGATAGAGTGTCGGGCTGGGATGCAGAAAACCCAGGTTCGAGACCCCGAGGTCACCAGCTTGAGCGCGGGCCCATCTGGCTTGAGCAAAAGGTCGCCAGCTTGGACCCAAGGTCGCTGGCTCCAGCAAGGTGTTCCTAGATCTGCTGAAGGCCTGCGGTCAAGGCACATATGAGAAAGCAATCAATGAACAACTATGGTGTCGCAACGGCAACGAAAAACTAATGATTGATGCTTCTCACCTCTTTCCATTCCTGTCTGTCTGTCCCTATCTATCCCTCTCTCTGACTCTCTCTCTCTCCCTGTAAAAAAAAAAAAAAAAGAAAGTGTTATTCCATTATTACTTTGAATAGTTTTCTATTTTATTTACTGAGCTTACTATTTCATGAACACTGATTTTTTCTACTTTAGATTATCTTTGACTTCTAAATTTATCATCACGCCTTCAGTGTTTTTGTCTTTTTTTTTTTTTCTTAGCTTTTCCTGTGATCATTTTAAGCCTTTCTGGAACAGAAATTTGATGTTCAGTCATTTATTCTGTCTCTTGCCATTATTTTTTTGTATATTCTTTTTGTAATAATGCCTTTGCATCCTCAATTCACCAACAACTTCTTGTGTTACCCAACTCATATTATTGCTAAATTCTTCTATTGTGTGATAAATTTATAAGGAAGTTTTATCTGTTCCTTGGAATATGTTTTCTTTCATAACTAGTCTTATGGGATTTTTAAAAATATAGTATATTTTCACAATGACAATGACAATTATGTGCATCTTATTTCTGGTTGCTATGACTAACTCTACCTAAATCTATTTCTTGGGTAAAGTGTTGTAATATTGTGATATGATAATAAATATATTTTTTGGTCTACATCTTCAGTTCATGGCTCACAGATCCTAAAACTCTTGTAATTTCTTGTGTTATAAATCATCTTTTGTAGTAAAATATGTGGTCTTTGTCCTTGGATCCTGACCCAAGAACTTTTAAAACTTTAGAATCTCCAGAATGAGAAGATTGTCTTTTTGTATGCTAATGGTGACTAGTAGCTGAAGATCCATAGATAGCTTCAGGAGGGTGGCTGGGTTTGCCAGAGCACTCAAGGATGTGGTTAGAGAGGTGAAATTTCCTGCCCCATGTCTTGATCTCCAAGGAAGAAAGAAGGAGCTGAAGATTGAGTTAATCACTAATGGCCAATGAGTTACGGAATGAATTCCCATAAAAACCCTAAACACTGGGTCTGGAGCTTCTGGATTGTTCAATGTATCCACATTCCAAGAGGGTAGCACACCCCCTCCCCTTCATAGGAGCAGAAGTTTTATTGCTCAGGACCCTTCCAGTCACTGCCCTATGTACCTCGTCATCAGACTCCACATCTATATCCCTTATAATATCCCTCATAAAAAATTAGTAACTCTAAGTAAAGTGTTTTCCTAAGTTCTGTGAATCTTTATAATGAATTATCAACACTGAGAAGAAGGTTGTAGGAACCCCTGATTTGTAGCCAAGTTGTACAGAGGTGGGGGTAACCTGGGGACCCAATACTTGTGATTGGCATCTGAAGGGGGGCAGTCTTCTGAGACTGAACCCTTAACCTGTGGGGTCTATACTAAGTCCAGAAGTTAGTATCAGAATTTAATTAACTTGTAGGCAGAGGTAGATTAAGGTTGGTTGAGGCCCTGGACACAGAAGAAAATATTGAGCCCCTTAAAAAAAAGAGAAAGACAAGGAAAATGAAAATACATGTTAACCATATTTTAAAATAAATAAAAAATATTATGTACTATTAATGTTAAAATTGCACATATGAAATCAAACTTGCTGTCATTAGAAAAAAGTGTAAAGTTGGGGTTTTGTGGGGACCTTCAGAAGTCGGGACCCAGGGCGCGCACCCGATGCACCCGCCATTAAATCTGCCTCTGATCGTAGGACACCAGCAGAGACATTAAATGCTTGATGTGCAAAACACACACTGTGTTTCAGAAGGTGTAGGGAAAACAGCTGTGTTAGATTTATTTCACTGTACTTTGCTTGCTTAGTGTGTGAGCATGCGGCGGAGCCACAGGTGCTTGCCCTCAGGGCAGATTTGGTGGATCACTTGCCTGCCACTGTGAGGGGCCTAGTTGCTGTTCCTTCACCTGCTGCCATGGAAAGCAGTTTTCCCCTGCCTGTTTGCTCATCTGCCATTGTGAGAATCTAACAAACGGGAATGGCCCATTGCTTTCTGACTTTCCAGTTCCTCCATCTTCTGCCAAATCCAATGTGAACCTGCCTGGCCTCAGCCACTAGAACTACAGAAGGATTATGGGTATTAAAGTCGTTTTCTCTTTCAGTATTTAAAGTATTCTTGACATGCACTCTACCAGGTTCAGAACCTGTTTGTCTGTCCTGGTTCACCATCTTGAAAGTTAAGGCAGTGTTCCATCTGCTTTTCTAGAGCTTAGAGTCACTGGTGAGTGTTGTGGGAGAAGAGGGGTGCGTCGGACCTCAGCTGAATCTATGTGTATCTTTCTTTGAAGGTCACCAGCTTTGGTCAGCTCTCTGTTTTGGATTTTTCTTAAAAATTCTGTATCATATCATTTAGTTGGTAAGGCATTTTAGTTCTGAAAGGGAATTCATTTGGTCTTTAATTTTTTTTTTTCAAAATTTATCAGGATGTCCTGAATAATCTTTAACCTTCTCAATGGTTTTGGGGTCCATTTTGACTGGCTCTGTAGATGTGGCCTTTTCTCTACATGATTTTTTCTTGCCTTTTTCTGGAATAACTTCATTTTCATCCTGCTCATTGCTCTCTAATTTGGTAATAGTCGTACAAATCTTTAAAAGAATGCAGAGAGTTTTGTTGTTTTAACTTTTCCACTCAGTGTGACTACTAGAATATGGCAGTAAAGTCAGGAGCCCTGTATCCAACTTCATGCTAGAATCTGTGGTTTTTGTCTTGAACAACACATTTTGAACTTGATGACATGTAGTTCTTTTCTTGTTTGATTGTTGAGTAAATGTTACACTTTTATTTATTCATTACTATTTTTGATATATTTTGTTACCTGCTAGAGAGAGATGTTCTGTGGTCCAGTTTTATTCTGGCATTTTGACATGAAATCAATATTTTAATATAACTATTCTTATGGCCTAAAATATACATATTTATAAACATACACACTACATGTAAGAAAAAAAATCAGTAATTTTACCATGATATAATAATCACTAACATTAACATAATATTTTTCTGTGATAATATAGAGAACTTTTATTTTATGTAAAAAAAGTCTCATTATTTTTTCAATTTTTTTGTTGAATTTATTGGAATGACATTAGTTAATAAAATTATATCATTTTCAGGTGCACAATTCTATAATCCATCATCTGCATATTGTATTGTGTGTTCACCACCCCAAGTCAAGTCTCCTTTCATCACCATTTATCCCCCTTATACTCTGTTCTACCCCCCCCCCCGTAATCAAATGCTATTGTATGTGTTTATAATTTATTTGTTTGTTTGTTTAATCTTTTTACCTTTTTTGCCCAGCCCAGCAACCCTCTGCCCCTCTCACAGCTGTAGCATTGTTCTCACTCTATGAGTCTGTTTCTATTTTGGTTGTTAGTTTAATTTGTTAATTAGATTTCACATATGAGTGAAATCATATGGTACTTGTCTTTCTCTGACTGGCTTATTTCACTTAGCATAATGCTCTCCAGGTCTATCCAGGCTGTTACAAAGGGTAAGATTTCCTTCTTTTTTATTTCATTCTGTACAAGTATCACAGACCTTTTTATTCACTTATCTGCATAGTCCATTAGTTCTTAACCTGGGTTCTATCAAACCCTAGGGGTTCGATGAGTCGGTCTCAGGGGTTCGAAGAAACCTCTGCCGTGGAGGCCAGAATAAAGTAATACCGTAATTTGTTGTGAGTTCATGCACTTCGTTGGTTTTGTTCTTTGAGCAAGGTGATGTTCATGCACGGCTCATTTTGTGCACCAGTAAAAAAACATATACCTATGTCTTGAATTTGGAAAAAAAAATCATATTTTATTTATCACTAAAGAAAGGTTCGGTGAATGCACATATGAAACTGGTGGATTAGGTACCTCAAAAAAAAAAGGTTAAGAACCACTGGCATAGTCATTTGAGCTACTTCCAAATCTAGGCCCTTGTAAATAATATTGCAATGAAGATAGAAGTGCATACATTTTTTCAAATTAGTGCTTTGAGTTTCTTTAGATAAATTCCCAGCAGTGGAATCGCTGGGTCATAAAGCAGTTCCATTTTTAATTTTTTTGAGGTAACTCTATACTGCTTTCTACAGTAGTTGTACCAAGCTACATTCCCACCAACAATGCACAAGGGTTCCCTTTTCTCCACATCCTTATCAATATTTATGGTTTGTTGATATGTTAATGATAGCCATTCTGATAGTAATATCTCATTGTGGTTTTAATTTGCATTTCTCTGATGATTATTGACATTGAGCATCTTTTCACATGTCCATCAGCCATCTGTCTGCCCAATTTGGAGACATGTCTAATCAGGTTCTTTGCCCATTTTTTAATTGGATTGTTTTGTTTTTTGGAGTTGAGTTTTGTAAGTTCTTTATAGATTTTCATATTTAGCCTTTATCAGATGTATCATTGGCAAATATGCTCTTCCATTCAGTGAGTTGTTTTTCATTTTGTTGGTTTCTTGGCTGTGCAAAAACATTTTAGTTTAATGCAGTTTCATTTGTTTATTTTGTTTGTTTGTTTGTTTCCTTTGCCTGAAGAGATAAATCAGAAGAAAATATTGCTATGAGAAGTGCCTAAGATTTTACTGCCTATATTTTCTTCTAAGATTAATATGATTTCAAGTCTAACATTGAAGTTACTAATACATTTTCAGTTTATTCTTGTGCATGGTGTAAAAAGCTAGTCTAGTTTCTTTTTTATTTTATTTTTACATGTATTGCTCCAATTTTCCCATCACCATTTATTGAACAGACCATCTTTATATTTAACCTCATTGTACGTTCTTGCCTCATTTGCCAAAGGTTAATGGGTCATAAAAAGTTCGTTTTATATTTGAGCTCTCTATTCTGTTTCATTGATATATAGGTTTTTATGCCAGTACAATGCTGTTTTAATGACGATGGCCTTGTAAGATAGTCTGATATCAAGTAGCATGATTTCTCTAACTTTGTTTTTCTTTCTCAGGATTTCTGTGGCTATTCTGGATCTTTTCTATTCTATATAAATATTTGAAATGTTTGTTTTAGCTCTGTGAAATACACTGTTGGTATCTTGATAGGAATTGCATCAAATCTATAGATTGCTTTGAGTAGCATGGACATTTTAATGATGTTAATTTTTCTTATCAATGAACACACTATGTGCTTCCACTTCTTTGTATCTTCCTCACTTTCTTTCTTTGGTGTCTTTTAATATTCTGAGCACAGGTCTTTTACATCCTTGGTTAAATTTATTCCTAGGTATTTGGCAGAGGGGTAATTTTAAATGGGATTTTTATTTTTATTTTTTTAGTTTCCCTTTCTGTTAGTTCATTATTGATGTATAAAAATGCAACTGATTTCTGGATATTTATTTTATATCCTGCTACTTTACTGAATTTATTTTTCAATTCTAGTATGTATTTATTTTTTGGTAGAATCCTTAAGGTTCTATATATACAGTATTAGGTCTTCTGCAAATAATGACAGTTTTACTTCTTCCTTTCCAATTTGGATGCCTTTTATTTCTCCTTCTTTCTGATTGTTGTGGCTAGAACTCTCCCTGCTTTGTTGAATAATAATGTCTCTTTCTTGATTTTAAGAAAAATACTTATAATTTTTGCCCATTGAGTGTGCTTTTGACTTAAGTTTTTTATATATGACATTTATTATGTTGAAATATGTTTCTTCTATTCCCACTTTGCTGAGAGTTCTTATCATATATGAGTGCTGGATTTTTTTCAAATGCTATTATTACATCTATTGATATAATTATGTGATTTTTATCTTTCATTTTGTTTATGTGGTATATCACATTTATTGACTTGCACATATTGTAACAACCTTGCATCCCCAGAATAAATGCCACCTGATAATGATGTATGATCTTTTTAATGTGTTACTGGATCATCCAGTTTGCTAATATTTTGTTCAGGGTTTTAGCATCTATGTTCAACAAGGACATTGACCTATAATTTTCTTTCTTTGTAGTGTCTTTATCTGGTTTTGGAATTAGAATAATGTTGGCATTATAAAACTTTCCTTAAATTTTTTGAAATAGTTTAAGAAAATAAGTATTAGTTCTTCTTTGAATGCTTGGTAAAAGTTACCTGTGAAGCCATTTGGTCCATAACTTTTATTTGTTGGAAGGTTTTTTTATTATTGCTTCAATTTCACTAGTCGTAATCTGTCTGTATAGATTTCTGATTCTTCCTGATTCAGTTTTGGAAGATTCTATATTCTTAGAAATTTATTTATTTCTCCCAGATTGTTTAATTTGTTGGCATATAGTTTTTCATAATATTTTCTTACAATCTTTTGTATTTTTGTGGTGTCAGTTGTTACTTCTCCTTTTTTCATTTCTGATTTTATATATTTAGGTCCTCCTTCCTTTTTTCTTGATGAGTCTGATTAAAGGTTTGTCAATCTTGTTTATCTTTTCAAAGAACCAGCTCTTAAGAACTTTTTATATACGTAATTATATTTTGTTAAACTTTCTATTCTATATGTACATGGTATTTTACCAGTTTATATAGTTTTTTGTTTATTATCCTTTTCTTACTTTAAACCACCTTTAAAAAAATTATCTCATGTCAATTTTTAATAATAATCAATTTTTAAAATGAGATTATATTTATAAAATGTTATTTCGTATGAATTCAAGACAAAACATTTTATGAATCTAACATTTTTTTCACTGGTTAGTACCTAGATTTGTTTTCTCTGAAGAGTCCTATTATAAACAATGTTCTGATACATATGTCTACACATATTTTGTGGTATTGCTTTTATTTTTTTCATACAGAGTCCAAGAAGTAAGCTCAAAGGAGATTTTGAGAAGGAATCACATTCAAACTGAGACAGCAAACATAATCTTTCTTCTATTTCAGTTATCCTACATGATTTGGACTCTACTAAAATAATTATCTATGGTTTCTATAAGAACTGACTTTTGGATCTAAAAAGCACTATGGTAGAGAGTGTATCTTTATAGAATTTAATACATTTCCAAATGGGTATATTTCAATTGATTTGTATCTAAGCCATCATGACCAACAGCCTGAATTTTTAAGAAAGTTACTAAATAGCTGATACTTGATGATTCATGTGTTTTGCAGGATCAAGAGACATCCAGTCTTATGATTAGTTATTTAAATTTGCATTAAAATTTTAATACCAAGTTTTAAGTGACAAAAAAATATTGTGTACTATTAAGACTATTAGTCTAGTGAAGAACGATGTGTGATGCAGCAGTAACCCTTTAGAAAGTAGCAAACTTAATGACTTGTTTTGTCTCAACCATCAGGATACTTCTTTATTTCTACAGCACTGTCAGCTGCCAGAGATGGGGAGGAAAGGAAGAGGAACTCATGAACTCATAAATTTGCCTTGATGCATCAGTAAGGTCAACGCATAAACATTAACATCTGCTGGAACTTGGGTGGGGCAGTTCTGAAGGGAAGTCAGAGAAGGAAAGAAGGGGGGCTATTGCTCAATCTTGCTTTTCCGTGGCTACTAGTTCTGGTTCATACTTTATAAAACACAGCAATAGAACTTTGGCCAAGATACTATCATTTTGACACTATTCCACAAATCTTAGAAATTCCAGTGACAGGTTGCATAATTCATTCCATTCCAGCTTGGACTGAGTCATTGAGTCACTGCTGGTAGCAGATCTAGAGTCACTTTATTATAGTTCAGGTGCCTCCCAGAAATAAATAGCTTACATATTTCACTTTCTGGGAACAGAGAGTTTAATTCCCAAACCACAGTGATGCTACACAGGATCCCATTCATCTCTCAAGAAAGCACCCACATCTGAACCTGACTAAAGGTTTTCCTTTTTGTTCACATTAGAACTTAATTTTTCTTACTCCATACTATTTTGAAGGCTCATACTACATATTTTCTTATCCCAAAATAGCACTACCATGTTGAAATGCCCTATAAAGTGGCTCTTGAATAGCTTTTACAGTGAAGTCATAAGATGAACAGATATATCAGAGAATCTTTCCTGAGAATGTCATGTACACTGATGTATCTGTGTCTTTTTGTTAACTCAAATAAAGCCAGGTTTGTTGAGAGAACAAAGCAGTGAGGGAGAACTGAGGCACATGAATAAGTATATAGATAGGTTTGCTTCAAATGACAGAAAGTAGTTATTACTTAGGACTACCCTTCTTTTCCAACCTATGATCTTCTGTTACCCAGGAGAACACTTCAGTTCTGGCAATTATGGGAAGATCCCAGAATAAGCTTTGTTCAATCAATCAGTGAATTCGTATGTTATGGAATTCAGGCAGTCCTGTCTTAAATGACTTAGGAAAGTCACAAACACACCAATGCACATGCTCGTGCATGCACACACCCATCTATCTGTTGTCAAGTCATTTGAAAAGTGCTAAACAAATTTTGAATGTAGTGTTTGATGTTTTGAATGCTCTTACTTAAACAGGAGCTATGCAGAAAATGAAGTATTTGCTTTGGAGGATACTAAGATAAACCTTAAAAGATAGGCAATCATATTTAATTGAGCTAAAATTAAGACACAACTGAAATCCTGTGAGATCACTAAGTAGGCAAGACTTGTTATGCATGCAGAGATGTTGTGGACAGAGAAAATAACAGCTGTTTAAATGAGAGGCCCAAATTAGAAGACAAATGGGATAATACTTTAAGATTGGAACATTGACTTAT
Organism: Rhynchonycteris naso; assembly: GCA_037038555.1. Taxonomy (NCBI): domain Eukaryota; kingdom Metazoa; phylum Chordata; class Mammalia; order Chiroptera; family Emballonuridae; genus Rhynchonycteris; species Rhynchonycteris naso. The sequence goes on from CM072998.1 coordinate 67,644,062, forward strand.
GTTAAGGTATTTCTCACGTGCACAATTATTAGAGCTCTCCACTGTGAGTAACAGCAGGACTGTATGAACTGCTACTGCAGACTCAAGAAATGCATTACTTATCTTATTTCTTGCTCCTGACACAATTAACCAGGTGGACGAACTGTTGAGTGTGATGTCAGGATGACAGAGACTCTGCCATCTTCAACACATGGCTTCTATGTCTCACATAAACTCTGTTCCAACTGGCCAAAAACATGAAGAAGTACATGTAAGAAGTCTTTAATAAATTAAGCTTGATGTGCAACATCTCACTCCCTCTCACATTCTATTGGCCAAAACCCAGTTCTAAAAGGAGTTGCGGAATAAGGTTTAGCTGAGGACCCAAAAAGAAAAGGAGGGCATATGTTTTTGTGAGCAGCTTACAAGCTCTCTCATTAAGATATTCTTTTATTTATATAATGTTAGATAAAGGTCCTCTCACATAATACTGAGTAACACAGAGAACAGATAATGATAGATAATTGAGTGTTCACAATGTGCTAGGTACTGTTTTATGGACTACATGTATAATTTAATTCAATTCTCACAAACATTTGAGGTGTGTAATGCAATTATCCCCATATTTACACAGAGAAACAACAAAGACCCAAAAAATTTAAACAGTTTTTCAGAGATTACATGGTTAGCAAGTGGTAAAATCATAAATCCACCTGGACTTACTCTGGAGCCTGCACCTATAAACAGAGAGGTAGATCAGTAGACATGTCAATATATACTCCCCTCTAGACATTTGCAATCTAATTGAGAATATAAAATCAAGAGGTCATATAGTCCTGTTATAGCTGCCCTCACTTCCCCATGCCTTTTTCAGTCCCTGGCAACCACTAATCTGTTCTTCATTTTCATACTTGTGTCATTTCTCAAATATTTTAAAAGGACTCATCCAGAATGTAACCTATTTGATCTGGCTTTTTTCATCAAACATAATTTTCTGTAGATTCATTCAGGTTCTCAAATGTATCAACAATTCGCTTCTTTTCATTGCTGAGTAGTACTTCATAGTATGGACAGACCACAGGCTATGTAAACATCTATCAAGACATGTGAGCTGATTTCAATTTTGGTTACTACAAAAATACTCCTATGAACTTCCATGTAAAGGTGTTTTTGTGAACATAGGTTTTTATTTCTTTAGATGTATGATATTTTGGGATCACCTCATTATTCCCTGGCAAATGTAGAAGTCTGGGCATCCCACTAAGCCTTTGCTGGTAGAGCTGGGAAAGTGTCAAAGTTAATTCTGTTATTTCCCTGGAGTAGAGTAGTAAATGTTTTCTATCCTTTTAGGTTGTTTCTTTCTTGGTCTTAAAAAGCAGAATTTTGTTGTTGCTGTGGTTTTGGCTGAGCTCTTTGGCATCTCTGGGTTTCTGGCCTCTTCAAGTTCCAGTTTGAAACCCTAAAAGCTCACTGCAGTTTTATTCTCTGGGTCCCAAGATCCTTAATTGGTCTTTCATCCTAGCCTTCAAAGTCTCCTTATGTTTTCTTTATATATAAGATCCAAGGTTTTTACTTGTATTTAGTGGAAGAAATAAGAAAAATATGTCTATTCCATCTTCCTATAAGTGTAAGTGTCCTGAAAAGCTTTTAAATGTGGGTTAATGTGTTCTATAAAATCTGTAGAAGCATTAATGTTATAATTTCCATCTACTTCACTAATCCACCCCTTATTGAGACATACTAAATATACCATATGTTTCCAAAGCCTTACTAACTCTCAACAACATAACCAATCTATTGCAATCCATTTGTTTCGACCTTAAAGTTTGTATTTAAGTGGAGCTTTGGTAGGATAGTTTATTATTTTGAAGGAAATTCCTTAGTAGTAAAATTTGCAAGTCCAATGAAGTCAAGACCCTGGTACATTCAAAACACTATGACTATATTTACTAGGATGATGTGAGGAATACACCTTTTTATGGCAAAGACTAATGAGTTCTCTTTTAGATAACTCTCTATAATTAGATAATAGCAGCAGGCTGTCAGAACTAAAATTAACTTAACAAAAGATATTTGCTTCCTTTGCATAAATTTGAAATTGTATTTCAAGTTGGAAGATACCTTTTTTAGACAAACACATTAAGATAATTAAATGTTTAAAGTCCAGTCCTTAGGCCTGACCTGTGGTGGCGCAGTGGATAAAGCGTCGATCTGGAACACTGAGGTTGCTGGTTCAAAACCCTGTACTTGTCTGGTCAAGGCACATATGGGAGTTGATGCTTCCTGCTCCTCCCCCTTTCTCTCTCTCTCTCTCTTACTCTCTCTCCTCTCTAAAACGAATAAATAAAAACAAAAAACAAACAACTTTTTTATATACTGGCAAACAAAAAAATTTAAAAAATATTCCAGTCCTTAAATATTTGCAACCATTCAAAGACTGCATCAACTTTAAAAAAAAATACACAATAGAGGATAGAAGAAAAAAATACAAAATAATTAAGAATAAAGCCTTAGAAAACAACCTCCAGAGCAATACCTACGTTTAGCACTGTTTATGAAAAAAATAGAAAGCATATATTTAGAAATGAATTTTGTTTAGTTGAATAGCCATAGTATTATTTATTCTTGAAGCTTATATTGCAACCTTTTCTTTTTTTTTCCAAGTAAGAGGAGAGGTAATAGAGAGACAGACTCCTGCATGTGCCCTGACCAGAATCCACTCAGCAATCACCTTCAAAGGCTGATGCTCAATTAACCAAGCTATTCTAAGTGCCCAAGACCAATGTTCCAACCAATCCAGCCACTGGTTGTAGGAGGTGAATAGAGAGAGAAGGAGGAAAAAGAAGAGAAAAGAGACAGTCGCTTCTTTTATGTTGCCACACTGGGAATCAAACCCAGTACACCAGACCAACACTCTATCTCCAGAGCCCTTCAGCCAGAGCCAACCTTTTTTTATCTAAAAAAAAATAATAATAATATGGAAATTTAACTTAATATTGTCCATCATCTAAATACCATTTTTTCCCTAATGTTCAAAAATTGTATGGTATGCAGCTGTGGTGTCATGTTCTGAGAATCTATAAAATACACTTGGAATTTCAAACATTATTGTTACTTCTAGTACTGTCCAAAAGAATTCCCATGTATTAGCCAGTTAAAAGGATCAGAAAACATTCTATACAGAGTGCACTGCACACAGATAATTCACTTATCCATGTTCATTCATTTATTTAATATTTATTTACTAATCTCTTATGTGCTTGCTTTTGTTAGATGCTAAAATGCCAAATAACTAATAACTCTTACCAGTGAAAAACTCAGAAAAATAATCTAAGTAACATCACCTAGTAGCGCAACTTTAATTTTTAAAAATAAAACTGAATGCCTCTACATGAGTCTATTGTTCAAATTATTTTCTTGAAGGAAATAGACAATTACAGTGTCTTCATCTTATTTTGCTATGTTGTTGTAACCAAACTCTATAACTAAGATTGAATGTTCCTAAGAGCAATGTGACTCAAAGTAGTGTATAGTGCCCTAACCTGTGGCCTATATTCCATTTGTAGTATGCCACAGAGTATGTAAACACTACTGTATATATAGAGTATATCTTCTTGACAAGCCCATCTCACTTTAATATTTTAAGAGGAAAGATATATAATAGTATTAATAACTAATTTTAATGTTATGTTTACATTAAAATTTACATATTAGACAAACTTCATGTAAATTTTTAATATTAAAACTAAGACTTCAAAAAGTTCTCATTTATGTAATAGAGGATTTAGTTTCTGCAGATTTCTAGAAAATTATCTTCTGGTGAAAAAGTTTGCTTAGAGTACCTCTACATTATTTTTTCTTGTTATAATTAATCCATTAGAATTGAAACCATCAGAAAGTATGGACTGCAATACTTTTTAATCTATAGAACTGAACCCAATATACTTCTCTATTCTTCCTCTATTTCTTCCTCCCAGTCTCAAGGGGTCTAGAGTGTGTGAATACAGACATGGCCATCATGCCTTTATGTGCTGTGGGAGCAGGATATTTAATAAGCCATCTATTAACCACCTTCTCCACAGTACATTATTAAACCTGCTCTTGAGTTATATCAGAAAGCTAAGCAAGTCATGATAAATTAAATAATTTAGATGTTATCCTTCTGATCTGTTTTATTCCTTTTGCTTCTTATTTAATCCAAAATTCTCGACTGCACTGCTGGATATTTTCCATAGCCATCAAAGTCTTTTTGCAATGCATCTTCTGCAAATTGCAAGACTTCAAGTAAGAAATAAGGCCAATGGCATTGTCGATTTTGTATGCAATATAAACCCCTACAGATACTATGATTAACAAAAAGGTCACATATGAGCTGAAGTATGCAAGAAGATAGCATATGGAAGGGAAACAGAAAATTTTAAATCTTTATATTAATATCACCCTCAGGTCTGTCATAAAAGGCAGAGAGAAACACAGCAGAAACTATCTACTGTAAGAACACCAGCACAGGATAATGAAAATTGAGCACATTAATAAATCATTTCTTAAAATGTATCTACAGCCAAGTTTTAGTGCATAAATTTTTGAAGAATAAAGCTTTCACAAAGTTACTAATTTTCAAGTGTATTACCAAAGAACTATCTGAAGGATCTTGTTTTTTTTTAAAAAAAATTTCTCATTGATTTGAGACAGAGAGCAAGAGCAAGGTGAAGAGGGGTGGTGGGGGGAAGAGAGATAGGCAAGAAAAAGAAAGAGAGAAGCATCAACTCATTATTCGACTTAATTGTTCCATTTTAGTTGTGCACTTATTGGTTGGTTCTCATAGGTACCCTCATCAGGATCCAAGTCACGTACCTCAGTGTCCCTGAAATGATGCTCTATCTACTGAACTACCTGGCCTCTAAATGTATCTTTAGAATATAAAAAAATGTCATGCACTGCATTGTTTCACAAAACTAAAATGACATCATTATGTTAAAGGTAATGAAAAAAATAAACAACAGGTTAAATCTTTTTTAAAAATTTTAAAATTGATTTTTGGGGGAAGAGGGAGAGGGAGAATGAGAAAGAGCTCAATTTGTGGTTCTATTTATTCATGTATTCATTGGTTGATTCTTTTTTAAAAGATTTACTGAGTTTATTGAGGTGACATTGGTTAATAAAATTATATAGGTTTCAGGTATACCATTCTATAATACATCATCTTTATATTGTATAGTGTGTTCACCAGCTTAAGTCAAGTCTCCTTCCATCACCATTTATTCCCCCTTTACCCTCTTGTGTCCTGACCAAGGATAGAACTTGCAATCTTTATGTATCCAGACAATGCTCTGATCAACTGAGCTACCCAGTCAGGGCTAAGCTAAATCTTCAACAGATGAATCAATTATTGTTAATATGGAGTAAAGAAAGTATATTAAAGTTGTATTTATATTAACTATAAATACAATATATATAATTTAAATATACATACTCACATACAATGATTATATATAAATTTATATAAACATATATTAAATAGATATATATCAAGTACTTATATATAGTACTTATAAGTATTTTAAGTACTTAAATAGTACTTACAATCTAGATTTTATCATAACATCTTGTATTTTATTTTTTAATATATGTAAGTATGAGTAGTAAGAAGGCACTTTTTTCTGTTCTCCTGAGGCAGCCTCTTCCTTAGCCATAGCTTAAATTGTTTCACACAGAGAGATAAATGTCATGCCATTTTGTATCTTCAGCCAAGATCTCACTTATGAAATCCAGACTTATACCTGTGTACTCCAGAGGTTTTGGATGCTTTGAAGGACCTAAAACTCAGTATGTCAGAATCAAATTCCAAATGTCTGGTTACCCATCCCATCACATCTCCAAAATACATTAGTGAATGATGAAACCTTCGATCCCATCACCAAAAACATTTCTAAATCACTTTCAGCACCCACGTTCGCTCCATTATCTCCCATGTCAAGGCCTCACCAAGTCCTGCTGTGCTTACTTTCTATATGTAACCAGCATCCATCTGCTTCTCCCAATGTTCACTAATAGTCACCTGGTCCAAAGTACCAAATTCTCTTATCTGGACTTTCCCAATTACCTCCCAATTGCTCTAGTTTTACCTATTCTTGCCAGCGGCCTTCCCTCTGTCACTTCTCCGATACTCTAGTCGAAGTGATCTTTTCAAAATGCAATCTTATTATTCACTGACCTGTACAAAATATATTATGATTGCCTTTTTTTTCTTAGGAAAATAAGCAATATTCTTACAGGGGCCTACAAGGCAACTCTGTTTACAACCTTACCTCCACTGGACAATGCTTCAGTCACTACCCTCCAGCTGCACTGACCTCCCTTCAGTTCCCCAAATGCATATAGCGCCATACCACCTGAGGGCTGTGATGCTTTTTCTCAATCTGGAACACTCTCCTACCTCCTTATATAGTCAACCACTGATCTTCCTTCCGATCGCAGTACAATTGCTACTTCTTCAGGTAACCTTCCTTAAGTGCCCCTTTATTACATAATTTAACATTCTTTAATGTAATACTTTGATTAATATCTGTGTCCTTGAGGACATTGTGTGCCTGATTTTGTTACCATTGCATGTCTTACACCTACTAGAGTATCTGGCACATAATAGACACTCAGAATATTTGTTGAAAACAAGTTGCCATAAGCCCATATTGCAGGTGAAGAAACTGAAGCTCAGAAAAGTTAAAGGACCTTGCTCAAAATCACAAAGCTGAGAAGATGTTTGTTAGGGTTTATGCCTATGTCTCTTTACTCCATGTCCAGAATCCTTATTTAGTGAACATTTTTTTTAAGTGCTCAGCATCCATCTACCTTGTTCTGCTAATGACACCCCTAATTTCTTTTAAAATAAGCCTTCTTGCCTGACCAGGTGGTGGCATAGTGGATAGGGCATCAGACTGGGATGCGGAGGACTCAGGTTCGAGACCTGAGGTCACCAGCTTGAGTGTGGGTTCATCTGGCTTGAGCAAAGCTCACCAGTTTGGACCTAAGGTCACTGGCTTGAGCAAGGGGTTACTCAGTCTGCTGTAGCCCCATGGTCAAGGCACATATGAGAAAGCAATCAATGAACAACTAAGGTGTCGCAACAAAAAACTGATGATTGATGCTTCTCATCTCTCTCCTTTCCTATCTGTCTGTCCCTATCTAACACTCTTTCTGACTCTCTCTCTGTCTCTGTAAAATAAATAAATAAGCCTTCTTTTCTCTCTCTCCATGTAGTTTTGGTAAGGCTAACCTAACTCCTGGTTCCAGAGAAAGAGAGAGAGAATGAAAAAGAGAGAGAGAAGGAAAGAAGAAAGGAAGGAAAGATGAAAAAAGGAAGGAATGAAGGAAAAAAAATGAAGGAAGGAAGGAAGGAAGGAAGGAAGGAAGGAAGGAAGGAAGGAAGGAAGGAAGGAAGGAAAGAAGGAAGGAAGGAAAGAAAAGAGAGAGAAAAAGACAATAAAAAAGACAGAAAAAGAAACAAGAAAGAAATAAAGAAAGAAAGATAGAGAGAGAGGAGGAAGAAAAAAAGAAAGGAAAAGGGAGGGAAGAAGGAGGGAGAGAGAAAGAGAGAGAGAGAAAGAGAGAAATTAAAAATCTCTTTAGTGTGAACAGGACCAGTTATAACTGAAGAAAAGCCAAAGAACTTTGGAAGCGAGCAAAATTAATTCTGATGCATGCTGACATGTAGATTAATTCATACTAATGATGATGAAACGCTAAGCATATAAAAATAAACTGGAAATTTACTTTTGAGAAGTAATTATTAAAATACTAGAAACTCCTTAATCTGTGAACATAACGAGAATTGCTTTTAATCTTAACAACATCCAGTTACTGGTATAATTTCAAACATATAGCGAACATTTAATAAATGCTTATTGAGCAAATGAATAGAAGTTATTAACAAGTATTAAAAAATAAATGAAGATGAATAACAATTTTATTGTGCATAGTTTTGCATAGTGACATTCAAAGTTTTTCAGATAAAAGTGATTATGTTTTAATTATTTAAAAAAAACCACTTTCATTTCTGGCCAAGATGGTGCCCAAGGAATCATATTTACTCTTCTACTTTTTTTAATAACTAAAGGGGGGAAATTATATGAGATAACAGTTTTCAAACATTGGACAATAGACAGTCTAAAACTATGATCTTTAAATGAGTGGATACAAATAATGTGAGCCCTATTTTTGTACCAGGTAACTGCAGAAATGTTCCCAGGATCCAGAGCAGGGAAAGAGAATGTAGATTGAAACCTATAGTTTTCTTTAGTTGACAAGATCTAATTGGGAGACCATGGAGGCCAAGGAAACTAGTGTTCTTAAGGTCAAATATCAAAGAGGAGAGAAACACAATGAGAGGCAGCCCCAGAGACTTACACAGAGCTTCCCTCAGCCCCATGCTGGGAAAGAACCATTGGAAAAGAACAAGCAGAATAATCTTTGGAACTCACACAGACTAGGATAGTTTGTTTCCAGCAGCCATACTGGAAAAACCTCATAATTCACAGAGTGCAGAGTAGAATGCCTTAATAATGGTGGGAAAAAAATCCGTCTTACACTAGACTCCTCTGAATCTGTCAGCACTTAAAAGCAATTCTCAAAAGGATTAAACCCTTTCCAAGAAACTTAACCGTGTATACCAGAATAAACCTCAAGAATATTAGCATCAGCACATGCACACATGCAGACACACAAATACACATGCATATCCAGTGCCCATTGAGATGAAGTCTAGAATGTCTGGAATCTAATAAAAAATTATAGGCAAGCAAAGAATGAGAATATATGTCCAGGAATGAGGAGAAAAATCCATCAATTAAAACAGATTCACAGCTGATGGAATATGTAGACAAGAGTATTGTGAGAGTTGTGAGTTATTATAAGTACAGGTGACTCTTAAACAACACTGGTTTCAACTACATAAATTTATTTATTTATTTATTTATTTATTTATTTATTATTAATTGAGAAATAGACAGGGATGCAGAGAGACAGGCTCCCACATGTGCTCTGATCAGGATCCACCTGGCAAGCCCCTTACAGGTCAATGCTCTGCCCATCTGGGAAGCTGCTTTATTGCTTGGCAATAGAGCTATTTCAGCACCTGAGGCAGGATCATGGAGCCATCCTCAATGCCCAGGGCCAATTTGCTTGACCATTTAAGCCATGGCTATGGGAGGGAAAGAGAAAGAAAGGGAGGGAGAGGGGTAGAAAAGCAGATGGTCACTTTTCCTGTGTGACTTAAGTGGGAATCAAACCCAGGACTTACACATTCAGAACTGATGCTCTTCTACTTGTGAGCCAACTGGCCAGGGCTCATTTTTTGTTTGTTTGATTGTTATTTTAGAAAATTAAATTCAACAGGTGACATTGATCAAAAAGAGTACATAGGTAGAAAGAAGTATAGTGGTTCCTCAAAAAAATTAAGAATAGAACTACCAACCCTGGATGATGGGCTTAGTGGTAGAGCATTATTAGTCAGGCATGTAAAGGTCCTGGGTTTGATTCCAGTCAGTTCACACAGGAGAAGTGACTATCCATATCTCCACCCCTCCCCCTCTCCCTTCTCTTTCTTTTTCTTCCCCTCCCTCAGCCATGGTTCCATTGGTTTGAGCACATTGCCTGAGACACTGAGAATGACCTCATGGAACCTCTGCTTCAAACACATAAAATAACTTGGTTGTAAGCATTGGCCCCAGATGATCAAAGCATCAGCTCCAGAAGGGGTTGCTGTGTGGGTCCTCATCAGAGTACATGTGGGAGTCTGTTTCTCTATCTCCCCTCCCTTTCACTTGGAAAAGAAGAAGAAGAAGACAAAAAAGAAGAAGAAAAGGAGAAGGAGAAGGAAGAAAAGGAGGAGGAGGAGCAGGAGCAGGAGGAGGAGAAAGAGGAGGAGGAAGAGGAGGAGGAGGAGGAGGAGGAGGAGGAGAAGAAGAAGAAGAAGAAGAAGAAGAAGAAGAAGAAGAAGAAGAAGAAGAAGAAGAAAAATAGAACTACCATATGACCCAGCAATTTCTCTACTGGATATCTACCCCAAGACTAAAAAACATTGGTACATAAAGACACATGGTCCATGTATACACAGATTTTTTTTTTTTTTGTACAATAAATACAGTTGGCTTCTCCTATCTGTGTTTTTTGTATCTGCAGATTCCACAAATCTCAGATCAGAAATAGTACTTTCTCATTACCAACTTCAGATTTCCAGTGTATATGGAAAATACTATTCCTGCTTGGTTGAATTCATGGATGCAAGGGCCAGCTGTAGTTAAGTTTTGGGTGCCATCAAAAGTTATACATGAATTTTGGTCTGCAGCATCATGGATGGCCCTGACTCTTAGTTGTTGAAGGGTGAACTGTATATTTCATACACTCAGGAAAGTACAGGAAAACATAAGCATGTTAAAGGGAAACACAGAAGATGTAAAAAGGCTCAAATTGAATTTCCAAAGAGAAAAAAATCCAATATTTAAGGAGAAACATATGGAAATTATCTTACAAATGTGTAGGTCATAAATATGGAGGGTTTTTTTTTTGTTTTGTTTTGTTTTTATTACAGGAACAGAGAGAGAGTCAGAGAGAGTGATAGATAGGGACAGACAGACAGGAACAGAGAGAGGTGAGAAGCATCAATCATTAGTTTTTCATTGCCATTGTGACACCATAGTTGTTCATTGATTGCTTTCTCCCATGTGCCTTAACAGCGGGCCTTCAGCAGACCGAGCAACCCTTTGCTGGAGCCAGCGACCTTGGGTCCAAGCTGGCAAGCTTTTGCTCAAGCCAGGTGGGCCCACGCTCAAGCTGGCGAGCTCAGGGTCTCGAACCTGGGTCTTCCGCATCCCAGTCCGACGTTCTATCCACTGCGCCACCACCTGGTCAGGCTGGAGGTGTTTTTTGTTTAACATGAAATGTTCTTAAAATAATTGAGTCAAGTATTTGGTAAAGACAGGTTTTTCTTTCTTGCTTTCTATCTTTTACCTTACCACCCTAATCTCCCCCCTACCAAAAAGATTTTTTGTTGTTGTTTCATAAACCCCTTGAAGCCTCCTCTGGTCAAAGAAGAAGTGACAGGTCTTTGTGGATCCGCAGGAGGGTCCTGTGCTGCTCATACAGCCTCTGTGGTGATTGTGTAATTGGTTTTCTTGATCACCACTCCTTGTTCTGGCATTTCCTTCCCTAGGAAGTAGCTACCTTTTCTGCTTCCCATGCATAATGGCATAATGGTTTTCAAGGAAAATGATTTGTGGGAAAGAAGAACACAAAACATTAAATTACTGTTTTCAAACTTTCCTCTGAGTCGTGTAATAATTTGCTTACAAAGAACCTTCAATATCAACTGTTTAATGCATTTTGTATGCTGTTCACATTGGCCTGTAACACCTCTCATTTTTCTACTAATTGTATTCAAAATATATCAGTGGGGGAAAAATCCTGTTGGAGATTATCAACTAGCTACAACCATAGTCTCTGTTAGTTGTAAAGAATGAGATTAAGCAACATTTTATTTATTTACTTACCAAAATACTTTTTTCCTTGCCAAATGCATTACGTTTTAATTGGTTACAATTCAAGTTCATGCTCTCAGCATTGAAATTTTCTTTGCTAAGAGATGTCTCTTCCTTCAAAATTCACATGTTATTTTAACAAATAACAGAAGATAAATTTAGAGGATTCTGCCCTTAATGTGAGATCCTAAGGGACATTGAACTACATTTCACTTTCAAAGGTATTTTTAAGCATTTCACTTCCAATCTAAAATTTTCCAATTAAAATGTGTCTAAGAGAAAAATAAATATTTATGCAAATACTCGAGTTATTTGTGTTTTATGATAGATACATTTATAAAAAGCATTTGAAGCAAGAAATAGTTTGCACTTTGGTTGAGCTTTGAGCATAATGGATGAGTTTGTCAGTTTTAGAATTGTTTCACATGAACAAGACAAAGATTTTTATTTTATTTTATAAGTAAATATAAATAACACAGTGTGTGTTTTTTTAATCTCTCTTATAAGTCAGTGATACAAATTAAACAGGAATTAGGCCTAAGTATTTCAAAATGGTTACTATGAGCAATGAAACAGTTTTTGCTTCTTAAAGCGATTTGTAAATGAATGATTTTATGGCTAATCCTGTTAACTAATGACCACAAGATTTTAAATATGACTAATAATTGACCTCTGTTTTATTCAGGTGAACTACATTCTTTAGACTTAACTATTTATCTGGATCACAAAAATGAACATAAAATAATATAAATACTAAAAAATAAAGTTTAAACAAATCATCAAGAAAAGTGTGTTCAATAATCTTGCTTTTCAAATATGTTTAATTCAACTAACATTTATAGAGCATTTAACAAGTGCAAAGCATTGTACAAAATCTACAGGACACACAGAGATGACAAAGTTATATTTACTGCCACTGATACTTTAGATAATATCAAAACAGGCATACAAATTATTAATGCTACTACAATGTAGAAATAACGATTGTATGCAATAAAAATATTTACCGACAATATTATATATGAGCTATAGTGATGTGTTTTTTTAAAAATAAACTAATGTATTTAATAACTCAACAATCTTATTAAATAAGCAATCTTAATATTTCTGCTTTATAGATGGGAACATTGAAGCTTCAAGTGAAATGACCGATGGTCAGAAATGTCAGAGACAGAAACTGAATTAAGGCAGAGGGTTTGTAGAGATATGAACAAACTTCTGCATGTAGCCATACAGTAAAAAAGGAAAGAATGGAATGAAAAATCTAATTATATAGATTTGAGTTAAATTATGGCTCTGTTCTTCATTACCAGAATACATACTCAAAATCTTCTTTAGGATACTGTAATTATGAAGTAGTCATTATATTAGTTATTGCATAAGGCTTTTATGGGGAAGGCTATTAAAATCCAGTACAGCTCCTCCATCAAAAAGTATATTTATTTTCATTTTTAAAGTGTTTTTATCAGGAATAACAGTAATACCATACAAACAGTGGCTCAAACACTAGAGTAAAAGACCAGAGTTAGAAAGTCCAGGATTGCTGTGGCAGGTCCATGAAGTCAGCACACACCAAGATTCTTCTGTCTGTCTTTTCACTGTGTCATTTTGGCGTGTTGGTTCCATACTTAAGGTGACCTAATGATCCAGAATGAATGTCAGAATTCCAACAATTTCACACATCTTCCAGTTGACAGAAAAAAGAATAATAGAAAGTAAAATTACTCTGCTCTAAGGTTGCTGTTAAGGGTTTTTCTGAAAGTCTCCCACAACGCATTCTCATTCATCTAAACTGGATGAGTACAACAACCCCAAGCTGCCTGGGAACTGAGAATTGTCATTATTGTTTGAAGTGGCCCTATAACCAGCTAGAAATCGGCATTATTTTAGTAAGAAAGGAAAGGAATCAGTCTTGTCATTACTCTGATGACAGTACATTAAAAAGAATAATAACTTAGAAGATTGAAGGAAGAAAACACTAGACCAGTTCTCAGTTTCTGATGTAAGAACATACTAACACACCTCTTGCAAAGGAAGAGAAGGGAAGTCAAGAAGAGTCCGACACTGACCTTTACAAAAATAATTACACAGCCTCCAAAGATGTCATCAGAGATAGGAACTTCCTCATAGAACATGAAGGCTGGTATTCCCACATCATGGCTAAGTAAATTAAGTAACACCAGTCTTGATAAGGTGAGCAGATTTTAAAATAGGTAAAGTGGAGCACCAATTTACCAATTGGTGGGGGTGGGGATTCTTGATTAAAAATTTGGTCTATATGGAGCTTCCATGTCGAGGCGGGGTCTCCCCGCCAAAAACCATATATTCCCTTCCTGTTCTCCCACTGTTCTCTAGCTTTTCATGCATTCTTTCCAAAAATCGGGACTTTTTTAAAACGCCGTGGAACACGGGACAAATTGTTAAAAATCGGGACTGTTCCGCCAAAAGCGGGATGTCTGGTCACCTTAGTTGGAGTATAACTTGTAAGCAATTATAGGGGAATAAAGCAGAGTAAGGGTGAGTCAGTGTGTTTTCAGCGGCCAACTCAGGTAGAATTAAACATGATAAGAGAAAAATCACGCCTTCTATTTGCTGTGTCATTAATTCTTTGGCATGTCCCTGTTTGATTTAGGTGTTCTGGTGGAGAAATGATAATTCCTAGGAATTACTTACCTTCCAGCTAAGGAACTTGCCTGCGCAACTTCAGAGGTAATTCCAGGAAGGTACAGCAGGAGGAGCCAATGAGACAGGGCTGCTTATTAGTCTCACAGCCTACAATCAACTACCCTCTCCCCAGCTCACCAATTCTTAAACTTTGCAGCTGTCCCTACTGTTGGAAGGAAATAGAGTGGTCTCTACACAGAGAGGTTCTAAAAAGCCCCGAAATTCTGGCTCACAGAACTGGACTCATGTCCCATCGCTATGACAGGCCATCTGGCAACCTTTGGTACAGTTACCCATTTTAAGTCCTCATCTACTCATCCGTACCACAGGTATGATAATATTAATCATGCCTACTTCATGTTTTGAGAATTAAGAACTTGGGAGAGTACTTCATACTTAGTGAAAATGCAATAAATATTAACCATTCTGCACTTTGGAGTCATATTGGTATATGATGGAACACACCTACTAGCTAAGTAAATAAAAAACTTTCTAAGCCTCAACTTCTTGAGTATCTGGCACCTAGGTTTGAAATTAAAACAAGTAAACAAACAAACAAAAATGAGTTGCATGATAATCTTCCTTGTTTTTATTATTTTTCTTATATGTATAAGTAGAGGATATGGAGAAAGAAGGAAATTATTTCAATGTTTAATACTAAAAGCATTTGGGGTCTTTACTTAGAAGTTTATGATGTTTTTGTGATTAGAAATATTTCGTAAGAGTTTAACTCTTATTTATATCAACTGGCAAATATGTATGTATGTATGTATGTATATATACACATGTGTATATAAAAAAGAGCAATTAAGTTTTTTCTATTTGTGTTCTAAAACTTTTCATTTACAAAGTATTTAACTGCAAGTGTACTTTATTATAATATGCCATTGAACTAATTTGCTATATTTCCTTCTTTCTTCATAGCCTCTCAAGTGACGATATAATAAGATATATTATTTAGAGGGCAGAAATGTATCTGACTTAGTCATAAACCAGTGTAACATTAAATCACTGCCTCTTAGATCTGACACAAACTTCTCACTTTAAATGTCAGTACAGAATGTTAAAATAAGTCTGGACATGTAAAGCTTGTACTTAGATTCTATTAGAATGTGCAAAACTCACTGGATTTAAGCTACAGTTTCAAATGGGATCATATTTTATGTGCCAAATTTTAAAGACTCCAGATTTCTGAATTCCAGAAATGAGTTAATTGACATAAATATTTGTAAAGTGGATAAATGCATTTTCCCCAAAAGGAAATAAATCTACCATAGGAAAATCAGTCAGAGGGGGGAAAGCTGACCCTTGGAACAAACATAGTTGGTCTTATATACAATGCATTGGTCAATGATGTATTCAGTGCATTGTGATAGTCAGAAAAGATACAGCTAGGCCAAGACTCTGCACGCAAGGGTGTTAAGCAACTGTTTTCAGGAACCAGGCTATTTGTCTGAGTGTTGTTGGCTACTGATTCTGCTGTTTACATTTTTCATGTGGGCAAAACACCAACTGCTTCAAGACCAATAGCATAATTTTATGATAAAAATCCAGAATTATCTTGCAGATGAGTTATAAATCCAGAAAATGATCATTCATTTCAATATCAGTGAAAATCTACTATGTTTAGAATTGGAATTTCAAGGTAGGATATCTTTCTATGTCTGAAAACCAGAAGCCTACAGATGATAGGTGATATTTTCTGGTAGTGCTACTTTCTCCCTACAATTTTAGTTCAACTTTAGATCAATAAATATTGTTTCCATAGCTTCAGTTCAAAAATTTCTTGTGCTAGAATTAACTGGATGAAAATCATACTCATACCCTTTAGATCTCTTCAATCTCATACTCAATAGACATTCAGGACATAAGCAGTGAAAATGGAACACAGTAACTTGGAAACATATCATCCACGAATTATAGGTTATTTCATGCCCCAAACAACCATCCCCTTCTTTTCCCTAAAGCAGTGATGGGCAATCTTTTGAGCTTGGTGTGTCAAAATTCGCCAAAAAACCTAGCATAACTCGGGTGGTGTATCACTTCGAGAAAAAGGGCCTAACCGAAAGTCCCAAGACTACACGCTCTGTGCTGGAGTTCTGTTGTTTTGACTTACAGATAAATGTTTTATCCTCGGCTACTACACCTGGCCATGCAGAAGCCGAGGATGTAACGTCCTTCTCAGCATTCGGCCCCATACTTCTCTGATAAGCGGCCACATGCAGCCGCGTGTCATCAAAAATGGCTACGCATGTCAGTGCTGACATGCATTTCATAGGTTTGCCATCATGGACCTAAAGAAAGCTTTTATCAGACATAGGTGGCTGTCAGAAGCAGTTATTGAACAATAGCCTAGTCACATATTATTTTTCTAAGGGAAAAAGACTCAATCACCATTATAATTTTTTATTAAATAACCTAATAACCAAAATAATTTTACACAACTGAATGTAACATCTTAGGTATAGTAGAAAGAACGCTGGGTTTGAATTTTAAAAATTTGAGTTCAAAGTTTGCTTATGGTTCTCACAGGATTTCAATCTTGGGCTAGTCTCTAAATTCCAGTTCTTTGTTTATTAATTAATTTATTCACTGAATCCTTAATACGTTCCAATCACTATTCTAGGCTTAGTTGTACAGAAAAGAAGTAAAGAGATAATTTCCTGCTCTTTTTCAGTTTATAATCTCAAAGATAAGAAAGACATTTAGGCCCTGGCCAGTTGGCTCAGAGGTAAAGTGGAGGCCCAGAGTGTGGAAGTCCTGGGATTCAATTCCCAGTCAGGGCACACTAGAGAAGCAACCATCTGCTTCTACACCCCTCCCTCTCCTCCTCCTTCTTGCTCTTTCTCTTTCTGCCTCTCACCTCCAGCAGCCATGGCTCATTCAAGCAAGTTGGCCCTGGGGGTAGAGGATGTACTAAAATAGCTCAGTTGCCACGCAATGGAAGAACAGCTTTAGATGGGCAGAGCATTGCCCCATAGGGGTTTGCTGGGTGGATTTTGGTGGTGGCGCATGTGAGAGTCTGTCTCTCTTCCTCTCCACCTTTCACTTAATAAAAAAAAAGAAAAGAAAAGAAAGAATAAAGAAAAAAGAAAAACATTTAAGAAATTTAATGTCAAGTAGAGGTAAATGCCATGAATAAAAGTTTAGCAGTGTAGAGTCATGTAGTAGGAGGTAAACAAAGGCTTTTCTGAGTCTGAGATGAAGAGAAGATGAGACTGTTTTCTTAGGTTTCTTTTCTGATAATTCATTATTAGTATATTTTCATTCACAATTGCTTCAAAAAGAATAGAATACCTTGGAATAAATGAAACCAAGCATGTAAAGGCCTGTTTTCAAAAAGTTGTAAGACTGAAGAAAGAAATTGAAAAAGATACAAATAAGTGGAGGCATAAACTGTGTTCATGGTTAGGAAGAATTAACATTAAAATGTCTATACTACCCAAAGCAATCTGCAGAGTCAATGCAATTCCTATCAATATACCAATGGTGCATTTCACAAACATAGAACAAATATTCCAAAAATTTATATGGAACCATAAAAGACCCTGAATAACAACAGTGATACTGAGAAAGAACAAAGTTGGAAGAATCATGCTACCTGATAACAAACTATACTACAAGGCCATAGTATTCAAAACAAAATGGTACTGGCATAAAAAGACATATAGATCAATGGAACAAAATAGCTCAGAAATAAACCTATGTTTTTGTGATCCATTAATGTTTGGCAAAAGAGACAAGAACATACAATGCAGTAAGGAGTCTAATCAATAATTGGAGAGAACGTGCAAAAAGTGAAATTAAACCACCTTCTTACATCATACACAAGAATAAACTCAAAATGAATTAAGGCTTAAATGTTAGACTTGAAACCATAAAGGTTCTAGAAGAAAACATAGGTAGTAAAATCTCAGACATTTCTTGTAGCAATATATATATATATATATATATATATATATATATATATATATATATCCATCCCCAGGCAAGAAAAACAAAAGAAAAAATAAATAAGACTACATCAAACTAAAAGGCTTTTTCACAGCAAACCATCAACAAAATAAAGACAACCCACTGAATAGAAGAACATATTTGCCAGTGATGATATATCTGATAAGGTCATAATATCCAAAATTTGTAAGAAACTTATAAAACTCAACACCAAAACTCAACAATTCAATTTAAAAATGAGTAAAGAACCTGAATAGAGACTTCTCCAAAGAGGACACACAGATGGCCTACAGACAGATGAAAAGAAGCTCAGCATCACTAATCATCAGAGAAATGCAAATTAAAACCATAATGAATATCTCCTCACACCGGTCAGAATAGCTAGCATCAATAAATCAACAAACAACAAGTGTTGACGAGGATGTGGATAGAGAAAAGGGAACCCTAGTACACTGCTTGTGGAAATGCAGATTTGGTAGCTACTGTGGAAAACAGTATAGAATGTGCTTAAAAACATGAAAATGAAACTAACTTATTTCCCAGAAATTCCACTTCTGGGAATATATTTGAAGAAACCTGAAACACTAATTCAAAACAGTATATGAACCCCTATGTTCATTGCAGCACTATTTACAACAGCCAAGATTTAGAAGCAGCCCAAATGTTCATCAGAAGATGAGTGTATAAAGAAAGCTGTGGTAAATTTACACAATAAAATACTACTTGACTACAAAAAGGAAGGAAATCTTTATACTTTATGACAGCTTGGATGGATCTAGAAAGCATTAGGCTAAGTGAAATAAGCCAGTCAGAGAAAGACAAGTACTATATGGTCTCATTCATATATGCAATTTATTTAACAAATGGAACTAACAAGCAAAATAGAAACAAACTCATAAATACAGAATAACCTGACAGCTGTAGAGGTGGGGGAGGGGGTGGGTGAAAGGATTGAGCAAAAAAATAAAAAACTCATAGAAATGGACAACGGTGTGGTGATTGCAGGTATGTGGAGTAGAGGAGGGTATGGGGGAATAAATGGTGAGGAATGGAGACTGGACTTGGGGTGGTGAACACACAATACAATGTACAGATGATTTGCTGTAATTTGTGTACCTGAATCCTATATAATTTTGTTAACCAGTGTCATCCCAATAATTTCAATTAAAAGGAAAAAAAGTGAGAGAAGATCGCAATGCTTAGGGTAAGAATATCTAGGAACTCCAGGAATAGGAAATAGCAGAATATGCATCCAAGTATAAGGAAAAGCAAGAAGTCCTGTCTAGCTGAGGTAAAGTAAGTGAGAGAGGTTTGGCAGGAAACTGGAGGGTAGGTCTAGTGTAAGGTGACCAGACGCCCCGCTTTTGGCAGGACAGTCCCGATTTTTAACAATTTGTCCTGCATTCTGTGGCGTTTTTAAAAAGTCCCAATTTTTGGAAAGAATGCACAAAAAGATAGGGAACTGCGGGAGAACGGGAAGGGAATATACGATTTTTGGCGGGGAGACCCCACCTCGACCTAGAAGCACCTGCACTGCTGCAAGAGCTGGCTGCCCTGTGTGGGGGCCCGGAAACAAAGAACTTCGGCAGGATGTACCTGCTGGGGCGGTGGCTGTCAAGTCCCCTAACTACCCATAGGCCCACCAGTGGTGTTGCCCTGCCTGCTCCCACCCACTCGTGCAGCTCCGGCATTGGTTTCGAAACTGTGTAACCCGATCCCTCTGACTCATTCAAAATTTCCCATATAGTAATATTTCCAAAAATAATCTTTTTAATGAGGTATCATTATTAAAAATATATATTGATAAGGAAAAGATTAAATCTTGGGCATCAGCAAAAATCACAATAGAGAAGAAATGGTTAGAAATATTTTGTCATTTTGAAACAAACCATGTTCAATACAATAATGCACTAAAAATTGCGGAATACATGCTGTCTTTACCAGAAACTAATGCTGCGACTAAACACGTTTTTTCTACGGTAAATAAAGTGTGGACATCAGAAAAATCACAATTAAGTGTTGAGACTTTGAAAGCCATTTTATGTGTGAAATATAATTTAACAAATTCTTGTGAAAAATTTCATGACCTTTTAAACAATGACAGCAATCGACTAAAAAAAA
Source organism: Rhynchonycteris naso (assembly GCA_037038555.1). Taxonomy (NCBI): domain Eukaryota; kingdom Metazoa; phylum Chordata; class Mammalia; order Chiroptera; family Emballonuridae; genus Rhynchonycteris; species Rhynchonycteris naso. The sequence continues at coordinate 67,664,311 of CM072998.1, forward strand.
TTCACTCAAATGAGAAATATGCAAACAATAAAATACTATACATAATTTTTAATGTATTATATTTTTAAATTGTACTTATATTTGTAAATTGTTGAAATTTAAAAATATATATTACAATACTATTTTTGCATTCTATGAAAAATTTTTTTGCTCCATATAGACCAAATTTTTAATAAAGAAACCCCCCAGCCCCCCATCAGTGGTGTCCCACTTTACCAATTTTAAAATCTGGTCACCTTAGTCTAGTGTCAAATCAAGTGGGTCCTGAAGATTAAGATTTCATTCCAAATGTAATGAGAAGCCATTGAAGTGACCTGAGAGAGTGGCATTCCTGAAGGATCACTTTAGGAAGGACGACTTCACTGTGTGAAGAATGAATTTTTGAGGTTGACATAAAAACTGGGATAGAGGGAATTATAAGACAAAAGATGTGAAAACGCTGTTCACACTTCATGTTGACTCTTAAATTTGTTACAGATGACAGTGAATAATGAAGAAGTTTCAACTTATAGTTTCTTTGTCAATGAACTCAGCTGTCATCAAGCACTTGTCTATATTCTTGTGACACTGTCACAAAATCTTTCAATTTTGGGGTCCCAGTTGCTTTCCAAGGGAAGTATTAAATACCTCCTGACATCTGGTTTTATAATCCTGGCCATGCTCTGCCCTGTCTCTACCAGGAGACTACTACTCTAACTTATTTTAAATGAGTGTCATCCCTGGAAATTCTGTACTCTGCTCCTTTCTGAGCTCTATCTTCTGACCAGTAAAAACTTGCTTTCCCAACACTCAAGTAAAGTGTATGGTAAGACCAAAAATCATTAGCTTTGTTAAGGCAAAATGATGTAAACAATGATGCATGATAGTTTGCCTATACTAGCAATAGATTCTTGATTTCATTTTCTAGTTCAGTTTCATGTGGTCCAAATATATAAAAAAACTTCATGATTCTTGTAGAAGTTGATTTTAATTCTACAGAAAATGCATAAATAATCTTTCTCTTAGTTAAAAATATAATTAACTATAACAGATTAAACTAAGTCCCTTCTAAGCACCACCAATAGTGTTAGTCTCTATTCCGGGTTAGTTACAAATAAGAATTTGGTGTGTATACTTTTAGAAGTTTTCTATGTCTGCATTTTTATAGCATATGTCATGCCATATTGTATCATTCAGTGTTTGTTCTTATTTTTACATATTTACATGTATGGTGCACTTTTTTTAGTTCTTTTTTTTTTGTATATATAAATAAAAAGTATCACTGTGTCATGCTGAAAATTGAATTGTGCTCCTAATAATACCTGTTTTCTTATTAAAACTAAAAATTCAACAAACAGCCTTGTATGTGGTTGCTGGTTCACATGAAAACACTTAAGTTCATTACTCTGAAACAGAGATAATACAAGTAAAATTGCTAGGTCATATGCTCTATATATTTTAATTTAGTTAAATAGTATTAAAATTACCACAAAGTAGAACTAATTAATAGTCTTACAAGCAGAATATTTACCTATGCACTGACCAAGACTTGATATTACTTTTATTTATTTATTTATTTATTTATTTATAATCATTCTAGCAATGAAAAAAGGTTATTTTATTTTTGGTCTAAATAGTTTCCTTTATTCTAAGAAAACTTGAATAGCTTTCCATATTTTTATTGACTCTGTAATTTCATACTTGTTGATTATCAGTTTCATTCTTTAACTATTTTTCTATTATTTGTCTTTTTTATATATTTGTTAAAGTTATTTGTTTTGATTAAATATTAATTCTTCATTATATATTCAGGTAATATTTTTCCTGGTTTATATTTTTTTAACAAGTTTAGAATGTCTTGTCATCTAAAAGCTTTAAATAATGGTTTAAAGAATGAATATTATTATTTTGTTTTATGTTTTTTTATTATAACCTTGTTTTATTTTTGTTTTAAAAAGCCATTTTGACATAAATTAATATGTATATGTTTCATGTTTTCTTCTTAGATTTCTGTTTATTTATTAATCTACTTATATTTAGATATTTGAGCTATTTTAGATGCATTCTCACTAATAGTAAGGTATGAAGGTTGAAAAATAATTTTTCAAATTAAGCTGATTATCTCAAAATTGTTTTATTGGATTGTCTACTCTTCAAAGATTAAAAATAAATTCACATTGATTAAATACTAGATTTCTATATACATATAGATATATTTTCAGATTTTAATCTATGCATTGATATATTACTTTCTATTTTCCTCTCCCCTTCCTTAACCTGAGATTTCACATACACAATTATGTTAGTCTGTTTTGGGATATAAGTCGTGAAAACCTCAACTGAAATAAACAATTAAAGGACTTATTCTAAAGTCCAATGAACTAAAAAGTTCCTGGAAAAGACCAAAAGTAGGGTTAGATCCAGGCCAGACCTCATCTAGTGCTTTATGAAATGTCACTGGGAACCAGTTTCTTAGCTGCAAGAAGCTCTCTCTTTCCATTTTACAGCTTTGCTTTATTAGAGCAGACTTCAGTGTTGGAAATCCCTGGCCATGTTCAGGAAGCAGAGAAAGAAAAACCCATGTCCAGAATTTTCAGAATAATTCTCTACAGTTTACTGTGATTGAATCCCTGAAATAAACTATTTTAGATGGGTTAATGTGAAATGCTTGGGAGACATCTAAATTGATATATTAAGTAGGCAGTTTGATATACAATATAAATCTGAAGCTTAAGGAAAAACTTTGGGCTAGAGATGTAAATATGGGAGTCATCCTGGATTTATATTTTACAAATGAAATATTAAGCTATTGACATAGAGAAACGCTAGGAAGAGAATTTAAAAAGAAATCAAAATGAGCCTAAGACAGCTTGGAGGAATTCCAGAGTTTAGAAGTTGTAGAAAGGAGAGCATGCTGTAAAACAGCCCAAGAGTCCCCCCCGCCCCCATGAAACAGAAGTTAACCTAAGACAGTGTGATGTTGGAGTGTGAAGTAGTTCATATGCAAAGCAGGTAATCTAAAATAGAAATCTATTTATGAAGCATCCAGACAAGAGGGGAAAATATATAGAAATTAATTAATTTATGGGTGGATATTGATATACATTCATTTCAAGTTTGAGACAAAAGTATAATAGGAGGCACATAAAAGCAGCATAACTTTGGAATCAGATCAGTGACTGTCTATTTGGTCAAGTTCCTTGATTTTTTTTAAATTAACTATGCCATATGTTAAATGAGGCTGTTCTACTTCATAAGGCTATTGTGAAAATAGATTATAAGAGATAGGTGAAGCCCTGTTGTATGTTTTCTTCTTCTCACTAGGAATAGGAAATAAAGTTGAGAGGAGACTTAAAACCTGTAGTATAGACTGGGGAGAGTCACTCTGCATATTCATGTCTAGACTGGTTTGACTGAAAACTTAATGGTTCTCTAATCTCCACAGTAGGACTTCATTGAGGACATGGTTTGTCAGAAGCTATTTAAGTGTTAAGGACATGGTCTGGCTGGGTTGTTCCTTCCTTCAGCTTTTGATATCTTTACTCCTCCCCCACACACACACATATGATAGCTATAACTGTCATTTTATATTGCAGTGTGATTTTTAATTATTTTAATCACCTCTAAAAGAATTACATATCCCCAGGGAATGTCTTCTATATCTTAAGTATAGGTCTGAGTTTCTCTTGACTCCAGCTCATTTAGACATTGCCTTCTCCAACTCAAAATTCTACTATGGCAGTGTTTTATATTTCTTATTTTTTTACTAGTTGCTTTTCTCAATGACTTCTTCATGCATTAGTAGACTTTTAGGGCATAGATGGTGCTTTGAGAAGTAATCTAATCTTCCATCACTTTGATTTACATCACAACTCCAGGGTTACGACTTATGCTTGCTTGGACTTAGTTTTGTAGAATAGTTAGACATTACAAAACACTGAAGGATATATTGTACCCAACAATGCTGTCCTCAGTACAGAGATCAATCAGATGACCTAATGTGTCTTTCCAGTTTCTGACTTCCATGATATCTTACAGCATGGAATCCCTTCATAGAATAATAGTTCTTTATATGAAGAAATGAACATATCATCTAATTATTTATTTCCATTTTAAACCACAATGTAGCTTCTGATTAAACCACGCATTAAAGTTAGAAAGCAGATGAACATCCTTTAATGTATGCTTTAGTCTTTTCATTAAAAAGTAAAATTAAAATTGATGAGATCTATATATTTATAATTATCTGAGTTTTTCTTGTGTAGTCACTAAAAACACAGAACAAGAGCACATGTTCTTCTTCTTCTAAGTTGTATTTATTTTTCATCAAAAGCTTCCACCCATTTCAGTCAGTTTAAAGTCAGTAAATCATCTGCTGTCTTTTGTTTCAATACGTCAGTCCCAACTGCTCTACTAAATATGGTATCTGAATAATGTCCTGCTTTATCATTAGCAGGGTTAATTGTAGCTAATACTTTATCTCTTCAAGGGTATTTATCATTGTTAATTACAATGTTATTATTAGAAAAAAACAAAATTTAATTGATTTGGATGGACCTTTCTTGCCAACAGTTTAATTTTGTTACTATTATCCATGCAGTTTAAGAAATATTTTAATTCATATTTTGGGAAAAAAACCTAAAACCATTTATTTTTTTGGCTTGCTCTTTTATACATTAACAGGGAGAAAAAAATAAATTCTATCCAATGCTAAACGATACAGTAGTTCTGTGAAGAGGGCCCATTTATCTTTTAAGTACCACATGAGACAAATGCTCATCATAAAATCTGGTTCCCAAGACAGCCCTGACAGATGGTGATATGGTTATATATATATATATATATATATATATATATATATATATACAGCCATGAATAGTAGTTGTTTACTGGATGATTTCCACCAGAAAGGAAAATTATTTATCATAGATAATTTAAAATGCTATTGTGTTTTGCTAATAATTTTAATAGAGTGTTTTTTAAAGCAGTTTTAGGTTCACAGCAAAATTGAGTAGAGGTACAAAAATTTCTTATTAATTTTTTTTTATAACAACTGAGATTGGGACTGTCAAAAATATAAAATCAAGGCTACTTTTCTAATTGAACTGATTTTAATAAATTTATTTAAGAACCAAGCTGTGTCCCTGAGCACAGCTGAGGCAGGTTAACACTGTTTGGCAGTTTGAATACAGCAAGTAGCCAGCCTCAGCCATGGGCATATGTATGATTTACTCAGAGTTATGAATAAGGGTAAATAAAAAGGTGAGCCTAGATAAGTGAAGGGGAAATAAGGAAGGTCTTCAGAGTCTGTGAGAACCCAATATCAGAATTGTAACATCTCCAGATCATTCCAGACATATATTTAAAGTAAAGTTTTATTCTGAAGTTTTGGGGTATTTTGATACTTCAACTATTTTCCAAATAGAGGACTTTCTAGCAGCCTGAATAAAATACGTCATGAAAGGCCTGAGGCCCTTAATTTTGTCTCCTGAGGACTTCAAACCTGATAGCAGATTCATTCAGTAATGCTCACTAAGACTCCCTTGATTTAGGGCTCTCTTTTCACTTCGACAATATTAGATTTAACCAAAGAGGATATCCAATGGAACTGCCCATGGAGTCACCACAATGTGGCCTGGGAAATCACAAAACTTATTATCTTAGTATTTGGTGACTGACATTGTCAGTATTTAGATGAACAACATTTTATTGCCTTTTTATTTAATATTACCACAATTCTAACTATTTCCCTACCCTTGATTTAAAAATTACTCAGTGTATTAGTAGTCTATTATTTTTCTTCATTCCACCTGAATAAGACAGAATTTGGCCCTGGCCTGTTGGCTCAGCAGTAGAGCGTCAGCTCAGTGTGTGGAAGTCCTAGGTTCGATTCCCCATCAGGGCACACAGGCGAAGTGACCATCTGCTTCTCAACCCTCTCGCTCCCCCTTCTCTCTCTCTTCCTCTCTCTCTCTTCTCCTGTAGCTATGGCTCAAATGGTTTGAGCAAGTTGGTCCAGGCACTGAGGATGACTCCATGGCCTTGCCTCAGGTGCTAAAATAGCTCGGTTGCCTGAGCAAAAATACAGTGAGTGGCCCCAGATGCACAGAGCATTGCCCTTTGGGGGCTTTCTGGGTGGATTCTGGTCAGGGCGCATGCAAGAGTCTGTTTATCTGCCTCCTATTCTCTCATTAAAAGAGAGAGAGAGAGAGAGAGAGAAAACTTCTCCCCATTTCTCATTCAGTTCCTGTGGCATATGAAAAAGACGTGAGAACAAAAACCCATCTTCACATGTCTAGTTTCAGAAAAATACTATTGTGTACCAAATTATAAAAAGTAAGAAGTTACATTTCAAGGCTCTTTCTTAAAACCACTTATATAGTAATCCAGGGAAGATTACTGTCAAATTCCTCTACTTTTTTAAAACACAGTTATGAAACACTATAAATAATCTTGTAATACGTCCTAAAAAATAAGTAAAAATAGTCTATCTTCATGGCCTGAAAGTTCTTTGCATTTATGTTGATTTACTGCATTTTCTCATGACTGTCTCATTGCTACTCATAAATCATGGTACAGCTATTAAAATCTATCATGCATATCTAACATGAGTTTAGTCTGGATATAGAACAATATTTCTAAAAAACACACAAAGTATTTTTAAGGTGCAAATTTGGTCGTGGTAGTTCTCTGCAAAAATATCTTCAGTGACTTTCCTCCTTGACTCGGATTTAATCAGATTAAATCCTAACATGAGTTTTCCAAATAAAATTTGAACCCAACCTACCTTCCTGGCCTTAGAGACTCTTTTCCACAGTTCATGTGTCCTGAAGAGCTGACAACTGTTTCTTTCCCAAACTTGCTTAGGCCCATTACATCTCTGCTTTGGCACAAATATTTTCCAGTTTATAATTTCCTTCCCCATTGCTATACTTCCCAACATCAACATTCTTACTCACCATTGCTGTCTTTTGAAATCCACCAATGTCTTGTTTTAATTTAAGTACTGCCATTTTTGAAACCCTCCCTCCCTGAGGCTATTCCACCAGAATTAATACCTCTATCCCTTGGGCTGACATAGCAGTCGGTTGGTACCTCTTTGACATTATTTACCACTCTGCCCATCTTTGTAATTATTTGTGTATATATAAGGTGGCCATTAATATAGACTCTCATCTCAGAGAGTATGTCACCTGCAGTAAGCCCTACCTGACCTTGTCTCGAATTTAATTAACTGTATAATTAAGAACCAAAGCTCTTATTCTATATTAACACTTTGAAAGACTTTGGTACAATGTTAAAATAATATTTCTTCATCAATATATTTGAACTTTTTCAAAATTTGTTCTCAGAATATACAGAGTCATGTTGGTAGCTGATCATAAAAGAAAGATATTTATTCAACTCAAATGATCAAACAAGCATTAAAAAAATCTGTAGTGACAAAGAAAACTTAGTATTAAAGCCAAATTTGAAGACAACAGGGCTAAATAAAACAACAAGAACCCAGTATAATTAGAGTTTAATAAAAATCACTCCTCACAAGTTCAAAAAAGTATTACAAAATTTATACTCAATTAGTGAGTAAAGGAAAAATAATGTGTTGTAGCAAAGATCCATCAGTTGTCACCAGCCACAGCTGCTGGCTTTTCCATTCTTTTCACCCTGATTTCCTGAGGAAACACATGCAGTATGAACTTCCCTGATACTATTTGGCCCTATCAGAAGGCGGGAAGCCTTGTAAAAATTTCAAATGGTCCTGACATAATCAATATCTGTATAGCAATTATGCTAAGGCTAGCCATCTGTTACAACCTTCATTTCATAGATTCCTTCAGTAATTATCCAGTACCTTCCATTCATAAACTGATTCTTCCCTTTCAGTTCACTTACGCCAAAAACAACACTAGGTAGTACTAAGGCTAGCAACCTGGGGAAATTCCCACTATCACTAAAAGCATTCTGGCTTACACTTAAGCCTTAAAACATCTTACTTTCCTATAAAGCTTGCCCTGCCCCTAACTTCTCCTGTTCAAGCCATTTGGAAGCATAATGCCTATTGTTTATATTTCCCACCCTTAGAAGCCATCTCAGAAATATTAAGGAGATAAGAGTACCTATAAAAGCTCTTAAGATACTCTTTAATTTAGAGCAAACAATGGACTATTTATTTGCCTTATCTGAGAATGGGTGTTCCCTTCAGTTCATTAGAGAAGGCTGAAGCAGAGGAAATTTACACAAGGGACCCTAGGCCTCCAAAATCTCCTAGGAAATGGCAAGACTTTCAGGACATCAGCCCCTCTAACCTTAGCCAGATTTGCCATTTCTAAACCTCTCTTTTGTTGCAACCACATTTTTTTGTAACTGAAACAAGATAAGGAGATTTAAGACCATTGCATCATTCAGGTGTAGAAATAAATAAAGACTACCCAAACACAACATGTCAAGGCTATTTATTTGGGGCTTGCAAGAGAAACACATACCATCATTTATTTGTGTTTGGCAGAGACTCAAAGGTAGGCAGGAAAGGGTGTGGAAAAATTTCCTAGTGAAAAATAAGGAGGGCTTCAAATACATGATGAATATATGTTTTTGAAATGGGAAAGTAAGACATGGGTTAACTAGAAGCAGGACATTCTATGTGATTAGTTTGGGGATCATGTTTGCTTTTTCTGGTTGATCTTGAGATGGAAACAGTGTCCAAAATTAGAGAAGCTGGCAGTTGTAGAGCAAGCCCTGCCTGGGTTCGATTGCTGCAGAGGTTTGTGGTTTGGCTTCCTGGTCTGGTTGCCATGGAAGTTGTGGGTCAGAGCTCCATCTCCATTCTGTGCACGGTCTGGCCATTGTCTGTTTATTAGGTCTTTCACAGAATGTTGTCATTCTTTATTTTTAAATCATTTTTTAAATGAAATAATATCCAAAACATCATCAAAAAGAGTAAAAACAAACTATAAATTTGTGGCTGGATAGTAATTCTAGAATTATTTATATTTTAAAGAAAGGCCTTGGTTTTCTCACCTAAAGATAGGTATTATCTTGAAACAAGTTTCCTTAAAGTAGCATCAAAATTTTCTATTGAGGGAAATTCTTTGTTTAGGAGCTATAGAAAAATGCTGTCCAAATATTATCTATCAGGTTAATCCAGTTTCAAAATAAAATTATAAAAAGATAAGTGATTTGATAGGCCAACTTTTTCACCAAATAGGTAGTGGAAAACAAACAGGTCCTCCAGTATTGAAAAACAGAAGAGTGAAAGAATGAGACAAGCAGAGTTAAAGGTGGATGTAAGGATAGTGAACAATGCAGATGCAATAAGTGCATTGTAAACTAAGCCAGCAGGACTTGGGGACTGACTGTGTGTGAAGAAGAGGAAGAAAGAGAATTCTAGGGTGACTCCCATGTGAGATATATATATATATATATATATATATATGAAACTGTTTGCTGAAATTGAGCATACAAGAGAGAAAATATTCAGAGGGTATATTCAGGAAGAAGAAGAAGGGAGAAAAACCAAATCTCCCCAGCTCTAGATAGACAGAACTAGAGATACAGACTTTGGAGTCAGTAATTCAACACATTTTTGAATGGAAAATTTAAATATTAAACAACTGATTTCAGCTGTAATGAGTGGTATGATTCAGCCAAGAGAGCATCTTACAAAGGGAAATATCACTTTTAGAGAATCAGGAAATGCAGAGTAATACATAAACAATAAGCAATATGTATACTAGTGAGGGTTACCTCATCACTGAGGCAGTGCTTATTACTGGGAGAGGAAACAGTGTGCACAAAGACAATGAGACATGAAGAAGTATATTCAGAGAACTGAAAGGAAGCTGATGCAGCTGAAGTAGAAGAAATGGAGCGTTGAGTCGCTCTAGCTATGATTGATGACATAGACTGACCTCATATCATACAGGACCTTGTGGTCCATATTCAGAATTTAGAATACTACTTTAAAACAAAGGGAAGGCATTAAAATAGAAGAATTACATAATCAGACTAGTAATTTCAAAAGATCATTTTGTCCATAATGAAGTCAGAGTATTAAAGGAGTGTAAAAGCACATGTAAGGGACCAGTATGGAGCTATTGTAATAGATTAGGTAAGAGGTAACCGTACCCTAAACAGCATGATCATTATACAGATTAAGAGAAATAGGTCAATTTGAGAAATAATTAGAAGAAAGATTGGAAGTCTTGGTTCTTGGTTCAATATGAAGACCAAGGATCAGAAGGTGTCAAGGATAGTTAATTTTCATCTATCTAGTTTATGCAATTGAATAAATAGAAGAGTTGTTCCCTGAGATAAAAATAATAATAATAATGGGGAAAGTAAAGGGTGAAGAGGGACTTATGAGATTGGTTTTGGAGATAGGAAGCACTGATGCTCATAAGATGAACAAGTGGAAATGGCAAGGAGGCAGCTGGTTCTATGGATCTGGAGCTCAGAAAACATAATCAACAGAAAAAAGAAGAGAGTTATAGATGGTGGTTGAAGCTATGGGAATAAGGAGTTAGAAACAGACTTAGGGTAAAACTTAGATAAATATCAACTATTTAAGGCCAGGTAGCAAAAATGAACTTGTAAGATGAGGAGGAGAAAAATCAGAAGAGTGTAAGGCCACCAAAGGCAAAGAGTGTTTCAGTAACAAAGGTGAGGTGAACTATCTTGGAACACCTGCAAGATCAAGCAAGAGGAAGATGAAAGAAAAAGGACAGCATTAGGTTTAGTGACATGCATGTCATTAATTACTTCTCAAGCAGTGCTTTAAGCACTGTAGTGATAATAAAAGCCAGGCTGGAGTAGGTTCAAGAGTGACTAAGATTTGAGAAACTGGAGATAATAAGCACAGACAATGCTTTTAAGAGGTTTGACTATGAAAAGAGATAAGGATGAGAGCTGGATGGAAAAGTGGATTTGAAGGAGTTTTCGTTTTTATTTTTAAAACTGGTAAGGTGAGGGGAGGTTCATTTACTACTAAGATGGAGGCATTGAAGTCAAGAGAATTGAAAATATCATTATGAGAAGGGCTAACATGGGGTCTCTGAAGAGGAGATTGAAAAGAAAACCCCTGTGAAAATAAGAAGTCATTGGAGTACATTAATATTAATTAAGCCACAAGGTTCAATGCTCAAGAAGTATGACCATCTGATCAACATGAGCAGATGTAGATCCACTATGTAACCTTGTAATCATGGTATGAAGTACTATTTCTGTGTAAACCATTTCTGAAATTTAAGCCTCAGAAACATCCAAGTCATTATTTAAACTTTGAGCTTCTGTCCACAAGATGTCTTACCCATTTACCTCCATTTATTTTGTCCAACTGAATATTTGATCCAGATGAACTAGAAATGTGATAATTAAAGGGTGGTGATAGAAATAGTGAAATGGAGTTTAAAAATTGAACCACTGCAAGGTTAGTCAACAACTGGAATCCCATGTCTAATATCTCTGATTTCTATTGCACTTTAAGTCTGATTGCATAGCATTCCAATTGTACACCAGATGGAATGCTGTGTATAACAATATAACAGAAATGACACTGAACTGGAAGGGAGGAGAATTGAATTCTTGTCCCACTTCTCACAACTCTTCCAGCTTTGAGCAAATCACAGCCACTCTGGAGACTTAACTAAAATGTGTTTAAGAATTTTGACAGCTCTGAGTCTATTATCCATGATGAGCTAACAGCTAGGAATGGCAATACTTATATTGGTGAAAACAATGTGCTCTGAGGATATCCTTTAACAACTGGAAACTCTTAACTAGAGAAAAAATAATCATCATAACTCTGAGTCCCAAATAATTCTTATTATCAAAGATGTTTAATAAACACTTCTCTGACATTAAAATGTTGGTGGAGAATGAGGACAGTAAACTAATAAATATATGATATAGTATTAAATACTAATTTTAGTTATACTCACAGGTGTCTATACTAACAGTATTATATTAAAGGAACTGAGTTCAGGTTAATGTTGGGAGGTAAAGGAGGTAGATATGAAAATTGACCTGGGTAAGAGGAATAGAATGGAATTTGTCAATCAGCCAGTCCTCTAAAAGGCCACGAAACAGATCAAAGTAATGCTCATCTACTTCTTCAACTGACCCTAAGATTGGGTCTCAACTGTATCAATCTCCTTTTATCTTCTCTAAGAAGCACAGGGCTGTCCTCCAGAGGAGAGAAAGAAGAAACTGTGACAGTTACAGCAGAGATAGCATGGAGACATTATAGCAGTGCTAAGAGCTCTTACATCAAGAGGTGGGTTCAAACACTAATTTTAGCACTTACTGAGTAACCTGGAACAAAATTATACCTTTTTTAAGCTTTAGTTTCTTCATCTATAAAAGAAGATAAGTATACTAGTATTCTCATAATAAAAAATGATTTATTTACATACATAAATTATATTAGACATGAAAAATGCTTAGCAGTTCCTGCAACAAGTAAATACTTCAAAAATTTTAGCCATTTTTTATTTGTAGTTCAACCAAAATTGCAAACGTTTAGTTATGATGACTAACAAATGCAGTGTTAAATATAGGATATTGGCCTGGCCGGTTGCTCAATGGATAGAGCATCGGCTCAGCTTACTTAGGTCCTGGATTTGATCCCCAGTCAAGGCACACAGGAGAAGCGACCATCTGTTTCTTTCCCACCCTTCCCCACCTGCAGCCAGTGGCTCAATTGTTGAAGCATGGCCCTGGGCATTGAGAATAGCTCTCTTGGAGTGCATCAGCCTCAGGTGTTAAAATAGCTCAGCTGATTCCAGCATATGCCCCAAATGGGGTTGACAGGTAGATTCCAATCAGGAAGCATGTGGGAGTTGACCTCACAATCTCCCTTCATCTCACCTAAAAAAAAAATTTAATTAATTAAAAAAATATAGGATATCAATCTTTTCCTTATTGTTGTCAATACCTTGATTTTTAAAAATGTCTCTATATTTTGAGGACTTCAGGTGCAAGCATTCTATACCAGGAGTCAACATGATAAAGCACTGCTTTCCAAGTCATCTCAACAAGAGGAACACAGGAGCTAGAAAAAGCAATTCCCAGAGAACATTAAAATGACATATTTTATTATATAAATAGATTTACTTTGCATTGACCTACACAATTATAATTGGCCATCTGCTAAATATATCAAAGGGCAACACTACAAAGACTAATTTACATTCTTTTTTGGTATTTTTTACTTTTTAAAGTTAAATTTATTGGGATGACATTAGTTAATAAAACAATATAGGTCTCAAGTGTACAATTCTATGATACATCTTCTGTATGTTGCATGATGTGTTCACCATCCAAAGTCAAATTTGCTTTTGTCATGATATATTTGACCCCTTATACCCTTACTGCCTCCTCTCTGCTCCCTTTCCCTATGGTAATCACCATACTTTTGGTTGTGTTTATGAGGTTTTGTTCGCTTGTTCATCTTATTTATTCATTTGTTGTTTTCCATTTATATCCCACATGTGAATGAAATCATATGATTCTTGATGTTTTTCATGTGACTTATTCTGCTTAGCATGATATTCTCAAGATCAGTCTATTCTGTAATAAATGGTATTATTTCATCTCTTCTTATGGCTGAGTAGTAATCAAATATATATATATACACACACACACACACCAAATTCTTACCCAATCATATATTAAAGGGCACTCTAGTTCAGGGGTCCCCAGACTTTTTACACAGAGGGTCAGGTCACTGTCCCTCAGACCGTTGGAGGGTCGGACTATAAAAAAAAACTATGAACAAATTCCTATGCACACTGCACATATCTTATTTTAAAGTAAAAAACCAAAATGGGAACAAATACAATATTTAAAATAAAGATTAAAAGAATAAGTAAATTTAAATCAACAAACTGACCAGTACTTCAATGGGAACTATGAGTACGGATGCATCCTGTGCTCCTCTCACTGACCACCAATGAAAGAGGTACCCCTTCTGGAAGTGCAGTGGGGCCAGATAAATAGCCTCAGAGGGCTGCTGGGGGCCCGCGGGTCATAGTTTGGGAACCCCTGTTCTAGTTGTTTTCATGTATAGGACAACAAAAATAATGCTGCAATAAACATAAAGGTACATCTATCTTTTTAAATAACTTTTTTCAAATTTGGGGGGTAAATACCCAAAAGAGGAGTTGCTGGGTCAAATGGTAATTTTATTCTTAATTTTTTGAGGAACCTCCATACTGGTTTTTTTAGTGACTCTACCAGTTTACATTCCCACCAGCAGTGAATGAGGGGTTTTTTTCCTCCACAATCTCTGGCATTTGTTATTACCTGTCTGGTTGATGATAATCATTCTAACAGGTGTGAGATGATATCTCATTGCAGTTTTGATTTATATTTCCCTAATAGCTAATGAAGTTGAGCATCTTTTTATATATCTGTTGGCCCTTTGTATATCTTCTTGAGAGAAATGTCTGTTCAGGTCCTCTGCCCATTTTTTAATTAGATTGTTATTTTTGTTGTTGAGTTGTATGAGTTTTCATATATTTTTATATTAACTCCTTGTTGGAGATATTGTTTGAAAATATTTTTTTCCATTTGGTCAGTTGCCTTTTTGTTTTGTTGGTGGTATATTTTGCTGTGCAGAGGCTTTTTTAATTTGATATAGTGCCATTCACTTATTTTTGTTTTTATTTCCCTTGTCAAATTTATAAAATCCTCTCTAAGAGCAAGGTCCATAAGCTTAGTACCTATGTTTTATTCTATGTGATTTATTATTGCACATCTTATATTTAGGTCGTTGATCCATTTGAGTTAATTTTAATATGGTGACAAATAGCAGTCTTATTTCATTCTTTTGCATGTGGCTCTCTAATTTAACCAGGACCACTTATTGAAATGGCTTTCTTTTACCCTTGCTATGTTTTTGGTTTTGCCACAGATTATTTTCCCATGTACATGTAGATTTATATCTAGGCTCTCAGTTCCATTCCATTGGTCTGTGTCTGTTTTTCTGCCAATGCCATATTCTTTTGATTATTGTACTTTGAGTATAATTTGAAGTCAGGGAATGCAATACTTTCAGCTTTTTTCTTTATTCTCAGCATTGCTTTGCCTATTCAGAGTCTTTTGTGGTTCCATACATATCTGATGACTTTTTGCTCTATTTCTTTTAAAAGTGCCAATGGGATTTTGATGAGGATTGCATTATGCCTGTATATTGCTTTGGATAATATAGCCATTTTAGCTATGTTAATTTTTCCAATCCATGAACACAAAATATCTTTCCATTTTTTTATATCTTCTTCAATTTTGTTTAATAATGTCTTATAATTTTCAGTGTATAGGTCCTTCACATTCTTTGTTAGGTTTTTCCTAGTTCTTTTATCCTTTCTGTGCAATTGCAAAAGAAAAGAATTTTTTCCATTTCTTTTTCTAAAATTTTATTGTTATTATAAAGGAATGGAGCAGTGGATTTTTGTATATTGATTTTGTATCCAACAACTTTACATTTTTGGTTATTGTTTCTGATAGTTTTTTTGTGTGTGGAGTCTTTAGGATTTTTTACACTTGATCTTAGCCAAAATGCCAAGAAGCAATGGCTTTTCTATATAAAGAAAAGCCATTGCTTTTATCTGCAAAAAGTGACACTTGTGTTTCTTTATTCCTAGTTTGGATGGCTTTTTATTTCTTTCTTTTGCCTGATTGCTCTGGCTACATTGTACTGTATTACATTGAATAACAGTAATAAGAGTGGGCATCTCTGTCTTGTTCCTTATCTTACAGGAAAATCTTTCAGGTTTTCACCATTGAGTTTGACATTGGCTTAGGGTTTGTCATATATGATCTGTATTACATTGAGGTACTTTAATTCTTTACCATTTTTATTGAATGTTTTAATCATAAATGAATGTTTTATTTTGTCAAATGATTTTACTTCATCTATTAATCTGATCATAAACATTTTATTGTTTATTCTCTTATGAGGTACATCACATTGATTGATTTTTGTATGTTGAATCATATAAATCCCTGGAATAAACCCCACTTGGTCTTGATGTATTGTATTTGATTTACTAGCATTTTGTTTAGGATTTTTGCATCTGTATTAATCATTAATATTTATCTGTAATTTTCTTTTTTCGTGTAATACTTGCCAGGTTTTGATGTCAGGGTAATCTTGGCTTCATAAAATGTGTTAGGAATCATTGCTTTTTTTATTTTTTGGAAAAGTTTGAAAAGGGTAAGTTTCAATCTTCTTTGAAAGTTCACTAGTGAAGCTATCTAGCCCTGGACTTTTACTCTTGGGTAGGTTTTTGATGGTTGTTTCAGTTTTCTCACCGTTGATCATTTCATTTAGATTTTCCCATCTTTTGTGATTCAGTCTAGAAGAGTAATATGTTGCTAAGAATTCATTTATTAGGTTATTGAATACTAGTCTTTCATAGTATTTTGTATGATCCTTTGTATTTCTGTGGTGTTTGTCATAATTTTTTCTCTTTCATTTCTGATATCATTTGAGTCTCTTTTTTTGGTAAGTATAGCCAGAGGTTTGTCAGTTTATTGATTTTTATAAAAAGAACCAGTTCTTTGTTGTATTAAGTTTTGTATTTTCTTTTTGTTCTCTATTTCACTTAATTCTACTCTAATTTTTATTATTTTCTACCTTCTGCTGACTTTTTAGCTGCATTTGTTCTTCTTTTTCTAGTTCTTTTTTTTTTTTTGTATTTTTCTGAAGTTAGAAGCAGGGAGGCAGTCAAACTCCTGCATGCACCTGACCAGGATCTACCCAGCATGCCCACCAGGGGGCGATGCTCTGCTCATCTAGGGCATAGGTCCATTGTGGCTAGAGCCATTGTAGCACATTAGGCGGAGGCCATGGAGCCATCCTCAGCTCCCAGGCCAACTTTGCTCCAATGGAGCCTTGACTGTAGGAGAAGAGAGAGATAAAAAGGAAGGAGAGGGGAAAGGGTAAAGAAGCAAATGGACTCTTCTCTTGTGTGCCCTGACCAGGAGTCGAACCCTGGACTTCCACATGCCAGGCTGACTGTCTACCGCAGAGCCAACCAGCCAGAAATGTAATATGTAATATTACATTGTTTATATGGGATTTTTCTTGTTTCTTGACATAGGCCTATAATGGGGTAAATTTTCCTCTTATTACCATTTTGCTGCATTCCAAAAGATTTGATATATTGATACATAGATATATCTTTTCACTTATTCTTAAGTATTTTTTCTCTCTCCTTTTATTACTTCTTTGACCCAGTCATTTTTTTTTATTAGCATGTTATTTAATCTTCACAAATTTGTGGGCTTTCCTGCTTTATTTTTACAATTGATTTCTAATTCCAATGCATTTTGGTCAAAGAATATACTTGGTATAATTTCAATCCTCTTAAATTAGGGTTAATTTTGTGTCCCAATTTATGGTCTATCTTTGAGAATGTTTCATATGCACTAAACAAGAATGTATAATCTTATATCTGAGATGAATGGCTCAGTAAATGGTGAGTAGGTCTATTTGGTTGAATGTATCATTTAAGGTTGATACTTTCTTATTGATTTTTTGTTTGAATGATCTATTCATCACTTTTAATGGGGCAATTAGATCTGTTCAATTGTGTGGCTTTCTTTTCGAGTTTCTCCCTTTAGTTTTGTTAGTAGTTGCTTTACATATTTTGGTGCTCCCTAATTGAGTAAGTATATATTGAGAAGTTTTATGTCTTCTTGATGCATTGCCATTTTTTTCACTACAAAATGTCCATCTTTGTCTTTTGTTACCTTTTTTATCTTGAAGTCTATTTTGTATAAGTATGGCTATACCTGCTTTACTCTGGATATCATTTGCTTGAAGAATCATTTTCCACTCTTTCACTTTAAACCCATATTTGTCATTGCAGCTTAGATGTGTCTTCTGAAGGCAGCATATTGTTGGATTTTGATTTTTGATCCAATCTGCTACTTTGTGTCTTTTTATTGATAAATTCAGTCCACTTACATTTAGGGTGATTGTTAATATATGAGGATTCCCTATAGCCATTTTATCTTTTGTTTTCTGGTAACTTTGTGTCTCCATTGCTTCTTTTTCTTGTATTTTTATTAGTTGTTTTAGTTTGGTAGTAGTCTGTGATATCTTTCCCTGCTTTTTATTTTAAGTTATATGTCTCAGTTTTGAATTTTTTTTTATTTGGTTTCCATTTGGCTTGTGCAGAAGAAAGTTTCATATATACAGTAGTCCTTTTTCTTTTGACTGCATCTTATCTGCAATCCCTTTACAAAATCAGATCTCTACTCCCTTTTTATGTTTTTGTTGTCATACATTATCCCTATTTATATTGTGAGTTCATTTCCAAATTGCACTAACTATTGCTTTTTCTTCTCTCTTTTTAAAATTTTACCTCCTTTGACTTTTCTTGTTTAATTATATAATATCATATTCTGGAAAAGGATTGCAATATCTTGCTTCTGTCTGTCAGTATTTTACTTATAGATTTGTGTTATTTTGTCTTTTTTTTAGGTTGATTAACCCTCTTCAGTATTTCCTGTAATGAATATATTGTGGTGGTAAACTCCCTCAGCTTCTCTAAGCCTGGAAAGATCTTTATTTCTCCTTCATAGCTAAAGAACAACTATGCTGATATATTATTTTTGGCTGATAATTACTTTCTTTCCATAGTTTGAATATGTGATTGCACTATCTCTAGCTTATAGGGTCTCTGCTGAGAAATCAGATAATAAGCTTTCTTTTCCTGCCTGCCAATGGCAGCCACTATACAATCATGACCATACCTCTATGCTACGTCTTCTCCTGGGTCTCTGTATTGCTCACTGACCACTTTTTCAGAAGAGCTTACTCATCCTCTTTTATTAGTTAATGTTTCTTCTCGCTGCCTTGAGAATTCTTTCTTTGTCATTAATTTTTGTCAATTTTATATAATGTGCCTTGGAGAATGCTTTTTGGGATTGAAATAATTAAGTGTTCTGTTTGTTTCTTGAATTTGAGAATCTAGCTCTTTCCATAGGTTTGGGATGTTCTTATCAACTATCTATTTGAATAGTCTCTCTGTTTCCTTCTTCCTCTCTTCTTTTGGTATACATATTATTCTTATATTGCTCTTTCTGACAGAGTCAGATAGTTCCCATAGAGTTTGTTCATTTTTATTACAGTGGTACCTTGAGGTACAAATTTAATTCATTCTGTAACCAAGTTCATAAGTCAGTCAACTCATATATCAAACTGCCAATACTGGTACTGGACCCATGTGCCAATGCACCAACTAGCAGCAGCTTCCCAAATTGCAACTCATATCTCAGAATTTTGCTCAGACCTCGAATCTTAAAAAAAACTTAGTATGTTGATCTGTTCATATCTCAAGGTACCACTGTACTCTTAAGTCTCTCTCCTATCTCTGTCATTTCTAGATTTCTAACTTCACCATCACTGATTCTTTCCTCCTTCTTGTCAACTCTGTTTCCTAAGCTCTAAGTTTATTCTTCATCTTTTATATCGAGTTTGAGTTTTTTATCTTGATAATTTCTATTTGTTGTTTTAAGTTTCAATCTATTTGGTAAATAACTCATTTTGTTTATTAATTTTATTTTTGAGTTCATTAAACTGCCTATCTGTGTTTTCTTGTATCTTGATGAGTTTTTTTAGAACTGCAACCTTGACTTCTCTGTCATTTAAATCACTTATTTCCATGTCTTAAAGTTTATTTCTTGGAGGATTTTAAATTTTCTTTCTGTGCTGCCTCATTACCTTGGTTATTCATGGTATTTAATGGATTTCTTCTTTATTGAGACATTTATGAGAATGAGATACTTTTTAATAGTGGCACATTTCTAATAGTTTGATAAGAAGTCTTTGTTTTGTTTTCCAGTTGCTGTCACTAAAGCACAAGATTTTCAGTTTCTCTCCCACTGCTCTGGCTTCTGGGATTTCTGTGGGCAGTGAAAAATGTCCTGTATTCCCTGGGGAGGTAGGAGTTTTCTCTGTCTATAATTAGGTTCCCTCAGTCTCAAAGCACCCCCACCCCATGATATAATGTGCTGGATGATGGGGTTCTGAGTCTGTGCAATACCACCACAGGCCCCTACAACCAGACCTTGGCAGCTGGGACTGATGGGATCCAGTGAGCTGAAAGAGGCTGGCTGGTACCTTTATGGCTTTGTCTCCTCCCAGCAATGGTGACTACCAGATCTCCCAGGCCTCTTTGTATCTCTACCATCACTGAGATTAACCACAGCATGCTGACCGCTAGGGAGAAAATACTTCTGTTACTCCAGAGTTGTGCTTAGAGTTGCAGATAATGTGCTGTTGTACAGCATTCACTGCTACTGATCCTTTTGGGGCCTGCTGCTAGCTCTGGGAGGATGAGAGGAGGTGGCCAGACTCTGTGGCTTTCTTTTCCTGCCTGCCAATGGCAGCCGCTATACAATCATGACCATACCTCTATGCTACGTCTTCTCCTGGGTCTCTGTATTGCTCACTGACCACTTTTTCAGAAGAGCTTACTCATCCTCTTTGCTCATCTGGGCCCAGAAAATGCAGGCAGCAACAGATTGCTCACCTCTCCCAAGATCCGCATGGAGCTCCTGGCTGCACCTGCAGCACCCATCTCAGCTCTTCTCCTTTCCTCCTCCCCAGCATGCTCCCATTCACCCACCTTCTGGTGTTTCAATGTGCAAATCTCCCAGGTATATTGGTGTGCTCAGCAAGGAATCTTCTGTTAAATTATAGCTGTTTAAATAGTTGTAATTTCAAGGCGATAGACGGGGGAACCTCTAACGCTGCCATTCCTCTCACGTCACTTTTTGTGGTGGGTAGTCTTGATTTTTTTCTGTTTAAGCTATCCTTGATTTGTTTCTGAGAACAGATGATTTAATTGTGGACAGGTCCTGCCTTACTTCCCCTCAGCAAGTGTCAGGGTCTGTGGGTTTGCTTCCTCACAGCAATGTCCCAGACATCACTAGATGGGGAAAGAAAGTGAGAGTCTGTCTATAATCTCCACTGTCTCTCTCCCCACAATTTTTGATCCATATAGTTGATGCTTTAAATATTGTTAGAAAAGTTTCATACAAAAATAGCTTAAAGCTCTCTGTTTCTTAAATTGTGTAACAGCCACTGTATTTAGGAGACCTGAAATCCCAGGCTTCTTTTTTCTGATTCTTTTACCTCCTGGTTCAACAACTCTCTCCATAGCATTAGATGTGAAGAGCTATGGACATTTTATGAATGTACTCATCTTCTTCTCCTCCTCCCCTTTCTTCTTCTCTTCCTTCTCCTTCTCCTTCTTCTTTATTGCTTCTGCTTCTTTCTTCTTTGCATTTAGTTTGGGCTCATTAAATGATCTCTTAATTTAACTTGATCTAAGTTTTGGTAAATTTTGTTTCTCTTATTTTACCCTTATGAAATATATTTTTCTTGATTTTGTTACTAGAAATTCTATACAATAAGGAAAGCTGCTTAACAATGTGATTTTTTGTTTAAAGAAAAGATAAAGCCATTATTTCTCATGCTATATAAAATGTTAACAACCAACTTCAGAGAACCAGGAGATATTTTTAAATAGGGTATGTGAGCCCTGGCCAGTTGGTTCAGTGGTAGAGCGTTGGCCTGGTATGTGGATGGCCTGGGTTCAATTCCCAGTCAGGGCACATAGGAGAGGTGCCCATCTGCTTCTCCACCTCTCCCTCTCTTCTTTCTCTCTCTTTCCTTCTCTTTCTCTCTCTCTTCCTCTCCTGCAGCCATGGCTCGATTAAAGTGAGTTGGCCCCATATGCTGAGAATGCTTCCATGGCCTCTGCCTCAGGTGCTGAGAAGAGCTCAGTTGCTGAGCAACAGAGCAATATCCCAGATGAGCACAGTATCAGCCCCTAGTGGGCTTGCCAGGCGGATACCAGTTGGGGTACATGCAGGAGTTTGTCTCTGCCTCCGCTCTTCTCACTGAATAAAAAATATTTTTAAAAAATGCTTAAAATAGTGTATATGAAGTTTCTCTGGGTGGAAGATGTTTGCTTCTGCCTAGTAGAATAAGGATTTACCCACTACTTTGCCTTTTTTTCAAAGAGAGCAATCTAAACCATGTTCCTTAGTTTCCCATTACAAACATCTCTTTAAACATGTTATTCTCATATTAGAAGCATAATGACAACCGCTCACATTGGTCTTATTGCAATTTTAGTCCTTCTAGCAAAAAGCAAACTAAACCTTAAAATATCTAAAATCTCTGTAATTTTGAAACCAACTTACTATGGTAATGATTTTCTGACAATAATAAAAACTTTTTTCTTCCTAAGAAAATAACACTCTGCACATTATCCATTATCCAGGGGTGGGTCATGAGAAATGAATTCTGAGGTTATCTCTGGTTCCCTGAGATATATAATTCCTTTTCTGACAAGTTTGTTTGTAATGTACAATGCACATGGATAAGCTATCAGTCACATGAACATATCAGTCACAGTTTGAAGGAAGACCAAAAAAACCCCAAAAC
This sequence comes from Rhynchonycteris naso, assembly GCA_037038555.1. Taxonomy (NCBI): domain Eukaryota; kingdom Metazoa; phylum Chordata; class Mammalia; order Chiroptera; family Emballonuridae; genus Rhynchonycteris; species Rhynchonycteris naso. The sequence continues at coordinate 67,686,758 of CM072998.1, forward strand.
AAAACATAAAGAAAAAATAAAAACAAAAAAACCCCACCTGTTGGATGAAAGCTCATTAATCTTTTATAACAAAGTTTCAAAGCATATACAAAGCAAATTTTGGTCCTGGTCACTGAATGTTACATTGAGTAATTCTGGCCTTTGGGAGACAATGAAATATTAAGACCAGGTTTCTAATAAATAATATAAAATACATGTCATTAACTCAGTAAACAAATAATTTGGTTTAAATATACTTTGTGATTTCAGAAAGTAACTCAGCTGTCCTATTTTATAGAAAATAGGACAGCTATTTTCCTATTATATAGAATTATATATATATTCCTATTACATAGAAAGAATGCACCAGACTCTATTTCATTGCCTGTCCAAGGGTCACTGAACCGTTTGCCTATATAAAAGCAAGTGTAACATTCAGAATACAAAGTAGTTTAATTGTATATATCTGCCATTTCCATCTTATCACAAAAATGAACAATGTTAAGTTGATACATGATAAATTCATATTCATATGAATTTCTGTTTATTCTGAAACAAAATAAAAGACATTGGAAATTTGAAAACTCTTAAATACAAGATACACATCTTGTTTAGAAATGGGAAAGAAGTACCAAGCAGTAGGTGGTGTTTATTTGTTTCAGAACTGGAAGCAGCTACAGACTACTGGCCGGTATGGTTGTAATGGGTAATAAAAACTAAAAATGTTACATATGAGATGGGCATACATCAGAATTCATAGCCTAAAATTAGGGACTGCAATGGCACACTCCCTGCCATAAATAGAAGCTCAGAATAAGGGTCTTCATCATTTATGTGAACCAATATTTAAAGCTTTTATAATACTGCATAGGTAAGGGGACAAGAACTTGTAAACAGGGCTTAGACATCGGGTCAGAAACTATACAATCCACAAGCTTGGCATTTAGATTTGTACTACTTACAATATCACATATTAGATAGAGGCCCTAGAATACACTACAGAACACGACAGACTTCCATTCAAGATAAGCCTGGAAAAAATATTCCAGAATTCATGAGAAAAACTAATTTAGAAACAATAACCATGAGATGAATTCAATCTAATAAAATGAAAATTTAGTAGAACAATATAAAAAATCAAGTTGAAGTATATATGTTAATGATCCTCAATCAAATATAAGAAGATACAAGAGTCCATGAGACTAAAAGAAAAATATATAGAATAAGAACAAAGGGGACAGAAAATGAAAAATAGTGGAATAAAAGTACTACAAATAAATAATACAGCAACAGAAATTTTTAAAAATCAAAACCATAAAATATATTGTTATAATATAAATGCAAATGTATATGTATTATAGTAAAAGCTCCGGTACTCCATTCATTCCTCTCTGATTTCTTGCCCTGTGACAAAAGACTTTACAGTCTGACAAAAGAGGAGTATGTATTTCTATCTCTAGTCTTTGGGTTCTGTCATATAACTTTCAATGAACTATTATTGGGTATCATGTGACCAAAGACTTGAAAAGTACTTGCATTCTTGAGCTTGCTCTCTTGAACCTTTTCTGTTGCCATGAGAAGAACATGCCTGTTCAAGCAGAATTCAGCCACCCAGCCACATAGAGCCTATATCAGCTAACCTCCAGTTGAACCCTCGTCACAAGAGCAAGCCTAGTTTAGATCAACAGAGGCACACAGCTAAGTCTGTAGATCAATGAACCCACAAGTCTATGAGAACAGATGACAAATTGTTTCAAGTCCCTGAGTTTTAGGGGGTAGCTGGTTATGCAGCGTTTTTGTGACAATAGCTAACTAATACACACTGCACTATTTTCAACAATTTCTTATTCAGCCAAAGCTTTTTGCCAACAACTGTTAATTAGGAGCTTTCAGTCTGACTTCAATCATGATTTAATAGCCAAATAGGATTTAATAAAATTAAAAACTGAATCAAAAAACTTAGAGTTTATACTTACAGTAACAAAAATGGGACTTACAATGTTCTCTTTCCATAGCACTCAATGCAATAAGCTAGAAAAAGAACAACAGAATAAACCTAAAGAAGAAGAAGGAATAAAATTATAAAGAGTAGAAATCAATGAAATAGAAAGCAAAAAATAAGTGATTGAGATCTTAACTAAAACTAAAAGTCGATTGTTTAGATAAATTAATAACATAAAAACATCTATCGTTACTGCTTGAGACAAGAAAAAAATTCCTTAGAAACATATAACAAAGAACAAAATACAAATGCATATATAGTAAAAATAAATAAATTGTCATAGTAAAGAAATAAAAATAATTCAGTAGGTTAAGCATTTATGAAATCATATTCTTATTGTTATATATACATCTTCTCTAAATAGTCTCTTTTATGCACATAATTTTAATGACTGTATATATTCTGATAGCTATAAAATTGTTATTTTCTGAACATACTCCTAAGATTCAGATATAAAATTCCAATTGTCTTTTACTAGACAAATGTAATTGAATGTGAAACAGTATCTCAAAACCAATATATTTTTCCATCTCTTACTATTCTTCCAGAAATTGTTTCTTAAATTTTCAATCTAAATTTCAGTCTGGTTTAATGAAATGGCCACCTGCTCAGATACTAACAGTTAAAACCTTAACTCCTTCTCTCACTCCCACTCCATTTATTTGGTAATTTATTTCCATGGATTCTTCCATTAGCATTCAAAGAAAGATATCCAATGCTGAATGAACTATATTGCACAAAATATGTACTGACAATATGAAACGTTTCTTGATTTTTACCTACAATATCTTTGTTTTATTAGCTATTATAGACTTAATTTTGTTCTTTTCAAAAATGCATTATTTTGCTTTCAATGTGGTGAAAGCTATATTAAAAACTAAACAAAACCAAATCCATGTCTTACTTCCTTAATCTTGAATATTTTCAATTATCCCTTCATGGACTATTGATAACACTAAATATCCCTTCCATGTTGCCAGGATACAGAAAATGAGAAAGAATATTGAGGGACTTTAAACAATAGAAGAGCAGTGTATTTAGGGGTGAAAGATATCCTGTTTTTATTTATTAACATTTTTTCATTCAAAGCCAATGAATATTATGTTCTAAATATAAAAATTATATTTGTGGAATAATAAAAAATTACATATATTGGTCTCTTCCCCCAATTCCTGACATAGAACTCCTAAAATCCTTGTAATTTTCTATGTGATGAGAACATCTTTTGCTCTAACATTTGGTCTTTGAGGTCCTAAATCCCTTGGAATTTTCTTGGTAATAAGAATGCTTTTTGTTCTAATGAGATGATTCTTGGTAGGAGCTTGTCACCAGAAAGACCAAGCAACAATTGGTAGCTTGGAACTTTTAGTCATTCACCCACTGTCCTGAGAAGGGCTGAAATTGAATTAGTGATAAGTGCAATAAAGGAAAATAAAACAAAGAAAGAAAGAGAATTTGAAGAAAGGTACTACATATAGGGTGGTTTAGGTGTCATTTCTGACCAAGGGATATTTTAAGCAAAGGCTTCAAGGAAGTGAAGCAGCCAGCCATGTGGATTTCTGAGGAAAGAGCATCTGAGGATAGTGAGGTTAGGAAGTGCGCAGGTCCTGGTGTTTGTCATGTTTGAGAAAAAGCAAGGCAGTCATTGTGACTAAGAAGAATGAGTTAAGGGAGGAAGGGTAGGAGATGTGGTTGGGTAGATAATGGGCTGGAATGGCTAGGTCAATTCAGGTAAAGCTTGATAGACATTTGTAGGAACATCACCTGTTACATTGAGTTAGATGGGAATCTATAGATGAACCAAACACAATTATTTAGGACAGTCTATAGTGAATTATCAGAATGGCACCAGATAACCAGCTATTTGAACACTCTTGGATATAAATTTAGTGTTTTAGATGTAAATCTACAACTACATCTATCAATTATAAAACAAAATTTTTAAAAGCCCTCCTACAACTCAAAAGTAACATTATAACAGCAAATGATATTTCTTTTAATGATAACAGAAAGTGTTGAACAAAATTCTGGGTTTAGGGTAACCAGCTCAATTAAAACCACCAAGTATTCCCTTCTCAAAAGGAGCACAGAGCTGAATAACAACAAAAACATATTATATTTAAAAACAAAAAATTTTAGCTATATGAAGTGTCCATATTTTACTTCATATGAGACAATGTCATAAATCCAGAATAATGCAGCTGACCATAGTAATCTGAACTGATTGTACATTAAGATTTAAACTAACCAATAGCAAATAATCTGAGTTACAATGTAGCCCCAGAGAATGAGCAAGCAGATTTACACACAAGTAATATCATAACAGAAAAATGTACCTTTTTTTGTGACAGAGATAGAGAAAGAGAGCAGAACAGTTAAGGACAAACAAGAGGGAGAGAGATGAGAGGCATCAATTCTTTGTTGTGGCATCTTAGTTGTTCATAGATTGCTTTTTCATATGTGCCTTGACTGAGGGGGGCTACAGCAGACCAAGTGACCCCTTTCTCAAGCCAGCAACCTTGGGTTCAATCTGGTGAGCCTTGCTCAAACCAGCCAAGCCCCACTCAAGCTGGCAACCTTGGGGTCTTGAACCTGGGTCCTCTGCACCCCAGTCCGATACTTTATCCACTGTGCCACTACTTGGTAAGGCTGAACTTTTAAATTTAAAATATAAGCTATTCCTTTAAATATTTCCCAGACATTTCAATTGCTGGGAAAATTGGATGAATCCAATTTAAAACCAAATATTTGGAGACTCTACTTTTGAATGTTCTTGAATTTCTCATCAACCACTTTTTCAATAGAATACAATTTTATTCCAATAGTATTTTTGCCCATCCTCTTCTTCCTTCATACTGCACTAGAATATTCTCACAGTCAGTGAATTGTAGTGGTTAAGAGTGAGGGAAATAATTCAAATGCCCTGGTGTCAATGAATCTCCTCTGCTTTGCCACTTAATAAATGAGTAATATTGGACAAGTTCCTTAAGTCATTTATTTGTGAAATGTGAATAACAGTATTATTTCTCAGTGTGACTTAAAAATGTTATTTAAATCATGTACTCAATAGATAACTTGATAATGACAATGACAGCCAAAATTTTCTTCTAAAATATGAATTTAAATCTGCCCCTTTCTGGTTAAAAAAAAAAAATCCTTCAATGTCTTTCCATCACCAAGATAGTCAAAATAATCCCATAGCATGCAGGGCCCCTCATGATTGATTGGTAGCTTCCTTTTAAGTCTCATCTCCCATTGCTCCCCCATTAATTAGATATTTCAGTCATACTAAACTACTATTTATTTTTCTTTAGAGAGAGAAAGAGAGAGAGAGAGAAAAGAGAGAGACAGAAAGGAAGAGAGATGAGAAGCATTAACTAACTGGTAGTTGCATCACTTTAGTTTTTCATTGATTGCTTCTCATACATGCCTTGACCTGGGGTTGCCAGCCGAGTCAGTGACCCCTTGCTTAAGCCAGCCACCTTGGGCTACAAGCCAACAATCTTTGGGCTAAAGCCAGCAAACATAAGATCATGTGATGATCCCACACTCAAGCTGGTGAGCTTGCACTTAAACTGAATGAGGCTGCACTCAAAGCAACAACCTTGGGGTTTAGAACCTGGGACCTCAGGATTTCAGGTCCACAGTCTATCTACTATGCCACCACTGGTCAGGCTGAACTACTATTTCTGTATCTCATCACTTCATACTACCTTTGTACATACCATTTCCTTCATTTTGACTACCTTCTCTCCACTCTGACTCTTATAAATGGCAGAACTATTATTTAAAATTTAGCTCAACTTATAATACCCCCTTGGATTTTTGTACATATTTTAATTATGACTTTTGATTAATTTTATGTTAACTGTTGACTTCTCTGTTGCCCTTTACTATCATCACTACCACCAGAGGGTGATCTTCTGGCCCTTGAGATTTCTGTTTCTCATTTCAGCATGCTAATCGTCTAGTAGGTGCCAGGCATATACTATGCCCCTGATTATTGTTTGTCAAATGAATTGAAGCTTCAAATATGAGTGTCTTTTTTTCTAAAGCAAAGTTTTTCTTACAAACTTCTATTAGAACTCAGCAATTTTAAAGATATTTTGAATTTCACTAACTGTTGTGATACCTGTGGTGATGAAAATGATAAAGCAATAAAAAACATTTATTCTATGAAACTTGAGAAATAACTTGTGTTAGACATGTTTAAAACAATGACTGTTGTTCAAATGAAAGTTTGTAAAAATTCTTTTTTTTTTTTTTTTTTTTTATATATTTTATTATTATTAATTCTAATGGGGTGACATCAATAAATCAGGGTACATATGTACAATGAAAACATCTCCAGGTTATCTTATCATTCAATTGTGTTGCACCCATCACCAAAAGTCAAATTGTCCTCTGTCACCTTCAATCTGGTTTTCCCTGCGTCCCTCCCCTCCTCCCTATCCCCTTCTTCCCTCCCTCCCCCCATCCCATAACCACCACTCTCTTGTCCATGTCTCATACCCTCACTTTCATGTCCCACCTATGTATGTAATCGTGCTGTTCTCAGTTTTTCTTTTTTTTCTGATTTACTTATTTCACTCCGTATAATGTTATCAAGGTACATCCATTTTGTTATAAATGATCCGATGTCATCGTTTCTTATGGCTGAGTAGTACTCCATAGTATATATGTACCATAGCTTTTTAATCCACTCGTCTTCTGACGGACACTTGGGCTGTTTCCAGATCTTCGCTATTGTGAACAATGCTGCCACGAACATGGGGGCGCATTTCTTCTTTTCGAACACTGCTATGGTGTTCTTAGGGTATATTCCTAAAAGTGGGATAGCTGGGTCAAAAGGCAGTTCGATTTTTAATTTTCTGAGGAATCTCCAAACTGTTTTCCACAGTGGCTGCACCAGTCTGCATTCCCACCAGCAGTGCAGAAGGGTTCCCTTTTCTCCACATCCTCGCCAGCACTTATTCTGTGTTGTTTTGCTGATAAGTGCCATTCTGACTGGTGTGAGGTGATATCTCATTGTGGTTTTAATTTGCATTTCTCTAATGATTAGTGATGTTGAGCATTTTTTCATATGCCTATTGGCCATCTGTATGTCCTCTTTGGAGAAATTTCTATTCATTTCTTTTGCCCATTTTTTGATTGGGTTGTTTGTCTTCCTGGTGTTGCTTTTTATAAGTTCTTTATAAATTTTAGTTATTAACCCCTTATCAGATGTGCTGTCGAATATGTTCTCCCATTGTGTGGTTTGTCTTTTTATTCTGTTCCTATTGTCTTTAGCTGTGCAAAAACTTTTTAGTTTGATATAGTCCCATTTGTTTATCTTGCCTTTTATTTCAGTTGCCCATGAAGATAAATCGGCAAATATACCGCTGCTACAGATGTCGGAGAGCTTGCTGCCTATGTTTTCTTCTATGATGTTTATGGTTTCACGGCTTACATTTAAGTCTTTTATCCATTTTGAGTTTGTTTTTGTGAATGGTGTAAGTTGATGGTCTAGTTTCATTTTTTTGCAGGTAGATGTCCAATTTTCCCAACACCATTTGTTAAAGAGGCTGTCTTTACTCCATTGTATGTTCTTTCCTCCTTTGTCAAATATCAGTTGTCCATAAAGCTGTGGGTTTATTTCTGGGTTCTCTGTTCTGTTCCATTGATCTATGTGCCTGTTCTTATGCCAGTACCAGGCTGTCTTGAGTATAATGGCCTTGTAGTAAACCTTGATATCAGGAAGAGTGATACCTCCTGCTTTATTTTTTCTTTTTAAGATTGCTGAGGCTATTCGTGTTCTTTTTTGGTTCCATATAAATTTTTGGAATATGTGTTCTATATCTTTGAAGTATGTCATTGGTATTTTAATTGGTATTGCATTGAATTTATAAATTGCTTTGGGTAATATAGACATTTTAATGATGTTTATTCTTCCTAGCCATGAGCACGGTATGTGCTTCCACTTGTTTGTATCTTCCTTGATTTCTTTTATCAATGTTCTATAATTTTCCGAGTACAAGTCCTTAACCTCCTTGGTTAAATTTACTCCTAGGTACTTTATTTTTTTGGCTGCAATAGTGAAGGGGATTGTTTCCTTAATTTCTTTTGCTGATATTTCATTGTTGGTGTATAGAAATGCCTCTGATTTCTGAGTATTAATTTTATATCCTGCCACCTTGCTGAATTCATTTATCAGGTCCAGTAGTTTTTTGACTGAGACTTTAGGGTTTTCAATATACAATATCATATCATCTGCAAATAATGACAGTTTTACTTCTTCTTTTCCAATTTGTATGCCTTTTATTTCTTCTTCTTGTCTGATTGCTGTAGCTAGGACTTCCAGAACTATGTTGAATAAGAGTGGTGAAAGTGGGCAACCCTGCCTGGTTCCTGATCTTAAGGGGATTGCTTTTAATCTTTGTCCATTTAGTATGATGTTTGCTGTCGGTTTATCATAGATGGCCTTTATCATGTTAAGGAATGATCCCTGTATTCCCACTTTACTGAGAGTTTTGAGCATGAATGGGTGCTGGATTTTATCAAATGCCTTTTCTGCATCTATTGAAATTATCATGTGATTTTTGTCCTTCCTTTTGTTTATGTGGTGAATCACATTGATTGATTTGCGAATATTGAACCAGCCTTGCCTCTCCAGAATAAATCCCACTTGATCGTGGTGTATGATTTTTTTCATATATTGCTGGATCCGGTTGGCTAATATTTTGTTGAGAATTTTAGCGTCTAAATTCATCAGGGATATAGGCCTATAATTTTCTTTCTTTGTGTTGTCTTTGCCCGGTTTTGGGATCAGAATTATGCTCGCCTCATAAAAGGAGTTTGGAATTCTTCCTTCCTCTTGAATTTTTTGAAATAGCTTCAGGAGAATAGGAGTTAGTTCTTCTTTGAATTTTTGATAGAATTCACTTGTGAAGCCATCAGGCCCAGGACTTTTCTTTTTTGGGAGTTTTTTGATAACTGTTTCGATCTCATTTGCTGTAATTGGTCTGTTTAGGTGTTCTGATTCTTCCAGATTGATTTTTGGAAGGTTATATGATTCAAGAAATTTGTCCATTTCACCAAGATTGTCTAATTTTTTGGCATATAGTTCTTCATAGTATTTTCTTACAATGCTTTGTATTTCTGTTGTGTCAGTTGTTATTTCTCCACTGTCCTTTCTAATTTTATTTATTTGAGTCCTCTCTCTTTTTTTCTTGGTGAGTCTAGTTAAAGGTTCATCAATCTTGTTTACCTTTTCAAAGAACCAGCTTCTTGTTTCATTGATCCTTTGTATTGTTTCCTTAGCCTCTATGTCATTTATTTCTGCTCTGACCTTTATTATTTCCTTTCTTCTACTTGTCTTGGGTTTTATTTGTTGTTGTTTTTCTAGTTCTTTTAGATGCAGGGTCAAGTTGCTTATTTGAGCTTTTTCTAGCTTCTTATGATATGCCTGTAGTGCAATAAACTTCCCTCTCAGAACTGCTTTTGCTGTGTCCCATAAATTTTGAGTTGATGTATGCTCATTATCATTTGTTTCTAGAAACTTTTTTATTTCTTCTTTGATCTCATTGTTAATCCATTCATTATTTAATAACAAGCTGTTTAGTTTCCAAGTGTTTGAGTATTTTTCAGTTTTTCTTTTGTGGTTAATTTCTAGTTTCATGGCATTGTGATCAGAGAAAATGCTTGATATGATTTCAATCTTCTTAAATTTATTGAGACCATTTTTGTGTCCTAACATGTGGTCTATCCTAGAAAACGTACCATGAGCGCTTGAGAAGAATGTATATTCTACTGCTTTAGGGTGAAAAGTTCTGAAGATATCTATTAAATCAAGTTGATCTAGTGTCTCCTTTAAGTCTGCTGTTTCTTTATTAATTTTCTTTCTTGAGGATCTATCCAGTGTTGTTAGTGGGGTATTGAAATCCCCTACTATGATAGTATTGCTGTTAATCTCGCCCTTTATATCCATCAAAGTCTGCTTTATGTATGTCGGGGCTCCTATATTTGGTGCATAGATATTTACAATAGTTATATCTTCCTGTTGAATTGTTCCCTTTATCATTATGTAGTGTCCTCTTTTATCTCTTACTACAGCCTTTGTTTTAAAGTCCATTTTGTCTGATATAAGTATTGCTACCCCTGCTTTTTTTTCATTTCCATTTGCATGAAATATTTTTTTCCATCCTTTTACCTTCAGTCTATGTACATCTTTTGTTTTAAGGTGTGTCTCTTGTAGACAGCATATGTATGGGTCCTGTTTCTTTATCCATGCAGCTACCCTATGTCTTTTGATTGGATCATTTAATCCATTTACATTTAAGGTTATTATTGATATGTAGTTGTTTATTGCCATTTTATTCTTTAAAGCTGTATTCTTCTTTTGCTCTATTCTTTCCTCTCTTTAAACTGTTCACAAGAGGCCCCTTAGTATCTCTTGCAGAATTGGTTTGGTTTTTATGAATTCCTTGAGGCTTTCTTTTTCTGGGAAGCTCTTTATTTCTCCTTCAATTTTAAACGTTAGCCTTGCTGGATAAAGTAGTCTTGGTTGTAGGTTCTTGTTCTGCATTACTTTGATTATTTCTTGCCATTCCCTTCTGGCCTCAAGTGTTTCTGTTGAGAAGTCCGATGTCATCCTTATGGGGGCTCCTTTGTAGGTGATAGTCTTTTTTTCTCTAGCAGCTTTTAAAATTTTTTCTTTATCCATTAGCTTTGGTATTTTAACTATGATGTGTCTTGGTGTAGATTTTTTTGGGTTTCTCCTTAATGGAGTTCTGTGTGCTTCTTGAATGTGTGGAGTGTTTCCCAGCCTTAATTTAGGAAAGTTTTCTGCTATAATTTGATTGAACAAAGTTTCCATTTCCTGTCCTCTCTCCTCTTCTTCAGGCACCCCTATGATGCGAATGTTGTTTCTCTTCATGTTGTCACAAAGCTCCCTTAGAGTTTCCTCACATTTTTTAAGTCTCTTTTCCTTTTTCTTCTCTGCTTCTGTGCCTTTGTTTATTGTGTCCTCTAACTCGCTTATTCGATCCTCAGCGTCATCCATCCTGCTTTTAATTCCTTCCATTGTGGTCTTCAGTTCTGATACTGTATTTGTCATTTCTGTCTGATTCTTTTTTATTATTTCAATTTCATTTTTTATACTTGTTATCTCTTTATTTAGGTGTTCATAATGACTATCCATTGTTGCTCTAATTTCTTTGAACATCCTAACTATCATTATTCTAAATTCTGCTTCTGGTAATTTCGTTATATCTGGTTCATTCAGGTCCTTCTCTGGGGATTTCTCTTGATTCATTTGGTTTGCATTCCTCTGCCTGCCCATTTTTTCTGTGTATAAGCAAGTTGTGGCCACTGGAGTCCAGTAGGTGTTGCCTTTGTGTTCTCTAGGTGTGGTCTATCTGCAGGCCCCCCACCCCCTCTGCCGGCGCCTAGGGTGGTTGGGTATGAGCGTTGCCAGCGCCGGCCCACTGTGGCTTTTGCTGTGATTTCTGCCTCTCCTCCGTGGGAGGGGCTGTCACTGAAGCCACAAGATTAGCACCAAGGGTAGAGGCGAGCACCTTTCCTCAGCTGCGGACCCAGCCTATTTCCGGACTTCCGCCCAGAACCAGCAGTCGGAGCCTGCTCGCTACAGTTCCGCGGGTTAGGCGGGGCTTTTGACGTGCTCTCAGCTGTAAGCTTTTGCCCGTCAGGAGCTTTAGCCCCGCCCTCGAGGCCAGGGCCCTTTGCGCAGGGTCGGAAACCAAGGTTTATTGGGGCGGGCGTGTTTGCTGGCTTCCGCCGAGCTGCGTACTTCCGCTCCTCCCGGACTCTACCCCGCCCCCGCGTTCGGAGCCCGCTCGTGCACGTATTAACGCTATCCGGGGTTTCTCCAGCCGGATGGGGATAGCAGCCGTGGGCTCAGCTGCGAGCCTCCGCCTGTCTCGGGGTCCACCCCGTTCCCGCGCTCGGAGCCCGCTCGCGCACGTATACTGGCCAGCCGCGGTTTCTCCGGCGGGCGGCGGGGGGGGGGGGGGGCGGACTGCTAGCGTCAGCTCAGCCACGAGCCCCTGCCCGTCCCTGGTCCTAGCCCGGTCCCCGCGGTCAGGGCCGGCTTGCGCAGGGCCTGCCTGTTCCTGGCCTCCCGCTTTGTCCCCGTAAGTGGGATTAAAGGCGGGCCCGCAGCTTCCGGACCGCTCTCGCGCTTACCCTCCGACCCTCTGGGCTAGACCGATCTCCCACCGGCTTGGCCTCCGCCCACGCCGACAGAACCGCCTTTCAGCGTCCTGCCGCCCCAAAACCTTAAGCAGCCCTCAGCAGAGTAGGAAGGGACCTAATACTCCACACTGTAGGCCTGGGAGCTCCCTCACTTGTTTCACAGCTCAAAACTGTCCAAACGCCTCTTCTTGGCTCTGGGACTGCAGGCTGGGGCTTGGTTCCTGGGACCCAGGTCCCTCCCTCTCCGCCAAACTCTCCTCCCGCCACACGGGTCTCTCCGGGCTGCCGTTTGCTCCGGGGAGCTGGGCAGCCCTCTTCGCGTTTTCGCTATTCCTACCAGTCTCAATGTGGCTTCTTCTGTGTTCCTTGGTTGAAGAGTCCACTTAGTTTTGTTCAAAGTTGGTTTATCCAGATGATGGTTCTTAAAATTGAGTTGTAATCCACTTTGCTTCTGGGAGTTGGAAGTTGGTACGTCCGCCTACTCCGTCGCCATCTTGCTCCTCCGAGATCTGAAGCCACTTAGTGTCGCCATCTGTTAGCTGCTGTCCTGCTTTGCCATCAGAAGGTCACTCTGCAAGTGTGTCAGTTAGGGTACTCAGAGAAACCGGGCTGGTCTACTTGATCGTCGGGCTGGCAAGGCCGAGCGGGGTAGTTCAGTTGATTGGAGCCTCCTCTGGAAGTACAGAGGTTGCCGGGTTCGCTCCCGGTCCAGGCACATGCAGGAGCAGATCGATGATCCTGTCTCTCTTCTTCTCTCGCTTAGCCTGTGATGCATCCGCCACCGCAGCCGAACTTTCCTCCGAAAGTTTGTAAAAATTCTTAAACATTGCTATGGTTTTGATGACAGCCATAAAAATAAAGTGTAAGATGGTGATGGAGTAGGCGGACGTACCAACTTCCAACTCCCAGAACCAAAGTGGATTATAACTCAATTTTAAGAACCATCATCTGGATAAACCAACTTTGAACTAAACTAAGTGGACTCTTCAACCAAGGAACACTGCAGAAGCCACATTGAGACTGGTAGGAATAGCGAAAACGCGAAGAGGGCTGCCCAACTCCCCGGAGCAAACGGCAGCCCGGAGAGACCCGCGGGGTAGGAGGAGAGTTTGGAGGAGAGGGAGGGACCTGGGTCCCAGGAACCAAACCCCAGCCTGCAATCCCAGAGCCTAGAAGAGGCGTATGGACAGTATTGAGAGGTGAAGCAAGTGAGGATACTGTTTGTGAAAAAGAGAGAGTTTTCTCAGACCCAAGAATCTTTTCAAAGGGACAGCGCAGAAACCCTCTCTCACAACCACGCACCCGGGGCTCTGGGGAACGGGGACAGAGGAGAGGAACAGAGCAGCGGGAACAGAGATTGGACTGAAGGCACGAGAACACTCTGTGGGAAAGCCATCCTGACCCCTGGGCTAAGTCATTTTCCTAATCAAAAACAAATATTTCCCCTGGAACTAGCAACACCAGCAAAAGGAGACAGGACACTAGCCAAACAAACTCTCCCGCGGCAATTGGAACAGAGCTGCTTGGAGGGAGGGAGTTCCCAAACCAACAGTGTGGAGACTTAAGACACTGCCATCTCTCTGAGCGTTGCTAAAGGGATGTTGGCGGCAGGACGCTGAAAAGCGATCCTGTCGGCATGGGCAGAGGCACAATCGACAGCTGAGGGCTGCCTGTTACCCCACTTGTGGGGAAAAATACGGGCAGAGATCGGCTCTGCAACTCTGCGCAGGCCGGCCCTGACCACGGGGACGGGGCTAGGACCAGGGACGGGTGAGGGGCTCGTGGCTGAGCTCACGCTGCCAACCCCTCCTGGAGGGAGAAACCGCGGTGGGTTGAAATCCTTTGTGCACGTGAGCTGGATTTGGCGGCTGAGCTCCACGCTACAGGCACCGCCTGGCGCGCAAGCGGCTGCCGCGGCTGAGCTCACGCTACTGGCCCCGCCTGGCTAGAGAAATCCCGGCGGCCTGCCACACTATGTGCGCGAGCTGGCGCCAAATGTGGGGGCTTGGTAGAGTCCTGATCGATCGGAAGCTAGCAGCTGAGCTAACGCCAGCAAACATGCCCAGCCCAATAAACCGCAGCTTACGACCCTACGCAGGAGAGCCCCAGCCTCGAGGGCGGGGCTAAATCCTGGATGGGCAAAGAATCACAGCTGAGAGCACATCAAAAGCCCCGCCCAACCCGCAAAACTGTGGCGAGCAGGCTCTGACTGCGGGTTCTGGGCGTAAATCTTCTGAAAACAGGCTGGTCCCGCAGCTGAGCAAGGGTGCTCACCTCTGCCCTAGGTACTAAGGCTTGTGGCTTGAGTGACAGCCTCTCCTGCGGAGGAGAGGTGGAAATCATAGCAACAGCCTCAGTAGGCTGTCGTTGGCAACGCCCATACCCAACCACCCTAGGCAACAGCAGAGGGGGTGGCAGGCCTGCAGACAGACCACACCTAGAGAACACAAAGGGAACACCTACTGGACTCCAGTGCCCACAACTTGCCTATACACAGATAAAATAGGCAGGCAGAGGAATGCAAACCAAATGAATCAAGATAAATCCCCAGAGAAGGACCTGAATGAACCAGATATAACCAAACTACCAGAAGCAGAATTTAGAATAATGATAGTTAGGATGTTCAAAGAAATTAGAGCAACAATGGATAGTCACTATGAACACCTAAATAAAGAGATAACAAGTATAAAGAACGAAACTGAAATAATAAAAAAGAATCAGACAGAAATGACAAATAAAGTATCAGAACTGAAGATCACAATGGAAGGAATTAAAAGCAGGATGGATCAAGCTGAGGATCGAATCAGCGAGTTAGAGACACAATAAACAAAGCCACAGGAGCAGAGAAGAAAAAGGAAAAGAGACTCAAAAAATGTGAGGAAACTCTAAGGGAGCTCTGTGACAACCTGAAGAGAAACAACATTCGCATCATAGGGGTGCCTGAAGAAGAGGAAAGAGGACAGAAAATGGAAACTGTGTTCAATCAAATCATAGCAGAACTCTTCCCTAAATTAAGGCTAGGAAACATTCCACACGTTCAAGAAGCACACAGAACTCCATTAAAGAGAAACCCAAGAAGATCTACACCAAGACACATCATAGTTAAAATACCAAAGCTAATGGATAAAGAAAAAATCTTAAAAGCTCCTAGAGAAAAAAAGGCTATCACCTACAAAGGAGCCCCCATAAGGATGACATCAGACTTCTCAACAGAAACACTTGAGGCCAGAAGGGAATGGCAAGATATAATCAAAGTAATGCAGAACAAGAACCTACAACCAACACTACTCTATCCAGCAAGGCTAACGTTTAAAATTGAAGGAGAAATAAAGAGCTTTCCAGACAAAGAAAGGCTCAAGGAATTCATTAAAACCAAACCAATTCTGCAGGAGATACTACGGGGCCTGTTGTGAACAGTTCAAAGGGAGGAAAGAATATAGCAAAAGAAGAATACAACTTTAAAGAATAAAATGGCAATAAACAACTACATATCAATAATAACCTTAAATGTAAATGGATTAAATGATCCAATCAAAAGACATAGGGTAGCTGCATGGATAAAGAAACAGGACCCATACATATGATGTCTACAAGAGACACACCTTAAAACAAAAGATGCTCATAGACTGAAGGTAAAAGGATGGAAAAAAATATTTCAGGCAAATGGAAATGAAAAAAACGCCGGAGTAGCAGTACTTATATCTGACAAAATGGACTTTAAAACAAAGGCTGTAGTAAGAGATAAAGAAGGACACTACATAATGATAAAGGGAACAATTCAACAGGAAGATATAACTATTATAAATATCTACGCACCAAATATAGGAGCCCCGACATACATAAAGCAGACTTTGATGGACATTAAGGGCGAGATTAACAGCAATACTCTCATAGTAGGGAATTTCAATACCCCACTAACAACACTGGATAGATCCTCAAGAAAGAAAATCAATAAAGAAACAGCAGACTTAAGGGATACACTAGATCAACTTGATTTAATAGATATCTTCAGAACTTTTCATCCTAAAGCAGTAGAATATAAATTCTTCTCAAGTGCTCACGGTACGTTTTCTAGGATAGACCACATGTTAGGACACAAAAATGACCTCAATAAATTTAAGAAGATTGAAATCATATCAAGCATTTTCTCTGATCACAATGCCATGAAACTAGAAATTAACCACGAAAGAAAACCCGGAAAATACTCAAACACTTGGAAACTAAATAGCATGATATTGAATAATGAGTGGATTAACAATGAGATCAAAGACGAAATAAAAAAGTTTCTAGAAACAAATGATAATGAGCATACATCAACTCAAAATTTATGGAACACAGCAAAAGCAGTACTGAGAGGGAAGTTCATTGCACTACAGGCATATCATAGGAAGCTAGAAAAAGCTCAAATAAGCAACCTGACCCTTCAGCTAAAAGATCTAGAAAAACAACAACAAATAAAACCCAGGACAAGTAGAAGGAAGGAAATAATAAAGATCAGAGCAGAAATAAATGACATAGAGGCAAAGGAAACAATACAGATGATCAATGAAACCAGAAGCTGGTTCTTCGAAAAGGTAAACAAGATTAATGAAGCTTTAACTAGACTCACCAAGAAAAAAAGAGAGAGGTTTCAAATAAATAAAATTAAAAAGGACAGTGGAGAAATAACAACTGATACAATAGAAATACAAAGCATTGTAAGAAAATATTATGAAGAACTCTATGCCAAAAAATTAGACAATCTAGATGAAATGGACAAATTTCTTGAATCATATAAACTTCCAAAAATCAATCTGGAAGAATCAGAACACCTAAACAGACCAATTACAACAAATGAGATCGAAACAGTTATCAAAAAACTCCCAAAAAAGAAAAGTCCTGGGCCTGATGGCTTCACAAGTGAATTCTATCAAAAATTCAAAGAAGAACTAACTCCTATCCTCCTCAAGCTATTTCAAAAAATTCAAGAGGAAGGAAGACTTCCAAACTCCTTTTATGAGGCGAGCATAATTCTGATCCCCAAACCGGGCAAAGACAACACAAAGAAGGAAAATTATAGGCCTATATTCCTGATGAATTTAGACACTAAAATTCTCAACAAAATATTAGCCAACAGGATCCAGCAATATATGAAAAAAATCATACACCATGATCAAGTGGGATTTATTCTGGAGAGGCAAGGCTGGTTCAATATTCGCAAATCAATCAATGTGATTCATCACATAAACAAAAGGAAGGACAAAAATCACATGATAATTTCAATAGATGCAGAAAAGGCATTTGATAAAATCCAGCACCCATTCATGCTCAAAACTCTCAGTAAAGTGGAAATACAAGGAACATTCCTTAACATGATAAAGGCCATCTACGACAAACCCACAGCAAACATCATACTAAATGGACAAAAATTAAAAGCAATCCCCTTAAGATCAGGAACAAGGCAGGGTTGCCCACTTTCACCACTCTTATTCAACATAGTTCTGGAAGTCCTAGCTATAGCAATCAGACAAGAAGAAGAAATAAAAGGCATCCAAATTGGAAAAGAAGAAGTAAAACTGTCACTATTTGCAGATGATATGATATTGTTTATAGAAAACCCTAAGTCTCAGTCAAAAAACTACTGGACCTTATAAATGAATTCAGCAAGGTGGCAGGATATAAAATTAATACGCAGAAATCAGAGGCATTTCTATATACAAACAATGAACTGTCAGCAAAAGAACTTAAGGAAACAATCCCCTTTACTATTGCAGCCAAAAAAATAAAATACCTAGGAGTAAATTTAACCAAGGAGGTTAAGGACTTGTACTCAGAAAATTATAAAACATTGATAAAGGAAATCAAGGAAGATACATACAAGTGGAAGCATATACCGTGCTCATGGCTAGGAAGAATAAACATCATTAAAATGTCTATACTAGCCAAAGCAATTTATAAATTCAATGCAATACCAATTAAAATACCAATGACATACTTCAAAGATATAGAACACATATTCCAAAAATTTATATGGAACCAAAAAAGAACACGAATAGCCTCAGCAATCCTAAACAGAAAAAATAAAGCAGGAGGTATCACTCTTCCAGATATCAAGGTTTACTATAAGGCCATTATACTCAAGACAGCCTGGTACTGGCATAAGAACAGGCACATAGATCAATGGAACAGAACAAAGGACCCAGAAATAAACTCACAGCTTTATGGACAACTGATATTTGACAAAGGAGGAAAGAACATACAATGGAGTAAAGACAGTCTCTTTAACAAATGGTGTTGGGAAAATTGGACATCTACCTTCAAAAAAATGAAACTAGACTATCAACTTACACTCTTCACAAAAACAAACTCAAAATGGATAAAAGACTTAAATATAAGCCATGAAACTATAAGCATCTTAGAAGAAAACATAGGCAGCAGGCTCTCCGACATCTGTAGCAGCAGTATATTTGCCGATTTATCTCCACGGGCAAATGAAATAAAAGACAAGATAAACAAATGGGACTATATCAAACTAAAAAGTTTTTGCACAGCTAAAGACAATAAGAACAGAATAAAAAGACAAACCACACAATGGGAGAACATATTCGACAGCACATCTGATAAGGGGTTAATAACTAAAATTTATAAAGAACTTATAAAACTCAACACCAGGAAGACAAACAACCCAATCAAAAAATGGGCAAAAGAAATGATTAGAAATTTCTCCAAAGAGGACATACAGATGGCCAATAGGCATATGAAAAAATGCTCAACATCACTAATCATTAGAGAATAAAACCACAATGAGATATCACCTCACACCAGTCAGAATGGCACTCAAACATTGGCAAAACAACACAGAATACGTGCTGTAGAGGATGTGGAGAAAAGGGAACCCTTCTGCACTGCTGGTGGGAATGCAGACTGGTGCAGCCACTGTGGAAAACAGTTTGGAGATTCCTCAGAAAATTAAAAATCGAACTGCCTTTTGACCCAGCTATCCCACTTATAGGAATATACCCTAAGAACACCATAGCACTGTTTGAAAAGAAGAAATGCGCCCCCATGTTCGTGGCAGCATTGTTCACAATAGCGAAGATCTGGAACCAGCCCAAGTGTCCGTCAGAAGACGAGTGGATTAAAAAGCTATGGTACATATATACTATGGAATACTACTCAGCCATAAGAAACGATGACATCGGATCATTTATAACAAAATGGATGTACCTTGATAACATAATACGGAGTGAAATAAGTAAATCAGAAAAAAAGAAAAACTGAGAACAGCATGATTTCATACATAGGTGGGACATAAAAGTGAGAATATGAGACATGGACAAGAGAGTGGTGGTTATGGGGTGTGGGGAGGGAGGAGAGGGTGGGATAGGGAGGACGGGAGGGACACAGGGAAAACCAGATAGAAGGTGACAGAGGACAATCTGACTTTTGGTGACGGGTATGCAACACAATTGCATGATAAGATAACCTGGAGATGTTTTCATTGTACATATGTACCCTGATTTATTGGTGTCACCCCATTAGAATTAATAAAAATATATATAAAAAAAATAAAAAATAAAAAAAAATAAAGTATAAATTGACTCAATGACAGAATAATTTGCACAATTAGATTATATGGCCACAAAAGCTATATTTTACTCTTAGTTTTAGCAGTTCTCAGACTTTAAAGAACCAGCTTTATATGTTGTTCTGTACATAGCATCAACCTATAGCCTCCAAACATATTCTGAAAGTGTAAAACTCGGAAAAAGTTTTAAAATAGATTTGATTTCCCCCTTTCTTCAGAATAGGAAAATTCAGGAGCTCTCTTTTTTTAAAATGTATACTCTGAAAGAATTTATTAAATTATTCAATTTTAATTGTTTTCTGGTCATTTTTAAAGTTTCATAAAGGAATATATTATATGAAATAACAATTCCTTAAAGCTTTCAATATGTTGACTTGATTTAGTCACATTAAGATTTTGGATGTATGATGCCTGAAATTTTTAGACCCTATAACTGTACAAATGCTAGATAGTACAGTGTTCAGTGGTGAAATGAGCCCTGGTTTGTCAGTTATGCAGTGCAGGAATTTTCAGAGTGTATTAACTACACACAAGGTAAGATAATGGGATTCTTGATCATCGTAGATATCCAAAAAACCTAGGAAAGCCTCCCACTATAAATGCAGGTATGTGAGAAGACATACAGGAGCTCTTTGCCTCCATTGCCTGCCTGAAAGTGAGTTTGTCTAGCCATGGCTGCAGTTAGAGAGCAATTCACTTTCCCTCCTCCTGTTTGTGTGAGTGATGGGCTGCTGGCACCAGCAGCTCCCTTTGCCTTCCTTAAATCTCAGGAAAAGTGAAGGGAGCAGTGTCCTGGCACAGGGAACCTAAATTCTAACAACACTTCTCAAACTTCCTCTACACCCACAGTGCACATAGAATTGTGTAAAAAGAGGCAATGAAGAACTGCAATTCGCTAAAAGGGAATTGCACTGTCCAGTCAATCATAGAAAACATGTTCTATTCTGTGTATTGAGAAATAATCAGTGTAGGGATGCTATACTGGTAGCATAGAGGCAAATAGGAAACTGGAATTGTGTGTTCTTACAAATCTGGTTAATGCCTATTCCCTGAGATATGCCAATTATACTGTGCTCATGTTGAAACTTCTGTTTTCTATCTAGTGATTTATATATCAGTCTTAAATTGAGTTCATTCAAGCCAGGTTAAAAATTTTAGGGCCCTGGCCAGTTGGTTCAGTGGTGGAGCATCGATCTGATATATGGCTGTCATGGGTCTGATTCCTGAACAGAAGCACCCATTTGCTTCCCCACCCCCCCCTCTCCCTCTTCTCTCTCTCTCTTCTCCTCCCCCAGCCATGGCTTCATTGGCCAAGCACATGGGCCAGAGCACTGAGGATGGCTCCATGGAGCCTTGCCTCAATCACTAAAAAGTTGCAACCATGGCCCCAGAGGGGCATAGCATTGGCCCAAGACGGGATTGAGGGTGGATCCTGGTCGGGGTGCATGCAGGAATCTGTCTCTTTATATCCCCTCCTCTCACTTGGAAAAAGAAAATAAAAAATTTTTTAGTTATATTGCCCCTTCTAGATGGCTTGGTTGGTTAGAGTATCGTCCCGATACGTAAAGGTTGCCAGTTTGATACCCAGTCAACACACATACAGAAGTGGACTGATGTTTCTGTCTCTTTCTCTCTCCCTTTCTCTCTCTGAAATCAATAAATTTTTTTTTTTCAATTTTTAGCTACACACATGACAATACAATGGAAGAAAAACAGAGAGGAATCTTTCATGTTTGTAAATTATGACATTGATGGTAAAGAAAAAAAAATTTTTCAGGCAACAATAGTCATTTATTTTATTAACATTTTCTGCATTGATTAAAATAGCTCCCTTGAATCAAATAAAATATTTAAATTTCATAAATACATTTCAGTTTCACAGTTACATTGAACAAAGAGTATTTTAAAACAATCAAATTACGAATAACGAACAGTTGCTATGGGTGGACAGAACTCTCGTTTCTTCCAATGTTTTAGGTAAGTGTTGCAGAAATGTCTTTTTTGGGCCCTGGCTGGTTGGTTCAGTGGTAGAGCATCGGCCTGGTCTGTGGATGTCCCAGTTCGATTCCCAGTCAGGTTACACAGGAGAAGTACCCATCTGTTTCTCCATCCCTCCTCCTTTCACTTCTCTCTTTCTCTCTCTCCCTCTCTCTCTTTTTTCTCTCTCTTTTCCTCTCATGTAGCCATGGCTTGATTGGAACGAGTTGGTCCTGGGCAATGAGGTCTGAGGATGGCTCAATGATCTCCATCTCAGGTGATAAGAAGAGCTGAGTTGCTGAGCAATGAGCAACACTCCAGCTGGGCAGAGCATCGCCCCCTAATGGCCTTGCCAGGTGGATCCCAGTCAGTGTGCATGCAGGAGTCTATCTCTGCGTACCCTCCTCTCACTGAATAAAAAGAAAAAAAAGAAAGAGAAGTAATGTCTTTTGAATGGGAAGGCAAACATCAATAGCATCTACATATAAACATCTGCTTTTGTACAGTTTACAAAATAAAATCTATTTATAGTCTTCAGATAAATAAGGTTTCTTCCTAAACAAGTTTGTCAACATTTCTTGAAACTCACAGTCTGTTATGATCAAAATTCTCTTTATGTTCAGTCTTTTTCTGAAATATTTCCTTTCACCTTTCTGCTCAGAGGAAAATCTCCCCTAAGATTCTCTTCCCTCATTGACCTCTCAAGTGGAGCTTTTCTCTCCTAACATTGTTCTGTCTTTAGATCTGGAGATGAGTATGTGTTCTTAGTCCTCATTGTCATTTCCAGATGTTTGCCTTTCCTTATTAATAAAAGCCTCAGTTTTTAAGCTCTTGTTATCATATTAGAAGATTTGTCGCTGTGCTTTTGTTAAACATAATTATAAATCTCTGGGCTCTTTCTGTTATCCCTTAAAGTTTTCTGTTGTTGTTTTGTTTTGGGCCCTGGCCAGGTAACTCAGTTGTTTAGAGTGTCATCCCTATATGCCACTACAGAGGGTTTGAACCCCCTCAGGGCATGTACAGAAATCATTCAATAAATGCATAAATAAGGAAACAGGCAGACAGTGTTCAGAGGGGATGGTGGTTGGGGAGATGGGTGAAAAGAAAAAACTTATAGACACAGACAACAGTTTTGGGATTGCAGGAGGGAAGAGAGGGAAAGCTCGAGAATGTAGAAGGAGCTACATGGTGATGGAGGGAGACTGACTTGAGGTGGTGAGCACACAATGCAATGTACTGATGATGCACAGAACAGTACATCTGAAACCTGTATCATTTTAATAACAAACATCACCCAGTAAAAAAATGTTAGGAACGCACAAAATTAAATAAATAAGAGGTACAACAAATTGGTTTCTTTCTCCTTCTAAACATCAATTTAAAAAAAATAGTTTTAGCAGATCACTGTCACTATCTTATATAATTGTAATCATTCTAACGACGTCAATATTTACACATTTACCTTTCTAAGAGACTGCCAAAGGCTTTGCAACATGGTTATATTCCTTCCTTTGCATCTTTGCAAATTCTTGGTAGATAGGTCTTTTTAAATTTTAGCCATCCTTATAGGTGTATAGTGTTATATCAATGTGGTTTCTATTGCATTTACTTAATGATTAATGTTGAGCATCTATCTTTACATATGTTTATCTCTCATTTGTATATTTTCTTTGGAGAAGTGTTTATTCAAATATTATGCCCACTTTTTAAAAATGGTTATTTTGTTCTTTTAAAATTCAGTTTTGAAGAGTTCTTTTTACGTTCTGTATATATCTCTATTATTAGATATATAATTTGCAATTTGTGGCTTGTTTCCAAAAATTAGAAGTTTTTAGTATTGATTAAGTCCAATTTATCAATTTGTTCTTTTATGGATTGTACTTTAGGTGCTATAGCTGAAAAATTTTTGTCTAACCCAGGATCACAAAGGGCTTCCCTATGTCTTTTTTTAAATAATAGTTTTATAGTTTTATTTGCTTATTTACAGTGGTCCCTTGTATATCACGGCGGTTAGGTTCCAGAACCCCCCACAACAGGCAAAAGTCCACAAAATAGTGACCTTATATTTATTTGATTATATATATATATATATATATAAAGACTTTATTTAGATTTAATATTTTTAATATATTTAATTAATATTTTTATATTGTTTTTAATTTTTTAGGCTAGAAAATGCTTATTTTACTGCAAAAATAATTAAAATAATAAATATATAAAATACCTATTACCGCAAAATCCCATGATATAGTGAAAAATCTGAGATACAAAATTAGATATATACAATGTTAAAATCCGTGATACAGTGAAAGCATGAAAAGTGAACTGTGATATGGCAAGGGACAACTGTTATCTTCTTAATTTCTTTATTCAGTGAGAGGAGGGGAGGCAGAGACAGACGCCTGCATGCCCTCCAACCAGTATCCATGCAGCAAGCCCACTAGGGGTGATGCTCTGCCCATCTGAAGTCTTGGTCCATTGCTCAGCAACCAGACTTTTCTGAGCACCTGAGGCAGAGGCCATGGAGCCATCCTCAGCTCCCGGGGCCAACTTTAGTCGAACTATTTGAGCCATGGCTGCAGGAAGGGAAGAAAGAGAGAAATGGAGGGGTGGAGAAGCAGATGGGTGCTTCTTCCATGTGACCTGACCAGAAATTGAACCTGGGATATCCACACACTGGGTCAATGTTCTACCATTGAGCCAAGCAGCCAGAGTTTAGTTTTATAGTTTTATGCTTTATATTTAGTTTATTACCAATTTTGAGTTAAGTTTTGTATATATTCTATGTTGAAAAAATACTCTTTTCTCCACTGAATTGCCTTTTCCCCTTTGTCATAATTCATTTCCATATATGTAAGGTTTTATTTCCATATTATGTTCATTGATCCATTTTTCTAAGTACAGTGCTGTTCTGACTTGTGTAAACTTATAATAAATCTTGAAAGTAGGTAGTGTTAGTTCTCCAATTTTGTTGTTCTTTTAATAATTAAACTACTCTAAATCCTTTGCATACCTATATTTTCAAATCATTTTTTCAGCTTCTACAAAATAAACTGTTAGGAATTCTACGTGAATTATATTCAATCTAGGTATCAGTTTATGGAGAATTGACATCTTAACAATATTAGGGTTCTTATTTACGAACATGATGTATCTCTACATTTGTTTTGCAAGTATTGATGTGGTTAGATTCAAATCTTATATCCAGCTAGGTGTTTTCAATTTGTCCTATCTGTTCTCTGTTCCCTTTTCTTTCTTTTTCAGCCTTCTTTTTGAATAATTGAATATTTTAGTGATTTAAATGTATGTTCTGTTGGTTTGTTTTGTTATATTATTTTTTTTAGGATTAGTAGCATAGATACTATTTTTAAGTTTCATAGTATCTGTAAGTGGTATTATGCCATTGAACATGTAGTATAAGAAGCATACACCAGTATAGTCAGTTTTTCCCCTACTGATCTTTGTGCTTTTTACATATGATGTAAAGCCAATACAACATTGTTATCATCTTTGTTTAATCTTTTAATTATCTTTTTAAAAGATTTAAATAATGAGAATAGTAAGTTATATGTCCAACAAGACATTTTCCAGTTCTCTTCATGCCTTATCGATCTACAGATTGTTATGTTATCATTTTCTTTTTGCCTTTAGAACTCTTTTTAATATATCTAGTAGTAAGATGCTGTTAGCAATGAGCTCTCAACCTTTAATATCTAAAAATGTCTTTTTATAATCTTCATTTTTGAAAGATATTTTTATTTGGTATAGAATTCTAGGCTAACAGTTTTTTATTTTCTTTCAGTACTTTAAACATATTGCTTCACTATCTTCTCATTTGCATTGTTTCTGACTATAATAGGATCTCATGCTGTCTGTTCTCCTATATGGAATGTGATTTTTCTCTACTTTTAAGATTTTTTTATAACAAACTTTGAGCAATTTTATTATGATGTGCATTGGTATAGTTTTCTTTATATGTCTTATGTCTGAAGTTTATTGAATTTCTTAAATCTGTGAGTTTATAATTATCAAGTTTGAAAAGTTTTGGTCATTATTTCTTCAACTATTCTGTCTCCTCCTTTATCCTCTTCTTAAAGGACTTCCAATTATATGCATATTCTCTTGACATTGTCATGCAGCTCACTAAGGCTCTGTTCATGTTTTGATTTTTTTAATCCTCTCTTCTTTCTGAGTTTTATTTTAGATAGTTTATTTTGCTACATCTTAAAGTTTTCTCATATTTTATTTTACAATGTCTTATCATGATCAGTCTCATCCAGTGTATCTTTTATTTAACACATTTTAAGTTTTATCTATAGATGTTTGATTTAGGTCCCTTTCTATGTCTCTATTTACCTTTCGAACATATGGAATACACTAACAATTATTATTTTAAAATTCTTGTCTGCTGATTCTAAGAACTGTGTCAGTTCTGGGTTGCTTTCAACTGGTTATCTCCTCATTATGAATGAAATTTCCCTACTGCTTGGCATGTATGATAAATTTTTATTTAATTCAAGGCATTTTGAATTTTACTTTATCTAATGCTGGATAGTTTGTATTCCTATAAACCAGTGGTTCTTAACCTTGTTTGAGGTACCGAACCCACCAGTTTCATATGCGTATTTACTGAACCCTTCTTTAGTGATGAATAAAATATGATTTTTTTTCCAAATTCAAGACATAGGTATATGTTTTTTTTACTGGTGCACAAAGTGAGTCGTGCATGAACATCATCTTGCTCAAAGAACAAAACCAACGAAGTGCATGAACTCACAACAAATTACGGTATTACTTTATTCTGGCCTCTGCGGCAGAGGCTTCTCGAACCCCTGAGACCGACTCATCGAACCCTTAGGGTTCGATAGAAGCCAGGTTAAGAACCACTGCTATAAACATTCTTCAGCTCTGTCTGGGAAGCAGTTAAGTTACTTGGTAAGTTACTTGGAAACAGTTTGATCATTTTCATCTCACTTTAAAATAATGTCAGGTACAGCTGGAGCAGTGCTCAGTCTAGGGCTATGTAGTCCCCACTACTGAGGCCAGACCCTTCTCTATACTTTACCAAATGTCTCATAAAACTTGAGATTCTTCCAGCCTGCCTGATGGGACAGACATTAAAGTATTCTCAGTTTTCTATGGGTATCAGGTACTACTACTTCTAATCATTCTGGATGGTTTAACAGCTCTCAGCTCTGGTTGCATGCACAGGCTGACCAAACTCTGTTGAATACTCAAGGTAAACCT
Organism: Rhynchonycteris naso; assembly: GCA_037038555.1. Lineage (NCBI taxonomy): Eukaryota > Metazoa > Chordata > Mammalia > Chiroptera > Emballonuridae > Rhynchonycteris > Rhynchonycteris naso. The sequence continues at coordinate 67,713,721 of CM072998.1, forward strand.
CTGCAAATCTCCAGAGTTCTCTAGCTATGGAGCTCTTTCCTTTTAGGTAATCTGTCATAGAGTGTCTGCTTACCTTAGTCTTCTAGGACTATCAGTTCTATCTGCTCAATGCAGGGTTCTCTCTGAGTTCCCCCTTCCTGCACCATGGCTTAGAAACTCAAAACAGTAACCTCAGAAAATTGTAAGACAAATCCTATTTGTTTCTTATCTCACAGCTATCACTATCCCTTAATATCTGATATTTAGTGTCTTGAAAACTATCATTTTCTACATTTTGTTCATTTTTTAGTTAGTTCAGGTGGGAGGGTAAATATAGTTTCTGATCTTCCATTAGCTGAAACTAAATTTTTAATTTCAATTATAACTCTTTTTTTTCCCTGGAATATCTATATTAACTAGTTTTCAAATATTTCAGGTTCTTTTCTCTCTTCATCTTTTCTAATTTCTTGATCAATTCAATATTTGCCTCTTAAACATTTTGAACACTCTGGTTTCATGTTCTACATGCAATAAATTGATTATTTCAGGTTGCTAACATGACAGTTTCTTTTTAGCTATTCCAATTGACTGCTTTATGGTAGCTTATTTTTAAGGTATTTTTCAATTTTTATTTTTAGAAATGTTTTAGGCTTCTTAAAGAAAAAAAGAGCAGGAGTACAGAGAATTCTCCAACCCCATCTCCACACAGAGTTTTCATTATTAACATGATAAATTAGTGTGGTACATTTGTTATAATTGATAAAAAACAATGTTGAATCATTACTCATTTCAGTCCATAGTTTATGTTAGGGTTCACTCATCGTATATGCAGTTCTATGGGCTTTGATAAATGTATAATATCATTTGTATCCACCATTACAGTATTATAAAGTAGTTTTGCTACTTCAAAAATCCTCTGTGCTTCCTTATTTATCTGTCCCTTTCTCACTTCCCTGATATCTCTAATAACCATTAATCTTTTTACTGTCTTTACACTTTTGTCTTTTCCAGAATGGCCTAGAGTTGGAGTCATATACAGCCTTTTCAAACTGGTTTATTTCACTAACAGTATATTTCTAAGGTTTCTCTATGTCTTTTCATGGCTTGATAACTCATTTCTGTTTATTACTGAATAAAACCTAGTTGTATAAATATGTCACAGTTTGTTTTATCTATCTTAGTTACTTACAAGTTGAGGCAATTATGAATAAAGCTGCTATAAATACCCATGTGCACATTTTTATGTGCACATGTTTTCAATTTATTGAGTAAATACCTAGAACTGCAATTGCCGGATCACATCATAAGACTGTGTTTAGCTTTATAAGAAACTAACAAACTGTCTTCCAAAGTGGCTGTACTATTTGTATCCCCACCAACAATGAAGGAGAGTTCCTGTTGCTCCACATCCTCTTCAGCCTTTGGTGTTGTCAGCATTTGGATTTTCACCAATCTAATAGATGTAAAGTGGCATCTTACTGTTTTCATTTGCATTTCACTAATGATGATGATATTAAACATCTCATTATAGCTTTCTTGCCATCTCTATATTTTCTTTGATGAAGTGTCTCTTTAGGTGTTTTGCCCATTTTTTAATTGCATTGCTTATTTTCTTACAGTTGAGTTTTAACTGTTTTTTGTATATTTTGAATACAAATATTAGTTTTTTATTAAAACTTGATGCTTTATCTTTGTGGGGTTACAATGTGAGTTCTAGGCTGAACATGTATCACTATCGACTGGAGTTGTGTTTCTTTCTGTTATACTCCATAGGGCACTATCCATCCCTAATCACTTAATTTCTTAGCTTGATGTTACCTAGATATCCTTGTAGAAAATTCAAATTTGAAATTCGAATAAGGGCAGTCTGTGATTCTAAGTTCCGGGGGAAACATTTCCTCTCCTCTCCCTGAACTAAATCTTATCCTGGTAAATAAATATTCCTATTATTTCCCTACTGTCACGGATGAGTTTTTGGTCCAGGCTTTCACCAAGGACATAATTTTTCAAGATCTTCAGCTTTATTCTGGGATCTCAGGATGTTTCATCTTGCTTACACTCAAGGCCTTGTTTCTGAGCCCACCAGACTATTACAACCTAACCCTCTTATTGAAAAAACAGCTGTGTTAGCTGGTTCAGTACTTAGCACAATTAGTGCATGAGCACATGGCAGTACCATGTGTGTACAGTCTATGTAAGGTTATGGATGCTTGCCATAAGGATGGGTGGCAGATTGTGGATTGCCTGCCCGCCACTGTGAGGGGTCATTTTTGCTGTTTGTTCACTTGCTGCTGTGATAAAAGGTTTCCCCGTTTGCTCGTCCACCATTGCAAGACTATATTAAACAGTAATGGTCCAATGCTTTCCAGCTCCGGAGTGTTTCTACCTTGCCAAATCCAATGTGGATCTGCCTGGCCTCAGCCACTGGTGTTACACCCCTAAGTGAGGCAAATCAGCAAGTTTTACCAGGACAACTGCAGCCTCATGTTTAACTTGAGTTACCACTTTTGTTTTAAAAACCCTCTTTAAGGATTTCTTCAACTTCATCAGGAGCTCAACTATGAAATTTAAAATATATTTTTGCTGTTTATCCTTCATTTCTAGATGTTTGAGATTTATTTTATTGTGCCTAATTCATACATTGCCAAACACAGAGGGTCAATGGGTTTAACAGCATGCTTTCAACTTTATATTTTCACAAAGCAAACAGCCTATCCAAATATCTGCTAGCTGTCTCCAAGAAGGAATTGATTAGATTCTATTAGAGGCAATAATGTTTTTTATTATTTTTCTCTCTTGAGAATAAACTCTACATCTGCTTTCTCTTGATATAACTTCACAATTCTCATGCAGAATATAGACATTCAGTAAAGATTGGGTGAATAACCTGGAGATGTTTTCTTTGAACATGTGTACCCTGATTTATTAATGTCACCGCATTAAAATTAATAAAGATTAAAAATTTTTTTTTAATTGAATGACAAAATAAATGAGCGATGGGGCTGATTCTTGATACAGCTAAGCCTAATAGACCATATAACAAAGTACACTTTTAAGCTAAGAGGTTAGATTTTCACTGGTAATTAAAAATCCAGCCTTCAGATACAGCTGGGCATTTTTGTTTGGGGAAGAGCTTGTGAGGTGCTGGAACAATGTTATAAACTAATTCTCTGGGAGGGTTTGGTATACAACTACCATACAGGTGTTTCCTGTTGAGACTCCATGTTCCCATACAAGAACTCAGAGGACAGCTGAGAACAAAACTTAGGCCGCTTAATTACATTTGCCCAGTGTGCTGCATAAAAAGTCATTGACCAAAAATAACATGTTTAAGTAATGTTCACATTGAGATACGAACCAACAACAGTCAGGAAATTCAAAATTAAATCTGATCTCCACCCTCTACTGGCCTTATTGTACCCAGGCAGCACCAAGGTCAGAATTAATTGAAGGCCCTGCAAACACACAGCCTGCAATATTTCAGCTCAGCGAGGTCACAGGAAAACTTAGTTAGAGCCTTATTAGAGCAGTTTACAGAAGCACAACTGTGAATATGAAATGAGAGTTTTGCCTTGATGGATGTGTCACCTACCCAAGGTAATTTGTTGGGAATAATTTGAAAATGTAAGTGAACATAATTAAGCTTCTGTTTTATGGTAGTCTGGTCATTTGTCTCCAGGTGCACCTGTCTGTAGATTTGACATGGTAAATGCCTAGAATATAACAAGACACACTTCAGCCACTCAATGTTACATTAATATTAGGGAATCTGTGAATTAAAAGAGGATCATAGCATTAATTTAAAAAGTTGTAATTTATATTTTATGCATAATTTTTATTCTGTACAACCACAAGTATAAGATAGCATCTCAAGGGTGATATTGCCATGAAAATCAGTTGCAGCCTGCAGTCCATTTTATATGTTGGTGCCACCCTTAAACAACACTACGCAGAATGAAAGACACCAAACTCAGCTGGGATTGCTACAATAGGTGGAAGAAAATATTCTCTTCTTTTAGACTGTTATTTAGGTGTATTTGTACTTTCCATTTAGAAGTCTCTCTAATTCCAGAACAAATCATTAATTTCTTTCCATTTCATTGGACACTATTGTTTAGTGTTACGCTATTTTCTTTAAATAAAACAAAAAACAATATATTTTTTTTCAAGAAAGAGTAAGAAAAGGAGTTTAAAAAAAAAAGGCTGTAGAAAATACCAGATAGTACCAGAAATGTAATCTTTTTCATTCAACGCTTAAATCTCAAGTTTACTAATTAAATAATATAACTTACTTTATTTATACTAAAGATTTATACTAAAGATACCAATCATATTTACTAAGATTAGAACCAAAGATACATATATCATTAGCTCAGAATAGTTACTATTTCCTGACATAAAGTTTGTTGTTTTTCATTTTATTATATAATTTAAACTAGAATAAATTATGTTTAGTTATTATACACCACATTGTTCCAAAAATAAATTATGAAACTTTTAAACAGACATATTAATTTATAGTCACACTTATAATGTATTTATCAAGATGAGATTAAACATTTCTAATATATTTTCTCTAATTTGCAACTATTTGTGGGTGTTATAACTGCCTGTATTTCTTGGTATAGAAAAGAAAATTAACCAGAAAAAAATACAAAAATGCTAAATATTCTTTTCCAAGTCAGACTGATACTGTGTAAGTGAGTGTTTTATAACTCCACAAGAGATTTTTAACTATAATATAAACTTCTTTTGGCATCAAATCTGTTTACTTTGTACATTATATATATATTTTTGACTTCCAGGGTCACTGAGTGCTCTTCCCAAGCGATCTGGGAGGGGGGCTTATTATGAGATTATGTCATGTTGCTAGGCACATGGGTTCAGTATTCAGACATTCCAGTTCTTCTAGAGACTTTTCAGTTCTCTGGCTTTCCTATTAAATTTTTGCCAATTGCCTTCTATGCTTCCAAGCAGCAGACAAGCACATAGTGATGAACTCTATTGAAATAACTAGCTCCCTCACTACCAGGGAATGGCCGAAGAACAATTCTGTATTCACCATTTTCAGGCACAAAGGAAGAATAAATGCTCACCCCAAACGTGACCTGCTGCACAGAACACCTTTTGTTCTCAATTTTAGTACTCTTCTGAATCCTCAAACCATCCATTGATAGATTTTCTTTTTCCCACATACATAATTTATGACATCTCATTAATTTTTCATAAGTTAAACAGCCATTAATATTAGTTCCTGGCCTTCACAAATGGCAAGAAAATTCTTTTCCCAAATTTGCTTGAAATGCATTTTTTCTTTCTCCAATACTTTACTGAGCAGAGACTTGAAGATCTGTAGCCTTAAGTTGAGGAGCAGTTTTGAAAGTCCCTGACCAGTGAGACAATAGTTTTCACACTATGAACGAGTCTTAGCTGAAGATTGCTTAAGGGGAAATCCTATACCACATGATATATCACTGACCTTTCTTCTCTGTCCTTGTTACACAGAGAACTGAAACCCTCCTCTGTCTTCATTTATAAAGTATTTGACAATGACTGATGGTTTTATTTTTTTCATAGCCGCTATGCATTAAAATGGAGTTGCTGTTACATGTAGTATTTATTGGAGAGCACGGAGTGAGTCTGAAAGGAGCAAGGGGAAATGGCACAAAACCTTCTTCTGTCAGGATGCCTGAAGATCCACCATCTCGAATTATAAGTAACTTTTAAACTTCTAGGACATAACAAGAATGAAGAACAATCACATATGACAACAAATAAAATTATTTGAATGCAAACTTGAACTGTTCTCCTGGCTCCTGGATTGAAGGCGAAGATTAGCTGTGGGACTTTAACAAGAGGCTTTGATGGCTTTCAGTTTACACACAGGTCAGAGATAGGATTAAAACCCTCCGCTTGGGATCAGAGGAGGGGTCAGCATGATAAAAGGGGGGGAGGGTCTAGTCTCAAGAGTTAAATAGATACCCACTCAGTCTTAAAAGATGTGGTTATAAAATCCAAGAACATTTGATTCCCACCCAGCCTTTCTAAAGTTGCTAAATATAAATGACAGCCCTTAAATGTATCTTAAATCTGTTCACCTCTTCTACAACCACAAACACTATCTTGGTCCTCCATTATCTGTTCCCTGAATTCCTTATATCATGATTAACCAGAGAGCTCACCTCCCTGGATGGGGGAAGCTGAAATCGCTCCCATGAACATGTATTGCCAAGTTTGTTTGTTTTGATACAATCACTCAATAAAAATTTCTCCAATTATTATATGCATATATTTCTTATCAAAATTATGTCATTGATAAGAAAGTCTATAGTTCTTGTTGGTTCTTTTAAAAATAATTTAAAACCACATATAGTCACTGACTTAAAATAGTGCACTTAAGAGCATTTGCACATCTCAGGTATGCCACTGTCAATTAAATATCAAGTAAGAGACAGACAAGCTTATCTTCTCAGCTTGTTCATCTTTGTACATTGAGAAGAGAACACAAATTTCATATGGGGATGTTGGTGAACTTCTCTGTGCTATTATAGATTTTGGATACTTTTTAAAATAATGATTTTGAGTAAATGTTTTTGTTCTTTGTACAACGTTCCAGCTTAAATCAAGGGTTCTGTATAGATACAAACAAGTTTGTAAATGTTGTCAGTCCTATAGCTTCCAAGTGTGTGTGTTTTCAGTAGAGGGGAAGAGAAGAAGGAAGGGGGGTGTGGCTGCTTGTCTGCACACAGAAGAGAAGAGCTGGTTGAGCTCTCCAGACAGAATCTGTTTCCACTTCTCCCCCACAGATGAGTGACTGAACTATCCTAGGCCTGCCCTCTAAACGCAGGATTCATGCATAGTATCGCCACTCACCCCAGTAGCAGCCTGTCATGGTGCCTGGCATATTTTAGACAGATTGGTTTTCTAATGCTGTTACAAATTACCCCAAATTTAGCAGCTTACCACACTACCCATTCATTATGTCTCAGTTATATAGGTCAGAAGACTAGAAAGTCTCAACTGGATTCTCTGCTTAAAGACTCACAACACCAAAATCAATGTTATAAGCTGGGTTGCCCTGTTATCTGAAAGCTCTGGAGAACACACTTTTAGATCATTCAAATCATGGGTAGAATTCAGTCCCTTGTGGTTACTGAAATGAAGCTGCCATTTTCTTGGTGGCTGGTATTCCTCCACCTCAAGTAAGCAATTTTTTCTCAAATCCTCATACTTGGAATCTCTCTGACTTTCAGTTCTGCAACCAGGAAAAAAAAAATCTACTTTTAAAGTGCTTGTGTGATTTAGTTAGGCCCACTCAGGAGTCTCCATCACTTAACCCAACAGCAGTTTCATAACCTTAATTACATCTTCAAAAGGTCTTTTTTCCATATAATATAACCACAGGAGTAACACCAAGCACAGAAGTCATGGGGGCCATGTTAGAATTCTGCCTATCACACTAGGATGGAGTTTATAACTCCTTTTATTATAGTGTTTTCTAGGGCAATGGACAAAAATAATTCTTTCTGATGGCCACCTCTCAGGTGTATGTGACTAATGCCTGTTCTGCCTTTTGTGGATTAGTTCCACTTATCCCCAAGCAAACATAGCTATGCTTGTGAACATAAAGAGGTCTCTGGAGATACGTTGCCCTTTCTGTTCAATTCTCACCATGATTCCACCTAGGGATGAATTGAACAACACATATTTGAACATCATAGGTCCACTTATATGTAAATTTTTTCATTATATATACAGTCAGCCCTTCCTATTGCTGGGTTTTACATCCATGGATTCAACCAACCCTGAATCAAAAACAGAATTTTCAATCTACAGTTGGAAATCTGTGGTTGCATGGGGCTGACTGTGTTCATTGTTCTATACTATTTTATATAACAGACCTGCATCTCTGCAGATTTGGGTGTCCACAGGTATCCTGGAACCAATCCCCCATAGATTCTGAAGGATGACAGAATTCCAGTCGGGGTGCATGCAAGAGTCTGTCTCTCTGCTTCCCCTCCTCTCACTGAAGAAAACAAAAAGAAGAAAAAAGTTAAACCAATTAAACTTTTAGTGCTAAATGCCAATTTATCGATAATACAGGAAATAAAGAAAAAATAACATGAAGCCATTAAAATGTAATTAGGAAAATCCAAACTGATGAACACATTTAAGAAAGTGACCCAATTCCTTCAATATACAAATTACAAGAAAAAAAAAATAAAACAAATCCTATCTTGTCCTCTGTACTTTGTCTCCTTTCTTACCTTTCCCTAAGCTTCTCATTCAATTGTACTAAAATCTAAACCCCACACCCACAAGGTCTTTCATAACCTGGATCCTGATTATCTCTTCAAACGTATCCTGTACCACTCTCTCTGATGCTTGTGGTCTTCCTATCCTTCAAATATGCCATCTTGTCCCTATCTCAGGGTCTTTGTCCCCAAAATTTCCTCTACCTGAAAGGTTCTTCCCTCTATCTTTTGTTGGGATGGCTTTTCTTGTTATTCTGGATTTTAGGAGGTCTTTCTTGGCAACACCAATCAAAAGCAGGTGTTCTGTCATTGCCTACCACAGGACTCTGTTTTATTGCTACCATTTTATTACTGATAGCTAGCTAGTTTGTTCATCTATCACATTTCATCCACTAAAATGTAAGCTTTATAAGAAGAGGGACTTTTCTTTTTCAATATTATATCCCCTGTGCCTGGAACTGCCCTCAACGATATTATTTGAAAAAAAATCAATGAATTAATTTACATAGAATTTAAGTTTCTATTACAGTTTCATATTGTGTAAATCTTTTTTCAATGAGTATGTGACTAGGAAGACTGAACATAAAAGAGTTAATCTCTCACATTGTAGGTGTGTGATTTAAACCCCTCTAAGCCTCCATCTATCCCTCTGTAAAATAAGGATCCTGCGAGGTTATAAACATTGAGTAAATTATTATTTCTTATTTTTCTTATGATGGTCCAAGCAACTGATTTCTTAACTAATTTGTGCATTCAGTCCAAAGCATTTTCATACTGCAGTCAGGGTTGACTTAAAAAAATCACATCAGTTTATATCAGTACTTAAAAACCTTCAACAGCTTCCTGTTTCTTCTTAAAATACTCTGCTAGGCCTGTGTGATCTGGCCTCTTTCCACATCCTCAGCTCTTTTTGTGAAACTCTTCCAATACTTCTCAAGCTCTCAGATCCATCTACAACCGTTCTCCGTCCAGAGTGCCTGTTCTCTGTTTTTCCTCAAGCTCTTTCCTGTTCATCCTTCACACTACAAGACTTTTTCAGATCAAGTTAGGCCCCCCAGGATTTCTAGTGTCCCTTTTTATTGTTAGTAGCATAACAGATTTTAAATTACATGTATATTCATATTTTATTTAGGTTGTATAACTATGATTAATATCTGTCTCACCCTTGCTATGAGAGCAAGGACCATGTTGTCTTACCATTGTATCCTAGAAACTATCACAAATTGAGGCACATTCCAGCTTCAATACATATTTATAGACTAGAGGATGGATGAACAAATAAATCCCTATACTATGTGCTGGCCCATAGTAAGCCTTCTAGGAAAACTTTTATTATAATGATAGAAATGGTGGTAGTTCTCTTAGCATTAATCAGGTGGATCAAGTGAAAGAGGCTTTACAATCAGATCACTAAAATTGTTATATGTCACAAATCCTTCTGCTGCAGACAGAGAATTGGATGTGGGCTTCCCACATGCTCAGGGTGCTAACACCTCTGATTTGCCAGCCTGATTCTCTTCCCCTCTGTCTCTGACCCTGCCATGACAATCTAACTCAGCCTGCCTCTTTCCTACTGCTCTCACTTCCTGTTTGCTGACTTGGTATATTGTACCACATCCTAATTCCTATGTTTTCACCTTGGTCTGGCAACCTAAAAATGACTTTTCTCTGATGGCCTCTTGGCTTTCTAGGGTTTAAAATCCTGCCTTAAACTCTGGTGTCTAATACATTTGCTAGATCACAGTGTCACACCAGCATATTTCATAAAAGGATTTTATTCATAACTCTTATTTAGTGCATTAACAACAAAATTTCTTGGGTTATTTTCCTCTTCCTGTATTTGTATTTAAACTTCCTTATCCCCTATCTACTGTATCTTGCCTTTGTTAAATGTATTCTTTTCTAGATTAATCAGTTTTTTTTAGGGTCATCTTATATTTTATTTCTGGTTTCTAGAACATTTAAATTGTCACCTAATTTAGTAATATCTGCAAATTTGATTAGAAAATTTCAATTATATTTTTTTAGATTTTTTTTTATTTCAGTTACCATGAGTTATATCAGTATGTCTGCCTAAAGTTTAGAGGTGAATTACGTTAAGTATATAAAATATTTGAAAATCATATTGGAAAATCTTTCAATAATAGTCAAATGTTCTCTCTCTAGAAATATATCTGAATTTATATCTGATCAGTTATTTAAATCTAGACCAGAAAAAACCATAAAAGATGTATTTAAGGAATATTTTTATCACCTATAGAATTAGGTTAACTGACATAGTGTGTATGTGTTCCTTTTTTTATTTTACTTTGTGATTCTATGATCTTTTAGTTACAGGATCTACAGAACTTTCAGTCTGAATGCAATTCATTTATTTGCATTCAAGTAATTC